>OV839568.1:102417052-103693005 GCA_929447395.1 Epistrophe grossulariae
TTTTCAATTCACTTAGCAACACAAATTCTTTCATATATACTTCTATTTCTTCTCGATATTTCCCTGCGATTCAGGTGGCAACACTACTACACAAGAAATCGGAACAGCTCCTAATTCAAATCAAATATTTTATTTCCAAGAAGCTTAATCTACTGAGCTCTGTGATGAACCTCATTTATAAATACAAAAATCTCCTTAGAAATTAGGTGAGAATATTAGAATATTTAAATGTCTATGCTTTATATGCGTATGAGTGCAAAGCAAAAAATCACTGTTTGTTAAAAATTGAATGATTCTTGCTCGTGTTTCTTCATTTAATTGATTCAATTGTTTGTTTATTTTGCTCAGGACAGAACCGGCTTTGATTGAACATTCCTCAGGACTCTATATATAGACCAAAACTTAGTGCGTAAAACAAAATATTGATAAAAAATTTAATTTTAAAAAGTTGCATTCCACAGATATTCACAGCGATTATGTACAAATATCTGCAGATAACATCTTTTTCTTTTAAAATTCAAAAATTATGTTTCAATTCAATATCATTTTCTAAAAAAGCCTATTTTGTTTGTAACTTTACATTTGAGACGACGAGATGTGAACTTTAACCGCCATATTATTCAATCGCGTAAAAAGGGAAAATATAATTTGCTTTAGGCTTCTTGTTGTTTTAACATAAAATAATTTTATATTTTGTATTGAAATCAATAAACATAAATACATAACACATTTCCATACCATGTTGGCACAAAATCATAAATCAGACCATTTAATAAAGACATATGGTCCCAAAATTAAAGCTTTGAAATTTGTTTCTATAGTTTTGTAAGTTCTTTACAATTGATTTTTCATTGACATCCTCTGAAGAAATTTTGCAAACAAAATTCAACCGCCTTTTTCATTACATCACACATTGTTCATTTCTCTTCTTCCCAATGACCTGGTCTTGTGAAAAATTGTTTCTCTCTATTGGTTGGATTATTTTTTGTAGGTCGTACATTAATTTACCTAGCGTTTACAAAACTACAGTTCTGTTTGTTTTTTTGAATTTAATATAAATCGCCGATACCTAGAAGACTATCACTGTGGGTCAACAAAAGAAAGGTAAAATCAAATGCAAATATAAAATAGTCCTTGCCTAAAAGATCCAATGACCAATAAATAGCCCATCATTACTATGTTCCATTTCAGTTGCTAAAAATAGAATCCGAAAGGTCACTTGACACTCTGCATTCTTACAACAATAAACAAAATCCTTGGCTCTAAAAGTTTTGAAAGGAAATGATGGGTTAACATGGTACATGCTGTCACCATGTGTTAGCTTTCTCACAATACCCCACAAGTGTGTGTGTTTTTTCTTTACAATTCATTACACTTCATTAATGCATTTATTCCTTCACCAATTGAAAATGTCCTTCCTTGAAAATTATTTATCTTGAAAACATCTACATATTATTTACATACCTACATTAATATTTATTTGTACTCAATAATATTTATTAATAATAGTTTTTGTTTTTTTTTTTTCTACTTCACAGATTCCAACTACGTGGTCTCTTGATCATCTGGAATACCCTGCTGGCTATGTTCAGTATTATGGGAGCATTTAGGACGGCACCGGAACTAGTACACGTTCTGCGTCATTATGGACTTTTCCATTCATGTTGTGTTCCTAGGTAAGTAAAGTTGTCAATATTACTGTCATTATTGTCTCCGATAATTACATTAAATCGATATGGAACGTGCTTATAATATAGCAAATTAACATTCAAGGATTAGTTATAATGAGTTCTTGGAGAAAATAGATTAAGTTGACAAGATAACCAGTTTTGCGAATGACCATTCACAATCATAAATGTGTTTGTAGTAGCCCGTGTCGAAATTGTTAGTGCGTAAGACTGTTATATTGAAAGTCTTGATTCTTGAATTCAATTCCCAGCTTATGTCACATAAAAAAAAAATTACGGGTTACTGCGAGGAATTGACAGATCCTTCAAGAGTATCTTCTTTTGAAATAAATAAATATGAAATATGAAAATATCTCTTGTCATGAAAAAGTGCTTTTCACCTTAGCCGTTTGAAATTGTAGGTCCTTTCCATTCCTGCCAATAACACGCACACAGGGAGCTGTCGGGCCACCCATTTTATTTTTATTTATTTATACTAAACTTGTTTAGGAAAAGGATTTTTAATGAAAAAAATCTTTTTATCATAATTGAAATAACAGAAGTAAAAAGTTCAGAAAATGCTTTCAAATTCAAATGCTATTAAAATTAATGTTTTGTGCGAATAACAAATAACTGTTACGAAAAAAAACTTTATTCTGAATCGAAAAAAACATTGGTTTATTTTCAAAATGCAGAGTTTTTCTACTGTTTACAGCAGCTGTTAAAAATTAAACGGTTAATTTTTCAGCAACTGAAAATGCTGTAAATATTTATTTCCACATTTTTTTTCTTATTAATTGAAAAGATTTTGATGATATTTATTTTTCCAAAAAAATAATTAGTAAGAGTAATGAAAAGTGATTTCCATCTTTTCTCAGCCTCTCGGCATAAGCGATGATTCAACTCTTATAATTGCACGCATTTTGAAATACATTTTATAGAAATTTTGATAATTTAACTTTTCATTCAAATTTAATGATTTTTTTTTTGTTTTTCATTTCAGTTTCATCACAAATGATCGTGTCAGCGGGTTCTGGACATGGTTATTTGTTCTGTCGAAACTTCCCGAACTAGGAGACACTCTATTCATCGTCCTGCGCAAGCAACCCCTGATTTTCCTTCACTGGTATCATCATATCACCGTCCTCATCTACTCGTGGTTTTCCTACTCAGAATATACCGCCTCCGCACGTTGGTTCATCGTGATGAATTATTGCGTCCACGCTGTAATGTACTCATACTACGCCTTAAAGGCAGCCCGTTTCAATCCACCACGTTTCATTCCAATGATCATCACATCGCTGCAACTCACACAAATGGTTGTCGGATGTGCGATTAACATGTGGGCCCACAGTTTCCTAAAGACCCATGGCCGACAGTCCTGCAATATATCACCGACAAACATCAAGCTCTCCATTGCAATGTACTTCAGTTATTTTGTATTATTCGCAAGGTTCTTCTATAAGACTTACTTCTCGCCCGAGGGCAAGAAGAGCCGTTCCGTCAAAGTTCATCACTCCACCTCCACATCAGCTTCATCGTCATCTACCGCACAAAATGGCAAAATGAAGGCACAGTAAACTTGCGGCCAGTCGTCTCAAGGCCTCACACAAATACAACACACACACACAAAACCAGTTACGTACACAACTATATACACCAATTTAAAATGCAGAATGCAAAAATAGACTTTTAAAGCTAAACAAAAAAAATAATTTTTTATATAAAGTTATTGTAAAAAGATAAAACGTGTGGTCGCGCCCAGTTGCCCCACGTTTCAATGTGCTGAATTATCAAAATGAAAACAAAAAATTCCTACAATTATTTTATATGGGTTTTTATTTGATATGTTATAATTTTTTATGTTACAATATCTAATTATATTATTTAAAAAATTTGTAATGAAACATTCTAATATTTTCTATTTGAAATAGAATTTAGCTTGTAAAAAACAAACATTTGTCGGTGGGAATAAACTACTCGAAAAAAACTAACTTTAAAATCTAATTATTTATTTCTAATTTTATTGTAAAATAAAATAAAAAAAAAAAATTTACGAGTAGGTAAAACTAAATATATTTATGACCAGAAGAACAAGAAATCCTTCAATTGCTTCACATACAACCAGCAACACCGTACAATATAAAACAAGTAAAACAAAAGTAACAAAACAAAAAAACAAAAAAAAAACGGTTAAAACAAAAATATGTATTAATAGAAAAAATATAAATAAACTGTTGAATTTAATTAAATAAAGACACATTTTATCAATTAAAAAAAATAGTCAAGTCAATATGTTCTATTGCAATATTAAATGTTCAAGTTCGAATTTAATTTAAACTGCATCAATAAAATTATGTTCTTCTTTTTATGCAGTTTTTAAAACTATTTAAAAAAAACCTTCTTTAAGCTGCATTATAAAAAAAAATAAGTCGAAATGAAAAGGAACTCTTTAAATTCTATTCGGAAATATCGAAGTTAATAATTCCTGATATGGCAATGTTGATTTGTTATTAAAATGTATGTTAATTAATTTGTTTCTTATACTGCAACAAATTATTTATAAGATTTTTAAAGTTTTATTATAATTAATTCCATATAAGTTATGATTCACTATAAAATTATAATTTCAACCCCAAGTCATATTTTATATAATACAATATTATTTATCTAACATTCTGTTTTGACGTTTTTTTAAATGCATTTAACTACGGGGAATTTTTTTCATTTTTTAAGAATAATTTAAGAAAAAATAAATTGAAAAGAAAAAAGTTAAACAACCAAATAAAAAAACTAAATTTTGGATGATTAATGAACAAGATAAAAAAATAATAAAATTATTTGATTAATTAATAATTTTTGTGGTGAATTTTACACACACAAACATACATTTTGAAAGCTGAAGCGTTTGTGAACACGATGAAAAATAAAATAAAAATGGAAATGGAAAAAAAAAAACTGTTTGTTTTTATTGCTTATATAAGTAAATATTTAGTTTAGAATATTTATCAACAAATATTCGAACTTTAAAAACGTCCAAAGAAGTTTTGCGATCAAGTAAATATTTAGTTGAAATTCTTTAGATTTATCAAATATGTATTCGAACTTCATAAACGTCCAAGGAAGTTTTGCGGTCAACTGCATGTATTGAAGGCGGACTAATCAAAATGTCAGTGCAGTGGCATGTACGTTTCTGGTTTATCCAATTTTTTATTTTTGAATTCAAAAGATTTCTCGCTTTTATTTCCCATATTTTACACTATTTATTTATTGTTAACAAAACTCAATTTACTTTATTAACGTAACTATGCTGTAAGAGTTAAGTGTTATTCTATTCTAAAAAAGTGTGTCACAAAATTACTTGTCGATGTTATGATATTTTTTGGGGTGATTTAAGTTAAAGTTGTAACGGATTTTAATTTTTTCAGAAGTTTGAAATGTCAGTATATTAGTGTATTATTAATTTATAGTGAACTTAAAGTAAATTATCTCAAGCAATAGTGTAAAATTCTAGTTATTTTTTCTAATTAGAATGGTACCAATACTTCGGGCAAAACAAATAAAAACAAATCCGTCCAATAAATGTTGAGTAATCAAAAAATAAAGACTGGAACTTCGAAAAACTAAAAAAGATACATTTTTCGAAAATAGTCTTAATATGGATGGGTGGATTTTCTTGAAATTTTTAGAGCACTTTTATGTGATTTTTGTTTTACCTAATCTATAACGTGTAGTTGTTTTCTCAAGCGACTCTTTTTAGTTTTTAAGTATACTTCTTACTATCGTTATGTCGAAAGCAATTGAAAAAATATTGCAGCTCAGGTTTTTGCCAAAAATTTCCGATAACGGTAGAAGGTTTTGACGTTTTTTGAGAAAATTCACTTTTTTTTGGATTATTCACGTATTTATTTTTAATGACTGGACCGATTTAGCTATTATTTTGCGATCCGTTGCTTCTGAATTGTTCAAATTTTTCAAATAACTTTTTTATAAATAAACAAAAATAAAATCATTAGTACTTTTTACTTTTTTCACACTTTTTCATTTATTATGTCAGTCAGAGTTTTCATCTTGAAATGAATAAGCTTTAATATGGTGCATACAGACATTGCAGGGAATTTATGGACCAGTTATTGCTATCATTGAAAATAATAATTCAAGTCATTAGTTTTATTTTGGTATCAAAATATTCAATGATTTTTCTTTTCAAAATGCATAATTTTTAAATATACTTAAAACTGGCCGCCAAATTCCGTCTATTTTAGGTAGATTAATGTCTCTATGAAACTACACATAGAGAGAAATTTGGCAAGCAAATACATATATCACGTAAACGTATTAGAAATTTTATTTAAAAACACAAGTCAACAAAACCATATCTCCAAAAAATAGAAATGTGATGAAAGAAAAAAACGTTAATTCAAAAAGAACATTTTATTGAATTCTGGATCTTAAAACCTAGGCTTAAAATTTTTAAAACATTTAAATTTGGTTAAAATCGCACAAAGGTTCAAGTTTCTAACAAGAAATTTGGAATCAAAAAACATGAAAGTTGTTTATATACTCTTGATTTCACTGACGCACTAATTTTGACGCTCTTTTGTTTACAATAATGAACACAAAATGCAAAAGGTTTACAAAAACAATGCTGGTTTTATACAATAAAAATCAACGCAACACCTGTCGTGTCGCTTTATCATTACATTTATGCACTGAGCCTGCTTCTTATAGTAGTTGTGCTATTTTTGAGTACGTGCTCGTGAAAACTCGAAGATTCTATAGCTTGAATTTGTTCAATTATCAAATTTGTAAACGAATACTTGTGTCTATTAGGATCAAAAACTACGTATTCCATTTATTGTAAGAAGTAAAGAGTTAGCGGTGCAATTCAACTCCTTTGTTTAAAAATATTTCTTTGGCTGTATTTGAGTCTCATTTCCCAATCCCATTTCTCGTACAAATCAACGTCCTTTAAGGCTCTCCCAAACCAACGCGAAACATTCGCCGACGACAGTTTTTTGTTGTTGTTTAGCGTTGTGTGTTTGTCATATTTTTTATTATTGTGAATGATTCGCTACGATTTCGCGTTGGTTTGGGAGAGCCTTTATTCTAAAGCCAAATTTAAATTTATTTATTTTTTTTAATCAAAAAGAATGTATTTTCAATTCTATGAGAAAATATTTTTTTGTTTTTGTGATATAAAAATACATGAATATATTTAATTTATAAAACAAAAATATAAATAAAACTTAGATCAAATAATGTTTAATATTCGTGTACGTATTGTTAATTAGATGCAAATCGCCAATAGAATTGGCTTTCCAAAATACACTTAAAAAAATATACATTTATTTATAGTTAAGATTAAAAAACATATTAGTTTCTAATATTTTTAAAGCATCGTCTTAAAATCTTCTTTTATAACCTCGAACGTAAAAAAAAGTGCAATACATTGTTTTTGAATCTAATAGACACACTTCCCATATTCCCAGTAAGGTGATGTCGAAGTACGAATTGTCACATAAAATATGCAACCATATAGGTACGACTGATTTCCATAATCAGCCCACAGCTTTATTACTTTACATTTGATAAAAATGCAGGAATGTCCTAAACAAATGCGATTTTCAATATTAAATAAAAACTAAAATATTTGTTTGAACGTTATTTGGTTATCTATTTCAATTGAATGCACATAAACTAGAGATAATCTTTATTGAAAATACTATCATTTTCATTACTTTTGCATTATACCTACTATAGTTGTTTCCTTAAAAGTTGGATATCATTTCACAAAAAAAAAAAAAATACATTAAAAATAGAGTAAATGTATGGAGGTATAATTTAAGGGAAAAAACATCGAACAAAATTAGACCTACGAGTACACATTAAGCGGGCGGGCGCTGTTTATAGTTATATTTTATCATAAGACTAAGTTTTTCAATCAATCGCTCAATCGCTATTTTTTTTCCTATTAATAAAAAACCTTAAAAGCATTCTAATTCCATCGACTTTTCTTTCCGCGTTTGTTATTGGCATCTTGAGTTGAGGAAGCGGGTGATTTGTTGGAGGATGGGGATACAAATGAAGGCTGTGGCGGTGCTGGAGCAGCAAATACTCCTGCTTCGGGAACTGTCTGCTCCCATGTGCGATCTGACGATGGTTTAAACTGTGACATATATTGCGTGCGGAAGGCGTCACGCATTGCACTATATCTATCCGATGCAGGTCCTCCAGCAGGCTTCGCAGGTGTAGTTGATGCCACTGCACCTGCTGATGGCTTATCTTCGGTGTATTCACTACGTCCACTACTGGCACTTCCAAATCCAGTTCTTTCACGGTATCCCAATCCGGTACCGCCAACATTAATCTTCTTTCCTTTGCTGTTCTTGAATCTTGAGTTCCTAAACCAGGAACTTTTCATAGCCAGATCCATAAGATCCTGCGGCACATCCTGATCAGCTCCTTCAAGATTTCGTACCAAATGACCAGCAAATTCCTTATCTTTATCACTGACAAGAGTAAATGCATTACCCTTCTCCCCAGCGCGACCGGTTCTACCAATTCTGTGCGTGTGAGTATCAATATCACGGGCTATATCATAATTGATAACTGTTCGAATGTGTGGAATATCTAAACCACGAGCAGCAACATCAGTAGCCACAAGGATGTCGCATTCTTTTTTCTTAAATGCCGTAATTACTTTATTACGATCAGCTTGATCCATATCTCCATGCAACAGCAAACAATTGAACTCCTTGACCATCAAATTGTTAGCTACTGTTTCGGCATCAAGTTTTTTAGTTACAAACACAAGGACACTGCCTTGAGAAAGGAATCCTACCAATCTCAACAAAAGCCAGTTCCATTTTTGCTGAGGATTATTGAAGACAAATACTTGTTGAGTAATGTCTTGGTTGGCCTCACCTAGGTCACCTTGAATGATGCGCACCGGATCAGTGAGGACATCTCTTGCTAGGCGTTCAATGCGTTTTTTAAATGTCGCAGAGAAGAGAAGCGTTTGTCTTTCTGGTCGAACGTGGTTACATATAGAACGCACCTAAAATTAAAAGGTATTTTATTAAAAAAAAACGTTTTAGTTTCATAGCTTTATTAGTTTTTCGGTTTCACTGCGTTGAGTGTGGTCCCCTGAAAAATGCGAGGTAAATGTTATAAGCGATTTTAACTACCCAAGTTGTAGCGGTACGATGAATGCTCTACCTCTATCTGTACACCAAAAATTGCTTAAACCATTTCCCTCGCAGATTCCCGGTGACCATGCTCAATGCGATTTGAATCAATTAGATCATCAACGGGATAATCAACCCACCTGTGGTTCGAATCCCATATTGAACATGCGATCAGCTTCGTCGAGTACCAAATACGTAACACGCCTGAGATTTGTTGCTTTCATCTTGACCATATCAATCATACGACCTGGTGTTGCCACCACAATCTCCGCTCCCTGCTCCAGAGCCTTACTTTGCTCCCATTTTGAACCACCACCATAGCAACAAACTACATTGATATTGTAGACTTTGCCAAATTTTTTAGCTTCATTGTAAATCTGAAGGGAGAGTTCTCGTGTGGGTGCTAAGATGAGACCGATAGGTCCATCGCCCTCTTTCAACTCTCGCTGATCCATAATATGCACCAGCATTGGCCACACAAAGGCAGCAGTCTTGCCACTTCCCGTTTTCGCGATACCAATTATGTCACGGCCTCCCAGAGCTGCAGGTATAGCCTGAGCTTGAATCGGAGTTGGCTGAGTGTATTCTGCTTTGCGAATGGCTTTGATCAATGGTTCATCAAAGCCAAAATGACCAAAACTCGTTACTGGCTTCGGTGGTTCGGGTCCAGTGACTTTGACCCCCAAAGTTCGCCGCAGATCCGTCACTTGACCTTCGGACAGTGCAGCGATATCTTCATGGGGAGCGTAAAAGTTCTTCTCAAACTTCTCATACTCGATTTCCGAATGGTAGATTTGTGGCAAAGGATCAATATTCCGGTTCTTGGGTGGAGCAATCGGATTACCGTCTTCATCATAGTCGATTTCTACATCGGAAGTATCATCACGAACGCCAGCCGTGGGATTCTCTTCCATATAACGATAGTAGCTCTCCTCGTCATCCTCATCGTCAATATCCGTTCGAACTCCTTTGGCCTCCATTGACGACGCAACAGCAACTTCAGCTTTCTGAGCACGAACTTTTTCCTTTTGGACTTGTTGTTCGATGCCAGCCATGAATTGGTCAAGAGGATCATCTTCCTCTTCACTTTCAGAAGCAGCTGGTCGTTGTTTCGTGGCCCCAGGGCTGCCTGGTGCTGGAATATAAGCCAATTCTGGTGTTTGATCCTCATCGTCGTCAAAGTATTCATCTTCAGTGTGAGCCTTTCGTTTACCCAGCGATTGTTGAGTACTGGCGAATTGACTTATCGAATCCATGGTGGTGTAGCCATGTTTCGATAGCCCACTGCTTGCTCCAGGTTTTCGATCTGATCCACCACCACCGCGTCTACCAATAGCTGCAGAGGTCGAAGGAGGTGGTGGAACGGCATTCATTGCAACTCCACTGCGTCCGGACGATTTGTATGGATATCCACCACCACCAATGCCACGGTAACTCATTTCTTTTATTAATTTTTGAAGTTTTCTTCTAAGAAATGATTCAAAAAAAGAGAAAATATGTTTTCTTTTTAATTGAAAAATGAAAATACTATAGAGAAATAAAAATTTCGGCAAATTGACAAAAAAATGCGAACGCCTTCTGTCAAGATCAAACGTCAAGTGTGTGAAAGAAAAGGTACCAGTGTGGAATTCATTCACACATAAGGAATTCCTTATAAGTGTTCAGCACTTTTGAAAAATATACCCTTTTTCATTGGTCGCTTTCGGGGGTCAGTCCCCTTTCACACGAGGAAACAAGTTGCTGGAGATTTTTTGACGTTTTCTTTTAATTTTCAATTCCCAGCAATCGTAGACCGTTCAATCCTCTTACTTGGTGCCCTTCTCACCCAAAAACTTAAAGTTGCTGGAAACTCAGTTTCCTCGTGTGAAAGGGGACAAAGCTATCCGGATAGGTTTGTGTTGTTGTAATCCCTTGTGAAAAAACAGCTGATGCAACAACAACCCAACTTATCTGAACATTTTTGGATACGTTGGATAGCCTATCTGATAGTTTACCGAACGCAAGGATTGGCAAATAAAAGGCTCAAAAAATTTTGGCTTTGCAGCCGTTTTTTAAAGGAATTGAAACACAATTGCCATGTAAGTCCCCTTTCACACGAGGAAACTGAGTTTCCAGCAACTTACAGTTTATAGTTGAGAAGGGCAAGAAGTAAAAGCCCTTCCACATTATCCCACTGAGTTCTAGTCACAAAAGTGTGAAACAAATCATGTATAATAGTGTGGAAACAAAATATGATATTCCCAGCCTACACGATTTGACATGACAGCCTACACGATTTGACATGACATGAATACATGAGCATTTTTAGAAATGGTTCTAATTCTGTCACACATTTCATCACATTTTTATTGAGGATATATTAAACTGTTGTGTCATGTGTGTGGTCAAAAAATGAAAAGAAATTTCTCTCTCACAAATTTAGCAGTAGCATGGAATTCTTTTCCACTTTGTATTACAGTGGGATAGTGTGGAAGGGTTTTACGAGGGGAAAATGAAATCTCCCCGGTAAAAGATTTGAGGAGATTTTTTGACATTCCTCTTCACATACACAGTAGTGTGTGTGTGTTCAACCAAGCTACTCTAAAAAGAAACTACAGACAATTTCCACGATTTTGTTTCTTCGTGTGAAAGGCTAAAAGAAGAAACAGAGGAACAGGCATATCGTGGAAAAAGTGAAGCATTTTTCAAAATAAATGTGAGTTACACAAACTGTTGTAAAACTTATTTGCACCACTGTATTAAACTTAAAACAACTGTTTAGTCAATAGCTATTGTTGCAATTTATGCTTTCATGTTAACTTCATTAACTTTTTAATGTACAGTCTTTCTTGAATTACCAAACATTAAACACTTATTCTTTAATCTACTGGCTGCCTTTTCATTTAGTTTACCTACAATCTAACAGGTTATGGGCCCAGGTCACACAGAGAAATAAGAAAGAAGTGTAGTTATTTTTTTTTTGGTTTTTCAATTTGTAAGCTAAATAATTTTCTTTATTAATTCGTAAGTCGAGTTTTGTTCTTGATACAATTACGATGAGTTCGTTGTACCAGATCGATAAACTTAATGGAGAAAATTATGGAACTTGGGCAATTCATATGAAGAGCGTGCTTGTCCACACAGATCTCTGGTCGTATGTCGATGGATCGAATAAGTTGGCGGCAGAGCCAAAGCCTGAGGAAAAAACAGCATGGGAAGCATCGGATGGAAAAGCTATGGCAACCATCCTTCTCAGTGTAAAACCGTCGGAGTTAATTCACATCAAGCACTCGAAGACTTCCAAAGATGCATGGGACAGATTGTGTGAACTGTACCAGCCTAAAGGGCCTGCCAGCATGGTAAACTTGTTTAAGCAGTTGTTGCAAGCAAAAATGTTGGAAGGCCAATCCATGCAAAACCATATCAACGAATTTACAAGAGTAGTAGAAAAATTGCGTGAGATACAGGTGGCTGTCCCCGAAGAACTCTTGACGATAATTTTATTATGTAGTTTGCCAGATTCTTACGAAAATTTTATAGTCGCAATAGAGAGTCGCGATATTTTGCCATCGGTTTTAAACTTAAAAACAAAGCTTATGGAGGAAGAGCGGAGAAGATTGAACAAAGACCAACATAACAGTGGAGTAAGTGAGCATATTTTTACCGCACAATCGCGTGAGAAAAATCATGGTAAAAACGGGAAAGGAAAATGTTATTCTTGCGGTAAACGTGGGCATTTTGCATCCGAATGCCGAAAATCAAAACCACGACAGTTATCTTCGTTTGGTCTCTTTTCTTCAATAGATGCGTCAATGCTGCAACGGGACGAATGGTGTTTGGATAGCGGTGCGACTTCCCATATGTGCTGCAATAGAGATCTTTTTATTGAATTTCACCATGCCATTGAGGGAGAGAAAGTACAGCTAGCAAACGATAAATTCGTCATAACAAGTGGATTTGGAACAGTCAGGTTGACCTTCAGTACAGGTGATATATTTCTAAAAAATGTTTTGTTCATTCCAGAATTACAAGGAAGCTTTATATCAGTGAGTAAAATAACAAACCATAATTACACAGTGGATTTTATACACAATTCTGCCATAATAAGAAATCCAAATAAAGTTGTTGTTTTAAAGGCCGATAAGAAAAGTGAACTATATATTGTTAAACCTCATACTGAATTTATTTCTTTTCAATCTAGCACCAAAACAAACACCTTCGAAAAATGGCACCAAAGATTTGGACATCTCAATATGAATAGCCTTCAGCAGCTAAGAGACAAAGAAATGGTAACTGGTTTGAATGTGGATCCCTCTGATGTCAACCTAGACTGTGTTGTGTGTGCAAAAGGCAAATTGACGGTGCAACCATTCCCTAAACAATCGTTAAATCGGAGTAAAAAATTGCTAGAGCTGGTGCATAGTGACGTATGTGGACCAATGAGGATTCCATCAGCAGGGGGAGCAAGGTATTTTATCACGTTTATCGATGATAAATCTCGAAAAATACAAGTATACTTCCTGAAAACCAAGGATGAGGTATTTAGCACATTTAAACAATTCAAAAGTATGGCCGAAGTCCAAACGTCAAATAAAATTAAATTCTTACGAAGTGACAATGGACGAGAGTTTGTGAATAATAATTTTAATGAATTTTTGCAACAACAGGGAATAACACGTCAACTTTCGGTACAATATACCCCGCAGCAGAACGGAGTAGCTGAGAGAGCCAACCGTACAATGGTTGAGATGGCTCGGTGTCTTTTGTTGGACCAGAACCTACCAGAATACCTGTGGGCGGAAGCCATCAACACTGCTGTTTACCTGAGGAACAGGTCGCCATCCAAAATTTTAGGTAATAGTACCCCATATGAGTTATGGACAGGAGTCAAGCCTTGCGTTTCGCACTTAAAAGTATTTGGTTCGCGGGCTATTGTTCTAAACAAAAAGCCTGGGCATTCAAAATTTGCTGCAAAGGGAAGAGAGCTGATGCTGGTTGGATATTCGGAAGAATCCAAGGGGTATAGGCTTTTCGATCCCAAAACAAGAAAAATCGAAAAGAGTCGCGATGTGAAATTTTTTGAAAATAATGTACAGAATACTTTTATCGATACGAAAGATTTTTTACTTGCAGAGGATGATAACACCGAAGCCACCAAAAACCAACTACAACACAATAAAAATAATGGAACCCCAAACGTAACACCCAACTCCACAAAAGAAGAAATAAAGACAGCAGATTCACCTACTTCACCCGGTAAAACGTTAGTCGTCGGCCCGGGACGGCCTAAAATTATTCGTAGTGGGAAGCCTGGTAGACCTACGAAGCAATTTAATATGGTTGAAGCAGTTAATTCAATTGGACTTGAGTATTCGATCCCATCATCTGTCGCAGAAGCCAAATCCTGTAAAGATGCTGCCAAATGGGAAAGTGCTATGCATTTGGAGTTTAAAGCACTCATAGCCAACAAGACCTGGGATCTTGTAGATCCCCCACCAAAGAATGAAATAATTGGATGTAAGTGGGTCTTCAACCTGAAACGAAAACCAGATGGCTCGATTGACAGGTATAAATGTAGGCTCGTTGCTAAGGGATGTTCCCAAAAGTACATGATTAATTATAATGAAACTTTTTCCCCCGTTGTCCGGTATTCGACAATTAGATTGGTTTTAGCCATTTCAGTGCAGTATGAACTCCTGGTACACCATCTAGATGTGACATCTGCCTACCTAAATGGTGAGTTAACCGAAAATGTTTTTATGGCCCAACCCGAAGGATTTGTGGATGAAAAGCATCCTCAGAAGGTTTGCAAATTACGTAAGTCGTTATACGGGCTAAAACAAGCTGGAAGGCAATGGAATTGCAAATTAAATGAAGAGCTCACAAAAATCGGTTTTAAGAGGTGCAGTGGTGACATCTGTTTGTATGTCATGAACAGAGGTGCTGAGGTAAATATATTAGCTGTATACGTTGATGATTTCCTCATCGCTTGTTCAACGGAGTCATCAATGCAATCTATTAAGAAACAAATCGAAGCAGCATTTCAGTGCGTGGACAAGGGGCCAGTCTCACAATTTTTGGGTATAGAAGTCGAGCGTACCGACCCGAGGGGAGCTATTGCGATTCATCAACATCAACACATACGAGAGCTACTACAAAGACATCGAATGGAAGCATGCAGGCCATGTTTTACACCCCTTGATCCTGGGATGGTGATGACTAAATGCCAAAACGATTCATGCAAGAAGGAAGATCCGAGTTACTACCAGTCAATTGTGGGAGCTGTCATGTACTTAGCAGTTTCTACGAGACCTGACATAAGCCATACCATTAGCAAACTATCACAGTACAACTGCGATCCACATAATGAACATCTTGGAGCGTTGAAGCATCTGCTGCGTTATATTAAAACAACGATCAATGCAAAACTAATGTATGTTAAATCAACCGATGGACTAGTGGGGTACGTAGACGCGGACTGGGGAGGTAATATAGATGATAGAAAATCTTACACAGGTTTTGTATTTACTTTTGGCGGAGGAGTCCTCTCATGGGAGTCCAAAAAGCAGTTGTCCGTTGCTTTGAGTAGCACAGAGGCGGAATATATGGCACTATCGCAAGCCAGCAAAGAAGCCGTATATTTGCGGAACTTGCTATCAGAGTTAGGACTTGTTACTAATAATTCTTCTGTTCTTTTATTTAACGATAATATAGGTGCTCAACAGTTGGTCAAAAATCCAGTGCATCATCCGAGAAGCAAACATATCGATATCCGGTACCACTATATTCGAGACCTATATGAAGATGGCGTAATAGATCTAAAGTACATCTGCTCTGATGAAATGATGGCGGATATTTTCACAAAGAACTTAGCAAAGACGAAGCACCTGAAGTTCAGTTCGATGTTGGGCATCCCGCTTAAATAATTTTTTGTTTTTTTCTTTTATAATTTGAATTGCAACACTACCATTGTGGGGGAGTGTTGTAAAACTTATTTGCACCACTGTATTAAACTTAAAACAACTGTTTAGTCAATAGCTATTGTTGCAATTTATGCTTTCATGTTAACTTCATTAACTTTTTAATGTACAGTCTTTCTTGAATTACCAAACATTAAACACTTATTCTTTAATCTACTGGCTGCCTTTTCATTTAGTTTACCTACAATCTAACACAAACACAAATACATTCACACAGGGAAGGCGTGCAGTTAAGCCTAGTACGCAGATCGCGCTAAATTTTAGTTTCCATACGAAATTCTATCCAAAATTTAGCCAAGCTAAAATTAAGCAAAGCATTTTAGCTGAGAGGTACGCAGCTCCAGCTAAAAAATCAAATGTTTATTTCTTAAGCCTAGTACGCAGATCGCGCTAAATTTTAGTTTCCATACGAAATTCTCTCCAAAATTTAGCCAAAATAAAATTAAGCAAAGCATTTTAGCTGAGAGGTACGCAGCTCCAGCTAAAAAATCAAATGTTTGTTTCTTACTGTACATCACTAATCTGTCAAAATTTAGCGCACGAAATAATTGTCTGGGACATTATTCTCGAGCTAAATTTTGACTGGTTCTGGTATTTTTTAATTTTATGTGAACTTTGCTTTGTTTTTACAGCTATAGATTGTTGCTGCCTTCATGCAAAATGGATTCCGATTTGGAAGAATTTTTACAAGAATCACCACAACCGAAAAAAAGAATTCGTGGTAAAAATAAAATTACGTTCAGCATGGAAGACAAAAAAAAACTGGCTACTCTTGTAAAGGAACATCTCTTCTATATGGTGTCTGGTCCATCGCTCCTATTGCCACAACTATCACCAAATCTTCAATTTCCCTTGTATCGTAATAATACTTGAAATTTTTCAAACAAACTTTCTTAAATTTAAATTTTTTTTTCGGAGAACAGGTGTTTTTGACATATTCTACACAATGCCCTTATGCCTGTTTGATAACTTTTTGTTTCAACAAATATCCGAAAACTGATTTTTTTTTTCTATTGGTTTTGACAGCAAATTCTGAAATTTTGTGAAAATTTGTGCGAATTCGCAAGAAATTTCACGTTACCAAACAGACCACTTATTTCAATCACATATTCTAAACAACTCTCCTATGTCAAAATTTAGCTAGGGTTTTAGCTGATGTTTGGAGAGAAAAGTGGCAGCTAAAATTTAGCGCGATCTGCGTACTAGGCTTTAGGGTATACCAATTTTACACTTTTGCATTTTTGCAATGATACAAGACCAGTTGCATCGGATCGGGAATACCCCTATTAAATAAAATATTTTAAGCTGTTTGACGTTTAACGAACAGCTGATTTCTTTACCATATCGATTACCACGTTTACGCAAAATGTTTTTTGCTGCGTTCATGAAACGTGTGTCGGAAGCTTTACGATTTTACGACATCGTAAAGTTTAAGACGTTGCATGAAAGCCCTTAATATATTTACCTAAAACACATCACTTCCCATTAACTGTGTTTAATTTTCCCCCAGATCCAATCCAGATCAGATCTTGAAAATAAAACAACAACAAAATAAGACCGCACTCGGCGGAGATAGTGCGACTAGTCAAACTGGCATAAGAACGCTTCAAATTCTGCAGCCCCCTTAAATATTATTGTGTACCACTTTGACTTTAGCTTGTTGTTTTGGTTGACATTTCATTTTCATTTGTCTTCTGCATTGTTGATTGTTGCTGTTAACCGTTTATTTTGTTCCGATAACAGTAAATACTAAATAAAAAAATAACAAAAACCATCTACAATGGTGGAAAAATTGGCCGCTGATTATTCAAAATACTTTCAAAATTGTAATGTTGATAAAGAGGTATACAAATTAGATTTATAAATTCTAAAAAAAGAACCTTTTTATCATGTAAATTTCTTATTAAGATCAACCCACTTTGCTTGAGTATTGAGGAAACTCTAACCAGACTCGATGAATTCGAAACCCTTCTCACAAATGTAAATTATTTCCAACCAATTCAATAAAAACAAACATAATGCAAATTTATTTTAAAGGTAAAAATTGAAACAAATTCCACGATGGAAAACAATGTCGTCCCACTTCTTGCCTTCCAACAAAATTTTCAAAACATTTGCGAACGAATTGATAAATTAGAGAAATTCGTTGATGTGGTTAATGAAAATGTAAATTCAGTTGAAAGATCAATTGATATAGCTGAAGAGGAACTCGGGGTCACTGATTACAGTTTAAAGGGTCTTATTTTCAAGCCCTTGTTCTCAAGACCGAAAAACTTGAATGGCGAGAGCAGAACTAATCTGAAAGATGATGAATTTCAAAGAGTTCCCATTTTCAATACCTCGGAGTACTTTCCATCGAGCGAAGAATAGACGTTGCACTAACACGTAAGTAGGACTGTAGTTTGACTGGCGAAAATAATGCCAAGTAATAAGCATTCTTGTAATTGTTCTGATTTCAAAATAAAATATATTTCTTAAAAACGCAAAATTTTTTGAATTATAAATCGTCGCAGAGTGGATCAGAGTACACTCAAAGTTAATCCCTGAAACCAGTCGCAAGATATTTTTGAACCCAACCACCATGTGCGCACTAAAACGCCCAATTTGTTTTTCACATACATGTGTTTCATTTCTTTAATCGTATAAACACGAAGTTAAAAGCTTGAAGCTAAAATGCAATCTCTTTGAATATCAAGAAGAATTGTTACTGTGTATTTTGAACAAGATTCTCTTCTCCTAAAACCTATATTAATTCATGTGCAAACTTGAAATAACTGATTCAAGAAAGTAAATGGAGTCATTCCTTTTGATGAATTGCATCGAAATCAGCTTCCTTTCGCATTGATCTTGCCAAAAAGCAATGATACTCAAACTTTTGCTGTTTGAATTTACCCGGTTAATACAACCATATTTTACATGCATCTGATGTTTGGTTTACAATCTCACGATTTACTTGGATATCATTAAGGAAATTTAAGGCTTTTAGGGGAATTGTTTCGAACCCCTCAGAGAAATGTATTGTTTTTATTCAAAGATATATTAGCTGCGTTTTATTTTCCCCCAGATCCAATCCAGATCAGATCATGAAAATAAAACAATCCAGGATCTCAGTGACAACTTGTTATATACCCAACTCTTTTTTTCCTTTGTTTTTTTTTATTCGTATACACCCTTTGTCTTTTTTCTTTACACTACTGACGACATTTACAAATTAAGGGTGTGTGTTCAAAATGGATTTGGAAATCCAAATTCAAAACAAAGTTGGATCTTGTGTTGTTTTTGTAATACATGTATTTTTGTAAGCAAATCCAATCTGGTTCGGATCTTGGGGAAAATAAAACACAGCTATTATTTCCCTCTTTTTTTTATTAGTTTGCCAGCTAACCGCATATGTTTTAGGCCATGGCTGTATTATCAGTATTATCAGTGAAGCCAATACAGTTTATGTCTAGATAAGTAAGATTTTATAGCAAATCATTCACTACAGCACTCTACAGTAAAAATGATGGAAAACCTCCATGATAAGGAGAATAACCTTTTGTAGTGCTGATTTATTTGTCATTTCTCCCTGCGTACGCCTAGCATTTTCCAAGTTCATCTGGTTATAATTGTTATGCAGGGTGTTTTGTATAAGATGCGAAAAAATTTTAGGGCGTGTAGGTTGTGTCGAGATAAGAAAAAATCGTACGGAAGGTGAGTCTCTTTGCCCCCGTTTAGACAGGAGGGGCAATTTTCTAAAACATCAACTAGAATTAGAAAAAGAATTATTAAAAATCAACGACAACACGTAAAATGTCATGTTATACCTTTTTTTAAAGCCAGAAATCCATCCATTTATTTTGTTTTTATGTAAAATAAATTCTTTTAGTGAATAGTTTTGGAAAAAATATTTTTCTAACTCACAATTTTGAAAAATTATTTAAAAACCGAATTAGTGGATGGATTTCTAGCTTTAAAAAAAGGTATGACATGAGACTGTACGTGTTGTCGTTGATTTTTAATAATTTATTTTTTCTTATTCAAGTCGCCCTTAATTAAGGATCCACGAGTATCATGATTCATATTCCTGGCGTTTGCTGTGTTAATTTCTTGTTTTGTATTTGCCTATCCACTATTATTCATGAATGATTCATAAATCAATTCTCGTCATAATTTATTATTCATGAATGATTCATAAATCATTTCTCGTCATAATTTCATCAATTTATTTAAAAGCGATTGCAAGAGACTACAAAATATTATAAAATAATTATTGAAAAATGTAGAAACAAAATTTGGTATAGCACGATTTTAAAACGCACATCACTCCTCACTCACTCAACTATAGGGGAAACCCCTATAAAATTTCTAGGAAAATCGATCATCCTTATGTGAAGGCATTATGCACACAGTTGGTCATCAAAATCATTAGGATAGCTATGTGTACTGCCGCAAGTATTGCTTTGATGATTTTTTTATTGTCAGTAACCCCAAATGCTTACAAATATTTTTATTATTTTCAATACAATAAACAAGCAACCATGCGTGCGTCGGTTTCTACTATCTAAGATGAGATTGAAACAATTTATTCCATTTTCTGTTTAAAGTTAAAATAATTATTTGCTCTGTAAGGCACTGCCGTAAACATTTAGAAAAACAATATTCGCAAAAGAGTAAGAGTGAACTTAAAAATTGTATACTTTCTCAACAAATACCGCCTGTCTGAATTTTCACCCATTCATAAAAACTACGAAATATTTGCTGTTTCAAAAAATAGTAGCTTCTTTCCTTATAGTATAAAATAGTCTGAACCCAGTGACAAAATTCTATGATGTATGAATATTTTGTATCTTGTATTAAATGTATTTCTATAATAATATGGTTGTGACAAATAGGTCCCTGGTTATTCATTAATTAAAATTTAAACGTCGAGACCCATTCACTTGGCAAGTTTTCTTTTTATTACTCACAATTTAAAACGTTTTGAAAACTTGACCAGTGAACCCCAAATTTTAGTCATTAAAAATAAATTTCTCTCATAAGTTGGAGTTTCAATATTACTATACATACTTTCAATGATTTGTTACATATAGGTTTTTGTATAGAAGAACTAGGCTCCCTTTTTAACATTTATTTTTTTGGTCTGATTACCTTTTACGTCATGGTTGCGGTTGCCGACGAATATTTTAATTTCCAAATGTACCGAAATGATATCAGTTTTTATAAACAAACAAATATACAATTTATTTCAATACTTAAACTTCAAGGTCTTGCCCGCCGAAACATTTTATTAAAAAAAAAAACAATATATTTATAATGATAAGAAATTATTGTCAAATTAATTCTAATTACATACTGATAGGAATTCTTTTAAAATGTTTACCACATTTGGAAGCTGTTTTTTAGATGTGTGAAAAAAATAATTACATTGAATTTTTGCTATCGCAAATAAAGAATTATGTTGATAAAATGCAATTATTTCTACTACTAAAACACGATTATTGCTAAAATTTGTCAGAAATTTTATAATTCGTGTTCATCTAGAATTAGGAAATATTGGATAGGTATACAAATATGTTTCATAATCATTAAGTCAGGTTTTTAAGATGTTTTAGTCTAAAAGTAATTCTCAAAGTTAAGAAAAAAGTTTTTTCTGATCTTTTTGGGGGTAATTTTTCATCACTTGGTAATTCTGTCCACTAAACTTTTAAAGCCATCTTAAGGTAATATGGTGATTTATCAGCCGTGTAAAATCAGGATTAGTGTCTTTTGTGAACAGATATTCGTGATATTGCGCTGTAAAAAAATTTTTAAATTTAATATTTTTGTAGTTAGTTTCAACAAATTTGCTGAGTAAGCTATGAATTTTCTCCACAGATCCTTTTGATTTTTTGTCCTTGGAGTTTGTTTGGAGGATTTGAATGAATTCTCTAATGAAAAATTGATTTTTGAGTTATCTGTATAGAAATGTATTCCCAGAGTTATAACTGGGAATATAATTTTATTTTACTAAACAGTGCAGTTAATCTAGACAAAAAAATAAATTGTACATCACAAAAATCTGTAGCAGGGCGGACTTTGTATTTTATTGTTTCTCAAAGTCTAAGGTATAAGGTTGGAGTATTCCTTCTCCCAGCGTCTCCCCCATTTCGCCCCTCTTATTTCTTAAATTGATTTGTTTAAATTTTAATTGGTAGGAGAGAAAATTTGGTCTTATGTCCGCTTCTCTGTTATTATTTCCTGAGTGATTTTTGAAAACTGCAGCTCTTAAAAATAGGGGAATTTTTGTATTCTCTTTCGACTGCTTTCTTCCCCGAATTTAAACGGAGATTTGTAAAAAAAAAAAATTTACAGTATGGGAACAAACCTAACTTTACATCTTCATTTTTTTGAGTTAATTACAGAATCGTTCGTTATCTTTTTCGCTTTATTCCTAAGAAAAACATAGTTATCTCTTTCTTTTTAATGCGCGATATGAAAATTTATATAGAAGCAACACAAACACTCACTGTAATTTCTTGTCACACCTGCTCATCCAGTGAACATCCATTTATAAATTAATTGAAAAAAAAAAAATTATTTTAGGATAAATATTATATATTTGTTCTGCATTAATCATTTTTGATTTTAAATATTTACATAATAAATTATAATTCGTCATTTTGAATGTCGAACGGTCTAGATTAATTTGTAATTTTTGTTTTTTTTTCAAAAATTCAAAAATTTATATTAAATTTTTAAACTTAAACTATTTTTTTTTTAAATCTAGTAAGATTCTTTTTTTTTTATTTTTTTTGTTGGTTTTTTTTTCGTTTTTTCTTTTAATTATTTTAGAATGAAACCACTACTAAATAATTATTTTTATTTCACATCCATTTAATTTGTAATAGAATGTACATTATGTTTTTTTTACATTTTTTATTAAGTTTATTTTTTTAAAACTCCGATTGTGTTTTTTTCATTTTTTTTTGTAATGCCTTTATCTACTAAGCTAGTATAGAAAAAATGGATCTATAAGAGTAAAAGTTATTTTTTTTAATGTATTTACTAGTTTTGTTTGCTGTTTTGCTTTATAAAGATTGAATTTGATTTAAGGAATTGCTATGCATTTTTTGTTTTCATTAAAAGCAACATCTATTTAATGCGTTTTAAGGTTATTTTTTTTAAATTTTAGCTTTACGTTTGATTTAAATTGGGAATTATTTTTTTAACGTTTATACTTTTCTTTGAAATGTGTAATTACAAAACCTTGTGCAAAAAAATCATTTGTTTTTTTAAGTGGTTATGTATAAAATGGTAAAATTGGTCCTTTTTCAATAAATAAAAATAAATTAAAAAAAAAAACGAAACAATGGAAAAGAAAAAAAAACTAAAGAGATGATGTTAATTACTTGCAAGAAATAAATAACTACCTAGGGCCTTGAAATTTATGACATTCATTTCATTTCATTTCATTTTAATTTTTGTACGCTTATCTTAAAAAGCAACTTTCTAAGGTAATTAACATTTAAATTGCTGGATACATTAGCTTCACTTCAGAAACTTCTGTTTTTCCCTAATTTGAATAAAAAAAAATTCTTTTTCATAGTCAAGAAAGTTCCATTTATGCAAGATTTTGATCAATTATATTAATAATTCATAGAATTCGATTGCAAATCGGAAGAAATTAAGATCGTAGGGAAAACTATTAAAATGTTAGCTAAACTTTTATTATTAAATATTTAATTAATTCAATTTCAGAACATAATATATGAAAGGAGACTATGTATCAACAAAAGGAAAAACCAAATGTTTCACTGTTCCAAATCAATTAAAATAGTCCTACTATAATCCAAATGATTTTAATAAACAAAAAAATGAAAAAATAAATGACGTTAATGAATAAAGGTAAATTTCTTTTTTAATTGGTCTGATGGGATAAAATCGATCCAATTTAATAAAGAAATGTCAACACATGACAAGAAAGGTACCTTATTGTTAGCATTTGACACACTTTGCTAAAAGGTTGTCAATTCTTAAGCTTTATTTAAAAAAAAAATAAATTTTAAACTTTGTAACTTGATGAATTTTTACCAAATACAAATTTATTTGTTTATTAAGACAAATGGTGGCAAAGTAATAGGCGCTATTTTGGCCAAATTTTGAATTACTTAGGCAGTAAAGGAATTGTTTTTATTTTGCGTTTACTCTTCTCATGTGTGTTTGGATTACTTGCTTACACTGCCTTCGGGTAGAAGAAACATCAATCCCCAAAATTGTCAATCTTTTATTCTTTCCGACCTTCATTAGTAAATGATTGTAATACAAATTTTTTCAAAGTATGAATTACATATATATAAATAAAATCCAATTAACACGCCTTTTGTCAGTGTTTCATAAGAATGTATTATAGCTAGCGCGGTCAAAGTTCCCTCAGTAAACATTAACAAAACTAAGAGAGCCTCGTTAATAAGATAGCAACAAAGTGGATAGCTATTTTTTTGCGTTTACCGAAGAAAATTTTATCACGCTAGATGAAATTTTTATAGTAAAATAAGTCTAATATAAAATTTGAACTAATGTGGTTATATTTGTGTTGATAAACGCTTAATCAGGCCAGTTACTCAGATCTCACAAAATTAGCTCCATCAAAAGTGAGAAAGTGGATACAAAATTTGTCTCCTTAGTATATGTACAGAAAAGTTGAGAATTTCTATTCATATTTCTGAGATCTCATTTTTGTGAATTGGGCTAAAGTGGCTTGGCGCTATTTACATACACATATGTCATATGTTAACCTTGTCAAGAATGCGTTTTTTTTCTTCATATTCTGATGTCTGTTTATAGCGTGTTAAAATTGAATCTTAACTTAATCTGAACCTCAAAAATTGGACTCTAGAAAGAAGCTCTAACCTAAATTAATTTGGAAACCACGATTTCACATTTTGTTTTTTCGATAATCAGAGAAGAGTTTGAATTGAATCCCCTTTTGAAAAGCCACTCCTCATTTCTATTCAATGTTGACGCATGTTCAAAAATAATATCGTTATATAATAATTATTTTATTCCATGTTTCTGTGACCTAACAATTTTCTCCGTAAAAAATTAAGAAAGTGTGTAAAAAATATTTGTTCTTCAGTTCTGAAATTTTTTGTCAGATTGTTGCGGGACATTAGAATTCGACAGAAGCTTTCTTCTTTGTTTTGGTTTCTTGTCTAAGTGAAGTTAAATTTAAATTGACATCTGAACCTTCGCTTTTTTTTCCAATCATTTCACAAACATGTCGTAGAAAAAAATCGGTAAAGCAAAATAAAGTTAAGGAAAAAAAAAACAAGAAATTAAAAAAATAAATTAAATAAAACTTGATCCATTTTCATATTATAAATATTTTAATTTATTTGCTTGAATTAGTTATATTAATCATATATTGATTTTTTCCTGTTTTGTGTTATATTTTATGTAAACAATATACAAAACAAAACAAAATAAAAAATATGCATAGAATACAAAAAATAATAATAAAATCATAATAGAAATTGATAACATTTAGTTGATGATGTTATATATTTTCTTTTGTTTAGGAATTAAAATTATTTTCTTTTTGTATTAGAAATTATTCTATATGTATATTTAAGTTTAGTTGTTGTTTTTTTTTTATATATCTTGTTTACTTTCTATGGGATATATTTATTTTTTTTTTATTACAATTAAGTTTTTTTTTCTTTTATCATAAATGTATTCTACAATATTTTAATATCTCTTTCTTAATATTAAAAAATAAAAAAAAAAAACAAAAAATATATATATTTATGCATTTATGTTTTTGAATAAATTTTACATCTTACTCGTTAATAGGTTTATTTATTTTTTTTTCGTTCTGTCAAATATATTTAAAAATATGCAACAATATATAAACTAATTTCTAATAAAAAAATGTTGTTTTAATACTTTGTACAATATTTTGTTTGTTTTTTTTTTTCTAAACTTTTAGATTTTTTTTGTTCAAAAATGTATAAATATTTTCTATTTAATGTAAAAATAAAAAAAAATGTAAACACTTTTCAATTACAATTTTTTTTTTAAATTTCTTTAACAAAAAATATTTTACACATTTATTTTTCTTCCCTTCTGTAAGTAAAATTGTAACAAAAATATAAAATTTTGTTCAGATTGCGGTAGAATTTTGTTTATTTTTGTTGTTGTTTTTGTTTTAAATAAGTTTTGCATGATTTAATTTGCAATTTAGGAACAGTCTTATGTAAATTTAATTGTAAATTAATTAAACAGGACAAATATAATTTTTGTTTTGTATTGTGTGTGTGAATACTTTTGCGTTGTGCTTTTTTTCAAGAACGATTTTTGTTTTTTGGAGGAATTCGTAGTTTTTTTTAATAATCAGCTAACTATAGTAATACAAAAAAATTTACAGATAAAAAAAAAACAAAATTCATAATAATGCCACAGTTTTCATACAAAATATAGTTTTTTTTTGTTTTTTTTTTTTGTTTTATTTTATTCTTTTTAAATATAAGTAAATTGATTTTTACATCACAATTTTTGGGTGGCTTCTCAGTTTGAATGCAAAAATTCAAACGGAAAAGCTTTTATATATTTTTTTTTGTTTGTTTGTTTAAAAGGAAATTATGGAACAATTTTTTTTGTTGAAAACTTTCGCTTAATAATACTATATACACAAAAAAAAAGTTTCCTTTTTATGTACAAGGGATTTTTTTAATAACCATTTTTTTTTTTTTTTTTTTTGTGTGTGTGTTAAATTGAATTATTAACTTTAATTTTGTTTAAGTTGCCTTAATCAAATAAGGATGCTAGTATATCATCTTGATTAGGATTATTGCTAGATCCACTAGATGGCGGGGTATTTAGTTCCGGTTGGGGATCTAGATATGATAGAATTTCCATTGGGTCAACTACACTGTCCGAAAGGAGCTGGAATGAAAAAAAAAACATATTTAATAAAAGATAAATTCCGTGTTATAAATATTGAGTGTTGCACCAAAAAGCTTCTTTACAATGTTTAACATAAGTTATGTTTAGAACAAAATTTATTTACATTCATGTCGATTATGGAATTCGCAATACTGTATCCGCAGTGATTCGCAGTGCAGTGCTCTCTTTCCTCTCTACCCATTTGCCGTAAAAAGAAAAGAGAAAATTGTACTGACAATCACTACGGATCCAGTATTGCGTATTCAATAATCGACATGATTAAAAAAAAGTATTAATTGGGCGCCATTTAAGTAAAATACTCAAATCCAAACGAGACTTAAATCTGTTTGTGGAATAATTAAACATTACTTACATTTAATTCATTTGCAGTTTCGTTATCGATAACCGATGACGGATCGAAACTGCTCAGCTCTGCGTTTAGATCGCTGTCATTCAAGTTGACCATATCATTTTGCGAGTTTATCAATGAATTGATAATTTGCTGATGGGTTTGTTGTTGTTGCTGCTGCTGTTGCTGTTGATGATGTGAATTATCATTGTTTCCCGGCATCTTAGTTGGTGTACCCGGTTGTGGTGAGTTGTGACAGCTGCCAATACCATTTTGGCTGTTGTTATTGCTGCCATTGTTAGAATTGTTGTTTGAATTATTGTTATTGGTGCTGCTATTCGAGGGTTCATTGTGGGCAGAACTGACACTTGGTGGTCCACCGGGTGTATGTGGATGACCAGATCCGCCAGGTGTGTGCGGAGTGTGCGGTGTGTGGGGCATCTTTAGAGAAAAAAAAAACAAAAAGTTAGAAAAGAAAACTTTGTAAAAATAACACAATACTAAAACAAACCTGATCACTTAAAGATTTTTCCATGGCATTTAATTGATCGAGCGAATTCACCGATTCACTCAAATGTGCCAATGAATCATTTCCATTGCCGGATGTATCACTTTGACCACTGCCACCATTTCCACTGCCGCCATTTCCATTCCCGCTATACGCATCATAGGAATTCCTGCTGGCATTACAACTGATTATAAGAATTTCATTTTAAGTTCATACATCATCCGCTCACAAAAAGCTTCCAACTTACCTCTGTCCCATCATATTTCCATTTGCTATTGAATTCATATCATGACCCATGTACGGACTCATCGCTTGCGAATTATCCCAAGTGGGAAGCGTCGTCGAACCGGGAGACATCACCTTTGATATATCATCGATTTGCTCTTGTTTTATATTCGGCGTAGAACTATTCGATTGATTCGATGTTAGGGTTGACGTTGATGTGGGATTTCCACCACCGCTATGCATGCCAGGAACTGCACCTTGTGGGACAATTTTCCAATTCGCCGATGAATCAATAATAACTTCATCGACATCTGCATTGTTGAGGGTATTCAAAATCGCCCACATATATTGATCGATTTCAAGTGTTTCTGTCAAAGCTGCTTTGCTGCAAAAAAAAAGTAATTGATAGATGTCAGACTTGGGATTTTTTTTGAATTTGAATGTAGTTTTAACTTACTTGCACTCGGGACAGCGCCAACTACCACGTTCACAATTCAGCAACAGATAGCCCTCTAAGTCGAAGCATTGAATGTGCTTGCATTCTTGACCTCGCGCTGGAAGTCGTATCCGACTCTTCATGATGGGACACTTTAGGGATATTTTCACAAATGGCTGTTGTTGATGATCGTTGCCACCATTTGGATTGGTGGCATCACCAGCAGATGCTGGAGGCGTGGAACCAGACATTCCCATGGCAAAGTTGCCCTTTATTTTGGAAACACTTCGTTCACGGGGCAACAGATTACGACGCAATAGGCCTTGAAGGACTTGCCGCACCGAAGGTCGATGCACTAGTTGCAACACAAACAAATGCGACTGTATAAAAAAAATAAATATTATTACATTGTAACGTTGGGCGCCATTTAAAAAAAAATAACTTACACAACAACAGGAACTGGCTGTTAACTGGAGGGTGTTTCTACCCGGCTGGCATACTTGCTTAAGATATAATGGCCTGAGTGCTTGTCCAGTTTTTTCTGAACGCTCAATCACCAAGGGAGTTGCATTTGCTGACACTGTCACCGTGTGTGGCCAATTTGTGTTCATTTGTCGGTCGTCTTGATGGAAGCACTTTAGCTGCAGTTCCAAATCGGACCTGGTTAAAGCAAGAACAAACAGATTTTTAATTTCTTTCCGACTTTTAAGTTTTGTATTTTTTAGAGGCACTAACCTGTTTATCAGCGTGTTATAGACATTCTGCTTCAGATGAAAGACATGATTACTGACCGAAAGATTGTGCAGTAGCCGGAATGGCGGAAGAATTATTCCATCTCGTACCGGGAAAGTTAAGCGCATTTCTTCATCTAATTAAAAGTAAATTTTTTTAAAATCTTGTTCTTGCAAAAAAACAAAAGCTAAACAACTTACTGTTATCAATTTGTGGCTTGACGTCAGGATTTGGACTAACATAAGGAACTGAACAGGCGGGAGTAAGAGGAGGTGTTGGATTTCCAGGAACGGGACTATGCTGATAATTCATATTCCGCACATCTTGTTGGAAACTAAAAAAAAAAAACAATGATGCGGTCAGAAACAGTTGCATTCCTGGAGGAACTTTTGCAAAACTTACCCTTGCGCGTTTTGATGATAAGCATTTGGTGTACCGGCACCAGCACCCGGACCTGCGGGGCCACCGTTGCCACCACCCATGCCGCCCATTGGTCCCATACCACCGACTGCATTGCCACCTCCACCACCATAGAATTGCTGCGCATGCGCACCCATTGGTGCCCCACTACCATAGCTTCCAGGAACCGCCCTCTGCTGAGGCATCATGCCCCCTGCTGCACCAACCGGTCCCATCATTCCACCAGGTCCTCTGCCGTAAGGATTCATTTGACCACCTGTCCGACCATAACCGGCTTGCATAGGAACTGGAACACCATTCGGCTGATGCGTACTATGATGCGGGTGCTGATGATGTGGGTTGTATTGCATTTGACCAGCAGCTGCTGCTGCCGCCGCCGCTGCCGCATGATGCTGAGGAACATTTTGAGGATTTGCTTGATGATTCATAGGATACATGGCTGCGCGTTTTTGTGCCGCATGCATTTGTGGATTAGGATAGGGAGCCATTCTTCGTGGTGGATAACCATTATTTGCCATGCCTTGCATCTTGGCCATCGGATTCATTGCGGTCATTTGATGACTCATTTGGCTGGCATCATTCATTACACCACCAGCACCCATCCCAGCAGCACCATTACCTCGCATTGGACCCATGCCCATGCTCATACTTTGCATTTGATTCATTGGTGAGATCTGAAAGAAAAAATTATAACAAAACACAAATAAGAGGTTGTTGGAAAACACACCACGAGCGGCTATTATTGTTATTCAAAATATGTCAGGTGTAGCGTGTAGCTCATTTCAAAGGTTATTTATAACCGACAATATAATTAATAACAATTAAATGAGCATTTAAATCGAGAAATGAAAAATTGATTTGCATGCTTTTTCTGAGAGTTTTTCTATTTAAAATAGAAAAAAATAGAAAATAAAAAAACAATTGTATAATAATAAAATTGCTGCATATATTGATTCACCGTGTAAATGTCTATATACGAATAGATATTTCAATAAGAAGGTGTTGTTCAATGATGCGGTATGTGTATATTTGTTGCACCAATGCCAGACACAATAATATAATTGATCTCATTAAAGTAATCATAAGTTATTGTTTTTTATTTTTTTTTTCATTTGATGCTTGACAAAGTAGGTTTGTTTTGTGCGTGTGCAATGTGCATGCTAATTCTAACTCCGTTTACAATGGGGTATTTGTAATGTAGTGTGTGGATCTATCGAGGCTAGAAATAAGGCATGTGAACAAAGCTACCGAAATATGAAGTTCATATAGACATTTTCGGGGATTGTATAGAAGTTTGTATGTGCACAATATAAAATGATCGACTTCAAGGTAGGTTTACGTCCATCCATCCATCAAAATTGTTGATCAACACTGATCTCGGAGTTGTGTAAACAGTTTAAATGCACTTTAGATGTGTCAGTTGTTTTCAGTAAAAAAAATACTGTCAATTTTCATCTAATACCGTGTGTGAATTGGATTAAAATCACGTTAAATTGTTTCCAAAGTTTAATTTTTGACACTAATGAGGTGAGTTTATACGTGGAAATGTCAAAATTTAATCTCGGTATTAAATTTAATAAAAATTTTAATCTAATTCACACAAAATGTATTTTTGCTTCAAATTCAAAACCTTCGAATTAATGTCAGATTTCGTTTTCTTCCGTTTTGAGTTGGGTTTCATTAGACCAGTTCAGATAAAATCTGATCTCAATCAGTTTTTGAACGAGCAAATTTTGTGAGATTCTCACTTCTCTGAAAGTAGCCAATTGAAAATTTTTAATTTGGCAAACTAAAATGTTACACAAAATAAAAACCGCTGCTTATGCCTACCTATTTATGTTATATGAAAATAAATTTCAAAAAGGTATGTCAGCTTTTGATTTTCATTTAATATGACAAACACCAAAACTTGCAAATTACGTCTGAAAACGTTTACTCGTTAAAAGTTAAAAACAAAAATGACACAAATAAAAAAACAATCAAGTCGCTCTGTCGATATTGCTGATAAATATTTGTACATGTTCAAATACATATACACCCTCTCAAATGTTTGAGAACGGTATATTTCCTGTCCTTCCTTCCATTGAATTGAATTATTTGTACACAAAAAAAAAATGTACGAACAGAATTATGACAGAAGGGAATAAATGAACAAAGAAAAAGGAAAAAAAAAACACGGTTCTATTTTTTGTATGTCGGATATTGGAATCCATGTTTCCCTTTCGCGCGGCATCAATGCAATTACAATCCCTCGATGGAAAGCATCGTCGTCGTAGTTGCCGGGCAAACAGTAAAATGGATATGAACGACAAAAACAGCAATCGGAGCGAAGAAAAAGGATTTACAACAAACAAAATGGAGTAAAAAAAAAAAAAAAACATCAAATACTCACATGATGATGCCTGGATGCGTTATACGACATCCCATTCATATGTCCCATTGAATTCATTTGCATCGCACCACCGCCATTGCCGCCGCCAATTTGCATACCATTTGCTCCCCCACCAGTACTCATCATCCCTGCACTGGCTCCGTTCGCTGCCAATCCTGTCATTGGTCCCATTCCTACAGAATTGCCATGCATTTGTCCACCATTCATTCCAACACTAGCGCCTCCATTTCCACTACCACTTCCACCTGCCCCGTTCATATATTGATGCGGGTGGTGTGATTGTCCACCGACACCCATCATTCCGGCGCCATTGCCACCCGAATGCATACTATTGTGCATACCCATCTGCAAATGAGATGAAAAAGGATTAAATTATTTGTTTTTTCTTTAAATTTTTTTTTATATTTGATATTCATAAAACAAAAGTATAACGATTAAGAACACATACCTGTCCATAACCACCCATCGTGTCCATTGTTTGCTGTGAGGAGCCGCTGGTGGCGGCTACCATATTACCGTAACTACCAACAGATGGCGCGGATGTTGAGCCCGCTGCAGATGCTGATGCGGCTGCTGCTGCAGCTGCTGCAGATTGTTGTTCTGCTTGCAACTGCTGCTGCTGTTGTTGTTGTTGTTGTTGCTGCTGTTGTTGTTGTTGTTGTTGCTGTTGTTGTTGCTGTTGCTGGGCACTATTATTGCTGTTTGAATTGCTGGATGAACTGCTACTGTTATTGTTGCTATTACTATTGGCGTTCGCTGAATTATTAGCTGAATATGGAAATTCTGAATTTGGCCCAAATGTATTCTTTAGATTATTTAAACTATCATTAGCGCTGCCACTTAAATATCCCCCAGAACCACTACCATGATTGAAAGCCGAATCATACGCTGCGCTATGGAAGTTTGCACCACTTTGCTGAGAATGAAGCAGTTGTTGTTGGTGATGTTGTTGTTGCTGATGCTGTTGCTGTTGAAAGTGATGTTGTTGTTGTTGATAGAATTGATGTTGTTGCAGAAATTGTTGCTGTTGTTGATGAAGAGATGATTGTTGTTGTTGATGATGATGTTGTTGTTGCTGTTGAATAAGATGATGTTGTTCACTTGTGGTATATGCTGCCCCGGGTGGTGATATTTGGCCCCCTAAGGCTGGAGCCCTTGAGGAGCCCCCCTGGGCGTTCATTTCTTCATCTTTTCTATATACACAAAAAAAAGTAAGAAAATGAATATAAGCTTTATAGTGTCAAATAGGTAATTGAAATTTTTGATTCAAATCATGCGAATGATGATGATGATGATTTCAAATAAATACTAAATGCAAAGCACATCTAACTCGAGTATGTTTAAAAAAAAACAACTATTATTGATGAATAAGTGAAATTTTCGAGCACTTTGGCTTTATAGCCTTTTAACACCAAACTCGAAACATGGTTTTCGCGAAATTATCGGTTTTGGCGGAAAATCTACATCGAAAACTCAAATTTTACCATACATTTTTGATAAACCACAAGTTTTAGATAAAACCTCTCAAAAACTAGTTGCAATTCAAAGTTAAACCTTTCGAAACATTCAGGGCTTAATCAAATGAAAAACAGCTAAAGGCTGCTGTCAAAAGAAATTTTATTTTGAAATCATATTTGTTCGTAATAAGTAATATTATTTATACAGATTTCGCACAAAATAAGAATTATTGTTATTTGTTTTTATTTCCAGAACATGGAAGAGTAAATAAATAACAAAAAAAAGAAAATTTTGAGGGAGCCAGAATGAGGAATATCTCCTGGAACTATGCGCCGACAAGGAGCCGGTATTGCGTGGCAGTCGAAAGAATGACCATATTTTTAAAGAAATATCTGCGAAATTTGTAAGGAAAAAGACGACAAAACTTTAGAGTTGGAACACCAAAAGAGTTTCTCAAAGAACCAAAAAACTTCAATGAAAATTTAAAGTGTTAATGATTTGTAAGTTTATTTTTTTGTTTGCAGGAGAGGAAAGGATTGGGTGTTTGTGAAATGTCAAACGAAAACGTGTAAATGTTCGGTGTGAACGCTTTTCGAGTTTTTGTAAACTTTTTTCCGAAAACCCAGTTTTGGGTTTGGTGTGAAAAGGCTATTAGACTATAGACAAATATGTTGTCATACTCTATTCCTTTTTTATCTCCTTCCTTATCTCTTGACAGAATGTTATTGATTGTACAGTTTAAGGACTTATGTAGGTGCAATTCAGGTTGCATTTAAACCTCATAAAGTTAAAATTATTACATTTATTCAAATAATGGTGTTGAAATATTATTCAAAACGGATGTAAAAAATTCTATTACATATTAATATTCAAATGCCTAAAATTCCTATCCCATTTTCATAACTTTTCCTTTCAAACAAAAAAATATACGTAAAGGTACTTATTTAGTTCCAATGAGTAATTGATAATATTAATCTTGCCTTAACATAAAAAAAAATGACGTCAAAACCTACAAATCCACAAAATTCATTCTCCTCAATTATTTAATTCGAAGAAAGGATATTTATAATTTCTCCACCTGCCCTGAATTCATGACATGTGCCCTCGAATTCACATTTATAACCATTTTCGTTTATATATAAATTTTTTTTTTGTTTTTTCTTCTGTACGCAGCTGAAAAAAAATGTCCTACACTAAATACAAACAAAGGGCATTCAACATAAAAAAAATCACTTTTACTAAACTACTTTTATACGTATGTATATAATGTAGAGGGTACATATCAGCCATAGTCCTGAAATTTAGACACAACAACAAATAATATACACACGCACGAGCTTCTTCTAAAAGAAGGACTCTTATCCATCTGTCATATAATGTGTTCATATTCTTCTTTTATTCTTATAATTTTGTTTGTATATATTTTTTGCTTTTTTTTTTTTTGTTTGTTGTATGTAGGTATAGATTATTATCTAGGACGACACAAAATCGGTGAACAATCATTTACTCAAAACACCACAGAGTGGCGTCGTTGTCGCGGCACTCCTACATTAATTATTTGTCCTAGATATACATAACACACTTACACCCTCTAGAGGAAAATTAATTTACATGAAAGCTTCTATCTTTTTTGTTTTCTATATACATATATCTAATTGTCTCTTTCTATCCATTAAATCTTCACATTACTACAATATGGAGTTTAACTATATAACTATTTTAATCTAATTGGGTATTGTGACACGAATTAGCGTTATTTGTAAGACTTTATTTCGTGGTCATATTATATTTCTGATCGGTCGTTGTTCCTATTCTATGTGACATTTGCGTGTTTTCTTTTCGATTGACATGCCATTGACATGCCATCCTCTCTATTTCATAAAGCATTTCTTTATATCAAAATAAAATTAGCTTTACCGATTGTCAGTTTTTGACAGGTACGAAGAAAATTGTCATATACGTATATTATATGTTACGTTATGTTGTTGAATACTTGAATAAGATTGTCAAATATTTTTTAGTAGTACCTCATTAACATACCTGACTTTAAATTCCATTAAAGGACCGCCATTAATTTTCAGATTTTAAACTTTTATTTACTCTTCTCATTTAAACACACTTCAAAAAACCAATATTGATTGCAAAGTATGTACATACTCATGTTTGTAAGTGTCGCAAAAAGCTGATGTGTTAGCGCACAAAATTTCTTATTCCGATCTGATCGGTCTTGATCAACACGCGTTGAAATCACAAACTTATAAAATTAAATTTAATATTTATGTATAATTTCAAAAAAACATCAGACAGGTTATAGAAATAAATCGCATTGATTTGAATCTCAAGTGCGTTATTCTTTTGTCGGATATTCTTTATCTCTTTATATTATCTCTCTTTTTGAGATAGTAAAAAAAAAAAAAAAAAAAAAAAAAAAAACATAAAATTAAATAGCTATTAGGAAGACTTTGACGATAGTACATACCTAGATAGATACTACATAAACATAATAGAAAAAAAACATTTTTTCTTTGGTAATAGTTGTTGTTTGCTTTAATTTTTTTTATTTTTTTTTTTCAAAATAGATAAAGTGTGAAGGTTTTTTACTTAATTTTTTTGTGGTGTTATACTACTACTCTTCGTTTGCCCCTGTTAATAATGATTGTCTTTATTCTATTTTGTTCTATAGTCGATAAAGACATTTTTTATGGTGCCTTGCTTGGTTTCACAATTATTATTTTTTTGGTTTAGAAAAATTGTTTGTCTTATCGCTGTTGCTTTTTATTATTTTTTTTTTTTTTTTTAATTTAGAATAGAAGACGTAGATATTTTCCCAAGTATCGAAATAGAAGAACGAAATAAGACTAAAGAAACAAAGATAACAAACTGATAAGATTTTAACAATTTTTTTTTTTTTTTTATGATATGATTTCTGTAAGGTTATTTATTTTGATTTAAGCCTAAGTGCGTTTAATTGAATATTAATTGTTGATTTTAACGAAGTAGGTCTTATAATAATATATATATTTATTTTTTTTGTATTGATTTTTCGATATGGATATGATGATGAAAGATAATCATCAATAAATTGACATGTATATTATTCAATTGCAGGTGATTTAAAGAATGATTGTGTAACGTTTAAAATTGATAATGATAAAATTTTTTCTGGTTTAAATACTTAAAATTGGCTGATTATAAAGAACACAAAATATTTATATCAATGGCATTGACCGATAAAGAAAAAAAAACCCTCCAAAATCATGGTAGAATTAAAATCAGAAACATAGTTTTAACAATCTTAAGTGTTTTATGCGGCCTAACAAATTTGTCCTGTAATTACGCTTATAGTTGAAATCATAATAGATATAAAAGAATCTATCTAAAATCACTTATGTATTTCCTTAAATAAAAAAAAGATAAAAAAGTACCAGATTTTTTAAAATAAAATTACTTTCGGTTCAGAAGAATTTTGACATAATATAAATGTGAGATACTAGACCCTGATTCTCACCGAGCTGTTGCACCACTAAATTAATTTGAATTTTTTGTACACACCACGATGTTCCTGCTCGTGCTTTTATCATGAACATCGTTCATAAGTAGATCTGTGACGTTAGATTTTTCCTTCTTCTCGGTAGCAGTTATCATGAATATAATAGTTTTGTATTCAAAACACACAACACACGCGTATTTTGCTCTTATCGTCACCCATCGTGAGACGATTAAGCCAGTGATGCCAGATGAGATTTAAAAAATCCCATCGGATACGAACAAAATCCCACCATTTTTATAATGGGTGATACAAAAAAACACCATACCGACCGCTCATGATACCATAAAATCGTGACGCTTAAAAAAAGGAAATTTGTTTCACTAAAAATGTCTGTTTGATATCTTTTTTAAAGAAAAAGGTGTAAAACCTTGAAAGAAGGAGAAAATATTCTAAGAGAGGGAAAACCTGTCAATAAGTTAACAAACGCACTGCACTACTTTTTGTATAAAATGTCACTTTTGTGTACAAGACGTCAAATGGTGAACAATCATTTTGAATTTTGTAATTTTTAAATTGTAAAATTATTTTGTATACTGAAAAGTGTCGTCAAGTGAATGAGGACAATCTGAAAGAATATTTTGTAAATTCGCACGTCATGTGTTTGGTGTATGTTTTAACACTCCTTGCACACAGAAAATTGTGTAGCAGAAATTTTGAAAGTTATCCAATGGAGGGGAAATTATTGGCTCTATCTTTGCAACTTTTTTGAGTAAACAAAACAGGAATTTTAGACAATTTGTGAAAATTTGTGCAACTTTGCAAGAAACTTTACTTTACCAAACATGCGACTAAAAATTGCAGCTACTAAAATAATGAAACAGATTCTTCTTTTTGAGCTTTTTATGGTTACAAATTTAAATAGATAAAATGGAAATAAATAAAATGGAAAATATTGTTTTCCCTCCATAAAAAATCTTTTGGAATATTTTCCCACCATATTTTCTCACCATGAATTTTTTCCCACCATAATTCCCACCAAACTGATTTTTTTCCACCATTTTGGTTGGGAAAACTACCGATCTGGGAACATAATCCCCACCATACTGATTTATTCCCATAATTTTGCTTGGAAAAACCACCAGTCTGGGAACACTGGATAAAGCACTAATTAAAAATCATTTAATAGTTCGGCGGGTTCATCCGATATTCAGAGTTAATTATGATTTTGTTGACAGCTAAACACCATTCTTGGCATAACAGCAGATAACACATATAGCTTCCATTCTATCAAACCTTAGAAATTATTAAAACAAAATGTAGAAACAAATGTAAAATATGATGGTCCCACGGTCGACCCCTGAGTGCTATCAACATTATTTATTCAAAGAAAATATCTACTCCTTTCTGAAAATTTGCAGTGAAATTGTATATTAATTTTTAAAACGCATTTCGCACCCGTGTGTATACCTAGTAAGCATATCTTCCCTTTTAAATTATATCCACCCATTAAATAATTTTCAAAATCCATTTGTACACAAAAAAAAAAATAATTTCACCATCATCGTTCTTAAATTAACAGAAGAGTTTTATTAATAATCACATGAGGTCATTATGTTTACAAAAAAGGGCTACATATTATATAGATATTTTTAACCATAAAGTTAAAAATTCATCAACATTAAGGCTAAGGGTTAAATATGTATACTGTGAGCATATAAAACATCAGTTACACATCTCAAATACCATATCTCTATACACAAATCAACCTACACAACAAATATATATTTTCATGTAGTACGAATATATGATCAGAGGGATGGCAAATTAACGTGTCAATGTATAATAGTACTACCAACAAAAATTTCATTTATAATCCATATAACCATCATAGGAGGATATAAAGGGAATTAAAAAAACAAGACTTATTTTGCTGCAAAGAACCACCACCAACCAACCAATCAACCAAACCAACCACCCGGTTTATGGGCTAGCAGAGATTGTCATCTTACTTCTCGTCATCATCGTCATCATCGGCTTTGCTTATGCTTGAAAATATTTGCGCGTTTAGTCACGCAATCAAAAAACAACACAACTACCTACATACATATACTTATACCTACCCTTGATTTGATATATACCCCTACTAATGGGAATACACAAAAGCCGCAATAACGCGAAGGTTATGTGTACTCTTCCGCTCGTTATAAATGAGGGTATTCAATAATAAATGTAGAAAATTATAACCAACACAAGATGACGAGGACGTCGATGATGCTTTGTAATTATGTTTTAAAAACAAAAAAAAAAACAAAAAAAAGGTACAAATAAAGGCGAATGGTTTGAATAAATATATCAACCAACCCTTAGGAGAGAATTTTGTTTAAAGAAAATAATATTATGTATAGTTACCTAAGTATTAAGTGCGTAAATGCAAAACGCTTGCAATGTTATTTGACGCTCGATTGATGACGTGATATTTTATTAAACCCTTAACACACAATATAAAAGGTGAAATTGTAGTTGAAAGAAAAACTCCATTATCGACCACAAACTAATAGAGTCTGTTGCGTCAACAAATTCCAAGGGTAGAATAATTGTAATAGTAGGAACGCTTCATATACATATACACATTATACACGTTGTTGTACGAAACTAAGCGAATACAAGGAGTTGATAAGATATATACATTTTCGTTCACTTTTTCTTTCGTAAGTGAAGTCGCTTCCCATTGCTGCTAACGTACGTCAAAAATGACACCTATTAAAAATGCCTACAAAATAAACCTTCTTATTTTAGAATAGAAGCTAAGTTTAAATTAGTGTTAAAACGGTATTTTATGGAATTAATATCATTAATGTTATTCGCAGGTAAAGAGAAAAAACTTAAAAAAAAAGAAACAGCAGTAATGATGGCGACTACTGCACCAGCACAAGCACCACACAACATTGTGACAGCAAAAAAAAAAGTAGATTGATTGCTATACAGGGCGAGAGTGAATTTCAATTAATAATAAAAAAAAGAAAGATAGAAAGAAAGAAAAATAATACAAATCTAAAACCATCGACATCGCCAAAGAGAAAGGAGAGAAAACATGTTCACACATTTTATATTTAAACATAGATGATAATAATTACGGTGCATATATGTTTGTAGCTTAAGCCAACCTACAAATTTATAACTTCACCAATTGCATTATCCAACGATGCGTGTAAATTAAATGCTTGTATATACATAAGCTGGTTTTAATATTATTATTGTGATTATTAGGTCTTAAGTGTGGCCAGTATAATAATTTAGGAAGAAGTTGCATTTTTCTTTTGTAGTTTTTGTTTGAATTTAAATACAAACAACAGCAAAAAAACTTTCTTAATTAAAAAAAAATATAAAAAAAAAAAAAATTATGTGTATGCACCTTAAAGAAGAAATTCATTGAGTGTAATCCCTGATTTCGATTTCTCTTCTTCCTGTACACACAAGTGAATTTTGTTTTTAACGAATTTAAGTAATAGGAATTGGAAATATGTATGTTGAAAATGTACACATTTAGATTTTGTCTGTTTGCAGTCCGGAAAGAGGTTAATATTGAAGTGTATGAATTGGATTGGATTTTATCCATGGTACAATTTTGACGTTTCCACGCAAAGATTTGTCTCATTAGTGTCAAAAATTAAACTTGCGATAAAATTAAATTTAGATAGGTACTATTGAATCGGTATAAAATTAAATTTTATCCAAGGTTAAATTTTGACGTTTCCACGTATAGATTCACCTCATTAGTGTCAAAAAATTAAACTTGAGATAAAATTTAAAGCGATTTTAAACCAATCCACATTAGACCAATGATTTTCAGAAATAACTAGTTAAACCAGAGTGGATTAAACTTGCATAGGTACAACTTGATTATATTAATCGGGGTCAAATTCACCAAATTTAATGTACCAAATTCGGTGAGTTTACTGCGAGTTACTTTGAGTCAATTCGAGATTAAAATTAAATGAAAAACATGTTTCAGAAGTTTACTCGATTTTAACCCCAAAACTCAGATGATCTCGGATAATGCGATTTTCAAATAAAACTACCGTTTTTTAACATGCGAGAAGAAATTCAAACTGCATTACAAAAATCCCCTCAAAATGTTACCAATTCGACGATGAATTTAGAAACATTAAAACAATCCAAACCATAAGACGCCATTGAAATTTTGACAATAACAAAAAAAAAAACAACAACAAATAAAAATAAAAACAGTCATGTAAGGACTTCCTTCTTTCCCGCCATGAGTTTTATTGCATTAAATTTCACCCTCGATCAACAAATACAACAAAACTAAATTTACATTCACATAGGTATATACCCAAAATTATAACCAATAGCAACAGTATAGTAAAAAGCCAGTAAATCAAAGCAAAGAACGCAGAAACTGCAACAACCCTCATTCAAATAAAATAATACCTTGCCTTGCCACACAACAACGCATTGCAAAATCAAAATACCGGGAAAACATAATATCACAGAGTCGCAGGTATCCTGCTGTGATTGCGATGATATACAACAACAACAACAAAAAATCAGTTTTGTGTAACAACGAAATGTGTACAGAAAAAAAAATTAAAAATAAAAGAACTGAAGAAAACAAACTGCACTAAAGAGGGATTTATGAAACGGAAGGACGACTGAAACAAAAAAAAATAATATAAAAAGAACCAAATATATCCACGACGACAACTATATACACACGGCACCAAAAAATCCTTGCCAATCCATTTTTGTCTCGTTGTCCATCAAAAATCCAAAGTAAAAAAATTTCCGATTGAAAAAAGGGACCGATGAAGTGAATAATAATAAAAAAAAGATGAAACAAACTGCAGTTGGGAGAGAGAAGATGAATTTGAATAACAGGGGCGATTCTTAGTTTTTTCTTTTTTTTTGTTATACCATACCATAGGTATATCCTTTATCAGAATATTTGGTACAGTCACAGCACAGTTGAAAAAATACAAAAACCTTCAAACAAAGTTTTGACATTTGGTTATAAAAAGAAAACATCTTCCTCATAAGCCAAATGACAGGAAATAATTAACTTAACGAACGTTATTCTATTTTTTTTAACGAAAAAAGGCTTATATTGATTTATTGTCAAATGTCAATCCTTTCCGTTTTTTTTGTGGGCTTATACTTGTTGAAATATAAATAAAATTTCCTCTCTAACTTACGTCATCAAAATAAAAAAAAAATAACAAAATCAACACTTTTTTTCTCACATCTAAATCACAACACACCCTATGAACTAGTGTTGCTATATTTCAATTTATATCTCCTACTTTCTAGCACTTAATCGTGTTGAACTTCTTTATTTAAAACCATAAATCTCATCTCCACCCCAGCACAACAATCATCGTTTTTGTGTAAGTACTTTTCCTTTCTATATGACTTTAAGTCGATGTCCTCCCACATGTATCCCTGTCACCGGAAATAATCTCCAGGAGAGGTATATCAAGGGTGAACATTTTGACATTTTTTTTTTTAAGCAACACATTTTTGACGTTTGCGCAAAGAGCAAGCGCCTGTCTGTCGTCGTTGAAATCGCTTATTAGAACTACGCAAAAAAAAATCCTGGTATTTAGTATTCGACGAGTATTTCTACTCAGAGGGGAATAATTAATATACCTTCGGAGGATCAGGAAATTTACCACCACTGCTTTGCTGTGTTGAATATTACTCTACACTCCTCGCTCTTCTGTTTTTTTTTTTTTTTTTTATCTATGTGTAGGTGTACAGAACATGTTTGAAGCTTCGAAGTCCGGAATTCATTTATAGAGATGATTTCAAAATAATAATAAAACAAAAAAATGACAAGTATGAGAGAAAGAGAAGAATCATAGGTATATGAGAAGGACAAAGATATAGGGAGAATCGAAGGAATTAAAATAGATTTTCATTTGTGGCAATTTGCAAATCCATGGGAAGATGATGATTCCCTAAGGCTCGCACACAATTTTCTGTTGGCTTTTCAATTGCGAGTGAGTTTGATTTTTTTATTTGTGTTTCAATTCAGATGATTCAAGATTCAACAGAGTGCTCGTGTATATATTACTTAATACTTTTCAATCTGAACATATGATACGGTTTTGTGCTAGAGGAATTTTTAGACATATTCATTCTATGAGGGAGTGTTTGGTGAATAAAATATGAACTGTGGTGGGGTGGGTTTTTTAATGTTGAAACAGTCGGTGGTAAATTGAAGTGACAGTTGTTGTTGCCACTTGCGATATTAATTTAAATGACATTCGGTAAAACCAGGGATGGTTTGAGGTGCTGTTTTTTTTGCTAATGCTAATGAATAAACACAATTAATGAATGAGAATGAGTGAAACAATTTTTTAAAAACATATTTAATTAAAAACGTACGTTAAAAATGATAAGAATTTAGAATGTATTTTTTTTTCAAGTTGCAACCTGTTTGTCTATCTTATCAGTATTTTTTTTAAGGTAAAACATTACACGCGCTGATTTCTATTATGATTTGAATTCTAAAATACCTATTTATACCTATATATTATAAAATATAGCTATGTTTACCTATCAATACACAAATACAATTACTTCAAATGTATTATTTTTGTATTGCCGTTTTATTTAATATTTATGAGTATCAATTTTTTATTTCGTTTAGTTTCAATAAAAAAAAAACTCGATGAATTTGTGTCTCTTTTGACATCAACAGGTTTTTTTTACCACCGATTAGAAGGTTGTGATAAGTATAAAAAAAAACTCTTGATATGAGTGAATTTGTATGATTTTTTTTGTAAGACATTCTAACTGTTTCGAGATAAGATTTCTTCTTCATTTCATTCTAATGCATGTTTGTTAATCTTTTACGAAATTTAATATTATTTTTTTTAAATAACTTTTTGAAGATAGAAAAATAAATGAACATTGTTAATTAAATAATTTGAATGTTTTGCTATCTTATCTAACATGATAACACAAAATGATAAAAGGATACAGTAGTCAGTATATACCTAGTTAGTTGGTGATAGGTTTTTCCATTTTTTTTTGCTTTTTCCATTAAACTATTTTTACAACAGTCAATGGTTGTAGGTGCTTACCTTTGTAAACTATTCTCTCGTCGCCGTCTTATCAAGTGATTAAGCTATTTTTATTTGAATGAATTAAAATAAAAAAAAAATTTGACAGTCATCACGATGGTGAAAACTGGTTTCTACAATTTGTTATCATATTTTAAGTTGTTTTGCTTTTTTTAATTCTTCTAATTTTATCAAACCACAGTACAGGAATTTTTGTGCTGATAAGAGAAACAAAATTTGCAATGTTTATGATTTATTATTTATTATTATTATTTTTAATTTTTAATTTGTATCCAATGGACTATAAGCCGCTGGTATTGTTTTTTTTTTGTTTTTTTTGTCTTAAAAAGGTGATTTTTATTTAGAGTTATTTAGATTCGGATAACAAAGTTAAAATGTTTTTTTTTTTTTTGTAAATACCCTTAACACATTGGTTTTTTTTTTTATTATTGTTTTTTTTTAGAATCTAATTATAAGACATTTTAAGAGTTATTATTGTGGATTTAAAAAAAAAAATTATTCTTCGTGTGGAGAATAAGAGTTCCAACAAATGGGTTCATCTTATAAAAATAAAACACTGAGAAATATGACAGAATGTGCTCTTTTGTTTTTATTTTAATACTTTCCATCAGTCTTACATTAAAAATTATTTTCTTTATATTTTGTTTAACGTCCCTGATTGAACAGAGATGTCATAGGTACACAGACATAAAATGTAAATAACAAATAAAAAAAAACTTGAAATAATGTATATAATCGTAATATTTACATTGAGACTGCTTGCAGCTTAATTCAAAGTAGAAATTTTTAAGTGTTACCATGTTCTTTAGGTATTTATTTCAGTACTTGAGTTGTTTCTTGTTGATTCTTTTCTTTTAAATAATATTAGTAATTTTATAATAAAATGTATTATTTGATACCTATGGAAAGATGGAATGAACTATACAGGGTGTTTTTTTTTAAACTGAGGATTTGTTTGAACGACGGTGAAACGATTGCGAAACACTCTACTAGTAACATTATACTTTTGTAATATCGTACTTTTAATTAATTTTTATAACTTTTGTTCATGAAATTTAATTCAAATGCAAAATCCGCCTTATTTTTTAAGACACTTATTCGAGCTTTTTGAAAGAAGAATTGAAAAATGTTTCATGTAAAACCACCCTATATTTTTTCACTTTGAACTTTGAAATTTTAAAAATAAAGATAACATTAGACTTTTTATAATATAATTTTATAATATATTAATTAAATTACTATACCCCGATGCCGCTAGGTAATAAATTATAATATTTCCCATAACCTAATAAATTATGACGAAAATCTATAAAAAAAAAAACAAAAAAAGAACTTGTACAATGCCATTAGAGAAATTCAATTGCAATATTGTTTTTCCCCTTTTTTTTTGTTGGATTTGTTCGATAGTGTTTTGCAGTCTATAAAAACCTAATTTAGTTACGTCACGACAGTATAACGAAGATAAAAAAAAATAAATAAATAAAAAAAAAACATTAAGGGTGGATTAAGCATGTGTGACGAAACTGATTCGACAAACAGTACCTATACTAAACAGTATATACTATTACTGTTTACAGACGCGTTTATATTTGTTTTTTATAAAGCTATAATTTCTGTATATGTGTTTTGCTGTTTTATTAATTGTTTTTTATTTTATTTTGGGTTAAAATGATTTTCTTTTCTCACGCATTCTATACCATCTCCAACAACCATAACCATTGACTGCTGGTAGTAGTGGTGGTGGTGGTAGCAGTGGTGATGGTTAAGCTAAATAACTCATGACACACATGGGGGTGAAAATGCTGAAAATTCGACTTCACGAATTTTGCACCAATTTATGATGATAGATATTTTCTCTCTTTCTCTATCTCTCGCCCTCTCTTTCATTCGCTTTCTAACTGTAAGCGCCATGTTATTATTTAATATTATTTGTACATCATGCTATAGCCATGGATTGGGGTGGGTTTCATTTTTGGCTTAATGACATATTAGGATAACGAGTGAATGATGATAGGTGAATCGAAAAGTGGCAGTTGTATTACCCACCACCTATAATGTTTCTATATTTATACATACATATATATTTTTTCGTATGAAAATTTAATTTCAATAATTTAATTTTTTTTGTTTACAAGCCAAGTTAGCAAACAAAAATAATATTGATGTGGTATCGTTCCGTTTTTTTTTTTTTTGGCTGGCAGCTAGCTAATGCCAGGCCCGTTGTAATGTAATTAACATTTTATTAAAATACGCAACTGAAACGAGAATTCAAAGTTTTGTTGTATTCTATTGGTATATTATATTATTGTATCGTTGCAGTAATGAATATCAATTTTTAAGGGATCTATCGGTGTTGTGGATTGGGATTCATTATACAATTTTTTTTTTTGTGTCACAGTGTTGAGTTTTGTGAATTGGATATTTAATTAAATTAAAAACTCAGAGTGTAAATCGAATTTTTGGTGTGTTTTTATTGGTCGATTGCAGGATATAGGTTTTGCAGAATTTTTTGGGCACTTTGAATGTCATTTGTTATTTAATAAATAAAAAGTGAACAACTAGAGGGTGTTTTTTTATAAGAATGATATAATTTTAAGTGAAAGAAAGTACTAAAGAAAATATAAAAAAAGTTGTATTTCTATAAAATGTTTGATTTTTGAAAATTTGGAGAAGATTTTAGGCATAATATTAAATTTGCCAGTTTATATTTCTGAGATTTGGTGGAGAGACTTTAGTAAAATTTCTCATTTTCATGACTGAGGAAAAAAATTGAGGTTCACCCTGTTCATATATACTTTTAAAAATAATCGGAGCAAAATAATTGAGGAAATATAAACTGACCAAATATGTTATGTTACTAATCCTTTACTTGACAGCTTGATTTACTGTCCAAAACTACCTATTTTATTTTTTTATATAAACTTTGACAGGCTTTTGATTAAAATTCCTAGAAATTTGCAGTTTCGGACAGTACAGTCAATTTGAACTCTATTATCTGAAAGTGTCATATGTCTATTTGTGTTTGTTTTAAACTGTCGAGATTCTTGAAAATATTCGGTAAAACATTACAAAATAATATTACGTGTGTTCTTTTTCTTTGAAATTCTGTACATTTGTGTGAATTTCTCGCAATTTGACAGAATTTTGACAGTTTAAAACGAAGAAATGTCAAATATTTTTTGACATTTCTTCGTTTTAAACGTCAAAGATAAGAGAGATCAATTTTAATGGCAATATTATTATGTGTGTCAAAATTATCAAAAGAACAATTATTATTATATGCGATCAGAAAAATGAGATCTCAGAGATTTTGCTTCGTGAAAAAGTGAGCAAGCGAATCCGAAAATTTTTTTCCTCAGCATTTTGACAGCAAAGCTGAGAAATTCTGCTGAGGTATTCTGTTCATTCAAGTGAGATTGCTGAGATCTCATTTTCCTGCATATGCCTATTTGTTAAGTTTGACATGACAGTTAAATTTCGAATAAATTTGACTTACCAGTCCTTAAACGAATCAGCCTTGAAGCCAATTAAAAACCTAGTTAATTTACTTTGAAACTGTGTGCATATTTGTGAATTTCTACAGAAAAGTCTATCAAAAATCATTTGAATAATAATAAAATGTGTAGAAATTCACACAAATGCACAGAGTTTCAGAGTAAAGGAACGCACCTAATTATCACTAGAAACTTGACAGTTGGTCTGTTTGGTAACGTGAAATTTCTTGCGAATTTTCACAAATTTTCACAAAATTTTACAATTTGCTGTTAAAATTTGTTATGAAACACAAAATTCTACACGATTCAAAATATTGTTAGATTTTTTTTGTAGAGAAGTTATTTTTTCTTAAATTTTCGTTCAAATGTATTTTTTTTTTGCATTAATCACCTAAACAGGATGCAATAAAAACCAATACAGGTGATGAGTATATATGTACATAGGGAATTTCCCACATCCAGTCATATTCAATATAGAACACCTGTGTGCAACATAAATCTACCTGTTCACACTGTGCATTTTAAGTTGAAATTATATGTACCTACCTAAATTTAGAAAAATCAAAAAATGAACATCTCTTGAATAAGAGAGATTATTCATCTATTGAAATTCCATCATTTTTCATTTATTTTTTTTGTTTGTGTCTTCTTCTTTTATAACATTTTGGTGTTTTTGGTTTCATTTCGGTAAATATTGTTGTATTTGTTAGACAATATATATAAAGAAACAACAAAGAAATCACATTGATGGACAAAAAAAAAAAAAAAATTAAATGTTTTTATATACATTCAGTTGCATTGTAGGTAAACGTTGTATTATTTGAACTTAAAACCTGCATGTAACATAGGAATTGGTTTGCTTAAAAGAACCTATTTTATCTATATTTTCGTAGATTTGGTAAAAATATCCTTTTTCTTTGCAAGAAGATCAAAGGTTTAGACCGCCACACTATGTATATGCTTGTGTGTACATTACCTACCTACTTCTTTTTTTTATATAAGAGACAAAAAGAATACAAGGTCTGGAATATTCCAGACTACCCTTGATCTTATATAAATATGAATTTTTTCTGGGGTTGAGGTTATGTAGCAATAAGAAATAAAAAAAAAACTTTTAACCAAGAATATATAAAGTCTGTTTGTTAATTTGAAATTTCTTACAAATTTTCATAATTTGTTGTCAAAACGCAAAAGAAGAAAACTCAGTTTTTGGTAATTTCAAGTTATCAAGCAGACCTATTATATATGCACATTCACAATGAACTGTCAAAATTATTGGTTAAGAAACAAAACCAAGTTGGGTTCAGGTGTTCATGAATGAAGTTGGTTGTCCATTGAGAATGCTTATTGTTGATGTCATTATCATACCACGTGTTGTATAGTGTAAAACTACGAGTGTACTTAAAATCTATTATATCTTCTTATGTATGTATATTGTATAGGTATATACCTTTTTACTACTGTTTTAATTTCAGATTGCGTTTATGTCATATTATTGAAAAGAAAGTCTAAATGCATTTGCCAAGATTTGAATGTGTGTGAGAAAACAATGAAAGACCAAGTAAAACAATTGAACTTATATTTTTGTATAATTAATTTGAAGTGTTTGTTTTCAAATTTTTTTGTTGTTGTTTTACAACATGAGCACGTGACAATTACCGGGTTCAATGCAAGTCAAATATTTGACTTAAGGCCTCTGATTGGTAACATTGTGAATGTCGACTAAAAATTTATGTAATAATAAAAAGAATACAAAATATGTTTTTGACACTGACATAAGCAGTCCAGTGTGGCAATCTGAAGACAAAATAAGTATACATAGCTATGAGTAACAGTATACTTTTTCTTTGTACATAGAAAAGGGTAGTTTTGAATAGGAACTAACCGGCAAAAATGTCTGTATATTTTATTTGTATATATTCAATTTCTTTACAAAACCATGTGTATTTGACAGGTAGGAATTTCTGACAGCACAAGGTTTTGTTCACCTTGTCATAATAAATTAATTCAAATAATCTGTCTACCACATTTAAATTTAACTGTGGCTACACGTGTGCCTGAATCAAGTTCAATCAACAAAAAAATCAAAAAAAAAAAAAACAAAACCTTTTGTGACGTATGGTAAATACATACCCATGTATAATATGACTGACTTGACTAACTGTACCTTCGTGTTATTTTCTTGACACACGTTTCACAATTTTAATTATTACAGTATCAAGATCATAGTACCTACTTATACAAAAAAAAAGGATTGCAAACAAATAATTATTGTTTTGCTCTGTACATACATACATGAGTATAAATCCGCATAGTTTAGAATATACATATTATGATTGAATGATGGAGACTTTGTTGAATGCTAATTATTTCATTCGGTTAATTAGCACCTTCTTAAAAACGCTAAACTCGAAAGGTTTATTTTTGTTGTTTTGTTTAGAATTTTAATTGCGTTGTCTATAGCTTCTTTTTTTTTGTATAAATATATACATACATAGGGTATGTAGATATAAGTATGTATTTCCAAATGGATCATCATGTCGCATGATCTAAATCGCTATATCCCCTGCAATTGATATTTTTTTTGCTTTTGATTGTTGTTCTAAAGTAAAGTCTGATGTTTACTTAACGAAACAGAAAAAAAAAATTATTATTCAAAAATTTATTGGTATGTATTGTTGTTGCTGTAAAAACTTCCGTACGATTCTAAATCATTTTTTGTTCGTCTAAATAAAACTACGCTAGACTGATTTGATTTGATGTGGTTTTAAAAGCAGGTGTTGTTTGTTTAAGTTTTTGAAGTCTGTTATAGTAAAGACAGTAGGTACTCTAGTCTAGTATAGTGTATAGTCTATGTATTTAACCGAGATACTTTTTTTTTGCGGTGTTTTTATTTATTACGTATTCTGTTTTGCGTTCGTATTTTATGGCACTTTTTTTTTTTACTTCATGGTCACACAATAAAACCTAGCTATATTGAGAGTTGACAGAATTTTAAATAGGTCTTGACTGTACCAATTTTTTTTGCATAAAATGGTTAAATTTTTTTTTTTATTTTTTGATGTTTTCAAAATAATATGTTTTCTGTCAGAAGAAAGTCAACAATTGTGAGTAATATAATGTAGGTTGAAATTTGTTTGTTAGAAAGTAGATCAGATAAGTTTGACAGCTAAAATTGGTACTTTTTGGGTTATATATGTATTTAAATGTTTGACATTTGCTTCTGCAATTGACTTGAAAATAATATTAAGTGAGTTTCTTTACTTTGATACATTTTATTTTCTGTTATATGAACTTTGATAGATTTTTGTGTAGAAATTCACACAATTGCACAGAGTTGCAAAGTATAGGAACACACCTATTAATATGTATTTGTAACAGTTAATTATATTTATGACAAAAGTGTTTATTATGTTATTAATGTTTTCTTTTTGCAGTTGGGTTCCGAATTCACATGAAAGTCTATGAACATAATGTACTTATTTTGGAGCAAGGAATTTGCAATATGGTCGATATGGTTGTCAATGAACAGATGACAGATTCAGGAAAGACAACCACATTCCTTAAATGAAAATATGAAATCTGGAATTAACATAAAACTAAATTATTTATAATTAAATATTTATAAGAAATGTTAGACCTGTATTAACTTTAGGTGACATTTAAAATGTATTTACCTACCAGTACTTTGAGATTTTTTTAAATATATTTATATGTATATTTTATCGCTTGGCATATCTAATATAAGTGTCAACTGTCAAAATTTGTTTTGTATGTCAAAAGAAAAATTGTATTTTTTTTTCTATTTTTAAATATTCAATAAGAATGTCAATTTATTATATACATATCTATCTAATTATAACGATCACTGTGACATAATGTACTTTAAGACATGCCAGAATATAATGCAAAGTGATATATTGCTATTTAAATCTTAAGTTCAAATGTCAAAGAAATAAGTTAGCTCATGATGATGGCGCGGAAAAATAAAATGGTGAGTATGTGTAGTTTATAAATTAATTAATGTTTTATTGTTTTTTTTGCAGATTTAATAAAAAGAAAATTATTTTATGGAAGAAAAATATTTAAAAAAAAATTAATAAACTTGGAATTTTTTTCTTTAATTTCCCTAGAAAAATAAGAATATAGAGGCAGAATTTCTGTGCGGTGATTCAAAAATTTAAACTTTCTTATGAATAAAGGGGATTAATTAAATAAAAAAAAGGAGAAGAGGAGTGAGTGATCTGTTTACACTTATGTAATAATTTTTAAATTTTTTTCTGGACAAAATGTTAGAAAATTCCATTAAGTGTTTCTTTTTTTATCATTATCATCGATATCAAAACATTGGTTTTGACCTTTGATTTTCATGCATTTTTTAGTTACTTTAGATAGGTATTTTTTATTAAATAATTTTAGGTTATAACGTATGAATTTTAACGAAAAATTCTTGAAATGCTACAAACTTTCAAAAACAGAAATATTTATTTTGGGGATCCCTTAGGTGTATTAAAATGATTGGTTAGCCAATGTCTAATTGATAAAAAAAGTATTAATCGATAGTTTAAATTTTTGTCAGCTTATTTAAAATTGCGCAAGCCTATTTTATCTCAATTTGTGAACTTTGTGAATTATTAAAATTGAACATAAGACTGAGTCTGTATATTTTTTCCTTGAAAACAGGTGTAACAATGTTTACATTAAAAACATTTTCAATGATTTTATTAAATGTCAAAATTGTGTTATTCCCTTAAGTTAATTGGACTTATTATTTTTTTATTTTATTTTTTTCATAAATTAATGTTAATTTTTAATTTTCTAATTTGTCAATTCAAACGGTACATTCTTGAATTTTTTCATTAAACTTAACTGTAATAAATGCTGATGAATAAAACGAATATGGAAAAAAAAGACCAGACAAAAATCTTTAAGGTCAAAAATTTGTAAACATTGTGTTGTGTGTCGAGTTAAAATTAAAAAAAAAAAAGATGCTGTCAGCTATTTAAATATTCACCACAGACAAAAAAAACACATGAAGCAAAATAAAAAAAAATTATGTATAATATGAGAAGTAACTTAAATAAAAAAGAAACAATTTTTTTTAACACTGACATCGATAGAAAAAACAAAAGAAAAGAAATGAAATTGAAAATTTAAGTACACATCTATTTTAAACTTTTTTTTTGTTGTATAGTTTACCTAATATGTGCCAAATACTATTTCTCGCATTTATTTATAAATTTTCAATAATATTTATTTTATATATTCCAGTAGCTGTGTAGAGATAACAGAACTTAAACTTTTCACTGGAAACACAATTTTTTTTATCTTTTTTTTTTTGAAAAATAAACTTTTATTTTAAAATTTTTCCTTCACTTTTCTTTTTTTCTTCGTGTCACTGTTAACTTTTGTTTGGTTTTATTATTTTTTTGTATTGTAACAAACTTACTTTTTTAAATTTCGCTTCGATTGTTGTTTCGAAAACATGGGAATTTTGTCTACTAAAATTTGCATTATTTATAATAATCCACAGTTTAAAAAATTGTTTTGGTTTTTTAATCCATTTTTTTGACAGTTAATCTGCTATCAATGAGTTTGTTTTTATTTGTATTTTAAATTGTTATTTTAAATTTTGTGCTGGAAAATTTGTTGAGTTTATCCAATGTTTTGAGTTAATCCTTTGAGAAAAGTTTTGATGTTTCAAAACTTGAGAGTTTCACACGAAATATTTTTGTTTCATACACATAAAAATCATGTATATTTAATTCACTTATTTTTTTTATAAAAATACGTTTTTTTGTGTTTTAAATAACTTCAATGATTTTAATTGTATTTTTATATTTTTACAGTTACACTTTTTATGCACTGTCAATATTTTATTTGTTGATAATCTTCACTTGTTTTTTTTTTACACAACACAAAAACTATTTATAACAATAATTTTATGTCTAGGACAATTTTTTTTTCTGTTTCAAAATAAAATTATTTAAAGTGTAATCAGAGCCTTAAAGTACAATTCAGTATAAATACGATTTTTGCTGTATATTTTTTTTTTAGATAATATTTTTACGATTTTCGCAAAAGAAGATTGTGTAGAAACAAAACCGGATTTTCCGCGTCTCACGTTCTCTCTAAAACAATTTCCCGACGACCACTAACCATACGTAGCGTGAAACAAACATGACGACATTTGACAGCAGCCGAAAAGGAACTACTGCCTGACTGTGTGCTACCTTCGATCCGAGACCATCATTTGTCAACCGTCAATGGTTCCCATCGGGCAATAATTACACATATGGCATATTACACACCAGAGTAGCACAGCCAGCACGAAATTGATAAAAATGGAAGACAAAATGAGAATGGGAAGGAAAGAGAGAGAATGTAGAAAACTGGCGCAAGATACAGATACAGTACAGTTATACAATCAGACACAAAAAAAATTCCAACCTTAAATTGTAGTGGTAGCAAAAAAACGATACTTTCTTATGCTGTCGAAAAGGAATTCACGATAAAAGAGTGTGGAAGGAGGAAATATTTAGTGGTATTAGTTGGATTAAAACTAATACCAACATAAAATGCTCTTTTATTTGACGTTTTAAGAGAAACTCCAGTCACTAAAATGAGGCCAAAACGACAGTTCACCGAAGAAGACTAAAACCAAAGGTACCGCAGAGGCGAAGCAGAGACGCAAAAGAAACAAAAAAAAAGAAAGAAACTTCATCCATACACACACATGCAAAACACAAAAGATACAACTACAGATACAGTATCTTATACCTGAATCGCATATTTGAGGTTATTTTGTATTATTTTTCGTTAGTTCATAATTTTTTTTTTTTGCTTATAAATATTTTCCTTTTTTTTGCTCTTTTGTAGTCTTTCCTTCATTTGCTTGTGTCGATAAAGGCCAAAACACATATACACGCACATACATACCTACAGTGATATTTCGTATTGCTGACATGAGTACTGCAAAAGATAGACGACGACGACGTATCTCTATTTAGATAGATACATTTCATACACAGAATATAGAAAAGATACCGAGAGTAATGAAAACATAAACATTTCAGATGAATGAAGGTTTTATTCGTTCGATTTTGTCGAGTTAAATTATTATTTTTATTTATTATTATTTTTTTTTTTTGGTTTTTGTATCGATGTTACAGTATCGAGGGAGGAATGTGTTAAAAATGTAAACGAGGACTTGAGTTGGGGTGACTGCACATAGCTAGCGCCGTGAAACACCCCCTTCTGAAGTTGTCATGATTTTTTGGGTGACACTGACATTTTAGGGTGCAGATGCAAGCTTCTACAATCTACACAAGTGAATGCCTGAGCCATCTGACAGTATTCGAAAAATCAAAAAGAATAAAAATAAAAAAAAAAATATTTGACAGATATACATTTTCCCCTCATCCTTGTTCTTATCTACCTTTTTGCTAGCTTTAGGAGTGCTTCTAGCTTCTAGTGCGCTCCTCTTTGACTAACTAAACTATTTCTTCCAACTGAGAACTGACTGTGGTGAATGGTTGGTTGGTATTTTTTTTATTTTTTTATTTTTTTGAGTCTTGGTTCTTCATCTCTATACCATTGATGATGATGATGATGACGATGGTGATGATGATGTTTTATAAATTCACAGTAGTAGTGGTTGGTGGAGATGGTAAATGGTGGTGAAATGAAATGCACAAGGCAGGCATAAGAATGGTGTGACGAAACGGAGACGGAGAGACGACGACGGCGACGCGCGGTATGACCCTTCGGGTTATTAATAGCCCTTCAATCCTTATCCTGTTCTCCTCGTTCTGTTGTTCTGTGTTGTTTTGTGTGTATATTTTGGTGTAAAATGTTCGTTCTGCCGTCATCGTTGTGTCGTTTTGTGGTGCATTTTTGTTTGTTCGTTAGTTAATCATATCGTTTGTGTATTTGAAAATGTGTTCCGGTGTGTTGTTGCTGTTGGTTTGGTTGTTGCCGCTGCCGTTGCTGCTGCTGCTGCTGCTTCTGCTGTTCCCTGTGTTTGTCGAGTTGCTTTGCTCGATGCGCTGCTTACTTTTGAGTTTTGGTGGTGGAGAGAGAGAGATTGCACTTTCGAGTGAGGGTCGTCGCCGTTGATGTTATGATCGTTTTGTGTTTGTTGAATACCAATTGAGTGTTGCCAGATTGTTGGGACAAACAGGGTCGTTTCGTTTGGAGACTCTAAATATACATAATATTATAAATAAAAGGCATGCGTGTTAGAAAGAGAAAGGAAGCAAATTAGCTTTTGTTACGGTTTTTCGTTTTGATTTGGAAAAGGTAGGTAGGTAGGTAAATCTTTTGAATTTATGTTTTTTTTTGTTTCTTTATTTTTTGTATGTTTTGGTAGTGTGTGTTTGTTTGGTATTTTTTCTTCGTTTTCTTTTTGTTTGATTTATTTATGTAGGAAGAGGAAGTAAAGTGGTTGAATAGTTTATAGTGATAGATTTGTGTGATATTCATTTATGGCGTTTATTGTTAGTTGGTTTGGTTTGGTGTTGCCATCGAAAAAATTTGGTGAAACTGTGTTTGATTAATGTGGTAGGTAGGTAGGCATAATGGAAGGAGGTGTTTTGTTATGCTTTATATGATAATCCTTAGGATGACAAAGTGATTAGTGACACGAGATATTTTAAGAAGGCGCGTATAATCAGGCGACAAAATGAAGATGTGAATCAGTCCCTATCGTTTATGAATGGTCAATTTGTTTGATTTATATCGAAGGAAATTGTGCATTTAGGTATTTAATAGACAAAACGGCTCGATTGGAAATATGATTAGGTTCTTGAGTTTGTATTGTTTTTAAGCTCTTATTTCAATTCAAATGAGATTTAAGTACTCGCATGGATTTGGGAATGTGGGAGTTAAATAAACAGAGTTAGTTAAAATAAAAATGTAAACATATGTGTATTTGGATCTCGGGAGAATGGTCTCGGTTCACTATTATCTATTTAAATTTACAGGTAATATAATTAAAAATGCAGCCAATTGATGTTAACCATAATGTTAGGTGCCACTTTTTTGCTTCTTAGCTAACGTAAGTAGGTTATACAGATAAAGACAATAAGGTTTTGTAAGTGCTTAAATTATAGTACGACATACATGCGTTAAAGTCATCAAGTTCGAAATAAGTTATTTTGGGTTAGTCTGTTTTAAGCTTATTAATCTTAAATAAATGGTGAATTTTGGCTGCTAACCATCGAGGAACCATATTGGAATCATCAGTTGTCAGTTGTCAATTGACAAATATTGTAAATTCATTATTTAAGATCCTATTTAATTAGCCCTATCGCGAAAGAAATTTTCCCGAAGTTTTTTCCCATTTTGGGAAATTTGCTATCACGATTCTTTTAGCAAAAAAGCTATCATGAATAATTTTTCCACGGAACTTTTTCTGTATATCAATGCAAAAATTTCCCCAAGTAAGTTCTTGGGGAAAAATTATTTCGTGGGAGATTTTTTTCCTTACGTTGTCGATAGAGATGATGATTATGAATGATGCAGGTCGTTGTGAATTACACTGATGAATTATCAATGAATAGTTTATCAGTTTTTAAATAAATGAACTTTTAAATCACCAAATTTCAATATTTATCAATTGGTTTTGGGTTCGATTCCCAGCCTATGCCACATAAAACAGAAATGATTTTTACGGGTTTTTTCCCCTTGCGAGGAATTCACAAATCCTTCAAGAGCATTTCTTGACACGAAAGAGTGCTTTCTCCGTTCGGATTCGACAGAAAATTGTAGGTCGCCTCCATCCCTGCCAAAAACACACGAATTGTTGAGAGTTGTAAGTCACTAGACCCTGGTTCTACATGAACTGTCCCGCCTTCCAATTTATTTAATTATTTTTATCAATTTTTCTACTATTGCAATTTAGTAATTTTCATAGAAATTCTTAAAAAAATGATCAATTTTGATAGAATATTATATTTCAATGACTACAACTAGGCGATTTAAGTTTTCTGTCATTTACTAGAAGTAAGTAGATATCCCCGTGCTGGGCGCCATTCATAAATTAATTCAAAATTAACATTTAAACCAAACGATAAATAATGAAAAATATTTTAATCGAATGGATTTAATCGATAAATTACTAAATTACTTTGATCTAGTGTTACTAGATAAAATAGAATATGTTATAAGTGTGTAACGCGATTTAATTGATTTTTTTTAAATTCTGTTTATAGTTTCCATTGCCTACCTTTATATATATTTCATGCAGGGTGCCAAACACTAATTTCAATTTCTACGGAAAAAAATCAAGCGTGACAGAGAATTTTCTTTTGAATACCCTTTGAGCTTGTTGTTAGGCTAACGCGTTCCATAAATTCAACAAAACTTAATAGATCAATATATTTTTTTAATTTCATTGTTCCTTCTGTCATAATAATATTCTTGATCATATGAACGAACAGTTTATTTAAAATTTTATTAATAAAACTCAAAATTACCATCAATATCATTCGTTTCATGTTTTTTATACAAAAGAATTCATCCAACTTATAATACAAAATTAATATATTTCATCATTCATTGCTTTCCCGCTGTGTTTGCTTATACAGAAAACCAATTTAATGCACTCACAACACACAAAAAGGATAATACCTACATATATAGAGGAACAAAAAAAAAAAAAAAAAAAAAAAAAGGAAGCAACATGCATATTACTTTTCTCTTATATCCTTTTGCCAGGACATCGATATATGTAATATATTCCATAAAAAGGTCCTTCTCTACATTTTTATTTCAATTTCTTTTTACAATAAACCCCATTCCATTTAGAAAAAAAAAAATAAAATAAAAATATGTTTGCGTGTATATAAGAAATATTGAAAAACATTAATCCACTTCATCATCGGTGTCGCCATCGCCGTCGTCGCTGTCGGTCGTCGTTGTTGCCATATCGTCATGTCCATAAATAGGAAGTTCAGACGCTCCACACACTATATATACAACATACATATGCCCTCGTTGTTGTCGTCTAAGTAGTTTGTTCTTGTTGTGAATTGTTGTATAATTCTTCCTTCCTTCATAGTTATAAGGCCCAAGCATTAGACAGGGGCAGCAAAACACACACATTTGGGGTGATAAAAACATCCCTTTTCATTCATATATTTTGTATATTGTATCGTACCTACCTATCTGAGTTCGTACGTAGTCTTCATGCCGATTCAACAACTGAAATATACTCGGAAACTCAGTTCATTTGAAAATTTCCGTTTTATTTCCGACTAAAATATGGGCATCCAGAAACAGCAGCAACCTAATCTAAAACCAATTGACACGTGCATTCGTGCAACCTCTGACTGGAGATTGAGAAGAAAAAAAAAAAAAAAAAATACCTACCTACGAGGACAAGCTAAGCGGTATTAAATGCGTCAAAGTGTTGGTGTGAATGGAAGTCTACCCTTTATTTGCCTATAGTTGATGAATATCTTTTTTAACTTAACTTTGTTGAACTGATGCCTCTAATAAAAAAAAATATCTTTAAAAAAATAACCATCTACGCTGAGAATATCTGGAAACAGTGCTGCGCAAAAAAAACGAGATTTTTTGATTAAGTAGACGTAATGGCAACACTGGATGTTTTTTGTCGATTGACGTCCAACAGAAAACAAATTTAAAAAAGTACATATATGAACCAAGATATCAATGAAGGTGTTACACTCCTGAAAGTAACTCTGTTCATTTATTCAATTTTCATCATTTACTGTAGGAAAAATTCAGAAAGCGAGGTGGATCTGGAGTACCTCAAGGAAGTCATATTGAACCTTTATTATTTATACTTTTTTGTAACAACACTGGAGTCGGCATATTATATTCAAAATTCTTGATCTTTGCCGACTACTTTAAATTTGTTTATGGCTTCATGAATCTAATTGAATGTACTTGTTTTTGCAATAAGATATCGACAGAGTTTCCGGATGTTGTGTCTCAAATGGAATGCAACTCAATAAAAAAAACTGCAAAGTGATATCATATTCAAGAAGGAGAAAATCTTTATTGTCTTCTTATTTTATCTAAGAAAATGTAGTTGATGGAATATAGATACACATTTTATGACTTTGGAGTTTTATTTGACGTCAAGCTATCATTCAATTCCCATATCGATATTATCACAAGTAAGCCAAGAGGTGACCTTGGATTAATTAAAAAGATTTGTAAAGAATTCACTGATCCTCACATTTTAAACATTCTGTATTGTACGCTAATTGTTCGTGCCATCTTAGAATATAGTAGCTGTCCTATCTACGAAGTATGAATTAATAAAATTAAAAGTGTCCAAAAATCGTTTTTAATAAACGTCTTCCATGGGATCCAATTCAACATCTTCCACCTTATGAAAGTAGTTTGATGCTGCTTAACCTATCAACGATAAAGAGAATGAGAGAAGTCCATAATGTTCTTTGTCATTTTAAAAAGTGTAAATGTTTTTAATTGTGGTGTAGTCTCCATGTTGTGTGTAAATTTTGATAAAAAAGGAAAATAAAAATGTATAAACATTTTTTAATTTTTAAAAATTGTAAACAGCTTGATTTTAAGTTATTAACATGGTACTACTTAACAATTTAGTAACTTTAAAGCTCTTTACCAAAATATTCTTAGTTTTAAACCTATTTAACTAGTATCATACTAAAACTTTTTCTAAATAAACTTTAGCTGATCACGCCTAAAAAAGTCACAGTTCGTGCAAACAAGTAAGTAAACATACCATTTTCCTATTTTTAATTGTAAAAGCGACATTTGAAGTTAGTATGATACTTAAAAGATAAAATAGGCATTAAGTGATTTTAGCTTTAATAAAATGTTAAATATATAGCACGATGCTAACTCATTTAAAATTTAGAAAATACTGTTTTTAACCTATTCTTATATTTTTATGCGGTGTGCTACAGCAAAATATATTTTAATGACTACCAATAGGCGCTTTAAGTTTTCCGCCATTTACTAGAACTGGGTAAGTAAATATCCTCGTGTTGGGCGCCATTCAAAAATTAATTCAAAAAACTCAATTATTATCTCAGCCAAACGATAGATGATGAAGAAGATTATATAAATCGGATAGATTGAATCGATTAATTACATCGAATGGTGTGATTAGATTAAATAGAAAAAATAAGTGTGTAACGCGGTTTAATTTTACTTTTTTTTTTAATTCTGTTTATAGTTTTCATTGCCTTCTTTTATATATATTTCATGCAGGGAGGCATTTAATTTATTTACATATAAACGAAAAATCAGAAATTTCTATCAAAACCGAATAAAAAACAATAATTTTAATTTCTTCGAACAAAATTTAAGCGTGATAAGGAATTTTTTGATCTTGAATATATTCCTCTTGAGCTTGGGCTGACTAGTTCCTTGAATTTAATAAAACTTAATAGATCAATATGTTTTTAATTTCATTGTTCCTATAATCTTACGAATTTTCTTAGATCATAAGTAATTGCTTTACTTAAGGTTCCTATAGCTAATAACTACTTCATTAAATTAAAAAATAGATTTGTTAAAATAAACTAGCACAGTGCTGTTTGAATATTCATCCCTTGTTCGGTGTCGAGTTTCTCTACATATAACCAATACCGATAGAAAATGAACGTCTTAACAACCCTTTAACTTTATTTTAATTTAGTTTTTTTTTATTTTGATTATTTTGTATGAGTTTCCTTATTCGAATTTTGGCTTCCTAGAAATCCATCATCCACCAACAACCATCACTATTGTTGCTGCTGAAAATTTGTCGATATTGATATTCGCGGATTATTCGCAAATCCTTTACGCGCATATACAACCCTTATATTTATGATAAAGCAAAGTGGTGAGCCCTTCTAATTTTGAGGTCTTTTGTGTGTTAGGCATGCTGAGAGGGTAAATGCGAATGATTGGCAAGGATGAATACAATAAGGACATCTATACTGGGCATGAATGTGGCTAGCAACAACGACGAGAACTGCGAACGAGAGGACCAACAAAAAAAGGACACATTTATCAAAAGAAGCAAACTATGCCATGATGATGATGTTTTTATCCCTTCGAATTTATTAGGCATTTTATTTTATTTGCTATCTCTATCGCTGGTTGCTGATTTGTGTGAATGTATTTGTGTGTATTTGCTTTTATGCTAGTGTGGGTTCTTTGTTGATATTTTTTTATTATTCTTTTCCATTTACATCCTTTCATCTCCATTGTGGATCGTTTAAGGGTCATATTGAGACGAGATGATGCTTCTTTCTTTATTTTGTTTCTTTCTTCATCACCGTCATCCTCTTCATCGGGGATTTTTCTATTATACGTAGTGCGATGACAATAGGGTATCAACCCCCGATCTTCGACCATTTTGGTTACAGTTCTTATTTAATTTTACTGTTTTTTTTTTTTGGTTCTGAAGAGGGTTTTATGTTGAAATTTTTCACTCCACTATTTGCGAATGAAATTAGGAAGGGATATTTAAGGCTCATCGTTCATTTAATTGAAATTGCCTTGAGGCTCTTTTGCTCCTGTTGGCTGTTGGTGGTGGATGTGTGAATCATGAAAAGTGATATATTATATCGTATGGTTTATTAATGTAAATCATATTCAAAGCTGTCAGCTTAACTTTTGTTTGAGTCGATGACGACAACGACGTTGGCATCGAAAAGTAAAGATGTTATAATCGAAAAGTGTGTGTCATCAGCCTTAAGGGCATCACACTTCAAAAACTGAACTTTGACCAGAAAGTGTTGAATGTTGATCCAAAAGGTGTTTTTAATAAAAAATTATCACATATGTTTGAGAAAGCAGTAAAAAGTGTGCTGCTGATGCTTAAAAGTCGTATTATTTATTCAAGTAAGGATTAACAAAACTGGTAGTGTGAGAATATATTTATAAGTTGATATATTTTTGTTATTAATTCAACCCCAAATAAGGACTTACTTCACTCAGTTAAGACTAATAATCTACACACAATTATAGGTTATTAAATAAGTTTCACGTTGGGCGCCACGAAGATATTTTATTTTCTAGAATGGATTTGATATCAAAATGTGACTGTTTCAGAAAATACTGTCCTACATTTGCTAAAAAGAATAATGAAACTGGTAGTGTGAGAACATAGTGTAAAGTCACAAACGCCACGTTGCAGAGATGATGCACATTCACTTGCGTAAAACATAAAGCTATCAAACCAGCAGCAGTTTTAGTGTAAAGTGTTTACTATTGCTAACTTGCATTAAATAATGCGCAAACTTCAAGCAAAACGGAATCGTGAAAATTCATATTACATCAGCATCGCAACAAAGCAAATGTTTGATGTTTATGAATTTGCACATATTTATAAGTAGATATATTTTTGTTATTAATTCAACCCCAAATATTACACTCTTAACTATTACAATCTTCACATAATTTAAGGTTATTAAATAAGTTTCACGTTGGGCGCCATTTAGATATTTTTATTTGCCAGGCTGGAAGAGATCTAAATTTGACTGTTTTTATGTATGATCTTTAATTTTGATGAAATAAAGTTCAGAAAAAACTGTTATACATTTTCTAGAAATAATAACAAAACTGGTTATGTGAAAACATATTCATAAGCATATATATGTGTGTATATATTTATATATGTTGTTAATTCAACCCTAAATAAGAAATAACATCATTCAGTTAAGACTACTACACTCTTCACGCAGTTATAGGTTAAAAACTAAGTTTCACGTTGGGCGCCATTTAGATGTTTTTATTTGTCAGGCTGTAAGTTATATCAACTGTATCTGTTTTTATGAAAGATTTTAAAGTTTGGTGCAATTAACTTCAGAAAAGTCTGTTATGCAATTTTTAGAATGAATAAAAGTTGTCAACTGTAAGTAAATGGCCGTTTTTGAAAAAGTCAAATCGATTGACAAATGATCGTCATTTTTTTACGCAAATACATTGTTATAGTCAAATAACATATCGTCCTGCTTGCACACAATCTGTTTGACAAACGTCAGTCAAACGCTTCTGACGTTTACAAACACACTTTCTGGCTTTTAAATATTTGTGTCGCCAACTTGATTTTCTTACTGCAGGGTTGAACAGCAAATAATGTTATCGAACATATGAATTTAGCAAACTGCATTATCGAAAATAATGATTTTGCATACAAATTTCAGTTCGTGTTTTCAAAAAGTTGTCTTTGTGCAGTTTGCATTTAAGAACATCTTTCAATTACATTTTTGACTCAAATAATGTTTTTTTTAAGGGCCTATATTTCTCTTAATCTGACAAATAAACCATGAAAAAGACCACATTCTCCAATATATGATTCTAATGAAAAAAAAAAATTTATACAAAAAAAAAAACAAATCCTGTAATATTTGCAAACCATTGATTTAATTGAATAATCTGTTGCTTGTATGATTGATTTAATTATGTGTTAAATTCTTTAAAGTCTTTCGTCAAGTTAAAATATAAAAAGTTATTCACATGACAACTTTTCCATTACTTGCCGCGTTCTCTGAAAAAAAAACAAACAAATTACACCCACTTGAGAGTGACTGGCGTCAGGTAGTTTTGTCTTATCTATATTTTTTCTCCTATTAGTTTCTAGAAAAGGCAAAAATATAAATGCACAGTAGATTCATAAATAACAAACAAAATACCAATTGACTACCTGAAACAGATTCTCAAGTGCATTACTGTCTAGAAATTGACATTATTATCAGCGCAACGCAGTACCTACAACTTATAGTGCTGCTGTCAACCTTGAATTCAAGCAAATGCGCGAGTTTGCTTCACTTCCGTGTTGTGTGTATACTGTGTATATCCAAAGTGAATCAATTGATATGAAACAAAATAAAAAAAATGCAAAAATATTTTTTCTTTAATTATTATTAATAATTTTCTCTTTGTGTACATAAACACACGCAACTATATACTAATTGTGTATCCATAATATGGTTGATTAATGCATATTGCGAAAATGATCGGCAGCAGCGTTGTGACGCGGGGTGGTGGCTGAGAGGAGCGGTGAGACAACGATTCTGTCAATTCGCGCATAAAAATGTCACCACAATGCGCCAGTTGCCTATAGCCAGAGCTTACTTTAGCTCCAGCACTCCCGCACTCATTCAAAGTGACAGTGACAGCTAATTGAAAACGAAGGGTGCATGGATAACTGAATCTACATATGTATATACATATATGAAGCTGATGGTATGCTGCTAATGTATCATATTGCATAGCAACAACAACCAACCATGAACAATCGATATAACCATGCGAATTAATCGGTCTATGACTATATCATTCCCTTGGAATGCACTAGCGTTCCTGTTGTTGTCGTCTGTGTCATCAATCGTGAAACAGATTCCACGCCTTCGTTCTCAGTCGAGATGTGCACGATGTAATCACAATTTCGTGCGCCATCTTCAGTTGAAATTGAATGATAATTTAATCGAATATATAGTAAGTTCCGAATCACGGCCTGACAAAGGATTGCTTACAGGTGGCTTATGTGGATTAAGTAGTATTGATTGCCACGCATATTTATATAGAGTCAAAATATAGTTAATTTGCTGTATTGGCGTGGGGGGGTTATTCAGGAAGAGAGAAGGGAAGTCTGTCTTAGATTGCGTTGTAACTTAAATAATATGTAATGCGGCAATCTGCTATTTTTGATGTCAATATGCCATGGAACTTATACAAAGCAATCTATGTTATTGGAAGCTAGCTCTGTTGCAAATAATGGTAGATTTTAAGGTATCTAATGATACAGGGTGATTTAAAAATAAACTTTTTACACACAAATCAGAGTTTCTATCTTGTGAGTAATGAAGGGAGATATTAACATTGTTCGTTTACTTACCAAACCTACCCATTTATACCATTTTTAGTCTGAAAGACTGTCAAAGGTCATATAAGAAAATAAAACTGGTAGAATCTGGCAGTTTCGGGCAAGTACGCGAACAGACCTATTAGCTCTGTTCCCAATATTTCTCGCACTAAATCTTGGTTGAATGTCAAATTTGAGGAGTGGGGATGAAATGCTCTCAAAGAGAAAGAAAACTGAACAAATCTTGGGAATAGTTTTCGCACTTATTCGGACCACTTTTTAAACGTCAAAAACTATATATATTCGACATGATTTGCCGTAAATCAGTGATGACTCTTAGGGCCAGTTTCACAGTGAAGTAAGTGTCACTTAAGTGGCGAATATGGAAAACTAATTCCCAATTTCACAGTGTAAACTTATCGGAATAAGTGACACTTAAGTCTCCGATGTTGGCCACTTAAGTTCCACTTACTCAGGTAGTAAAACTGCGGCTTAAGTGCCAAAATGGGAAAAATAAGTGTCACCTATTTTGTTAAGTGTGCACTGTGAAACTGGCCCTTAATCAACATTAACCACAACTCAAGAAAATGAAATATTAAAAAGAGAATAAAAATACCAGCTTATTTCAAGTTTATTAATATAGAAACAAAAATTCTTAATTATGCATTAAATTATGAAATTTAAGCGTGTTTTTTCTTCAAAAAGCACTATATTATATAAAAAATACTCAATAATCAATTTTAAATTATCTTCTTAAGAAATAGTTTTGCTGATTCACAGCTAAAGTTAGCCGCGCTTAGCTTCTTGCTCGATTTAATGCTCGGTAATTTTTTCCGAGATTATCGAGCGAGCCCCGATCGAGCTTTGAGCTTAAAAAGAAATGTAAGTTGAGAGGTCAGATCGCTTTGAGTTGAAAAAAGTAACAGTTCTTTTTTTGACAGCTCAGTGCCCCGCTCGAGGCTAAAAAAAGACAAACAGTAAGTAGTTGATATTTGAATTCAACTGACAAATTCTGTCATCATCTGACAGAGTTGCTTTGAATTGAATTGAATTATATTGAGACTTTGAAGAAAATTTTGCAGAGTACAATTCAGAATATATATTTACTTAGCAAAGATATGTGTACTGCATATCTGAGATCAGAGATCTTATCAAGTTGAGTGACAGATGAGACTAAAAAAATGACACTTCAATCTGCTCGGCTTAATTTTTCCTTTTTTTTTAAATTTCAAAGGATAAATATGACAGTTCTGAAATTGAAATAAATTAGGCTTGTTCAGGAAAATGAGATCACGGAGATCTCAGGATTCCTCAGCAAAATTTCTCAGCTTTTCTGTAAAAATTCAGAGGAAAAAAATCTTGGATTTGCTCACTCATTTGTTGAGTTAGAAAAATATCTGAGTTCTCATTTTTCTGAACGCGCCAATTAACAACTGATTTTTTTTCGATTTTGACACATGCGCCCAGCCCCGAGGGAAAGACAAATTTGGAACAAAGGAAGTAAATATTTGTTTTGTGGCTGGTTCACAACTCTTGGCAACAAATCGCAGTTTTTACATTTATTAATTTTACTAAAAATTAAAGATGCACAGTTTTTTTGTTGATTTAAATTTAAATTATTTAATTTCTATTTTTTTGTTTTATTTTTCGAAACAGACTGTTGAAAGATCAGACAGATTAACATGATGGAAACATCAATACATGTTTGTACCTCATCTCACCCATCTCCAAAAGTTATACCAAAACTCCAGACTTAAACTAATAATAACAAAATTTTTAATAAAACTAAATAAAGCCATACGTTGCTGAGGTTAAGGTGGAATTGGACTGTGAAGTCTCTATATTTATAACCAGTCGCCTTAATGTCGTTCAAGAAGTTTGATGTCACCCTCTTTTCTCTCTTATTTCCATTGTGTGAATATGTACCAACACACAAAGTCACAGAGTTCACTATCAACATCTTTAGACTTGAAGATAAGTTTCTATCTGTTTGTTTCTATTATATTCCATGGCAAAAGGGATAAATGTGATGTGCAAAGGCATTGCCTGCCCGAAAGTAAATGAATTATTCACAATTATATCTTCGGACCGGATATAGTATCTATATGATGGTGATGGTGGGGAAAAGGTTGCTTTTGTTCGATTATATTGCTCGAGAACTATATGATTGTCCTATTCTGTCCTGTTCTTGTTCTTGTTCACGTTTATGTATGCATGTATGTACACATGATTTACCGCACTTAAACATCCATGGAATGTTCTTTGAACGTAGCGAAATCCGAAAGTGTTTCCAGAGCATCTCCCAGGATAATACAAAAACCCACACATTGGTATGTATATACAAACATATATATCTAAAACACTATGTGCAGTGCCAGAATACTCTTGCTAGGATAATTGTAATAAACAAACCGTCATAATTTCTGATGCTTCATGCGCCCCATGGCTCGATGAGAAGAGACATCAGTGAAGGTGAATGTATGTATATTCTCCAAATTTTGATTTTGGATTCAATTCAAGATTTCGATTTATCTACCGTTATAGGTTGATAGCATTTACATATATACATAAAATATGTATATGTTCATGTGTATGTATATTAAAATACATAATGTAGGAGCCACACGCACATATAGACGCCTCAATTCACCTAACCTCACCTCTTAGTTGGATTGGAATTGATTTTCACTGGTTTAGTATTACGCTACTTTGTGACCGATTAGTGATTTGGGCGTTTGACAGAGAAGTGCCATTCACAGTGGGAGGTATAAACAGAATTTGCATTAAAATATTTGCAATATTTACTATCGATTTATTGTTATTACGTTTACGTGATTTTATGATTTTAAGTGATTGTATATCTAATGAATTGACAAATTGATTTGATTTTGCTTCCATAGAAATGTTGCATGTGCTTTGGTATGAGTGGAAATAGTTTTAATTTTCGTATTGATTTTTTTTTTTTAAGTTACGTATACGCCATAGTGTGAATGTAAATTTGATATTGGATACAAATTTGTTATTATTTATTTAAATAATTTATTTAATAATTGAAATATGCAATATTTGTCCAGTGAGATAAATTTTACGGGTTTTTTTTTTTAAACATTATGATTTTATTTGATTATTAGTAATGTTGAATGTTAAGTAACTAATTTATTTATTTTGCTAGAAATAAGAGTTATTTTAAAATATAGAGTCAATTTTATTAAAGAAACCTGTTTTGAAACTGGAAATGAAACGAAATGCAACGTTATACTTCTTGTTTGGCTTGCTTTTTTTGCTTGTTTTTGCTGGATCACTAGGATCAGTGAAGTAAAAATCGCCCAGGTGAAGCCCTGTTGAGGCATAGGAAAATTTTCGTTGCCCTTCTCACCTCGTGGAGAACGAAGGCCCAATAATTAACAGCTCTCAACCATGTCTGTTTGCGTGTTATCAGGAGAAATGAAGGGGGCTTACAATTTTCTGCCAAATCCGAAGTCCAAAAAAGCTAATGTGAAATATACTTTCTTAAAATAGATATTCAGGGAGGATTTATCAATTCCTTACAAGAGAAATCAAAAGCCGTCAAAAACCATTTTCTGGTTTAAAGTGGCATAGGCTGGGAATCAATAATCAATACCAACACCAAGACATGACAGTCTTACGCACGATTTGCAAAGCTAAACACATGCAAAGCAAATGCAAAACAAATGCAAAAAGCAAGTTGAAATGTCAAAAGCATATGTTTGTATTGCTTGCATATGCCATTTCGGAAGGAAACTGTTGATTGTTGCTGGAATTAATAATGGGCTCAAAAAAAAAGTCAATATAAAGCGAAACAAATTGATTAAATAACCTCAAAAATTGTTTTGACACCAACCATCTGATTTCTTAAAGAACTCAATTTATGAGAAAAAAATTTTGAAATTATTTGGATTTAAGAAAAAAAAAAAATTTCAAGCCTTATTAATGCGGAGTTAAAAAATTATTTAAAAACAAAATTATCTGCCCATTTTCGAAATATCGAATTATCAAAAAATAAAAAAAAAATTTTAATTCAAAATTTTTTTTTTGTTGGAAATTTTGATACGCAATATTATTCAGTAGCTCTTCTGTAAAAAAATTTCATTAAAATCGTTTCAACAGATAGTGAAATAGTCGAAAACTAAAAAAATATACAGGTATCTACCATTTTTAATTTTTAGTAGATCGTACTGATATTAGCTCAAATTTTGATCAAAATCGTAGTAGCCGTTTTGAGAAAAATGATTTTTTCCTTACCGGTTTTTAAACACTTGGATGCTAGACGTATTGTTATTTTTGATTATAAAAATAATATTCATGTAAAATCTGCGAGATAATGTTAAGAAAACTGCTTAATGACAATTTTATTAAAAATCTATAGAACCGTTTTCGAAGATTTTTTTTTTAAATCTATAATTTTGGTATTCAATACTTTCAAACTTTTTGAAACATTCTCCATAAAAAAATTGATCAAAACAGTTGAACCGTCTTTGAGTAAATCGAAAGCCAAAAAAAAATTCTATGGGAGGCACTATTTATAACCATTTTTCAGAATTTTTTTTTATAAAAGTTGTGGGCATGTTTTTGAGCAAAATAAGATTTTCATTATTTGCTAAAAAAAATGTACGGTAGGTACCGGTTTTTTTGGTCATAAAAAAAATTAATCAAAACTTTTTGAATCTGGGTACGCTAGGTACCAAGTTTAAAGAAAATCGAAAATCCTGTTATTCTGAGTTTTCATTAGAATATATCCCTGTAATTACTTCAATAATTATAGACTTAGTTTCATAGAAGACGTACAATAATTGTGCCTATTTTTAGAATAATTCTTTCTGTTTATTCCACTTTCTGAGAAAATCTTTTTTTTCAGAAACAATTCCGTAGCAGAATTATTATAGTATTAAATTATATTTTTACGATATCTTTATTTGTTTAAAATTCCTGATTTTCTTATGAAAAAAAATCTTCTTTTCATAAAAAAAAAAACACTCATACGCCACAGTGAACAACTTTTTCGCAAAGAATATTATTGATTAATTTTATTAAATTTTTTGATCCTTTAAACGTTTTGTGAGTCTATAATTTGAAAGACGACAACAAGTAAAATTTATTGTGAAAGCTTATTATATGGTTAGAATGATGCTCGAAACTCTCCTTCGGGATTTATTGGTATCTGGAATAAATTTTCCAGGAGAATTTGGCTGACATTACATTGAATTTTTGTTCGAGGGAAATTTATTTCGGGGGAGATTCACGATAAAAAAAACGTTCGAGTGAATAAATTTATCCGTGGAAAACAAAATTTCCCTCGAGATTCTCGAAAGGTCCTAATTATGAATAAAAACCTGTTAAATATTCTCTTTAATTTTCTAGGTTTCATCTGTACTTATAAAGCTAGGATTTTAAAGTGGGTTCGGGAACTTAATTTAGAGCGTATTGAATTTTTACGCAATTTCTAAATGGAAAAATAGATACTGAAGGCAACCCCATTTTATTTTACCTTAAGCGTGTTTCTTTTAATAAATCTGAACTCTCAGAGCAGAGCACGCTCAGTTCAGAGATTGCTCAGAGTTTGTTCCGAGTGTTAAGACTCTGTTCAGTGCTCTACTCTGAACTAAAAAAGAAAAACGCCCCTTAAAAGTCCTTACCGCTATCAGTTGATTCAAAACTCCCGTAAAGTGTATGTTGTGGCATAATAATACTGCAGCAATGTGTATATAAGCTGCCAAGGTTATTATTTTGGTATTTTTGCTGTTTATTTTAAGACTTGTCGTCTACGTGAAATTTTTTTCAATGATTTGAGCATCTCGTCCAGGGTTAGAACTTTAGTAGTAAAATCTCGTAGCAGATTTGTAAATAAAATGGAGTAAATCGAAAATTACCAGAGTAGATTTGAAAACGAAAGAAAACTTCAAGTTTTGAAAAACTATAACCGAAAAATTTATTTTAGCAAAATAAAAAAATCACATAAATTTCATTCGTTCCAGAACAGAATAGAATTTAGGATTTAAACATTCAGAGTCACATTTGGTTAAAAAATCGAAAAATACATAGCTGTTTTTTTTCATGTGGTTTAGCTTAAGAATTTTTTTTTATATTTACTCCGATTGTAGTAAGGTCCTCACGCTGATCTCATCGTATCCACTTATTTTACAAACACTTTTTTTTTTGATTTCTTCTTCTCCTAAAAATACATACTTCCACTTTTATTTTTTAACCTGTTCGATTAGAAGTGATACGAAAAAATAGACAAACATATCCAAGTAATTAAAACATTCTTGTGTTCGATTCATGATCGTGCACTTGCACTGCTGTTGAAATTTATTTAAATTTGTTATGAGTGAAACCTTGAATTTGATCTTATAATATTTTCGAGAATGGTTAACTACTATTAATTTCGAAAAAACGTACTAAACACCTATTCCAACCATGTCATTTAGTGCAGTTTTTTAAGTTTTCGATGGTAGCTAAGCAAAACCTTCGTCATTTAGTCCGGTGTTCTGCCATGCGTTCAATATAATCTTATTTTTTTTTTTTTTAAAACAATTTTGTACAAAATTCTTCAATCAATTAACCAAAAATTTCCAATATTCTCTATAATAGCACATCTATGTATATTGTATATGTATAAGTATTTAACATCGCATCGACCAAAAATTAACTTATAGTTCAGTGCTCTCTAATAAATTTAATTAAAATCAATTTGTGCACTAAAACTTGTTGTAAAATAAAAAAAAAAAAAAAAAACAAAAAATTCCCTTTTCAAACTTTCTCAGAAAATTAACTCTTCTCTCGATTATGTTGATTGTGCATTAAAAGTTGGCCTGTCGACGTCGTCATCATCGTCATCACAAACGATCTCTGGTCCATTCGTCAATATATGTTGTTTATTTATCAAATTAATGAAACACTTTATTTTTTTGTGAGGGAGGGTTCGACATTGTCGACATAATAAAATGATTTGAAACGAAAAACAAATAGAAACTTATATATACAGAAACAAAAAACACCCACGGCTGGAGTAACAGGGAATTCAACTTTATTTTATTTTATTCCATAAACGAAAGAGTGTGTCCAGTTTTTTTTTTTGTTTGTGTTATGATACAATAAAACCAGCTTAATTCAGATCAATTTAATTGTACCGAAAATTAATAACATTGTATATTTGAAAAATTTCTCCAATAAATGGGATTTTGAGTAAATTGTGTTTTGATTTTTAAACACGTGTATAATAACTAAAATTTGGTTTTACGGAATATATCCGAATTATATTTGGAATTATTTTCACTTTTTTATTTCTTTAAAAAACATTAAAAAAAATTCAAAAATTGGCATTTTGAAATTGATCATCTAATATAATGCCGGCTTAACTAAGTAGTAATTTTGTAATTGCGTCATGAATTTAACTGGGGACCACTTTATGAACTTACAGTTCTAAGAATATTTCTTGAAGTTGAGTCATGCATTTATCAATTTTGTTTTTTCGGATAAGTGATCCATATGGAACTTTCGAAATTTCATCTTTTTTGATATCTTTCATTAATTGTAGCCGGTGGCGTCGATGATTCATTTTAACAATTTTTTTTTCACAGATCACTCGACAATTATCGACTTTTAAAAAAGTTTTTTTTTTTAAATGTAGTTATCTGAATGCAAGCTCTAAGGCAACTAACTTAATTTACGACTTTTCTTCTTTAATAATGCTGTAGAATTTTAAATAAGATTTTGCAATACAAAGATTCTTCGAACTGATTTTTATATCTTCTAATTTTGAATTAGTCACAAAATATGCACTTGTGAGACGTGAACGTGAAAAAAATATACATGAAAAGTCGTAAAATTCTAGCCATGGATGATTAGTAAACTTATAGACATTCGGGAGATTTTCTTGGTTTAGATAAATATTTCATAAAAATTTGAATTCATTCCACCAGATGTTTTTGGCGAAAGATTATGTTACTGATAACAATAAAGAATTCTACAGAATTTAGAAACAGCTTTATTTTTTTTAATTGGAGAAACCACTGAGGTGAATAATTGATTTTAGGAGTTTAAACAAATAGAAATCACCTTAGCCTATTAACATGGACTTATACATTGATGCTTATTTATGTAATCATTTTGAAAGGTTATAAAAGCAATAAATGTACTTACGAGTAAAGGCTTACGCTGTAGCTGATTATTTTGGAAACCTTTAAAATATGAAGCTCAACGAAAAAGGCTTTTTTGATGCACTCATTCTTGGAAGTCAACTTTATAGATCGACTGATAACTGTAAATTGAATGTTAAAAGACTCATAAAGGTTGGCGTTTGGAACAAAGGACCAAGTGCAGACCTTTTCCTTCAAGAAAAAGAATAAGTAAAAGGATGAGCAGAAAAATTTATTCTGTGAAAACGATCACGATAATCAGCCTTATCGCCAACTTAATGGGAACCTTTTTTTCCCCGGAAAAAACAAAAAATACCGGGGAAAGAATATTTCCAATCGGGAATCTCCCACGAAATAATTTTTCCCCAAGAACTTATTTGGGGAAATGTTTGCAATGACACAAGGAAAAAGTTCCCTGGAAAAATTATTCACGAAAGCTTTTTTGCTGAAAGGAATATTTTCCCAAGATGATTCCTGATAGCAAATTTCCCAAAATGGGAAAAAAAACTCCGGGGAAATTTCTTTCGCGATAGGGCTGAATATCATAATTTTTTCTTTAAACCCTACAATCTTTCGAGCTTAAAGTTCTATCAATAATTATTTTTGAAGCTCTTGAGAGAATCTAAAAATTGTTAATATTTTCTTTTAATCGCAATTTATATGCATTAAGGAATACTTTTTTTCCCTGCGACTCATAGCAGAATACGAAAATTCACGCGAACGTTTAGCACAATTGGGTTGTAAGTCTTTTTAGTTCACTTTTTTTAAATAATTTTTCAAACAAACTGGCTGAGTTCCAAAACGCATTAGATGCGTATTTGATGCAAAGTCATGATTTTCGAAAGTTAAAAGAAAAAATGATGGCAGTCATGAGTTTCTAAACGCATCCCAGACCCAAACTACAGCGATATGGGCATTTACTTAGTCCCTTTCACACGAGGAAACAAGTTGCCGAAAATTTTTTTGACGTTTTCTTTTAATTTCCTTGAAAATCTCTTGCACCTTTCACACGAAGAAACAAAATCGTGGAAACTTTCTGTTATTTCTTTTTAAAGTAGCTTGGTTGAAAACACACTACTGTGTATATGAAGAGGAATGTCAAAAAAATTTCCTCAAATCGTTGACAGGGGAGATTTCATTTCCCTCTCTTAATTCTTGCCCTCTCACCTATAAACTGAAAGTTGCTGGAAACTCAGTTTCCTCGTGTGAAAGGGGATTAAGCAGTAAACGCATCTTCCAATTTTGTTTGGATGGTTTCAGTAGATAATTTGACGTTTAAACTGAAAGTGAAACGCATCCAATTTTGTTTGGATGCTTTTATTTGACAATTTGACGTTTGAACTGAAAGTGAAACAAAAATACGGATTATCGAACGAAGTAAGTTTTTTTTTCTATTGTTGTTGTTTTTGTTTTCGTAAATTATGGTTTGTTTTTTTTTTACTAAAACAGTAAACGAGATGTGAACCTTTTTCATTTTAAGCTGCATAAAATGCGTTTTGAAATGTCAAACATATGCAAATTAAAATGTATACAAAGCATCGTTCCAGATTCGCATGAATAGTGTAATGCTACCGCATCAAAACTTTTTGCTTGACTTTTTAAGAGTCAGCCACTCTCTTTCCCAATTTAGTTAGGTAATATTTATGTTTGCCTCCATTTATTATTTCAATCATGACTCATCGATGTCAGGTCGTGAGATTTATCCCTATTTGTTGGAATTACATATCTAAATTAAGCTAAAAGGGAAGAAGGGATTTTCTAACCTCATTTAGAACGAAAAAAAGGGAGTTAACGTTATTCTCAAATTTTTCATAAATTGCTATTTTATTAAGGAAAAAAAAATTGGATTTAACTATGATTGAAACAATATTTATCACAAAGGCATGGAAAAAAGGGAATTTTTGAGTATCACTGTGGAAAAATCTGCTCCCAAAGCCTGGCATCACTTCCGTGACTTAACGTATAGGTGAGTTGTTTTGCATATTTAAATACTTTAACTTAACTTTTCCATAACGTACACATAATTCAAAACTTTGAATCTCGTATATCAATGTCCGTTCTTAAAAAAATTGAAGAAATGTTAGTCATTTGATTTTGCGGTTGAATTTCAAAGTTTAAAAATATTTCAACCTTTTGCGTTTTCGAAGCCGTGACTACAATTTTTTTCGAAATTGAAACAACCATAGTTTTGGAAAAAAAAATTTAGTCACGGCTTCAAAAACGCACCCATTACGACACGTGACATTGGGATTCCTGTTTGAGAAAATTGCTAAATTACTCTTAAGACCATTTTGTCCACAGTGGGTTAAATCTGCACCATGACTTTCAAAAGTTCTAAATAAATACGTATAATCAAACAAAATCGGCCGATTAGCAATTTTCATGATAAACAACTCAAATTTTGGGATTCCTTGATTTTGGTAAACATGCACATTTGAGAATTTACCAGTTGTAATAATCCTTGATTTAAGATGATCAGCTGTGACCAAACTGGCCCTTAGTCTTGAGAAGAACTTGTATAATTATAAATTAAATATTGAAGAATAATATTCTCATGCTACGTAGGTATTTGCATTCAAATACGTCTGGTGTCCTCTTTTTTTTCCTTCTTAAATTACACTTCTCCTTCTAAGACTTACACATTTCTAGTCCGATTATGCAAACAAAAAAAATCTCAAAATTAAACAAATCGTTTAAAAAATAAAAATCCCTAACAGTAAATTCTTTAATTATATACCGCTCGAAAAAATAAACTTAATCCTATTCATCCTAACTTTCTTTCCGACAAAAAAAAAAAAAACAAAAACAAAACTAGAAAGAAACACAACAAAAAAAAGTAAATGAGCGCACATTCCATATAATTTTCCCACCTTAAATTCCAAGAGCGCAGCACTTAAATAATAAATTCCCTCCAAGTATCACAACTACCACCCGTAGTTCGTCCTGAAAACGACCCCAAAAACCAACCCCCAGCCCCATATCAACCCCCTCCCTCCCATTGAATGGCTCCTGTTTTTATTCTATTGTATTACTAAATTGATATCAAAGCAGGAGAAGAGGCAAGAAAAAATGACCTCATTTCTGTAACTTTTTTTTTTCTCTGTTCATTTCAATTTTTTTTGCTCTCTACTTCTCGCTTTCCCAACAATAAAAATTCACAAGAAATATAGAAGGAAGAAAATACAAGGGACAGAACAGAAAAAAAAAATCAGCACAGGATTGCAAAAAAGGAATGAGTAAAACCAAAATAGGACGAAGCGCAATGAAACTCCAACGAACAAGAATATGCCGAACCGACACCCCATCACACCGCACGAATCCTCTCCAGCCCAGCCACCCATTTGTGTACATCAAACTTCCATGTTCCACCCAATGACGAGGACAACCCAACAGAGCATGGAAGAACTGTACCGTGCTCGTACTGAACATTGAAAGGACGAGGACAACGACGACGACTACGATGGAGCAGCGTTGTTCTCTCTTTGCCAATTCGATTTATCAAATTAATGAGCTTTTTATTTATTTGCTTTTTCTGGGGGTGGTTTGGGCCAGAGATTTGGGTGCCTGTAGCATTTAGCGCTTCTGAGTTTTCCTGCCAGCCTGTTGTGTGTCCTTGTTTTTAAAGCGACGCGCTCGATTTCAATTCATGAGGCAGAAATGTACACAAACATATATGTATGTATGTATGTATGTATATACAAACACATACAAGTTAAACAGAAAATGAATACGATAGAAAGAGATAGCTATGTTGGTATGGTGTTGCCCTTACGTTTTGATGTTAATCCTGACATTTGTCCTATTGCATATGGATGTGGGATGTGCTGATTTGTACAGTGAGGCAGAGAGTGTTTTTTATAAAGAAATTGTTATTATCAAAAAAGAAATTTTGTCGTTTTTGCGTCTGCCGATTTTTTGTTTTTTTTTTTTACCAAAATATTAAGACAGATTTTTCAGGAAGCAATTTTCCAATTGAGATACGATTTGTATTTGCGACATACCACTGATCTCTATATACACTGGATAGTATATTCATACAAAATTTTTGATGCAAATTGAAGAAATGTTATACTCGTGGCCGGTACCCTCATATAATAGTATAGTATAACAGCGGCAGTAGTATGGACGCTACTGGACCTGGATTTTCGTCACATCTCAACAAAAAGGTTTGATTTGATTTTCTTATGCACAATGATTTTTTATTCTTATTTATTTACTAATTTTTATCTTGCCTCATAATTTTTTGTAGATAATTTCCTGTTATTTTTCCTTCTTTCCTGAAATTTTATTTTTGAAGATAATCTTTTTCTTGCTTTCCGTCTTTTATCTTTTTCAATATTCACCGCTTGCTGACACCAAATAGATGCTCAATAAAGGTACATAGGTACTATAAGGCCTGTTTTAAATTTATAAAAAAAAATCGAACTCAAGATTTTGATCAAACTTGCCATTACGATGATAGTGAAGTCGAAAAAGTGGGTCTCGAAATTCTGTCCGTCTATTTGTCTGTCCTTTCGGCTGCAATCTAAACAGTAAACGGGCAGTAGTTAATATTACAAATCTTATTTTTCTCAAATACGTGCCCACAGTAAAAAAATTCAATTCTTACAAAAACGCTACCATTTAAAATAATCCGATTTTCGATTTTCTCGAAAACGTTTCAACTGATTTTGATAAATTTTTTTTATAGAATATGTTTCAAAATTTTGTACAGGTACCAAAATTTTCAAAAACCAAAACCAAAAACTGTACCTCCCATACAACTGCTAAGGAAAATCTCCTTTTTTTCAAAAACGACTCGTACGATTTTGATAAACATTTTTAAAAATAGAATTGGCAAAATTGTGTTTCTATCGAATATATTAATGGTATGTATCTATCATGGAACCATTTTTTTTTTGGTTTTCGACTATGTATTTCATTATCTGTAGAACCGTTTTTAATTAAATTTTTTAGACAAGAGCATTTTTTTATTATCGCATATCCAGTCGTGCATTTTATTTAAATGTCTCCACATACATATGATTTTAGTTGATCCTTATTTATTAATAAATTAATTTTATTAATAGTTAAAAGCTAACTTATAGTAAACTAAATTTTTCCAAAAAATGGTTTTTAATGCACCTCTCTTAGAACCATTTTTTTTGATTTAAGACTACCTTATTTTCCATTCAATAGAAAATAAAAATTTCAAAACACAAATTTTGGAATAAAAAAAAATTATTTTTTGAAAATTTGATATTTTAAAATTTTTTTTTCAAAATGTGTAAAAAAGACAGGCGATTAGGCAAACATTTTGAATATAGAATTTCGGAGTACTAAGTAAAAATGTATTGAGGGAAATTTTGTCTGGAGAATGGGATTAAAAAAAAAGCGGGTATGGTATGTTTCGCAAGAATTGTCTGGCAAACTAACGTTTCGCGGGGTTTCATTTCGCCGTTTTTCGTTCCAATTTGTTTGTTTAGCATTTTGTTATTTCACATTTTACGTTTTGCAAATTACGTTTTGTTGTTTAAATGATTTGACAAATTATCATTTTTTAACATTTTTCATTTCGCAATTTTCATCTAGTTTTTCGATTGGATTTTTTAATTTCCGCAATTTTTTATTTGGCTTTTTGTTGTTTCGCTTTTTTTTTATTTGGCATTCAATTGTTTTGCAATTTTTTGGCATGTATTAACAGTGAGGTATGCAACCCCCCTGCTTGGGCACACTATAGGATTTGGGGTAGGTGCGAGGTTGGGTGTAGTTAAAGTGCTGGACAAGTTTGGCTTTATTTCCAAGGAAAATTTGGCCTTATTTCGTTTTCGAAATGAAATAAAGCCACTTTGGCCTTATTTCCATTTTCAAAACGAATAAGGCCAAATTTGAGATTTGGTCTTCTTTTGTTGGGCCTTATTCCACGTCACCGAAAAATACTCAAAAATGAACGATTTTCCATATAAAAAAAATTACTTCTCAAAATAACATTAATATTAATTATGAAAACAACTAAAAGGCGAAATAATCTATCAGCGAAATAATAAAACGGCGAAGCGATATTTTGCGAAATAATGAAACGGCGAAACATTAATTCGCGAAAAAAAAAACAATTGGCCAAATATCAAACAACGTAACAAAAAAAAAAAAAACTAAACAACAAATTGCTAAATGATTTTTGCGAAATGATTGAAAATATTTTTGAAAAAAAGCGAAATATAAAAACGCCGAATGTTAATTGCGTAATGATTGAAAAACGTAATGAATAAAAAACCAAACGTAAATTGCCAATTGTGGATTGCGAATCAAACGAAATATTAACGACCAAAGCCAAACAAAGAAATGCCAAATGAATGTTGCCAAACAACGGTGACCCAAAAAAAGCATATTGATTTTTGGTTTGTTTATCTCACATTCACACACATTCAAATACATTTAAACACATTCTGCCTTGGACAGACTATTGAATGATTATTTTTTCCACTGCTATTTCTGCTTTTTGATTTGTGTCGATTTTTGATCTAAAAAAAAAATTAGATAAATTAAACTTTTTCACCCTAAATCGATTTTTAATATACATATATTCAAGCTTGCTTGCTTTGTTGTGAAAAGTGAAAATTTTACGTTTTCGTACTCCAAATTTATCTTGTTGCCCTGAATTTAATCATGAGCTTAATATTCTTATTTTTTGAAAATAAAGACTATACCTAAGAGTTTGACTGAATTTTTAATTAAACATTTTTTTTTCGACCTTTCCGAATGTGAAACTTAAAAGTTCATGTGAGAACTTTCAATTTTTATTTGCCAAATCAAGCTTTCGTTTATATTTTTATCATCTGATCATACGTTCATGGAAATTTTTGTGAGCTATATTTCGAACAGTAAAAATAAAAAAAACTTACTTAAAACAAGAAAAACATATTTAATTGATAAAATATTTTCGTAAATGTTTTCTATATAAAAATAATACATAATTCCTTTTTCGTGACCGTTTTAATTTAAATATAATTAATAAAGATATAAATCTAAGTTTATTTCAAGTAATTTTTTAGGATTATCTAAATGTAAGTACCTATTAGATATATTTAGCAACATACATATTAATTTTTTTTTTTTTTTTTTAATTTTGGAGACCTGAAGAAGTACGTAAACACGTATGAAACGTCGTCTGTTTTAAAAATAAATTATAACAAAAAAGACCTGAAGCCCACGAAAGTAGGACCAATTATGTTTTCTATATATTTCTGAGTCACTGTACAATGTACATATCCATTTACAAACAGTCAACGTTAAAAGTTTTCCAAATTCACCCCCTGGAACAAAAAACCACCACTTTCAACAGAATTTCGAACAAAAGAAGAAAATCAGTTGAGGCAGCAGCAGCAGCAACAAAACCAAAATAAAAAAAAAAAAAAACAAACATAAATCCTTGCACGTACAAACTTATGAACAAACGTAATATAAACCTCTTCGTCGTTCTATGCGGAGAGTGAGAGAAAACAAAATATAAATAAAGTATACCAAAAAAAAAAAAGAAAAAAAGAATCAACCACTCTCCCCCAATCCCCAACCCAACCAACTCTCTTTTCGAGCATGTGCTTGAAGATGCCAAGAGAATACAAATATACAATAGGAAAAGTATACTCTGCCATCCTGCCAGCCATATCACAGAAAACAAAGAAGAAGGATACAGCACGCGGGACATCCTTAAGCCTCACAGAAAAGTCCCAACAACAATATAACAAAAACAAAAAAAAAAAAGAAACAAGAACAAAATATATATACATATATACAATATAATATATAAAAAGCACTAAAATAATCTGGAACAAAGAAGGAGCAGAGAGAGAAAAAATATTCAGAAAAACCAAAAAAAAAAAATGAGGAAAAAAAAGCAATCTTCCGCTCAAACAACGGGTGGTCTCTTCAAGTTGCCATTTAACCCCACACCTTTGATAGCCGTCCTAATTCACAACATGGTGACCACTTATTGCGGTGGCAAGCGCCGCTGCGTTGCCTTTCGTTTCAAACAATTTATAAACACTCAGGCGTACAATAGTAGAGACCAACTCGACTAAAATCTAATCATAATAATTCACCCCAATACCCATATTGTTAATAATAATAATCTGGCCCCCCGCAAAGGGGTAAATAGTAGTACATAAGGTACTGCTGAATGATTGAAAGAAAATCAACACGATGGCCATAATTTGTTATCACTTATTCGAGGGGGATGATCCTGAAATGTTCTTAGAGGTAGGTATCAACCCTATCATCATGAAAGTTGGTCGGTCTCCATGTCCGTGTCCTTGTCTTGTTGAGCAAGTGACCCTACATTTTTGCAGGGGGGAATGATGACACACGAGTGTATAAACAAGCGAACACAAGTGAACAAAAGATCAATAAAAATTGTACTGAACTAAGAGCTATGAATATATGTGAAGCGGGTATAAGACTTGCGGCAGTGCTTAGGTCTCCATCTCTATGCAGACATTTGGCACCGACCGACAGACGCGCAATGGTAAATATTCGTCGTTCGGTCAGTCGAATTGGTGCGATTTACAATTCAACCCCTAAGCATGAACAACTACGACGATTTCACGATTTCAGATCTTGCAACCTACAATTCAGAAAGCCCAAGCAAAAAGGAACGAATAACAAGTGTCTACCTAACTGAACTGCTAACCAACGATGAACGACGACGACGACGTTGGCTTTCCACAACACCCACTTATCTCCTCCCTTTGTCGGTTGGTCGGTCGGTCGATGTCAAAGAGCCCCACAAAAGTCATTCTCAAGCGAATATAATGCCCCGCTGGCCGCACCATCCGCCAGCTGTAGGGTAGGCTGGGTTTGGGTAGAAAAAGACTGCGATTGTATATATTCCTAGGTAGATATGTATATACATAATATTTAGGTAGAAAAAACTTTGAATAAAGAATTGGCCATATCTTTTAAGGCATTGAAGTATTAGTGGGTGGTTTAGTCGGCATTGGGAGTGTTGAATGAAGGATAATATAACAACACACAAAATAACTCCCTGTGTTAAACATTTGCAAACAAATACACAAACAGGAATCTCGACACACAAGCATGATCAAGAAGGGAAACAAAGTAATTTTTTTTTGCGCAAACAAAAAAGGGATGCAAAATTGAATAGATATATATTTTCGTTTCAATTTCGAATGGACTGGGATATCAAAGCAAGATTTAGCCCTCAACTCTTTTTTGAGTCGACTAAATATCAATTGAATGAAAAACTTCAACACTTTATCAAACCGTTAAGTGACTTGTACACTTTTTCAGTAATCGGTTCTTAAATAAAAAATGGCTGAAATATAGTAAAATAAATCAATAATATTCTTTAGGAAAAATTCGTTCACTGTGACGTATGAGTGTTTTTTTATGAAAATAATATTTTTTTGTTCTTCATAGGAAAATCATGAATTTTAAACGAATAAAGATATCGTAAGAAATATAATATGCATAGAATGTTATATTGTTAGTAAGTTTTGAGAAAAATCCTTGAAGAATTGCTTCTGAAAAAAAATTCTTTCTCAGGAAGTGGAATAAACAGAAAGTATTACTCTAAAAATAGCTACAATTATTGTGCGTGTTCTATGAAACTAAGTCCATGATTCAAGTAATTATTACAGGGTGATTTTCTTAAAACTTGGTACCTAGGGTTCTTTGGACATTCCCCGATACGTTTTTCTTCTTATTTTTTAGGACCAAATATGACGGTACCTGCCCTATAATTTTTTTTAGTAAAAATGAAAATCTTATTTTTCTTTAAAACGTGCCCACAACTTTTTTTCAAAAAATTTTGATTTGTTTTTACAAAAACGCTACAATTTTATAAAAACAAATCCGAAAAATGGTTATAAATGGTGCCTCCCATAGAACCATTTTTTTGAATTTGGATTTTCTCAAAAACGGTTCTACTGATTTTGATCATTTTTTTTTTTACAAAGAATGTTTCAATAAGTTTAAAAAGTATTGTATACCAAAATTAAAGGATTTTTAAAAAAAGTTTGGTTTTTTTATTAAACTTGACTCATAGAAGTTTGTCAACATAACCTACCAGATTTTAAATAAGAATTATTCTTATAACCCAATATAACGGTACCTTCCATATAAGTGTTTAAAAACTAGTAAGTAAAATCTCACTTTCATCAAAAACGACTCTTACAATTTTGATTAAATTTTTTATGTGAACTAATATAAGTACGATCTACCATATTATTATAAAAAAATTTATTCATCGATTAATAACAGTGTCTCTCATAGAACCATTTTTTTTGGTTTCTGACTGGGTATCTCCATTATCTGTTGAACCGATTTTAATTGTTTTTTTTTTTAACACAAGAGATTCTAAATTTAAAAAAAAAACAAAAAAAAAAAAAACAAATTTTATAGATTTAAGAATAATTCCTAAATTATTTTTTGAAAACTCGGTATTTCGAAAATGGGTAAATGATTTTCGTTGAAATTATTTTTTAACTCCACATTAATAAATGCTTAAAAATTGAGTACTAATTTTTTTCTTAAAAATGTTTTCCGAATTTTATATAGAAAAAAATTATTTGTTATTAAAAAAACCACTCCAGCGATTTTCAAAATGTTTGTCTTGATATTCTTTTGTAGAAAGTAGATGATGTATATTGCGTTGGTGTCAAAACAATTCAGAGATTGTTTCCAAATGAAACGTTGGAGCATCATTTACGTTCCCAAATTTTGGAAAGAGGGTAATATTTTAAAGTATACATATAATATTCTTGATAACCCTCTTTAAATTTTCCTAATTAATTATTTTTGGGGTTAGGGTCATAATTTTGTTTGTGTCAAAATTCGGTTTTCAAAATTCTGTATACCTAAATTTTGTAAAAAATATTATTTAACAATAAAAATTAAAATACAAAATTGTTTTTATTTTTATTAATTTTATTACACTTATTTTCACAACTTTATATTTATTTTTATTTTAAAACCTTGTTAAATAAAGTATTTCGCCCGAGGATGGAGTAAACACTCCGAAACGCGTCGCAAGGTTTTAAAATAAAAATAAAAATAAAGTTGTGAAAATAATTGTAATGAAATTAATAAAAATAAAAACAATTTTGTATTTTAATTTTTATTGTTAAATAATATTTTTTATAAATTATAACACAACTTGGAGACAGCAAAAAGCCAACAAAATGCACTAAATTTTGTATTTCAAAATTCTGTAAATCTAAAATTCTCTATTAAAAAATACTGAAAATCCAAAATTTTGTTTTCCTTAATTTTTGAATTCTATAATTCTGTATGTATTTCAAAATTTTGTATTCCAAAATTCTGTAAATTATTAAAAAAGTGCAAATTTTTTTTATTATCAAAACAATTTTTCTTTTGCAATTTACAGAATTTTGAACCTCATCCTGAGTTGTAGTTCAGAATACAGCGAAATTGTTTATACCTATGCTATACTTTCATTAGAGTCCAAATTAGTTTATTTCAACATTTTCAGAAAAAGTATTTTCATCTTTAGTTATTTTCATTCAAGTTTTTTAACCTAAAAATCCATGTGGGAACGTTGGTTATATCTAGTTCAACGTAAAAACAATTAATTATATTATTGAAAACTAAAAGTAATTTTCAAATAATTTATGTGGATGTTGTTCCTTAAATATGTTTTCAAGTTATCCGTATAGTATGCCAACTATGGCAAAAATTGTTCATGTAAAAAAAAAAACGAAAAGTAAAGACGGTTTTATATTTAAAAACTGCTAGATAATTTAAAACAAAAATCTTCACAACATTACAAAACAGTTTTTAAAATATTCCATAATTTTGGATTAAAATAATTTTGGAATACAGAATTATTATAGATTTACAGAATAATGGAATACAGATTATGTTCATTCAGAATTTTCAACTTATTTACAAAATTTTAGTCATACATAATTTTGGAATACAGAATAACCACCCATTCCCATAATTTTCATCACTCATGAGTCATGTAGAATTAAGACTTTATAACCTACCCTATTAAAAAGAAAATAAATTGATTAAACAAATGATGTTTTTAAAAATTACATGACAATTTCAGCACCAAAGCCATAAATCAAAAACTCGTTTGCAATATTTAAAATTAATGTATTTATTTACAAAAAATCTTTTTTTATGACGAATTGGGTATTTGTCAGCGGCATATATCTGAATTTTTACTTTTAAACATTTATATATATTAAGTTGTTGTTTTTTCCCAATGTTTTAACATGTTTCGGTCCAAAATCAAAACCGTTGAAATTTAACAAATGAGTTTATTTTCTTTAAATATAAAAAAAAATTTTCTATTTTCAATCATACCTAATAAAAACTTGTCATAAAGTGGGTATATTCTACTACGAAATTTCGTATTTATTTCAAAAATCTCGAAAGACTAATATACCTAGGCTTTCGAGATCACTGAAAAAAAATATTATTCGAGATTTTTGTTTTAGCTATCTAAGGAGTTTAAACTCAAATAAAACTCATTATATTATGTAGGTATATTCAGTTTATTAAACAATTTATTTTTCTGGGCCACTTAAGATTATAATAGCTGTGTTAGTTGCTGATGACTAAACACGGTTATTAAATGCAGGAGCCGCCGCGCTGACATCACAACACAGCATTGGATAAAAACCATTTAGAGGACTTTTGAATTTTTGTAATTATATATGGTCACTTGATGTCTTAATTTGTCAAATTGGTTGAGTCGCACTTTAAGCTCTGTGCATTATACACATAATCCTACTTCGCTGCTCTCCTTCTGCAAGATTTGCTCTTTCAAATTATAAATTTTATTTCTTCGATATTTGACACAAAAACTGAGAAATTTTGCTGAAGAATCCTTTTTATATTTGTGAGATTGCTGAGATCTCAGAAATATAAACTGACCAAATTAATTTTCATTTAAATTTTATAATCTAGTAATAATATATTAATTTTTGAGATAATGGTAACAATTTGCGCACGTGAATTGTAACCATTGTCTCAAAATTTAATATATTAATTCTAGATTTTTGTATTTCTAGATTTTGCTTTCTAGATTTTTTTTCTTTTTTTCGAGATTTTTTCAATTCTAGATTTTTGTTTTCGAGATTTTTACTTTCGAGGTTTTAAACCCTTTAAAAAGACTATCTATACTATTATAAGTTAAAATTTCAAACAAAAATATTTGGTTTCATTTTTTATCTTGAAATTCATTGTATATCATAATTTTTTAACTAAATCCTTATTTTGTATCGTTCATATCATCAGGTTTTTTATTTTTATTTAATCCTAATTTTATAAATAAATTTACGTCAAAAACATGTAACCACAATATAATTCCTTAAATCTTAATAAAATTATTTTCTTCATCAAACTAACTCAATTTAATGTAAGTTCATCTTAAAAATTTGATTTTCCAAGATATGCCTATATACACTGCAGCATTTCTGCAACTAGTGCATCGTCTTCATCGTTGAAAAGCTTAAACACCGACATTTCTCTTAATTACCCATATGTGCTTAATTCGACCATACAAACTCATATAATTATCATACACAATAACGATGCACTCAAGCAAAAGACTTACTTTCAACATTATCTCTATTTCTCTCTCTGTCTCTCTATCTCTAGAATTGAGTTCCATCAAGTGTATCCATCATCAGTCTACAGGCAACACCACCAATATAACACGGCCACACCACAGGAAACAATCTCTGCCTAATCCCCTATTCTAATATATGCAAATGACTTATATGTGTTCCAAACACACCAAATACACACAAAACCAATCCATGCCATTAGTTTTCGTTTAACCAAAAGTAGCTTAATTAAATTTCATCGAAAACAAAGGCTTTGGCAACACTCAGTCTTCTATAACTATAGAGAACATTATGTGTCACACCCCCAAACTCGATGTTTTCTGTGTGACCGGACAAAAGCGATTCACCAATAATGAAACAATGAACCACTAGCGACCTCAACTCAACCAACCGACCGACCGTACGACCGACCGACCGACCTCTACATGCCACCCTCTTCCCCTCAGTCAGTCATCATCCATCCACCCTTGCTTACTTCTTCACAAACCAAACACCCACTCACCCACTTCAATAGCATCAAAACAAGCAAGCTCCATTCTGAGCCGGGTGCAAATAAACGGTACCAAGAGGCTAAAACAATAAGAATTTACGGATCACATAATAATACAGTGTGCGGTAATGTATACAAGCATAACACTCTCGACTTCTTCGTCCTTTTGATTATGATGGTGGTAGAGACATAGTATAAGCTATATCAGATCCGTATCCGTCCGTATAGCCTAAAGGGGGACTGCTTCTGTGAGGGGAACAGTTATGGGGCAGCAAGCTATTGCTTTGGTTTGCTTCGCTTTGGTCTGGAATGATATGTTTTGGTGTATTGTAAAAGGGTGACTAAAATCAACCGAAAGAGACAAAAGCAAAAAGCCGGCGATCAGAATATAGCAGCATGGAGCCAGTGAGTGTGGCCTTTTTGTTGTTGTTGTTGTTGTATTCGTGGGATTCATGCAAAGTTAATCCTCAATAGAGACAATATTTGAGAACAATGGAGAACTGTTGCAAGATGTTGTTGATTGTGAATGTGTCACAAGCAGATTTTGCTTTATTAATAATCAGAGACGATTATTGTAGATTTATTAGGGGATAAGAAGTGCAAATAGTTTAAAAGGGTTGCTTTTGTAAAATAATAATTGCTGTAAAAGGAGCTAGATTATCATGTTTTTCGTTAAATTAATTGATTTTGAAATCAAATGCATTCAATGGTGTTCCATTAACATGTGATACTATGAATTATAAATAGATTTTTAAACTGATAGAAGGTGTGAATGCATTTTTTCTTAAGTTCATTTGTGAAAAATTAACCAATGTCTCAGAGCAGCCAAAGTAAAAGTAAAGTTGCAATACTTACATAATTTCAAAATTGTATATTGTAGGTAAATATGAGCACTGAGCAGTATTCCTTGATATATAAAGATGAGTTCTATCAAAGTAGTCTGTTGGAACAAAATGTGGTAAAGAGGAGGATTATTGATATTTAAATGCGGTGAAAATCTAAATCAATTTAAATGCCAAATGACAAATTTTGAGAGAAAGCTTTACGTGGAAAATATTTTCTGAAATTTCTTTCGGTTAAAAAACTGTATTGTGTGTATTTAATACTAAGGTAGGTTCAGTTAAACAGAGCGTTTTTAATACTTTAACAGCCTTATTTATTAGATTTCACTAATACTCGTTTCAACCTCGGAATAGTTAAACCGAGTCGAAGCACTTACTCCGTCATAACGAAAAAAAAAAAAACGACTTAATAAATAAGAATTTGTTTGACGTGGCGTAAAGACGGAGTAAGTGCTTCGACTCGGTTTAACTAGGTTGGTTGAAACGAGTATTAGTGAAATCTAATAAATAAGGCTGTAAGATTTTAAGATTTTTTAAATTTAGTCGGGTTAGATTTTTGCATTTTGAGGATTTATTCGTTCAACATTTTTAAAGGTTTTTGATGTTTACTCTTTTAAAAATAGTGGATTCTTCTTGATTTCCAATGTACAGTTCTTCAGAGCTTAAAAGCTAAAAATTGTGAGGCTCATCGCACAGTGGCTCGTTCATGCAAAAGTGGTGACAATAATCATTTTTCGGGTGGGTCTATAATGTACATCTTTTAAATTCACTGGATTAAGAAATGTTTGGAGCATTAAGGTTGTCCTATAATCAATGGTCCAAACTGGAATTGTTTATAGGGCAGGTCTTCAACTCTCAGAATTTAGTGAATTGTCCATTCCGAATCATAACGGTTTTCGATTAACGGCTGTTTTCTTGAAATTTCGAAAAAAAATCCCTACTTTGAACCAGGTTTTGTCCCCCTGTCCATAATTGATTTTTTTTTTAATTTTTTGAACTATTAATTATTTTTATTTTTAAATACTGTTGGCTCAATTTAGTTTACGACAAAATGTTAAAAATGGCCCCAACCCCTTTTGCACACTAGTACAGTTTTTAAGACGTTGTTGGGCTTTTATAAGTGCAGAAGGTGGCCATTTTGAACAACTTTTGTAAATTAAGAAAAAATTTAAGCCAACAATATCTAAAAATAAAAATATGTTCACGAAGTGAAATTTTTATATGTGTACAATATTTCTAGTATATATTTTGATCCTAAGGTCACGAAAAAGGAATTATTATTTTTTGTACAATATTTCTTTTCGAAGTTCTGAACAGCCCAGTCGGTATAAACATTTGTCCAGGAATAAATTTAATAATTGTACACTTTTCTTTCATTATTCGTTAGATGAGGTTGTTGGGAGCATACATACATATATGTTTATTTTTTCGGGTAAATCGACTTTGATCTTAAGCCTCCATCTTGGATTTCACCAAGAATTAGTTTTTAGTAAATAACTCGAACGTTTTTAAAAAGTCAAGGCTAAACTGGAATTAAATTTGATTCTATGTAACATTTAATATAAAGACATTTCGCTTCGCGAAGATATATTTTAACGCGAAATGTCAACAATATAAACAATAAATTTAAAAAAAGTTTTTAAAAATCTCATCCTAATTTTTTTTCTGAAAAAATCTTGACGAAAATCTCTTATCCTCACATAAATATATGTTAAGTTACACACTCTATCCCATAATAAGCAGCACAACAAATCAACGACCCAAAAAGTCCGCACTTCAGCAGGATAAACGCTAACATTTCAAGCAGAAAAATACACATATACCGAGTTTGATATATGTACATTCATACATAAATATAAAAGAATACCTATACATAGATATGTATGTAGGCATATCCTTAGCTTTTAAAATATTATTAGAAACAAAAAAAAATTAAAAAGATTCATCGTCTACCTACCTATACTTATACCTACCTACATCATCAACAAAAGAATGAACAAAAAACCTTTCTCTTCCAAGCAATCCCAACTTACATTGCTCTGTTTTAGGGAGGTATACCTACTACCTACCTCTCTATATGAAAAGGCAACTTCACAAAAAATAAATAAAAATAAATAAAAAAAAAAGCCAGTGGACCCAAAAAAAAGGTACATTATAAAACAAAATCCTGACATGTACTATAAAAATGCTCCACAAAAAACACCATCACCACCCACCACAGAACACACATCTCCTCAACACGTGCTGGAGGAATACAAAAAAAATAAAGAAAAATCCATATAGACACTCTTGAGTAAAAATCTTCCAACATTATATTTTTTTTTTTTTTGAAGAAGAAGCAGAAAAAAAGGGGACTGTGGAAGGTAGACTAGATACAACGACGATCTACAATGATACTGAAGGCAAAAAATAATATATAAAAAAAATAAATACATTTTAAGCACACGAAGGAAATGAAAAGAAAAATTATTCCAAAAGAAAGACTAGAGGAGAAGAAAAAAAAAATCAAAGGAAAGAAAAAAAAGAAAACCCAACATAAATCTAAAATATCTACAGACGCGCAGATAAAATCATTCTCAATCTCGAAAACATCAAAATAACCACCACTGCCAGCAACACCATTTACCACCCTGCCACCACCACCACCCTCTGCGCACTGCCTCCCTCCTTGACTTTTATCACCTCTGATATTCTCTGCACACCAACACCTACACGCGTACAAATTACAATTGCCAACAGCTCGTGAAGAAGAATGGTCTTAGTCCTTTTTTATTCTGTATTTTTACCATGTATTGCCAGTAAGAAGCTGAACTCCAACTTCCAAAAAGAAAACACAAAGAAAATTCAAGAAAAACAAAAAAAAGGACTCTCGAGCTGAAGATACAATGAAATTTTCTAACGTGCATAAAATACGAAACATACAGCATCAAGGATACACAAGGAGCTCGAACTGCTGCTGCTGCTTTTGCAGAAAAAAAAGAAGGAAACAACGAAGAAAAGCAACAAAATTACCCTCCATTTTCATTAATTCAACAAACCAACCTTCTTTTCCTGCAACCTTTTCTCTCTCCCTCTCACAGCAAAATACTAAAAAAAAAAGGATAAGAAATATACACACAAACAGATTCTCAGCACTAGGTATGTACATACTTACAGTTACAAATCGAACTACGAACCGGCGGCGGCACCTCCTCCTCTCACATTCAATTCTTCCTCTGATAAAACACATTTTCCATTATCCTTCATTCTTCACAGTACCGGCAGAGGATACTATAGAGTCAAAACTGGCAACTAGCAGGACACTATAGCGCTATATAGCACCCAGAGAAACCCAAAATGAATGGATGACTATACGATCCAAACCAAACCGAACTGAATGTGAAACATACTGTATCCTCTATAACACTGGCTGGCTGCAGAAAAAGGACATTGATATAGAAAGATAATGCTTACATATCTACTACAACAACCTCCCTCCACACCACCCAATAACATTCATCGCCATTCCAAAACTCAATCCCATATTAAATAATCTACTCTGATGACGCAACAATGACAACAACATTCAACCCAACACACACGGACAGGATAACGAAGACGACAACGAAGAAAGGACGACAAAGTTAAAAAAAAAAAACAAACAAAAAAAATCCAAAAACCCACCATCCACCCACAGAACAAAATAAAAATAAAAAAAAAAAAAACACCTTCGAAGGACTCATAAAAGTCCTGAATGTATAAGTGGCGACCATAAAATGTAGGAAGGGGGGCCTGAAACAACTCCTCAACAACTCCAACAATAGTCAAACACAAAAAGACCAAAGAAAAAGGACAAACTCAGCAAAGTAGCAAAAAAAAAAAAAAAGAGGAAAACACAAAACCCAACAAAGAAAGAAGCATAACCTAAAATATTCCCTCTAAGAAGGATAAAAGTCACCCAACAACCACCATTGCCACCTTCATTCTTCCTCCAGTCGGTCCTGTATTTATATTACCAATTCGTTTATACGTTTCTTTAGCCAAAGTTATAATACACACAGTTAAACATACACATTGAGAAGATCCGGTGGGGTGGGGTGGGAGGGAGAAGGGAGCTAGATTGACTCTTCTACGCCACACTATGCCGTGCCACCGTATCCATCTCAATGTCGTCCATTTTATCCAGCCATCGCACCGTTGTATACACACAGTCTACCCCGAAACGTCGTCCTTTCTGATTCCACATCCCATGACAGGATAAAAAAATACAAAAATAAAAAAAGTACAAAATGAAAAAAAAAATCAACAACCAAAAACGAAAGGAAAATCTACAAAAGGACAAAATGACAATCCTTGTGCACATTGTACTTAGCCACCTTCTTTTACACCCTCTCCCATACTGCCATATTTCACAGTATATGTATATCTGTGTGTTTGTGTTCATTTATCTAGATCTATCTATTCATGTGGGGATTGTGAGAGTTGTCGCCCTTCCCTTCCCACCACCCCAAAACTTGTGTTATCCATGAAAATTCAATATGGTAACGCTTTTGCTTTAACGGTTTTTTCATGACCTCCTCTCTCTGCCGTATAACGTCGTATAACGGTGATGGTGTAGCGTATGTATGGCAGCCGTCCGCCTGCCGCCCGTCACCCACTCAGTGTCAATTTAGACTTTCATCACACACAACAACCTATACACACAGCACCGAGCAAAAGCCGAACGAACAAACGAGCGAGGTATATCTGGCTGGCTGGCTGGCTGTCAACCAGTCGAGTCAGTCATCTACCTCCCATCCACCACCATCAAACTCATACCTCTGCTTATCACACCACCCGCACTTCAGCTAACCACTGACATTATTATGAACAGCATAACAATGGATAAGAGACTAGAGTGAGATGGATAGCGAACTGGTTGAAGATGGGAGTGGGAGAGAGAGACAGGTATGCCAAGAGTATCATTGCTTTAAGGACCTTTACAATCAGAAAAACAAGCAAGTACACTTCTATGGTACGTTACCAGATTGTTGTTGGGTGGTTTTCGCTGGATTTTGCAATGTTTTTGCTTCAGAAAAGACAAAGAGAATAGAGGAGAGGCGACGACCAACATACCAGCGTAATATACGATTAAAAGAGATGTGTGTTTTTTAGGGATGTGGTGGAGGTTGGTGTGAGAGGAATACAGGAGTAATTTTGCGCTGTAAAAGAGGGTTGCTGGTGTTGTCGTGTAACTAGAAATAAAATGTACTATTTTACTTTGAAAAAGAAAATCCTCTCGTTGGGCGCCAATTTTAAGAGTACTTTCTGCATTTTAAGCACTATTTGATTAAAAAGTTGAACCATTATTGCATTAATCATCTTTATTTTGAACACGATTTTATTTTGAAAAGACTTTTTGAACCATTAAAATTGTTAAGTCCACCTTTGGGCGCCAATTTTAAGAGTGCTTTCTGCATAGCACTATTTGATTAATAAATTGAACAAATATTGCATTAATCATCTTTATTTTGAGCACGATTTTATTTGAAAAAAATAAATTTGAGCCATTAAAATTGTTATGTCCACCTTTGGGTGCCATTATGAAAGCGCTGTATATTTTTTTTCATATCTTAGTTTTCGGAAAGCAAATCAAACTTGATCATTCAATTTATTTTTGAAAAAGAATGCTTTAGCAGAGAAAGTCTCACGTTGGGCGCCAACAGTTTCTGCATCTAAAGAACAATTTGACTAAAAAACTGAACCAAAATTGCACTACTCAAGTTTATTTTGAACATAATTTCATTTGAACGAGCTTTCTAAACGATTAAAAATTTTATATCTAGCGTTGGGCACCATTATGAGTGTGTTGCGTTTGCTACACATCTTAGATTTCGGAAAGCAAATCCAATTTAATCAGTCAATTTATTTTGCCAGTATAACCTATGTATAACCTTAGTAAAAAGTAGTTCCGCGTTGGGCGCCATTGTAAGGTTGAGCAAAGTTTATTTTTTTTATTTGGAAAATTATGTCAGATTTTTTCGTCCAAGAATCCTATTATGTCTGGTAGAATGTTAATATTCACTTAATGCGAATTCCTGTGTTGGGCGCCATAGTAAGACACGGGTGCACTCAAAGTTTTCTGGAATTTTGAAAGTGAATCAATCACAAATCCGGCGTTTGGCAACATCGCAAGAGCAAAAACTTAATTATAGAAAATACTTCGAGAAGTCAAAAACTATAAATAGTATTTACACCATTACTGAATTAGCAATGGAGAGCTTGTGGAAAGATACGTGACACTGAGGAGCGAGTACCAGCCTTTTGTCCCTAAAAAAAAAATTATAATGTTTAGCAGTATTCTGATTTTTTCCAGCAATGAACCTAACACTTAAGTGAAAGGTAGATCCGCGTTGGGCGCCATTGTAAGGTTGAAAAATGAAAACAAATTTGTCTTTTTTTTGGACTTGAAAAAGTAATTCAATCAAAAGTAAATAAACCAATGTTAAAGTCAAAGAGCATAATATATTTTCAGTAAACAATGTTTACAAATGATTCACGTTTTAATGCAATGGAGAGCTTGTGGGATAATATCTCGTAGTATCATGGTTAGTGCGTTGAACTGTGACACTGGAGGTCTGAGGATCGAGCATCGTAAACCTATTCTCCCCAAAAACAATAATTCTTGTTTAGAGGTACTTGCGAGGAAGTCACAAACCCCACAAGATTATCTTTTGTCATAAAAATTCTTAGCCTGATTTTACAGAAAATTGTTAGTCCCTTCCATTACTGCCGACTATCAACCTGCTCCCAGGGAAGTATGAGAGTTTTAAGGTAGTGGCTCACCACGAGGGAGTGTGCTAACAATTTCCTTAAATTAACTTTCTCTACTTTTTTACCAAATTCTCCAAAAAAATCATACATTTTAACTACTAAAAACACAATGGCAACTTCGAATCCACATAAAACTCTGCAATTTAATATTAATGATGTTCTCTGCCTGAAGTTCTTCAGTGTGCGCTTTTCGCCTCTTCCACAATTTGTTCACCCTTCCTGCCCACCCTTATAGCAACAAACAAACAAATACAAATACAAAAAAAAAAAAAACAACTTCTCTCTGTATTAGTCGTCCTCGTTATTTATTTTCCCCATGCTACTATACTGCTGCAAAACATTCAGCAACTTTTGCCCATGCTTTATAGAAATAAAAAAAATATTCAGAATTTACCTACTACTTTCTGGATACCTATCCTGGTCGACTGATACTATCCCGCAATTTGTTTTGGTACTCAGGGCAAAAAGTTAAAAAAAAAAAAACAAAAACACAAAACACAAAACAAAAAATTTCCGTTGCGGGCATAAACCGGGGTGAAGACGACCACCGGAAGTGGGATGATGGGGGTTGATGATGATAGCAGGGGATTGGCTGATATTTCTTTCCACACCACCATGCAACACCACCACCGGGCACCATGCCATCTCGCACCCTGTCAAAGGGTGGTGGTTTGGCTTAACTTGTTCGCGCTTATTCATTTCTCATAAAAGCAGCAGAGGGCGCAGAGGCTATCATTTCGTTGTCGTCGTCCTGTTTGTTTGTATTATTATTGTTGTTGTTTCTATACGTACATTGTATAACGGTGCGATACAGAACCGGTTTATGTTGAATTTGGTGGTTAAACCAACGTTATGACTATTAGTTTATAATGGTGTAAAAGGTGAGTCCTGGTTTGTTGTTTCCCGAGGAATTGTTTTTTATTTTTTTTGTATTTTTAGTATTTTGAGGGTGGAAGTTGGTTTTTGAATATTGATGTATTCACAGTTAACCCCCCTAAGCATTTTGTTAACTCAGCTGCACAAAAACACTTGGATTTAGGTATCGACTAAATTTTATGATCCTTTTTTTTATATACCTACATATATTCAGGAAAATCACAAACGATGGCAGGAAAACTGGACATTGCGTTGTTTGATCCTGAAAATACAAAACAAACAAAAAATAAAATAATGTAGATTTGTATAGGAAAAAAGTATAAAATATAGGACAACACACATATTTGCTACGCAATCGAACTAAAAAAAAGGGGTAGTTTATAAATTCATACTATGTCGTCCATGTGTAAAAGGAAAAAAGGAATTTTCCAAATCAATGGAAATTTTTGAAAATATCTACACGAACAACTGTGGGAGTGGCTCCTGGAAGGCTTTGTTTTTGCTATTATATACCTACGATATACTAATATACCGCTGGCTGTTGGACAAAAGGACCTGTTGGTCAAACTGGCATTTGTGTGCATGATTTTTATGAGATTTTCACTCAGCAGGAGTTTATATTGGTAAAATAAAATAAAAATGTGAGCGAGCAATGTTGCAGTCGAGGAAGAGGGGAACGAAATGATTGATTCCTATAAAAGGCGAATTATATTCGAACGTTTAAAGGCATGTCCGACATTTATTAGGAAACATGAAAATATATGTTTTTTTTTTTTGTATATCCATTTATATTCTTTTGGAATTATATATTGTGTTTGAGCATTTCGAGGAAAGAGAAACAAATCTTAAAATGGATTTTGATTGATCTTTTGATTCAATTAATTTCCTCAATGAACTTCTCTTAGGAACCTTATTTTTGAAGTGGGCATAAAGCACACTTAAAGATATACTTGACGAAAGTAAATGATTTGACGACAAGGGTATTTAAAAAGGAATTCTCTGTATTTGTATTGTTAGAATGAGCCACTTGGTAAATCCAGTCAATTACATTGAAGTGGCAAAAAATTCAGCTTTTCGTCTAGGAACTGTATGCATACCTTTACATCAAGTCTACTGTAGTCAAGTTTCACAAACAATTCTGCAATTCAAAACTTGCAGGTATCACAACAGAGCTTACAAAAATGCATGCACAATTCATGGAGTTATAATTAAAACAAAAAACAGCTTCTAAGTCCTTAGAAAGTAGGGATTCAAAATCTGTGTTGTATGTACCTGGAAGGTAATGTTCATTCTTAATTTGTTGGGATGCAACAGTTTCGCTCAGCGTTGATTCGCTTCTTAGATTCTTCGAAAATCTCTTCATCCGAAGACAAACATGTATTGCGCTACTCTATCGAAAATCAGATTTATCACCAAATTTATCAAGATCTCCATAATAAGTTTATGGAGATCTTGATAAATTTGATCGATTTCGTTTCTCTCAGACAATTTAGAATGCATCAAGTTTTTTCCGACAAATTCTAGAACGGGTATCTCCCATAAAAATTTGAATTTTATTTTTAAGCTTTCAGCACTATCGCGAAAGAAATTTTCCCCGAGTTCTTTTCCATTTTGGGAAATTTTCTATCACGAATCATCATGGGAAAAGGTACGTGAGTAATTTTTCCAGGCAACTATTTCCTCATGTTCCTCATTCCTCATTCAATACAAAAATTTCCCCAAGTATGGTCTTATTAGCCGTTTCATTACTTACGGATCTGGATCGGGATCAACTTTTAATACGTTATACAACAACAACTTCGTATGTGGATCTATTTTAAAGTTCCGAAAATAAGTATTTACTTTGACGGGTAGACGGCTCTTCAGTCGGTAGGGAGTATAAAGTGTAGTGTAAAGAACAAAGACAGTATCTATATGAAAAATAAACAAACATAAGAAAAAAAGAGATGAGCATATACAACACTGCTGGCATTAGGATCCGTATCGTTTAGTTTTCATGGGATGATCCTGATGCAGATCCATATATAATAAAGAGCGGCCATTATTTCGTGGGAGATATTTATTATAATAGATATTATTATAAGCTGAGAGCTAATAGAGCAGTTTGTGGTCTGAATTCCGAAAACCCAAAGTAGCAAGAAAACAAAATCCGAAATACCCAAAATCCCGGAACCAAAAATACAAAAAAAAAGACAAAATCCAAAAAAACACCAAAATTTCGAAAGCCCCCTTTCTCGAAAATCCATTATATCTCCCCAAAAACACATCTGGGGTACCCAAAATCTCGAAAAACCAGAAGTTTTTTTTTGCAAGATTTTGGCATTTCGTGATTTTGGGTTTTTCGGGATTTTGGGTTTTCGGAATTTAGGGTTTTTGGGATTTCTGTATTTTGGTTTTTTCGAATTTTTCTGAATTAAGGATTTCAGGACTTTCGAACGTCATTCAGTCGATAAAGATATTCCAGCGAAATCCAGTGAGTAAATGTTGCATATGTGGCAATAACTGTTGGCATGAGTCTAAAATAGTTAATGTTACATTTTTTGGACTATAACTTTGGATTATGGTTAAGGCAGTAGAAGAATTGTCAAACAGAAATGAACACAACTTAAAAAAATGCATGCAACAGCGTGAGGGGAAGAAGAAAGAGATCATTCTAGGTACATATATCCCTCTGTCAAGTTACCTATTACCTTTAGCTTCAGCTTTTTGATATTTAAAGAATTTAAAACCTTCAAAAGAATAAGGTAAAGGAAGGAGTTAATTTTTTCGCATGAATTCATAATCATTTCAGTTTCCGAATAGGGTTTTTGTAAGAAACCTTAAAAATTATTATCAAAAATGACATTCATCTATTTTCAAACAGAATTCAAGAAATAATACAAAATTGTGCATGAAATATGGTCGTATTCCTGTGGTAGGTAGCCCGTGGCGTAATGATTCGTCCGTAGAACTGTTACGCCGCCGAAGGTATTGGGTTCGATTGGCAGCTTTAGCCATCTAAAAACATAAATGTTTTTCACGGATTATACTCCCTCTTGCGAGGAATTGACAAATCTTTCGAGTATCTATTCTCATGAAAAAGTGCTTCTCACCTTAGCCGGTCGGATTCGGCAGATAATTGTAGGTCCTCTCCATTCCTATCAATAACACGCACACAGGAATGGTTGATAATTGTAAATCATTAGGCCCTGGTCCTATGTGAGCTGTCTCGCCACCCAATTTATTGTTTTTTTAAGGTCCAATTTAATAGACTCTAACAGTTTTTTCAGAACTATGCCTGATAAATATTGGATACTGATTGAATAAAATATAAATCAAAAATAAATTAGGTATGTATAAAAACAAATTACTTAAAATATTTAAATGGTTGAATACTGTGTTTTGTGTATACATGCTATTCGAACACCAACAGGAATGTTAAATTAGACTATGCACTAACGAAAAATATGTACATACATATGTACCTACATAAATTTCAGCGTTAACACCAAAAAAATAATGTTATCCCAAATACCCAACGTCAAATTAATCCGCTTCCTATTTACAAAAAAAAAAAAATTAAAAAATTGAATTATTGAATTCATTTTATTTTATTTAGTGTTGACCTGAAAAAAAACTATAACCATTCTTATTAAATAGGTCAAAAAAAAAAAAAAAAGCAATAAACAACAGAATTTTTGATATAGGTTTCCGTTGTATAGAATCAATCGATTTATCATACCACCATCAACTATAGCTAACTATTGAAATGTAGGACACACTTTATCCCGCATAGCTGGAGGATTGAATGTATGTACATATATGAATATCGAAGCCAAAAGACCGACCATCAAATTAGTCCGAATTTTCGGTCAACACTTTTGACCGACATTGTACCATATGTGATAGACTGAAAACGCCCGAAAGCTAACACAAAAAAAAAGTTCAAATAAAATCCAAAAAGAATTAAAATCAATCAGAAAATTTATCAGATAATTTGATATATGAGCTGGTGGTGGAGTTGGGTTATATATTTATTTGAAGGAAAAATAAACAGAATATGCACGATGAGTTGTCAATAATTTCCTGTATATTCATGTTTTATACCGAAAAAAGAAGTGTAGCTAGATTTACATTAACCCTATTGCAGATTGACTATTTGGGTGGGTAGGAAATTCGTTGACATTTTCATTATGCTTCAGCTACTTTATCAAAAATGCGTGCGTGTTGTGGAATGTCGACATCCATTGAGGAATCTAAAGGGTGGGGGTGCAGTTAAATAAATACGTTCTATTAATTTTCCACATACATATATTCTGTCTCAGTAACCATATGTTATACCAGGTAGGCAGTATAAATTAATATATCTAGGAAATCCCACAAAACAGCAACGAAATTTAAAAAGTGAAATAAAATAATGTGCACAACTGGTCGTATGAAATTGGTCTTTTGGCTTACCTACATTAAAAAATGAAAGCTTTAAATTTTTTTTTCAAAATATAATTATATATCGTCGCTGTAGATCGAATAACTCGTAACCCATAAAAGTTCATTTTTTAGGTAGGTAATGATGAACTTTCCGGATCTAATGAAAAATACCTTGCTAGCCCAAGAACGATAGTTTCAAAGCTAAACGCATAACAATCAGGTCAATGTTATTGGTCCTCAATACTTTTATATCAAGTTTTTTGTTTCTCCTGAAAAATTAACTTTTCTGGGTTACAAGGTATTCGATCTACAGCGACGATATAGATTTTCGTATATAGCCTCCTCATGGTATTCTAAAAAGTCTGCATCGATATGAGCCTCGCTAACAATTTTACAGGAAGTTAAAAGACCCCCAAAATATTTTTTTTAAAGAATATCTCCCAAATGATAAGTTGTACATAAAAAAATGCCCAAAACTACTTTTCTTCATAAAAATAACCGTTGCCGAAATAAACCAATCAGTTTTATTGTGAGTTTCATCCGAACAACATTCCACCCGAGAAATTTGACATTTCACTTTTCGCCTATTGTGAGCTTCAACCGAAATTTTTTGTTCGAAAAATTCCTCTTATTGTTGGGGAGAAACTCATAACAGCTTTTAAAATTTCTGGCGACAAAAAAAATTTTAAGGTGAAATATTTTTCGGTGAAACTCACAATAAGACAGAATCAGTTTTTATTTTTAAGACAAAACAGTTTTTATTTTTTTATATAGTGGAGCAGTTTAGTTAAAAAAATTTAGCATTTTGTAATAAAAGCACCAATTTTTAATCATTTTTGGTACATCATGCGAACATGATATGAAGATATTTGCCCACTTTATATGACCACCCCTTAAGTTAGAGAGGCAAACGAAAAAATTAAATTATATTAAATATGAAAATGAATATAAAAACAATGGCAACACTTACAATATTATGTTATTGCTTTTTTTTAAAGCCAGGAACACATTCTTTAATTATATTTTTAAATGATACATTATTTTCAAACTCAATTGCATGAATATCTTTGTGGGTGCTAAAAATTAACGTCCATGTTCTGCATTTCGAATGAAATCGAATTTCAATTTCACGTGAATTGAAATTCCATGTTCTACAATTCGTTCGTTTTTGAAAATTTTGCAATTACTTTGAATTGTCAAAACTCAAGGTGCATCCATTTTGAATTGTTTTTTAAAGTGAAATTACACTGCAGATGAAAATCGATTTATTATTATTGGCATTTACATAAAAGGAAAAAGGAAAGCGGAAAAATTATCCGAACGATTTTGAGAGCACAATCTAATATATTAGACTTGCCTGACGGCGGCGTAGTATACCTTAATATGAATGATTCTGCAATGAATTTTGTATTCTTGAATTTGTTTGTTCTTACGTTTCTTATACGAAGATAATGATAAGTAAATTCTAAAAGGAACACAAATATAAAGATTGTCTACATTTTCTTAGATTTTGTAGCAAGAAATACAAAACTATCTGTAAATGCACCAATTTCACAACAAATAAAAAAGTGGATTGAATACGTTTAGAAAACAGAATGATACGAGGTGCAGAACATCAATTTTCATTTTAGAAATTCCAATTCATGTGTATACAGCATTTCAAATATATAGCATTTCAAACGAATAGTGGAACACTCAAATTCAATTTCGTTTTGTGAATTCACAATAAGTGAAATGCAGAACATGGGCGTAAAACATCTTTTCCGTAGACTGTGAAATTACCTTATTTCGAATGAACTATGAAAACGAACATAACTCTAAGTATTTTAAGTTTTTTAGAAAGACTTCACAGTAATTCGAACATAACTTAACTAGTAAATTGAAATAAAAATGGAGTTTATGAGTAAATTCTGAAGAGGGCAAGATGGATTATATATTTCCATAAGAAGCAAAACATTTGTCTTTATTCAATTGAACGACTTTACATTTGTTTTGAACTTTAATCCAGCTATTTAAAGAAATATCGGTAAACATTATGATGGGGGTATATAAAAATGTACTCTATTTTTTGGAAGAGGAGTGGTACTGGTGGTCCTGACATTATGTGGATGGTGAACTGCGCTAAGCAAACCCTCCAGTTACGTCAAATCATATACGCAACACCCCGCTTGCACCATCAAAACAAGTTTAAACCTTGTTTCATTTATGTGATGATTCCACTGCTTACCCTTATATTCAATTACCTATATTATATCGCAAGTAAAAACAATAGTCATCAAAAGGATAAAAGTAATGTGCGGGTGGTCTAAATTACACGCCATAGACTAATAAATGTGCATAAAGGAAATAATGTTTACTGAATGAATATTGTGAGTTTATTAATTTATTAGAACATTTTTGCTTTTATGAAATTATATAATGATACAATGTTATAACCAACGATAAAATGTTTGCTGTTGTTCATGATAAACCTTATTTTTAGTTTAACCCGATCAAAATTCTAACCGGACAATTTGACATTACACTTGTTCGCCTATTGTGAGTTTCACTCGAAATTTCATGTTCAAAAAATTCCTCTTATTGTGAAAATTCATTTCGGGCGGAATATAATGTCATTGACAGCCTAAATTTCACTTAATTTTAATAGGCGAATGAAATTTCACAATAGCTTTTAAAAATTCCGGGCAAACAAAAAATTTTAAGGTGAAACATCTTACGGGTGAAACTCATCGCATCTCCCACAGAATAATATTTCCCCAAGAACTTACTTGGGGAAATTTTTGCATTAACATATGGAAAAAAAATCCCTGGAAAAATGACTCACGATAGCTTTTTGGCTGATAGTCCCCTTTCACACGAGGAAACTGAGTTTCCAGCAACTTTCAGTTTATAGGTGAGAAAGGCAAGAAGTAAGAGGAGAAAATTAAATTGCCCCGGTCAACGATTTGAGGAGATTTTTTTGACATTCCTCTTCACACACACAGTAGTGTGTGTTCAACCAAGATACTTTAAAGAGAAACAACAGAAAATTTCCACGATTTTGTTTCTTCGTGTGAAAGGTACAAGAGATTTTTAAGGAAATTAAAAGAAAACGTCAACAAAATCTCCGGCAACTTATTTCTTCGTGTGAAAGGGGACATAGAAATATTTTTCCAAGATTATTCGTTATAGTAAATTTCCCCAAATGGGAAAAAAGAACTCCGGGGAAATTTCTGAACATAACTCGGATGACTCTATGAATTTTGCCTTTCCTGGAATTGCATTTGGGGATTTGGCTTTTTTGAATTATGAAAAAATATGACATGAGAAATGGTCCACTTTAAATTTATTTGCCTTCTCCTAGTGACATAAAGTTTTATCTTTAAAATTATATTCTAAAATTTCAGAACAATTAATGTCAAGCTTTACATTTTAATAAAATTAAACAAAAATTATTGAAGGGTTTCAAAAAATTAATATTAGAGGGGGGTGTATGTAAAAGTTAATCAGCCTTATTGTGGGTTTCACCTAAAAAATTATTTCACTATAAAATTTTTTGTTTGCCCGGAATAAGCTGTTGTGAGTTTTGCCCAAAGGAAATTTCGTTCGCCATATACTAAAAATAAGTGAAAATTTAGACTTCCAATGGCATTACATTCCACCAGAAATAAATGTTCACAATGAGGTGAATTTTTCGAACATGAAATTTCGGTTGAAACTCACAATAGACGAAAAGTTTAATGTCAAATTTTTCTGGTGGAATGTTGTTCGGGTGAAACCCACAAGAAGGTTGCATAGAAAATTTCTGAATTTTGAAAAACTTATTATTTTTTTTTAATTTTGTAATTTTTAATTTTGTAAAATGCTCTTCAACTTGAAAGCTTGAATATTTCACTTGAAAAGACACAGTTGAACTATAAATTAAATCCATACAACAGCCCAATCCAATAAATGTACCTAATTATGTATTTGATTGATATTGTTCATTATTTTTATAATTGAATTACAATGGCTTATCAGTAGTTCGATCCATCAGCTATTAAATCTAGTTATACCACTGCTAGTTCATTACGATCCATTAGCTATTCAATCTAGTCATACAGTGCTAGTTCATTACATTTCAACTATATAAAAAATTAATTTTATAAAGAAAATAAGAAACCCTTTGCTTAATAATATAAAATAAAGAGTCTCAGAAAGTATACACAGTTGAGTTCCCATATATATTCATCCCTTAACAATACACAAATCTCCCTCAACTCCATTTCCTTGCAAACAAAATCTCAAAATTAAATAACACTATATATACAAACAACGCAGTTCCTTTCAAAATGATTTCAATAAAAAAAAAAAAAAAATAAAAAAAAAAAAAACAAATGCGAGAGCGTCACTCAAGGGAATTGAAATGAAAAGAATTTCAACGAGTAATTGAAATACACATGATAGAACATTGCAACTCCCCAAAGTCCTCTTAAAGTGGTTAAAAGATGCGGAATTGTCATTTTCTTTACACGCGTCTCTTTTAACTTTCACCATCAACCCTGATTAGGGTTCGGAAAAAAAAAAAAAAAAAAAAAAGGGATTTTTTAAATTTCATATATTCTTAAACGAAATACATTTTTTCTTTAGTGGAAGTGTATAACTGAGTTGCAAAATTAAAAAAAAAGCGGCAGCATTAGACATTTTATAAGCATTGATTGCATTCATTTTACTTTGCATAAATTTGACGTTTTGAAACGCATCTTATACAGAGCCGGCCTTGAACAAAATTAATAATCCTTTCGGATTAATAGCCTTTCGGATGCTTTAAGGAACACAGAGTTGCCACTTTTTGGAATAAACTACATTTTTTACATTTGCTGCGTAGTTTATTTAGTTAAACGTAGTTAAATGTAGTTAAATTGTAGCAAATGTAGTTTCAAATGTCAAATAAATGTCAAATGATCTGTCAGCTGTCACTTTAAATTTTAAATTTTGGGTTGAATTGTTCACTTTTTTTAATGAAATTTTATTATTTCTTAAGATTTACTATTTATTTAGCAAATCCAACAATTTGTAGTTAATAAGGCATGTATAGTTTATTCAATTTACTATGCGTTGTCAATAATGTAGAAAATGCAGTGTAGTTACTTCGGTCAACACTGGGAATAATTTTCTTATTTTTGTTTTGGAAATTTGCTTCTAAGGGGCATCTGATGCATTTTGGAACTCAGCCTATTATTCAAATTTCAATACTATTTTTACTTCTTTATATAAAATTTACAAACTAAAAAAACCAAAAATAAATCGAGTACACAGTTGTGAAAGGCATTCTGACAACGAAAAAAGAAGTTCAGTTGACATTAGGTCTATTTGACAACGTGAAATTTCTGGCAAATTTACAAACATTTTCACAAAATTTGACAATTTGTTGTCAAAACCCATAGAAAAAAAAGTCGGTTTTGGGAAGTTTGTTAAAATCAAAAAAGGCAAATAAAGTCAGAATAAAAGTAAAAGGGAGTCGATTTTGATTTTAAGCGGAGTGAAACAGTAGTTTTTCAAAAACGCAATACAAAATTTATAAGACTGTTTTTGTAAAATGAATTCTATAATTTTACTACTAAAATAAATCATTGGACTTAAAAAAAAAAAAAAATTAAATGAATACATTTTACATAAAATCACTCCTTTTGGAATAAAGTCCGAAACCTTGATACCTATGTATATTTCCAAAATTCATTTACCGTATAATCTCTAACAAATCCTATCATCATCAACCCAAGCTATCAACAAATCGATGATCGTGCGTATGTCCGTCCGTCAATATAATTTAAACACAGCAACAAAAAGTCACCATCCAAAGGAAAAGAAATAAAATATAAAACTACACAAAACAATCCCCATCATCGCCTCCTTTTGTGTCCTATATCGTGTGCTTGTCCTTTCTAATTTATTTCACTCGAAAATTCTAACTTTTCAACCCCCAAGTGATACGTATACACTATACACAAGCAAGGAAAAGCAAACTCTGAATGCTCTGGAAGTGATGATGATTTGGATGCTGATGTGTGTACAGATCTGAGTTTTGTTTCCATTTCTCATCAAAATTTGGGTCAGATTACTTGAGGGGCGCCACGAGCTCAGGCTACCACCGCTGCTGCTGTCACTGTATTATAAAAGCCCGAGTACTTCGTTCGGTCTTCGACGGTGGTAGGTGGTAGCCCACATGATTGGACCTGGTTTCCAGATATGTGAACCCAATTCAGCTCAGGGATGATGGTAATGATGACGTTGATGTTAGTTGTAGTGGTTGGCTGGTTATTGTGCCAGGAGTCGTATGTATGTATATGTGTAGTTTTCCCTACGCATTATGGTAAAGTGCGTGAGTTCAGTTAAATTACCCTCATGTGGGTGGTGTATGTGAGGAATTTTCCTGGTGGCATAGCAGTTGTTCACTCTTTTTATCTCTGCATTGCCATTTGTAAAAAAATGTCATGGAAGATTTTCTCACGCACACAAGTTTTTTTTTTGTATGGTTTTTCCTGTTGCTTGTTTAATTTTTGTTTTTTGTGAAACAAAATCCTAAGGATATTTTTCCTTTTAAAAATTCTAATCTCTTACACCCACACACACAGACAAACACACATGCATTAATACACCACCATAACACAAAATGACTGATGACATATTTTTTAATGTTTCATTTTGTTTTTGGGGGTGGATTGTAATATTTGTTAAGTAAGTGAACTTTGACCAGGGTGAATGTAGACAGTTAATTTTGGGAAGATAATCATGTATGTAGGTATATCGATTGGCGAAAGTGAGGGTGAGGCGATATTTAATTGAAATACAATTCTTGGGAAAGAAAAAAAAAATCACTTGAAGGCATGCGTTGGGAATTAAAAAGTCGATACATTCATATTATATATAGGGGATGCAGTGGGATATTTTTATGAAAACAATTTTATAAGTAAAAATATAAAAATAATTAAAAATGTAATTCGATGAGATATGGGTGCAATCCATTTCAATTTAATGTTGATTTTATTTATTAAATACCTAATCGTGTTTACAGTAATATGTAAGAAAGTATGAATATTTAGATGGGAAATATTATTGTGGATATGTAGGTATAAGGGTGGATCAAATAAAATTAACTTTTAATTCTTCTTACAAAAGAATGCGAGGTGTGTTTTTTTTTGGCAATTCTGGTGACAATTTGTTAAAAAAAAACGACAACGTGGGTTAGCGACGCCATCGCAGAAAATAAAATGAAGTTTTCATACGAACTGTGGATAACAAGTTTGTTATTTACGTGTGTCGGTAATACAGTTATCCATGGGCGCATAAGTTAACTGCCTGAACACAATAAAATACTGCAAAACGGAGCTGGATCTGGAACAGTTTCGTACAAAACAACAAGAAACAAAACAACCAAGTGCTTATTATTCACTTTTTTACTTCCCATATTTTTCTTTTAATTCATAATTTTTTTCGCGACACAAATAAACACTAAAAGCTTCAATATTTTTTCCCGCTCTCTTTTTCTTCATACAAATTGAAACGTCAAAATTGCTACAAGTGAAAACTTAAAAGTTGCTGAACTCCGGTTGCAGTTGCGTTGCATTAGGTGTGTTTTATTCATTGCTGCTTAGCCAGCGCAGCACAAGTCTGAATAAAACGAAAGCTCACTCTATACGTTCATTTCAATAATTGAAAGCTCTTTCGCCAGCACAGCCATCTTTATTTTTACTGACTTCTTTTTCGCCAGCAATCAAATTGTTTTTGTTTGCCAAGGGAAATTTTGCTGCGCTAGCTATGCAGCAATGAATAAAACACACCTATTGTGTTTGTAACATTGATTGTGTGTATTCAATATTTTGACAGTTTTTCTAACTAAAGCTCCGTCTCCATTGTGTTCAGGCAATAAGTTCCGAGAATTCTTTGGGTTTTGCTACGCCAGCAGAGAATTAGTTGTTTTTACATTTAACATGGAAATTGTTTCGCACCGACATCATTTTTGTCAATTTCCCCCAGGGTAATATTAACATTGCGAGGTCTAGGTTTATAGAAGAGACTAGACGAAAATTTTGTAAATCTCGTCTCAGTATAGCCTCGGTATCACCTCGATTTCGTTGCTTTTTTTTTGTGTTTTTGTGGAAGAAATATCGTTTTAAAATTTGAATCATTGCGCTTTTGCTTTTTTTCACCTTTCTTACTATTCTCTGTTTCTTCTGATTTCTTTTCGAATTTTTTTCTATAGGTGAATCTTCTTAACTGACTGAACTATGCCTCTAATTTTTTACAGCTATTCTACTTGAAAAACCTATTTATAAACATGTTCATCGATTGCCTTACTTAGACGCTGCTATTTCCACTGCCCGTTTCTATTCTTAAGTCTCTACGTTCAATGAAAGTTATCTTGAATTAAATGAAATGTTCATTGAACGCATCGAAATGCTCATGAAATTGACAGATTACAGGGATGTCAGTTAGTTTATGAGAACATATTTAGACAGCTGTTGGAATGCGTTTATAAATAATGAGATGCCCACCTTTTTAGACAGTGGCAAGCTGGACAACTTTCCCAGAGAGATCTAAGGAAATCTAATAAATAAAGCTAAACTTTTTTTTTTTAATTTTTTGTTTCCCCTTAACCGATCGTAGAGCTATCTCCACTTTAGAAAGTATCCCGAAATTTAAATAACAACAAACGTTCTCACAAATATCTGTCTTTAACAATTTTTCTACTTGACTACGATCATATAGATTTCTTAAGTAGAATAAAGAATTTTTAAAATGAGTCACCACTCCCCTTTAAGTTTTGTCACAAATATATACCTTAGTGCAGTAATTCACTCATCAACCATATGTTGTATTAATTCAAACAAATTACCACCCTCCTATAGTATAAGACTGATAAAATTAAAATGAATTTGTCAAAATCGTTTCCCTTCGGCAATTTGTTATCCACTCTCGTAAACCGTAATCACCTAATTCGACCTCCTTCTTTAATGACTCACTTGCAGAGTTCGGATCATATACATACATATGTATATACAAAAGGCAAATGCAATGTCTGAAGCTCCCTGAAGGAATTGAATTTATTGCTATAATTAAATTTGATCGCTAGTTGTCGAACTACTTTTTGAAAATCATTAAAAATTTACACGAAATATAAACCTAAAATCGGTAGCCTCACCTCTTAGTAGTTCTAATTACCAACTGAGCTAACAAGCTCCAGTGCCGCGACCGACGCGACGATTAGGACGACGAACGCTGGCTGTGACTGTGGTGATGGTATTGCTGCATGGCGCTTAATGCATGCCACAACGGCATCACTAACTTGCCTCAAGTAATGACCGGGGTCGTTGGTCTTAATGTCTTATTAAACGACTTGGGCGCGCGATCTTAAAGAAAGTCTCCTTATAAACTGATACTACATATATACATATGCGTTACTGAATATAATGCTGGTGCAACCTGTCAATGCGTTCACAGTGTCATTTAATTTAGTGATACGATTTTGAATAAATTTTTAATTCACCAGCTTAATAAAAATAAAATATAACAATCTCTTGTGGTTTTTTTTTTTGCAGTTTGTTTTCAAAGAACAAGGGGGACGACATAAGACAAGACATAAGCGATAAAACCGCACAACACATGTCCCTCGTATATGACACATGTGAATCGAATCATGAGGTGACCATAATTATTATGCCTGTTTGGTAACTTTTTTTTCAACAAATTTTCCAAAAAATGAGTTTTTTTCTATGACAGCAAATTGTGAAATTTTGTGCAAATTCGCAAGAAATTTCACGTTACCAAACAGACCAATTATGTTTTGTTAAAACTTCTTAGAAGCATTCAGTTTTATTGTGAGTTTCGCTTAAAAATAATAAAAATTTGGGCTGTCAATGGCATTACATTCCACCCGAAATGAATATTCACAATAAGGGGAAACTCACAATAAAGCTGATATTAATTATTTATTTTTTTTGTTTACACTTTTTATTAATTATTGAATATTTTTGATAACCTACAACTCTTTAGTGGACTTTTCAATTGCTTGCAATATTTTGACATCTTTAACAATCTGAAGCCAAGAATTGGGTCCTTAGTTTGGTTTCCTTCCAGTGCAGCTTTATAGAGCGTATTTAATCGGAAAAAATTTAATTTTCGGATCGAAATTTGACCCGCGGAAATAAAGCCAAAAAAAAGGTAATTAACACCCGCGGGTGTTTTTGCCTTTCTGAATTGTCATTAAGACCCATACTTTAAGTATGATTCTATTATTCAAACTTTACTTTATAATATTTTTCAATTGATGATTTTAAATCGAAACGATTTTGAACTTTCTTAATAGTTTTTCTGGATATTAGTCCCTTAGGTGGCCCGCTTCCTGGGTTCCAAGGATTTTAAATCTTAGGGTATAATCAGTCGTCAGATAGCTGCACCTATGTAAACTGTTTTCTTGGACAACAGTCACTCGTCCTTTATTGAAACCCACAAGAAAAAAGAATTAAAACCCACAGTTCTTGTTTCCATTTTAAAATTCCCTTTCCCTTTATTTGGGAGATAAGATTCGTGCCCTTTATGCACTGCACCGGGCCCCTTGGCCTTCAAAAATCTAGTAATACCTCTATGACCAATAGAAAATCATATGCTGTTTTTGACGTTTAAAAATGTCATCCGAAGTGGCTACCCTATGGACTATTCTATTTGATAGAACAAACTTTTGACAAGTTTAAGTTAGAAAAATGCTCAGTTTTACTTAGTCCTTAAGATCCAAGGACATTCACATCCTTTTCAGATAAAGACAAATGGTCACCTTATAGTGACAAAACTTCCTCAAAAAAAGATAGTGTATATCATCTAGTTGGTTTCCGTATCAGTGTGTATGCAGTGCATGTTTCGACAACGTATGCTAAGTCAAAGTTATACGCTAATTTAAAATGTGCAACCATCGGCAGCGACAGCAGCAGCAGGTGAATAACACGGTTATTTGTTTTTTTTTTTTTTTTTTAATTTAATTTTTTGTTTTGTTTTATTTTGTTTACGTGCTCGACAAAAACCAGCAAGGTGTGTGTGTGCAGGCATCACAGGTACCTACTAGCACTGGCACACAACAAAGTCACAGTAAGAGGGTCCCTTCCCCGCCTTCTGTATATCTTTTGATTAAACATAATTTTGTTGTTGTTGTTGTTGGCATCAGTTTTAGAAGGTCAACGGAAGTAAAGCGAGGCAAAGTAAAAATCTGTCTGTGTTGTTAAGTGAAAGTCGGTCTTCACTTCGGTATATAGAAATCGTAACGCATTTCACTTGGCTTTGGTGTCTTCGTCTTCGTCTTCGTCGTCGTTGTTGTCTGCTGTGCCTCTTTATCCGGGCGGCCACGGCCATTATTTGGCTCTCTAATGATGCGATGTTGTCGTCGCACTGGAAAACAACGACACGACCCAGGCACAAAACTTCAATTCAAACTCCAAAAGACACTCTCTCGATGATGATGATGGCGATTTCGAAAACAATTAGTTTATCCATTTGTTGCCATTTGCGTTGTAATTGTATCTATACAGAGTTTCGAATACGAGATACCAGCCCTGTACTGTATGTATATATATTATCTGAGAGCCACATTGAGCGGGTTACACTACTTCTGGGTGCTTTTGCAACAGCAACAGCAACAGCAACAACACCAATCCAAATCTCTATGGTGTTTCTTTCTCTTGGTGTTTCTATTGCCAACTATACCTAACTCTGCAACAGCTATACTCGGTACTGCAGAGTGCAGACTGCATACTGCAGTTGCATTGCATCCGCATGCCACAGTGTTCCAAACGATTATTTTACAATTGTTTTCCACGCCAACAACTCTATGGATTGGATACGGGTGTATCTCTTTTAACTATATGGGATTGGGATGGGATGTGATGGAAGGTTAGTTGTTGGTGGAGCTGAAAGCAGCAACAGTTCAATGTGCAATGCAATGCAATGCAATGCAATGCAATGAAGAAGAAGAAGAAGCCGCGATTTTTATATTCGTTTGCTGCTATTTAGCCTGATAAGTAGGCTGAGTGGCTGTCTGTCTATTTGGCAGACACTGAAGGAGTTTTATTGTTGTTGTTGCTATTTTCTTTTTCTAATCTGTTTCGCGAATATATCGGGTTCAATTCACTCAGCAATGCTACATAGGTACCTCTTTTATGCTTTTGCATTTTCTCCACAAGCACAATTGGCTAAATGATGTTGATTAAGTAGATGCAAAATGGATAAAAATAACAGTAGAGCTTAAAAGTTTTACACTAAATTATTCATTAATCTTTTGTGTTTATAAAATTTTAGAACCACCAAATGTGCTGTAAACTGCAATTATTAGGGTAAAGATCACCAAAGCCAGTCTAAAAAAAGAGTTATCGGCTGATTTTAACGCAATTCCACGAAAATTTAAGTTTTGTATATATCAAAGTATTCAATTACCACGTTGAAATGGGGCGAAAGGCCAAATTCCTAAACCCAAAACTTGCGCAAATTATTCAAAGATGGCTTTTAAACTAAGCAACTACGATTTTTAAGCAAATAGACGGGGGGCGTATGTGGTGGCTGAGGATAGACAAATTGAAAAATTGCAGAGTAAATAGTGTGGAGAGATGTTCCTTCATTAAAAATTGCAGTCGTCTTAAGGAAGTAAAAGTAAACAGTTCCAAATTGCAAACGTAAACATCCCTGCTAAGGAAATTTGCCCTAAACGTAGTAGATTTTTTTCTTGCGTATACCTAGATGCAAACGTATTTATGCAGATTTCAAAAATGGGTGCGTTCAATCGATTACGTTTTACATCTGAATTTTCAGATTTCTGAATTTTTGGAGCTTCTGATTGGCCAGCTGTCATAAAAAGTTATATGACTTTTAGTGACTTTTAGTTACGTTTAGTTATGTTTCATCTGAATTTTCAGACAAGAAATTCTCATCTGAAAATTCAGATGAAAGTTGTTTGTGGTGGGGGAAGTGCCAAAAGCACACATAAAATCTGAACTTTATAATTTTCGTCTTGTTGGTGGTTGATTTTTTTTAGTTTTTGTCATGAAAATTTAATACTTATTTAAATGAACGAACTTTTTGTTTATTGTTTAGTGAATTTTTAAATCAACAATTTTTTTAATTGATGTTTGGAAAGTTTTTCTATGTTTTTGTAAGTCACACATATCAATAAAGAGACTTTTAATGAAGGTAATGAAACCTGTTGCTGATTAAGTTACATATATTTTCATCCTCACAACTACTCACTCTCAATGTTTAATTTATAAATGTAATTAAAGTTCTATTTTATTTCGCTTCAATTTAAATCCTTTAGGTAAACGCAGGAATTTGACACAATGACTTTCGACTGAAATTTCAGATTTTTTTTGCGTTCAACGACATAAATTCAGAAATCTGAAAATTCAGATGTTAAGCTATTTTTATTGAACCCGCCCAATGTCTTCTGCACTTAACTTGCAATAACATTTTTTTTATATTGTTTGGCGTGCCTGGGATTTATTTATTTGTATGCAAAAAATAAAGAAAAGTACCTAAGTTAAATTTATTAAAAAGCTTAATATCAAAAATTACTTCTAATAACAATTTTAGAAATTTGAAAAAAACTGGACCCATCATCAAGTGAAGTTGTTGTTACCAATTCGATTATAAGCGTATAAAGAGGATTCTTATTATGAACAAATCAAAAATCGAGCAAGATTTTTGAACAGAAATTCATAAATAATGTTTTTTTTTTACATTTTTATGCTTCTCTTTGTACAAAATTGTGGAGCAACAATTGAGAATTATCTTTACTAAACAAATTTATTTATTTATTATTAATTCTAGCTACAATCAAAAATTTAAGCAAATATTGGTTCCGAAATGGCATATGCATGCAATGCATTATGCAAACATATGCTTTTGACATTTCAACTTGATTTTGCAATTGATTGTGTTTTGCTTTGCGTTATAGAACTTTGCCCAAAGACTCAATTAGAACTAAAACTATGTGTTGCTTTGATACCACAAGTCGATATCAAATAAAAATGATGCTAAACAAAGGCGTAGTAGTAGCCCGTGGCGTAATGGTTAGTGTGTAGGACTGTTACGCCAAAGGTCTTGTGTTCGATTCCCAGCCTTTGCCACCTAAAAACAGAAATGTTTTTCATGGGTTACTGCCTCTAGCGAGGAATTGACAAATCCTCCGAGAGTATCTCTTGTCATGAAAAAGTAATTCTCATCTTAGCCGTTCGTATTCAGCAGAAAATTATAGACCTCATTCCTGAGTTGTAAAACACTGCTGGTTCTACATGAGCTGTTGCCTGTCGCACCACCCAATTTATTTATTTACTGGCTGAACACAATGGATACGGAGCTGTAACTGAATAGCTGTCAAAATATTGAATACACACAAATTCAATGTTACGAACACAACGCAACGCAACTGCAGTCGGTGCTGCAGACTGTGCTGCAAAGGTTCACAAACTTTTAACTTTTTCACGTGCAGCACTTCTGACGTTTCAATTTATATGAAGAAAAAAAGAGCCGGAAAAAAATATTGAAGTTTTTAGTGCTCATTTGTGTCGCGAAAAAAAATATTAATTGAAAGAAAAATATTGGAAATCAAAAAAGTGAATAATAAACTCGTGGTTGTTTTTTTTCCTTTAAAATATATAAAAAGCTGTACAGCTCATTGTGGGCAGATAAAAAAAACGACGTACGACATTTTTTTAAAGCAGTTGCAGCTGTAGCTCCGATTCCAGTTGCAGCAGGGCATTGTGTTCAGCCAGTTATAAGGAAAGACGTGGAGACATAATATGGGGACATTTCCAGAATTTCCTCTTGAACGTATTTAATTTTGCATCGCTAAGCTTAACAACTTTCTAAGTCTGTTATATGAACACATGATTTTATATACGCAAACCTGATTGTAAGTTTCGTGCTCAAATGTGCTTTGAATTAAATTAAATATATCCCATAAAACCAGACAATTCTATTCCCAGCTCAAACCTCTTAATAATTTTTTTTTTTAAGATTCGGAAGAAAGCCTTCAATCAATTGGTTTGAAACTAAAGAAGATTGATAAATTACTGTCGACTATTTTGCAACTGGTTTTTAAATTTGACAGTCTTGCTACGCAAAGGCCTCGCATTTTTGACCAAAAGTGTACAGAAACGAGTTTGGTTTGAAAGGTGACGTTGAGTTTGTTATATAGGTGAAATATTTTAAAAATCGTTCATGGCAAAGTCGATATTTGAACTTGAAGTTGTCAATTCCAAAATTAAGATTTCAGTGTTTCGACGTCACCTTTCATTTGATACCAAACTTGTTTCTGTACACTCTTGGCCAAGGCTCCATGGTAAAATGGATATTCCCTTTAAAACTACTTTTGAAATTTTCTTATACTTTTTTTTTGCAAAAAATTTCACTTTTAGTGCACACTGTATTTCCAGCCAAACGATATACGAAATCAACTTCGCATCTTAACCCAGAAAACAAAAAAAAAAAAATCGTATAGAAAACTATTTTCATTTAGTTCGTTAGTTTTATTTTCAGATTTCTGCACAGACATAATGCAAACTGATGAAATGCCACAAAATCGAGGCGAATTATAAAATTGTGTTTACGAAAAAATAAACCACAAACAAGCGCAGCGCAGCTCACATATAACCAAATGGAGTTTGGAGTGTTTGATATTCGAAGTTGAAGCTGACGTTGCTGAAGCGAGGCTGTCGACGGTTGCTGGTGGCCCAGCAACCAGCTGGCCTCTCAGATGAAGAGGACGAATTATATATATGGTCACAAAAAAAAAAAAAAAAAGTGCCAGTTCAGACCAGGCCAGGAGAAGTCAGTGCCATGCCAGCCTTAAAGTAATAGTTCTGCAAATTGAAATGAACTCTCTGGTGCTCCGTACACGGGATGGGATGGGTGTAGTACTATGCGGATAGCTGCGCGGTGCGACGCTGGTGGTTAGATGGATCAAAAACATGATCGTGGTGTATGTTATTATATACATACAAAAGCAGCAGCCTTTATAGTTATTGCTGATAGAAAAGTAACTCTATAACAACTACCTATACAAAAACTATACAGGTACACTAAGGCTGGGAACACTGAGCTTATATACTTTAAGTTGTGTTTTGTGGACAAAAACAAAATCTTTTTTAAAACTCATTCCAATATAGCTCGCAAATAGTTTTATTAAGTTTGTTATTTTGCATTATCTTTCTTACTGCTGCTGTCGGGGCTAAAGGGTGTTTCTGTTTTTAACTTAAAAAATCAACTAAGTACCAAATTAAAAAAATTAAAATTTCAGTGGCTTGCGCCCATATTATTAACTCGATACATCCAGATTAAAACTTTAATCCAGATGTAAAGTATACAAATTCAATGAAAATACATCCGGATTTAAGTTTCAATCTGGATGTACCGAGTGAATAATATGGGCGTTAGGGTATAGGTATATGGGTTGAGACCAATGATGGATGCAGGTTTTCCCACAGTGATACTTAAAAATTCCATTTTTTCTCACGATCAGGCGTGCGTCGCTGGGTTGAGTAACAGACGGACACAAATGAGTTACTCACTTTTTCTGTGTTCTCTATTCATCTTAAAATCAGGTTTCATTAAAATCTCCAGTTATATTCATTAATGCCATCAAAAAAATACCCTAAATTACTATACTTTGCAACTGAAAACAGATTTGACTATATTAAGGTATGTACCTATGTATGTACCTGCATGTTCCGTATTCACTTCCATTTTGAATTATTCGTTGACTTTTTAGCTCAAAAAAGCTTAAACGTATCGAAGTTAAATCAAAACTTAAAAGCCATCATTCATTTTTATATGAATTTTACTAAAATATTTAAAGAACACCTTGTTTAAAATGCAGATGAATCTCTTGCTCACTATACTATAGCAGTGACTGAAGCCGGTTTCACAAAAATTTTGCGAAAAATCATAATAATTGTAGAAAATAAAACAAAAATTAAGTGTTTTGCTTTCGATGGATGGAAGAAGGGGACTTGATGTTTTTTTTTTATTTTTTTTTGTATCAAGTCATAGTTAAATATGGCAAGTATACCGTTCACTTTTTATTTTATTTTTTATTTCAATCCCTAACGATATAACTTTTTAGACTTTTCTGTTTTTTTTTTTTTTTTTGTTGTTTGTTTGTTTTGTTATTCCTGGTCGGTACGGTAGATATGTATTGTATATATGTTTGGTCTAACTATATAACTAGTAGGTATTGCTTTTCAAGTGAATCACGAAGAGGTTTATATTTTCCCGCTTTTATTTTTTCATATAGCTGTATATATGCGCTTATGGATATAGTTTGTATTTTTTTTTCTGTGTGCTGCAACAGCAAACAAAATAATACCAATAAAGTATTTATTTAATATTTTTATTGAAGCGAATTATTGATGTTGATTTTTTTTCTGGACGCTTTCGGACAATAATTGTATAGAAAAATGAAACAGGTACAGGTATGGTACGTATATGTATCTTTATGAAGTTAAATGCAAGGTGGTTAGAGAACGTACATAGCTGCCGTTTTGGAAATAATATCAATCAATTGAGTTTTAGTGGATTTTTTTTTTGGAAGGCAGGGTTTCAAAAGTTCAGCTGAGAGTTTAAGGTGTTTTGGGAATTTATCATGGATATACCTATAGCGTAAAAATAATTAATAGGTGAAAAAGGTCGTTGCCATTAAAATGGAAGTGTTAAATTGGATTTAATATAGGTATATTACAAATACTTACATTTTAGCTGGGAATAGATTGATTTTAATTGAAGACAATTTTGCAGGCGTTAAAAATGTATCGTTCAAGAGTTTTGCACTCCATTTTTGGTCAGAAGAGGTTGTTTTATATTTATTTATTTATTATTTATATTTCCTTAAAATTCCTAGACACAATTCTTGTTGGTACCACTCAGGTTACCTACAAAAAATAATAATTGTTGCTTAAATATATTTCTATTTAGAGTGACAAAAATCAATATCATTATAGTTTCTCTCAAGTATCCTATTAATAGGTCATTTAGTCCATAATCGATCGATGGAAAAGCTCTAGGAATATGACTCCTGGATCGCAAAAACCTCGAAGGAACATAAATCTGAATCAAAAACAACAAGAAGGGGCAATTGATATTGTTATTTAATAAGTGAATTACTTATAAAACGTTTTTGGATATTTTCAGCCCTTTATGAGCAAGTCCATATTAAATAACAGTATTCTAAAACAGATCTTACAAAGGAATTTGAGTGTATATGGGTCAGAATTCCTTGATTTAAAATCCAGCATGGAATTAGCTTAAGCTACTACCAGCTCTTTTCCGCTAAACGTTCGGGTGAATTTTTGTATTCTGCTATCCGTTGGGGGAAAGTGAATGCTCCAAAAAGCATACAAGTTGCGATAAAATAAGATTTTAACAATTAGATTTACTCAAGAATTTCAAAAGTAATTATAAATAGATTTGAACTCGAAAGTTTAAAGAATAACAAATTAAGGGAACAATTCACGTGAATGGAAAAATTCGATCAGATCGAATAGCAGAATAAGGCTGTATGTATTCTATGACATATGAAGGTCAAAGCTTAATATTTGATCAAATATAACTACAAGTTTATAAGGTACGATAGAAAGGCACAGAAAGACACATTAAGAAAATGATATTTTTTTTGTACCAAGTCTCAAAAGATCTTCTTGAAAAAGTATACGATCGGAGAGGGATTTAATTAGACGGTATATTTAAAAACATCAGCAAATAAAAGTTTTCCTAGTAAACCAAATATGAAGTAAAATGTCATTTATGAGAATTGAAAATAGTAGAGGATCCAGGTGGCTTCCTTGCGGAACACCGGAAGAAAAACATTAATTTGATGGAAGTTTATATTATTTATATGGACAAATTGAATACGATCATCATACAAGTATGACTGGAACTATTTCAGAAGATTAGAATGAAAATCTAAATGATTTAACTTGTTAATAAAAATATGGTGGTTGGATATTTCGAAATCTTCGGCAAAATCTGTGTGAACAATAATAATTCATTTCTTGTTGCAGATTTCCCAGTAACAAAACCGTTCTGATGAAGTGAAATTGTTTCTTTGAGAGAAAAGGTAATTTTTTATAAACGATTTTTTCCAAAAAGTTTAGAAATAATGGGAGTTTTGCAAACTGATCGATAAAATTTGTTACAACTTGCTTTGGCCCAGCCTTATGTACTTGAATTATTAACGAAATTTTCCAGTCTTTTAAAAATACACCTACATCGAGTGAAGTATTAAATAGAAGCATCAATTGTAATGAAAAAGGGTAGATAAGGAAGAAGTGGGAATATCTGATGTCATGCAAACCACAAAATAATTGAAAATAGTAGATATGAATGTCAGTGGAGTATTTTTGTAAATAAAAGATGTTGTTAGGTGTTTCCACATATAAGTTGACTTATAAAAGATTCAATTAAAATGCAAGTTAAATGAAAACGATGTAAGTAAAAGATGTTACTTTGTCAAATTGGTAATAAATTGTTTTTTATTTAAAACTTGAATATTACAATTTTTAGAGAAACAATAAAAAAATGACGGGTGCGTAGACATCTCGATGGTGAGTTTAGACGTAAAATTAGGAGGACGCTTTTTAAAATAAAGTCGTACTGGGACACAGACAGCCGTTTTGTTATTCCGGAACCCCAACGGCCCCGAGTGCAAAACACCAGCGCTCCCCACCAGGTGCGATGCTTGAGGTTGTTGCCTATGAAGATATCCCAAGCAGGTCAAGAGCTACCAGCTGAAACATGGATAAGATTCTCCAGATAATCAAGCTCAGCAATCCTACCTTGCCGACTCACAACTGGAAAGTCGCAAAGCTTGAGGAGATATGGGGTCAATAAGGAGTCCCTTACCCCCTTAGCGCAGATTAAAGGTGTGACAAGATTTGTTTTTGAGTCGATTACCTTAAGGATCTACAAAAAAGATGATGAAGACGTGGAATGCGTGCATCCACACCCTTTTAAAGCTGATCCGGTGTTTGAGGACCCTGGTTCATTGAGATTAGTCTTCCTTCTATAAAAGACGATGTATATCCAGGTCATCCTCGATCATGACTCATTTTTCTTTTAACGTCGACAGTCTGACCGACATGGAGACTGAAGATCCGACTTCCGTACTTTGCATTTATGAATTAAATTCGTAGCTTAAGTCAGAACATTTGTTCCACCATTTACTTGTTCCGAAAGCATACACAAATTTGCCGATTTTGCCCACAACTTTCATAAAGTAGATATTCAATGAAGCTATTATTAATTCTTCAACTTGGTATACTATTGTACCTTATGCTATGTTCTCTTAGGGTCAGTTGTACAAATATTTAAACTGTGGTTCAACAGTTATAACCCACCGATTTCGGCGGATAAATTGAGACTCAGCAGTGGTTTACGGTTCAAGTATGTGATGATAACCAATTACATACTTGAACCAGCGTTGAACGTTAGTTAATTAGGCAAAATCGGTGAGTAAAAATCTTGAACCGAGGTTGAACCACTATTATACAATTTTATGTTAGAATTTAAAAAATGGCCATTTAATACTTAAAAGTTATTTAAAATAAATCAAAGATTTCCCAAGATGTGAGTTGGGCGCTATATATCAAAAACAAAAATTTCAAATATGCGTATAAAAAAAATTAAATAATTCAATTTTAATCTGTACTCGCATTTCAACACTTATACTATCTATCTCTTTATTTTTTATTACGCTCAGTAAAGCCTTCACGCCGTTCTATAACTGTGCCGCCTTTGAAGTGTTTAGAAATATCAAATCTATAAAAAAAAAAAACACAGTAACAAGGTTACTTCTGCGAGCCGCGCAAAAGATCAAGTAACACCCTAAAGACAAATATGGGCGTGCATAGCGTATCATTATAAAAATTAAAAAAAAAAACAAAAATAGACAGACAATCTTATTCCATAGAACACGCAAAGAATAAAGTTGGTATACGACGAGTATCTATCTATATTTCTAAGAGCTGCAAGACATACATATTATGTATATTAACATAAATCTTATAGAGCAGCAAGAATAGCCCAACACGCTCAAATAAAATAGAATTATTCATTTTTTCAATTATTTCAGAATTTTGTTCTAGAAACTCTGAATATAATTGTGTTGTTCTGGAGCAAAGACGATTTTCCAAATCCCCCAGTTAAAGTAATCCGTCAGTATATCTGTAGGTACGTCTGCCATATAAAACAAACATTCAGATACGAGAAGAGAAAAGAAAAAAAAAGAAAAATATAAAAAAATATATATTTTGTATATTTAATGTATCTAAATGTGTATTGCGTGTTCAATTAACATATTCGGTCAAGACGAAGTTACCCCGAAAAAAAATATTGTTGTCAAGTTGTATGTATATCGCGTGTATCTAAAGCTCAGTGCTGTATCTGCATAAATAATAAGTTAGATCCGGAGGAAAGTGTGGGTGAGTTATGGACATGACTATATTGTATATCGACTTGGCGACGAGGCGACGACGATTTGACGTTTACGAGGCAAAACAAAAATATATTCATTCAACTTTGTTCTGTAAACCCCAAACTTCCCCCCTACCCTTTAAAAAGCGTAGGAGTTACCGCTGATGAACGAAATAAAACAAAAAAAAGATTTTGGGACCAATCAAGTAAACCAATCACGTAAAAACGTAAATCTTTTATTTGATATATATGTAGATACAAAAATCTACTAAAACATCAATGAACTTAACTTAAAAGTAAAGGAAAGGGTACTCAGTACCCTTCTCGTCTATCTTAAAATGTTTGTGTTCGCGAAAGTAGCATCAGCCAGAAAATTTATGGAATGGATGATGATGATGGTGGATACATAATACCCGAGATCATCTTGTCTTATGATTTCCTTTCATTTTGGAAGCAACTAAGCCACAATAGATACAAATATACAACGCATTATAGATACATTTTTATCTTTCAGTCAGTTCTCTCTGTACTTTCTAATTGGTTATGTGTTTGATGCACTGACATACATACCGAAAAAGCGGGGCCGTATTGTTATTATTTTGTTGTTATTATTTTTGTCGAAGTTGTTGTTTTTTTTTTTTTTCTCCTTTTAACCTTTTCTCGTTTATAGTCTTCTTTTGTGATTACGAAGCTCAGTGCAATGGAAACAAAATGATCATGATGGCGATGATAATAAGACTCTATGATGGTGATGCGAAGATGGGAGGAGGGAGGAAAAGCTTTGTTGTTTGGTAAATTATTTCGTATCGTCGCTGCACAGTGTGTGTATGTATCTGCGGGATCTGTGCTGTTGAGTGTTAAAAGATGTAGAAATTCAATTGATGAATTGTTTTTGGGGGGCTTGAATGTGGGATGCTTGCTTATAGTATAGATACATATTTTTTTTACAGGTGGCTCTATTTGAATGATGTGAAGAGACTATGAGAAGCTAATAAAGAAGATGAAGCAGAAGCGTTAAAGAGGTTCAAAAGTGTTACATGGACATATTTCGGTAGTTCGGGTTATGATTTTGTTTTTGTTTTTGTGTTTTTTTTTTGCTTTCTGTTGGCGTTTTGATTTTAATTTAATTTTAAGATTACAGCTTTACCAAAAATTTGTTTACCTATTGAGATTATGAAATAATTTTCGAAATAACAGGTAGATTTATTACTATTGCTGTTTGTGCTATAATTAAGCAGAAAATTACAATACAATACGTCGACAATTAAATCACGAATGGCTCAGTAAAATATTTGGGGAAAAAGTTTGCATTCTGTTTAGAGAAATATAAGTTGATCAAAGGTTTAGATCAAAAAAATATTTCTTTAGGTAAAGTGATTTAAGTCGTTTAAGCACTTTTTTTTTAATAATTGTAAAAATTTGACGACATTTCTGTGTAATCGGCTTGTTGCCTTATATGGCAATAAAAAACTGCAGATTAAAATTGTTTTGCTGAAAATGCTAAAAATCGACTTAATACTACGTTTCCACCGAAAGTTAATCTCGATGAGATTTTGTAAATCCTATACCTATATTGTTTTCACTGCATAAAAAGATTATAAAGTAGATTAACTTTGACAGTTCCTTTCAAAATGCAAATTGTGTTTCATGTTTTCTTCTAAATTGGAAGTGAGATAGATAGTTAAACGATGAAAAAAATAATAGATTCTCGAAAATGTTCTCTCGATTCTCGAATAATGTACTCAGCGCAAGAGAGGAATAGGTTTGTTCGATCTGTTCAACTATTGGCCCTATGAAGATTTAACAAGATTAATTTCTAATCTACTAGATTTCAGGATTAAATTTGTATGGTAAATCTTTGAGATTTGAAGAGGATTTAGGGTAAATCTACTTAAATCTTGGTTTAGCGGTCGGTGGAAACATAGTATAAGCGACTTTTATACTCTTTGAGTAAAAATTTAAAAGTTAAGATGGAGTAAAGTATCAGAAACATCCTTGATATTGAAGATTTGAATGAAAGAACAACCACTTGGGTGAGCTACCACCAAGATTTAATAGGCTGGAATTATAGTTATTTCGGCTGATGGCTGAGCAAATGTTTAAAAATTCATATAAACACTATTTTAAATGTACATACCAAAAGAAAACTTTTAATAAATAAAACTTTGAGCTGAACCGATTAGTTATATCGGTTAAACGAACCTTTTTAAAAAAAAATAAATACAGAAACGGTACTAATTTAAGTCTCCTAAGACGATAGAATGCATTATACAAGGCTTAAATCGTTCACAGGATGATGGGTGCAGGATGATAAAATGGAGAAAACTCGCGTCCGTCAAAGTTGGCAAGAAAATTTCGAAATCTTTTAATGTCGAGGTCCTAAGGCCAGGCGACACATTATCATGTATAATATCTTTAACATCGTTCTTGAAGCAATTGTACTTAACTTGCAAGTCAACAGCAAAGGTATAATTTATCAAAAATCCGTTTAACAACTTGCTTGCGTTGATGAAATTGACATCACAGGGACATCTTAGCGAGCTGTCACAGGTCCAAGTGTTAAGGCTGCATAAATGGGTTTGGCTGCTAATGAGGACAAGACTTATAACTTCGTCAACTTGGACAAAACGTCACAATGGATCGATATAACTTCGAAGTATTCAAGGACTTTGTCTTACTCGGCTCTAATTACCTAGAAAAATGACATCTTTGCAGAGATCAATCGAAGTACACAAATCTAAGGTAATACATATTATATTGCGCAGGTTGTCAAAGTTGAAAGTGTCAAAAAATTTAAAAGGGTTGCTCGAGTGGAACAGGAACTCAACACGCATCATTAGAAATAACAGTAAAATATTTTTATTTTCCCCACCATATTCCTCGATTTTGACAGATGCCCAGAACTGAATAAAAATGAAAACCCAAATGATATTAACTTTAATAGTTTATTTCTTCAGGATATAAGAAAACCTTTAAACTGCAGTCAGAATTGGATGACGATAAAGTAACCAACTAATCTTTTATAAAAATTTTGAAATGAATTTTAAAACTCAAACGAAACGGCTGTGACAGAGACACAAAATGGCAGGTAACGAAATGACGTTCTTAAAAAAATGTAATAGTTGTTCTAGTACAATAAAAACATTATTTTTCGTTTTTCGTTTTTAGATTTTAGCCCTGAGCGGGACTCACTCCGAACCGAGCGTGACCTGAGCGCACTGATCTATTTAAGAAATACTGCAATTGAGCACTGAACTGTCATATGCTTACTAATCTGTCAAATTATATGAAAATTGTATGAAGTTAGCCCCGATCCGCCTTTTGCTTGATGTACTCGGTCATTTATTTCTTATAGCTCTCCGAAGTAAAAAAGTAACATAGTTCTTTTTTGACAGATCAGTGCTCTGCTCGGGGCTGAAAAAGAAAAACCCCTAATGTAACATCATTTCAATGTGTTTATCCGATAATGTATGCGACAGTTACTCACTTGTGCCCTGAAGCCCTAATTCGGCCACCGCACTGGTCGAAAAGCTGAAAATACGACGGCTGAAATGGTTGGGACACATGCAGTTTCTGGACAGTGTTCGATTCTATTCCAATTTGTGTGTGTAGTAGCTCACTCTTAGGACAATGTTCTCATTATTTTCGATTGGTTTTTGATATAAATGAGCCTGTTGAAATGAAATTATAGTCAAATTAGGATAAGTTGTATTTTTTCCAATCCAGGAGAGAATTGGTTGAAAAAAACCACATCGGGGATTAGCGATCATATCCCAGAAAAAATATGGAGTTTCCATACAATTTACCTTTAGCTATGAAATTCACGTCGGTAACACAGTTTTTTCTGCGTGTTTAAGTTAAGTCCCGAAAATTCTGCGATTATAGCTAGGCCCAGAGGATTAATTATTGTTGGATTTAACATATACCTAAGTTGTTTAAATCCGACTTAGTTTTTTTTTATAAAATTTCCTTCAGGCTTGGAATAAACACTCCTTCTGTGTTGTTATTTTGTTCAATCAGCGTCGAAATAGTATACCTAGGTGATTTATAGGTACTGATCTCTATCACTTAAATATCAAAACGTGTTGTTTCAGATTATTACTAACTTCCTTGATAATATGAATTAACAAAAACAAATTCCGAACGTCGCTCGGTTGGGTCGCACCCAACTAATTGAAATCGACCGTACCAACTTAATGTAAAATATACCTACCATTTTCCTACATTCTAAGGCCTTCATTCAAATTAGCTTTTTTTTTCAAACCCAATGCAACCGAAAAAATTCCCAGGCGCGCAGCATTATGCGTACCTGTGCTATATAATAGGTACATACATAGGCAAAAACCTAATCAAATAAAACAAACGAAAATCCATGAATCCAAACAACTTGTGCTCCCTTGGGCCATTGCGGCACGATTTGTCCAAATCACCAAATGTGGCACCAGAGATCAATGATCATTATTATAATATGCTTATGTAAGGCCAACCCACCTTCGATCAGACAGCAGCTCAGCTCAGATCAGATGACTTCTTTCGCATCACCAGAAAGGGGCCCGACGACGACCGACGATATTGACTACGACATTTGTTAACATGGCCGAAATACTATCCGAATAAAGTTTGCCACCAAAGCTGGCCAAGCCAGGCCGGGTATACACATTGTATGGAGATTGGCTTTCGGGTTCATAAATCATTTCGCAAGCTCAAGAACTGACAGTTGCTCTGGTGGCAATGGTGGCGATATGGTGGTTCGAATAATCCTGCCAAAGACTATATATAATATAGACTCAATCGAATAGAGACACCACTTTCGATATAATTGATGCCGGTTAAGAGTGTGAGAGTTGAGCTTTGCCGTACGTATAAAGTATAAGGTCCATAATTTCGATCGATTTACTTAGCCAGGCACACAAGCATGTGGCGCACAATTTATTTATTGTAATAGTGATGATAGAGTGGAGTGTGGAGGTAGGTACTACCAATTGAGTGAACCGTTGGTATGCTGTTGAATGTCACAATGATTGGGTAAATGTCATGTTTGACATTAGTAATATTGACATATTGATTTCATTTATGGTATTTTTATACGCTTTTTATGATTTTTCTTTTGAACATTTTCTTAATTAGTTTTGTATTGGATTTCAGTAAAAAGTGCTATAATGTAGAGTCTTTATTAGTTGCACATTTACTTTACCTTACGTAACAAAATAAGTTAGTTTAACAAAAAAAAAAAAAATATACAATATTAAAAACAATTCACTATCCAAGTACATATAATTGTTAGGTTTAAAAATTTAATAGTTGATTATTAATATAACATTTACATATGTATGTAGACAAATAGGAATACAAACAAAATCCGCAAGATTTTTCAATAATATGTGTACTTTGCATTAAGTTGATATAGAAAGCTTTAATGCCTGGATGAGGATAGTTTTTATATACCTATTCATATTGTGAAAATATTAATTATAGTTGTATAAACAATAAATGAACTCATACATTTGTCAATTTATTTGTATTTTTTATTTATTTGTATTGCGGTATGTTTGGTCAAACATAAAAAATAGCACAAAAAAAATGTTCCAATTTTGTTAGTTTAAAAACAAAACTTCTTGTGTTGGGCGCCATTTTTTTTAATATTTCTTTAAATTTTAAAATATTTGTATCTTTCATGTCCATAAGAAATAGCGCAAGAAGAATATGTTTCAATTTTTGTATTGAAAAACAAAATTTATTGTGTTGGGCGCCATTTTTGTATATTTCATTTAATTTTAAAATAACCTAGTACATTCTTGTAATCTTCATTTCTATAAGAAATAGCCCGACAAAAATATGTTTCAATTTTTGTAATGAACAACGAAACTTTTGGGTTGGGCGCCATTTTTTTTAGAGTTCGTTAAATTTTTAAATATCCTGCATCTTTCATTTTCACAAGAAAAAGCACGAGAAGTATTTTCCAATTTTCAAATTTTTAAATATCCTGCATCTTTCATTTTCATAAGAAAAAGCACGAAGAAGTATTTTTCAATTTTTTTATTGAAAAAACAAAACTTATGTTGGGCGCCATTTTTTATTTTATATTTTGTTAAAATTTCAAATAATCTAATGCATTCTTGCATCTTTCATTTCCATAAGAAATAGCATAAGAAAAATACGTTTCAATTTTTTTTTACTAAAAAACAAAACTTCTTGTGTTGGGCGCCATTTTATTATATTTCGTTTAATTTCGAAATAACCTAATACATTCTTGTATCTTTCATTTCCATAAGGAATAGCACGAGAAAAATATGTTTGAATTTTTATATTGAAAAACAAAACTTCTTGTGTTGGGCGCCATTTTTGTATATTTTCTTTAATTTTGAAATTACCCTAATTCATTCTTGTATCTTTCATTGAAATAAGAAATGGAACGAAAAAAATATGTTTCAATTTTTGATTGAAAAACAAAACTTCTTGTGTTGGGCGCCATTTTTAACATTTCGTTTGATTTTGAAATACCTAACTAAATACATTTTTGAGTAAAATATGTTCTAATTTTTATTATTGAAAATTAAATTTTTGTGTTGGGTGCCATTTTTTTTTTTAATTTGGTCGTTTAATTTAGAAAAAAAACTTAATATATCTCTCATTTCCTGAGCCAAAATGGTTAATTCTTACTCACGTAATTTCATTTCCTTGGAAAAAGTAAACTCCAAATAAGTTTCTTGTACAAAACAATAAAGTCATTGTCTCGAATTATGCCTTTTATTTTTTATTTTTTCTTCTTAAAAATTGTATCCCACCATGATATTCCTTAATATTAAATTCAAATAAAATGTAATTAATTAAAAAAATGGCGCCCAACACAAAAAAAAAGACATTAAAAATTGGTTTAATGGCAATTTTTCTGTTGGGCGCCTTTTTTTATATTTCGTTAAATATTTAACATAACACATTCTTGCATCTTTTATTTCGACAAGCAATAGCACCAGAAAATGTGTTTCAATTTTGATTATAAAAATAACAAAATTTTTTTGTGTTGGGCGCCATTTTTTATATTTGGTTAAATGTTTAAATAGTCATTATACATTCTTGCATCTTTAATTTCCATAAGAAATATCACGAGAAAAATATGTTCCAATTTTGTTTATTAAAAAACAAAACTGTTTGTGTTGGGCGCCATTTTATTTTAAATTCGTTGTTAAATTTTATAATAACCTAATATATTCTTGCATCTTTCATTTCCTAAGTCAAAATGGTTAGTTCTTACTCTCAGCTTTTCAATTCTGTGGGAAAAATAAAATGAAACACTTCAAATTTGTTTCTGATCCAAAACAATAAAGTCATTGTTTCGAAGTAGGCCTTTTATTTGACATTTCTCCTTATCCCACCATAATATTCCTCAATATTAAATTCAAATAAAATGTAATTAAGTACCACTTTTTAATAGCACTTGAGTGTGCCCATATTTTCAAAACTTCTTTCACTTCGCTCTGCATTGATGGGAGCAAAAGAAGTATTTTTTTATTGGTCAGCATTTCAAAAGACTGACAAGTAAATCGTTCTTTGTCCTACATCCCGACTAAACTTTATTTCCATACTCTCTCTCTTACTTCCTCTTAGTAGGTATGTATTTTTTTACGAAAATATTAAGGATATCTTTTTCATTGCAAAAAAAGAAACAACTCTCTAGTCTCCTGATCTCATTCTCACAGAAAAAAAATTAAAGAAGATGAAAAGAAGAAAAAGGAGAAGAAAAAAAAAACATCAACTTTGCTAACAGTGTTCCTGTGGGAAATTTTCGGATTAAGAAAAATTGTTTTTTTTTTTTTTTTTATTTTGGAAAATTCGATACCACACTTCGACACGAACCCACACATATTTAACACCGAAAAAATACAAAAACAAGTCAAAGGCAGATATAGTATATATTGAAGAAGAACAAAATCGAGGTACACACAGATTCCAATTCGAACCCGAAGCTGAACCCGACTGCAAAAGAAGGAAGTCAGGGATAAAATTGAATACAAAACAAAAAAAAAAAAACAAAAAAAAAAATACACCGAACGAGGGTGAGAGCTGGAAGAACCTTTTGCGTCTTCGTGGTTCTCTTCAAATAAAAAGGGGATTCCCTTCTTGTTTGCCCTTCTATTCCACTACGTCAATAACAACGACAACAACCAAGTAGGTATATATTTTGAAAGGAATCTCATACTTTTTGGTCTGACTCCCTGACTGATAGGCAGAGAAGGCAACCAAACAAGCAGAGAGGCTTTTTTCTTATCGTGGGAAATTTGTCTTTTTTACAATTTTATATCTCACACTCACGTTAATACTCACACACAGATACAAATACATACAAATATAAATTTTTTTTTTGTTGTGAGTTTATTTTTGTTGTTGATTATGTGGGATAAAAGCGGGAAGAATATCAGAATCAATGAGGGACACCGGCGACATAAGATTTTGTAGGCATGACAAACCATTGTATCTGTTTTGCTGTGCGTTAATTCAGATAATATATTTGAGTTCAGATTGATTACAGTGTTGCCATACTTTTTGCAAAAAATTATTCAAAAATAAGCTGACAATTTTTACAGAAAGAGAATAGTTTCTTTTATAAGCAGTGGTCCCTCGAAAAAGCTATTTTGAACAGTCTTCTCACTTATAAACTCATTCCAAGGTATGCCTAACTTTAAACACCTATCTAACTCCAAAACCTTATTTATAAACATTTTCCAGCGATTTTGTAAAGTCTGTACGTTCAATGACAAAAGCAAGGCAAATTTCTAGTTACGATTTAAAAAGTTATGTTGAAATTAATAAATGTTCATTAAACATATCTAAAAGTTCACGAAATTGACAGATTACAGGGATGTCTGTAAATAAATGAGTACATATTTTGACAACCTGTTAGAATGCGTTATTGTAAAAACGAAAAATGCTTAATTATGTTCATCTATTCAGTCGCCCAGCTGTAAAAGAGGGTTCTAAGGAAATCTAAAAAAAAAAATATTACTGGAAATGTTTTAAAGAAATTTTGATTTTCACCCTCTGGAATTTTTTATTAAACTGGGTAAAAACTCAAAATTCTAAAACCAGTTTCGAGACAGTTAGTATCAGTCATATTTATAAACGTTGGCTAACTTTAGACAGTCGTCCAAGTTATAAATAAACATGTTTAATTGCTGTCTATAAGAGAAATCTAACTTGGACAATGGAGTCGGTTGTCTAAACCTTGACTAGTGTAACATTTTATTTATACACTGTCTAACTAGTCAAAAATCTAATAAATACAGCTGTATATGTTTAAAAATTAAAAACTAAAAATGTGTTTTCGTTTTATAGAAAAAAAAACTTAAGCCCTCAATTTTAACAACACCATTTAAGTGGTTTAGTAAAGTTAGTAGTATCAATAGTAGTAGAGGACAAATAGTAGTATTTTTTTATTTTAATTTTTATTCGCAGTAGGAGTAGAAGTAGGAGCTAGTAGTAAAAGATCCTACAGTTGTTTTTGAATTCTGTTTTATTTTTGAGGTTATACTTGTTTAAAAAACAATCATAAACAGACAGGATGAATTTAGGTGCACTTTGAAATGAATATTAACGAACAAGAAGCAAGCTAGGGCGATATTTGGCTTAATTGTGTGTTTATTTTTTGGTTTGACCAATTTTTCTGTTCTAAATCGATAGTTGTAGAAGCTAGGGAAACTAAACAATGGATGTGATTTGAATATAGTGTTAAATCTTTTTGATGAAATAACACCTAAACCTGGCATCACTGCAACTTAAAATCGATTTTTCGCATTGTAAATGTATTTGTGAAAGTGTGATGTAAATCGGCTTAATTATCCTGCAAAAATGCCAAAATATTCGGCGGCAGCATTGAAACAAGCTGCCGCATCGTCATCATCGGACAAGGCAAACAATTTAAAGTGGAACTTGATAGGATTCATTCGGTCAAAGAAAAGATACAGACAGGCTTAGGATCAGGCTCAGAATTGCTGGACGAATTCGCCTTGAGGAATATAGGAGACAAAAAAAGAGGATGTTGTTGCTTCTTTCTATCAGCGTGTCTGTTTGGTTGGATTGGAATCTTTGATGTGTCTTTTATTTTTTTGTTTTTTTTTTTTTGATGGCGAATGATTTTATTATTGAGTGATTTATTGTGTGAGCTCTGTAAGTAGTTCGATTTGTGAATGTGTATGCGTGCGTGACCGGCGAGGTTTTCTTTTGGTTTGGATCGGCTCTTTGTCGTTTTTACGCATTCCCCAAGTTTTTTGTTTTGTTTTTATCTGATACTGTTGATATGTGTGTTGATTGGTTGGTCTTATTTTAACACGCTTACATGTTGCTTGTGCATTGTTTGAAAAGACCACCGACGAATTTGAATTGAAAACTAAAATGAATTTTGAACGATGGTCGATGATATGGACATGGTCAGTTTGACCAAAGCCAAGGAATGTGAGCGGATAATTAAATTAATGAATCTGGTTTGACTGAAGGAAGCATCAAAAATAGCACAATCCATGGGTATTTTTAGAAATATAATGTTTGTTACTATAATAGTCGACTTCCTATAAACATAAATAGAACTGTAAAGTTAGGAGGTAATAACTGATGATAGAGGATTAACTAAAATACATCTCAATTTAAAATGAAGAATTTAAAAATCTAATTTAGGTAGAATTACTACCTATACACAATAGAATGCTGAAACTGGAAACGGAGCTGCAGCTGGAACAGCTGTGAAAAAATGTCGTTAGTTCTATTTTTTGCGTACCCACAATGAGCTGTACAGCTTTTTGTATATTTAAAAAAAACAACCACTTTTTTTATTTTCAATATTTTCTTTTAATTAATTATTTCTTTCGCGACACAAATAAGCACTGAAAGCTTCAATATTTTTTTTCTGGCTCTTTTTTTCTTCATACAAATTGAAACGTACCTACCTACGTGGAAAATTAAAAGTTGGTGAACTACATTCATAAATAAATTAGAAATAAAAAGTACTAATAAAAGTACTGTTCAAGGGACATGGAAGCAAAGAGAGGGGAGCTCGCGACTTGATGCCGAACCCGCACTCTGGGGTAGCTTTTATTTGCTTCTTACTTTATCGCCTTTAAACTGCCTCGTTTGAAAATACAAACTTTTTCTTATCTTTTTTTCCAAAATAAAATTTTAAAATTAGACTAGAATATATTCAGCCTTATCGCAAAAGAAATTGCTTTTTTTTCCCATTTTGGGCAATTTGTTATCACGAATCATGTTCAGAAAATAGCAAAAAGCTATCGTGAATAATTTTTCTACGGAACTTTTTCCTTATGTCAAGTTTTCTGAATTTATTTCCAAGATTTTTGATTTATTTTCCAAATGCAATTCAGCTTATTTTACATTTTCAGTCAACATTTTTTCCGACGTTATTTTCAAAAAATTAATTCTGGCATTATTTCCAGGGGCCTAATTCCGTAAAACGAAAACGATCGAACGATATCGTTTTGGCAATAGCTGTCCCTATCATTCTCTTTAGATGTGATAGAGATGTGTATAGTCAAAACGATATCGTTTGATCGTTTTCGTTTTACGGAATTAGGCCCCAGGATCCATATGTGATTTGTACTCCACCTTGCATTCCAAATTAAATTGTCAGCGATTTCAATTCAAAGCAAATCCCTGTCACGTCGCGTTGAAAAAATAATTGTCTGTATTCAGCAAAACGACAATTTAAATCTAAAAATTCTGCATTTTTCTGCCTTCTGTCATAAAAAGATTAATGACTTTTAGAGTCATCTGAAAGTTGACCAATCAGAAGCTTGAACAACTCAGAAATCTAACTTTTCATGCGTTTTGGACAATATTGAAAATTATTTTTTGTATGTGTAATGGCGAGATGTGAACAGAGCACAGCTACAGAGAACAAAATTTGTTCAATTTTCTGTTGATAGGCAGCGTTCGATTATTCTGGCTTGAAGATAATATTGCAATTTTTCTTTAATGTTGAAAATGCGGTTTAGGGGTTTTTAGTAACAATCTTATTATTTGGGATGTGATAGATCGCGTGACGTTGTGGTTTTTGATGAAAACTTTATCGCTCGTGTAAAAAGTAAGTTGTGGTTTAAGCCTAGTATACAGTTCCTCCTCGAAAAAAAAAATACATGCACTTCTTATGGGAGTGATTTTATCGCAAAAAATAATTGTTGACGTTTAGAATTTTACTATCGAACTTTGAACCAAACCTGTTGAAAAAAATTTATATTCACCACGGAAACTTTTTCGCGCAAAACAATGTTGGTGACATTGTTTTGTGGAAAAAAAGAGGACAACCAATAAAAATTTTTTATTTCAACTCAAATTTTTTTTGTTCCGAAAAAAAAAAAATTCTTACCACTTATGTTTTTTTTTGTTCAAAAGAACTGTATACTCGGCTTTAACAAGTAAAAAAAATTAAAAAAAAAACAAATAATATTTTCTTTTGGCAAGGTGGATATCGAAAAATAATAAAAACAATCAAGAACATTAATTTTGTTAAAAAAAAAATACTTCTAGAATCCAGGCAAGCTTCACCGTCCAGTGCAGTGCATCTTCTGTAAGAACTTGTTTTTTCAAAATCCAAAATACTTATTATTATTTTTATTTATTTATCATTTATAATATTGCTCAAAGTATCTTAATAAAACTACAAACTTGCAGAACAAACACTTTATTTTCCTTGTAAAAACGGGCATATTATACTTAATATGCGGTTTTGCCCCCACTTCCCCTATTTAATTCGGGAAATCAATCATATTCGATCGTTCCGCTTTTAAAATGGTACTTTGTAAGACTTTTAAAATTTAAAAAAATAGTATGTAATACATTTTTTCCAGTCTCGCACTATTTCCGTTGAATTCTATCAATTCAAGAAACAAAAACTAGAAAGACGGATGATGGTCTTTTTTATAAACGTTGTCTAACTTTACACAACTGTCAAACTTTGGAAAATGCGTTCAAAAACTTTGTTTGTTGTTGTCTTACAGATGCCTAACTAGACACAAGAGTAGATTGTCTTAACCGTGAATAATGTGATATTTATTTCTATTAAATAAAGCATATTTCCACCAATTTGAAAATAGTTCGACAGCGTCTAAGTCTAATAAATACGACTGAGAGAGTATAAAATATTCGTTTTCGGAAAATTTCACTTTCGGAGTGAAATGCAGAGTTGTGCCCGTACTAAATCTGGGTGTATTAATAAAATTTCCAGCTGCCCAGCTAGCCACCGTCTTAATAGTTGAAAATCTCCTTATTTATAAACGCAACCCAACAGTTGTCTAAATAGTTTCTCATATACTCACTGACATCCCTGTAATCAGCCAGTTCCAAGTTCGACACTTTAATTAATATTTCATTAATTTCAAAATAATTTGTCAGTTCTTTGTTCATTGAACGTAGCCATCTGGGTTGGCTATGTTTTCCCGCAAAACGTTTTCCCGCAGAACGTTATCCCGAAACATAGTTTCCCGTGTAACGTTTGCCCGCCGATTCCTACTTTTGTTAATACAAATCGACAGCGCTTGAACAAAATTCATTTCAATAGTAGTTTTCTTGTACAAAAGTCTTTTCTTGTGTTAAGGTGAGGTATGTATGGGGTAGGGGGGGGGGGGGGGCATGGGTTTACCAAATATGACAGAGAGATTTTCCATCCATATAAGCTTGTTGGAACTATTCTCCTAATTAACCAAACATTATATTTATTTGAAGTTATCTTAAATTTTAAGCAGGAAGTCTAAATTATAAATTTATTTGCCTTATAAATCAACTTTAACACTATAAAAAAAGTAAAAACTATCTGGAAAACATTTTTTTTTTTTGATAAAAACCAAAAAACATAGGTACTATATAAAATATCTATTGGCTTTTCCAAAAAATTTTGATTACCGTTGATAAATAGGTACGTGACAACATTTTTTTAAAACAAAAATTGTATTGTAAAAAAAACAATGATTTGAAATTTCATTTAAACAACAAAATCATTTCAGTATATAGAATTTTGCAAGAAAAGATAAGGCAATTAGTTAACTGAGTGAAGCTATTTTTTTTATTGTTAATTTAAATCTATATCTAGTCTTGAAATAATGGTACCCAAATAAATGCTAACATATTCTCGATGCAGATAAGTTTATGAAATAAACTCACTCACCCTTATGGGAAAAAAACAGTGACGTAAGAGCATAAGAAGAAAAAAATACCAAAAAAGACTGATAAGAACCCTGCTAAGAGATATGAGCGCTATCAACAAAAGAATTCGTGATACGAGTGCAATGCAAGCCGTAGTTTTAGGTACAATTACAATTACAAACTGCCGTTAGACAAAACTGATATACTCAGATAAGGTAGGAAGAGTTAGTCAGTTAGTTAGGTAGAGATAGGTAGATAGCGTTGCTAGTTTTTTTTTTAAGTTGACTTTGGTTTATTTTATATCGATGGTTGTGAGATTTTTATTTTTTGTTTTTAATTTACTTATCATGACTTTGTTTTGTCGCACAAAACTTCGCGTATATTTCTCTTTAATTTTGCTTTGTTTTTTATTTTACTGTATACCTACCTACATTTATATTGTTTTTATTAGAATATTTCGCAATACAAAACAAGCGTGATAAATAATGCTCCATTGTTTGACAGTTCGATAATGGCTGGCGCGGTTGGTTGTGGCGTATGTGCAAATCGATGTTTAGGTGTTAGACAAACACGGCTATCTCCGATAAATTAGTTGTTCATCGCAATCGCGTATAACTCAAAAATGAAGGTGAAAGAAAATAGAATAGAGAATGAAGTTATAGAACTGATAAGCGAATTGACTGACTATCAATAGCTGCTGTCGACGATAAAATAATGTCATGATGGGAATTTTGAGAGAGGGTGGGTGGATAACTGGGGATGACAAAAGATGGCGCAATATGTGATTTGTTAATAACAATGTAGTTAATGACTTGTGTAATGTGTAAGTAAGTATGTAGGTAGTAGCACCTTAACAAGTAGGTAGGTAGATGGTATTGGTAGGTGTATATGAATTCAGGGGCAGTTTTGTTTTCAAAATAAGTGCAATGATTTGATTATTATATACGGAAAGTGTACTTGAATTTTATTACTAATAATTGATTAGGATTGTATTTTTGTTGATATAATACGAGCGTAACATGATAAAAATATTTTAATTAAATAATTTTTTCACATTACATATATGTATCTACATTATTAAGTTTGAACTTTCATAATTATGTAGCTACATGTTGTGATTTTTATTTCGTTTGTAATGTTTAACTTTTAGAAGAAACTCTTCAAGCAATATAAACAAATTTCCTTCGATCGTTGGGAATATTAGCACCAATACAATACAATACAATACAATATTAGCACCTAATTCCTGCATCATTAGAATTTCAGTTGTGGCGTTCCCAGCTTTACGGACCTGTATCTGTATCAGTACAACAACAACTTGGGATCCAGATAGAGAGGCATGATTCCAAGTTGTTGTTATATTGATTGGGATGATTGGATGATTGGGTATTGGGAATAAATTTTCTAGGGGAATTCAATTGTCGTTACATTGGATTTCTGTTTAAGGGATATTTATTCCGAGCAGATTCACGATAGCAGAATAAAATATTCCGAGGAAAACAAAATTTCACTTGAGATTCCCAATAAGGCCCAGTATTATAATTGGTTGTTTTAAAAAAGTTTACAATAAACTGTGCCAAATATTAGAGCGCAATAGGAATAGAAAAATTTGAAAAGTGTGAGTGCCGGGACTCACGGTTAAGATGTGTAAACATACGTAACGTAACGTGAATCACAATAACAGAATCACAATCACGATCACAAGATACGTTACGTTTTTTTTCACCCTACCGCCAGTATTTATTTACACATCAAAAATAATTTTCTAGCCGATGGTGGACGTCCTTTTATCTTTTCTGTAGGAACACTGCAGGGGCCCTATTACGGGAAGCGGGAAGTAAACGATACTGAAGTTAACGGTAAACACGACAAAGAGCAATTATTTAAAACGATAAAACCGCAATAATTCATCCATAATTCAGTTTCAATATATATGTACCTACATGAGATTTATTTTCAAAAAGTCATTGTTGCAGCAACATTTTTATACAAACAAACTATATTATGTTTGTACATGTCACTGTTAAACCCCGAAATGTGGAAATTTTAGAATTTATCCGTAAAACATAAATTTTCAGCAAGATCTGTTTAAAAAGTCCCATATGTTTTGGTCAATAATCAGCCTTATCGCGAAAGAAATTTCTCCAGGAGTTCTTTCCCATTTTGTGAAAAATTGCTATCACGAATCATCTTGTCAAAATATTCCTTTCAGCAAAAAAGCTATTGTGAATCATTTTTCCAGGGAATATTTTATGTCATAAAAAAATTCACCAACAAAAAAAATGTTTGGGGAAAAATTTTTTGGCGGGAGATTCAAAACAATCACGATCTTAATCATTTGACAGATGTAATAGTGCTCAGGGGTTATGAGGATTTTTTTGGGAATTTTCATGTCGAAGGCCAAAGGTAAAAATTGTGTAGATTCCCATTTAAAAGAATGCGTGGTAAATGCAAGAAGGGCAAATCTGGCTAAAAATCAAGTTTCGGAAATTTTAATGTCAAATTGATAAATGAGGTATCTCACTATTTACCAATTTTTTGTTTTGGGGATACAAAATTTTTGATGTGAAATGAAAATCTACATGAGTTTAAAACTGGGGATTGTTAAAGTTCTGTTGCACTACGAGTTATCAAAGTTAATACTAAAGACTTAAAGCTTTTCTAAACCGATATTTATTAAAACAACATCGAACCTAAACCAAGCGTCTTCAGAACCATTTGCACAACGCATAGCGCTACCGAAGTTGCGTGATCAGATCCATCCCAATTATAAGGTGTTATTGTTCGAAAACTGCATTTGAATCAACTCGTATTTTTATTAGCCATACATAAGTTAGTTGTTCTTTCGTTCCGTTCCGTTTCTTTCTTTTTCTCCTTGATGGTGGGAAATCTTTGCTGCCGAACTGCAATTCTCTGTTAGTTATCACTTAAAAACTCTTTTCAAAGTCTTAGACGTCGTAAAACTCACAGGAGGATCTCAACTTTGTATTTTCCCACATTTTTCTGTTTATACCATTTTAATTCCTCCAGTCATATGTAGATATTTCCTTCAACTTCAACTAGTTTCAATTAAATTCTTCCCCATATCGAATAGGATATTAGATAATATTTGTGACTGCACTTAAATTTGCTATGAAATATGAGCAACCAATTAAATCTGCCACAAATAAAGCTGTTACATTGACATTCATATTCTCAGACAGTCAGCAGATCAGAATCATGCTACTGCTTTACCGGTCCAATTCCATTACTACATCAATGTTGCTATACAAGTTGCTTTGCACCACCCAAATCCGGATAACTCTTGCAGTCTGCAACATTGTTAGCGGCCACACATATGTATAGAAAAAAATACAACTTTATATACGTTACCCACCCAATTATACATTCACAATAATAATAATAATTATTATTATCAAGAAGAAAATACAAACTCTACTTTTGCTACCGCGCGTCGTCGTCGCTTTCGTTGTCAGCTGCTACCGGTTCATTCGGTTTAATTTAATTATTTACTCATAATTCTCAGTCGAATAATTGTTTTTTAATTCGAATAATTTGTATTATGTTTTGCTTTTTGATTAATATTTTTTTGTTTGTATCTATTGTGGACTCAACAGTTCGGGTAGCAGTAGGTAGGTATAGGTACTGGTTATCACCAGTTAACTGGCAGCTTGCGCGAATTTCTTTAGCTAAATTCAATGTCATGATGTGTGGAAATGTGAGCTTATCGCTCGAATGTGTGGTTTTGTATAATAAATAGACATATTTTGTGTTCTTTGAAATTTATTTAAATTATTTAGTTTTTAAGCGCTTTTTAAAGTGAATTTAAATTTCAGTAGGTGTATATTTTGACTGGGTGAAATGCGAAATAATGGCGTTCTACAATTTTTAGGTTACGATTAATTTGTAAGAATTGACAGATTTGAGACTTTTGCACTGTGAGTAAGTATTTTCACTTGTAATGTACATAGCACTCTATTAAATGTTGCTATCCTTACGAAGTCATATTTTAAACTGCAATATTTACATATACATATGTACATACGTTTTGCATAACAAACTTTTCGAAGAAATATTTTTTGGATTTTAAAAAAAAGTTCCAATGTTTTGAAAACAATTACTGATCCAATTTTTTTAAATTTTTAGAAACGTCAAATAAACGTCAGTTTGATTGTCAATTAATGATCGTCGTTGGTAGTTTTCGAAAACGTCATTTGCGACAAAAATGCAATTGCAAAAAGTGAGGTGACGAAAAAAATATTGGAAAATAACAGAGCATGATCTTAAACGTCAAATGCGTTTGCAAGAAAATTTGCTGACGTTGATTTTGTGCAAGCAGAACGATTGCATATTTGACGACAACAATATCTGCGTCAAAAATGACGTTCATTTGACGATGATTTGACGTTTTCGAAAACGGCCATTTTAACAAGCCAGATATATTATATTTGGCGCGTTCAGAAAAATGAGACCTCAGAGATTTCTCTCACTCAAAAAGTAAGCAGAAATCCAAAAATGTTTGTCCTCAAAGTTTTGACATCAAAGCTGAGAAATTTTGCTGAGGAATCCTGTTCAGGTAACTGAGATTGCTGAAATTTCCGAGATCTCATTTTCCTGAACATGTCTATTGCTATCGTTAAATATTCAGTCATCCTGCTTCCACAAAATCTGTTTGAACAACGTCAGTCAAGATTCTTTAAAAGGTTTAGGAATACAAAAATTGGCGTATAAATTTTTTTCATAAAAATATTAAAAACATTATAGGTAATAGGTATGTACATATTATATACTTTTTTTTAAACCGTACTACGATTAAGAACTAGATCAAATGCCAGTATTTTTGATGTGTAAACATCTATGCCGGCGCGGCGTACTGTGGCCCAAAAAGCCAAAAATCATGGCAAACATACAAAATCCGATGTTTTTTTTTTTTTAATTTTATTGTTTTTTATTTCAAACAGAAATTTAGAAAGAGCTTCAAAAACAGCAAATAAAATATTTTTTTTCGATTGTTTGGTTTATAATACTTTTCAAAGTTGGGCAATTTTGTTCTAGAGTACAAAAAACAAACAAATATTGCAATTATGACATATTCAATGAAAATCTTACTTTTCTTCAATGTTATGTGGTTGTTTTATTTGTAAGTAAACTAATTATTCAAATAAAAAATAAAAAAAAAAAACACTTTTTTATGAGTTTTTGAGGTTTGATTAGAGGTACAAAAAAAAGTTCGCTACATCCCGCTAAAAAATTACCAGAATATTTTAGCATTTTTGTTAAATTAGATGCAAAATTGCAGCTGCAACTTTTTGCAACGTTTTGAGATAGTGTAATTTGTTTTAAAAAAGCATGTTCACGGTGTCAACATTGTTACTTTTGGAAGTTTTGAGTTATTTTCTTTCTCAAAAGAGCTGAGAACTTGAAATTTCTTCATATTCCAATTAGAATACTTTTTGTTGTTATCTTGATCGTAAAAAAAAATGCTAATTGTTTAAAAAATGAAAATAAATTCTTGTATTAAAAATTCAATTTCAGTAATCCACCCACTTTCACGTCCCTTTTTGTATTAATTCCTACTAAACTAAAAGAGGTTTTGAAACTACTTAGTAGTTATAGATAAATAGAAATTAACGTTGACTAAAAAGAATATTATTATTTATTGTATTATTCATACTAGAATGTCAGTTTATTAGACTTGACCATTCTTTATTCCTTCAATTTCATTGAATTTTTGAACAACAACAACAGCAACAACAACTTAAAGGTGCTACAACCAATTGTATTCGAATTAATTTATAATTCGTTTTAATTAATTATTTGGCTGGGATATAGCTATTTCAAGGGGTGCCCAAGCCCTATCATCATATCGAATTATAAATTAATTCGTATGCCTACAATTGGTGGTAGCAACTTTAAGTTGTTGTTGTTGTTCAAAAATTCAAAAAGAATGTTACAATCCTTAATCCTTTTTGTATTTTGAAAAAAAAAAGTAAAAAGTTTTATTTTGGAACCCCCTGGTGAACAATTAAATAGCTGCAAACTTTTTTTTACAAACTTCTTAAAATTTTAACTGTTTTTAAAGTTTTGTTTTAATTCCTTTCTCTGTCAATTCCTCTTTCTAAGAAAATCTTACTTGAGTATGATATAAGAACACCCTGTACAGAAATGTTCTTAAAAATCACTATAAGCCTTAGAAATTTGTAGCGATATCTTCATGCATTCAAAAGTTATGATTTTTGCAACCAAAAGAAAAAATTTTGGACCATAATCCACTTTTTTATGTCAAAAAATTAAAATATACACTTAAAAAAAAAATAAATAATATTGAAAAAATGGTTTGTTTTATTTTTTCCCCACTGTTTCACTGAATTTTGCTTTTACTCTAAAACTGAACTTTTGACTTTTATAAAGTGAAATACAAAGAATGTATCACCTTTTGTAGAAATTATCTTTAAACAGAAATATTTTTAAATACCCTGAAAGGCTATTTTTTTACTCACCAGCTTCATAGCCTTATGAATTCCTTTTCACTTTTCAGATATAAAAAAAAATTGTCACGATATCTTTATTCGTTTAAGAGTTATGATTTAAGCAACAAAAAAAGTCGAAACGGACCACTGTGTGGCGTGAATTAAATACTTGTTATCGATTGTTTTTTATGAAAACTCAATTTTATTTCTGTGATGGCGTCGCTAGGATAGCAAAAAAACACACTTATTATTAATTATCCTTCACTGAGAAATTTTTTTTATTTGTATTTAATTTATTTGCAGCGTTATCTAATTCTGGTCTAAGATCCTTTGGGTGAAATCGTTGAGGGGTTTACAAGAAAAAAATATAAATTTGACTTTAGAAATTTCCTTTAAGAAAATTGTAGCGATATCTTCACGCGTTCAAAAGTGAGCCTTACGTGTTATACGTTTCGTGTCACACGTTAAACGTCACACATTACGTGTATTGTAATTGGTTACGTTCAATAGTAAAATTATGGCACCTGGATGAATATTGATGTTTACACATCTTAATCGTTTGTCCCGACACTCGAGGAACTTTTTTTGATATTAGAAATTCACAGATAAAGAATACCCTGACCGATCTAGCTTTTCTGACTGTTGGAAAAACCGACAAATTGTTTGCAGAAAAATCCCACCTCACATCCGACTTTTGACTTCATTATTTAAATAACATACCCAGAATCTAGAAAACCATCTCAATTCTCCATCTCCAGATTCCATCCCAGTGCCTTCCACATCAGTTAATAAATAATTATTGTATTCCTAGTTTTCCAAAATAAAATCCACAACATAATTTCTCATGAAATAAAATTTTATTGTTGATGATGGTATATAAAGTGTAAATAGTTTGCCCGGTTGGATTGCCTGTTGAATAATATGCTTCCACTCCTCCTCAGTCGGCTGTCAACCATGTCGTTCGTTCGTTTGTTCTTCGAGAAGAAGTCTCTTCATTATGGCTCCATCATGGTAAAGCTAAAGACAACAATGGCTAATTCTGAGCATACATAATTAAAAATAAGTCTCAGTTTGCAAATGGCACTGCAATGCACTTTTTACACACAGTTGGAGCGGTTAACGGATACTGCCACTTAATAAAAAAAAAATTTAATAAAAATAGAGGCGGACAAAACCAACTGCGCTCTTGTTCATATAATAATTGTTATTCATTTTTTGGACAACATTTCAGACGGGAAAAATGTAAATAATGTAAATTTATATATCAAGGATTCTTTCTTTAGAAATTCTTTTTTGTTGTTGTTGTTGTTTTTGAATTGAGGTAATAATTAATTTGTCGGTTGACTACCATTAAGGTCTGTGTTGGTGTTGGCCAGTTCCAGGTTTCAGTTGTGGTATAATGGTAATACAGGAGCGCTAATACGCCACCCTACCTTATTTGGCGAAAACTAATTGAAATTGTAAATTCGGACGCACCGAGAGTGAGGAAAACATCGTGTAAGTGCAGATTACTATTTTTTGAAGGCTCTGCATTTTTATTCTTTTGCTGACTGAGATGTTTCACTTTGGAAGGGTTCGCATAATTTGTCTGGATTTATATTCCATTTTTCTTCTTTTTTTAATTTATTTTTTTATTTATATATAGGCAAAGGAAATTTTTTTTATTGATGTTGAATTTATTAAAGCTATATTTGAGTTCGTATAATAAGTCTGGCTTCTGTCATGTGTGGCTGAATGGTTGGATACATTTTCAGTCATATATGAAGGGTTATGCCTAAGGGAATTGTTAACATGTTTTAGACATAATTTTTAATTAATATTGTAAACATTGAAAATCATTAACATTCATAAAATTACACATTAAGTAAAGTATGATAATATCATCGACACAAAAAAAGGATCTTTCACTTTCAAGTTAATATTTCGAGTTTGATTTTGAAATTATATTGCGAAGAAACCACAATTTGAACATTGTAACTAAAAACATTTTTTGATTTTGATTTATTCAAATTTTTACTTTGCAGTTTTTTTTTTAAATTTAGATCCCCAGCAGTGATGTGTTTATTTAACGGCACCTTAGATTTCTTTACTGCCTGGGTAGGTATACATATTTTTTTTGTACCGTTTTTCTTGACTTTTGTCTTGTCTCGCACAGTTTTATATCAAACTCTTTTAGAGAAAGAGACATATATGTAGTTAAATTATTATGCAATGCTGAATTAAGAGTCGTGAATCTTTTCAAAATTAAATGAGTGCGAAGGTTAAATCCGATCATTTTCTCACATCCATTAAATTTCGAAAACTGGGTCATAACTGAGGAATTGTGGTACTTCGAATCTGACTTAAGAAATAAAAAAAAGGTTGAAACAGATTAGGTCTGTTCGTACTTGCCCGAAACTGCCAGATTCTGCCAGTTTTTTTATATGAACTTTGACTTTCTTTCGGGCTAAAAATGGTAGAAATGGGTATGTTTGGGGAGTAAACGAACAAGGTTATTACCTACTGAATTAAGGGTTTTTGGTAAGATGTTTAGAAAGAAAAATATTTTGGGATAAAATTTCTGCAGTGTGTGGTACAATTTTAAAAAGAAAAATTATTTAATAAAAAAATTTTAAAGTAGGTACCTAAGCTTCCATAGAAAATTCCAAAATTCGAACTCGAAAGCTTGAAGATTTTAAAGATTAATTTGGGCAAAGTGAACAATTCACGTAAATTCGATCGGATCAAATAGCAGAAAAGGACTAGTTGTCTTTAGAAAAGTTTAATATTTGCCATTCTATTAATTCCATATTTTTTTTGTTTTCTAAAAAAATAAATTGATTGACAAAATTTAATTATGAAACATACTTCTTCAACTTTTTTCCACATGATAAGAAAATAAAAAAACATAGTTCATTTAAGATTGTGGCAAGAATCGAAACTTAAGAACTAAATTGTATCTAGAAAAACTGAAGAGTTTAAAATTTCATTCAATACTATTATTATTTTGAGTCCACAACTCTTCCGTTTTTAAATGCTTCTCCACCACATTTCCCACCTGCCCCATCAACATATTATTATTATTAATTTTCCATGGAAATCCAATTTAGCTTGTCAATTGACCGAATCCTAATGAAATTCTCAACTTTCATAAAAACATTTCGTTGCACACGCTTTCCGATCGTTTAAAAATCCTAACGAAACGATTCAATGACAATGCGAGCATCCAACCTCACGTATTTAAGATGACGTAAAGTGTGTGCAGTCTTCGAAACAAATACTGAACAAACAAACAAAAAAAAAAATCACAGGCAAACATTTGCATATACTCGTACTATAGGTATAGGTACCTATAAGAAAAAAATTAAAAGAGATTAAAATATTGTGTACACGTAGAAATAATAATTACGGTCAGACCGCCAATTTCGGAGCGACAATCAGCGCGTATGAGTAATCGTCGACGTTGTTGTCGTTGTTGATTTACTCAGCGCAGTTCTGGTGATAATGCACTTGCCTTCTCGCTGCGCACAAACATAAGTGCGACTTCGATTTAAAAATAGTCTTTAACATCATCATCATCAGCAGCAATAACTGGGTGCCTTGCACCCCCCATCCTTCCCAGTTTTGTAGGGGGTGTTAATATTTATGATTTTTGTTTTTTTTTTAGGTATCCAAATTTTGAATTCACCCAAAGGACATTAAACTCGAGCCCACCTATACAATATAGGTATATAGATAGCCAACTTTTATTTTGGTTGAATGGCCGGTTGAATATTTGAGTGAAACTTCGAGAAATTTATACATACATATCTTTTCTTTGGAATTGATTTTGATTAAATAAAGAAAAAAAACTGCAAGTCCGTCCGTACAGCTTTTAGTGAAATATAATTGTGACGAGGAAGGAAAACATTTCCAGGGAAAGCCATCACCACCACCATACCATACCATCACCATCGACATCAGAGCGAGAGAGAGTGTCATTAGATATGCAATGGCAAAGCAAAAGCAAGACTTGGCTTTTAATGAAATTCACTTCGATTTAACATATCACTTTGTCTGGCATAATGGTAATTACAAGCGTTGTGTAAATTGTAGATACAAAGATACACCAGTGCCGTTTTGCCATTCTGGTGTGTTTTTTGTTTTATTTTAACACACTCGCTGAGGTTTTGTCTATTGGAGCTTATCGCTGTTGCGCAACCGCAAAGTGACAATTGAAAGTAAGATACAACATACTATATACATACTCGTATAAACGAGTGGAAAACATGTCATTGAATAATTTTTTTTCTTCGTTTTCTTTATCTACATATTTTTTTTTTTCTTTTTTTACAATTTTTATTTTATTTTTCTAGGTCTAAGCCGATAAAAAACAAGACCGCAATATTGTCTTTTATAATATGGGTGGGGAGGGGAAAATGGCACACATGCGGAGGGTTTTTTTTATTTTTTTTTTAATCGGAGGTTGCTGATTATGTTGTGGTAAATTTTTATAGCACTTTAGTGATTATTGATTTGGAAAAATAAAAACAGGGAAATTCAATTTGGACGACAATTTTATATTTGCGCTTAAAGTCATTTAATAATTGTGATGAGACCATATTTTTAAAAGATAAGACGAACAGATGTATAATTATTGTAGAGATAGTTTTAGAAGGTCGAATAAGTTGGAATAATTCAATGAATATAATTGCGACGACGATCATGGCGTACATTTTCTGACGAAATACCTTTGGATTCCATGAAATTTTTAGATAAGGGATAGTTTTTTTTAATTTTTTTGTTAACACAGAAACATTTAAATATTTTAATTTGAATTTGAAAACATGAAAACCAATTAGAAGTAAAAAAAATAATGGAATTAAAATAGGACAATTTTTTTTTCTTTTAACAAAAACTTTGCAAGTCATACCTAACTATCAATTTTTTTTTTACTTTATTTTGAATTATAAGAAATCTTTTGAGATAAACTAAATACAAAAAGGTCGCTTCTGATGTATTTATAAGTCTGAATTCGATGATTAAAATTTTGCCATTTTCCACCGGAAAAATTTCACGTTTCACTCTTCGCCTATTGTGAATTTCATCCGAAATTTATTGTTCGAAAAATTCCCCTCATTGTGAATAATTATTTCAGGCGAAATGTACATAATGCCATTGACAGTGTAAATTTTCACCTATTTTTAGTAGGCGAACAAAATTGGGTTTACCACGATATCTAGAAACCAATAATCCAGAAATCAAAAATCTAAAAATGTCGAAAACAAAAATCTAGAATTAAAAAATCTCGAAAAAAAACCTAGAAAGAAAAATCTGGAAATACAAAAATCTACAAAAAAAATCTAGAATACAAAAATTTTGAATTAATAACAATTAATAACCATCCACCCAAGTGGGACCCAAGCCCCAAATATTTTTTGTTAACAATGGGGCATAAGTCCCAAATTTTTAAGAGGCAAAGAAGGTAATAATAATTTGTTGATGTTTTATTTGAAAGAAAATTAGTACAGTGCTAGCACCCAGCATTACGGCGTTTGAACAGTGAGATATGTATGCTTGGACACCCTATAGTATTTAGGGTAGGTGCGAGGTTGGGTGTATGCAAAATTTCTTTTTACCATTTGGTACGGGCAAACATATAATAGCCGTGTTTATAGTCATCGTCAACTAACACAACTACATATATAATAACAAGTGGGCCCAGAAAAATAAATTATTTAATAAACTGAATATAATAATCTGAAATCCTTAAAAATAGGTACAAAAAAATTTAGAACGATTTATTTTTTTCGAGATTTTTTTCTAGATATAGTCTTTCGATATTTTTGTTCAATCTAGATTTTTGCGCATTCGAGATTTTTTCATTCAAGAATAAAAAATTGTTTTTTCGAAATTTTTTGCTTTCGAGATTTTTGTCATTCGAGATTATGTCATGATCCCAACAAAATTTAATTTGGTCGAAACTAACAATAGCTTAAAATTCCGGGCGAATACAAAATTTTAAGGTGAAATATTTTTCCGGTGAAACTCAAATAAAGCTGAATAAATCCGGTTTTTGTTTCAAAAATTTGGCGTTTAATATATTCAATGCATAAATATATATAAAGAAAATGTGATAACCGAAATTTATTCAAGACTCTAAGAAATAATGATGAACAAAGTAAAAACTAAAACATAAAACAAAAATACTTAATCGCTTTACTTTAACATTTTATTTCTTCTCTCTCTCAATTGAAAATATTCGACGTCAGGATTAGTCTTCCTCAACTGTCAAACATATACCTTGTTATTCTTATATACCATGAATTAATGCATATTTTGGGTATTATTTGCACTGCGACCTTAAGATATATTGTGCCCTATTCTTATACCATGGTTTTCATGGATCAATTTTTATACCATGGTTTTCTTTGATTCAGAAAACACAGTTGATAAAATGCCGACCAAAAAATCTGCTCCTATATAGGTAGAAAATATTCTCAGAAGAAAATTATCGCGAATCAGTTGAGCCCGTAAGATGATACCGCAAGGGAAACATGATAACCCTCTCTGAAGGAATGTACAGATCAGCAGAAACCTAAAGAATATATGAGGGCTTTGATCGGAATTCACTACACGAGACCGATACACGGGGACAGTCAATGGGTCAAAGCTGTAAAGACTTCCTTACGCTGCATAATGCATTTCTCTTGTCTTTCTCTATTGGAAAAACTAAAAAACTGGTACCAAATTTAGGTAAGTATAGTTCGAAACAATGTCTATGTCCCCCTGTTTTTTTTGTGAGAATGGCTATTTTCTAAAAAAAAAAAACTGACTTAAAATCAAATACAGAATTAATAAACACTAATAATATAAAGCTTTAGCTTTTTTTAAGCCAGAAATTCACTTGTAGAATTAGACATTAAAATTTTGAAGAAAGACAAATTTGTGCAAACTGAATTTTTTCGAAAGTTTATGTCACTAACCGCCATATTATATTCACTCGATTGATCCGTTTTAAAACTTAAATCCGGAAGAAAAATCACATAAATTCAATGTAAATACATTTAAGTTTAAAACTGGTTTAATACAGTGAATAATATGGCGGTAAGTAATATTTCCGTTTTAAACATTAAACGCTTTTCTACTAAGTAAATTTCTCAAAAAATCATTTCAGGGGTGGAATCGGCTAAGGTGTTAAATGATTGTCACATCAACCGTGGTCAAATGTGATTGTCATTTAGTTTTCCGTCTGGGTGAGATGATTCAACTCAATTCAATACAATTGAATACTTTCCAATGGCATTTGTCAAAAACATGGTTGCCATAGTGAATGTTTCAAATGTTTGTAATGAGCTTTCGAAAATATAGAACGAAAATGACGTCTTTGCGATATAATTCTTATGTTTTCTTCATATTCCGCAATGACTTTTTTGGTCACAAGAATGTTCATTTTTGTCTATATGAACGGTAAAAAAAAGAACTCTGAAAACTTCATACAATTTTTGTAGGCTGCTGGTAACTCTAGCCGCACTCAGGCAGAAACGTCAAATTTGTTGGAAAATGACAATCATATTTATGATGTGATAGCTCTTTAGCTATCAAATGTGATATCATCTTACACAGACTGAATTGCTTGATTGTGACTCTCACTTATCGCAAATCACCTTACACGATTCCACCCCAGCTTTTGGTTTTTAGCGACTAAAAATTGATAAAATCTTTGGATATTATGTAGTAGCCCGTGGCGTAATGGCTGGTTAGTGCGTAGGTTTTTGGTTCGCTTCCTAGGCTACGTCACCTACAAACAAAAACAGAAATGCTTTTCGTGGGTTACTGAGTCTTGCGAGGAATTGACAAATCCTCTAGACTATAGTACAGTGCGAATAAATGTGAACACAAGTGCTTCTCACATTAGCCGTTCGAATTCGGCAAAATTGTAGGTCCCCTCCGTTTCTGCCAATAATTCGCACACAGCAATGGCTGAGAGTTGTAAGTTACTATATTGTTCCGGTTTTACATGAGCTGTCGCGTCTTCCAATGTATTTATTTTATATGAATTTTAAAAACAAAAGTCAGTTGAAAACTTTTGTAGAAAATTCAACTTGTCAAAAAAAACTTATGTTTCAGGAGTTGCTAAGTTATTTTTTGTCAAAGAAATGACTGGTAAAATTTTTCGCAAATTTCGTCGCTAATGTAAACATCATACTTTTTGTAAAAAGTTTTGAATTTTAAGTGTTGCAGAAGTACATCTTTAACCTTTCTGAACATTTTATGAATGGCGTGTTCATAAAAAAATTCGAGGGTTCTCGCATGGGTAAGCTACATTATTTTATTCATTCGGTACATACCTATATCAAATTATCAGAGAGTGAGCAGAAAAAAATAAATTACCATGTGTTCCTTACAAATTGTGTATTGACCAATTTGTCTTGTAATAAAAAATAATACAACTAAAATCGATCTGGACCACAATAAAAAGTAAAAACATAATTAATCTTACGTATCTTCATTCCATACGTACCTAGATACGTTTTGAAGTAATTTTTACGATCATCAATTTATAACAAAAAAAAATCTTGCATTGTTCTCTTTTTTTATTAATAATACAGTTAATCAAATTGTCTACTTTATTACATTCTCTATATATGAATAAAAAATCATCCATTTTTCATTTCCTCTTGGACAGAATCATTCCAGTTGTATAGTTTTTTTTATGGGATCACTCTTTCACATCCGAAAGAATTGAAAAAAAAAAGTTTTATTTCATATAAACAACTACAGCGGTCCCAAACTAATTCACTAATTGAAGACAAAATGATATTTCCTTTACAAAAAGTATCTTTCATCAGATGACCTAATTGCTTTTCACAAAATAAAAGATGAAGTTTTTTTTTTATGTCGATTTTGTTTTTTAGTGACGACGCACTACGATGGACGACATCGTTGAATCTCGATTCTTGACTCTTCTCAAGCTGTCAACACTTGATTATCACGCAATACTCAAGGAATCAACAATTTGTTCACTGTACGTTTATACAGTGTACACTGTTTGTACGTACATTTACTGGTGCAGTGTAGAGAGGGTACAGTGTGCTTCTCGTTATTGTCGACATGTCAATGTAGGCAAATTCATTGAGATTTCAGTCTTCTATAGAAGCAATTTGTCGTCGACGACAACGACAACAACAACAACAACAACGACGTCGCGGTCGTCGTCATTTCAAGGGTACAAACAATAAATTGTTGCAACAAAATGACGCGACACAGAGATGATGCTCACTTCGCCTACTGTCATGTCAGTCGCAGTCGGGCATTATAATAATAATAATTGCGCACTATAAGTGTATGCTCTGTATACACATCTAATGTGAATCAGTTGTCAGTTCAATATAGGGCGGGGGGCGGTGTGGCAAACGTAACGACTGCGTTTCATGTGTCACATAGCTTATTGCTCTGCGCGACATACGAACCGAAAAAAAAGCACTACAATATATGCTTGCCCCGTTTGCTTGCTTGCTGATGGCTAGAGCATATATATTGGGAGCGGGGGTATTAGAGCAAATGACCTTGTTCCAAATTGTTACCTTATACACAATTTTATTGTATTATACATGCATAACTTATTATCGTTTTGGTTTTGACCAATAAGGCCAGACCGGACAGATGACAGAAGACAGAGCGAACGAACAGGCAGCAGCGTTTATGCACAGAGATTTGCAAATAAGCTTGAAGAGATTCGCATTCGATGACGACTCATATATACGAGTACATATGACAGTGAGTGGCGAACAGTATAGATGATCGATTTATATAAATGTGAGGTGAGTAATGTTGCTGTAGGAATATCACTGTGGGTCTTTTGACAGTAGGTATTGTTGGGGATTGGAATTCGATGGTGAAGTGATGAATTCAATTGATGACCAAATGTGGCATTGCGTCAGTCAAATACAAAGTGCTCAGTGCTGACATATGAAATTATATATAGTAACGAATAGAATGGATTTCGAGTTGACAGATTAATTGAGAAAAGCATAACGTAAAATATTTTTTAATATTTAAATAATCTATACACCAACCAAGAAACCACTTTGACAAATTCCATAATGCAAAATATATGTACATAATTTGATGATCCACCATAAAAGTTATGAAAAGTCTTGAGTCCTGCAGTATTTCATCGGGTATCTCATGTGAACTCATTTCTTAATCTCTTCTATCAATTTAAATAATTTTACATTTCAGAGATCACGACTCAGTTGGTCAACGAAATAAGCGTTGGAAACTGGAGAAATAGATAGCTAAGGCAACCGAGGTATTTGAAGATATTTGGGGGTTGAGGGCTATATAGCATCCCTTATAGTAAATGCCTAAAATTTACACAAGAAGTAATTTTGATAGGAATTTGGCAACGTTGGCAATGACTTACCGCACAAGTGGCGTTAAATTCAAATCTTGCGTGAATTTTGAGCTTTCTACTATCATGACAGCCCAATTCTGGCAAACCTCACAGGTTTACACAAGCGTTTTACTGAAAGTGTGTCTATACACAATAAAGAAAAATCACTTTCAGTTCAATCTACCCTTCCCCATCTCACGCCCTCAAAATCCATAAATATCTCACTCACAAAAAAAAAAGTCTTTCATGTTGCACCCGAGAATAAAACTTAAATATGGCGTATCGGTAGATTTTGGGTGGAATCTACCATTCTCGTTTCTAGCATAAATTATTCTTTTGTAGAATTACAATAAGGTTTTTAATACATTGTACTGTTCTGTCAAAACATGAAAATGTATTTTTGTCTGTAACCTGCTCAACAACTTTTCCGGACTCGAATCCTTTATAGGACACTTTTTTTTCAGTTAAATTGTAGATCACACCACCAAAATCAAGCTTTATCGTTTTCAATCAAATTATTTCGGTTTGTAATGTATTGGCAGTTGATGCAACAAGAACTCTGCGTATCTAAGATAATTGTGTATATCCAATTATCCTATCCTATATCAATCTGAACGAGTCTAATAAATATCTACTTTCAATTTATTAATTGTATTAATATTCATATTTTAGCCATTTATTGCCTTATTCGTTATTTATACACCAGCGGCAAAATGTCATCATCTGTATCTTATATTTAATACCAATTGTATGTCATTATTCTATTTTATGACAAACTATTGGTATAAATTAAGAAATTATGACATTTTGTCACTCGTGTAAAGCCGGACACACACCTTACTCGTGTGGTGTATTTTGGTGTGGTGCGGTGTGTCGCTGAATGTGTACACTTGAGTGATGTTGAAAAATAAATACAGATATACATATATGTCATGACGTGACTGTTGTTTTGATCTTTGTTTATAATATAAGTGTTCTCTTTCTTACAAATAGTAAAATATCTGTTTTGACATTTGAGTATTTATCGTGGTATGGCGCCATCGAAACAGAAGCTATTCCTTCCCAACACAAGACGCTTCACAAATGTGGATCTAAGCCTTTATGAAACACATTGGAGCGAAAGCAATACACCACTCCACAACACACCACAAGAGATAGGTGTGGTTCCGGCTTAAATGATGCATTAATCCGGTTTTATGTCAAGCAAGAGAAACAAAATGGCGATTCTTTCATCGTCCATTATATATATTATATTACTGTAATTTTAAATTTAGCAAATAATCTGTGGATTATAACTATCGTAGATTAAATAAAAAAATAAATTAATTAAAACTGACATCAGGAAATGAATTGAATTATGAAATTTTAAAAGTAGTGTAAGCCCAGCATTAGCTTTATCAATTTTCATTGAGATCATTGCGTTAATTTGAGCATATTATATCCTTGCCACATACGACTAAATATTTGTAAAAATCACCAAAATTACCAAAAACTGTTTATTTTGCGATGCGATGCTAGAGGTACATCAGAAAATTCCCACAAGAGACATCAAATTAAGTCATCAACCTGCTTTTCTTTTCCTCTGACTTTTCATTTAAGTATATGGTATCTCCTTTTCATATAAAAGTCAACAATCTATCATTCAAATGTTTTTCTATAGCTGACACCGGAAAAAGGAAACTATACAAAAAAGCTAAATACTGCATATTATGTATGTGTATGTACCTAACCTACCTATTTAACATAATGTATCATATAACTTGAAATAGCTACATATACATACACAAATCTATAGTTATAGGTATAGTATAATAAGGGTAATCCTACTAGGATCTACATTCCTGATTGAGCGTGTGATAAATGTTGCAATTGCATCTCAATTTACACATTTTCTTGTTGTCCTTTTTCACATATATATACTTTTCATATCTATACCTACAAATACATCTATATATAGAAAAGAAACATCCTTTTTAGGATATTATAAAGAAGAGGAGTCAACTGCACATATACTCAAGTTCAATATGTAAACTCCCACAAGGATTAAATAGATAACCATCGCATCGGGTGAAACCATTCCTCCACTTATTAAGAAAGAAAAAAATATCCTTCTTCCAACATGGAACATACACTCGTACTTTCACTCTCGATCTAAAGAAAAAATCTTAAAAGTCGAAAAAATCGAAGAGAAAAAAAAACTAAATACCAGGGAAACAGGATAACCAGAAACAAAAATCGAATTCGAAAATTTGGCAGAAAGACAAAAATATAAGCATATAGGTAGAGTCTGGATTATTTTATTCATTCTGGAGGAAAAAAGAAGAAACTCTTTCTCAACTGTAACCTTTTTTTTCTCGTCCTTGTGATGCATAGACTTATCCATGGTACATACCTATAGAATTTGGGGGTATATCCTTCAGTGAAGAATCATATATAAATGTGCACATGTACGTATACCCATAACCATAAAACCTAATGAATATTCAAGAATTTCATGAAAAATCTTCGTTCATATAGACAAAATTTGGACGTGTATTGTGAAAGGATTAGGGCGATATTCAAAAAAAGAACACACAAAAGCAAGCATGTATGACGAAATTTTATAAATTTGTGTGTGTGTGTTTATTGGACTGTCTTATCTAATTCAAAGGAATGAATTAGAAAAATATCAGGATATCATAAAAGAAGAACGTCTTTCTATTCGAAAGCTATAGTTTTGATTTTTAGGACCTATTTAGCCGATGAAATTGAATAGAAGTAAAAGAGATTGGGATAGTGAAAATCAATCGAATCGAAATTCCTGTATACCATATTATAATTGTCCTTTTCAATAGAGAGAGAGAGAGAGAGAGAGAGAGAGAGAGAGAGAGAGAGGCAGGAGTAATAGCGGTGAAAAATAATGATTTAGTATTGTAAATGATTTAATTCTTCTATCAACGGAAACAATCAAATTTTTAATACGATATTAAAGTTGAACCCGAGTTATTTTACCAAAATTAGTGCATTTAGCTCTATTTTTACTGAACAAAGGCTTTTGATATTTTATCATCCCTATTTTTGTTATGTTGATCCGACATTCGTATATACATATACATATGTCATGACGTGACTGTTGTATAATATAAATTGACATTAATTTGACGTTTTCGAAAACGGCCTCTGTTTGATCAACGTCAGTCAATTTTCTTGCAAACGCATTTGACGTTCACATATTAGCTGTGTTCGGGTACTTTTCGGAAAAAACTGGCAATCTGTCAAATTTTGAGGAGTGCGAGAGAAATTCTCTAAAAGAGAAGCGAAACTGTATGAAAATATATTAAGAACGTTTGAACTAAAACATTTGCCACTTTTTAAACGTGAACAAAAAGTAAACAAAGCAACAACATTCAAATTTCCATCATAACTTTTATTTCTTATTAAATTTCATGGTAAGAAAATTTTAATTTCCATTATAAATATTTACAAATAGAAAATACATAAGGGGCGTTCACATTCAACGACATGTTCATCAACACGTGTCGTGTCGTTAGATTTTTGTAATGTGAACACCAGTCGAACGACTGTCGATCAAGCAAGCTCTGTAGTTCAAATTTTTTGATAATTTGCTCTGTCGAACGACTGGTGTAGTAAATGTGAACTCCAGTCGGACGACCGAAAATTTAATTTTATATCTTATTTTTATTTTTTTCGTAAGACAAAAAGAGAACAGATTGAAATGAAAGTAAAATAATAAAACAAAAGTAGAAACAAATAAAATTAATGCGCTAGTATTGGTGAAAATAATGAAATTCTCGCCATGTTTGCTCTTTGAAAAATTATTTTCAAATGATGTCGTTAAATGTGAACGCTAGCAAAACGACTCGGGTCGGACGACACGTCGTTGAATGTGAACCCCCCTATACGAAACAGCAACGTCACAATTTTTTGATGTTATTCTTTGACTTTAAATTAACTTCTGACAGCACACAAAAAATGCGAACTTCTGCCCGAAGAAATTTCTTTGGTAAAAACTGGCAAGAGGAAATAAATTTCTCTCACATGTGCGCTCTCTCGTGACCTAAACTACTCAAAATGTGCATACGCGAACACGTTTGGACTAAGGGCCAGTTTCACAGTGCACACTTAACAAAATAAGTGGCACTTAATTTTCCTATTTTGACACTTAAGCCGCAGTTTTACTACCTGAGTAAGTGGAACTTAAGTGGCCAACATCGGAGACTTAAGTGTCACTTATTCCGATAAGTTTACACTGTGAAATTGGGAATTAGTTTTCCATATTCGGGACTTAAGTGATACTTACTTCACTGTGAAACTGGCCCTAAATCTTGTAGAAAATTGTAGTTTTGGGTAGTTTCGAACGAGGACGCGAACGAGCATATTAAAGGTATGTATAGTTACCTATAGTTGGTTTACTTCCCAAACCTATCCATTTCTACCATTTTTAGCCCAAAAGACTGTTAAGATCATATAAAACCAATAAAACTGGACTTAACGTCATTATAGCGTTTTCATTTTTGTTCAGTTCTGCGCATCTGTCAAAATTGAGGAAAATGGTTGAACCAAAACCCATTCTCTTGTCTAATTTGAATATTTTGTTGTTGTTTCTAATGAGTATTTCTTGAGGGCACTCCAACAGCGAATTTTGACACTTTTAACTCTGACAACCTGGGCATTGGGCAATATTTTATTACGATAGATTTCTGTACTATGCTTAACGTTTAATAACACATCTCTCTGGTTTTTCTACATTTTTGTCGTCAACTCGATTTTTTAACTTTAGAGTTGCGCTGCAAATGATGTTATCAAAAATATGATTTTAGTTAAACTGTGTTATCAAAAATAATGCTTTTGCATACAAAATTTCGGTTTTAGTTTTAGAACAATACTGTCTTTTGCAGTTTGCTATTGCAAACTTCTTGTAATTGCATTTTTGACACAGTGACGTTTTTGAAAACGGTCAGATTATGTGCATTTTTGACGATAGCAATATCTGCGTCAAAAACGATTATTTGTCGATGAAATCGGCGTTGATTTGAAGTTTTCGAAAATGGGCATGAGCTAGGGGAAAAATTACCCCCTAGTTCTCACATGTGTCAGGTCAAATATTTCATATTTATAATTGGATCCAAGGAAAAAAGTTCACATGTCAGTATTTTTGTGATATGTTCTTTTCAAAAAGCTAAGGCAGTGCGTCATGTTGGATTCTGCTACTCCGGATAAAAAGGCAAATTGGCCTTTAGTCATGTTTGGCTTTATGTCTTTTTTTAAAGTGTCATAGGGCCAAAACAGATTTTAAAAGAGTAAACCATACTCAATCTAGAACGTAAATATTCTCTACCCCAGCTCTAAATAGTTCACTTTCTCAATAATTTAATCGATGATAAACCTCTTTTCTTCCAGGATTAATGTCAATATAATATGGTAACAACAAGTGCGTTCTTTTATAGCGAAGAATATACCAATTTAAACAGAAAATTCCCACACTCCGATTCCGTTCTTATTTGGAAACAAATATTTCAACCTTAACCTAAACAGGCTGCCGGGCCGGAGGAATGACTTCCTCGGGGCATGTGAAAGTATCACATATCCGTTTAGGCAAGCCCATCAAACCATGTAGAAAGATAACTTGCCTGCTTCCAGGTAGATAAATACAATTTTTTTTTTCAAAAACATCATCTATACATACCCATACACAGGTATTTTGGGTACATAAATATATGTAGATATATCATAGCTATAGGTGCTCTTTGGTTCATATTTTTTGGGCTAATTGCAGGTATTTTCCTCCACACACACCTTCTTCTTCCCACACACGCATACATCCAGCATTCCTTGTATTCCTATAGGTATATCCAGAAAATTTTTGAATTTTGATCGATCGAAATATGTGTGGTAGCAAACAGGTATTTCACAACTTTACACATACTACTTACAGTCTGGCCCAACACTATAAATGTCGGATGATATGTGTTGCTGCTGCTGCTGGTAAAGTTGAATGCTGTGCTGATGCAACCTACCTAATATCCCACGTGTGGTATCTGCATCGATTTGTAACCAAGAGACCATTGAATTCTCTTCTTTAGCTCGATATATACGTATCGTCGTACCGTACCAGAGAAAAGAACGAAAAGATTCACCAAAGATGCATTCTTTGGATTCAATGGTCTTTTTCATCGCTGTCAGATTAATTTATCTCTGAAATCATTTGCATTTTGTGGTTAGAGTGTGTGTGTGTTGGCTTATGTTTATTTGGTGTTCAGGTATACCTACATAATATGTCTGGTTGAAATGACTGTTTTTATGCGGGTGGAATTTGATTTTTCTTCTTTTATTATCTCCTTTTCGATGTGGGCTGACAGATAGAAAGATACCTTTCCTGTAAACAAACTTTTAACGCCATCTTCCAAATTAACTGTCATACGGCTAATAAACGCCTACCCACTCACCACCACTCTCACCCCTGTTGTTTTAACACACTTCCAAGCGCCACCCAGAGGCCTGACCAATTAGCAACTATAAATTATCCCTTACGGTTGTTCATTGTCGGTTCGGTCGGATAGGATTATCGCTCTGCGGGTAGGAAAAGTCCAACAACGCCCGAAAGTCTGCCTACAATCTAAATCATCGGTTACCACGCGGCGGCGGCGGCCGGCGGTGGTGTTCATCGGTGCCGCCACCTACCACCATTACCAGCGTCATCAGCACCACATAATCTGCTCGGGTTATCGCATGTCGTATCTCACATGATCACTGGCGCGGCGCATCGCAGTCTCTCCCCTATACATTATAATATATAACCACGTGTAAACCCAACCACCTATGATCATTGTTTTGAGTTGCAGTTGCATCGATGTGTATACGTGCTGTTGTGTTGGATGGCACAAAGTACCGTAGCCAAAGAAATGAAGATCCGTTTAAGAGGTTAGTGTATACAAAAAATGGTGATCATTAGCGCGCAAACACGCAGACATTGGATATGGACACGGCTTGATGATCACCCTGTTTTAATTCGATTGATTTAATCTCGAGGGTTGGTTTTATACCTACATAACATACCAAGTTGCCCGTGAAAGGTGGTAGTTCGAGATTATAAATTTAATAAAGACGGTAGTGTAAGGATCAGTTTGGGCTGATCTGTGATAGTAAACAAGTTAATTGAAATATATACTAGATATCAGCAGTTGATAAATATATTTTGTGGTTGAAAAATATAGGAAACTGGAAGCATATAGGTATGAACAGGGGATTAACTTGGAAAGTAATTTTTTAACGTCAAAACTGAAAAAAACACACCATATGCACTTTTCGTTGTAACAAATATGGCTAATAAAACATTCAAATTTGTACGATTTATCACTTTAGTGCAGGTGAAGCCATCTTGAATTTGCTGCACAGCCAATGCCATGCATATGGGTAGATTAATACGTGAAAACCAAACAACAGTAATTGCAGTCGTATTTATTAGATTTCCTTAAAGAACCCTCTAGCACAGTTGTTGTACATCTTCAGTCTTATTTATAAACCCATTCTAAAGTATGTCTAACTTTGGACAGCTGTCCAACTCCAAAACCTTATTTATAATCATGTTCCATCGAGTGTCTAACTTAGACACTGCAATTGGTTGTCCAAACCTATTCTAAAGTGGGTATATTCAATGCACAAAAAGTTGTAAATTAAACGAAATTTTCATTGAACGTATCCAAGTGTTCCCGAAATTGACAGATTACAGGGATGTCAGTGAGTGTGTCAGTACATATTAAGATAGCTGTTGGAATGCGTTTATAAATAAGGAGATGTCCAACCATTTACACAGTGGCTAGCTGGACAACTGTCCAAGGGTGTTCTGAGGAAATTTTATAAATACTTATTTATAAACGTATTCCAACAGTTGTCTAAATATGTTCTCATAAACTCTATGATATCCCTGTTATCTGTCAACATTTCATTAATTTCAAGATGATTTTCAATTTTTTGTTCTTTGAACGTTGCCGTTTTGGAGTTGGATAGTTGTCTAAAGTTAGACATACTTTGGAATGGGTTTATAAATAAGACTGTAAATTTTGACGTTTGACTAGGTATTCCCCCGAAGTTTCTCTCTCGAAATCTACTTTCAAAATTCACCAAAACTCCATTTACCATAAATATTTTTGGCAGCGTCCTTTGTCAATGTAGGTAGTTAGGTAGGTAAATGACAAATTTACATCCCATTTAAAATTAACTATGCTAATTGAGTCAAAACCACAAGATTTATCTTTGATCTTCTCTCCAGAAAAACAACTTCACCAAAAGTGTCTTTCCAGCAGCCACATGAATACAATGGTACATGACAGATAATTTCAATGTCATTATCTTAAATGCCCTTGAAGTATAAAGAAGTAAAACATTCCATTCTTTATCTCTCCTCGTAGGTATATATGTACAACCGCACAGTAACTACCTCATACAGTTATCACCTCTCACACATGCACAGAAATAAATTCAATCCCATCATGACAACCTATCCATCCATCTATCTATCTACATTCCACTAGGTAGGTAGGTATAAACAAACTCGAAAAACAAATCGATGAATATCAATGCGTCACAATAATAGTGGCCACGATGGCATTGTTAATATCCCACTTCACTCCAAAAAACACGGTAAAGAAAAACAACAATAACAACAACAACAAAAGGAGAAAAAGTGGTACCTTATTCGTATTTTTTCTCCTCCCAAAGTAAAATAAAATAAAGAAACAGATCGTCATCGGCAGGCACACATCTGTCTCTCGAAATGATCTTCGAAACCGAAACCGAAAAAAAACTTAACAAAGAATAAAATAAAATAATAATAATAAAAAATAAACTAAACCAAGACGACGAAAGAACAAGAAGAATATTATATATCTTTAAAAATGCAAGATTCCCAAAAGCAAAGGTGGTGCCCCTGCCTGACAACAATGCATTCCAATTCCAAAAAAGATGATCGGATCGGATGATGATCGCTTCGATGATCGGTGTGCGACAAACAAACAAAAGAACAGGAAAAGATGCACATACACACATAATAATACAATTTTTGACAGTTCTCCACATAATACGACGTCAACAAATAAACAAGCAACAACACAAATATCTGCCGCCGCTGCACCGTCGCGCCATCGCCACCAGCGTAAAAGATTGAAGAAACCTTAAATAATTTTATGAGTGAATAGACTGCAGCCAAAAATTCGACGGAAACAGGATGCACCTCAAAGCTATCCCCGAGAAGAAGAAGAAGTATAGTAACATTGGATTGAAGAGAATGAGGGTTTCAAAAAATTGTAATGTTTGTTAATAGCTGGTAGAAATTTGGGACTCGAACAGTGCTGGAATAACTATATGTCACAAGGATAAGGCCCTTAGAGCCTTTGTAGCTCCTCCGAAGAAAGACGAAAATTGTCCTGGTAGTTGTTAAGAGATGGAGAAGGATAAAATATATTTTGTACGTTAGATTTTTGTTCATTTCTGCGCATCTGTCAAAATCGAAGTAAATGTTGGATGCAGTGCCTATTCTCTTGTCTAATTTCAATATTTTGTTGTTGTTTCTAATGATGCGGAGATTAGTTCTTGTGGGCACACGAACAGCCATTTTTAATTTCTGACACTTCCAACTTTGACAACCTGCGCAATATATTACTTTGACGGTGTTCATATTGCGCTAACTATTTTCGATGTCTCTGCATACTATTCTCCCTCCCCCTTCATGGCGAGAAAAAGGTGTCCAAGAAAGGCATCTCTTTCTCGCCATGAAGTGGGAGTGAGAAAAAGTACAGAGATGTCCAAAAAAGTCGACAGAGGCAGTCCAATGTGAACACCGTCCTTAGTTTTGTGTACTGTGATTTTACTGAACGTTCGTCTCCAATTAGACAAGTAGAATTTACATGGGCAGTAAAAGGAAGGATTCTTTTCTTTTGTGGAATCTTTCCTTCACTTTTTTATTTTCATAAAATTTTTCTGTTTCAGTTGAAATTAAATATTCAGCAAAACGACCAGCCTGAAACCACAAGTGTTTTTGTTTTACTTATGGCGATTTCAAAAGCCTCCTGAACCCCACAAAATTACAGTTCTTATTCTCCATAGAAGAGCAAGAGAAAGTGCTTCTGGATTTGAATTCAGATTTCAGAATCGAAACCAGAAGCACTTACAATTCAGATTCGATAAAAGCGTTCGATTGGAATTTCTCTTCTGGATTACCAATCAAAAAGGCCATTATGGTCAAAATTGTTAACTATTAATTGAGCTGTCATATGTCATTATAATTTAGGCGCTGATTGCACCATCAAAGTATATTTTTTCAAAAATGAGGCAGAAGTTCCTTACAACAGATTTCTACTTGTATTTGAACGGAAACACTTTGGCAATTCAAATGAAAGTCCTTAACCGGCATTATTGGCTGTTCATTTCAACTTATACGTATATATTTATGTTCATTATTTACAAAAAATCGTTTGACACAAACAGTACTTTTCAGAGTATTGACGACTGTTTTAATTTAGGGCCAGTTTCACAGTGCATACTTAACTAAATAAGTGGCACTTAATTTTCCCATTCATGGACTTTAGACGTTGTTTTAAGGTCTGAGTAAGGGGAACTTAAGTGGCCAATATGGGAGACTTAAGTGTCACTTATTCCGATAAGTTTACACTGTGAAATTGGGCATTAGTTTTCCATATCTGGAACTTAAGTGATACTTACTTTACTGTGAAACTGGCCCTTAGTATTGTTGTTTCTGATCTGACATACTGCTCTCATGTGGTCAGTCATTAGGTCTGTTTGTTAATTTCTACAAATTGAGTATTTGTATCAATTTAAGTGCAATTTTTTTTTTTTAACTGAACTGTGACAGAACAGACAAATTTGGGATTTGATCCTCGTACGTTTAGAATGACAGATATATACGCTCTAACCATTACACTTCAACGCTTGTATGATGTGTTAACGATAGAAATTCACTCATCTGAAATTCCATTTTAAATTTAATTTTATTATTTTGTTTTATTGTTTTTAAGACAAACAAAAATATTAATTGACGGCAAAAATCACTTGACATGACAAATACAAAGTGCCATGTGTAACTTGGTGTCTTTCATTGACAAAAAGATTAAACAAGATGTAAATTATTTTCTCTGTCAATTAAAAAAAATGACGTTTTGTTTTGAAAATTCAGCATTTTTCTTTTGTCCGGCAAATTAAATGTCATTAATTGACAAAACGCTGTCTGTCAGTCATGTTGCGAATTGACATAAAAATACATCATATTGTCAACTGCAAAACGATTAGTGGAAATCAAGCATAATACGGTCAATAATATTGATATCGTGACTTTGATTTGAATAAGTAGTTGCAGAAATTATTAATGCCAATTAACAATAATCTGAATGAGTTCGCGCGTTTTAACAAATTCGCTGCGTTTGTAACGAGACAACGGCCGGCGTGACCGCAGCAATGTATTTATACAAGTCAAAATTTGATTAGATGATGAATTTAGAAGACACATCTGAATTAATTAATAGTATGTGAGGCCACTAAATTATTCTATAATATACCTTGGCTTGTTAAAAGTTGAAATTCTCTCGTTTTCCGAAACTTTTGAGAGCAAAGCTAAATCTATACAGTTTCTCTTGAATAATATCGGGACCAAGGACAATAAAGCCTACCTGCTTAATCCAAATAAAAAACAAGTACAACCCTGGTTTTTATAATTCACGCATGCATCTACGCCCTCTGACGACAACAATTCATTTTCATTCCTCATTCAAAGCCTTGGTTAAACCGGTGTCAAATGCCGGTAGTTAACATCACTTAAGATGGTATTAGTAGATCTTCATGAATGTGTTGAGAGAAAGGTGCGCATTCGTGCAACAAAAATATTCGATGACTACGTGTTATTGTGTTGTGCAGTGTACGTGCCATCTGAACTGAAAACAACTGAACATGTGTAAGGTGCAACAACGCTGATAATCTCCATCTCTGTCTAATCTGCTGTCACTGTCACTATATTCTACACTGCTACGTTGTAGGTAAGTATCTGCGCTTGAGAGAACATAGCCCCAAAAAATAATTAACCGATGATATACAACTCAAGCTGCGCATTGGAAATATTTGTACTTCTCGATCGTTAAAGTCTCCTTGAGGCTGTGTTCGTTTGGTAACGATGATGATGTCTTGGCGATCACCGAATATAGTGAATCACTTCACAGTTCACACACATAGAGTGCTCTTCCCATGATGATGATGATGGCTCGTGCCATGAGTTGATTTTCTTTATGAGAGGAGATTAGCTGCTCGAAAGGACAGGAATTGAACATTGAAGATATAAATATAGTGGGGGTGAACCTCTGAGAAGGAGAGAAGTAGGTATATGTGTTTTTCTTTTTTCACTAGGCGTATAACAGGTAATGAAAATCCATTTTATTTAGTGTTGATGGTGTGTGCGGTTTATTGTCTGCATCTAAATATAATATTTTTGCTGTATATGTAGGAAGGTATGACAGTAATGAATTTTCAGGAAAGGGGATGATTTATGTTTCAATTGATGCGTCGCGTCTCGTAGGTATTGTAGCAACACACAGGGATCAGACAAACAAACAGACAACTGGAAAGACAAACCTATATACAGGAGGAGAAAACTAGGTAAACGTTCACAACATCTGCCTGTCGAAATGAGAAAGGAAGGACACACATCGCATCGTGCGTCGTCGTCCTCATCTTCATCGTGATACTGTGGTGTTTGGCAGAGTGCATGGTGTTTGAACATTCCTTCATTACAGCTGATCCTTTTTTGAATGCGCAGAGAGCAGTTGTTTTTCGTTAATTTAATTCGTAAAGGATGTGATCAGGGATTGTAGTTATTTTTTTTTTGTTTAATATTTTGGTAGATTATTATTAATTGGTTAAAATGGATAATTTTCTTATTTAATTCGGTTATTTGGTGTTGGGTTAAAGTTAAATAATATACCCTTATACCTAGCATTAATAGATAAATTAATAAAAATAGGAACATTAATTTCATACCTAAGTCAAAAGGGTGAAAAATTTGACAGCAAGAGTTATTTAATTTGAGAGAGTTTATAAACATAAAGATCTGATAAGAATTTAACTTCAAAGATATATATTACATATTTACCTAATAATAATTTAAGTTGGTATACCTATTCCTATATATTAGAAAAAAAAAACAGGTGGGACTTGGTAATCTCACCTATTTCCCATACCAAATTTGACGTAGGGGAGTACGGGGTACACCGGGGCACAGACGACTTTCGCTTTAAAAAATAAATAAGTGATAAAAAAGTTGAATACATAAAAGCGCCAGTCTAGCTCCTTATGTTGTTATTGTCTACCGTGCTAATGAGCGCGCTCTCCGAATGAAAAAAATTATTTTTTTTGTTTTTTAAGGTAAGTTTATAAAAAATTATAGAAAGTTGTGCTTGTTTAGTATATTAAAGGCTTTGCCAATAAGAATTTCAAGTTTTAATATCGAAAACAATGAATTCAGTGGTGTTTTGTTCAATTTAAGTTTTGTAAAATATTCGTGTTGGAAACACTTTTTAAAACACACAGGACCAAAAGCACTTTTTATGCACTTTTAATTTTAAAAAAAAGTGCAACAGTTTCGATAACAATTATAAGTCCATTTGATGTTGACATCTTAAGGTATGTTGAGAACAAATTTGAGCCATTTTTCTTTGTTCAATATATTTTAATAAATCGGCAAAAGTTAAATGGTCCTTTGTGCCCCGTCCTCCCCTACTCATATACGAATAAAGTCGGTTAAAAATATTTCAAAGTCATGTTAGATTTACACGATTGGTAAATCGTCACCTGAATCCAAGAACCAGCTAAATCGATTTTATTTAGTTTTTAAGATGTTAGGTTTTTGATACCTTGAATCGGTTCGCATCGTAATTCTCTGTACTACAACCATTAGCGCTTAAAAAATATGGTGTTATTACTTTATCGGTACTAGGCATCATGCAAAAAGTGATCTGAAAAAAGGCCAGAACGTTTTTTTCAACTTTCTCAAAAAATATAAAATTGAGTTAGTTGGTTCTTGCATTCAGATGACGAAATCAGTTTTGTTCCAAACATTTTCAGACCACCAAAAGTTGCGCTAATTTTTGCAAAAGAGAGCGAGCACGGGAGCGTAAAATATTTCCCCTTTTTTACAGTTTTTGTCCGACGAAGTTCTTCTGGATATTTTGGGTTTGGCTGTCAAATGCCAAGTTAGTTTCAGTCAGATGACAGAATTTTCTAGTTGAATTAAAATATCAATGTCTCCCAAGGGTTGCCCAAGTATTAATTTTATTTTTATTTTAGTTTCTTTTAACAAGTCAAATAATTAAAATAAAATGTTTGTCTATTAGCAAAACTATTTCTTAAGATGAAAATTTAGAATTGACACGAGTATTTCTTATGTGATGAACAAATTATTATTATTTATTTACATTTATCAAATTTATATTATTATTATTAATTAGTTTACTGTGCATTTAGAGGAAAAACTAGCTTAAGCTTAATAATTTAATGCAAAGTGAAACATTTTTTTGTTTTTATATTAATAAACTTGAAATACATTTTATTTTCTTGGTTTGTGATTCTTGAAAATTTTGATTATGATTTAAGACTGATCTTGGGAAACTCTATAGTTGAATATAATTTTTTACATTTAAAAAGTGTTCCAAATTAATGCGAAAACCCTTTCCGACATTTTATCAATTTTCCTTTTCTTTGAGAGCATTTCATCCCTGCTTCTTAAATTTTACATTTACCCAAGATTTAGTGCGAGAAATGTTGGAAACAAAGCTTTATTGTCAAAATTGTTGTCACTTTAGGGTTCCCAATTTTCGTCGAAACAAAAGGAGGACGTTCTAAATTCATTTTGTAAATTGGGACACAAGTCCTTTTGGAACATACAAAACTCGAATCATCTTCTGAATGTTGCCTATATTTATGGCAACATAAAATATTAATTTATTTAGTATCCGTTGAAAAAAAGGATAACCCAAAAAGTTAAAAAAAAAAAAACCAGTACGTTGCACCACGTGAAGTTCAATACTATTAATCGTTTTACATTCCATACCTATATAAAAGGGATTCATTATGTTTGGCATGTTTATAAATTGCATTGCATGTATGTAGGTATATTAAAAACAACACAAGACAAACTTAAATAAAGGACTTCCAATGGATGGTGCAGATTGTACAATAATTTATTAATTCACCATTCACGCATGCGTAGCATATAAGTTTTATAAAAACTAAAAAAAAGACAAAAAAAAACAATAATTTTATTAATCATGACAACTGCTTTGGAGCTCCTTATTCTTGTGTTCATATATATATATATGTACATACATACGTACATACTTTTCTTATATACTTACAATATATTATGTAGGCAGGTTTTATTAAGATCGAGTTATGGATTCGTAAAAAAATAAAAACAATTTTATATGAAGAAACTTTGGTTTTTTTTTTCATAGAAAAAGACGTTAAATTCAAAAAAAAATGTTATTCAATTTTGGAGTGAAATACATAAAAAAATTATCTGTAAAAAAATAGAGTTTTTTAGTCCATTTGGAGCAATTTTCTTAAATTTTTTTTTCCAAAATTTGATTTATTTGAAGTAAAAAATAGAAATAAGAAAAAAGTGTCATATTGAATTTTTTGTGCCACCGTGCTACGATGAAATTTTCATGTGAAATCATAAGTTCCGAAAGTCAAAAGAGAAAACGGTGACAAAGTCATGAGTTTCTAAACACAACCCAAACGTTAGTCCCCTTTCACACGAGAAAACAAGTTGCCGGAATTTTTTGAAGTTTTCTTTTAATTTTCAATCTCCTCCAATTGTTCACTTCTCTTACTTAATGACCTTTTCACCTAAAAACTAAAGGTTCCTGGAAACTTAGTCCCCTTTCACACGAGGAAACATGTTGCCGGAAATTTTTTTGACTTTTTCTTTTAATTACCTTAAAAATCTTTTGCACCTTTCACACGAAGAAACAAAATCGTGGAAACTTTCTGTTGTTTCTTTTTAAAGCTTGGTTGAACACACATTACTGTGTATGTGAACAAGAATGCCTGTTTGGTAACTTTTTTTTCTACAAATTTCCCAAAAACTGAGTTTTTTTTCTATGGGTTTTGACAGCAAATTGTGAAATTTTGTGAAAATTTGTGCAAATTTGCAAGAATTTTCACGTTACCTAACAGACCAAGAATGTCAAAAAAAATCTCCTCAAATCGTTGAACGAGGAGATTTCATTTCCCCCTCTTATACTTCTTGCACTTCTCACCTATAAACTGAAAGTTGTTGGAAACTCAGTTTCCTCGTGTGAAAGGGGGCTTAGTTTCCTTGTGTGAAAGAGGACTTAGCGATGTGCAATAATTGAACAAAAAATGTTTCCAATTTTGTGTGGATGCTTTCATTTGACAATTTAACATTTGAACTGAAAGTGAAACAAAAATTAGTAAATTATGGTTTGTTATTCAAATAAATGCCTTCTGAAATGTCAAACTTATTCAAAGTAAAATGCATGCAAGCATCCAAGATTCGCATGAACACTGAACAGTGTAAAGCTACTGCATCAACATTTTTTGTTTGACGTTTTGGAACCCACAACTGGATAAGCACTTGTTTGTATAGTACCTACCCAATGTAGGACCATATATACATCGGTCATGATTGATTTAAATAGGAAAGCCTTCTAAACAAAAAATTCTTTCATTCTATTCCTTCTATATACCGAGGGCCGGACCAACCATATGTGCAAGATGTGCAAATGCATAGGGCGCCAAATTCTGAGGGCACATTACCAGGAGAAAAAAATGTTATCTGATCTTGCACAAACAAATATATACTGCCATTTGCCATGTGTATGTATGTATGTATGAGTGAAACTATAAAAAGGTGCGCTTTCTACAAATCTGGCACAGGGCGCAAGTTTGGCTGAGGCCGGCCCCGTGTATACCTATAATACCCTGCAAGGGTTGCATGGTTTTTCAGGCATACTTAAAATGTTTATTCAGTAATTATTTTATTATTTGTAAAATATGTAATATTGGATGTAAAAATGTTTTTTTAAGCGTTAATTTCTTAGGAGCAAGTACATACAACAAAGTCGTGAATTTTATTTGAACTTCTTCTGTCTTTGGTCTCCAACTTCTCTTCATATAGGTATACGTATAATTTGTTGAAGTGAAAAGGAATTCAACGATTGCGTGCCTTCTACAATTCAATATTTTTTTTTTACATCGAAAACATATTCATAAAATGACCATGATTCTGGCACCGGTTAGTCTGGCAAAAAAAAAAAACGATAACTATTTTATACTTCTCAAAAATATGGCAAAGATGAGGTTAATTATTTTTTTTTTTTAGGTTCACTCTTAAGAATTGAAAATAAATATAAATAAATACCAACACGGGTGAATTGTTTGCAATCCTTTATGAAGGGGCTATAAATTTCATATATAGTCTGCGCTCAAAGGGAATATTTTTAAGACATAATTGATTCTCTATACAGGTCAGAACTATAAGATCCCATTAATGATTTTCGAAATTTTGTTTGGGTAGGTAGGTATATGTATTTCTTTTTTTAGTGTTCAAATGCGAAATACATTGAAACTAAAAACCCAATCGTCGATATTTAACTTTTTCTTACACTTCCTCACTTGAGATGGGGTATTCAACCCCTGTGGATAGGGAATGGCGCCTGTGGAGAGAATTTAGTAGGAGTGCTGGTAACTGGGGAGGTCTGAGGATGGGATAAATGCTATCATTTCAAACTAAACCAATCTTCTCACAGAATACATAGTATGAACAAAAAACTGAAAAATTTATATACATATACCTTTCTCTATTTAAAAAATATTTGAACAGATAAATTCCCCCGAAATCTCCTAATTTCATACCGCCTTTACCAAAAATTTTAACAAAATCCGTTCACCTGCGCGCAAAAAACTCTCACGCATCAACTTTACACCAGGTAACTACCTACAAAACAAACAAAAAAAATTCAAGGGAACCTCGAAATATTTAATTATATGGCTCTTAGTATAAGTGCATATTTATATTCTACTATTTCCCAACACTGTTTGTATAAAATTAGGTACCCTATAACTCTTATACAATTTTCAAATCACATCTATCTACTAATGCCTTTCATTTAATTATATGCCAACGATTGTATTATAGGCAGTCTATATTCACCGTTAAATTTGCGTGACACCGTGTAAACTATCGACAACTAATTGCCACTGTTCCGTAGTCTACGCAGAATATTTCAAAACCTCATTATCGTTGCAGTCCAATTCAACACACCCCCACACAGACAGACAGACAAACATTAACTTACATATAGTATCGAAATCAATGTCATCACAATATCATTATATTATAATATGGTATAGGAGTATAGGAGGTATGCATTCCGCCATTTCCCCAACTAACTGTGTTTTCAAACTGAATTCAAATAAATGGATACCATTATTCATCGTTTCCTCTTCTCTATGCATACGAAGATACATACTGTGAGATAAAGAAACCGTTTCCCACCTGCGTTACAAGAAAATGAAGAGAAGTGGTGATGACACCGGCAATATAGTAACAATCGACCATCATCGTCTTGCGTCTTTTGCTGGGACCGCGTCTGTGCCGGTGCCGGTACTGTTGCTGGTTCTGGTGCTGTTGCTAGTGCTGAGACTGGGACACCTAATTCCTGAGAATTGTCGAAACATCTTTTGAAACAAATACCACCAAAGGCATAGATAGATACTTCTTCTTCTAGATCCATCCATCCATCCATACCTCCATAGAGAATATATCTATACTATAGAGGAGAGGTATACAAGAATAAGAACACTCTGATGGTCGAGCAACATCAGCAATAAAACGGATTTTCGGATTGTTTGGTGGAGGTCTTCACTCTCTGATCACTATTCAGCGCTGAGCTTTGAGCTAAAGAATAAAGTTACATATAAATATATAAGCAAAGATCTAACCAACCATGATGACGACTGAATTCATTACGAAATTACATGGATAGGTTTTTGTATATAGATATCTTTTCGAGAGACATAGACCCAACAGCAAGTTTAAACGGGGAGTTCAAACTTGAGGCGTTGGCGGTTCATGATACACGATAGCACTGTTAATAGGGTGAATTTTTCCAATTCGGTATAAACTATAAAGTCAAATTCATAAATTATCATCATTTCTTAAATTTGATTAACATTTTTCTGTAAAATCTATTTTTGCCATAAAAATAACTTGACAAGTGTAATTGACGTTTAAAGTTGACATTACATCTACTCACTACTGTTATCGTGTTCTAGATATTGTGGTGGCTTTGTTTTGCAAATATAACGCAACAAATTACAAGAAAGAACGAACTTCATTCTTTTGTTGCATACAAATATTTTCTTAAATCTGTATTTGCCAAAAAAATAGTTTGACAACTACAATTGACGTTTAAAGTTGACATTACATCAATTGGTATGGTGTAATAAATATTGTGGTGGTTTTGTTTTGCAAATAATTATAACGCAACAAGTTACAAGAAAGAAAGAACTTCAAAATTCTTTTGTGGCATAAAATTATTTTCTAAAATCTGTATTGCCATAAAAAAATAACTTGACAAGTGCAATTGACGTTTAATGTTGTCATCTACTGTTATCGTGTACACAAAATTGGGGTTTATTTGTTTATTGCCAAAATATATCGCGACAAATTACAAAAATTATATTGCATAAAATTGTTCTATAAAATTTGTTTTGGCCATAAAAATGAATTAACAAGTGTATCTAACTGACGTTTAAAGTTGACAATACATCTACTGGTATCGCGTGACAATTCCAATTGACTGTTAAAGTTGACATTACATTTACTGGTATATGCGTACTAATTATTATGGTGGTTTTGTTTTGAAAATCCAACGCGAGAAATTACCAAGAAAAAATTAAGTAATGATTCTTTTGTGACATAAAATTGTTCTATAAAATCTGTTTTTGCCATAAAAAATACCTTGACAGTTTCAGTTGACAGTTTAATTTGACATTATTTAATATTTTTGATGAAATTCACCTGATTAGATTTACACAAACATTTCGATTCCTCGCACCCAATTTTCTGGAGCTCAAGTAAGTCAAGTAAGACGCGCAGCGCTCAGCGCTGCTTTGGTTACTATATATACCTGAAGTGTGTATAAGCGTTCATGTGTATGCCTATCTGCCTAGAAAGCCACTGAACCGCATCCGAACGTATCCATTAGTAACAATTTTTCCCTCATTTTCACAGAGAGTCTTGAAGTTTAAAAAAGTACAATGGCAAAAAGCCGGCCAACAGGGGGCGCAGTGGGTGCGGTGCGCGCACATGAAAATCGTTCCATGAAGGAAATCCATCAAAATACCGGCAAAGATGGGACGACGATGATGATAATGATGATTATGATGATGATGATGAAGATCATCATGACGATGATGGAAATGCCAGGTTGATAGCCTCTTCGTATATATTCGATTCCACCAACCAACATCATAGCATGGCTTATCAGGTGGTGGAGCTGGCCTGTCCGTCTGTCAGTGATGGTCTTTTCGGCTGCAACAATTCGTTCGGTCGGTGGTGCTCGGCAGTGTGGTAGCAGCGAAAGGCTGATGGCGTCACAGTGCTATAGCTGACGGGTTGATGGTTTGAATTGAGTGACTGCACTTAGTGTGGTTTGTTTGTTAATTCATTCGGCTATAAGGCGTAACAATAATTTGAATTCGTATATTCCCTAGTTTTTGGAATGTTTATTCTGTTTCTCTTTTATGAAATGCTAATTTGATTTAGGCCACATCCAAAGTAGGTATACGTATATAATGTAGTTGAGGGAAAAGCCGGTAGGAGCTGTTCACATCATCATCATGGCTGAGACATTTTTTTAATTTTTTTTTTATAAATATTTCGGACGGGGATTGAATTTCTTTTCTTTTGTTTAATTTTTTTTTTTGTTTTAATTTCATTTCATTCATGTGATGTTGTTATAAGTGAGGGAAAATAATATTGTTTTTTTTTCCACGCATATTTATCGTGAGGATTTTTTTTTTTTTTTGACTTTTGTTGAAAATAAGGTAATTATTTCTTTTAACAGAAAATTAAAAACCAATACACGTCTATGATACCTATGTTGGAAAATAATTTTACAGTTAGGATGACTTTTAAACGAATGGTAGAGGCTTAGAGCCAAATTTTTGGTAGAAAATTCATAACTTTTTGAATAACCAGTAGAAGTTTTTTATAGCACACTTTGTCTTTGTGCTAAAAAATTTTGCTTTCCGTCTTTTAAACTTGAAACTATTAAAAATGTTTTAAAGTCTAATATTTGTCATATAGTCAAGCTCAATGTTCGAGTGATTCAAATTTCGTAAGTACAAGAATTTAATTTTCGAGGTACACATATAAAATTCTATCTTTCGACAAAATGGGTTACATTATAAATATAGTTCAGTAGTATCCCTTACCGCCATATTATTCATTCGAAATATCCAGATTAAAATTTAAATCCCGATGTACCTAATTCCATTGAAATTTTATAATTTACATCCGGATTTAAGTAGCAATCTGAGCGAATAGAGTGAATAATATGTGTATATGTGTGACACCGACACAAAAAATCCAAAACTTTTGATTTTACTCGCAGCGTGTCTGACATCGAAATTGGTGTGCGCAAAAGCCCACACATAGCACACATTTCCGTGCACCAACACCGGTGCAGACACAAGTGTAGTGTCTATGGGCTGCTTTAGTATACTAGTTTGTGACCTCCCTGCGCCGGAGGTCTGAGTTAGAATATACGTATCTATTCCACTTTTTATTTTTGTCAAGCGGTTTAAAGAAGTGAAGAATAAAGAATATCCCTTGTCATGGTGAAATTCCTCTTTCTAGATCGGCAGAAAATTGTAGGTCCCCCGATTCCTGCCGACTAAAAATACGCATATATATAGGAATACTTGAAAGTTGTAAGGGACTATAAAGATCTAGTTCTCCACGATCGGTTGCGTCACTAATTAATTTTTAATTCCTTCTATGACTCCATAAAATTGTTTCGCTATAAAGAATAGAATGAAGTGTAGATTGTTTCCTTGGGTTTGTTTCCCTCTTTCGAAAATTGCGAATGTTGCACTGATGTTCAAAACTTTCTCTGAATCAAAGAAAATTCCCCTCGAGTTTGCCGATAGAACACCATTGCCAACTTAATGGGAACCTTTTTTTCCTCGGAAAAACAAGAAAATATCGGGGAAAGAATATTTCCAATTGCGAATCTCCCACGAAATAATTTTTACATAAGAACTTACTTGGGGACATTTTTGCATTGACATAGGTAACAGTTCCCTGGAAAAATTATTCACGATAGTTTTTTTTTTGATGAAAGGAATATTTACCCAAGATGATTGTGATTGCAAATCTCCAAAAATTGAACAAAACTCTGGAAAAATTTGTTTCTCGATGGGGCTGAATAAAAAATGTAATAGAAATAAGATTGGAAAAATATTGATTTTACACCCTATACCCTATATTAATAAAAAACCGCTTAACTCACTTCTTTCCACGAGTTTGTTAAGCCATGGAATATGAAGTTATATGCGAGTAAAAATATCCTATTAATATTAAAATAAATCGTTTGTGAAATAGGAAACTGTTGTTTATTGAATATCCTTTAAGAAAATCTACAACAATAACTAAAAATTCCCTTTATTCTATTGAAATGGAAATTGACGTTGTATTTTTGGCAGCACAAGATTTATTTTTAAAAGTGTAGGAGTGCAGTGTGAGTATACAAAATCATGCTCGGGGTTAGAAGCCCTCTATTTGGCCACGTTATTGGAAAAACGGGTTTGTTTTCGTGATATTTTCAGAACTTCAAGTCTGAAAAAATATTAATTTTTTAGCAATCTTTTTTAAGAGAATTAAATTATCTAAAATTTTATAATTGAATAATAAATAGAAGAAAATTTTCAAGAAAAATATTATTAAAGAGTTTTTAACACTTTCTTGCTAAACCCACTTTCTTCGATGAATTTACTTACACGCGTTTGATAAATTTCAATATTGTTTTATTAATACGAATTTGGATTTAATTCCAGACTTTAAGGGCCAGCTTATGAGTTGACTTTGACTCGAGAGCTTAAACGCCAGTTGAAATTTTTTTTATTCAATAATTATTTTCTCAGCTCTTTGAAAAATATCCTTGGGATATTTGTGAAATTTAAAACAAAAAACGTCATTTTTAAATTTGAATTTGAATCTGTCAATCATATTTGAATGTTTGTCTGCGTTTAATTGTGTTTTCTTCTGTTAAATTGTGTTTTTTTTTGTCAAATTGTGATAAATTGTGAAAAAATAATTGAAAAATAATGATTGACAAAAAAAATTTCAGTGCTTCAAAACAGTTACATACTTCGAAACATAATAGGCATGTTCAGGAAAATGAGATCTCGGAGAAAGTTGGTTTCTTCGAGTTTGAAAAATATCCCTAGGATATTTGTGAACTATAAAACAAAAACTGTCTTTGTAAATTTGAATCTGTCAATCATATCTGACTGTTTGTCCTTGTTAAATTGTGTTTTTTGTGTCAAATTTTGTTTTTTGTGTCAAATTGTGTTAAATTGTGAAAAAATATTTAATTAAAAAATAATGGTTTAAAAAAAAGAAAAATAATTACTTCGGCACATTTTTTTTGCGATAATTGAAGCCAACACGCTTTTGAAAAAAAAAATAAACAAAAAAAAAACTTTTGTACGTAAAACCTCAAGTTTGCTCGGTCAACTTCCACTTTTTCCAGGAGTTGACTAATCTTAAGTTGATCAACTCTAGAGTTGAAAATCGAAAGTTGAAAACGTAAACTTTGAGTGAATAAAAAGAAATCCACAAGTTGCAAATAAAAATCCTCAAGTTGTGTTCAACAACTTTTAGTGAATAAAATCGGCCTAAATTAACTTGTTGATAAGTCATGTTTATTAATATTAGTATACTTGACTAAACGAACGATAAATTTATCACAATATAAATAAGTATAGACTTGCTTATTTAATCTTATTACGGCATATTCATATATAGTCAAATTTTAAATCCAAATCTAACTGAAACGGAGTCTGTTTAGTTAAAAAGCAGTTTTAAGGATATTCTAATACAATTTTACTATAATTTCCCTTGAATCTATCAAAAAAACAAAAACCACTGACCGCGGAATTGCCAGCAGCAAAAACACTGAAATTAAATCAAAAATTCCGAATTTTATATTATTGTTTATTTATTTTTGACGTTTGATATCCCTAGAGTTAAAAACAGCTTAAACATACCTTCCGTCGTGTTTATTTTAAAATTCCAGGTTATCGTTCAAAAAGGGGTTTAAATTGTCATTTAATAACTTAAATCGGAATTTATTAAGGAAAAACAAAATCAAAACTTAACGAAGAACTATATGAATATGTCCCATTGAGACTATAGACCGCTAGTACTCACTAAAGGTAGAGTACTAGCAGTGGCTTAGTGTGGGTTTTTGCTGACTTGACAGAAAAACTCTCCAAACAAAGAGAAAGAGCAAGAGCAATAAAACTCTGCAAACAAAGATAATAGATCAAGACAAAATAAAACTTCACTGTCTTATCTGAATTTCAATATAACGCTTTGAAAATGGTTTACATTCTGAATACCGATCGAAAATACCATGAGAAGATTTTTTGTATATCAAATGCTCGATGTTCGTAAGTTTTTTTATAGTGACTTTAGCAAAAAAAAAAAAATATAAATGACAGTCCTAATTTTGTTTTACCAATGACGTGTTGTTCGTTATATTTTGCTGCCTTTTACATATAAAGAAGCATCACAACGAAATCTTATTGATTTGAAATTGTATAAAAGCAGTCAGGCCCAGACCCGATTTTATTTGCAAATAATCCTCTTTGAAAGAGACAAAGGACGTGCCATTTAATTTGGATGCTTCAATAATGATTCATTCAAAGAATATAACCTTTTGAAATATAATGCCACCCAAAAGTTAAGATCACAAACTGATGCTCCGACCAAACGACAAAGTGATAATTCTTTGTTTCGCCTTTCAAAATATTGATAAGTAGGTATTCCCAGAACTTATGCCCGAAATAAAAAAAATAAATAAAATCGACTAAAAATCTAACGTGACCGCACGTGATTAAATTTATTAGATTCATAAATTCAATTTGATAACTTTGTGGTTGCTAATGTTATAATATTGTTGATGTTTTTTTATTGAAATTGTCAAATTATTCTATTTTTCCGTTTGACTGGATCTTCATCAGCAAAATATAACAACAAAATATAGATATCTATTAGCTGATGATGATCGTGATCATTATAATTCTTTGAACTTTTTGTTTTATTTTATTTTCGGTACCGAAAACAATTATTAGTAGGTAGGTATGATAGAGTTGAATCAAATCTAAAGACAAGACAAGCGAGCTCTAGAAAAAAAAAACGAACATAAATCTTCAACAAAAAGGCCAGAAAACGTGTCAATTTGAAGCAAAACGAGACCCAAAGACCAAAATCACACACGCATTCCATGGTTGGTTATATGTACATATATATGTCCTCCTTTTCGTCTCTACCCAGCTTCTCTCTCACGAAGTCTCAATCAAGCTAAAGCTGGACGAATGATGGTCGGTCGCGCCAAAAAACACCAATCGAGTCAACTGGAGTTCAACTGTGGAGTTGAACTGCTCCCGCAATAATCCAATTGAAATTATTTAATTGAAGATTTCATCATTTAAATTTCTTGGATCTCGCGTCTCCTTCTGCTTCTTCTTCATTGTTGTTGCTTTGGCCACTTTTTGTTTTCATGAAGTTTTTTTTATTTTTGATCTTATGTTTGGTATGGTTAATTTTTGTTTTTGTCTGCACATCTTACGTGTTCTTTGATTTATTGTGTTTTTTTTTTATCAGAGAAAAAAAAATTAAAGAGGTGAAATTTTTTGGACTTCTTTGTCTTTAAAATATAAATTTCTGTATTTTTTTGTTTGTAGACCATTGCTGGTGGGCAGGTAAACATTATTTGGAATTACAACACCAGGTCACCATCAGACTAGGATTGCCAGGTTGGCCTTTTTTCATTTTTGAATTCGCATGATAAAATCGACTTTCCACACGCTCTCTCATAGTGTTTTGACATATGTATATGTCAAAAATGTGTGAAGAAAATGGCGCAAAATTTTAATCAATGTAGTACGATGTTAAAGCATTTTTAGTATGAGAAAAAAAATTTAACAACTGACAGAACACCTCATACAATTTGACAGCCAACCTTACACGATTTAACGTGTGTTTACAAACGAAATTTTTTAAGTCTGGTTCTAAAATATTCAACAACTCTATCAATTTTGTCGTTGCTTGTATGAAAAAAAGAAAGGTATGAAAATAAATTGTTCTCCCAAATTTTACAATCGCATATTATAATTAATTTACACTTTCAGTTTGACACATGTGTTGATACTCAGTGAGATAGGGTCTTGAAATAAATCAAAACACTCTGAATTCATTCAATTCTGAGCAATCTTAATGTCCTCCTGCTCTATTTCGCTGAGCAAACTAAAAAACATTAAATTGAAACTTGCAAAAAATTGTCACATAGGTAACCCTGGTTAAACATATACACTCCCTTTGGACAGAGAGAAAAGCGATCACATACATCAAGCAAATTTTACATAGATACCAACTATACATTTTGTCAAAAGAAAAAAATAAGTAAAGTATGTTTTCATTTTTTCCGGAAGAAGCTTACAAAGTCATATTAAGCTCTCTGAAATGAAAAAAAAAAATAACATTTTCTTGGCCAAAAGTGAACATAAGATTTTATTTTGGAAACGTGATTTGAATTCGTTGAACTGAATACAATGAACAATAAAGTTTCCCACGAAATGCGGGTTGTCTTTTGTTTTGTTTTGTTGTGTTTTTTGTAATGATCGCTTCTGCCAATTTGTCAGATTTAAAGTCAAATTCCTTGGAAACAGTTGTCATAATAAAGAAGAATTTCAGTAAAAAGGTATGAATGAAGTTTAATTTTTTTTAAATCAAAATTGTTAGCAATAACTGTGAAGCACAATAATTATCACGTTGTGATTTGGAGAAATTTTTGAGGAAAATTACTTGTGTGCGACTATATGAGTCAACTCGCGTTGCCCCAATAAGTGAAGGTACAGGTATACCGTATAAGCATTATGATTGAATTATTATGCAATGAAAAGTAAGAAAAGAATTTTAATAACTGTGTTCCAAAAATGTATTAAAGTAAGATATAATAGTATCTATATGAAGATAAAGAGCCTTATAGCCAAGCACGCTACAAGACTTGGTGGTATCTACTTAATCAAATTTTTTAAATAGGATTTCTAGAGGCGCGAGGAAAAGGAAGCAACTCGCAGCTTCTTTTAATCAGCTTTATTGTGCGTTGCAGGCGAACAACATTCCACACGGAAAATTTGACATTTCACTTTTCCCCTATTGTGAGATTCACCCGAAATTTGATGTTCGAAAAATTCCATTTAATGTGAACATTCGTTTTGGCCCACTGACAGCATAAATTTCCACTTATTTAAGTAGGCGAACGAAATTTCGTTCGGGCGAAAATGTGTGAAACTCACAATATATGGCTGAATACATTCATATATTATATCCCTTTCAGAGACACACATAGTGTATGTGTGCTTTTTACTAATTTTTTTTAGAACTTTCTTAAAATGGTATTTGAAAAAATACACACTCATATATATGATCTCGGTCATTAACCGCCATATTATTCACTCGATTCACCCATGTTAAAAGTTATATCCGGGTGTAAATTATATTAATTCAATGTTAATAGGTACATCCAGATTTAAGTATTAATCTGGATGTATGGAGTGAATAATATGTCGGCGAATGTTGAAAAAAAGCTCGATAAATGATATAATTATAAATTTATTCTAAAATATTTTTAATTGCGGTATAATTAAATAGTTACTACTGCTTTTGCGCAAATTTTTGATTAGAAAAAAAATTTCGTCTTGAAATTGGATTACATTTTGATAATATCGAGACCAAAGGAGGATCTAGATGATGGTTTATTTATACCAAAAACAGCTTTAACGATTTTGATAAACAAAATTGTAGGTAGGTAGTTATATATGTACATAATCGGTTTTCATTTCGGTAACAACACTTACGAAAAATAGTTTTTAAAAGCAGAATAGAACCGTTTTTTTTTTTGATTTTCTACTTTATCGTTAACAGTTTATAATATTTCGATCAAAATTTTAAACTAAAAATAATACTGTAAAAGAATTTTCTAAAAAAATATTTTTTTTTGGATTTATGAAACAAAAAATTGAAAATTTAATTATTTAGAAAACGGATGGATACATTTTTTGAATTTAAATTTTACAGTGTATTTTATTAAATACTCTTAACTGACATTGCAGTTCTGTCTCGCAATTCTGTCCGTCTGTCTGTCCTGTCCTGTCCTTTCGGCTGCAGCCAAAACGGGTGTGTCGATTTTCTTTAAACTTGGTAGGTAGTAGGTACCTATATAGCGTCCCCGACATATTTTTTTTTCATTTTTTTGGGACCAAAAATAACGATACCTGCCGTACAATTTTTTCAAAAATAACGGTACCTGTCGTAAAAATTTTTCAAACAAATAATGTGCTTGAACAAAATCAGTATTTTTTTTTTAACAAAAAAGACTACCATTTTATAAAAAAAAAATTTCGAAAGGTGGTTAAAAATGGTACCTCCCATAGAACCAGATAACTTAATAATTCGAAAAGGACTTGGTAGATTTTTATTAAACTTGGTGCCCAGCAGTTTCTTAATATTATCTAGCAGATTTTAAATGCAAATTATTCTTATAACCTTCCATAAAAGTGTTAAGAAACCGGTAAGGAAAATTTAATTTTTCTCGAAAACGACTTCTAAGATTTTGATTAAGATTTTTATATGAGCACATAAGTACAATTTACTATATTATTGGAAATAAAAGTGTACCTGTGGATTAAAAATGGTATCTGTCATTGAACCATTTTTTGGTTTACGACTATCGCATTAGATCTGTTTAGAGAATTTTAATGAATTTTTTAAACAAAATTTTGTAATAAGTTTGAATTATATTGCATACCAAAATTTTCAAAAAATAAATTTTTGATTTAAAAAAATAAAAGTTATTTTTTGAAAGATCGATATTTCAAAATTAATTTTTTAACTTCGCAGTGTTACTAAATTCTAAAAAATTTTGTACCAATTATTTTTTCTTAAAAATGTTTAAAAAAATTGACACATATAACGGGTGATTTTTTAAGAGGTTTAGAACTTTAAAAAAAAAAAAAACACAAAAAATTCGAAAAAAATGAATGAAATATTTATTGGAATCGATAGTTTGAACCTTGCAATTTAATGTTTAAAGATAATTTCATGCAAATGTTGACCGCGGCTGCGTCTCAGGTAGCCCATCCGCTGAGTCCAATTTTGGCATACTCTTTCACACATATCGGCCGGTATCTCACGAATGAATGCATGGATGTTGGCTTCCAGTGCGTCAATCGAAGCGGGCTTGTCTCTATAGACATTAGCCTTGACATACCCCCACAAAAAATAGTCTTATGGTGTCAAATCGCACGATCTAGGCGGCCAATTGACCGGCCCGAAACGTGAAATTAACTGTTCACCAAACTCGCCTCGCAATTGCGCCATTGTTTCGCGTGCTGTGTGGCATGTGGCACCGTCTTGTTGAAACCACATATCATGCAAGTCAAGAACTTCCATTTCGGGCAAAAAAAAGTTTGTTATCATCGCTCGGTAGCGTTCACCATTGACAGTAACGCTGCGATTCGCATCATCTTTGAAGAAATATGGCCCAATAATGCCGCCGGCCCATAAACCGCACCAAACAGTGGCTTTTTCGGGATGCATTGGTAGCTGTTGCAATGCTTCTGGCTGAACTTCACTCCAAATGCGGCAATTGTGCTTATTTACGTACCCATTCAAGCAAAAATGAGCCTCATCGCTGAACACAATTTTTCGATAAAAAAGCGGATCGAACCGAGCACGAATTTTGATAGTAAAATTCAATAATTTGCAAGCGTTGTCCATTTATAATACGATCCATGGTTAAATTGCAAACCAAACTGAAGCTGTTTGACAGTGACACAAGGTACTAAACACACGTCAGCTGTCAAAACCAGTGTTTCCAAAACCAAACCAGATAAAAAATCACCCGTTATAAAAAAAAAAATTTTAAAACCGCTCCAATGATTTTAATTTTTTTTTCTCATGCCTTGAGACTTTTTTTTAAGAAATCAGATTGTGTACATTGCGTTGGTGTCAAAACAATTTCAGAGGCTGTTTAATCAATTTATTCCAATTACATTGATTTTTATTTTTAAGAATTTTTCAGTTTAAACTGTTAGTTCCATGTATATATGCAACTACGGTCCTATATTTTTCATATATTTATGTAGGTACCCATATAGTTATTCCTTAAACTAAACTACTACGTTTTTGGAAGGTGGCATAAAATAAAGGCTACCATAACTAATTTATTTATTTTAAAATCAGGCCAATAGATCTGAATTATTCAGACATTAAAACCACAGTATGGTCAAGTTCGCGCAACCCAGTCGTGCATTTTATTTTTTTTTTTTTTTAACTAAATTATTTTAGGGCTTTTTGTAAAAATTTAATTTTTTTTAACTTTTCCTCTAATTTTTTTTTTAATATTCCCACTTATAAAAAATTGTATGTAAGCTTTAAGCTAAATTTTGTGTCAAGTTCAGAATCCCCAAAACTAAGATTTTGAAGCAGTAAAATTAAGACAGACAAATTATATGATTTTTTTTAAATTTAAATCCAAGAAATTACCTACAGTCAAGTTCTAAGTTTTCTAGGTTCCTTTTTCTTACCAGAATATACCTCGAATTGGTCTAAAAGTATTATTTTTCTAACCGAAATTTCAACCTGAACTTGTGTATGTTTCTAAAAGTAAGTTTTTTGTTTGTTTTTTTTTTAATATTTAAGGTACCTACTAACTTGAGTTTTTTTCTTCAAGTTTTGGAAGGAGTTATTTTAAGAATTTTCGCATTTTTGGATTTTAATTCAGAGCATAATGTACATAATGTAATTTTAAATTAATTGAACTTTTTTAATTTATAGAAATTTGTATCTTGGAAGTTTTGGGATTCCAAAGAAAATGAACTGTTTTATTATACTGTCATTTTTATTTAGTTTTACCAACAGATTCTTAAATTAATTAAATGTAATCTATTTCTACAAAGTATCAAAGAAAATTTTTACTTAAGTCCAGGACTTGTATGTTTTTTTGAATTTTAAAATCAATTTTTTTTTAAGGGTCAAATTCATAAGTACTTATAAATCTCTTTAAATTACCACTATACCAAAAACATTTAAATAATATCATCATTATAATTTATTCCAGTTCCGACTTATTATGTCTTCATTATGAAGTAAACTTAAACAAAATAAAAAAAAAATATCTATGTCATATTGCCTTCACTTGACTGACGTGATAACTTCTTTACATCTTTACACCACACACTCTACATGCTACTATACCTATGCCCTGGCCACATTATCTAGGTAAGCAACCATTCGTATATAATAATAACGTAACAATACTATCAAAAGGCAATAATATAATGAAAGCTAAACTAATACTTTCTAATTATTATATTTTCTGCTTTTTTTTCCTTATATTTTGCGTCAATCTTAATTCACATTTTATACCCAACTTACTTACTTACTTACTTATTATTGCTTGCCCTGGCCCTGGCCCCCTTTTTGATGTTCATTTTTCCCATTTAATAACATTTTCTGGCGCTCAGATGCTTTTTTCATAGTGCTGTGAAAAAATATTTTTTTAAATGCATTTAACATTTTCCAGAAGTGATATGGTAGCAGAAATGTTAAATAGGGCAGTATATGTAAAGCAAAGTTTAATTTCAAAGATTGACATATGTAATGACAAATTTTTAGTAAAATAGGTTTAAAATCCGCTTGAAGTGCAAAGCACTAGTTCTAGCTTGAATTCATATTTAAATTAAATCAATTTGTTGATACAATAGGTGTGTTCCTTTACTTTGAAACTCTGTCCATTTGTGTGAATTTCTACATATTTCATTTTTTATTTATGTTTGTATGAACTATGACAGAGTTTTGTGTAGAGATTCGCAGAGATGCACAGAGTTTCAAAGTAAAGGAACTTATCTTAGCTTCATGGCGGCTATTTGTAATTTTTTGACAGTTGAATAAAATATGAAACACAATTTGTATAAATGTCATCGACTTCTTACAAGCTTTAAGGCCAAACAATTTTTTAATTAAAATATTAATGCAATTAAATTAAACATGGATATCAATAAATTGTATACTTTCTAATCCCAAACAATTGAAATTCAAACTTCGTGGTAAAAAATAATTTCTGCAATAATTTTTTTTATCAGTACTGTACCTAGAGTATCTATATAAAATGCTTAAAACTTTAACCCATTGTATTCATCCATATAATAATATAATAATGAAATCCAGAGTGAGAAGATTGTTTTGCTATGGAACTAAGGCTTATTAACCACTTCATACATATTATATACCTACAGCTTATTGTTGGTGTTACTGTTATTTATTGATGGTGTTATTATTATTGGTTACTCTTCATACAAAACTAACAAAAATCATTGAAAAGAAATTCCAAAACATAAAAAAAAGATTAAACAAAAAAAAAAAAAAAAAATAAAACAACAAAAAAGAGAAATGAAATGCTGCACAAACAACGACGACGATGGACTACGACGAGCAAAGATGTTATTGTGTTATTGTGGGGGAAAATGAGGAAGCCTTACCAACCAAACCAATTGGTTAGGAAACGCTTCTTTTGTGGTCAGTGATCGGGAGTAGGTACTTCACAATGGCTCTTTACTTTCACCAACAACAAAGACAAGAAGAGAACGAGATAAATCGAGGCCGCCCGCCGCCATTCAGCCGGCTATACTTATATGCACACCAACAACACCATCGATTGCTGCCACTCTAATAATGTACTGCGCAAGAGTGTAATAAATATCTTGCAATTAGTTAGTGCAAGATATTCTACAGGGTGTTGCTGCTGTGATTAGATTAGTTACATAGGTACTTTTATTTTAATTTTTCAGAAAACATTTTTTTTTAAATTTTGTCTTTAACGTTAAAACCAAACTTTAAGTAAAATAAGTTTTTGAAAAATAAAATTTAATCTTGGAATCAGGACGGATTATTTTTACATAATGCTGAGGAACAAGCTAAAACACTCCTACTAATAACAAATCGTTAATTATCTTCTAATTCACAAATCAACTTAAAAGTTAAAAATTTTATTCATAGATTAATTTATTTATTAATAAACAATTATTAACTGTTAATTCTCGTTAAAAAGGAAATCTAAAGAAAATTTAATACGTTCAATAAGAACACTACTGTCGCCAAAGAGTAATATTCAGTCTATACCGAAACACTTTCTCACAAAGGGTGAACATTTGCACACACACTTTCTCAATTGAGCTTGGATATATTGTGGCACTAGCTTTTGTTATATTTGTATATACCTATAGCCGTTGGCAAAAAAATGTTTGGTATTTTTAACTTATTTACTCGCACGCCAAGAATTAATTAATTAACATGCATTTTTGTCCGTTTTATTGATAATATTTAGCATTTATAAAAAAATAAATAAATTGGATGACAGATCGTGTAGAACTAAGGCCTAGTGACTTGTGTGCGTGTCATTAGCAGGAATTGAGTGGACCTACAATTTTCTGCCGAATCCAAACGTTTGATTTGAGTTCATTAATTGTGTTTGATTCCTGTTTCAATAAGCCCTGTATACACACTGGCGTAGTAACGCATGAAACACGAAAAATTCTGAACTGTGTCTACGTTCTGTAACTCTCATCGATAAAGTTGGTCGAGAAATGTCAGAAAATGGAACAAAACTCATATTATTTGTTTCAATTTTCATCGTTTCCTGAATAATTTTATCGATGCGAGAATTACAAAACATATAGGCACACGATACAATGAATTTTGTTGTTGTAAAAAAAAATTAGAACGAAAATTTGGTCAAAACTCATAACCATAAATATAATTTTTTGGTGCGTAATTGCCTATGCGCTAAAGTGTTTTATTAACATATTTTCAGGGATTTTAAATACCACCCAATATTTTGAAGGGTTGAGATATGAAGACATAAAAGTTTTTTGAAGCTTTCAAACGTACATTACATACTTGCAGCACCCTGTTTCCGTGAAATAGTCAATATAAAAGAAGATCAGTGGTAGATCAATAGTTTCGATAGATTGCAGTGCGGTGGTGGGTCGATTGCGTGTGTTTCTTCATTTCTATCGGACTTAAGTCCAATCGACCTTTGAGGGAGAAACAACAACAAAACAGCAATGATCTATTATAATATACGGTTGGTTCAGCAATGGTGGCGGCATTTTCGTATTATCGATCAATTACACATTGAATAGTTGTTATTTGTTATGCACAAAGAGCTCAATTGAAACCGGTGAACCTTTGCAACATGCACACACAGGTTTGTGCTTTGGTGCGTCGCGTCGTCGTCGTCGTCGTTGTCCGGTACGCTACGCATTCCTTAAAGTATATCTGAATCTCCAAGATGAAAACAGTTATGAAATGAGGCATACATGTGCTATGCAGGTACTACGTACATATACATTCGTATATACCAAACCTATATACGTATATGAATAATACAGGTGGGGAGAAAAATGTTAAAAAGCGGTATATAGCGGCTGTGGCAATCACTGCAACTTGCAACATAAACACACTCTAAGGAAGAAGAAAACTTTTTTTTTAATAAATGAAAGAACATCACATAATACCGTTTTGAGTTTCCATTCCATTTGACTCCATTTGTCGCTTTTTCTCTATTTTTCTCGCCCTGGCTGTAATCGCCGCCAGCCTTTGCAAGTTGCAATGCAACGACAACGTCAGGCAGCATTACGATATGATACGACGAGGACGGTGGAGTTGAATGGCAGTGGAGCATTTGGATTATGCTGCTTGCTGTGTTATTATGTCGTTGCTGTTTTATTTTGTGTTTGTGCGCGAGCGCGCGCGCCCCATCTTATAGCCACACGGTGGCATCGAGCGTCAAATGGTGCAACATAGGCGGAGGACCGGGTGGTTGGAGATCGGTTGCACAGAGCATACATATATAGAGGGAGTGTAATGCATAAATGTACGAGTATGTAAGGGAAATTGTCTTGGCTGTGATTGTGATGTGATGCACTGCACTGTGGTACTGTTGAACAACATAATATCAAGGTTGCCATACTATTTAAAAAAAATATTTCTGAATGGAAAATTAATGTTTTAATGGGTGTGATATCTAAAATTTAAGATAAGTATCCCAAACCCCCTGCACTGTCTTGGATTTTTACCGGTCATTGAGCCCGCTAAAATGTCAAAGTTTTTGTATTTATTTTCTTCTTCTGTGTCTGATGAAATAAATAAATCTTTGTCTATTTTCAAATGGTTTTCAAAATGTACATCAGTACATTTTTCTATATTTCAGATTAAGTTCTTTTCTTTTTAAAAATACTCTTCATTTTAGCGATTAACCTCAAAAGTCATTACAAGGCATTTGGGAATATTGATGTAAGGTAGATACATCTTAACTGTTGATAACGCCCATATTATTCATTTGATACATCCAGATTAAAACTTAAATCCTGATGTATTTACATTAAATTTGTGTAATTTACATCCGGTTTTAAGTTTTAATGTGGATTAATTGAGTAAATAATATGGCGGTAAGAATTGGAGCATTTTTAATTTTTGGTTTGTTTGGTTTGTAAAGCTTCGATTAGATGAGTTTGATACACCATTGTTGAATCTTAAACTTTATTGAATGCATTTTTCAATTTTTCTGCTTTATTTAGAACAAGTTCATCAGGCACACATATTATGAGTATCATCTGCAAAGGCATTGTTGTTCACTGGAATATCCCTAGCACATAACAAATAGAGAGTTGGTATTATGACAATATACCTTGTGGTTCACCGGCTTCAATTCTCTAAAGTTCTGAATAATTTTGCTCTCACTGAGTCGGTCGGTGATATGATAACATTACAGTATTTCGTAGTACTGCCTCGAAAAACTTCTATGAGTTTGTACTAAATTCCCAAATACCAAAACTTGGCAAAGGCCTGAATAACATTAACATAACATCTCTAAATAGAATGTTAATATCTAAGCCCAAACTGATGGTTTGGGGTTAACTTTCTTGCTTCTTTTATTTTGCAAATGTTCAATTTTTCTAAAATCTTTACCATAATTGACTTACCATCTTTTTTGTGACTGTTTTAATTTATACAGTTATACCTAAGGAGTACATTTTTAAAACAATTCAAAAAGCTCAATTAAGATTTTACTTCAACAAATCCCAACGACTGACATACTCCAAGAAAAAACAAAACAACATTCCACTTAAGAAATTTAACAAACAGAAAACACTGATGTGTATTACCACACCACCACGGTAACCCTAAACACTTGATATCCCCCAATGATATATCGTTGATGCTTCACTTCAATGGACGCGTGTAATTAATTTGCCAACTGTGGCAGCATTTAGTTCAAGCTTCGCATTTTGTCGCTCTTCACTCCTGCGATTGCTTGCTTGCTATGCGAATGCGACCCATGCATAAGCCATGCTTGTTTATGCTTTTGCTCACCTCTTTGCGTCTTTTATTTGCCCCAACTCTTCGTTGTCTCCACTCCCAAATCCCAATACCAAGTCCCAACTCCCAATCCCAACTTCAACTCCACCACACCATCATCGCCATCGATCGCATCGCATCGTTGCCACTTTGTATACACACAATATTGCTCGCTTTAAAGTGGCATGACCTGGACTGACCTCGATATTTCCATGTTGTATATTTTATTCGTTGGGTATAAAAACAAAATGTACTCTCTCTCTCTCTCTCTCAGGCTCTCTGCAAATCATTTTGTCGTCCCGTATTTTGTTGTTGTCTTTATTGTGTTGTTTGTGCTGTTTTACTTACCAAAAAAAAAAAAAATAACACAATTTATTTCCACACATTCGCAAAACGTTCGCAATTAGACAATCGTTATAATTCCGAGCCCCCATCTCAGCCTCCCGCCCCCCCATCAATGGTGTTGCTGTTGTTGTTTGTTGCCGTTTGCCTTTTATTTCTTCACATTCTTCATCATCAACATCAGCATATTATGAACCGAGTTGCCTTTGGCTGAAGCTTGACGCTCTACTCTATAGTCTATACCCCTCGAGCTTGTGTTCGACTCGAGGAGTAGAGAGACCAGAGACCTCATAAAGCGATGAGGATGACGATGATGATGATAATGATGATGAGAAAAGTTAAAAGATACATCGATGCATTGAATTAAAATGGCAATCTGGTGGATTGCTGGCTTTTTATTTGTATGTTTTTGTTTTTTTTGAGGAAATCTTTTGTTAAAGCATAAATGGACTTTAAAAAAAATGAAAGAGAGTCAAACTCTCTCACACTTATACAATTTATGTACTTTCTTGCTTTCAGATGTGTGTGCACTGTGCATGTGTATCTGAACGGATTTAAATATTGGATTCTCGTTTGAATGAATCTCTGGCTCTGGATACACTGATGGATGCACGCGACCTGCATAAGCAAAATGCACTTCCGCTGTGTCTTTTGAGTTTCAATTTTTTAACGCGCACAGTTCAGGTATTCAGTATTCAGGTATTAAGAGTGTGAGTGTTTGTGTTGTTGTTATATTTCAATTACACACGTACCTACGTGATGGGCTTGATATTATTGCTTTTTTTTTGTTTTATCTTGATGCATCTACATATGGCAAAGTGGCAGGTGTCAAAATATTTATAATTTTTGTGTTTTTTTTTTTATTATTATTCTTTTAGGAAGCCCCAATGGCGGCACACATGATGACAGCAGTTAAAGGATTTTTTTAATTGAATTCAAAACTTATTGACAAGTCATTTTGAGTTTATCTGCGATGGCAGTTGTTTGATGGATGGGATTTGAATGGGGGTATTATAAGACAGTTAAAGGGATACCCTTTGGTAGGTGGGGAAGTAAATAAAGCAAGTGGTCATTGGAAGGATTTAGTTTGGGGAAATGGAGGTGCATTGTGGAAATAAATTGAAATGCCATGCTGCTGTTGTATAACATTTCTCTTAGCACTCAGATTTTCTTAAGGCACAAGGAAGCTATATCTATAGGTTCCTCAATTGAACGTTGATTGTAATATTCGTTCATTTTGACGTTTTATAATATTTCATTGAGTGATTACTGTAAATGACAAAAATATTCTTAAATCCAAGATTGTAACTTCCTCTCTTTGGAAAGAATTCTTTTGCCGCAAAGGGACACATAAATGGTTGTAGTTTTTTTAACTGTTAGATTTCTCGAAAGTTATAATTTGCTCTTTATAGGTAGCACCGAACTTCATTAATAAGTAAAAATCAGAAGAATCAGAAGAATCTGTATGGATTTTATTCTTAATTTAAGAAAATGAGTTAAAAACCTAACACTTGGTTTGGTCTATGAAAGTGTAGTATTATTTTTATAGGATGGATATGTTCTCTAGGTCGGGATAAAAAATTCCTTAAAATTCATTATAAGTTTAAAATCCTTTATGGAGTTGAAATCAAAAATTATTATTTTTAAAAAGGTTATTTATTTATTTGAGGCTTCACGTTGGGCGCCAATTATGAAATGAATATTTTTAAACTTAAAAGTGAATTTTATCCTTGACTTAATTACTTTTTTTTTTTTTTAAACAACACAAACATATATATGCACGTAAGACCTAGGGTCTTATAAATTAGGCAAATGTTAGAAGGAATAGAAGTATAGGATAGATTTTTGTTGGCACAGTGGATTGAGAAATTAGGTTTTGATTATCTCATTAAATCCCAGGGATGGCGTTTAGTTGAGGGAGTATAGAAAAGAATGCTGCTCAGACTGGGGACCGAACCCACACATCCAGGTTAGCAGTCAAGCACTACTTCCACTGCGCTGGGGCCACCCACATAAAATATTTATGAATGAATATAAAAGTATCGGGAATCGGAAATTCGACTGAAATAAAATTGGCTTTTGGGCTATTTGTTGAACTTAAAAAAAAAGTGTAGGTATATTGCTAGAAAACTTCATCATTATAGTCGGCTTAGTACGTGAAAAGAGCTAAGTCGACTTTGCAAATCTTACAGAAGAGTAAAAAAACAGTAAATTTTTGCATAAGGCTCTATATAAAAACTGATTTTCTCTTTGGGATTCTGCAACAACTACGATACATTGGACAAAAGTGATAAAAACAATTTGGGCAGAATGTGTTTCTTAAAAAAATGGCATCAAAATCTTAATTTTGACCAAAAGTGAACTTAGCGCAGTGGACTTAGTTAGCCGACGATATGAATTTAGAGCGATTTACAATTTAATTCTAAAATTCACTTTAAATTGAGCTCCAAGCAACTAGGTATTCGTCTTATTGTTTTGATTTCAGAGCCTATCACAAAATTATAATTTACTTCAATGTTTCTACATCTTCAATCCTTTTACCGATTATCATTTAACAATTCTTAATTTCAGTACTAAATTTATATGTACATAGATTATTAAACATTGACAATAAGATTCTATTGGAAACAAAAAAAAATCAAGAATTCTAAGAAATAATGTGAAGTAGCAGTGAGAAACTATGAAGTATGTTAGCGTTTAAGTATAAATTAATGTTTGGTCTAGCTTCACCCAAATAGCATGTACAAAAAAAATAAAGGCAAACATAAGTTTTATTATATTAAAAAGATACATTTCATTATTGGAGTTTTATGCAAAATTTCAAGGCTCAAAAAATTAAGTTAAATTAAATTTAATTATAAACATTTCACAATTATCGCCCAACGTGAAACCTCCAACTATAAATAATCTTAAACTGGTTTTATATATGTATTTAATTCTAACAAAGTTCTTATAAACCATTCAAAACTTATTTTTTATTTTTTATCGATCTTCACAATTGGCGCCCAACTTGAAACCTACAACCATAAATAATATTTAACTGGTTTTTTACATGTATTTTATTCTAACATAGTTCTAATAAACCATCGAAAACTTATATTTTGTTCATATGTTGCACAAGTAATAATTTTCGCAATTGGCGCCCAACGTGAAACCTCCAGTTAAATAATCTTGAACTTTTTTATATAATTTATTCTACGAAAGTTTGAAAAACACATTGAAAATTTTACTTGAAAGTTTAAATACACATTAAAAACATTTCACAATTGGCGCCCAACGTGAAACCCTTAACTAAATAGATAATCTTCAACAGTTTTTATATATTTAATAGTTAAAAAGTTCCAATAACACATCCAACACTAAATTTTTTTTTCAAATGTTGCACAAGTCATAATTTTCACAATTGGCGCCCAACGTGAAACCTCCAATTAAATAAATAATATAACTGTTGTTATAAACTTTATTCTACCATAGTTCTAAAAACAGATCCAAAACATATAAAAGTCACAATTTTGGTGTGAGGAAATTCTTTATAAAAAAACAATCAAAACAAATTACAGATTCTTGATCTCTATTTGCTAAAGATAGGTATAAGAAATAATATCCATTTAAAACTCATTTTCTAAAAATACCAAAACAGCCAAAAATATCTGAAACAAATAAAAAAAAAAAGAAACAACCAGAGAAAAGAAACCCCTTGTACAACAATATCTGAAGTATATTTTTCTTATTTCAAAATATTTCCAAACCCATAGATACAATCTCGATACTGATCGGTGTATATATAGTGTTTTTTTTTTTATTTTTTTTTATTTTTGTGTGGCATCACATCATCACTCTCCGTCACGCTGCCGCACTGATATGATTCTGATGCGGGGTGTATACACGACTCGAGCCTATATTTTACGAATGTGCAGCAGTATCGAAAAGTACAAGTGTTCCATCGCTATACGAATCCGAACTCATAGTTCATTGTTCAATGTTTCAATCAGATCAAAGGCATATATAGATATATCTGTGTGTATGTAGTTACATCTGTGTGTGGTGTTGGTGTTGTTGTATATTTTGGCTGATGCTGGTACGATGGATGGATCGAAAACCAAGATCGGAATTCCGACCAAATTCGACCCATCGACTGACTGACGACACGACAAGGATCGAACACGATGACTATGACGACGACAAAGACGACGCACGCACGCACGATGATGTTGATGATGGGAAAGAGAAAAGCGGGAAAAATTGTTTTCCACAAAATTTTTCATTTGACTATAAAATATGTAAATGCTGCTATTATTGGGACGCCATATACGTGGCAATCTGTGGTATTTTTAGATGCACGAAGGGGCAGGCGCGATCGGTCTAAAATATGCCACAACAACAAAAACAATGAACAATTCTGATTTACGCATCCAATGCGATGGAGACTCGCAACATTGGGATGTGAACAGGCGAAATAAATTCTCCGGCCAATGAGTCAATAATTTATATTTAAATTTGTATTTTTATAAAATAAAAAGAAATGTTTCTTGAATTTGTAAAACTGTATCTGTATCTGTATGTGATGCTGCTACTGCAGCTGGTAAATATTTGGGGTGTTTTGATGGATTTCCTATATAATATCAAGACAAGTTATTCGTAATATAACTCAGTTTACGTCTTGATAATTGAAGAAAGTTTAAATTAATCAGTGGCAGTGTCTGACTGAGTGATCATTTTTTTTTTACTAAATGTACTTAAGCTTCTGGCTGATCCTAATAATAAAGTTGTGCATCTGCTTCTGACTTTTGTTGGCATGGAATGTGCAATGTGCACTCATATTCTTTTAGTCTCAGACCTACCACCATCATCATCATCATCATCGGGGGGAATTTTAAGTGGACTTGGAGTGCACTCTCTTCAGTGCAGTGATCCACTCCGTCGTCCGTCGCGTCGTCCATCTTCCATCTTCCATCGTCGTCGTCCATCGTGCATCGTCTCTGTCCTGATGTCCATTCTCTGTTCTGTGTCTGGGATCTGGAAGTCTTGATGTAACAAATTACAAGTCCAAGGAGATAACTTGTCCGAGCGGCATCCGATTTAAATCTCTGCGCGGCTGTAAGAACACTCCGCAGGGTAAAATCAATTAATGGAATCTTTTTATTTTTTTTTTTTTTTTTTGATTCGTTCGTTGTTTTATTTTAATTTTAACCGTTGTCGCCACCGCTGCTGCTGTTGTTGTGATGTTTCTTTGGTTCTTTATTGAGATACTTTTGCAATATACCCACTTCGTCGTCGTCGGTCGGACACACTTAATGGAATAAAATTCCTCCAGAGTTCATTGCTGGTCTTTTGTATCAATGTTAACTAGTATAGAAACTTGAATCAGCAGATATATAGAAGTCCACGTTTTTTTTTTTTAATTTTATTTGTTGTTATACTGTCCGATTGCTATTGTTAATGGTGGATTCTTTCTTTTTACTATATGGATTGATTGTTCTTTGATTTTTCTATGAATACAAAGACAATAAGATTTTGAACAACAACTTATTTGGTGACAGAAACTTAACTAAGTACCTATATTTAAAAAAAATGTTAATTCCGTGTATGTATGATCTGTGAAATTGGCCTCAGATCTAATACATATATAAGATTTGTCTCGCAAAATGTTATCCTTAGAGTTCGCTTCCTTTTTTCCTTTATAAATTCCAATTTAAATTGCGTAATTTACGAAAGCGAATAAATTGTAGAACATGGAATTTCATTTCACGTGAAATTGAAATTTGACTTCAATTCGATAACAAATAAAGTATCAAAATAATCCTTGCTTTATTGAAATGCGAATGTTCTATATCTATGCAGGGTTCAAAAGTAAAAACTCTTGTGATATCGTCATATCTCACCTTTATAAAAAATTTAAAAAAAATCTGCCGAAAAATCATCTTAAAACAAATTCCCCACGCCTTAAATACTACTCCAACCAAAAATTCCTCACACAAGGTTGACAATTTTTTTTATCGCATTCCTGATGGTGTTAAATTCATCCATATTAGACATTTCACTGATTTACTGCGAATAATCAAAAATCGATTTTGGATTTTGCTTTTTTTCGCAGATCGCGCTAAATTTTAACTCGCGCTTTTTTCTCCTTTTGACATTAGAGAACGTTTGTGGAGAACATGTCACAGAAAGTGAATTTTATGAAAAAAAAAAAAAGAATTTTTTCGTTGGATGAAATAAGTTGTTGTTTGTTCTTAAATATTAGATTTTTATTTCTCAAATATTAGATTTTTATTTTCGCAAAGTAAAGTTCACGAAAAATAGGATTTCTCTCTTTTTGATGGAACGAAATCATCTGAGATCTCATGAGGTGTATTTTTTTGCAAGCCTGGGGGAAAAAGGATAAAAAAATGAAAACAAGCTAAAGAATTCACATGTAAAAGACAAACAACAACTAATTCCCTGCAACTTTAGTTAAACCCAGAGAACTCTCGGGGCTTACATAAGCGCACTGTAAAATTTTATTACTGCTGTGAATTACATACTTGTAATTGATAGATTGTGTGAAAAGTGAAAACTCCATTTTGTTTCTGTGATGACATCTCTAATCCCCGTTGTTGTTTTTGACACCCAATTGTCCTCGGGGATTGCAAAATTACACACCTATTGTACACCTATATCTCAGCAATCACAGTTACCTGAACAGAATTCCTCGCAAAATTTCTCAGCTTTGCTGTCAAAATTTTGAGGAAAAAAATCTTGGATTCGCTTGCTCACTTTCTGAATGAACAAAATTTCTGAGATCTCATTTTTCTGCAAAGGCCCCAAATATGCTGAGCAATTATTTTGACATAATACAGGGTGGCGCACCAATTGTGTTACAATAAGAAATTCAAATAACTTTTTTTTTAATCGATGTATTTCATTTATTTTTTTTTTATTGGTTAGAAAATTAAATTTTATTTTAAATAGTTAGTTGTTTTTAAAGATTATAGACCGCAAATGACCTCCACGCTGTCCCACGCATATGCGGCACCTGGTCAAAAAATTATTCATTGCGGCCTGAAGAGTTGAAGTTGGGATCGCCTCAATTATTGTCGTTATGGACTGCTTTAATTCAGTTAAATTCCTGGGCTTCGTTTTATACACCTCTTGCTTGACATAACCCCATAAAAAGAAGTCTGGTGCAGTCAGGTCAGGTGACCTTGGGGGCCAGCGAAGAGTGGAGTTCCTAGAAATTAATTTGTTTGCGAATTTTTTGTTTAGCTCCGCCATAACTGGTCTGGCTATATGTGCAGTTGCTCCATCTTGCTGAAACCAAACGCTGTTGAATGGTATACGTCTTCGGCGCAGTTCTGGGTAAAAAAACTCCTTCAACATCTTTAAATAACGGTCCCCATTGACAGTAACGGTTACACCGTTTTCTTCAAAGAAGTACGGCCCGACAATACACCTTGATGAAACTGCGCACCACACAGTGACTCGTTCTGGGTGCAGTTCCGTCTCATGGAGCATTTCTGGATTAGACTCATTCTATATACGGCAATTTTGCTTGTTTACATTGCCGTTAAGATCAAAATGGGCCTCATCAGACATGAACAAACAATTGATCAATGTGTTGTCTTCTTCGGCCATTGATATCATTTTTTGGCAAAATTCAAAATTCCAGGCGAACAGGCAAATCCTGAGGGTTTAACTTGCTAGTAATTTGGACTTTGTACGGAAACAAGTTTAAATCGTCATGAAGTATCCGTTGTAATGACCGTCTACTAATTCCAATTTGCCCCGATAAGTTTCGGGTCGAAACGTTCGGATTGGCCTGTATTGCAGATGCTACTGCTGCGATTGTATCCTGAACCCGAACATTGGCATCTCGATGGTACGGCCTTCGTGCGATGCTTCCAGATTCGGCAAACATGTTTACAAACCTCATAATGGTCCATCTACTCGGGGGATTACCGCCAAACTCCCGCCTAAATTCCCTTTGGACGGAAATGACGGACTGCAAAGCATGGTACCGTTGCACTATCCAAATTCTTTTCTCCGTATCCCAAGCATCCATTTTTATAAATCTAAATAGTAACCTACAAAATAAAAAAAAATAAGCCGATTACTCACACAGAAAAAAAGTTATTACGTTTTATTTTTGTAGCACGATTCGTGCGCCACCCTGTATTTAAGTGATTAACAGTAAGAAATTAAATATTGATTTTTTGTGCTGAACAATTATTTTGATATAATGTAAGTGATTTACAGTAAGAAACAAAATATTGACTTTTTAGCTGGAGCATGCGCGTATTGGTTACCCTGCACTCGGATAAAATTTTTGGCTTTACTTTAGCTTGAATTAATTTTGTATTTTGTATGGAAATTGGAAGCTAAAATTTGGCGTGATCTGGGTATTATATATTTTGAAAATAAATAACTTTTTATTTTGAATTAATGATCCAAGTTCTGTTGTTCCAATTAAATGGAACCTATATACACTATTCAACTTTCCTTTATCAATTTGGCAATATGTAAGAGTGTTTGTATTTTTGCGAATAACTTCGGTGGATCAAGAATAACTTAAGACATACATCGAGAATTATTGTCGAGTTTTTATCAGGCAGTAGAGCAAAGTTTTCGATTAAAATTTTCGTCGAAAATAGAATTGTATTCATCCAAAAAGCTCAATTCAAACTCAATTTCATAGGTTTCCTTCACCCACATTTTAAGTATTTGTATGTTCGTATGTAAGGTTCAATTTATTACGGCTTAGCTTTTCTTATATGTATATATGTATAGGTGTATAACATACATATATATATATAGGAGAAATAATATCTTTCCGATTTGCTGCATTTCGCTTAAGCCAGTTCTCATTTCGACTCCTATACCTACCCTTCCCCTCAGCCCATCATTTTGCCCTCAATTTTCTTCATTCCACCATCAGAGAATCAACTCTCTCTCTATATTTATGCCTATCTGCTTAAAGGTGCTACATATATGTTGGAGTATGGTTGGATATTTGTTCCTAGCTGTTATCCCAAAGTTCCCGGTTGCTGGTTGCTTCTTTGTCTTCATCTCAGCCTCATCGTCGTCGTCGTATAGTCGTCGTTGGATATATTTGCTTCCACCATCAGGCATCGCCCCATCATCATCATCTCTATCCGTCGTCGTCGACGTCGTCATATAGTTGGTGTTGGATGTTGTTGGGATTTAGTCTTTTCTCTCCACTCATAGGTATAGCTATATATATCTGTATCTGGATGTGCATAGAAAATTTCCAGCGCAGCAGTAATCATTTCGTTAAGTAGTTCTGGATATACGAATTGAATACTAGATACACAGATAGAATGAGACACACAAACCGCGCGCACCGTGCCACCCCGCCTCGCACCACCTATCGCTGCGCCGCTCCACGCCACCACACCGCACAGCATCGCCTCTGGAGTACAAAAGTGATTGACCTTTTGTTGGTATATGTCGTCCTGTGTGTGGTGCTAGTGCTAGTGCTGTTTTAGATACTTACAACAACTCTGGGTATAGCTCCACCATCATCAGCTGAAAACTGCACTGCTTATTCTTCTACTTCTTCCCTATATCCCTATACCTACCTATATGAATGTTCACATTCTTCGGGGCCTCGGCCTCGCTATAGGTTTGGTTTTGTTTTCTTGTCTTTGGGGGGTTCTATATGCGAATGCATCCCAGATATATCTCATTCATTTGATTTTTCGAGGCTCAACTCAACTAGGTTTAGGTCCTCTATATACATAGTTTGTTCCTTCTATACGTTCTACCTTTATCGGGAGTCCATCTATGTAGGTATGCTGAAGCTTCAATGGTAAGAGCTCTTTACCGCATCTTATACCTATGATATCAACCTATATAGTATAAGTGAGGTGTTTTATTTTGTTGTTGTTGTTGTTGTTGCTGTTGCTGTATGGTCTTTAAATAAGAGGAACCACCAACATGAGATTCCAACAATAAATTTTATTACCACGTATCATAGTTCGACGATGTTGTTTTTTTCTCTTTTTTTTTTTTTTCTTTAAATTCTTATTATTTTTTTTCTTATTTCATATTTTTTTCTTAACGAAATGATGAGTGCAAGTTGTGTTGCATTGGTATCATAATAAATGTATGGCAACTTGTTGTTGGTTTGATGTGTTACTGATGCTAGACATTTAAAGTGTGACTTTGAATATATGTAAAAATTTTTTTGTGAGAAATTCAACAAAATGAATATACTATAATAAAACTCTATAAGTTATGAAGTCAAGAATATATTATAATATGGGAATTGAAAGAGGGGAATGTATATGTCGTTTAAGTAGTTTTTTTGTTGTTAAAGACATTCTTTGAATATTTTAAACGATTCCTAATTTTAAATTGGGGGAATGATTGAAATACAAATAGGAAATACAAAGGAAACTAGAAGATTTTCGAAGTTATAAATGTTTATGTTTGAAGTTGGTTTTTTGGTTTTTAAATCGTGAATTATAATTTTAGGTAAATAAACGTTGAAACTTATTTTTTTAGTTTAAATGTAGTTATAAATTTTTTACCTAACTTAAATGTCCAAATGTATGCAGAAATGAGCTGTATTTATACTTTGTTTTGAAAGGCCTTAGCTTGACCCCGACATGAGTTACATAAGGTATTCTACATAAGTATAGGTAGGCACATTAAAGAAGTTACTTTCGTCACCTTTTGAACATGGCCGTACCGATTAGTCAATCGAAAATGATTAATGCACGAGGTACCCAAAACCGAACGAAAAAGCGTACCGAAATTTCTAAATTTCTGAAGAACTAAATAGGTTTTGAAGAACACATTGGCGCATATTCGTAGTCGTTTTTAGACCCCAGTTTATCTTAGCCTGGAGTTTATCCAATGTAAATTAGATAGGATAAACCCAGTATTTTTTCAAAAACAACTTAAACAGTGACTATGAATATGCCCTATTGTCTTTTTCGGGATATAAATTCAAAGAAAATAATTAAAGTTCTGTCGAACTATTAAGTTGGTTGTCCTAATGATATATTCTAGCGACGGTTTTTAACTATAAATACAAGTACAGTAAAACCCGCTTAAGAGAAACTGCAAAATGTCACAGTCTTTCTTTCACTTAAGCGGGTTTTTCACTTAAACGAACCCCGCTTAAGTGAAAAAAAATTTCACTTAAGAGGATAAGTGAAAAAAAAATTGCACTTAAGCGAATTTAAAAATTCCAGAAATTCAAATGTCATTTTCGTGATGAAAATTTGGTGGAGGTGAAAAATTAAAAAGAAGTAAAAGCGTTCCGCAAATTTTTTGTTCTGTTGTATTAAATTTTTTTTCACTTAAGAGAGTTTTTTTCAATGAAAAATATTAAATTTAACTGAAAATATGTTTCAGGTATCCGGGTTTTTCACTTAAGCGAGTTTCGCTTAAGCGGAGTGTTATAAAGGTAATTGGTCGACAAATACTCGGGGATGAAAAAAGTGTTTCAGATAAGCGGGTTTCTCTTAAGCGGGTTTTACTGTATTCCAAACTAAAATAAGCCATTGAAAGTAGCATACCCAGGTTCGTAAAAGTAAACATGCTGAATCACTGCTTAAAACATTTCCAAAAAACTGTATACTTTTTATGCACATATTGGGTAAAATTTGATTTCATTGCTGAGAGTTAACATAAACATTTCTTAAACAGTAAACATAATTTCAAACAAACGCGACAGTATATTTACCTGCAAAAATTGGTGTTGTCAAAATTTTGCGAATTCGACAATATTCTCGAATTGAGTTACGTACCTACGAATAATCAACAAAAAATATATCGACTAGACAAAAAATCGATTTACTTTTTAAATTTAGTTATAGTACCGATATTTACAACAAAAGTTATAACAGTTTAACAAAATGTCGAAATTTTGAAATATCGATTTAACAAAAAGTGGAGTCGATTTTTATAATATCCACATATCGTACCCAATCCTCATGAATTAACATTACAGGATAATCAGCATATATACAGGGTTTACCGAAACTCAACGTCAAGCGGGGACCGGGTGAAAGGGTTAGGTTATACCTGTACTGATATAACTTACTCCATCTCCATCTCGCATGATTAAGTAATAACAGCATATATTTAGAATAATAGTAAAAATCGATACCCTATGGCCACATTTTTTGGGTTCTACAAATTTCCAAATTTTTCGGTGTTTTTTTTTACGTAATCCTAAATAACCAATCACAAATCCAAAAATAAATATTTTAAGTTTAGTAAAAAATATATAAAGTTTGACTGAGTCATGGTTCAAACAAATTTTGCATAAGCTAACTTTGACACTTTATATTTAAAAAAAAATGTATTTCACATACCCTCTGGAAGTAATTTGAAAAAGTGGGCCATTTCATCAAGATTGCAAAATGGTACAACACTTGCTACTTTTTCATTCGAAAAAAATATTATTTCTTTTTTATTTGCAAAAAGTACCCCAATTCACTTCAAACACTTTTACGTGAATAATGTTTTTTGTACTCAAACATCAGTTTTACCAAGGTGTATGTAAGATAAACGGAGGCACTAGAATAAAAAACTGTTTGCCATAAATTAGAGTGGAACAGAACTACAATACATGATATGTTTGGTACGCTGCGATCTACATTCGGTACGCTAGGTTTCTGTTATTGCTCGCAACTTCTCGTATAATTTTCAATTTATCGAAAAAAATTCAAAAGTACCTGCCATCCATAATAATTGTTAACTGTTAATGAATATTTTATTTTTCTCGAAAACAGGAACTACGATTTTGGTGAAAAAAAATCAGTTCATTAATAAAGACATGAGCTGTTTTTTTTTTTTTCAAAATGAGGGATAGTTACGTTACCACCCATAAATCCTTTATTTTGTCTTTGATTTTATCGGGAAAAATTTAACCGATTTCGATTAACTTTTTTATTCAGATGGTTCTAGAAATTTTAAGTAGTTTTGTGTTTCTAAAATTAAAAAGAAAATACTATATTCATATTTAAATAATTTCAAATTAAGTTTTGAAGAACTCAATAATGTTTTTTTTTTTTTAATTGGCACATATCTGGTTTTGAACACTATTTTAGATTCAGAATTTAAATAAATAACTTCTTAGCATAAATAAGTTAAACATAAATGTTAAAAAAAAATCATCTAGAAAATTGTATTTTGATCAAAAACGTCTCTTGCGATTTTAACATAGTTTCCAGTGTGCTATGAATACATAAACAGTCTACTTTTTGATATAGAACAAAATTTTACTAAAAATTTATTCTAAAAATTTATTTGTTTATTAGTTTATTTAAGTAACCAATCTTCGAATATACATTCATCATACATTCATTTCAAATTAAGTATCTAATAACAATTAATTTTATATTTTTATATTTGTATTTATATTTATATTTATGTTTTTTGTGAAAAATGCCTTATTTTTTGGTTGCCTTTATTTGAGAAAAGTCTAAACAATTAAATTTGGCATAAAGAGTTAAGGTATGTACTTTATTTTAAATTTTGATCTTTTTGCAAGTTACTGTATTAATAAACCAATATTAAGCCATTTTATAGCTACATGACGTTTTTTTTTCTCTCATTTAACATTTTAATTTTAAAACTAAATATACTATACATTCTATAATATTTAAAAATTAAGAATCAATTTAAACATGAAGATGACAGACGTGTCTTGTAACTTAAAAATCATTGACACCAAGTGTGTTAACTCATCTGGAAAACAATCAACATTTAATGATGATCAAAAAGATTTTTTGTTATTTAAGATACATACCTATACCTATGTTCTGCTTTCAAAATTGTAACATTCTTTTCGATGCGCATTGTTTGACTTTTCAGTTTGTTTCCAATTCGTCTCTCCCTTCATCTATGGGAGATTCCATCATTTTATATATTATGTAGGTTCTATTGTTTGCCTTCATATAATACTAGTTACACAATGAAAGTCTAGTTTAGGCGATGAGAGAAGGTAAAAACAACCACAATACCAATAACAATAACAACAAACATAAATACAAAAAAAAAAAAAATAAATTCAAAAGAAAAGAAAAAAAAAATGAAATTATTCTTTTGTCATTCAAAAAAAAAAGAAATAAAAAATAGAAATGGAAGAAAAAAAAAATATATGTAATCAAAATGAGAAGAAAACTCAAAGAAAAGCGAACACACATCGCGCATTGCGCGCTTCCTCTTATGCTTTACCATCATGGTTGCCACTCTAAGAAGAATAATTGTCTGGGCACCGGGAATTACGGTTAAGATGTTTAAACATAAATTATTACAACGTAAAGTGTGACACGGAAAGTATTAAATGTAAGGCTCACTATTTTAATCTACCCTACCGCCGGCATAGATGTTTACACATTATCAAAAATATTGTTTCGACAAACTTTAAAAAATTCGAAATAGACATTTAAAAAATAACTTGCTTTAAATAAAAAAAAAATATCGTTTGATGGTGGAGATTTGAAAGGAAATAGAAAACTATTCTATGTCCATGATATTTCGAAAATTTTCGATTCATGCGTTTTCGAGGGAAGGTATGTTTGTTTGAGTAAAACTCGGGTTGTAAATTCCAAATAATACTAAATTTATTAAACAACATAAATCTTCCTTAAATACTATATTTTTACATGTGTATTATTGACATATTTCTTATCTCTATATTCTTACTTATCTATGTTTTATTGAATGGTTTATTTATCTGTAGATAACCGGCAGTGCATGTTCACGATGATCTGTGTTATATTTATTTACCACACACATTGGGTTATCTGAAATAAGTACAGCATGTTCATGTTTGAACAATGTTTTTATTTTATCTCTTTAAAATTCAAAATTTTGACTTTTTTAATTTTTTCTACTCTAATTTCAGATTATTCCGCAAAACAATAAAACCATTTATGTATGTAATTTAAAAACAGTATTGTTATTGGAAGAAATTCCTGGAGAAAAAACAACGTGAAAAAATTTTGTCTATTTTTTTCTATTATCAAAAATGTTAAATTTAAAAAGATGATGTAAATTATCAAAATTTTTGGCCAAAAATCCGTTGCAAATCTTCCACTATCTTGACTTAAAAAGTGAGTAGTGAGTCTGTTTTTTGTGAGTTTTTGAAATGTTATTCTTATTATTCCTCAGTTTTCAATATATCGTCGTTGTTACATGAAAGCCTTCTAAGTCCATTATTTTTCACTTCTCCTAAATATACATGTAGTTTATCAAATATCAAAATTTAAGTTCGGTAAAAATTCTTATGTTACTTTATCTAATTCTAAATTTCGGAAACTGAATGACTAACAGTCTTATTATGTGTTAGTCTACATTTTTTAATTTTAATTAAATAAAAAATAGAAATTAAAAGGCTTATAATATAAGAAAAAATACAATTGCACTAAGTTTCACGAAGAAAAAAATGGCAATGACATGATATAAATCAACTAAATCGAAAATGTACTTACAGTTTTCTAGATATTTCTACCAAAATGGCAACCATGTTCTCCATCATCCCACCATCAACAAATATGGTGTTCTAGATATTTTCCACCTCTTTGTCCACCATACATATTTATACAAAAAAAAAAAAATGTTTCATTCTTAAGAATTTTGTTGGAATATCTTCTATAATATTTTTTTCTTTCAAATAAGTTTTTGAGTTGAATTCACATGATAAGAAAGGTGAATTTCACAAAAACCTAGGATAGAATTGATAATGTTATATCTAGTCAGTGTAATTTAATAAACAACATTTTTTAATACGATAGTTTTTAGGTCCTATCATTTGTCGAAAAAGCGAAGTCAAGATCGTCGTAATCGTAGGACTTGAAGCGTTTTGACTTCTTTATTTGGAGTAAGATCAAGATCAAGATCTATGTCAGAATCAAGGTACAAAATTCAGCTATAAAAGACGAGTTAACTTGTAAGGCCTATTGATGAGATCAAGGAGCAATAATTATGCAGAGATGTCATTAAACATTTTTACCATCATGTGAAAGTGTGCCATTTCGAAGCTTTGGCTAACATTTTTCCGATTTAATATTTCACCCGCATGATTACCATATACCAAGAAAAAATCATCCAATAACAAAATCAATTATATTTCACAAATGACATTGTTTTATTTACTTTTAACACCAATTCACCTAATTTAAACACACTGCACAAAAAATATACCTAAATGTCAAAATAAATTTTAAAAAGACTTTAAACAACCTTTAAATGCGGTAGATGGTAATTTCGTTAAGTGCCCTTTAAGTGACGTTATTTAATTGTGAAAATTGATAACAAATACATATATTACCGATTAATACTTTCACAAGCATCTATTAACTTTGGACGAGCTGGGGCCTATAACACAGAACAACAAGTCAACTAGTCAACAACTACTTGTTTGAATATACGTGTTCAACAAGTTAAATTCAATTCTGTAACACAAAAAAAATTGTAACAATTGTTAAAAAATATAATTTCCCTCGACTTGTGGAACAAGTAAATCTTACGTGTTCAGTCGTATAGTAAGCGAAGTTAAATTTTGGTAAAGACTATGCGCTTGTACAAATTGTTGTTTAATAATTTCTTTAAATATTGGGAGGAATAGAAAAATCAAAATGAAAATTAACGCCAATTTTGTATATACGTAGGTATATTCGTAAATACTCGAATCTCATTTTTCTTCACAATTTGGAATACAAAATTAAAAAGCTTTACAAATTAGTTAGATATACTTATGTATATAATCTCTGCAGTGCTAAATTATCTTCAGAACACATTTCATACAAACAATTTGGAGCGAAAACTATGACAAAAATTAAGGGATGTATGAGGCGTTTTTTGTGTAGTACTATAAGCTTAGGTTTAAAAACGATTCCAAAAATGTAATCAAACTCAATTTCTTGACGTTATAATAGTTTTAATTTTAACTTAATTTGATGTAGCGTTGAAATGTTCTCGAAAAAAATATGACCTTACTTTTATAACAAGGTTAGACCTTTTCTTACAATATTATTAACATTCTTTAATAATTTATATTATATTATTTGTTATTATTTCGGAAAAATGTTTGTACTCTATAAAAAAGAACACCAAAAAGGTTCGAAGATAAAATGTCGTCAGCTGCTTTGACGAAGATGCAAAAAAAAAAACTTTGCGTAAGTTAAGCCAACAGTACCTACTTATGACTCTTTGGACAATAAATTATTTCAAAACAAGAATAATAAACAATTTTAATTCAACTTTTAATGAAAATTAAAAAAAAATTTTCAAAATAAGCTTCTCTTTGAACTCAATTATCTCCGTTCGAAAAATTTAAAACTTTAAAAATGCATCATCATCAAATTCTTATGCAAAAGCATCCGATATAAAACTAAAAAAAATTAAAAGAAACAGTTCGCAACTTGAAAAATATTCTGGAAACGAAATATGTAGCAACAAATTTGAACACATTATTATTTGGACTATTCCAATTTAACCCAACAAAATTTTGAAGTAAAGGTTGGCTCAAACAAGCAACATTTATTTATTTTTTTCTAATTTACAAACTAGTTTCGATTTTTATTTTGTATTTTAAAGTTGGAATTAAGTTGTATCAAACAAATTTTTCATCCAAAATAAAATTGTGATTAAACATTTTGTATAATCTTCCGTATTATGTGCATACATATATTTATAAACAATATATTATATAATGTTACAAATAGGTAAACACTATATAAAATCAATCTTTTCCCAACTTGTTCACTCTAAACAAGTTTGAAATCGTCAGTTAGAATTTTTAAACTATTCAACAATTGAAAGAAGATTTAGTTAAACACTTGTTGTTTCCAGTTACAGAACAGTTAAATATATAAAATTTCCCACTTGTTGAAAGACCTAAAAACAAATGTTATAAATTCGGAAGACTTGTTGTTACGTGTTACACAAATTTTGAACACCTGTTGAATTTTGCTTGTTAAACAAGTACTTGTTGTATTGTGTTATAGGCCCCTGTTAAGGTCCAGTTATTTATTCGCGAAATTATCCTAGTTTCGGGTTAAATCCGAGTTTATACTTATACCCCAGTCGGAATAAACATATGACAGGGAAAACATTTAATTGTAAAAGAGGGGGTTATTAGAAGTACTGATATATTATTTTTTTCTGGAAAATCGGGCTGGACCTTAAGCCGCCATCTTGGAATTTTCACAAAAAAATTGATTTTAAATTAAAAAAATATTAAAAATCAATGGAAACACACACAATGTCAAGTTGCATCTTTTCTTTAAAGCCAGAAGTCCATTCTTTAGTTATATGTTTTTAAATCAATACTCCTTTAATCCTTTTTGAAAAATAAATGTTCAAACTCAAATTAAAAAAAAAAAAAAAATAAAAAACAAATTTTTAAACTATTTTTATTTTTAATATTAAATGTTCCTATTAATTTAGCTTAAATTCCAGCTGGATTTCCCCGAAAAACTACACATAATTTGCTCCTTATAACCCTTCTCACGAATGTTGAAAGAAAAGTGTACAGTTACATTTAGAATTAACTCAGATTTAACATAAAAGTTAGGGTCAGTTTTTTAATAGCCGTCAATTCAACATCAGATAGTGCTTCTTTTTTAGTAAACGCAATCAAATTGTTCCTATTTATTCCTCTGACAGTTAACTGAATAATTAAACATTCAGTCAGATGACTCTTAGTCAGTTAACTCTACATTAACCGAATAGATGTGTATATTTCAAAGATGCTGCACTGGGCTTGTAAAAAAACTATTAAAATTGAAACGCAGTGAAAAATCGTACTTCAAATGCGGTTTTTTTTGACAACTAAAAGTTAAAGTTAATCTTCTTCTGAAAAACTGCTTCATGAGTTAACTCGGGTTTAATCTTCATTTTGATGATTAACTAACTCAGCTTTAAATCAGCATTGAAAAACTTACGCAAGTCCTGTTATTCAGTGCGAAATTAAAGTTAAGCCCAAATTAATTCACAAAAGTTGTTGAGTTAAGTCTGAATTTACTATGAACAGAAGCTTTTGATGTTTTATACGTCAAGTTTGTTAGGTCGATCTACACTACATGAATCCTCCTTTGATAAACTGTTTTTTGAGTAAAATTATGTAGGTATGACCAAAAATAACTTAATCTGATTTAACTTATCATTGAAAAACTAATCCTAACGACCATATTATTCACTCGATACCTAAATCCTGATTTATATACATTGAATTTATATACATAATTTAGTTACGGATTTGAATTTTAATTTGGATAAATCGAGTGAATAATATGGCGGTAAGAGTTGTTTTAAAATTAATCAGCCACACATTTTTTTTTATAAATACGCATGTCTGCATGTAATATCCTTAAAAAAAATAAACAAAACTGATCCTTGAGAAATTCACCTTAAATGCAATGTTACACACAAAAGTCATAATCGCTAAGGGAAATCTAGAAAAGATCACGAAGAAAGCACTCTAGGCTCATGTGACGACAACGAATCTGAATCATGATGGTAAATATTATTCGCAGCTTCATCATCCATCCACCACCGCTCTGCTCCGCTGTCGCTGTTCTGCTGAGCTGATGCCATCTTTGTAGCCATGAAGAAAAACACAAAGGTCGATAAAGAAGTAGGTACATAAATCTACTTATGTATATGTATCATATGGATGCTGTGCTGCCCCATACAAGAATGTAATAATATAAAAGAGCTGCCAACAGTTACTTTGATGTTGTGCGTTTCCAAAAAGCGCCCTCTCAATAAAAATCTTCTTCATCATTGTCGAACAACATGGAGCTAGAGCTGGAGATGGAGCTGGAAGAGAGGTACCTATACCTACTTATTCCTCTGACTCTTTTGATATATTTTTGTTTTGTTGCTTTGCGTTGGATTTCCGAATCCGAATTTAAACTCTTCATATTTGGATCATGAGTGATTCGTTTGGCAAAGATGTTTTGTTTTTTTGTTGTTTTTTTTGTTGTTCTGTTTTGTTGTCTTGTATTTAAAGTTCCTCCAATCTCCCTATGTCTGGGATTGTTTGGACTTTAATTGAATTTGTAGGGTTAACATCCTATTGTAGTCACAGAGCACATCAGGGCGTATATGTACATATAGTAGATATTGTTGGCGGCAAAGTTTTCACGAGATACCGAGATAATTCTCATGTAGAAAAATTATGGCTCATTAGATGGTCAGTGGCATTTATTTTATAGAATCACATACAGACGGACAGAAAAATCCAACGAAGAGACAATTTTTTTTTTTATTTTTGAGGGCGTGTGTGTGTGTGAAGGGAGGGAGTGGTTTAGTTAATTTTATAAATTGGTTGCTGTCAAACGCGCTTGAAATTTGAATAGAGAAATCGTATATATGTATGAATATTCTTTGAACCTTTATAAAAGTTCCTGATTCTTCTTGTTTATTAATAAAGGAATGAGTTGTTCTTTTTTTGTTTTTTATAAGTTAGGAAGTGTGTATCTATATTGAGAAGGAGGGGTGACCATTTCAATTTGACCCCGATTTAGGGATCAAGTGTATATTGATTGATTTGTTTTAACTGGGAAGAGGTTTAGGCCTTAAATGGAAGTTTTGAGCCATTATATGGTTAACTTATGGAAGGCAGAACAAATGAAATAATTTGTTGAAGCAAGCAGAGTGATAAGAGGGAACTTTTAAAGGCATAAAAAGTTAAAATAAAAACTATTTTGGGGAAAATAATTTTGTCGATGTTAGTGATTTATAATAGCCCTCACTAGTCAACTGATGAGTCCAAGTGAGATCGTCGGGACGAAACGCCAAAATTTTTGTGGCGTTTTATAATAGCTTTAAACGGCCTTTTGTGTCTCTTGGAATCATCAGTTAAGGTAGAGAGGACCATGGTTAAGCTCCAATTCATCGCAGTCATACGTAATGGTAATTTGGTCTCCCAAAAACTTTGTTCTTTTGAAGATATTTGGTAACCAGAAATACATTCCATTTTTTGGCACAAAAATCGCAAACCATCAAAAGCACAACAAACGAACTTATGATAAAAAAGAAAAATAAAAATTAAAAAAAATCTTTTACATACTTTTCAAAAATAATTTAAATTTATTTATTTATTTATTTAATAATATCACAACATTTTTTATTTGGTTTAGTGACGCGTTTCGATCGGGTTTTAATTTATTGACTCGTATTATTTCCAAAATTGAATTTCAGCAAAACAACACGAGTCAATAAATTATTTAATTTCAGCAAAATAACACGATTCAATAAATTAAGACCCGATGATGATCTCTGAGATCGAAACGCGTCGCTAAACCAAATAAGAAATTAATGTTGTGATATTATTAAATAAATAAATATAAATAAATTTAAATTATTTTTAAAAAGTAAACAATTTTTTTATACATTTTTATTTTCCTTTTTTATTAAAATTTACACAGAACATGGAGACTACACCACAATTCACAATCAAATAATAAAACGAACGTAAATTCGAGTAAATTCGATAGATATATACACGACGATTTCGGTGATTTACTGGTGGGCTTTTCTAAATGCAGAATTAATTGTCTGTTAAGAAAACTGTAGTAAGATTAATTTATTTTCAATTTGGTGGGGGCATATCCTCCATTTATTTGGTTTAATACAAGCTAATTGACTTAAAACTATAACTTAAGCTAAGATCGTGATGAGAGAGGGAGGTTAAGTAGGTGGGGTTTTAGACAAGATGTACTGCGGTTAAAGTCGAAACAGAAGAAGTTCTAATTAACAGTCCGTAGCATTGTTTAGATAGGATCGTTGGAGTCATAAGCAGGACGTTGGATGGGAAGATAGAACAGACGAGGATTTCGTATATTTCGTAGCTTAGTGTTTAGATAGAAAGAGTTATAGAGTGAATTGTAGTCAACGGTTCCGGAAGGAAGTCGATGAATGAAGAGAATGTCGGAAATGTCTCCCAGCGAATTCAGGTTAATTAGTTTAAGGGGGTCTAAATAGGGAGGTAGGATCAATGGAATGTTCCAAAATAGATCACGAAGGGCAAAGCGAAGAAAACGACGTTGTACGCTCTCGATTTTGGAAATCTGAATATATGACCATAATTGACAGGCATATTCAATGAGGGGCGAACAAACTTTATGTATATAGGGACCAGGTCACATAGGGGTTAGAGAATTCTTTGGATCCTTGTTTTACCAAGCCAAGTACTGAATTAGCTTTAAGAATTATGTATTTCGTCTATATGAGTGATGCACTTCAGTTCCTTGTCAAACAATATGCCAAGGTCTCAAATATTCTCATATTTTGAACTGTGGGTTTGGGTATTTTGAACGGGGAGGAGGAGAAAGAGGTCACATAGTGGTTGGAAAATTCTTCGAACCATCGTTTCACGAAGCCAAGTGCTGAATTAGCTTTAAGAACTATTTCGCATATATACCTAAGTGAAAAACTTGAGTTCCTGGTAAAATAAAATTCCATAAGTTCTCGAATATTTTGAACAGTGGGTAAGGGTTGATTATGGAGAAAGTTGAGACGGGGAGAAGATTTTATACGTTTGCGTGAAAAAGGGATAGATTGGCATTTGGAAATGTTAAGCTCCAAGCTGTTTTTGTGGTACCAGATTGGAAAACTGTCAAGATCGTTTTAAATAGAGGAAGAGTTATCTGACGACGAAAATTGACTCGAAAAACTAAGGTCTTGGAGCTTAGATTTTTTGGCTTTACAAAAGTAATTAGCGGAAACTTTTACAAAAAGATTACAATAAATGAATAAAGACCTTGAGTAGAATACTATATAAGAAGTTTGTCAGAATTTTATTGCAGAGAGTGCTTAATTTTTCCCCTACTAACATGTTGAAATAAATAAAATTTGCTGTAAATAATTTCCAGAGTTGCTTAACCTCGACGAATTTTCTCATTCTCTTCATTCTATTTAAATATGTGTTTTAAAATTCCATGATTAATCCTACCCAATTGCAACATCTCCCTAACCTCAGAGACAAATAAAAAAATACCCATAACCTATTCAGTTTGCACACTTAAAATAAAAGTCTTAATTAACTTAATTAATTGATAAAACAAAAAAGTTTACATAAGCTCTATTACAACATTATAAAAACAAAAACAAAAAAAAATACCTTTTTATGCCTGATTGATTTTAATCTCATCTTAAGGTAATCAGAAAATTTATTAACAATTTGTAATCCATCGATTCTGAGCCCCATTCTCAGAGAGCAGCCGGTAACAACAATAATCAACATTTTTAATCCGACAAGTGTGCTGCTGCTCGCACTCACATGCATTCCAATTACAAGTCGCACGCATACACAAACACACACACAGACCCTCACTCTGATTCAAATACGATTTGTGTTGCATCTTCATCGGTTAGTTGATCTTTGGGTAAAGATCTACTTCCTCTAGATAACAGAGAGTGCCTAACAGCATCATGTATGAACGTTGAATAACGACAGGGCATTTCCCTCTAATCAGGCATGAAAAATCAACCACATCTGGAGTGATCATAGATATTCTCCACCGATAGGGTCTCATATATATTTGCCAACAAACAACAACACTATACTCAGCACGCATACTCTCTCACACGTGCTGCTAGCTGCCTCGGTACATTAACGACATTTTCTCATTGAAGATCTCTGATCGAGCAATCGGCTTGTGCTGCTGGAGGGAAACATGAAAAACTACACGAATTTCAACACTTGAGGGAATGAGATCCTCGCTCTTTCTCCCCTCGTTACGTTGATCTCCCCGCAGCAGCGCCAACATCACTGATCTTGTGGCGCACATAGAATACCATTTAAGGTGCGTGCAACAGCATCAGCCAGCACCAGAAACAGCACCATCACCATCACCAGCAGCCACAAGCAGCGGTAGCCTAACCACATGGATGCTTACATTTTCTCGTAAGCTAAATTTGGAATTTTCCAGACACTGAAATCGAACTTTTTTGCGTTCGATCGGGTTCGTCGATCGTCGTCGGAATGAATTGAATCCATTAGCTGCTACTTTTTTTCCCAATCGATATGGTGGAATGAATACACGACAAAAACAAAAAAAACAGTACTGCTAGGTACGCCATTTTGAGGAAGTGATTGAGATTGAGTTCGACAGAGATTTTTACTTTCACTTCTGCCCCGAGGGAGCTGTCAATGTTGGGGATATATCTTACATTATATATGTGTAAAGAGCGATCCAACTTCAACAACAAAACTAACTACCTATGACATAATCCCAGATGTGGAACGCAGCATCAGCCACAACAGCAACAAACTACTAGTAGTAGTCCGGTGAGTATTTCTGTTTTTTTTTTGTCCGATGCCCAAATGTAATCACTTAACTGACGCGCTGCGGCAGCTGATAATTTGTGTGCGTTACGCTCGCTCGACAATGATTTCGCGTGACGAAATCGACCGCGATATCATTTCGGCTTCAGACCTCAAGATTTGTGGGTATTTATATGTATAATTTTGCTATGCTATGAGCTGTGGCTTGTAGAATGTCTGATATTTTGTACATGTAGGTAACTGGTCATGTTATGGCTGTGGACTGTTTAACAAGGCGATTTATCAGAGAGGAATATTATGTATGGGATTTGGAGATTTAGTTGAAGATTGGAAATTAGTCGACATGGACTTAAGGGATATTATCGTATACTGCAGTTGAAATTGAAGGATTTAAAATATTCTCGGCTTTTTTGAATGGCCTGCTTCTCACAACTTTTAAACTACATACTTATATTTATGTTTTTTTTTTTTTCAATTTTTGAATAGGAAAATGAATTGAATTTACGGAGAAAACACATTTATTTGTAATTGTAATTGTAATTGTAATTGTAATTGTAATTGTAATTGTAATTGTAAATATAATCCTAATTAAAATTGTAATTGTAATTGTAATTGTAATTGTAATTGTAATTGTAATTGTAATTGTAATTGTAATTGTAATTGTAATTGTAATTGTAATTGTAATTGTAATTGTAATTGTAATTGTAATTGTAATTGTAATTGTAATTGTAATTGTAATTGTAATTGTAATTGTAATTGTAATTGTAATTGTAATTGTAATTGTAATTGTAATTGTAATTGTAATTGTAATTGTAATTGTAATTGTAATTGTAATTGTAATTGTAATTGTAATTGTAATTGTAATTGTAATTGTAATTGTAATTGTAATTGTAATTGTAATTGTAATTGTAATTGTAATTGTAATTGTAATTGTAATTGTAATTGTAATTGTAATTGTAATTGTAATTGTAATTGTAATTGTAATTGTAATTGTAATTGTAATTGTAATTGTAATTGCTCCCAATGCAAATGGGCTATAGAATCCTGAAAAGAATAATTTAGACTGTTTATTACTTCTGCTTATGACTAGCAACAAAATTCTCTATTTAATTTTAGTCATTTCATTCCGACTGGAACTATTTTTCATTTTTAGAAACTTGTGTAGTCGTATGTTATTATCGTATATTTCACAGCTCAGATCACCCTATCCTCGTGATTATTTATTAACTATCTTAGGTACCAATTTTTCGAAACTGCTATAGTTGACCTCATTTTTATTATTTAGGAACAAAATGGCCTCAGAAAATTGACTGACCTATTTATTATCTGTACTGCACTTTTTTTTTAAATACATACATTTATAAATACAAACATACTTTGTTGCCTTTAATCTCTACTTAAATGATCAAAATTCATAACCCGTTTAATGCCGAAAAAACATTAAAAATATATGAATTTTATTATTTTGTTTTTAATTTGCAATGACTACTTAACTTTTCAGATGCTCCATCTACCTCGTGCTATTTTCATATATAACTTCAATTATAAATGAGTTTTATGGTAAACGATAATTTTATATCACTATCACTTAAATAAAACATCTGCTTTATTTTGAATTGGCCCTAAAATTAGCTGCACCTCAACGTCAATCGTCTGCGTCATCACTTAACTCCAATTTCCCCATTTCAATCGCCACTGCATGATGCAGCCAGCCACTCATTCTCATCCTAAAATTAAAATTACTTAAATTTAAGTAAGGTGAGTCTTCAGTATTTAAAAGTAACCCAATGTATCATCCGCATGAGGCAGGATTAGAAATAGAAAGAAAATTCTTAAGTTATAGGAAGGTATATCTAAAATTAGCTGATCACATCCTCCCCCAAATTAATAGTTGAAAAAAGGGAATTAAGGACCAAAATTCCAAAAATAGAATCCCCAAAATTAAAAATCCCAAAATATATATTCCGGCCTCAAGAAATCGGGAAATCTGTTAAGCACATGTTTAACTACAAATATAATATACTTGCTTCCGATTGTGTCGCATGGATTGTTGACTGGCAAGTCCTAAATTTAGCCCCAAAACACACGCTGAACACAATGGACGTCCTATAATGACGCGACGCCATATATATTGCGACAGTAACAGTGCCTGTGAAACAAAAACATCTCAGAGTAAAACTCTCGAGAAGAAAAGGCAAACAAACAAACACACATGATTTAGGAACGCCCGTTGAGATGCCATTGTCCCCTATAACTTTGGAGCCGATCATTTCTCTCTCTTGTTGATAAAGGGACAATCGGCGGTCGGCGGTGAAGGAACGAAGAATGATCAATAAATCAGTGCACATTCATGGAACAGCGTTTTGGGAATTTTCGTTATTTTTTTTTTCTACTATATGGATGTCTGTCGCGTATATCTATGTATTCATTGGTGGAATGAATTTTTAGTTAAAATTATGTTGACTTTAGGGGGATTCCCCCATCATTCCTTATCTGTGAGATATTTAAAAAATGTATGATCTCCGTATAAGAAAATGATTCTTTTGTTTTGAGGAGGGTGAAGGGTGCTAACATTATATACATAAATACACAAGGTTACAGTGATAAATCGGTTGAGATGGGGTCAATGATCTAATATGGGGGAGTCGAATAGAGAGAATAGATATATTGTTGTTGATAAGATTTAGGGGGAAGTTAACTTCGATTTAATTTTATGGTATTTACAGGAATATTATATGTTAGACGATATATAAATTTGTTCTAGGAACGAAAAAATTTGGGTTTTATTTTTCTTGATTAGAAATTAGTTAACGGATATAAACCGACATAAATTTCAACAAAACAGTATTGAGATTTGAAAATAAAAAAGCAATCAGTTTCCTCAAAAAAATATTGAAAACGTCTTCCATCCATCCATCATACTCGTATGATAAGAATTTGAACGATGAGGTTTCAGAGTTTTCTAATCAAAAGAATAAGAAATGATTAATTTATTGATAGGAACATTATGATTGAAGGCTTTTAAAAGGGGTAATTCAAAAGGTTCTTGACCGGAAGCATATACATGGATGTCGCTACACTAACATTACATAACTTTCAGACAAGGTCCTCTGCAATATTTCAAACTTGCTTGTCCTATGTCTTTTTAATTGTATTAAGGCAAGCACAGGTAGTATTTTTTCAAAGTCCAAATTTTTAAAGAGGGTATGTTTGGGTAAGGGTAAAAAATAGTTCATTTCTAAATGCTCCTTTTAAATCTCAATAAGGGTTTTAAATCCCATTTAAAGAATTTATTTTTCCGTTTTAGATAAATTCAGTTTTAATATAAATGAAGAACTATTAAATGCAGACATTGACCTTAAAAGTCAAACATTAAAATTTGCTACAGTATACCTATTTAAAAAGTCTTTAAACAAGGTTAGTTATACTTTATTTTTTTAATCGTGAAACTTGATGCAATAAAATTCTCAAATTAAATGATATTTCTTATAATAAACTAACGAAACAATTTATTTTACAAATTATAAAAATTGACGTACAAAATTGGCGTATTTCCACCAGTTTTCCATTGCGAATTCATCCCAGTTTTGAAATTATATTATTTGACGGTCAACGTAAATGGTCAACGCGTTAACTCTTTGACGTCAATATGACGTAATATTTTGTCCCAAAGCTGTCAAGTTGTATGATCAACGCAGAACACTGTAAATGCGTTGACGGCTACGTTTACACTCGCGTTGACATGAATTCTAGGGTCAATGCATTGACTATTTTGTGTGACCGTGTAATCGCGCTGTTAACACAATTAGGACACATTGACAAAAAGCTCATCAGTGAGTTGTCTGTATTTCAATGTTGACACAGCAGAATATTTTAGCGGGTCAACCTACGTTAACCTCAATCTCAATTTCAAACATTTCTGTTTTTTTTTAGAGGTCCATGGACATCGTAGCTATTCTTCAATGGAATTGAACCTTAAGACCTAAAAACGCATTTTTCATGAGTACAAAGTAAAATATTATAAATTTATCATTTTTTAGAGGTTTTTTAATTCAACGCATCGAAGCAAACCTTCAATAGAATTTGACATTTTATAGCAAGATAGATAGACGACAAACTATATTTCGACGCATATTGAATATTTGTATGCAAATTTCTTAAATGCCTTAAAAACGCCATTTTCCGGAGCAACAGAATTTGATCTACAAATTTGGAATATTTTAGAGGTGTTTTAATCTATCAACATCGTAGGCACCATATTACTGAATTTGACAGTTTATGACTTGACTGATTCAACATTTTAACGCGATATTTTTCTCTCGTCAACTCGGCATCAATGCTCAAAGTTTTCGAATGTGATCAAATCGTTTGCTCTACATAGTTTAAAATGTCAACGTGTTGACACCAAATTATAAAAATTGCGTTGATACAGATAACATGTCAATGCATTTTGGGATAACACTGGCCGACTGCTGTGTGAACGTCATCGTTTCATGCATGGGTTCGGTCGATATACACATATATATTTAAATATTGTCGAACAGCGGCTTCCTTTCTATTTTGATAATAAAAGCATATTTCCATAGTGATGTCAAGTTTTGATTTTGACAGATTTTTGACAACTGAAAGATAGGTAAAGTTAATTTTACACTTGAAAACTGCTTCTGAGTTTACTCGGGTTCAATTCATTTGCAGGATTAACTAACTCTGGTTAACTCAGAGTAAACTAGACTTAAGAGATATTGTTCCTGCTCTATATTAAACGTTAGCTGTTGTTGATTTGTCAAAAAAAAAGTTGAAATGTCATTAATCATGATTTGTATCCAATTTCCATTCTAAAATTTTGTTTTAAAAAATTCTTTTGAGCCTAATAAATTTTTTTTAATAGGTATTAATTGTTTTCTTTTTTTTATAATAATAATATCTAAATATATTCAAGACTGTCAAATATAATCAAATTTGGAGTAGCTATTTGTTTTAATCTTTTTTCCCTGGTAATAATTTATTTAGCATCCAAAATGCATCGATCTATACAGAAAACCGCAAATATTTTCTTTCTGTTCCCAAAAAAATAAAATAAAGAACAATAAATTATAAATTCTCCCGCTTAAAAACGTTCCTTCCTCAATTACCTTCACCTTCGCCTACAAATCTTTCAAGTCTTTTGTATATATGAAAACTTTAAATAACAACCAAAAACAACAACAACAAAAAAGAGGCGTCATGATTAACTCGCATTTACGCGTCGTTGTCCTCCATAAGATTTCCTTTTTGTGTTTTTTTTTTTGTATGTTTTCAAGCGAGTGTAGGATGCAGAAATGCAAACAAAAATAAACTAAAACACCCTGTGCGTCATCATCATCATACTGCACTCGCCACACATTACCCGTACACATGTACACATTTAAATAAATTTGACGGCCAACAAAACCTGATAAGGCCTGTTTCCTAAAAAAATAAAAAAAAAAAAGTTCCACCTATTCACCGCTCCACCAACCACTGACCGACCATCCGACGACGACAACGACTTTGTGTGTTGTTCACAGTCTTCAGTGTAAAAGAACCATCTCGCGCGTTGACATAAAAGAGAGGACGAATTGGTAGTTCAATCTGGTCCACGGATGCACAAAAGTTATAAGAAAAGAAGCACCTCCAACTCTTCTCGCTGCCAAAAGAAGAAAAAGAAGACGATGCGACGAAGGAATCAAGAAGTAAAAAAAAATGTGGAAGTTCAATCCCGTCCAACTGGATACTTCCATCGTCACATGGTGGTTCGACTTGTTCTGGCTCTTTTTCTCTCTGTATTCCAAACCTGATTCCCGGCTTACAACAGGCTCCACAACAAGATATCGAGAAATTCCCTTCACCACCGCGCTTCAACCGCCACTAACTGACGCTGCTGGTGCAATACCTTATAGCACCTACGCAGCAGCAGCATCAGCATCAGCAGCAACAGCAGCTTCTCTGTTGTCTGTGGTTTTTCTTGCTCGCGCATTTGCACTCCCAGTCGAAATATAGTCCCAGAAACTGGAAACCTGTCAGTGTGGCATTTGTTGTTGCGTCGTCGCGTCACAAGCTCCGCGCGTTTCATTGATGTCTTCGTCTTATGTACATACAGGAGACTTATCCTCCCGGCCCAGCTCCAACGAAGTGTGCACAATTTACACACCCAACCGAGCAATCGTACGACAAAACCAGAATCTGGTCACAAAGACTCCCTCCCCACAGTTTTATACCTACTATAGCAGCACTGGTGATGGAGATTGTTGGTGAGCCAAAGCAGGAAGGCGAGCGAGGCTCTTGTGCGATGTTTACTGCTGATTCTGCTGCTGCTGCTATTGCTCTTACTGTTGCTGCAATCGATGCCATTGCGTGTATCGATAGTGATATCGATAATAATCGAGGCAGATTGGATTTCAAGTAAACAACTTTTTTTAGTTTTTTTTTTTTTTTGTTTGCGTAAATTCAATTTTTTTTCTTCTTTTGTTTTTTTATTTTATTTTTATTTATTAAATTTTTTATTGCAATTCCAGGGAAGACATTTCGATGAAGAAGGGCGCGCGTGAATTTAGCTTGAATTTCGAAGTATAATCCTCTTAAAGAGGTCTGCCTTGACAAAATGTCTATAAGCACTGATGGCTAAAGGCGATTGCTGTCAGGTAATTTCACCGAGTCAGCGGGATGCGGGGGTTATATATTTTGCTGCAGTATTTTGACAGAATATGTCCGAATGAAATTGCTTGAAAAATGAAAAGACGATGACAAGAATTTCTACAAGAAAATAAAAATAAATAAATTACTTATAAATCCATAGGGCTATAGGTATAATCAAGGTGCAGCAAATAAAACCTGCTCTGGTTTGTTTTTTTTTGTTTAATTTATTTTGTTTTTGTATATAAATATCGGCTATTGACCAACAACGTGGGAGAATAGCACTCAACTATTTCACTATCATTAGGTGTTTTTTGTTGGAAGTTTATAGCAACTCAGCAATTGTTTTTTCAAAAATCACTTGACTAAAACAGGACAATAATATCATGCCTGAAGGTTCAAAAAAAAAACTGTAATTACGTCCCGTAAGGGGAGAGGTTGATTATACGGAAGGTACAGAACACCTTTAAGGTCTTATGTCCTTTTTTTACCACATGTTACGTAACTAAACGGGGACGGACCCTCGGCGCTATATATAGTATTAGGAATTGTCTCACTTTCATAAAAAGAAATAACTGATTGCAATCGCAGTGAGGCCTCCTTACAAATGTCGTTGAAGTGTCTATACGAAAAAAGTCGATCGCATCAAAAAATTGGACGCTTTCAAATTGCTATCGAAGGCTGTTGAAATCATATGTGGAAACATAAGAAGCTGCCTCTGACATCTGGTGCAACACAAGCTTATATTATCTGAAATTTCCGATAATTGACTTCCGACAAAAGTCGTTTATCGAAAAACGAACGACATTCGCAATAAGAGCCTGAAACATTCTTTTCCTTTTTTTTATTTTCACTATTATTTTAACATTCTTTCCATAGAAAGTAGGGTTATTTGTTAATGGCCCCGAGTTAGAAGACCTATCACTTCGGGAGCTTGGATAAGTGCCCTAATTTACCACTAGGAAGCTTAATAATAATTAGGAAGCTTTTATCCTGGTCACTATGTGTAAAGGAAAAATTCCCCAGCTTGACTATAAAAAACGTCGAACAACCGATATTCTGAACATTCCTTACTTTTTTTTGTACTAGAAGTCTCTTAATCTCTTCCTATTTTGATTCATCTCAACCCTCTTCACTTTTGTATCCTTGATTAAGGATCTCACGTTTAAGATAGTGAAGATTTCTTAGCTCTATTTTTGTAGAATGGTTTTAAGAAAAGGCTTATACAGATCTGCAATTTTCAATATTTGTAGTAGTTTTTCTTCAGCTATAAATACTCTTAGGCAGCTTGCCAAAGACATTTGCTTAAAGGAGTATTTTTATAAGTTTCACGTTGGGCGCCATTTTTTTTTTTATTTTTTTATTTTTTATAACAAAGCACACATATATATCTCTACTCTTTAAATACTAAATATTTAAATATGCTATCTCATAAATAACGCATTGTTATGCAAATTTTCTAATAGTAATTGACCTTTTCTTTGAAAAAAATGTTCCGCACTAATTATTTCATATATTGGCAGTATTTTATTGTTTTTATACCTACGTAGGTATATATTGTAATACTTTCAACTTTTGAATATAGAGAATACATTTACCTAAAATACATACATAAATAAAATTTGTGTAGTAACTTTTCCCGCATACACACTCAAATGCAGTCAAAATACAAAAATTTTATATTTCCAACCAAAGGCATCACCATCATCATCGTTCGTTGTCCAATGTCCATGTCCACTTTATGTCCATAGGCAATACCATCAGCGATAATACATCGTCCAGCAGCAACTATAGCAGAACTGAGTTGAAGTACTCTGATATTTGTGTACCTTACCTTCCTCTATACCTATACTCTATACCTTATTTCCAAGTTGCAATCGAACTAACAAAAAGAGTATAGGTATAAGGTATATCTACTCGTTTGTAAATATATATATGTATATATATGACCAGGCTAAGTTGGATATCACTGACAGACTGGTAGCGAGATTGGGCTCAAATCCAAACGAATGCAGTGTTATTACATTCTTTTGGCGTTTATCGGCACAAAATGCCTATTCACCGCTTACCGCCACCCCGAGAGTGATATAGAGAATTCCCATGCCCATATGCCCAGTATACTCAGTTCCCAGTGACTAGTGCCCATTTGCCCTCGTCCCTCGTCACTGGTACTATATAACTCCATTCTCTCTCTCTCTCTCTCTCTCTCTTTGCCATTGCACTGTTTATTGTTTTTTTTTTCGGCCTGCCTGCTGATCCCCTTATGGTGGACACGCAGATTTTCGCGTTTTGTATTGTTTATTCATTCGTCTATACTATATGCGCGTTGCATGACCACAATATAACAGCAGAAGTAGCATTTGCAGCAACAGCAGCAGCAGGGACAGTGACGAAGTGAGCGCCATCAGACCTAATGTGTTCTCCCTCTGGGTAAACTTGCACTGAAAAACAGGTTGGGACCAGTGTGATTCGAGGCCTAGTTTTTTGGGAAACAATTTTGAAAAAACCAGACTGACTTTAAGCGTAGATACCTAATGTTCCATAGATATAGCATGCATAGGAAACTAAACGATCCACTTTTCAATCAATGGGAAGCACTAATACGTCTTACTTTGATCAAATTCGTTTGCAATGGAATTTTTTCAGTGGTCGTAGTTGGTAACCGATGTTTTAAAAAAGCTCATTGGTATCTAAGCTCTAGAAGATAACACACGCAAAGGAAACAAATGGATTTACATTTTAATCGTGGGACGCAATAATATGTCCCACTTTGAACAAATTTGTGTGAAATTGTATTTTGTAATCGATGATTTGAAAAAGCTCGTTGATATCCAAGATTTTTGGAGATATCGCACGCAGAGGAAACAAATTGATCAACTTTTCAACCGTGGGATGTAATAATACGTCCCAATTTGATCAAATTCGATGGTATTTTGTAATCTTTTCAGTGGTTGTTTTTGGGACTCGATTTTTTTTAAAAAGCTTGTTAGTTTCTAAGCTTTTTTAGAAATGAAAACCTGAATTAAATTGAATTTTTCGGCGCTGGAAAAGTTATTGAAATGTTATACTAGATTTCACTGTCAAACTTGTTAAGGTCAATTTTTGAAAAAAAAAAAAAAAAAAAAAAAAAAAAAAACGCAAACTACTAGAATTTCATAACGAAAACTTACTCACTTACTCTTTGAAGACGGCCATGTCAACAACTGAACCAAACTATCTCTTCGGGCTTACTGTTTGTTCGAAGTTTGGGCCATTTTCCAACAAAACAAGTTGCGGCCGGGAAAATCTCATGCTCTCCACTCACACAAGCTTAGAGTACCTGCCTGCTGTCGCTTGCTACCTGCTGTGGTAGTAAACAGGAAAAAAATTTAATAAAAAAAAAAAGAACAAAACAACAGAATAAGAGGCAAAATGGATTTTCGGTTTTTTGGCGGGAAAGGACGATGTTGCACATTCACTACGTTACACCAACAACAATCGACGAACAGATAGCAATGCACACGAATGCAATGATGTACCTACTGAATATACGCAACATAATCCCATCTTCTCGAGGGCTAGGGGATGAAAGTGGAGAGAGAGGTGATGCAATGGAGTGAACTAAGTACGTTGCAATAATAATAAATTGCAACCAAAACGGATTGATGGTGGAAGGGGGTTTGATGGGGGAGGGAAGGGTTTTGGTAGGTGATCGAGGGAGTCTTGTTCAGGTGGTGTTGACGACAACAACGACGACTTTTTCTTCAATGTGTGCGGAACGGCAGCGGCGGCGATTATGGTAGATGTGATATTTGTGTGTGGCACTCAATTATATATGTGTGTGTGTATATTTATATCAAAAATGTGCAATATACCTACAAAGATTTGCATATGTGGTTTGCATTTGAATCCATTTTGGTCGATTCATCGAACGATGGCAGCTCCATTGGTGTTTTTCAGCCTTTATAAATATATATGTGTGTTGTCGTAGAGATGATGTCCTGCATTTCACTGAATTTCGATTCGTTTCGATTCGAGTGTTGTTAGATCGAATGTTTGGTATAAATTTTTCATAGTCATATATCTACCATACATTACTTGATAAACATCAAAAAAGGTAGAATACGAAGAATAATAGAGGGTAGAATCCTGGGGAAGATTTTGAACAATAGAGGAATTATTAGATTTTATTTTCAAGTTGTATTATGTTTGTTTTTTTGCGACTTCAAACGAAAATTTTGTTTTGTTGGGCGCCACTTTTTACAACATTTTTTGTCTGAAAATGATTCTTTGAATGTGATTTTACGGCTTTAGGTAGTAATTTGAATGTAAATTCTATATAGAGCAAGTAAAAATATCCTTTGGAATACTTTTAACTTGTTCCATACCTAGGGAAATCGGTGGTCTCGTGACAAAAAAAGAGATTTCAGTCAAAAAATTACAATGATGGATAAGTCAAAAAAATGTATTCCGTCCGTCTGTTTGCCTGTGTTGCGCTGTTCGACCTTGCGTCCAGGTGTTCCTCGAATTGAACCTTAAACGGGTAAAGATGAATTTGCTTTAAATTTTGTACAAAGCACTTTTAGTTGATTCCCCAAAGAAGAAATTAATTTTTTTTTTCTTTAAGCTCATCTAGTAAGTGTAGCTGCCATACCAATGATTTCGGGTTTTTAAAATTGTCTCGAAATCGACTCCTAAAAAAAGTCGAACACTGGAAATGAAACAAAAAGGGCGACAGTGTGGAAAGAGGTAATTTCCATAATGTTGCTCTCTATTTTTTCGAGCATTATTACAAAACAGCTGTCAAAAATATCATTCAGTAAATTGCAAAATAACTCCTCAAATTCGATGAGTTAACTCGATATCTAAATGCACTTAAAAAGCCATTTCGGTATATGGCTCGGGTATCGTCTAAATCTGGGATGATCTCCCACTGAAAAAATGGCCCCTATGAGTCAGCGTTGGAACCTTACTCCAATCAGAGTAAATTTAGTCCAATTTTAAAAAAAGAAAATAAATCTACTCCGCTTGATAGCATAGGTATACTCCTTTTTTCCATAATGAAAAATTCTTTGGCCAAACCACATGAAAGAAAATGAGAGCATTGAGTGTTAGGTAAAAAATTTTCTAACCAATTATGACTTTCAAATCTACCCCGGAAATTTTCGATTTACTCCACGTTTTTTTTTTAACAAATATATTCTTCGAAATTGTACTAGATACTGAGGTTCTAACACTGCTTAGAGTCATCCCTTGCAGCAGTACGCAAATGATTTGAATTATTTATGTCGTTGGCTTTTAGGTTTTAATGTCCAAAATATTTGTTTTTAAGAAGACTGCGTTTTAGTTTTTGATCAAAAATTCAAAGAACAGAAATATCGTGTTCACAATGTTGTCTATAGAATTTGGATTTTAAATTCCAACTTAAATTTTACAGATAGTTTTGAGTTTAAGATTATGGCTCTAGATTCTAGCTCTTGATTCCATAGGCTCATATTCTAGTCTTATGTGATCGTATTCGGTTGGATTTTGGGAGTATTCCATTCCTATAAAATATTCAAAATTTGGACTAGAAGGAGTGAAACAAAATTCCATATTTCATAGGAATGGAACACTCCCAAAATCCAAACGAAAACGACATTAGATTCTTGCCCCAAGTGGCACAAGTCTAGTTATTTTCATATCGATAGGTGGGGTGGGAATATGGATCTTGATCCCTCCAGGTCTTATAAGTCGCCGATGAAAACTGTCAACAGAACTAAATAGGCATGTTCAGGAAAATTAGATCTCGGAGATCTCAGCAAACTCAGTTACCTGAACAGGATTCCTCAGCAAAATTGCTCAGCTTTGCTGTCAAAACTCTGAGGAAAAAAAATCTTGGATTCCCTTGCTCACTTTTTGAGTGAGAAAATTCTCTGAGATCTCATTTTTCTGAACACGCCAAATCTCTCCAAACGTAAATAAAATGGCGTTAAATTGACTGAGTTTATTCGGACCAAGATTTTAAAAACACTTACATTTTTATTAAGGATTAAATTTTTTTCTTGGGTTATAAAGTTTTTTATAAAATAAAATTTCCATGCTTTCGTTGTTGTTCTGAGTAAAATGTTTACAAAGTGCGTATATATTCGCACATAGAAGCCAAAAAATGCGCCACTCTGTATAAAGAAGGAGAAGGTCTTGCAGGTGGTTTATTCTTGTGTGTGAACTATATAATAAGTTTGAATATGTCCTGATGGTCAAGGTCCACTTGCAGGCTGATATAACTTGCGAACATATTATAAGAAACCAACAAGAAATATATGTGTACCTTCGTTCTTCAGCTTTGTGTGATGGTGGCTGTTAGCCTGATGTTGGGTTGGCTCAAATGAACTTCTTCTATATCTATATATGTATATTCCTCTTTGTTCTTGGTCGTATAGTATAGATACTGCCCGAACCCCACTTGGTCTGCGTAGCACCTCCTGTCAATGCTTGCCCAATTCAACTTCGTTTATACCACGCAGCTCAGGCAAGTGCCTTCGTTTCGTTTTAAATTATTTTTAGCACGATATTCGTCATTAAATTTATATTCGCTGTCCTTGTTGCTGTCGTCGTCGTCGTAGTAGTCGTCTTTGGTCGTATATATGGTTGTGGTTTTGTTGTCTTCGACGCGTTGTTGTTGTTTTATTTAAGTCGTATAGGTATATCCTTTTCCCCACCACTTGGCGGCCACTTGTGCTCCTTTAAGCAAGTTTATATTTGTTTGTTTGTTTTGTTTGCTTTCGCCTGTATGTCCTTCATGCATGCCCTCGCCCCTTCATTTATTATTATATGTGTATATGCACATTTTGTTGCTGCTCATCATTTTATTTTCTTCAGTTTCACCTTTTGTCTTTTTTAAACAGCTTTTTTTATCATATTTTCATTTTTTTTTGTCAGCCTTTGGTTGATTTGTTGCAAAATCCTAAAATCATTTTAATACTTCGAAAAGACAAAGAGACAAAAAATTCGACCATCCTGATTCCTGATTCTTCTGAGTGAAGATTGAAGAGTATCTCTTGTTTTTTATTTTGTTTAAGGAGTTGGGGGATCGTATCGAAATACCTATACCTACCTCGTATATTAAATTGCTTCGGGGGGTGGCGGTGTCGTTCGGTATTCGACCGACGTTATGGACGGTGCAGTGGTGGCGGTGACTGTGGCGTTGCTACTTTGCGGCTTTTATGCTTTATTCCATTATCTCTTGACATTTCTTTGAATTTATAATTTTGTTGTTTGTTGAAGAGTTTTGTTTCATAATGATCGCGATTTTCTGCTGACGATCACTGACTGCTGTCTGAACAGACTGTGTGCGAGTGAGCATCAGCAGCAAAACCAAGCTCTTTCGGTTTCAATCGCTATCGATTGATGTTGTTTTTGCTTGATCTGTTATTATTTTATTTAAGTATATTTGAGTTTTCTAAGAAAAATATAATATAAACTTGCATATTTTTTTGCTGTTATAGTTTGTCTCTTTGGGAGGGATTTTTTTTGTAGGTATGTCAAAGCAGCGCTTATTAATTTATTAGTTAAGATGCTTCGGGGGTTTTTAGGGTGTGTTTTTTGTTCTGTTCTGTTCTTTACTGATTCCGACATCCATTAAAACGAACAACTATGAGACTGACTAACTTATACGTTTCTGATTGATGATAACTAATTTGTTTTGGGTTCATGATTTATTTATCAAGATAGATATTATATTCTTTTGATATAGAAGTTCGTGATAGTTTTATAAATATTTTTGATTTTTTTAAATTATTATTGATATTTTTATAAGGAATATATAATTTATTGCTCATATTATTGTGTATTGAGCTTGATAATAAATTATTTAAAAAAAAAAAATAACTCACAAAACGATTATGTTGTAGGTATATATCAAAAGTGTCAATCAAGTACCTACTTAAAAATTCCTCAGTGATACAAATAATAATTTGAAAAAAAAAAAGAAATAACTACATATTTTCTGGAAAAAAAATTATTTCTTACCCAATTTGAATTAATTTAATTTGCTATTGTTGTTGAATCTTTATTCTATTTTTTTGTGATAAGGAAAATAATAGAGAGGCTCTTTTTTCTCTAACCAAATGTTATGTTTTGGTTCAGAATTTGAAAAAATATAGCTACCTAGTCTACAAAATAATTTTTATAATTTTTGTATTTATAATAATTAATTTAAAAAAATAAAACTTAGTTTTTTACTATCAGAATTTAATTAAATATTTATATGCGCTACGCGTTTCGGAATAAATTCTATCTTCTGGCAACTGAATATAACTGAATATAATTTCATAGCTACTCACAATTGGAGACATAAAAACCAAAATGGTAACTACAAGGCTTTTAAATAGGTACCTAGTTTATATTATAATAAATTAAAGTTATTGGTTGAATGATAGCAACACTAAAATATAGAATAACAAAACATTTGCTGACAACCAGTGACTTTTTGTTTGTTTAAAAAAAAATATTTTTTTCGAAATTTTTGCTCCCCATTCAATAACCACAGCTGGTTTTTTATTTCGCCACTATCATCATTTTGCAATTTTTCATCCTGCGTTTTATTAATTTCCTCTATAATTATTTAGTAATTTTTTATCGGCAGTTTTGTATATTATTGTTTTGCAAAAATATCATTTCGCATATTTTATCTCTTTTTGAAAGATTTAAAAAAGAAATAATTTTGTTATCTTTATAAGTAAAAAATAACTCGATAATTTTTTTTCTAATTTCGGTTTTTTTTTATTGTTGAACTTTTAAATACCTATTCAAAAATGTTTGAAAATTATGTTTTGAAAATATTATAAACTATATAAAAACTTTTACCTTGGCATTTTAAAGAAGAATTCAGATGGTTTACCTCTTTAAGAGTTGTGAGCTCTTAAGGTTTTACCCATTTAAAGATGTACAAATTTTTAGCTATACATATATACAAGAAACTATTTATTTTACTATATTAACTATCAGTTATACCGGGAATTCTTCGCTGCACAAAGTCTAAATTAGTGACACCTATAGAACATTTAAAAATTCAGTTGCGTTGTGAGTTTTTATTAATTTTTTGAATATATTTGTCATTTTTTGAAAATACTTAGTAAAAAAAAATTAAAATAATATTAAAATAAACCTAACCTGCCGTAAATTGTTTTTTAGCAAAAAATTAAAAAAAAATTCTACAACATTTTTACAAAAAGGCCATTTTAAAAAAAATCCCAAAAATGGTTTGTAAATTGATTTTCGATTTTCTTAAAAACAGTTCAATCGATTTTGATAAATTTTTTTATGAAGAATGTTTTAAAAAGCTTTATAAGTTTTGTATACCAAGATTTTCTGAATTTTTGGTTTCTTTTTTTAAAAAAAGTTTCAAAATTTTTGTTTGAGAGCTTAATATTTCGAAAACGACTTGATAGATTTTTATCAAACTTGGCACCTAGCAGTTTTCAAACATTATCGAGAAGATTTTAAATGAAAATTATTCTTAAAACAAAAAATAACTGTACCTACCATACAAGTGTTTAAAAACCGATAAGAAAAGACGACGCCTACGATTTTGATTACAATTTGTATATGATTTCAGTACGATCTACCATATTACTGCAAAAAATTGTATCTATTGATGATAAATGGTATCTCTCATAGAACCATTTTTTTGGTATTCGACTATTTTGATGGATTTTTTAAGCAAAAGCTTCAAATGACTTTGAATAATATTGCATATCAAAATTTTCAAAAAAAAAAAAAAAACAAATTACGGATTTTAAAAAATTTCAAAATTATAAATTTCAAAATTATTTTTTTTTAAAATCGATATTTTGAAAATTATTTTTTACATTACGCAATAGTAAGCTATATAAAATGGCGTACAATTTTTTTTTCTTAAAAATGTTTACAAAATTTTATATACAAAAAATATTTTTTTAAAAAACTTCCGTGATTTTCAAATTTTTTTCTCACAAATTGAGATTTGTTTAAGAAATCACATGATGTACATCGCGTTGGTGTCAACAAAATTTTAAGGCTGTTTAATCAATTTTTTAACAATTTGTTAGTCTAAATAATTGTAAGTTCCATGCATATTTGCAACACGGTACTATATTTTTGTACTCACAGAGTAATAGATCTAAATTATTCAGACTTAAAAAACTGCATATATAAGAGCGAGTGCGTGCGACTCAGTCGTGCATTTTATTTTAGATATTTTTCTTTTATTTTTTATTTTATTAGGGTTATTTTTAAGTTTTTAGCTAATTTTGTTTCACACAAAATTAACAGTTTTTACTACCTAATGTGAACTTTTCACTTCATAATAAATGTATTGTTTCAGCTCCATTAGATATATAGTAATTTTTTTGTGTTATCAACTTAATTTATATATTTTGATGTTCAGCACCATCTATCGGAAAGCTTGTAAGGTTTTGATTTTTTTAAACCATCGGTTTCGATTAAAAATTTGATTTTCTACAAAAAATTGTTTAAATTTAATTTGTAAAATTTAACTTCGATTTTGAATTATGTAGATATATCAGAAATATTGAGTGACCAGTGTGAGCATCACTGGAATATAAAGACAAGTGTCAACAACCAGTTGAGAGTTTTTATAATGCACGAGACTACAACATGCCAACTTATATCATTTCTAACAGTTTATCACTATCAAAAATTGATGTGCAGAAGCTCCAATAGAAAATAAAGACTCTTAGACTAGAAAATAAAGACTCTTAGTGGCCGAAATGTGTTCACTGGTACGACGGAGAACATTGGCCCTGCGGGGTCACATAAATAGCACCTTTAAAAACAAAACTATTATAAATAGGCATTTCTGTAGTCATCTTCCTTTTAATGTTGCCTGCCTAGTTCCGATCCTAAGGTTAAATAACGCCATTGATAATAAAATTGGTTCCAAGAAACACATTCAATTTTATTGTCTAATACTAAATTAGTTGCTTTTCCTTGTAAAATTTGTCTGATACTATCAAAAGCTAGTTGGTGATTTTTCTTTACTGCAGCAGAAAAGCAGATGTATTATAAGTAATGACTAAAATGATATTAGCAATTAAATCTATTCCGTACCATTTTACATAATCATCATCATCATCATAAATCTAAATGCCGTTAAATTTTATCGATTATCACACCTTGTAGTTGTTTAAGCACCTATCGTCAAATAAACACATTTTTTTTAATAATTTTTTTTTAATTTTACTATGCCAGACATCACACCATGCGCGAAAGATAATCAACCGAATCCAAAAGATTACGCCTACATTTTATTAGTTCATGAGTTTTTATTAGCCAGGATTTTACAACTCACTTAACGATATTACGCCACCACACTTATAGCACTCGCGATGTCTGGATACAAAACTTAAACAACACTGACCCCGGTCTATACACGTTAACCAACCAAGCTGCAGTTTTTATACATCAAAATGCAACAAATTACCATAATTATAACCACGATTTGTTTATGTTTATATAGAAGTGCAGCAAGAGTCATGCGAATGATTTTATTGAAATAAAAAAAAAAATCAACCAAACAGGTGTGAATTAATTGCAGTTTAATCGAAATCCAAACAAGAATGTAAACAGTTGAGGACCCAACCAATCAACCTGTGGCATACTATCGTCATCATCATCATCATCAACATGATATGCCACCTTCACGCTTTGACTAATCTATGTGTCGCTCACCTTTAGCCACTCCTGGCTTCTAAGGTGGCACATTGCGAGCATACCTTAAAGATTTGAGTATGTTATCGACCGAGGCATTCGCCTCTAGTTCTTCACTTCACGTTCACGTTCACACAATATACCATGCGAAGCGAGCGCACAGCATGCAATTTTAAAGAGTCAAAGCCTCAAAAGCAACAAATCCACACAGTCCGCACACAATAAACAAATTGGCAGTCAATAGTGCACAAAGGTGAATTTTTTTTTTTTTTTGTATTCGAAGCTCAAAAGCAGAATAGCATCATTAAATAAATTCCAATAAAAGAATTTATTTCTGAATCTGAAGTAGGTATCAATATTATATTAAATAAATAAAATAAGACCTCGATCAGAAATAGAGGATACGAGTATAAAATTAAAATAAAAAAGAAAAACAAATCTTAAAAAAAAAAAACTAAAGAAGATGAAGAAGAACAAAATAACGAATTATCGCTAAATTTAAACACAAGCAGCATCCGATGAAGAAGAGCATTATCCAAATTGAATTCTGTTTTCAAAATCAAATCGTTGAAAATGGAAACACAACAAAGGTCGATAAAAATATAATAAAGCGATTGCACGCCACAATACACAAGGGACATGCAAAAAAAAAATATCGGTAGAATAAAAAAAAAAAAAAAAAAACAAACGCAGGAAACCAAAAAAGAATGACGATGACAAAAAACCTGCGAAAAAAACAACAATCATGAATCGATATTTTTGAATTTTTGTTTGTGGGTGGGAATTTAAAAGGGCAATGGTATTTTGATTTAAAATAATTATTTATTTAAAGAAAACAAAGTTAGTTCGTTGTTGCATTCGCTTTGAACCAAACCAGTACTGTCTTCTGGTTGTAGATTTGTCCATTGTCAAAGCTTAAAATTAACTACGATTCTATTACAAGACCTTGCTTATGCTATTTCCACGCAACTTTTGTATGTCAAAGCTTAAATTTTAGAAGAACAGTTGGAGATAAAATACAAAATTAATTAAGGATAAACTTCTTAACCTTAAAAACAAGCTTAATTTAAGTTAGGTGGAAATAGTTTCCAAGAAAAAGTCCCGACAAATTTGTACTTAATAAAATATTACTCTTTAAAAAAACAACACAAACATAAAATATATGCCAGTAAGCCTAAAGTCTTATAAATTAGGCAATGTTAGAAGGTATAGAAGGATCGGATTGGATAGATGTATAGATACTCTATGTAATCTTCTTCTTCATATAAAAACTCATTACAGTCTGTACATCAGCTGTAGATTAAAAATCTACTGGACCGATTTCACTGAAATTTCCTATTAGTAGAGGAAAGGTTTAGCAAGTGAATTCAACAAAATCTGCCTAGGATGTAATAAAATAAATAGAAATTTGTAATTTTCCTTCGCTCATTGACTAGCGCAATTTTATTTTATCTAAAATTTCTACTCATTAAAGCTCTGTTGAGCATTTTTGGAATACCGCTTTCCACCAACAACGCCCACTTTAATTATTTCAGAGTTGAAAATTTGTAACCAATCTTAGCACTTTTAGAAAAAAATTGGTACGCCATTTTGTAGTATTTATTAATGCTTAATTTAAAACGTAATTTTGAAAAAATCTAAATCTAAAAATCTAAGTACCATTTTTAGAAATATCGAATTTCAACAAAAAAAAAAAAACATGATGAAATTATTTTTTAAAATCCAAAATTTTTTTTTTTAAATGTTCATATCTATTATATGATACAATAATTCAAACTAAGAATTAAATTTTTTTTATTAAAATCGGTTAAAAATATAAAGAGATATGGAGTTCTATGAGAGATGGGTACCATTACAAAAAAAAAACAACATTTTTTTTTCCAATAATATGGTAGATAGTACTGATAATCACTCGCAAAAAGATTTTAATCAAAATCGTAGAAGTCGTTTTTGAGAAAAATGAGATTTTCCCTGCAAGTTTTAAAACACTTGTAATGCAGGAGATACTTGTTGTTTTTGATTATCAGAATAATTTTTGTTTAAAATCTGCTGGATAGTGTTATTTATACCTGTGTACCAAATTAAATAAAAATCTATCAAAATGTTTTGCGAATAATAATGCTGTCAAGAAATATTATTTTTATTTTGGTATATGATTCTTTAAAACCTATCGAAACATTCTGCGTTAAAAAAATTGATCAAAATCAGTTGAACCGAATCAAATTGAAAATCAAAAAAATGATTCTATGCGGGAAATACCATTTAAAACCATTTTTCAGAAATGTTTTTTTATAATATGCGCACGTTTTCGAGAAAAATAAGATTTTCATTTTTTGATAAAAAAAATTGTACGGCAGGTACCGTTATTTTTGGTCCTAAAGACAAAGAATAAAATGTGCCGGGGAATGCCCAAAAAAGGCTAGGCACCAAGTTAAAAGAAAATCGATCCACCTGTTTAAGCTGCAGCCGAAAGGACAGGGCAGATAGACAGACTGACAGAATTGCGAGAACCTTTCTTTTCGACCCCTATAATCTTAATGTCAAGATTAATCAAAATCTCGAGTTACATTATTTTTTACGAAAAAGTTGTCATAATATGTATGTACAATAGTATTAATATATCGCAAATAAAAATTTCATCTTTATAAGAATGTTAAGTAAGGAGGAATTTTATAGATATTAGAAAAATGAGCGAATTTTCAGAAAAAAAAAAAAACAACTATACACATGGTTTCTGGTTAAGAGAGTTATTTTGTAAATTTTCAACCTTCTAAGGATTCTAATATAAGGGCAGTGGGCAGAATAAATAACACAATATGACATGCTTCAGGATGAAGAGAGTTTAAATACCAAATTCGTACTGTAGAACGTACGAAAAATTCTTACTAACCGAAAGCTTTTTGTCGGTGGGTTAAAAAAAATGTGTTAAATAGTACGTAGGCAAGGGTAAAAATTATTTAGCTCACTATGTTAATTCTGACGTAGTCGACTCGATTAAAATAAAAAACCTAAAAAGGTTATAAATATTTTGAAGATCGTTTAAGTTAAACGAGTAGCTTATTTAAGCCAAATAATTATACTTAATTAAAGAGCATTAAATCGCTCATTAATTAATCATTGTTTTGTAAACTTACTTATGTAATCGTTTATTGACACCGAATAAAATAAACCAGAAGTATAAAAGTAGTTCAATAATATTTAGTACACTTTAACCGAATCAGTGTGTAGAATTAAATATAACTTTGTTATTCGAGTTGACTCGTATTATTTAACATGGTGAGTTTGCAGGTTTTATATTAACAATGTTTGTTATTAAACTTAACCGAGTTTGAAGTTGTTTTCAACCGATCATATTTCTGCTTGCATAACAAGAAATCTAAAATATTTTTAAGTAGTCGTGGCAGTGGGATGATATTACTCAAATTACTTTCTAAACAATTCAACAGTTAAAAGGAACAAACTTTGAAAATTTCAGCGGAATTAGTTCAGCAGTTCAGCTCCGCTAGTATCTACAAATCTAAGAAATGTCTATCTTTTTTTTTTAATTCTTACGTCCACTTTTGTCAGATAACTAAGATCCTTAAATAGTAGACATTTCCAAAAAGTGTCTGCTTCTTATTAAAAGAGCGGTAAATGTGAGGAGAATGTGATGAATGGTCTCTTTCTCAAATGTTGGATTCTAACTTTTTTTTCTTCTAAAATTGAAATCTTTCTCGTCAAGTTTTTCAATATGATATAAGTTCTGGAAGGGTTACGCAAACTCTGGGTTTTACTCTTCTAACCATACCAATTACACCATCAAGCATACAGAACATACAGCTCGAATGCTTTCTACTTACCCTCTTTGTCTATACAACATTAAAACTGTAATCTTAAGCTTGTTGAAGTCTGAGGTCAGCCCGACTGACAATGTTAACAGATGGAGCAAAAATGTGAATGAGAATCAATAACTTGGAATAGCTGTGGCTCCTCAATTATTCCAACCTCACATAGCCTCACCACCGAAGCCGCATCAGTAAAGACTTTTTTCACCCTTCAATTTTAAGGATTAATATTGTAAAGATATTTTTTTTTTGTCTTAATTCTTAGCTCAGTCTTTTAAAATAAAAGAAAAATTCAATGACTTGGGCGGTTTATCTGCTTCTGTGTGTAGCAACAAAACAAAAGAAACACCTTTTTATCAGCAATAAAAATGCTAAAATCAGACTCTTCTTATTTTCTCAACAATACGTATGTACAATGTAGGTAGGTACGTCGGCGTCGTCGTGCACCCTCTGTTTAAACACTTGAGTCTGCTGCTGCAACTCATGTTGTTTGTTGGGGAGGGGAGTGGGGGGTTGGAATTATAATGGGGGATGAGCGGATGTCTAAGGAGACACACTGTTAATAATACTTCACCCGCTTAGCCGCTTAAATGCGCTGTTGTGTCTTTCGTTGTCTGATGTTATATGTGTCGGTATTAAAAGGTTGAGGGCGGGTGTCATATATATGTACCTACATACATACTACGAGTATACTGTACACAATTGGTAGAGTCTTAATTATTTTTGTTCTTCCAGTTCTTTGGTTTGATTTTTTTCCTTTCATTTATACATTTTGTTCAGTTTTTACTTTTGGTTTGCCTTTTTGATTCTGTTGTCGTGGGGTGGTTTTGTTTTTATTCTTTTTGTTCATTCATTTTTGTCTCGTCGCTTCGATCGCCTTTTTATGTACTTGCTGTAAAAAAAATGTTTTGTTTTAATTTAAACTTTATATTCAGCGATTGCGTTTAAAATCCTTCAACATAATTTTGAGCATAGTGATAGGTTGATTTTTTTTTATTGTTTTAGAATCATATTTGTAAATGTAAGTTAAACTATATACATCCTTAATAATTCGCACTCTTCCTTGTGTCTTAGTTTTTTGGCAGCAGAAATAAATTCAGGTTTTAAGATTCTGAATAGCATAATTTATCTCTTTCTAAAGTTATATCGATTAAAGCTCAGTCTCAGTGTCATGAAAACTTCTTTCACGCACAGGTATTATTGTACCTGTCAATTTTGAACCCATTCAATAAAAAATAATGCAAAAAGAGCAAAACAAAACAAACATTGATTTATTGTTGATTCGCATCGAAAAATCTGAATGTGTATACACCTATAAATATATATAGACATTTTTGTATAGTGAAGGCTTGTACAGTTTTAAGTCAACACACTGACAAACTCATCAAATATCCTTCATACTTAAAGTGCTAATTTATTTTTGGCACATTCACACCATCATGTTATAGAAACTGTCATAAGCACTGGCAGTTGGCAGTGTGACACCCACACGCTGAGCTTCAATACTATAGTACTCATATCGATGACTATGAATACATTGATTATTACGTTTATCGATCTAATCACAGTTTGATTTACGTTTTCTGATGGATGGATGGATGGAGAGAGAATTGATACAAATGATGGTCACAGCACCTAAAGAGGAATATTTTGTTTTCAAATCAAAAATATTGATTTAATTTTTTTAAATAATTAAAAGAAAAAAAAACTTTTACAACATAATATGGAAATTTTTAATTTATTACTAGGAATTAATTAATATAAAAGGATTCCGTAGTCCATACAATGGTTGTAAAAAGTTTTTTAATAAAAATTGCACAGTTTTGTTTATATTGGTCAAAAATATTTCAAAACAATAATATATTGAACCCTTAAAAGGACAGTTACTAATATAAATATATTAAAATAAATAAAAGATACTATTTTAAATAACTTTAAAACACTTATTTTATTTATTTATTTACTTAAATGCATTTCGGAAGCTATGCTATGTTTTATAAAACTTACTGACGATGGAAGCATAGCTTCCGAAATGCATTTAAGTAAATAAATAAATAAAATAAGTGTTTTTAAGTTATTTAAAATAATATCTTTTATTTATTTCATGAAAAAACACGTTAAAAATCTCCAATATCAAATCAATAAATATATTAAATAATTTCTTGTTATTCTGTTGTATAAATAAAATATTAAACATTTTAAGACCATTTGGACCACCTATTTTTTTGATTTTAACATGGTTTTTTTTCCATATCATTTATATGACAGAACTGATGCTGAAATGACAAAATTCAATCACAGAAATGATGGCACAAATGAAGGTATTTTGTTTAAATAAAATTGAATTTTGCTGAATATTTTGTTTGAAACTCATTTTATTATTTAATACGAAAAAAAAGTCATATTTTGGATCATAATAATTAAAGCAATAAAACACATACCACGGTAATGGCAGATTTGGGGAATTAAAACTTAAAACTTAAATTACATAAAATACAACTCACTGCATGTTTCTTTTTTGTGCTTTTTGAAAATTGTTCCGAAAACAACCATTGCGTCCCTTTATCGGTGTGTTCTTCCCAACATATTCTGCGACCGCAAATTCAATTTTTTTGAATTTCTTGTTTTTCACGGAAATTACAGTTTTTCTGGGGATAGTCACTTAAATTCATTTAACTCAGCTTTTAATCCATCTATTTACCCTTAACTTTCTTTTTTAAAGCTACATCAATAAATTTTTCAAACCTATTTATAACTTAAAAATAAAAATGTATGATTAAAAACGTATTTTAGCAAAATAAAACAGGCTTATAATTTTCTATTACGGACATACAAAATCTTTCCTTGAAGGGGTCAACCCCCGCGAGATTTTTTTTTTTACAAAATTAGCAAAGATTCCTGAACATCATAAATTTTGTCCTCAAAGTCCATTTTAAATATTTCGAATATGTATTTTACTCTCCGAGAAGTTCCTAGTAAGATTTTAGTCTTCAACTATCCTTTTTATATATATAAAAAATGAATTTTATCAGAATTCAATTTTTGAATTCTGTTTTTAAATAAAATTGAATCGTAAATAGTTTTAGAAAAAATAATTTTTAAACTTAAAATATTGAAAAAAATAAAATTAAATACAAATTTTGTTAAAAATTTTACGTCAGTTAGTACTTTTTTTAAATATTCAATGTTGTTCTCAATTTTTGGTCAACCATAATGTAATTAACGAGACGTTCAAATTTCTTCTAGGCTCTAAAAACGGTATTACATGATTTTGTGTTGCTGTTGATTTTTATGATTATTTCTCTATTTCATGTCGATTTTTTACAAAACTGCCCCTCCCACCTAAAAAGTTTGAAATATAGACCCCCCCTTTTATACGATATTTTTCTTGTCGTGACCCAACCTATACGGACGATCCTTTTGTCACTTCTTATGCAAAACACCCCGGAAATAACGATTATCTTAAACGATGTTTGGTATAAAACTCTCTTAACTCGAAGAAATTTTTACTTTCTTTATGAATATCTGAGAAATCTTCAAAACAAATTAAATTTTGTTCACCTAACAAGATCATATAATTTAATACAAAAATGGAAAAAATTGGTATCCATGGTAATTTTCAGTAGTTTTTACTTTGAAGTTTAAAATTAAATCAAGGAAATAATTCACCATTTCGTTTTTAAATATCAAATTTTTAAAAAATAATTTTGTAGTTTTTTAAAAAAATCCAAAACATGCTAATTGGATTAAATTTTGGTATGTACCTTCCCTACTGTTAACAAAATTCAATCAAAATAAGTTTAGTTGATAGTGAGAATGGAAGGTATAGGTAGGTACTCTTATTATCTAAGAACAATTATTTTTAATCTTACGGCAAGTGTAAAAAAACTGTTAAGTACGTAAAAAAAATAAGCAAATTCGTTTTCAAAATATTGAGTTTTCAAAAAGATAGAAATACAAATAAAAAGAATATTTTTTTGAAATATTAATTTAACATACGAATCTATTATGAATGAAATAAAAATAAAAAAAAAGGTTCTGTCAAAGAAGCCATAGTAATAACCATTTTTAATTGACTGAATATTTTTTAAATAATATGTGAAGCCATTTCTGAGAAAAAATGTACGGCTTTTGACTTTTTTTTAGTTTTTGAAATTTTTTTCAAACGTCTTCAATGCGCAATTGGGTAAAATTTATTTACTGTCGTATTTCCTGTTATAAGTTTGAACGAATTTTTTCAGCAAAATAACGTACTATTAATCAAAGTAAATTTAACAGATTTTTGATAGTTTTGATTTTCTTTCACTTTCTTCTGTACTACATATCACTCATTTCTCGTATTTATAAACCAAAACCTTGCATCTTCAATGAATCAAAAAATGAAAAAAATTTAAGTAAACAAAAAAATTAAGAAAAAAAATTTAAGTAAAAGTCTTAAATTATAATAGGAATATGCAACAAAGTCTTCTGATAATTTGTATACCAAAATTAATTACTCATTTCTCAAAGCACTGTGGCGTATGAGTGATTTTTTTTGTTGAAATATTTTATGGTATTTTATCGGTTTTTTTTTTATTGAATGATATAAAATGTACAAATGGTAGTAATCGAAATATATTTTTGTCAGTATATGTATTAGCAAATCATGGACTTGTCAAATTTAGCACTCGTGTGCCAAGGAAATTGAATTTGTATACGGTTCCTATGAGACTGTACATATACAAAAGTACATTTTCTAATCAACTGTAGCTTAATGTAGTGCAATCTAGAAGTTATATATGTACATATATTCAATAAATTTTATGTACATACATAGGTTCGGTATATATACACACCGAAATACGTAAATACAGTCATTCTTCAAAAGTCGATAAGCGAAAAGTTATACTGTGTTTATACCAAATCGAATTTATGTAAAACCATAACGCATTTAAGTCTGGATATGGAATGACTAATGCTGTTACCATTTACTTCAGTTTTGTTTCTGCTAATATTCTACGACACACAACATTTTATCTAACTCTTGCTTTCATGTTACGTAAAAATTTACTTAAAGAAAAAAAAAAAAAAAAAAAATAGAGACACACCCTTCGCCCCCGCTTTGTGTGATTATAACGGTGTGCTGGCACTTTGGCACCCCAACAATAACAACATCAGTCGCCACCACCATCACTGATGTGGGTCTTACTTGAGTTTGTTTACTTACAAAATAAATTTATTATTTTTCAAAGTTGAGGTGAAATAAAAACGGTACCATATAGCTATACCCCGAAACAACCAACGTGTGCGCTTTATGCAATCACAGTTATACATATATGGTTACGGTATAGAGATGGAGTTAGTTCGACACCAAGCTGGCCAACCAACAACCAACGACGACGACAACGACAAGTCAACGATTTTTCTATGCCACCAGCATGAGTGTTTGTTTCACAATTTTTGTCTACCGTTTTTAGTTTTTTTTTTTTATTTCTTTATTTTGTTAATATGCTTCAACATAGATTTTTACTCCGATTTGTGAAGAACCCTTTTTTGCCATCAACAAAACTTAGAAGGCAGAGGTAAGGAGAGAGGGAAAGACCTGATTTTTCGTGACATCACCAAAATATAGTAAAAATATCAACATCATTGTCACCATCAACTCCATTACTAGCATTTATGTTGGATACCATTGTTAGCGAATTCATATATCTAGGTCTCTTTTATACCTTTGTTATACCTTCCGTGTTGCTATATTTATAACGAACAAAACCATCAGCCACTTGCTTCTGTCTGATACAATTTGGTTACCTTTTGTTGTGTTATTATTGATCAAGATGTCAATCAAGAGTTTTTTTTTTAAAACCAACAAATGGAAAAATGACAGATATAGTTACAATGTAAGTGCTGATATGTACAAAGAGATGTAGAAAAAAAAACGGTTTTTTTTCTATCAAAAGTAGTTTTTTTGAAGAGAAAAATTAATCGGTAAAAGAAGAAAACTGGATGAAAAAAACTTAAGAATTAAAGATTTTTTTAAATAAATGCAGTTAAATTGTTGTTTAAATAATTTTAGGTACTTAAAGTGACGTATCACAGTTAACCAAGGGCCTCAAACAACAAGTGGCTCTAGACAGATCATTGTTTATCTAGCTACATACATCTGGTTTTAATTGTTAAATTGACAACCTAAGGTTGATTTTCTCTTCCAAATTTCTGTATCACCTAAATTGCATTTCTTCTTACTTGTCCGCTGCATAGTGGTGACAAACTTTGATAAAAAAAACTTCTTTGCGACGTTATTATTTTTGTATTTTTACTCGCTAAATCGAATGATACTGTTTGTTTTATGTCAAGAGTCATAGAATGATATGACTGTCTTTGGTGTCCTTTTTGATCAAAAACTTGATTTTATTAACACATCAATTCCATAACTAATAAAGCGAATTCAATCCTTGGTTGGATTAAATATAGAGAGTCGAGAGAGTTTTCTGATCCTTTTGTTATCAAACATGCATTTGTTCGGGCTATTATTGAATATTCTTGTCAAATTTGGTCACCTTACTATGATTGCCATAAAGCCAGATTAGAACAGGTGTGAAAAAAAAATTTGCGAAGGTTGCATTCAGAGGATTAGGTTGGGAAAATCCTTATGTACTCCATCTCTCATAATAAGAGACTTAAACTGATTGACATGCCTAGTTTTGAGAGCAGACACTCGTATATTTATCATTGGTCTTAATTATGAAACTTATAAATACAAGCAAAGACTTTTTGCACCTTCTGACTAATATGAAATTTAATATTCCCCAAAAAAGGAAATTATGGTGGAATATTTAGATATTAAGTCAGGTCAGGCGAAGATTATAAAAACTAGCTAACGATTTCTTCTTCGTATGTTTCAATTTTTTTTTTAATTTTGAGTTTGGAAATTAATTTTCCAAAATTAATTAAACTACACAATTTGATTTTAGAACAGAATTGAAGAATGGGTTTTAAAAAAAGATATAACATGACGACATGAAATGTTGGCCTTGTTTTTAAATATTTTTTTTTCTGTTTTAAGTCAATTTTTCAGAAAATCCAAGATCGATTTTTACAAAAAACCACGAATATGTTTCTAATAAACCCGCTTAAGAAATGTGAAAGAAAAGTGTAGGTATGCTTTTCCATTAATTTGACTTCAATCCTTGGTTGCTCTAAAAATACCTTTTCCAATAAGTAAGTAGTAAAATATATTTTTTTATTTTAATTTTTTTTTTTTTCAAAAACTAGGAGACGTTTAAGCATCTGGTTGTTAGCGATTGTCTTAAAATCGATAAGAGCAAAAAAAAACAAAAATACTTTTTAATAATGTAAATTTTGAAAAAAAATTAGTTTGAAAATAAAAAAAAATAAAACTTTTAAGGTTGAAAATTAATTTTCGAAAAACTATTTATTTAAATAAATTTATTTAAAAACAGAATTGAAGTATAAGTTTCTGACTTAAAAAAAAGATATAACAAAACATTTCAGGTATTGCTGTTGTTTTTAAATATTTTTTTCTATTTTAAGTAAAATTATTAGAAAATTTAAGATGACCGAAAAACTACACAGCTCTCCTTTAACGAATAGTGAAAGAAAATTGTACAATTAAATTGTGTAAAAACTGAAGGTAGTCCGTAAAAAACTAGTATTTTTTTTGCTTGACATTTTTAATTATTATTAAAATAAAAAATGATTTTCGCATTTTTTTTAAATTTTAAAACATTTTAATACAATGTCTTTTAAAATGCCACTTTTTCAACTTTAAATTGAGTTACAAAAAGAAACTCCGCAAATTCCGCTAACTTAAAAGAAAAAAATTCTTATATATCTGTTCACATAATCTCAAAAATTCAGATGCATAGAGTTGTGAGTAGAGAGATTTTATTTGAAGAAATCAGTCAATTTTTTTTTATAATTTTGAGTTAAAAAACTAGTTTTTCCAAAACTATTCACTAAAACAAATTAAATTAAAAAAAAAGATTTAATTGTAGGTAAGTGTAAGATTTTTAATAATTTTTTTTTCTAATTCAAGTCCCCACCTAAACGGGGGGGAAATAGACCCCTCTCTCATACCATTTTTTTCTTCTGTCGAGCCAACCTACACGCTATAGCTTTTTTTTTGCATCTTTTTTTATGACAAAAAATTAAAATATGTACACACTCATTGAACAAAAAAAAAAATAATATTGAAAAAGTGGTTTATATTCTTTTCTCCCCACTGTTTCACTCATATTGGTTTATTTTCTCTTTTTTCACCACTGTTTGATTTAATTTCACTCTGCTCGAAAACTGAATTTATGTTCTTTTTTTGAGCGAAATACAAATAATGTCTATCACATTTATTAAAAATTCGTTTTTAAACACAAAATTCTGAAACACCCTGTACAGCAATTTTTTTCGAACGATTTAGGGCCAGTTTCACAGTGCACACTTAACAAAATAAGTGGCACTTAATTTTCCCATTTTGGCACTTTAGCCGCAGTTTTACTACCTGAGTAAGTGGAACTTAAGTGGCCAACATAGGAGACTTAAGGGTCACTTATTGCGATAAGTTTACACTGTGAAATGGGGAATTAGTTTCCCATATTTGGCACTTAAGTAACACTTAATTCACTGTGAAACTGGCCCTTAGGTTCAAATCCGAAGCGTATATTCCTTAAAATAAACATACACGATCGCGCATGAACTTGCTCTTGTCAATTACAACGATAATGGAACTACTACATATAACATTTTGAAGAAAAAATGTTAAAAATGTCAGAAATGCTAAAAAATGGATTTTTGATTTAATTTTTTTTTTGCGAAAAATTTCAAATTTTTAAAATGGAATATTTTTGAAATTTTTAAGAACTATAGATTTCAAAATTATAATAAGCTCAGTCAAGAAATTAAATTACTATACGTGAATAACTAAAAAAATAAGCTAATTTTACGTCAAAAATCTGTATTTCTGTTATGTCACTTTTTTGACAAAAACCTGAAACGCTGTTTTCTTAAAATCACTTAAGTCATTAAAACTACGAAGTTATAATCGGAATCTTTAGAGCCGTTTTCAAGAAGAAAAAAAAAAAAAAAACAAATCCTTGTACGAGCATCTGTGCTTCCAATTTTATCTGAGCTTGAGCCTTAATGTGTGGACAGATTTGCTTCAAATTCGGTATATAGCATTTATATGTGATTCCTTAGAAGGGCAATTCGAATTTTTATTTTAGGTCATCTTAAATGGGTATGTATATCTAATTTGTTTTTGTCTTTCAATAATGATTCCGAATATTCAATACCTATAATAAAAAAAATTATAATCACTTACCCATTTGTATAAGCATTGAAGCGTTTTATTTTTATTTTCATTTTTTAATAAATTTAGACCGATGAACACCCTGTTAAAAAATATTTTTTTTTTAATCATTATTCATTTCAACCTCACTAACTTTTAAACATATTTAAAGTTGAAAAGATAAGTAAATTACCTGAAATTACCACCCGGTAAAAACATCTAAGCCTAAACAAATAAACAGTCGTCAAAACTATTTCTCATTTTTCTTTATATTTTGTTTTTGTTTGTGCCCAAGCACACATAGTACATACATAAACATATACTCTCACACAAAACTATCTGACCAACAAGATATTATATGTATATATGTTGGGTATAGGATTGTAGGTACGGGTTCGAATACCAGCTTTTCCCATGGGCAAGACTCAGCTCAGTGTGAAGTTTGTCCAAGTTCGATCGGTTGATGATGGACCTGGACCTGGAGCTGGAGGTTGGGGTAGCACACACAGCTATAACACAACTATACATAACTTAGCCTTTTTTTTTTGTGGATCCAACTATGCACAGATGCACTCTATCGATACAAATTCTGCAGAGTCTGTATATCTACATAGATATACGAAGTAAGGTAATAATAACCAGAGGCATGCCTCTATGCTTGGCTAGGTGAATAATATCTGTTTGAATTGTTTTGTTTGTATCTCTCTATGGTCCTGCTTTGCTCTATGAACAGAGAACAGACTCCGAACTATCCATTCCGTATACTGTGTTGTATCTTTTGGTAAGGAGTATGCTCCGGGGTTAGGTAGGCCAAAGCGCACATATTGAGATACATATATCTACATATCTACCATATCTATCTATATGTATGTGATGCGTGCTTGTGGACGAAGCATATACTGGTGATGATTGTGGGGGATTTTTGTTGATGCAAAGTGAAAAGTTTTTAATGTGCTCACATTTGATCATCATGTAGATTTGGGGTGTTAGGTGGGTGGGTGGTTGGTTGGTTGGCTGGAATTGGCGTGGCTTGCCTGACTAGCTGCCTGGCTGGCTAACTGGTGTGGTGGTTGCGGTTTGCTGTGCAACTATACATAGGAGGAATGGGTTGAGATATGAGTACTGTTGGAACTTTTGGAGTTTTGATATTTTGTGGAAATGGTTTCCCATTGCCCATCATCAGTGAAGTTGTTGTGGATTTTGTTCATTTTTTTTTTATTTTTATTTCTATTTTTCGTCATTCTCTATTTCATTCCTTTTTTTTTTGTATTTAGAATCACATATAGAGTTTTTTGTTTTGCTATTGGGAATTGAAAAAGTGTGTATATTTGCATAATATAGGAAAAAGTTTTATGAAATTAAACTTTATTGCTCTCTTTATATGTTGTCAGCGTATATTCTAATGTTAGTGTAAGTTGAAACTATTTACTTATATATAATAAATGGAATTGTGTACATATATTAAAAAAAATGTAGTTGTATGTACATTTCTAAATGATCTTTTTTTACAAATTAGAAGTTTAAATGACAAATGCTTTCCATTGAGAATTATTTAACCTTGGAGGAACGATACAAATTCAAGTTGTTTTTCTTCATTTTACAGTCAAAGAAAATGATCTTATAACAAGTTTTTTTTTTTTTTTAATAAAACAAATTCTATATACATACTATATTACTGAAATACAACAGCCAAGCAGAAGACTTAGCACTATTTTAATGGACTTTGTTGAATTATTGATTAAAAATAGCTTTTAACGGCCTTTAAGTCCTACAAAAATTGGCGTTTCGTCCCGGCGATCTCACTTGGACTCATCAGTTGACTAGTGAGGGCTTTTGTCATACTAGGTATTCGTCACGAAGCAAAAATTGGGTATTGACAAAAGCCCTCACTAGTCAAGTGAGATCGCCGGGACGAAACGCCAATTTTTGTAGGACTTAAAGACCGTTAAAGGCTATTTTGAATCGAAAATGATCTTATATTTTTGTTATAAATTTTGAAAAGGGTGATAAGAACACTTCAAAAAAATTTGGATTACTGAGATTTTTTTAAGTATCCCTACATTGATTTTTCTCATTTTTTAGGACCAAACATATCATTTTTCACATATCTTAATATTTATTTTTAGTTCAGAGTTTAGAAATAAAAAACTTGAGAAAAATTGTTATTAATGGCACCTCTCATAAAAAGATTTTTTTTTAATTTCAACTTTTTTTTTTAGAAAACAATTCAACTGATATTGGTAAATTTTGTATATGGTGAAAGTTGAAAGAAAAAGCATTTTTTTAAATCGGCGCGGCTTAAAGTCTTTTTGTCCAAAATCATAACGCCCAAATCGAAAAATGTTTTAACGCCCAAAAATGGTCATGTAGCCCAAAAAGTCAACAAAAAATTGCCAAAAAAACATAAAGCTAATTTCATAACGCCCAAATTTCTTTTCGAATGAAAGAATGCCCTAATCAAGGTGTTCAATATGAGAAAATGAGTCGTTTGTTCTCGAGTGCACTAATAAATATTTATCGAAAATATTTGACCGCTCGAATTTTTTGAAAACAAATACATAGTGATATTGTCTGGGGGCTTATTTTATTCTATACACGATATCATATTTAATTACTGATATCATGTAGAAAAAAATCAATTTAAAGGTTTTTTTATAAACAAACAAATTAAACTACCTACAGGAAAAATGTTATTCGTCTCGAATATCTCGACGCCAGGCTAATTGTATACTAAACACATTATGACGTTGTCAACAACTGATAAAGTTTGTACAAACATTCAATTGACAGTTTAAAAAAAAAAAAAAAAAAATACAAAACAAAAATAGCTACTAAATATTGTTCAAAAAATCACATTGTTCCAAGTTTTTTTTTAAAAAATCAAACAAATCGTTTTCGAAATACATATTGAGTTTTTGGTACAACATTAAATTGTTTGTATTCCAGAGTAAAGTCACCAAATTCGTCAAATTAAAAAGAGATCAAAATGTTCAAAAAAAAAAGTGTTTCAACTTTTAAATTTTGTTTAACGTCCAAACTAGAATGATCCCGCACTAACAAACTTAAAATTTAGGTCTATATCTTCACCAAATCTAATTTAGTTTAGATTACACTAAGGCTTAAGCTATGAGGTTCAATAAAATATAAACAGCTTTTACGATTTTTTGCTGAAATGGTGGAAACGGCTGTCACATCTCTTAATTATAATCTTCTTTTTTTCACTTCAAATTTCAAAACCTTTGGTCAGCCAGTTTCTTATTTTTCTGGCTACAGAATGTATAAAGGCCATCCCTAGAAGCCAAACTTTAGTAGGTACATTACTACATTCCTTTAAAATAATGAATTCTACTTTTTTTCTTCTAGAGAACTTGAGATTCAACCTTAAACTAATTTCAAGTCCTCTCTTCTGTGAATAAGATCTATTAGTTTCTTTTTAGTTTTTCTAGTCGTTTGGTATAGAACTGTCTGTAGGAAAGTACCTTTATGCCTCGAGTTAACAACTTACCTCATTTATTTTTATAGTTAAATTTCATGTTATAAACTGAAATTATTTTTGAATTAATTTTTTAAATAACTTTAAATAACCATCAGTCTTAACCACACTAGATGGGTTTAAGGATTATCGAATTAAAATTATTTTGTTATGAAGTTGAACCAAATCGCATTAACATGCTTGATGAAGTTTATATTATTTTTTTTTTCCTTTCATTTGCGCAGCTTCAAATAATCAATTCGATATATTATACAAAAGGATCAAGGACCTTTTTTTCCTGTTAACGAATGTACCACCATTCTTCTCACAAGAAGATATTAGACTTCTATTTACCTTCTTAGTTCTCATTTTATAACTTTCTCGCGTTTTCTATTCAAAAAAGGTTTATATGAAGGTAGGTACAAAAAAAATTATAAAATAAAAGAAAACCAATAAACTGCTCAGAGTGAGCAGAAATTATTATCTATACGGATGCTGAGACTGATGCTGATGATGCTGAGGCATAGCTCTATGTTTAAGCCACTGCGCAATGCTATCGTCGTTGTGTGTATGTGCTTGTCTCTCCTGCCTAAGAAGCGGCTTATATATGCTTAGCAAGCAATCTTTATGCATTCGTCCGTTTCTGGGCAATCTTATAAGGCTCCTTGGCTGTGGCTAGTTATAGTCAACTGCTTGGATAGCTCGTGTAAAGCGTCAATAGACAAATCGAGCATTCAGATTTACGCGATTTGTGTACGCAAAATGGTATGTCAGCTTGTATATATAAGGTATGGAGATGATGGTGGAACGTCTTGTGGGGACGTCTATATGTTTGCTTTTGTTTCTCTCTGTATATCCGTATCCACCTTTTTTTGTTGTTGTTATTGTTTCGGTTCGACCATTCCTTGCTTGTGGATCAGTTGTTTTAGTTTGCGCATTTCCATCTATTTTCATAAAAAAAAATTTGCTTTTTTTTATTATTTTTTTTTGTTCATATAATTGCCTCTTTGCGCTATGCTGAACGTACTTATTCGTATTCATCAGCATCAAAAAAAAAAGTTACTTACATATGGCGACCTCTATAGCGCCTTGTTTTCATTTGTATCTTTGTATCTATATCTATAAAATAGATACACATAGTTTCAATAATATTATAATAATGTGCTTCTTCTTCTTCATTTTATGTTGTTTTTTTTTTTCTTGGTCCGCTTGGTCGTCGTTTGGGTGCTTCTTGGATGGATCAGGTTGGTTAATGTTTTTTTGTGTGCTTTCTTTTTATTTTTTTTTTATTAGGTAGGTATATTGTGTGCTTATAAGAAGCTCGTTTGTATCTTTGCCTTTGATTGAATTATATTTTTAGCGCAATGGATGTTTGTACATAAAGATATAAATATTATAGGTTTATATAGGTAGGTATATGAAAATATATTTGTACCAATACAAAAAGCAAAATAAAAAACAGACAGAAAAAATATATACAATACAAAATTAATAATGTTGAAATAATAATTTTAAAGATAAACAAATCTAGGATAAATAGTTTTAAAATAAAATGAATAAAACACTCAGAATCATAATGTAGGTATAGGTACAAACCTTATTTAAACATATACATAAATTCCAAAAATGTATTTTTTGATTTATGACTGTTTTTTTATGGACCAACGATACATACCTAAGGCTTTTGTTGCGCTGATTTTAATTAACATTTAAAAGACAATTAATTTAAGTTTATTCTTAATAGTCCACTCATTAAAGCATCTGACTCGTAAAAAATTACCGAAAATCGGGATTTTGGTACATATATAGCCTCCTCATGGTATTCTTAAAAAACTGTCAAAAATCCCAAATGGTATGAGTGCCGCTAACAATTTTACAGGTGGTTAAAGGCACCCTAATATTCTATTTTAGATATTTTTTTTTAATTCGGCCTTCCCACCTTAAGGGGTGAACATGTAAAGTAACTCAATATCTTAAAATCATGTTCATATAATGTACCATCAATAAACGAAAATTTGTGCTTTTATCACAAAACGCACAATTTTTTAACTAAACCATGATCCAACATATAGAAAAGTAAAAACCTTAACTCAACCGATTGGTTTATTTTTAAAAACGGTAATTATTATGAAGAAAAGTATGGTAATGTTTTTTGTGGGAAATTTTCTAAGCTAAAAATTATTTTTTCTGTACAACTAACCATTTCGGAGATACTCCCGAAAAACCATTTTGGAGGGCCTTAAAGGACCTAAGATAGATTTTTTAGTTTACAAAACTCACATGATTAATTGATAAGTTTCAAAAATAAAAATGTACGGCTTTGCTGCCCATGCGGGTAAAAACAAATTTATGGGTATCTTATATGAAAAACATAAATCAGAGTAATTGAAGATTTTGATAATATTTGACAATACGAAGACAAAAATTTGGGTTTCACAATTCTGTCCGTTTTAAAAATTTTAATGCTAGTTTAAAATTTTTAAATATAATTTGTATTTTTTTTAATGCAAATAATTTTCGAATTAAATTAATATTTTTTTTTAATGCAAAAATGTAGTAAATATTATGTAAATTAAAAATAGGAATTTCAGCTCAATAAATAAATTATTATATGTATTTTTATTATGTCTTTCTGTCCGTTTACATCTTGAACAGATAGGTCGAGTTTTTTAAACTTCGTATATCTACCTTAGCATTTACCTATTAGACATTCCCTGACACATAAATATAAATTTTGTGAACATTTTTGGAAAATTCTATTTTTCGCAAAATTGGGTGCACAAATTAAAAAAAAATTAGTAGCTTTTAATATGTATATATTATAGGGTTCCTTTTAGTTATAGCAAAATGTTTATAAAATTAGTTATTACTGGCAACTCCCATATAGAAGCTTATTTTTATTTTCAAAAAAAGGTTCAAATTTTTTATTGAAATCTTTATTAGGTACCTTGAAAACGACTTGCGATTCTTTCTTAATTTTGCCTCAAGGGGTTTTTCAACAATCATAGCAGATTTAAAAAAAATTATTTTTATTGTCGAAATTTGCGGTATCTTCAATGTAACTGTTTAAAAACCGTTGAAGAAAATCATATGGTTCCTCCTATATTTATAGGCATGAGACACAATTTACTATAAAATCAAGGGCCATATTTATAATATTCTGTTACACATTTTAATAAAAGCCATAAATCCGTTTTTAATTCTGTTTTTAAATAAAATTGTTTTAGTGAATAGTACTATTTAAAAAAATTAAATTTCAAACTCAAAATTTTAAAAAGTTAAAAGAAAAATGAAAAAAAAAAAAAAAAAAAAATATTCTTTACCCATTTTTTTCTTGTAATTTTTCCACTGTATCTAAGGCTATATGGCTTTTTTGAATTCCTTAATTTCTTTTTTCACTATATTCCTAACGTTTGGTAAGAATATCTTACTTCATCACGTTTATTTTTTTTTCAATCTGTTAATAGGTATAAAAAAGTTTATTACTCAAAAATTTATACTTCTTGCATCCTTACCGGAGACGGCACTGTTAGAAAAGAAGAGGAATGCAAAGTTTTTGTTTGTATTTTCGTTAAAAAGGCTAAAACAACCTAAGGTTAGAAAAAAATTTTAAAATTAATTTTATTCAAAATTTTACGTTATTAAGTAGTGTTTTTATTTTTTATTTTCAATGTACTTGTCCATTTTCAGTCAAACATTAAAACCAAATATTAAAATGTCCTCTAGTTTTTGAGAAAAAAAAACAACGGATTGTAAAAGAAGTTAAAGAAAACTTCACTTAATTTAAACTTTAAAATTAATCTTTAAATTTAACTTAAGTTTCGGAATATTTCCTTATCATTGATATATATGTACATAGCAGGTACCTTTAATACACCCATTTGAATTATTCAACAAAATTAAGTATCGCATCAGCTTTAAATCAACTATAGCTTAAATCTTGAAAAAGTTTTTTACTCAGAAATATGTTCATTTAAATAAAATTATCTTAAATAATAACAAAAAACTATTAATAACTAGGTACATATTTACCTACATGACCTATTATTTTAAGCTCAACAACACATTCTAAAGCAAAACAATATTCTTTTATTGACTTTGCTTATTGCGTAAGTTATAAAACTATCAAACAGGTACCTACCTAGTAGATAATAAAAATAAATACAATATCTTAGCCCTTAATAGCGACAGAGCAAAATATCTATCTATGAACCTACCTACCTATCTAAATGTAAGTAGGTATACAATAATAATTATTTTATATCTATGTGTAGGTATGTATCTATAACGCAATTTTAATTTGTTTAAAAAAAAAAAAAAATAAAATCTTTTTTAATCTTTCATAACAAATAATGTAAACAGAAAATGAAAAAAAAATCAAAAATTAACTCTCCTTCAAAAAACATTTAACAAAAACATACAATTATCATCGCAACCTACTCTATAGCATATTAACATATTAAAAAAATATAGGTACCTATCTATAGAAACAAAATACCTAAAAAATAAAAAAAAACACACACCACAGTCCGTCCATTTAAAGAAATCATATAAACATTACATTCCAACGTTGCCACAGCCGATACTAGCTAAGTATATATGTACTCTCAACTCGCCACCGACCGCTCACCGGCTGTTGTGCCGCTGCGTCGCGCCGTGCCGTCACTTCAATTTAATTCCAATATATTGAGTACTTTTCTAAAAACGGAACAGCATCACACAAACGTATCTACTTAAAAACTATCCAAACAACAAGTTTTCTACAATTATCCCTCGCTATTACGTATGAATTTATAAATATAGCTCATCCGTGCTGAAAACATAATAAACCAGCAAATCACTTCGTTCACGTTTGTTCATACCTATCTTGGCGTCGTCGTCGTTTTCGTTGTCGTTGTCGTCGCCGACGTAGTAGTTGTCTCACGCGTACGCAAAAATTTAGCTCGATAGAGATACTTTTCTGCGACCCCTTCTCCACTAGGTACCTACACTTCCACCGTTCGCATCATTCGCACACTATTCGCACCCTCCCACCCACACCGTCGTCGCACCATCATCATTGTGTTAGCAACTGACAACTAACAATTGCGGCAAAAACCAAAAACAACCATGCAGTTGGCCAAAATTCACCAAGTCAGTCAAAATCAATCGTTTTAGGTAAATATCTAAGCGTCCAAAAACAAAAAATGAAAAAAAAAATTAATACGAAACTGCAAAAGTCTCTATCTATCTTGCGAACGAAAATCAAAATGCAAAAAAAAATTAAAATAAAAAAAAAAACATCCACCATATCAGTCTAATAAACCAACCAACCAACCCTCCCACGTTCTCCTGCCTCACACAACCCCCCGATCGTGTTTCTTTATTTCTACTACAAATTCTCAAAAAGCCCCATATGCACACACAATCAGACCCGGCTAAGTGACTTTGCATTAAAACTGCGAATACGGCCGACCGATTGAACGGTCGGTTACTTGGCTAAATAAACTTTTTAAATATACAATAATTGCAGCGCGTCTTAGTTCTGCACCCCACTGCACCGCCATCATCCTATTTGAGCAGAGCAGAGCAACCCTTCCCCCCCTTGGCGATATTTATCCCTCCCCAATCGCCATTCAACAGAAACAAAAAAAAAACCGACCTCTTTGTCTTTAATAAATTATCATGTCATTACATTTGTATTAGTTCGACTTTTCGGATCAGAGTGTGACACTCAAACTAGCCGAGTGTACAACCGCATAATTCCATACATGAAAATCACAACACACAATCACTGAAAACAGAAACAAAGATACAAAGATACAATATCGGGAGCGGGACAAACCGCGCTGCCGGGAGCGTGTCTTTTGCTTTAGCTACCAACCTCACTTCTTATTTTTTTTTTCCCTAAACGATAAGAAAAACAAAAGCAAAACAAAACGAAACAAAATCAAATATACACAAGAAGATGAAGGATGAAAAAAGTGTGAAAGAGAGAATAAAAATGAGAAGATTATATATATGTATATAAAAAAAATGTAAATAAATCAAAGAGAGCAACAAAACGAATTTATTAAGCAAAAGCGTACACAAATCTCAAATAAAGAGAAAACATCAACACAAAAAGGAAAACGAAAACAATCTGTATACTTCTCGTCCATAAAAGATAGAATACAATTAAATAATGCACACAGACATACCGCCTGCCGCGCCACTCTACTCCACTATCGAGCTGAAGCTGTGGTATACCAAACGAAGCGATGCGATAGTGCGCGTAAATGAAATAAATACGTGTATCTATCGGATACCTACCTACCTACCTACATACAATTGAAACAAAAATCGAATAAAACAACAACATCGAATAAAACAACAACAGCTAGTTATGTATATCTTAACATTGGAAGCTAAATGGGTGGATGTGAGGGTGGTGATGATGGAGATGGAAGTGAATAAAGTTAAAGCTGATATGAAAAAAAGTGTTGCCATTTGCATCGAAAAGTACGGACTGTTTAAAGTACAAAGGCATACATACATAATTTAATTATACTTCTTTTTTAAATCAACAGCGGATTTTTAATTATTCGTTCTGAATCTGAATTTGCAACATTTTGTTAGGAAAATAATATTACGTATACGACATAGTGTACCTTTCATTATTTTTATCTTGCTAAGTAGTCATAGATTTTGCATTTGTAAATAAAATCGAACTAGAGATTTTGATCAAACCTTACAAAATGATGGCTGGAGAAGACAATAAAGTGAGTGTGAAAGAATTGCTTCTGTCAGTGTGTGCAATCCAAACATCTTGGTCAATTATTTTTTCAGATTCGTTTTTTTTTCCATTTACAGACCATTCACAATTGTCTGATCTCTTTGCTTCCGTGCATCCGAGTATACTTCATAGTTCGTGCTAGAATCTAAAGGGAAAGTCGGATTTGCTTGAAATTTTGAGCAAATTATTTGTATGTAATTCTCTAGTTGAAAAATACAAATTAGTGATTTTGCTCATCCAGAACGGGTAGCTGTCATAAAACGATTTATTTTTTTTTTTTTTTTAATTTTCTCTAAAACAGGTCGATTTTAATAAAACATCGTATATGTTATATTTTTTGAAGCAATTATACATATATTATGTATTATAATAATAATTTAGTTTTTTTTTCAATTAAATTCACACAGCGAAAAAAGGGTATTGAAGTTTGCGAAAATCGCCGGTGCTTCTATAAATATTTGCATTTATTGCATTTAAATCTCTTATTTGTAAATAAATTTTTTATTCCATAAATAAATTCTTTAAAAACAATAACATAAAAATACTATACTTTTTCACTCCTTCTTTTTGACGTTTTTAACAGTTTCTAGTTATGTATTATTAAAATATTTTTTATTGTTCATATATATTTCTGTTGAACTAAAAAATCAATTTTTTGTATGATAGATAGATTTTTGAGACAAAATTTGTTGTTTTTTTTTTTCTTTCAAAAACAGCATCAAGAAAAAAAAAATACCTGTATTTATAAAAACCTGCTTAAAAATGGATTAAAAAGATTCTTTTTTTTATTTAAAAAAAATGGTATATGTTTTTTTGCTTTTCGTATGCACTCGTAAAAGATATCTAACTAGAGTGATTTTGACCAAAGTTGAAATGTCTGCCTGTCTGTCTTGTCCTCTTGACTGTAGCTTAAACGGGTGGATTAATTTTCTTAAAACTTGGTATCAAACTTTTGTTTGCCATTCTGCCCACAGGTTTTTTCATTGCTTTTAGGACCAAAATAACTGTACCTGCCGTACAATTTTTTTTTATCAAATAATGGAATAATGAAAATCTTATTTTTCGCAAAAATGTGCCCACAACTTTTTTTTTTAAGTATTTTCAAAAAAGGATACCATTTCATAAAAAAAATTCCGAAAAATGGAAATGGAAACCTCTCAGAACCATTTTTTTGATTTTATATTTTTTCAAAAATGGTTGAACTGATTTTGATTAATTCTTTTTAAATATTTTGAAAGAATTGTATATCAAAATTTTCAATTTTTTTTCTTCTATCTATCATATTATTGGAAAAAATTTCGTATCTTTCGTTTAGTAACGGTATCTCTCATAAAACTATTTCTTTATTTTTCGAATATCTCATAACCTGTTTAACTGATTTATTTTCTTACACAAAAGATTCTAACAAGCTTGAGCAATATTGCAAATCAACATTTTCAAAAAAAAAAAAAAAAAATTTTGGGTTTAAAAAAATCAAAAATTTTTTTTTTTTTTTTTAAATAGGTTTTTTAAAAAAACCGCTCCAAAGGGTTTCGAAATAATTTTTTCTCATAAATTATGATTAATTTAAGAAATCAGATAGTGTTGGTGTCAAAACAATTTCACATTATTTCTAATATTGTATTCATTTTTTTTTCAATTTTTCAGTTTAAACTGTAAGCTTTTTTCTAACCTTGTATAAGTCGTACGTTATTTGATTATTATTTTATCCGTCCGATCTGAAATCTCTTCAGTATTCGATCATGATGAGGTACGTTTCTATGAGTTTTTCATAAGTTTTTATTTTGATAGTAACTTGGTAGATAATTGCTTGAAATTTTCAACAACGTTTTTCGTTCTTCATCATCTTCATGGATCTTCACCTGACCAGTGAGGATTTTCTTTGCCTTTATCATATAATTAAGTATTCCAATAAAAATACATTTTAGTTAATTTTTTGTTGTTTTAAATTTTTATAATATTTTAATAATTTAGAATCTCAACTTAATTATATAGGATTATTTTAACGTTAAAACATATTTTTTTTTAATTTGAATTCGATGTTTTTCAAATTTAGTAATAAATAAATTAAATAACACAGCAACACTATTCTTAAATTAAATTTATTCCAATATCAAATTAAATTCCACCATATCCTTATAACAACACATTTAAATAAAATAATCACATTACAAATATTTATGACACTTAGGTACGCAACTCTGTGTGTGTATTGATCGAAATCTGTAATAAAAAAAATGTATTATGGTAAAAACATTAAAATAAAGAAAATCTTAAAAAAAAAAACGAAACAGAGTATGAAATAAAAATCAAAGAGAACAAACCAACCAATCGACTGATAATCAACAAAAAAGATATGAACCAATAATTCTAGTAAGAGAAAGAAATCTCCAAGAAACACAGAAGAAAATATAAAAAAAAAAATTAAAAAAAAAAAAACAAACACAAACACAAACAGAAAAAAATAATAAAAATAATAATAATAATGTATTATCCACCACACTTACTTCACATGCTTATGTTTCACCTATAAAACTAAATATTCAAACACCATGCTCTGTGGGTGAAGGCGCAAAGGCAGGAGACGGGAGACATTCAATGTTCATAGCTACACAGCAGCAGCTTGGGAGCAGATGAAATCAACCGAGCAGGGACCGTTTGTGTGCACACGTACATACCGTTTGACCAAAAGTCTACTACTGCACCCCTCCAACCCCATCTCACAACCCCAGTTCCACGAAAACCCCCCTAAAAAACATCATCATCCGTTTACACCAACAATTCGTCGCGTAAATCGTTTGTTTCAGGTGGAAGTGAGGTGGTGTGTCTTTCATGTCCATATATTGCTCCCTTCATCGGACTCTGATGATGCCCCTTTTTTATCCCTTCACCCCCATTGCTGGTCAAACACCAGACAGAAAACCATCCGAGAAACATAGTCCGCAAATCGAAGCTGATTATTCGAAAATTATTCACATCGAACATAAATCATTCTCTCTTGCGCTGGCACATTAACACAGCATACACCGTGAACTGGCAGGGGCAGCACAGCACAGGGCATGGATATGATCGGCATCGGGGCATATGGGAGGCGAAACCGAGAAAGATTTAAGCGGGATGGCATGGCATGGTAGGTAGTATGATGGTGGCAACAAAATACAAGGTTTCACCATTGCATTGCATCGGTAGTGAGACGAATGGCCGACTAGGACTGCAGCATCACATCGGCTCGGCGCGTCAACTTTGGTATTAGTAGGAGCAACAGCAGGAGCAGTGGTAGGTATGATAGCGCTAGAATGGTTATCATGGTTACGAAGAAATTAATAAATAAAATTATTGTTTCAGAAATGCACTCTCAGCATTGCCAGGCTTGAAAATTGATATTTTATTTTCTCAATTTTAATTATTGTAAAGTGTTAATATTTTTGCACTTAAGTTTACCCTAACAATGCAGGGTCAATGGACAGGGGCAAAATTGCAAAGAAGCTTTTTGAATTTATTTTTTACCAGTAATCATTGCTGAACAGCATATTCGAAATCGGACAAAATTCAACTACAACGGAAAACGCCGAATAAAAATTTTGAAAATGGCGAAGGAGATTTTTCTCAATTTAAGGCAGATGCAATGTAATGCTCATTTTTATGTGAAAATATAGTATTTTGTTGCACACTATTTTAAGTACACTACACATCGTAGTATACCATGGCTTAATGGTTAGTAGATAGAACTGCCACCTCAAAGGTATTGAGATCGAATTCTTTCGTTCTGCCTCTGCCCCTTAAAAAACAGATATCGACGGTTAACGTCGTAATATTAAAAAAAAAAAACAACAGAATCAAAGCCACCTTTTGCCAATTTAAGCGTAACAATGTTATTCTGAGCATTTTATAGAAAAAGACATAATTCAAACCTTCTTACCGTGGATCGCCAAACAAAAATTGGAAAGTTTTTTTTTTTTTAATTCTGAAAAACATACAAAATGACTAATAAAGTTCTACACTTTAAACGTCGATATGTGCGATGAAATGACAAATTCTTCAATAAGTTGACAGTTCCAAAACGTAAAAAAAAAGTTTTTGAAGCGGTAGCTTTTCACTACTCATGCGCATATAACTAACCATTATATACAAAAAACAACAATAACAATAAAAAAATAAACCTTCTTCGCTTGAGTCTCCATATTAGGTCTGTTTGTTTACTTGCATCAAAACTGCAAGTTTCTATAAGTTTTATTTTTGTTTGTATGAAGTTTGACAGTTTTGGGAAGTAAACGAACAAGATTTGTTTCACTTAGGGCCTATTTACACAGTCGTTCTATATTGAGAGTCGTTTGAACAAAACCGTTTCTAAGACAAAGCTATTCAGTTCAATATACTTTTCCCATCTCACAGCCTTAAAATTCAAGCTCATGAATTTGTCGTCATTTTCTATTTTGTCTTTGGGAACTTATTACTTTGCATCAAATATCGCATCTGATGCGTTTTCTATATGTTCATTCTATTAAAATAAATTGTTTAAAACAAAAATCTAAAAAGGTTATATTAATGGGAAAACTTTGTTAGGATTCGCAATTTTGAATATCGTGTGTTAAACGAGTAGCTTCCTTAAATCAAATAATTATATTTAGTTAATTAACACATTTCTGAGTAGATTGGTAACTATATGAGTGATTTAATATGTGTCATTAATTAACTTATTTGGTTATTGAAACCGAACAAACTAACCCAGAAGTAGTTTAATAAAATTTAGTTTAACCGAATCAATGTGTAGATTTAAATAATTTTGTTTAATCGAGTTTACTCGTATAATTTAATCTAGTGAGTTTACAGGTTGTATGTTAATTTTTTTTGTTATTTTAACTTTACTGAGGTTTACGTTGTTTTTAACAGAGTTTAAACTTTAACTTCATGACAAATAAAAATTTTAGTAATGTTCTCTTAAACGACCTGTACCTTCGATCCTCGACCCTACGTAATCAATCGAATGGAACTCGTGTCGATGGAAAGTTTTCACAAAATATAACACTTTTACAGTTGATAATAAAATCAAAAAATTCATGAATTGAAATCCAAACAAAAGAGTTTAACCCTACCTTAACTTGGACTGCAATGTTATATAGCACAAAACTTGTTAATTTGACATTCAGCGTGAAGTTATCAACCTTTTAAGTATAAACGCTGTACAGTTTATGAATTTAGATACATCGATCATCACAATTTGTAAACAAATTTTATCAACACAAAGGTTTAAATCAATGAGTGTCAATAGCCTTCGGGATTCTTCAAAGTTAAAGAAGTGGGAATCCCAAAATATATTAATTGGATTTTTGAAAAATCCCCAAACAACAAAAAATAATTCCCATCTTCAAGAAATTAAAAAAAAAATTCGTTGCTTATTTAACACAAATAAGCAGCTGGTCCAAATTTTTGTTTTTTTTGTAGTAAATTAACTCGAACTAAAAACTTCCAGAGCCCACCCACATCATCTTGACAAAAGTTTCAAAACGAAGTGAGGAAATTCTTATTATGTTTTATAAAAATTAAAAAAAAAAACCATTGTATTGAGACCTCGTGAAAAGGTCAAATTGAATTTGCTTTATTCTTTTCGGGAATCCCATCATAAGTAAAATATACAAAAAGAGGTCTCTTTGGATTAAAGAGTAGGCACGCGGGTGCGACGATATAGTCTATAATGTTTCCTTTTCCGGTCATCAATAGTTGGGTACCACCTGAGACACTTTATGTCAACTTGAACTTGTTTTCATTTTTGTTGTTCCTCCCATAAAATAATCTTTGAGTTGTTCTTTTTATTTCATTTTTCTTAAGCTCATATAAACATAATACACACACGATAATATTACGGTGCATGTACACAAGACCAAACTCGAAGTATTACTCCGCTAACCATCCCCATACGTCATCTTCCCACGGTTAGATGACGAAGAAGAGGAAACAAAAAAATACCTTTTTTACGGTCAAGTTGAAAAAAGATAATTTACATCTCGCTGGAATTCGATCTTAGTGATTTGAATCTGAGACTTGAAAATATACACCAAAAGGAATGTCAGATGTCACACAATCCAAGAAATATCCACACAAAAAAAAAAAACAGATAAATAGATACATTTTTATTTCATGCATATGGACTTATAGGATCCCTATGGAGTGAATAAATGTCAGAAAAAAAAAAAACACAGAACCCATAACAAAGCTGGAAAAGCTTGTTTTTTTTATAAGTCTTCAGTTTTCTTATATTTTGACTATTAACTGTCAAGCAAGGTAGAATCGTAGAAATATATAAAAAAAAACAACTTTAAAACGTTAAAACATACCTTTCAGCAGCGAATTAGATTTATAGATATTGTTTGTTTAAACATTTGCGTTAATTTGTTACGGGCGTTTGTCGGCGAGGAACACATAAATTATACACTCAGTTGGGGTTATTATAGGATTTGTATCTATTCTATATACTTTATTTTATAATATGTTAGTTAGATGTATGCATAGGTATGTTTTTTATTTCATTTTTGTATTTATTATCATTTAAAGATATAGAAAACAATTTTATTCTGACAGTTAGATATACATTTGCAGTGTGTGTGTGTGTGTGTTGTATGTGTATAATAAAGTAATAAATTATGAAACTCGGTCCAAATTAAATAAATTAGCGTCTGAGTGACGCGTCATTTAATGTAATTTACACCTCGTTTCAAACCAGGTTATTGTTTTATTATTATTATTATTATTATTATTTTTTTTTCTTGTTTAACTTTAAATATACGAGTTTAAAATAAACACAAATGAATAATATAACACACAAAGTAGAATAAAAAAATGGAAAATTTTAGTTTGTAATATTTATATATATGTATATGAAGCATAATCTCATATTAAGACTCTTTTATCGTTAAAACAGGTGTTGATGGCATTTTTATCTAATAATTTTTTTTTAAACACGATAAAAATATTTGTACAAAGTTAAGCAAGCATACATTTTCACATGGGTACAAGAATATCTATTTGAAAAGAACCTTATGGTACGGCATAGAATTAAGAATTTAAAATCAGAGATTGAAGTTGAATATAAAAAAGTTACCACTCTGGTAACTTCCCATTGGTGCCCTTGGGAACAAGTGACCCAAAGTTATTTTGTAAACAAAAATCAAAATCTTCGAAGACCAAGGTGTTTTGGCAATCAATTGGGGCCAAAAAATAGGGCGTTTGTTGTCGAGATATTTGAGACGAAATTTTAGTAGTTTTGTTTTGTATTATTTTATTGGTTTAAAAAAAACTGTCAATTGAATATTTTTACAAACTTCATCACTTGTTGACAACGTCATTGTGTTAAGTACAAAATCTGCCTGGCGTCGAAATAAGTTTTCACTGTCGCGAAATTCGAGAAGAAAAACATTTTTCAATTTTAAGTACCTACATTTTTTCATATAAAATAATTTCGATTAAAATATTTTTTTTTTTTTTAATAAATTCCTATTAATATTAGTTGATAATTAACATAAGTATTATTTAACTTACCATCTGTTTATAGACTTTAAGTCCGCCTATGATAGCATAGCCAGGGTAGAACTTTACAAATCCATGAGAGAATTTGGCATCCCAAATAAATTGACACGACTATGTAGGTTGACCATGACCAACGTAACAAGCCAAGTAAAAATAGCCGGATTGCTATCCAAACCAATCAACATCTTTAATGGACTCCGACAAGGGGATGGTTTGGCCTGCCTCCTCTTCAACCTGGCGTTGGAGAAAGCAATCCGTGACTCTGGCACGGTAACAAGAAGGACCATCGTCAATAGGTCCAGCCAGATATTGGCTTACGCAGACGACATCGACATCATCGGAAGAACCGAACAAGCTGTACATGATTCCTTCATCCAGATCGAGCAGGCGGCACAAAATCTGGGGCTGCACATTAGTGAAGGTAAAACAAAGTACATGGAGGCGTCGAATGCGAGAGGAACAGTTGGTCAAACAATCAAGGTAGCCGAGCACGAATTTGAAGTGGTGAAATCCTTTAAATACCTTGGGTCAATAGTAGCAGCCGATAACAATATAGAAGAAGAAATACGCGGGCGGCTCCTCAAATCCAACAGAGCCTACTATAGTCTTTCAAAGCTCTTCAAATCCAGAAATCTCACCATTACTTCAAAACTGCTGCTGTACAGGACCATGGTCCTGCCAGTACTCACATATGGATCCAAGACTTGGGTGCTTAGCAAAAGGCACTCCGACCTTTTACCCGCGTTCGAAAGAAAAGTCTTAAGGAGAATTGTTGGCCCCATATGTGAGGAAGGACGATTCCGGCGACGGTACAATCATGAATTGTACGCAATCTACCTTGAAGCAGATATCGTGACAAAAATTAAGCTCGGTAGACTCCGGTGGGCAGGGCACCTAGCTCGCATGAGCGAAGAGGAACCTGCTCGGAAAGTTCTTTGTGGTACATTCTATGGTAGACGAAAGCGTGGTAGACCATGCTTGCGCTGGAGAGATGGCGTAGACCAGGACGCCCGGAGCCTTGGGGTGCGCAACTGGATGGCGGCGGCTCGAGACCGGGATGGGTGGAGAGACTTGTTAAAAGAGGCCAGGACCGGACCCCGGTTGTCGAGCCGATGATGATGATGATGATTATTTACTAGCACTTTTTTCTGTATTTTTGAATAGCCTCGCAGTTAGGCCCGTTTAATGTAATTTTCATTCCGACATACTGGAATTGCCAAAGCAGCTTCTTCTTATATCTTTCAAAGCAGGGCATACTCATGTTGCATATTGAACAGAATATTAGAAGGTCATTTCTATGAGAGACGAATTTTACTGGGAGCACTTCTCCTCTTGCTCTAAAATATTAGAGATCATTTTGGTGTTGTGACAATCTCTGCAAAATATGTAGTTATCGAAACCCAGTTTAAATACTAAAATCCTGTATATATTTCTCTTCGACGCTTCTTCATCTTCTCTCCACTTTAGTCGTATGCTTTTATCCAAATTATCTATAAACGTGTTCAGAGTTCCTTTCCACTCAGTTTTTGAGTCCCAGTTTAGATGCAAAGGATTTAGAAAAAACTGTCTGGTGATTATTTTTTAAATTCTCTCCAATTCTTCATAATATCATTATGTGTAAAATAAAATCAAACCGAAGTCATTGGCATTTTTTGTTATCGAAACACAACTTTTTTTTTAAATTGCTATAGAAAGAAAATCGATAATTGAATTTTTTTCAAACCCCTTTCTGCACTTCATGATGTTGTTATTTAAATTTAGATTTAGATGAATCTTTGTTGAATCGTTGTTATCTGTATAATAAATTTTGAACGTACCAGCGTACGAACGTATGCACACACACACATCTGAAAAAGATGGATTCGGATTCTTGAGACCTTGAAAAGTCGAGATATGTCAAAATTTACGATTCAACAAATCGCTCCAAAATAACAATAACTTCTAATAAAACTCACAAAGTTACAGGTAGTGGTTTTTGTAGGTTCAAATTGGAATTGTTCTCTCTCACTCTATATAATATACAAATATGATTAACGATATTTCCAATATTATGAAGGCCGGTTGTCTACAAAAAAAAAAAAAACATCTTCATTAAGAAATCACAAACCCATAAACCACCTTTAGCTTTAAGCAATAAATCTTTTCGCAAGCTTCAAAGTTAAATGAAATTATAAGAATAAAAAAAATTATTTAATTTACTTCGGATACACCACAACACGTTCTATGTAAAATAAAAAACATCAACCACCTTTTTGATGTTAAATAATATTGTTTTCCTCCCTTATGCAGGGATCTGACCGAACATCCACTAACTTATACCTATATACTCATGTTAATATACCTATATGAACCTTCTTATAATTAACTTCACTGTTGCAAACTTAAATCTAATTAAAACTACACCGATTGGAAAAGCTATATACTTATAGATGGTATAGGTGTCTATAATAATTATTGTATAGGTATATTGTGTATATACTTATCAGGGTCGTTGTTGTCGTTTGGAATTGCCATCACACACAAAATATAACCAGTACCACCGCATATTATCATCATCCTCGATACTTGGGTAAACAATCAATAATCAAAAGATAGATTCCAAAGTACCTATATATATATCTCAAAATAAGAAGCCAACAAAAAAAAAATTATAATATCTAGCCTCTTAGTTAAGCACATTGCCCACCCACCTATCTCCGCCGCACCACCACCACCACCACTACCACCATCACCCACCTCCAGAAGTTCTCCCCATCGCAGCATTAATATTGAATTATTTATCCAAAAATATTCCTCCTGCTCTAGATTATATTGTACCTCAAGATTGACTCTCGCCGTTATAGTAGAAAAACGAATTGAATGTATTTATTTTCACGGCACATTTTTTGATGAGAAAAATAAAATAAAATTGAAAAAAAAAAAATAAAACAAAAAATATATATTTTTGGTAGGAAAACTCAAATCTATTTTCGTAAGGCTTTTTCATTGAATGTACATTCAACCAACAATAACAGATACAAATTAGGGAGTATCTCATCTGCTCCTTAGCGTGCAAAGATTTTGTATGTATATATTTTTTTTTTTTTTTAATTTTTTATTTTTGTATGAAAAATCTTGGAAAATAAATTAAGATTCTTGCTGTTTCTTCTCATCTGGCTGCTGGGCTTTGGCTGTGCTGTGATGTGATGTTGGCTTTTCAATTCCCCTGGAACGTTTTATACGAAACGAAAACCATCAGCAGCAGTATAGGTATAGTAGTAGCACAAGCAGCAACATTGCACACCTCTCACCGATTTCTTAGATGGTTTTTATACTTATATTGTTGCTGTTTATATGATGAGGAAAATGAGGAAAATCGAATAGTGAAAAGCGTACAACAACAACAACAACAACAAAAAAGAAAGGCACATCACTTTTATACGAAAACGTTTCTTTTGAGAAAATAAAAAAAACAAAAAATGGAAATGAAAGTATCTTTGGCAGATCATCGTATTTATGGGCGAAAGAGGCAAACAAATACTATACACACTGTGCTATGCAAACTCTTTGCAATGAGCCAAGAGAAAAATCATAATTTATCATTTAAAATACGGAAAATTCAGATGAAAAGCATGATTTACAGTGTGTGCAACAAATTTTGTAATCATATACGAGTGTCACACGTTTAGCAAAATATTTCAAAAACAAAAGTTACTCAAACTTCATTGATTTTGTTAATTGGGATCCTTGTGTATCACTTGAAGCGAAACAAACCTTTGCAAACATGCCATGCCAAGTACTTCATCTCGCTTCACCCTAGCGGGCCTTAAAATGAGAGAGCCGAATAAAAAAAATTGGATTTGATATTTTGTCAGATGAAGACTTTATTGAAATTGATTGATATATTAATTGATTTGGATTTTTGTTGAAAAATAGAAGTTTCGAACTTAATGTTAAAGGAAGAAAGCTATACAGTATAAAACTTCTTATGGCCAGTTGTACAATAGTGGTTCAGCCTCGGTTCAAGATTTTAACTCACCGATTTCGGCGGATTAACTAAGGTTCAACGCTGGTTCAATTATGTAATTGGTTATTATGACACACTTGAACAGTAAACCACTGTTGAAACTCAATTAATCTGCCGAAATCGGTGGGTAAAAATTGCTGAGCCATGGTTTAAATATTTGTACAACTGGCCCTTAAAGTTATCTTAAAGAATTGAAAAATCACTAATTGCGAAATTTTAGGTTATAATTTACAAAACTCTTTTTTTTAGTAAATCAAGACGCTTTTATTTAAAAATGATTGAAAAAATTATAAATTAGCATTCAAATCTTCGTAAAATACAAAATTTTATAATTTGGTATTTATTATCAAAAGTCATAATTCGAGGTTGTTGACTTCAATGCAAATTACAACTTTTGAGTCGCAATCTACTACTTCTGGGGAATAATTTAATTTGTTATTTGTTAATTATTAATCTTGTTTTGCGAAATGTATATGGTGATTTTCATTTTCTCAATGCTCAAACCAATAAAATGTAATCACGATATATAAATATTGAGCCCACACGATCGTAATTTATGAAATACCTATTTGCTGATTTAAGATCAAAACTAAACAGTAAATTACAACTTTTTAGTCGCAATCTACTATCTTCAGGGGAGTAATTTGAACATTTATATGGTGATTTGCATGCTCTCGATACTAAAACCAGACCACGGGCTACTATTTTTTTCTAAGTGTCTGAATTTAATCAAATTCTCTTAGAAATATAGAATTCACAGTGCATTCATGCTGTGAGTTTTATAAGAATCGGTAAGCATCGACCATAATTCGCATCTTAGTAGGGTACGACAGCATCTGACTGATGAGCCCAACTGTCGTACCTGGCCAAAACACAATCTTTGGAGTTAAGGTCACTCGAACTTATAAATTGAGGTATGTATTTTGCAATTTCACTACCTCATCAGACTTTGTAGCTAAGTCGGAAATTATTTTCACTTAATTTGCAGTTTTTCATTTGCAGCAAATTTAAGTTGTAAACGAAAAATTGTTCTTGAATCTCGACAGGATTGCATGAAAATGGAAAGTAGATTAATCTTTAAAAGCTGCAAATTGCCGAATAACCAGTTTCAAATTACGACTCAAAAGTTGCAATTTAAAGATAAATAAGTATCAAAACCGGCAATATTTTTCCTCAATCGAATAATTGATACTCAAAAGTGGTGAAATATGATTTTTGAGGGTCAATATCTTCAATTCGCTCATTTTATGAATGCAAACAAAAAGTCGTAATTTACTAATTTCGAAGCCAAGGTACAAAACTGGATTCATTTTTCGTGATTTGTAGCTTATTTTTCATGATCTGATCTAATAATATTTTCCGTGTAATAATTATTTAGTTCGTGAATCGATTGATAGGTACGCATGTACATAAACTGGCAATTGTTTTTATAGAAAGTTAGCGTCAGTAGTGCTCAACCAAGTTCTCGACACTAACCCTTTTTACAGGAACAAACTCAAGCTATTTCGACCCTCTTTAACTTCAGTACCAAATAAATATGAAACTTCAACAGCTGCTAAACTGGGCAAGTACCGAGGAACTGTGGGGCCTTTATTTGTATAATCCTGAACTTTGCAGACAATGCGTCCGCTGAAGTTTGAACAACCACCAAAGTCGTAATACTTGTTCGATTTAAAAAAACTAATGGGCAATCGCTTCGTCTTGGCAAAATCTAGTGCCGATATTTTTTAGTTTTTTTTTTATCTGCCTTAAAAAAAAGGTAAGGCCAAAAGATAAAAAAGCAACCAAAAAATTAACTAAAAAAAAACTTTGGCCTTCAGTCACCACTGTAATTTTCGCCGCATTTTCATAAAAATTACGGCAATCGCTTTGTCTAAGCAAAATGTAGTTGCCGAGACGAACAAGTATTACGACTTTGGTGATTGTTCAAACTTCAGCGGACGCATTGTCTGCAAAGTTCAGGATCATAAAAATAATGGTACCTCCCATACAAGTTTTTAGAAACCGGTAAAGAAAATCTCAGTTTTCTTGAAAACTTCTCCTACGATTTTGATTATGTGAGCTGCTATTAGTACGATCTATTTTATTTGTTTAAAAAAATTGTATCTATCGATTAAAAATTCTATCTCTCATAGAACTATATTTTTTTGTTTTTTGACTATCTCGTTACCTATACTGAACCGATTTTAATGAATTCTTTTTACACAAGAGCTTCTAATAAGTTTGAGTAATGTTTTTTTTGCAGAAACATAAATTTTGGATTGAAAAAAAAATTCCAAATTATTTTTTGAAAATTCGATATTTCGAAAATGGGTGGATTATTTTTTTTCAAAATTATTTTTTAACTGCATTAATAAATACTACAAAATGGCGTACAATTGTTTTTTTTATTGTTTTCAAAATTCTTTATATAAAAAATTATTTATTTTTAAAAAACCTGTTCAACGATTTTAAAATTTGTTTTTCTCATTAATTAAGAATTATTCAAGAAATCAATTGGGGTTCATAGCGTTGGTGTCAAAAAAAAATTTCAGATTTTGTTTAATTAAATTATTTCTAATTCCAAATTTACAAATTTTTCAGTTTTAACTGTAAGTTTCATCACGCATATGTGCAACGCGGTGTATTTTCACATAATACTGCCTTATACTAAAATACGTTTTTAGCAGGTGGCATAAAAGCAAGTTTGTGCAGCCCAGTCTTGATTTTTTTTTCATGAAAATATTTTTCTTAAATTCTCTGAGTTTTATAGCACTAAATAATTTTATATACTTTTTTTCATAGCTTGACTTAACATGTAGGTGCCACTGAAATATTACCTATATTTGCATTCTAATGTAGATACAGAAAAATAAAAAAAGGCTTTTATGTACAAATGTGACTTTTTTTTAATTTTAGACAACCTGATTTTAGTCTAGTCATTTATTTTTGACAGTTCTTTGAGGTCATCCTTTAAGTGCACATATTATGGGAAGAAAGTTCTATTTTAAAAGAAGATTCTGAAACAAGCTGAAAATATTATTTCTTTCAATAAAATTGAATAAAATGAAATTTTTAGAGTAGAATGATGATATTTTAACAACGAAATTAAAATAATTGATTTTATATTCAAGGGACGTGGCAATTTTCACCTGAAAAAAAAAACAAGTTAAAAAATCTTCGCAAAAATATTTTACTCATAAATGTAAAAATAACAAGCCAGACATGAAAAGTAAAAAGAAATAAAAAACAATGTCACAAACGTCACAAAAAATAACTATTTATTAAAAAATAATGAAATTTAAAAAAATGCCAAATTCTAAGTTTATAAAGTTTAATATCAAATTATGAGAGAATTTTTTTTATGATTACCCACTTAAATTTGGAATTTTTTTCATCATTCAAATATACCTACAATTTAAAGGGTTTTAAAAATTTTACCAGTGTCACTATCAACATATAGCCTTCTAGCCGTTACACGATGTTTTATTTAAATTCTAGGAATGTCAAATTTTTAAATTCTTAAATTATTTTAGAGACTTAGGAGACTTAGAGCATTAGCATTTTTAATAATTACATTTAGTTTTGATTGCAAAATCAAAGTTTTATCATAAAATTGCAAAAACGAATATGGATTTGGTTAAAGAAGATTTGAGCATATGTGTGACATGTAACATTGTTACATATCCAACATTTGGCATTAACTTTTTTGTTTGAATTCTTAAATTTTGTACACAGACTTTGTTTGTGTATATTCAAAATAATATTAAAAAATCGAATATACATATCTATTATATACCAATTATCTACACAATTGTGAAAAAAGTTTTGTTTTAATATCTTCCAACAAAAATCTTGTCTTGATGATATCTAACGGCTACAGTTATGGCCTTGAGTTATTTATTGAGTCAGTGTTTATTTCAAAAATATTCATCTTCACTATTGCTGCCCACCTCTCTGCAGCCCACAGCTAAAAATGATATCTTCCTTCATTCACCTGAGATAACACACATTTATCCATAACCATTTATGTACCTATACAGTTTGTGTTATAGCCTGTCTTTATATATTGGCCTCATCATTCGAAGACACTTCATTAAACCACATTTTGATTTATCAACCAAATACCATTTAACCATTAACTTCCATCAACCAGTTCTTGTTATGACCAAATAAAAAATAAATCTTAAACCAATAAGAAGCTGACAAAAAAAATTAAAAAAAAAAACCTGCCCGCGCTTAGCTCGAAAATTCTCCGTTTTCCAATCCAAATACCAAAATCCAAAATCAAACTCACAGATATGTATATAGATACACTTATTCCGTCAGCGATTTATAAGATTTGAAACAATAAATTTAATTATTTCAGCCCTCATGCCATGCATTCCCGCTCCACTCCACCACCAATATAGCCCTGTTGTCACCATATTATAGCCGCACAGCCGCAGCCGGCCGGTGTGTGTGCGCGGTGTTGTTGACACTCAACCACACTCGATGGAGTTAAAGAATTAATTAGATATGAAAACATGGCATAACCACTCACCATTCGCGTCAAGCAAAAGACCGAAAAGTTGTAACAAAAAATATGTAAGAAAAAAAAAAAAAAAAAACAACCAAAACGATGGAAACTCGAACTCAACTCAAACTCGAATTAGCAATTCAATGCGATCCGTCTCTGTTGCTCGTATATACCATAACTCGCTATACTCGCACGTTTTATGCAAATGTGTCGCCGCGCCGCCAAGCCGTTGCTTGCTCAGTTGAAGTAGCTTTGCCGGTGACCTTATCAACTGCTTTTTTGGGTGAAACAAAATAAAAATTAAAAAAAAAAAAAAAAACATAAACGAAAATACTGCTACGGCGCATTTTATAGTGTTGAAGAGTTTAACGTTTTATGGTTCAAACTGATCGCGCTCGTCTGTTCATTCCAATCGGTCATCGATCTTCAACAAAGGCCAACTTAATTGAAATGTGCTTGCTGCCTTACCACCCTGATACAAACAAAAAATGAATAAAAATCGAAAGGTAAAATGATTTGACTTTTCATGGTATTGATCTTTTGGGACAGTTGATTTATTCTGATGATCAATATTACAATTTGTAAGCTATAAAGTTCGATTGTTAAATTTATGACTCTTATACAGAAATTCCTATATAGAATAATAGTTATAGTTTTTGAATTAATTGAAAAATACTATGGAATTAGTTTTTGAATATTTTTTTTTTAAACGTATCTTTTAAAACAAATATGTATATACAAGGTGGCGCAAAATCAGTCACCGATTGCAAATGGCGGCAAATGTCAATTCTACTTTGACATTTGTGATGTAAACAGATACAAAATACACCTCAACAAGACATATGAATTACTACACTCTTATAAATACGCGGAATGTCAAAGTTTAATTGACATTTTCCACCATTGCAATAGGTGACAACTTTTGCGCCACCTTGTATAATAACTACTTATACAAGTAGAAGTATTTTGAGTCGGCTTTTCTGACAATAGTTCTTTGAGGTTCTTTTAATAGCGGATACCTACTGGAAGCACGAATACTTTTTACGACTTCATAAAATTTAGAAATCAATAAAATAAAATTCTTTTCGGATATATAAAAACCCAACATTTTATCATAATAAGTTTGATAAAGTTCATTTTACTAAAAAATGGTTACAATTTCGCTTAGCTGCGAAAGATCCAATAAGGTGTCTTTCTCTTTTTTTTTATAAATCAGTAATTTTGTCAAAATTTGTTCATAATTTTCTGTGAATCTTTCGACGACGATGACGATAAACAAATCTAAATTTCAAATTTGAGTGAATACCTACGTCACGTTTCGATCCAATCATACAATATTTCACCGTAACATAACCTTATTTAGTAGACGAGATGGAAACTTTCTATACATTCGCGCCTGTTGCTGTCACTTAAACAAACATTATTCAGAAACATCATTATGATAATGGGAGATTTTTTTGAATGCCAAGTTAGACATGGATTTGGTGACTGTATTAGTGACAATGAATAGCGGTTTATTTTATTGAATTCTGGGTTTGCATTATGTTTGAACAGAATATCTGCCCTAAAAAAACAGTTGGATGTTAACAAACACACAAACGTCTTCCAAAAAAATTGACAACTTTTCTACTGTAGCCAAAGTTCAGAAGATATCTCCTGGATGGCCAGAATAGAAGAAAAGAAGATAGGGCCACCATCTTATGATGCAAAAGTTCTAAAGTCTCCTTACAACATATTAATGGAAAATACTGATAATAATCTTATAATACTTATAGGAATCATAAAAACACACACACACACAAAAAAATACAAAATCGTCAGAGTTGAAATAAATCAGTAGTTTCTTTATTTGATTCAATCGAAAATCATTTGTGCAGTTCTGAGGAAATGGTTTTTATCTGGAGTTCTTATATTAGTCAGTAATTCTCTGAAAATTAAAATTTGTTTATTTTTAATTCGTGTATCATGCTTTAATATTTCTAGTAAATATATACCCTTCTCTGAAAATTGCAAATGTGAATTAAGCTCGAAAGTTTGAATCGGAATTAATTGTTATCAGCAATAAATTTTTCCAGGAAATTTGGCTGTCATTTCAGTTAAGCTTTTTGTTTGGAGGAAATTTGTTTAGGAGAAGAACGCAATAGCAAATGAATTTTCGGTGAAATATAATAATTTGGGTCAAACCAAGTTCCTTTTGAGCTTCCCGATATATAGTATATAGGTGTAATTATGAATATGAATGAATTACTTTCTCATTTATCATCTGGCAGAATTTGTAGCTTAAAAAAAAAAAATTCACAAAAATGGCTCCAACGATTTTGATTAAACTTTGCAGCTTTAATTTTTTAAATGAGCAATTCACAGAATCAAGTTCCGGTATTCCAAACCTGCTTACCTAGTTTAGCCGAGATAACATCTGGATTCTGGAATCAAAGCCCTTAAAACAACATAGGTTTAGATGGCATTCCCGCTGAGCTTTACCAATGGCGCGGACTTAATAGGACGAAAGTTTTCGCCTTCAGTAGAAAAAAGGGATGATCGTCAAATTACCAAAAAAGGGATTGCGGCGAGAGGGATCTGTAAAAAAAAAATATTGAAGTACCAAACAAATAAGTTATGCCTTAAAACTAAATGTAGAAAGTGAAGCTGGAAATCAAAAACGAGAAAACAAAGATCTTCAACATTTCTGCTAACGCTGCTCGGTTACAGCAGGTTGAAGCGGTAAACTAGTACCTAGAAAGTGTATTCTCAAAAGAAGGTGGTGTGGTGGTACAGATGAAGACGCGTTAACTGCCGTATTAGAAAAGCCAAAGCTGCTTTCAGCATGCTGTGAAAATTTTGGAAGAGCAACATCTCAGCACGAAGACCAAGCAGCGACTGTATGCGCTCAAACGTAGACGGTAGAGTCTGTACTACTTAATAGGTGTAGTACCTTACATTAGTACGACTTTTGGGTGAAACCCATCTCCCACCAAGAACTCCACCAACGTAGTTATTCGTAAGAGGAAGTACCAGTGGATTGGCCACACCCTACGGTGCACTGAAGACTCTATAGCGAGACACGCAATGGAGTGGGATCCTTTTACACAAGATGGCAGAACATCTGGGGCCAGAGATAAACTTGATGCAGAACAGTCGAAAAAGAATATCAGAAGCTTGGAAAAAAGTTGGGGAGAGCTAAAACGCATTTTCAGAAACAGAACAAAGTTTTGTTCTCTTAAGGCACGACCACACTGAGCGGAATTGCACATATTTGTAGAAAATTATAGGATATGAGGTATATCGCACTGAGCGACAACAGCACTTCACGGCGCGGCACTATTCGACAAAGTTGATAATCTGATCAACTTTGTCGTGACATCACCCAGAGAAAAATGGAAGTCTAATTTTGAGTATATTTAGATTGAATTTAAGAACGCGATCCTTCTTGGCATAACATACTCAATTTAACTCCGCTTTTTCTTATTTTACACAAAAAGTACTCAATATAAAACGCTCGGAGTTAAAATGACTTCTATACCATCAAAACAAAAAAAATCCGTGCTTAAGTTTACCAGCTTAAATTTGTTGGTCGTGCTTAACTTAGGAATGCAATTACTTAAAGAAAGAATGCGTTAATATTGATTCAAATCCGACGTACTTAATTATAGTATAAACACGATCGCGATGAAAAGAAGTTTGAAATTTGTCAATTTGACTATGTTTCTCCTTAATTATACTCTTTTTTTCTCTGAGTGATGAGGTTTCGTTCAGTTTCGTGCGAAAGTGGACGGTGTCGCTGAAGTGCAGTTCCACCGGTCTTACCTTTAAGGTAAAATTTTGAAATTTTAATTTTTGGAAAAATCGACAGGTGACTTATTCTACAAATTTGTCATTGCCAAACGAATTTTCAATTGATAAAAAGTCACATAATTGTCAGTTAAATACTTCGAAAGTTGGCGCGTTCAGAAAAAATTGAGATCTCATTGAGTTTGCTCACTCAAGAAGCGAGCAAGCGAATCCAAAATTATTATTTTTTCCTTAGAATTTTGACAGCAAAGCTGAGAAATTTTGCTGAGGAATCCTGTCCGCGTAACTGAGATTGCTGAGATCTCATTTTCCATGAACATGCCTTATTTTATCTTTGTCATAAAATACTCCAATTTTGTTAGAAAATTCGTGATAATTTTGGGAAATTGTTGTGATCTGAAAACTTGACATTCAACTGTCAATTCTACAAAATTGTTAAATTCTTAATGGATCGAAAATCTGACTAGTGACAAGTGTCAAAGTCACTTTACACTTTACCTATCACATTTGTCAAACTTGGTCAAGTTGGCTTTTCGTAGATCAATTTTGAATACCAAAATGTTTTACATAAATAAAATAAATTGTCTTTCTTAATACTTTAATAATTTATCTGAAATTGTCTCCAAATTTTGTTTAGAATTTTTCTAAGGCTTTCTGTCTAATATTCAAATGGTATGTTTGCTAAAACTTCAGACAGTTATTACCTTGCATGCAACATTTCAAAAGTATTTTGTTCAAGTAAAGACTACAAATTTATCGAAATTTATATAAATTTTGCTATAATTGTCTGATATTTTTTATTTCAATGCTTAAATGGAGTTTAACTGTTACTACTTTTAAATATAGATTGAAAAAAAATATTGCTGATGCGCGTGTTAGTTACTTACTTAATCACCTTTTTATGTTTAATCTTCTAAAATTCTTAAAAAAATTTTAACGTCTGATGTATCTGTCTATGTAGATAATATATTCTCTTTTAAATTAGCATAAGAATATCGAATTTCCAAAATTACCTTGAAATATTATGTTATTGACGAAAGATCTATTCCTCATTTGCAAAAATCCACAAAACAAAGTTTTTTTTTTGTTATTATTTGTTTTTGCCACGAAAATTCGCAAAAAAAAAAACAAGATTGAAAGACATTCAGTCATTTATTTTCGCTTTAACCTGTTTCGCATCATCAAATTAGCAGACATTCCAAATTTTAGTTCCCACGCTATTAATATATGACGCGATCGTGATCAAAAATAAAATCAAAAATTATTCATCGATACTTTCAGATTTCTATAGTGATGTTTTAAACTTAAATACCGACCGGTCCAATCTTTTCATATACATACATACTTCAACCCATCAACGATTTACCATTCAGTGACAATAAATTTGTTTCTAGTTTTATAACAATAAAATATACATCTTCGATTAATTTTTAGGAGTGGGGATTTAATATGTATATGGTTTTATTTAATTCTTATTTGTTTACTCTCATTAATAATCTCATAAAACAAGATCAAGATTTATAGCTCAGTAGGTGGCGCTACTGCTGCCATATTCTTTCAATTCGATAACGAAAAAAACCAGCATGCATTCAATAATTAATATTATTATTATTGTTATATTTGTTTGGCCAAAATTTAATTATTATCTTAATTTAAGCCAAATCCCTAAAATAATTACCCATCAAAAAAACTCTAAATAGTCTCTCAACACCTGGATCGTGTTTATAACTTTGCTAAACAAAAGCTTTGAATGTCACATAAGTCAAACGGTTCGGCGTATAATATAGCAGCGCTGAACGCAATCCGGTTTATCGATTCAAGAGTAAAAAAAATAAAAATATTGTTTCCCCAATCAAATTATCTCCAAATTTGAATTAAATTTCAATTTATTTAACCCCGAACATAAATACCCGGATTAGAGGCCAAAACAAAACAAACCAAACGCGAGCTTTTGACCAAGTCCGCTATAAAATTTATGTGTTTACACTTTTGATCTGGCCATAGAGTGTTGTTGTTAAGTGTGGATCTCTGCACAACATGTGGTGTGGCAAACATGATCGCTGTGTAATGATGATTTGTTCTGCCAACGAATACGGATACCGGATGGCAGCAGGGTGCTCCGCGAGTTAATAAATTGTATCTATTCTGGACTGACCATGCTCTTAAAACCTATAGGTGTGTAATATGTAGGTATATGTTGCTGTTGCTAGATTATGGTGGTGTTTTGTTTTCGTGGTGATTTTGGCGATAGGTATGATATTTGGGCGTGCTGCTTCAATTAGGGGTCGGATAAGAGACTGACATTTATACGATTCTTGTGGTGTTTATTAACGAATTGAAATTCGTTTTAAATTGTTTTTAAATAAGGGGGTGGAATTTATGATCGCACACGAGCATTCACTTGGTTGTTTTTTGATATAATGTTGACATATTAAGTTTTATCTTGCTAGGCGAATTGGTTCGTGGACGAATTTTTAAAAATTTAAAATGAATAGAGAAGATGCCAGAAACCATTCTTGTCGATAATTCCTCAAACCCAACAAAATGTCACCTTTCAAATTTTAGTTATGAATCTTATGCCCATATTATTCACTCGTTACATCCAGATTGAAACATATATCCGGATGTATTTACATTGAATTTGTATACTTTACATCTGCATTTATATTTTAACGTGGATGTATCGAGTGAATAATATGGGCGTTACTTTGTAAAATCTAGAAGTTAAAATAAATTTGTCTCATAATCCCACCACTTTCTGTCTTTGATGGAAAATACAAATTTTGAATAATATTACTACATATTTTTTTCATTTCGCAACTGAAGAAATTTTTCGCAATGATCATTGATCATTTCACAATTTCGCAAAGCAATTTAATTAGTTTTTTATTTGAAATATTATTTAGAAGCAGTATTATTTTTGTGAATAACAAGTTTTTAATTCTTAATGGATTTGTATTTACATTTGCGAAGGCATTTGCTATCTAGATCTTTTTGTCTTCCCTTTTCTAACTTTGCGAATTTATTTTGATATGTCTTATTCCCTTTTTTTTATTGTTTTATTTACTGACTGTTTAACATTTTTCAATATTGCGATGCAAATTTAAAGAATTTTATGTTGCAACTGATCATTTTTCATCGCTTGGCAATTTCACACAGTTATTCTACTTTAAATTATGACTTATTTTAATAACTCCAGAAAATTGGGAATCGCATTTCATTGCTAAAAATTTTCTCGCATAGACATCTTTTTTTTTGCTTGACTTTGCGAAGAACTTATGTACATAAAACATACAAAATTATTTTTTATAGCAAATACCTTACTGAAGAATTATCACATTACAAAATAGAATTTGAAATTTTGAGCAGCTGAATTACATTTTTTCTCACATTTTTTCTTTTAATCAATTTTGTAAAAGCAAAGGTTAAAAAAGATTGCATGAAACAATATTTCTTTGAGTGTCAAGTGCCCAGTGTAGGGCGCCATTTTAAGATAGTTAAACGCTAGATTTGTTAAATTTTCGCTACTCAAAGTGCTTTATTTAGTTCGAAAATAAAATTGAAATTAATATCAAATAAAAAAAAAAACATGAACAAAAAGTGCACGTTGGGCGCCATTTAAAAAAGTACGTTGTTACAATTACTGGTCAAATAGAGTAACAAATATTTATAGTAGGTATTATATTATATTTCATTGATTAGATAAATTTAATTTTTCAGCAGAGGCAAAAAATATTCAATGCAGAAATGTTTACATTTTTATTCGTCTATTAAAATAACTAAACCACATAAAAGCTCAGTAAATATTAACTAATGCTTTGTTTTTTTCCAATGGAGGAGTTTGTATCCAGACTAAGGATTTGTATTTTACGTATTTCTGCTTATATCGAATAAAAGACTTCTAATTGTGCGCCATCTTACAGGCAAAATGAAAAATTTTACTTTACGTATTTGTGCCTATATTGAATAAAAGACTTTTCGTTTTGTGCCATCTTGAATGAAAAATTAAAATTTGTTCTTTACTTATTGGTGCATATATTGAAAAAGACTTCACGTTGGGCGCCATCTTACAGGCCAAATGAAAATTTGTGCCTATTTATATTAAATCGAATTTTTTGTTCAAAAATCAACTTTTGAATAAAACAAAAAAAGGTTAACGTTGGGCGCCATCTAAGTAAGTAAGTAATTATAAGATACATCACATTAATGGGTACATACCTAATTGATAAATTTAATAATATACATATTTTTGTTTTCGAATTTTCCCCGTGGGTTATCTTACCATCAAACGAAGCCATCATCGTTCTTTTCACTTCCTGATTTTTCTACAAATTTATATGTATGCACATAATCACTTGTAAATCATTGGCTGGACTTCATTGAAAAATCATTCCACTGCTATTAATCATTGAACAACAACTACAGTACATACACAGAGTATAAGACTTCGGTAGCGAAATTCCTTGGGGTTCGACATCGACTCCAGATCGATCACGTGGAAACATTCCTGTTTACATTGCTGTGAACACGTTTTTTATTTTATACCCCATTTAACCCTCATCAGCTTCTACATCATCATTATTATTTGCCACCACTGCTGGTGCTGCCGCCACCATATCGTTCGTTGGTCGCATAGAGTTTCTGTGGCTATCCTTTTCCACTCGCACACTCATGGTGCACAATCGAATCATAATCAATTAAATCATTAATCCCGCTAACCGAATCCACTTAGCGGTTTTATTTGTTTCTTTGTCATTTCCTAGCTCTTACCCGCTCTCTCTCTCATCTCACAATACAACACAACTACTGCCATCTGGTGGATTCTCTTAATTAATATAAGAGCAAATACACATAGGTTCGCAGTTCTTATATCCGAGTTTATTTAAATTGTTTTCGAAGTTTTTTTTTTGTTTTTTTTTTTTTATTTTATTTTCGTTGAGAGTTTCAGCTCCTCTTGGCTTAATTTGTAAAATTAGTCGCTTCGGTTGGCGTGCGCACACACATTGAATAGAGATGGCGTTGTTTTTCATTATTTATGTCCTCTTTGGACTGCCTGTGTGCCATCGGGTGCACAACTCACACTCGCAAACGCAACAAAAACAACTCGAAACCAGATTTCTTCTTGGAATTATTGTTTTACTAAAAAAAAAAAAAAAAAAAAAAAACAAGTAAATAAAATGAGACGATACTTGTTTTTGCCTTTTTTGCTGTTTTTTCGCTAAGTTTTCGCCAAGTGTATCTAAAAGTACCGCGGATGAGGATAAGGGGACCATTTTTGATTCACTTTGTTGGCTGGATTTGTTTTATCCTTGTTGGGTGGATTTCATTTGTTGATTAATTTGTCTGAAGGGTATTTAGGACGTGGTCGTCGTCGTCGTCGCCATCGTCATCAGCTTGGTTTTCTTGTTTCTGGATGTTGTGTCGTCGTCTGTGATGCGGAGGCTTTTGCTATATGCAAAGTAAAATGACTTGGGCTTCTTTTGTGTGCTGATGGTGTGGTGTACCGTCGTTGTCTTGCTGCTGTTGTTGTTGTTGTTGTTTGCACTTATGTTCGCGAATTATCCAGATATAGATACTGGGTACCGTACGCGCGCATACCGGTGGATAAGTGTGCGTAACGAAGCGTTCTCAATCGGTTTTTGTGTTGTTGTTTTTTTTTTTTTTTTGTTACTTGCTATGCGGGGAGGGCTGAAGTTGTGGTTGTCGAGTTGACTCCTCTCCGCTTGTATACGTGTATTTTGGCAGCTTATGAGGCAGGCCTGCAAAATAAGATGAGCAGGCCATTTAGATTGTCATTTATAATTTCAGTTGCTAGGTGATGTTGAGTTGTTGTTGATGTTCATTTTGTAGGATCGTTATATGGATCTGATTTTTTTGCTTATAAGCACTTGATTTTTTTTTTATTATTATTATTTTATTTTTTTGAAGAAAGAGGAATTTTTTCCGTGACGTTGTGGGTCGGGCGGTGCGCGTCGAGGCAATTTAACGCACACCACGCGCTTTGCGTTTTTGATTCTTCGTGGTGCATTACATGATCGGCTGCAGCTTGTTGACAGTTTTGTCGACAAGCGATGAAAATTGCTTAAATATACGTCGTCAACGGATGCTGATTTTATTTTATTTTTAATAAAGTACTTCTTGTTGCAATGCAGATTTGCATGTATGTAGGTACATTGGCACATGAAGATGCAAAAAGAAGTTATGCTACTGTATGGATGTTGAAATCTATTTTTTTATATAAAATAAGGGTTAATGGCTACTTGTAGTCAATAAGTGTTGCCGCGGTGGTATAGTTTGAAAATGTCTGGTTTTCGAAAGGAAAATTTAATTTATATTTTTTATAAAAAAAATCTTTTTTTTTATTCAATTTCGAGAATGAAAACAAATTTTAGGGTTAAGTTAAGAAAAAAATTACGACTTTTTAAAAAAATATTTCATTTTAAGTACAGAATTTTCAATATGTACATAATTTTAGTTAAGTGTTTATAACTAATACTGCTGAGGAAAATATTCCTACCTTGATATCTGAATTTGGAAACAAAATTTCCGAAAACGGTATTAACAATACTTCGTCGCTACAATGCAGAACTAGTCTAAGTCCAAAATTTAAAAATGAGTTTATTTTTATTTCATAAGGAAACTTGTTGTGTTCCGCGCATTTTCTACAATATTCTGAATATTCCTACGTGCAGTAATTCCTTCAGAATTTAAAAAATACAATATAATCATAATGTTGAAAGTCAGCATTTAACGCACTAAGGTTCTTCTTGAAAAATTTTGAAAATGTGACTTAGACCAGTTCTGCATTGTAGCGACGACTAGTCACAGAACTTTTTTTCATTTTTGACGGTTTCGTTAACGGCTTAACCAATTATTATCAAAAATTTTAATAAAAATTCATAATAATACAAGACGTAAAGAAGGTGGCATAAAATATAGGCTTCCTTAATAAATTGTTTTCTTTTAAAATCATATCATAAAGTTCATAGTTCTTAACTATTCTGACTTTAAAATCCCAGAGTGATCACACATAAGAGCAAGTTCGTGCATTTTATTTAAATAACTTTAAAACTTGTTAAAAAATTTTTTTTTCAAATTTCTTTTAAAAGGTTACAAAAATTTAAAACATTTGAGCGAATTTTTTTTCAAATAATTTTAAAACATTTTTGAAAAGCAAAATTTTAATTATTTGCAATTAAATACCTACCCTAATTTTATAAGACAATCAACAAAAAATCACGAACTTTTATATTTGCACCAAAGGATCACAATGGGCCTGCGAACTAACTCCCAAAAGAGTTAACTCCCAATGAATTATAACTCCCAACTGAAATTGGAACTTGGTTTATAATGAACTACCTACCATTTTTCCGGAAATTTAATCTTAATATCCCAATATTTTGACTAAAAGGCAAAAGCTCTGTTCAGCAATTGTGAGGGCTCACAAGCTTTTGTGAGGTTGATTCCCTGAGAGGTTTGTTGTGATTCGATAACATTTTCGGTATTCTCAGACAATCCCAACATTAAACCTCACAAAAAACTCACCACAGCAAGGTGAATGTTTTATTTGATTGTTATATTGTTGTGAATGTTTGTTGAACGGACCTATTGAATAATTTTTCCTTATGATTCTGAAAAACCTAAACCACAATGGGCCTACGAAATGTTAAACCTTTGAGTTTGTGAGCTATTCAGAAAGAGATTTCGACAATTTCGATTGTTGTTATGATGCTCATAGCTACCAGTATACTTAAAACTCACAAAATCAATTTTACCTAACATTTTTGAAAATAAAAAAAAAGAAGAATTTGAAAGTTTCAAAGTTTGTTTCGAAAAATTTGGTGACAGTTAGTTAATTTTAAAAAATCCGCATTAATTTAATAAAACGTATTTAAATTCTTTACCAAAACAATCCTACCAAATTGTATCGAAATACAGAAATTCGAAACCGAAATTCTAAGAAAATAAAGTCATTTCAAGAAACTCTATTAAATTCGATGTAATTAATAATTAATTATTATCTTATCGAGAACGAAGACGAATTTTTAAAAATTGAAATTCTATCCGTTTGACTTTAATTATTGCCTGTTTCCGAGTTAATTTGCGCATTATAAAATATTTCGCTATAATAAACTCACATTAATATTTCAAAAAAAAAAAAATTAAAAAAAAACCAATGACACCTCCAGAAAAATAACAAATCAAATAAAAAGATTATTCATATTCGCTGCCATCCATCATCTTCCCCATAAAAACGATGTACACAATAATTTTATTTAAATTTTGTTTGAGGCCACAAATAGTTCATCAAAATGCTTGTGGTGTTCTCCTTTTATAATACGAGCCATAATAGAAGCACGAAGCGCACAAACCGATTCAAAAATTAACTAAAAATTAAAAAAAAAAAAAAAAAAAAAAAAATTAAACCATTTTGTTGGTTGAAATCCAACAAATTTATTATAAATAACATCCGAAATAGATTCGTTTTGTTATTTTATTCAAAGATACAATTTTTCCTATATTTACCGCTAATAATAACTCAATGAAAAATCACACAGCTATACCTACCTAACAGAAAGGAATCCCAATCCACCAGATATCTCTCGAAGACGCAACATTAAACGCTCGCGTTAGTGCTTTAGTTGCTGCTTCAGCTTCTGCTTCTGCTGGTTCTGTTCTTCCTTTCTACCCCGACCGAGATCCTAAATTCTGATGATAGTGATGAAGATGATGATGTTGGTTTGGTGTGCCTTTCCTACCGCACGATCAAGATGAAGATGATAATGATGATGAAGGTAGGACAGGACCAGTGGCATCTGAAATCGCAATCGGAGAGAGGCAAGCGACAGCGAGATCTCTTTAGTAGCCATCTCTCGATTGCTTTGGCAAATTTACACGACGACGACAACGACGACGCGACGATGGCAGCTATGTTATGTGTGCACTTGAAAATTAGGCAGAGCAATATTTTGTTTACACGAAACGTCAAACGTCACAATTTGTGTGTGCCAGATGCCAAAAAAGCCAGAAAATGAAGATGATGATGGGTTGTTTGGTATTTGGTGTGTATTGGGCGGTATAGTCAAGGGGGGCATTTTTGAAATGCGTCAAAAATTATATTAAAACGGAAAGAGGTAAAATTATCAACACCGACCCCACCGATAAAATTAAACCAAAAAAAAAAAAAAATCGACCATAAGTACTTGCCAAATTATTTTCGCGCGATACAAAAATAGAGGAGATGATCAGAACGATCAGAAGGAAATTGTTTCATCATCATCATGATCATCGTACATATATAATGTGATGTGGTTTAATATTGCGGCAGCAGAATTTTTAGTGAATGTGTATATTATTTATATTTACCGATTGAATTTTTTGTAAATTAAAATTTTTACAAATTTAGATCAATAATAATCTCGAATTTTAAATCGATTTGAATAAATTTTCGTTTTCGTTGTCGGTATAGTAGGTAAGCATTTTAATATGAATATATTGATTTGGCGCGGGAGAGATGAAAATATATATGTCAGAATTTGAGGTGTTATTTGGCGCCCGGTCAGGGACATTAATATTATTATTCTTGCTAATATAATTTTAAATTCATATAAGCGTCAGAGAATTATTATGTTATGCAAATGTTAAAGGAATTATATGAATTCATACAACTACTTACATAGTTTTTGACAGTTCTAAAATTGTTTGTAGATATTTATATTATGTATATTGAATTATTTTGAACTAAACTAGGAATTTTAGAAAAAAAAATAAAAAAGTTTGATGTTAATGAAAACAAGTTTGAGTTTTAGAAAAATATTTTTAATATGCAGTGACATATTTTTATTTATTTAAAATTTGAGATTTCAATCAAGTCTGACATTACGATGATACATATAGATAATACGAAAAAATGAGACCCGCAACTTTGTCTGTCTGTCTGCATTTTTATGACTCACAACCTAATCCACTGAAAAAATTAGAATTTTAAAACTATTAAGTGATGATTTAGAGTGGAAAACAAAATTTTTTTTGAGCTCCAAAACTTCTGGTAAGTACTTGCCATACAACAGATACAAAGTTTTTTTTTCATCTCAGAAACGGAGGTAACAATTTTGACACAAAAATGTTCATGTTTTGTTTTATGGTAAACAAAGGCCCGTTTCAATAGCCCAATTCTGGTAAAGAAATGAATTTTTTCATATATCTGTGTGCCAAAGACCGCTCAAAAATAGTTGCTTTTCAAGTAGCCAGATGCGGACAAGGATATCAGAGGCAATTTGATAAATTTATGTCTCATATGTGGACAAAAACTTTTTGTAAATTTGTAAATTTCAACCCTTATTTTCAGCAATACTTTCCCATATCTTGTTTTCCATTAAAAACGTTCAAAACAAAAAAAAACAACAACAAAACTAACGAAAACAACAAAATTGCAACAATGTTGCATATTGCGTGTGTGGTGCTTGCCACGAAATCACTGTCTGTGATTAAATGCAAAACGGTTTTAATTTCTACAGCTGTGACTGTTTTTGTATCTTGTTTCTTGTATGTAACTATTTTTATTTTTCTTGGACGGACAACTCCCACATAGACGAACAAAAGTGTTGCGACCGTCGCGGTCGCTGTCCACCCAAGGGAGGTTTCACTGTATCAATTTTATTTTTCTACGTTGTTTATATTGCACTTTATGAACAATTTTTCTTCCAAGTTTAAAAAATATTCCGTATCAAAATTTTCAAACAAAATATTTTTTGGGATTTTAGAATTTTATTTTTATATTGAAATTACCTCGGATTCGAAATTATTTTATTTTTATTGTAAAATATTAAATATAATACTTATGTCTTTATTTTTCGAATTTTATTCTCAAAAAATTTACAGATTTCACTCATAGAGTAACTATGGGGACATTGAAAATGACTTGTGTTAGCTCGATAAAATAAAAACATGAATAATCTTGGTGATTTCTAATTTGTATCCTATAGTTACACCAAAACTTCTGAAGCTGTCTAAGAAACCATTCTTCAGTCTGAAATTACAATATGTAGATATTTTCAATGTCAAATCCCAGTTTATTTAATCACGGCGTTGATATTAAAGAAAATCAAATATTTTCTCAAATTTGCTCAAATTGATTTACAAGTCTCTCAACTTATTGAACTATTTATAAATATGAAAGTTATTTGATTTACTGTCAAAGTGAACCCAATTTTTAACGCGAGACCAAATTTATAAATAATTTGATGTGGAGCTCAAACTCAATGCAAACCTGATTTACCTAATTGTTTTTAGGTATTCTATAATATTTTGCATTTTGAACTCATCTTTTAATAAATTTAATAAACTCGAGTCGTGTAATTTCTTAAGACAATATAAATGGTTTTGACAGCTAAGCAGTATTCTTTTATCTGTGTATATGAAAAGCAAAGCACCAATTAAGATGACAGCTGAGTTGACAACCAAATTGAATCGTTTTTTTTTTTTCATTTGAGGACCTTAAGGTAGAACTGTAATAGTCGAAAGATGTTGGAAGAAAATTCTCTCAGTTCACTTACGCATTAAGTGGTCTGTGAGCGCTCTTCACTTCCGAAAGCAAAAGTAAAAAATTGGTCGAAAGAAGCAAAACTCAATTATGAGCACGTCATATGAATTCTTTGTAATTCGTTTCATTTCGTACGACCATTTAGGTCGGCATCCGACTATTAAGTTCTACCTTTAACCTTGAACATCTGAACATTAGAACTAAATCTATATAAGTTTATTAAAGAAGTTAAATTATATTGCAGTACCTATGAAGTTTTGTAACATAAATTTATAGCCTGAGATTTTACTTGAATTCTAAGACCTTAACCTCAAAGATCCGATAATTAGAACAGAAGATAAAAGCTTACCAAATAAACCCTTTTCGATATTTATATTTAAGTTGCTTAGGTAAGTAAATCCTACCTCTAGACTGATTAACGTTAACTTAAATACCTTAACCTTCAACAACTGGCCCTTAGAACTAATGTTGTAAGTTTATTAAAAAGAAACGCAAGTAGGTACCTTTGTATATTTCACGCTCAAAAACAACATTGGTTTGGACGTAGGTCAAGTTCAAAAATCGCATTGGTTATAAGACGTTGGTCAAGTTTAAAAATCGAATTGGTGTAGACGTGCGTAGGTCAAGTTCAAAATCTCATTAGCTTAGACGTAGGTCAAGTTCAAAAGTCGCATTGGATTAGACGTTGGTCAAGTTCAAAAATCGCATTGGTTTAGATGTTGTTCTGTCACATAAATTTGTAGCCTGAGATTTTACCTTAATTCTAAGACATTAACCTCAAAGATCCAATAATTAGAACAGAAGATACCAAATCAACCCTTTTCGATTAGGTATTATATTTAAGTTGCTTCGCTAGGTTAATCCTACCTCTAGCCTAGTTATTCTAATTTAAATACCTTAACCTTCAACATCTGGCCCTTATAGAACTAAAGTTATAAGTTATAATCATAGAGGTTCAAGTATAGGTCTCTGTGCATATTCTAGGTTCAACAATCGAATTGATTAAGAATAAAGTCAAGTTTTGTCACACAAAATTTTGAAGCCTATTACTTAACTTATTTCAAAACCTTAATCTTTAAGATCCGATTATTAGTACAAAAGTAAAAAGGCAACCGCAGAACAACTAAATCAATCCTTTTATATAAATGTACATACATAATGTCATACTAAGTCTTGCCCACACCCTTACAGCAATGTATATTCTTTGTGGGTACGTTTTTTTCTTTTTCTTTTTGTTTTCTTGTTCCTCAAGTCATTTGCCGTGATGAAATTAGTTCTCAAAAGCCAATCTTTCACGTTTTTAGTATGAAATTTTGTAAGCTTTTGCAAAAATTTTGATGCAGATATGTAGCCTGTCATTTTATCTTTAATTATCTATCTTAATATTAAGCATCCGATAATTATAACCTGAGTAATAGGCTTCTAAGTGCGCTCAAATCGAGTGATTTTAAGATTTCATACAAATTCAACTATCCTCCACTGAAGCTCGTCGGTTGGCGACGATCAACGTGTAGGTACGATTCATCGATTGTGTCTTTAGGTTCATTTTGGCATTTTCTTTGGTAACACCAACCAAAAATTCAATCCTGAGCCCCCTATACGCTAGAGTTCATTTCGTTCATTCGTTATAACTATATTCATTTGTTCATTTAATCATTTTGGTAACACCATATTTTTTTCAAAACGACCCTATAAACATTTTCAATGTTAATATTGAGTTGAAAATCATTTATTTACAAACTAAGCAATATATTATGGTATGTTTGGTAACGTGAAATTTCTTGCGAATTTGCACAAATTTTCACAAAATTTCATAATTTGCTGTCAAAATCCACAGGAAAAAAACTCAGTTTTTGCAAATTTGTTGGAAAAACAGTTATCAAACAGGCATATAATAACTTTGATATTGTAAGTGTTGCCGTTGTGTTTTTATGTTCATTTTCTATTTTTAATATTTTTTTTTAATATGCCCTCCCATCTAAAGGGGTGGACAAATAGAGTGGGCCAACGTCTTAAAATCACGATTATATTATGTAACAACAAAAAAAAAAATTATGCTTTTGTCACAAAATTTACAATTTTCGATCTAAGCCGCCCAAGTACATATACAGAAAAGTAAAACCTTAAACTCTTCCGGTTTGTTTCGAAAACGGTTGTTTTTATGAAAAAAAAAGTATATTAATGTTTTTCGTAGGAAATTTTCTAAGCCAGAAATTAGTTTTGACATTTTTTCTGAAAATTTTACCATTTGGGAGTTATTCCTGAAAACCCATTTTGCAGGGCCTTCAAACCATCGTAAAATTATTAGCGGCGAACCGCTCATATCGATGGGGACATTTGACGGATTCTTATAACAACGCTATGAGGAAGCTATATACTAAAAACCCAGCTTTCCGGCGATTATTTCGTGATTGGGCTGTTTTTATGGCTTTATTGACTAGACTAATAGTATTTCCGGATTTTGTTCATATCAAACTGAGCATTTGCTCCGAATACTGGAGTTTTGAGCAGTTGCTTGATTTTTTTCATACCATTTTACTATTTGAACGATTTATTCTTTTACACCGAATTTTTTTTCAAACCACAGTAAAGTTAACAATTTTTGGTGATAAAAGTGAGCGTATCATATATTATTGCGATATATGATCAATTATCATTATGATATGATAATTTTTGTCGTTATGATATGCAGTCAGCCAAAAAATTGATTGTAGTTTCCAACTTGATCTAAGCTCACCACGACAAAGAATCTGAAGTGTAAAAAAAAATATATATGTAACTTGCATTTTTAGGGTTTGATGGTTTCAATTTCATTTTATTATTGTCTAAATTTCATTTTATTATTTTATTGACCAATAAGTGGTGGAAAATGCAGCAAATTATATTTTATTCTGAATATGTGAAAATTTTAATTTATTTGAAAACTTATATTTTACTTACTTGGTTTATTGGTGTGATGTTTTTACTGTCATGAAAACAACATTTTGAAAAATATTTGATATGAAAAAAATATTAAAATGATATGTTATTTTTTCAATGAACATTTCCACAATTATAAATTTTATGTGAAAATGAAGAAAATCTAATGTCTCTTATCAATTTAACATTGAAGGAGACAAATTTAGGCTAAAAATATAAAATTAATATTTTTTTATGATAAGTAGTAAAAATTATCAAGTTAGTTTTGATAATGAAAATTGATATTACAAATGCTAAACAGAAATCTTATTAATCTAACATTTTCAATAAAAAAAATTCTATTAACATAATATTTTTAACATTAACTAATATGTTTTGTGGTTAATTTGATATGAATAGAATTGATATTATATAAAAATATTATTTTGATATATACATAACTCAACTCAAATCAACTAAAATACCTGCGTAGTTTTTCTGACGGATTCACAATCGACACGCAAAGATTTACATGTTACCAAAATTGCTTTATCAAAAAATTTTGTTTATACTTAAATACCTTCATGATGCAATATAAGAATCAAGACTTTTTTACTTAAATGGTTTTCCGGGAAGAAAGAGTTAAAAGATCACGTCTTATAGAGTTGAAACTGTATACTACTTAGTACTAATTGTAGATATATCACTTAAAAACCAATAAAAATGCTAATTCATTCTTCTTCCTACTTCTTAATTAAAAGAAAAAGTCCTCTTAATCATACCTCTAATTAATTGCGTCCAAGCTTTTGATTTATTTCAAACATTTAGCCACCTTTTTAACGCCTCCTAGTGTTAGCTACTATATATATATATATATTGTATTTTTATAATATATAGGAAGAGAGTAAAAGCTTCGAGCTGACAAATTATTATACAAAAACACATTCATTACACCACTCTCAGTCTCTCAGTCAGTCAGAATTCTCAACTCAACTTAACTTAAAAGATTGATATGCCAAATGACAAATTAGTGGCCAGAGTTCGCACAAAAAATTAACGCCAATGATACTTTATATTCAAATAATAAATTATTAATATAAGCAGACATAATGTATGACTTGCGATTGTGTTATACATACATACATACGTGGGTGGTATATAATAGTGGTAGTGGTGGATCATTATAAAAAAAAAAAATGGTGACAATGTTGGTGATGGAAAAGGAATGGAAGCATGTTAACATTGTTTTTTTCTTACTGAACAAAATTTATACAGTGTGTGATTCGAGAATGCTATTTTTGGACTTCCCATGAATGCTGGTATATTATTCATCGGAATGTGTACAGAATATTCTAATGAAATTATCTTGGATTTAAGAAATTAAGTGTATTTAATGAGTATAATACACACAGAAAAATGATCGGTTAAAAATAACGTTTATAAAACTCGGTTAAGTAAAATAACAAAAATTCTTTAAATTATACGAGTCAACTCAATTAAAAAAAAATTATTTAAATCTACACACTTATTCGATGAAAGTGTACTTAATTTTATATTAAATTATTTCTGAGTAAGTTTGTTCGGTTTCAATAACCAATTTAGTTAGTTAATGAAACATATTAAAACGCTCATAATTAATAACCAATCTTCTCAGAGATGTGTAAAATTAACTAAATATAATTATTTGATGTAAGCAAGCTACTCGTTTAAAACAATCGATCTTCAAAATTGCGAATCCTAAACAAATGTCTCCATTATAATATAACCCTTTTATGTTTTAATTTAAACAACTTATTTTAATTGAGTCGACTTTGTTAGAATTAATATATTGAACTCTGTAATTTTTACCCTTGACTACGAAATATTTTACACGTTTTATTTTTAACCCACTGAAAACCGCTCTCGGTTAGTAATTATTTTTATTATTTTTCTGCTGTATGTAAATGTGAATGGTTGAGCTGATTACTTTAACTTTCCTAGAAATTATGGTTTTTGTAATTCTGACCACAAAGCTGAGTTCTTATTTTTGTATTTCAGTCATACTTAACTGTTTTTTGTTTGTAAAATTATAAGTTAAAAATTCAAATAAATAGTTAAGCATTATTTATAATACAAATGCCATGTAGAATTGCAATCATCGTGTACCGTGAAGCAGAAAAATAAAAGTAAGGAACTTTAATGTTAATAAAGGAGCTTATGGTCACACACAAGCTACATATAACCACCAAAATCATCGTTTAATTCGCCACTACAAAGCCACAGTGCCACCTTCTACTATTTACTATCACGATAATTGTACAAAAATTGAAAATATATTTATGCCTCTCCTGTCTCTAACGTGTAAACTTAGTTAAGGCGGCTTAAGAAATCGGTATATATAAACGCTAAGATCTCGGTCTAATCGTATTATACTTCGTCATGAGCTTCAACTTGTGTAATGTGTAAGCAGCATAATTTAGAGGCATAGCTTATAAATATATGCTTATGTTTAATATTATTGCCATTGGTCGATGTCATTCTGTTTTTGGAAACAAATTCGTTGTTGAACCAACCACTCTCTGACTCTGTGGAAAAGTTCGCAAGGTTTTAAGCCAACTCAATATACTTTATCATACAGTTGGATTTAAAGAAAAAAAAAATTATGTACAACCACTAAAAGATACACACGTGCCAAATAAAGTCAATATCCTTATTTGGCACAAAAATACATAATTTTTCGATGTTTTTTTTTTTTGTATTGCTATTTTGTTTAGCATTCTGCGGTGTGGATCGGCTTTTGATACAAATCAGTAGTGTATTGTAAACCACGGTTGCCATTTTAGTAGAATTATATTCCAAAATTGAAAAAAATTGTACAACATTCGATTATTTTTTGTTTGGTATTTTTATTATAGTTTTGCTGAAAATAATATCAATTTGTAGTTTTCTTGCGATTAACAAATTTCAAAAGTAAAAGTAGGTACCAACGAAATGCAAATTTCGATGATGGTTATTTTTAAAAATTCGTTCCGCTTAACGGCTCAGCTCGGGTTATAAACATGAACAAAAAAAGGTAGAAAAAATGGTTCTTTAAAAAAAATTCTTCAGAAAATTATAAAGAATGTCAAACTTCGAAGAAATTCCGACAGATCAGATTTTTGGCGTCTTAAGCACATCGTTAAAGAACTCTTCATTTTTGAGCCACCACTATGTATAATTATTTTGTGGGGTGAGAAGTGCATATATGGGTTTTTTTTGTAAAACTAACAGTTTCTCTGAAGAAATTAAAAAAAAAATGTTGGTGGTGCGATAGCACGTATAAATTCAGGACCTAGTGACTAACAACTCTCAACCATTCATATGTGAGTATATTATTAGCAGAAATGGAGGGGACCTACAATTTTCTGCCGATTCCGACCGGCTTAGCTGAGAATCACTTTTTTATGATAAGATACTCTTGGGGGAGTTGCAATTCCTGACAAGAGGCAATAACCCGTGAAAAACATTTCTGTTTTAGCTTTTAAAATTTCACATAGAAAAAATCGACACATTTTTTTTTCATTAGAGCAACAGATTAAAAAAAATGCTCAAAATTTACAATTTTTAGTTTTTTTTTTGTTTAAATATTTTTGTTCAGAAAATAACCATTATAAATTGGTGTAAGGTAAAGACAGAGCACTTTTGCGCATGTTTTTCTAAAAATCTATTGCTGTTAACAAAAAAAGTGTTAGCAATGTTCTGGTGTAGAATTTTATGAGCTACTTTTCTTGCCTTTAAAATTTATAATTTTGCAAAAAAAAATTGTATTTTGACCATTTCACCCCACAAATTCAAAAACTTCATATCAAATTTAGTGCATCTACTTTTTTTCTCTGCGAATTTATTCAAAGTGAAAATCTAATATTTTCCTAGCCTAATAGCCTTTCATTGGGTACACAAATTTAATTTCCAGAAAGTGGCAATCGTGGTCAAATGATGCAATATAATGAAATTTTTTATAAATTTTATTTCATTTTAGCGTTGAGATAAGATTTTTTGAACTTTCAAATAAGTAGGTACCTACATACCAAACAAAATTTGAAATAAGTAATTTTGTATAGACCTATATGTACATACATATGTATACTTTATGCCAAGTAAGGGATTTGTATAAAAATTGAACTCGATATTTTGATCACACTTAACATTACGGTGATAGAAGGGTCCTTCTGTTTATTCGACTACAGCCTATTGGTTATTTTTTTTTTTATTTCTTTTTTATAGGACCAAAAATAATGGTACGTGTGCCGTAAAATTTTTTTAGCAAAAACGTGCCCACAAGTTTTTTTTTAATTCAGTAATTTTTTTATAAAACAATTTTATAAAAAACAATTCTCAACCTCAAAAAATTTTTATTTGTTTAATTTTTGGAATTTTAAAAAAAGTTTCAATTTTTGTTTGGATTAAAAAAAAAGATTCAAATTTTTTGTTTTGTGATCTTAAGAATTCGAAAACGACTTATTCGTTTTTATTAAACCTGGCGTCCAGCAGTTTTTTAACACTATCTAGAAGATTTGAAATTATAATTATTCTTATACCTATCCAAAAATAACTTTACCTCCCATACAAGTGTTTAAAACCCGGTAAAGAAAATCTCATTTTTCTCAAAAACAACTACTATGATTTTGATTAAAATTTTTATATGAGCTAATATCCGTAAGATCTACCACATTATTGGACACAAAATTATATCTTATCGATTAAAAACGGCAGTTCTCATGGAACTGTCCACGATTTATTGAAATTTTTAGGTTTTAGTTTCTAAAATAAGTTTGAATAATGTAATTTTTGTTTTGGATTTAAAAAATATGTGCACGACTGGGTCGCACTAACTTGCTTTTATGTGCGATCACACTGTGTTTTTAAAGTTTTAATAATTCAAAAACTAAAATTTTTATATTATAAAGGAAATAAAATAGTTATGGGAGGATATATTGTATACCACCTGCTTAAAACGTAGTTAAGTTTAAAGGAGTATTATGCGAGTAGGTATACATTTATTTATGAACAATATAGCACCGTGTTGCAAATATGCATGGAACTTACAGTTTAGACTGAAAAATTGTAAAAAAAATATGTAATTACACATAAATTGCTTAAAAACCTCTGAAATTGTTTTGACACCAATGTTATGTACAGTAGAATCTCGAAAAGATGAACAGATATAAAACACGGCCCGTTCATCTTTTTAAATTGTTCATCAACAACATTTGGTTAAGGATGAAGATACAGTTTTACAAATAAAAACATTTAATATTATTTACATAACGAGTCAAAACAAGCCCCAAAGTACTGTTCAAGAGGAAGGCAACGAAAAAGTAAAAAATTTTGTTGGGAATCTTTTCGAGTACTAAATTTCAACTTTTCATCTATTTGAACACTGAAATGTTTCTTTCCGAGCTGTTCATCTTATAGAACCGTTCATCTTTCCGAAATTCTACTGTACATCATCCGATTTCTTAAGGAAATCTGAATTTATGAAAAAAAATTAAAAATCGTTGGAGCGGTTTTTTAAAAAAATAATTTGTATTAAAACAAATTTTGAAAAAATTAATAAAAAAAAATTTGTACGCAATATTTTAGCCTTTATTAACGCGGAGTTAAAAAATTAATTAAAAAAAATATCATCTCATTTTCGAAATATGGAATTTTCAAAAAATAATTTTGAAAATTTTTTTAAAAATCAATAATTTATTTTTTTTTTTAAATATTGGTATGCAATATTATTAGAACTTATTTGAAGCTTTTGTGCAAAAGAATTCATTAAAATCAGTTGAACTGATAACTCGAGATATTCGAAAATCAAAAAAATGGTTCTATGAAAGATACCATTTTTAAACAATAGAAAAATTTTTTTCCAATAAAATGGTAGATTGTACAGATATGAGTTCACCAAAATTTCACAGATATTAGTTCAAAAAATCATAGAAGCGTTTTTGAGAAAATGAGATTTTCAATACCGGTTTTGAAACATTTGTATGGGAGGTACCCTTATTTTTGGTTATAAAAATAATTTTCATTTAAAATCTACTAGACAATTTCAAAAAACTCTTGGGTGCCAAGTTTAATGAAAATTGACCAAGTCGTTATCGAATTATAAAGTTCTCAAAAAAATTTTTAAACTTTTTTTTTTAAATCTAAAAAAAATTTTTAGATTTTTTTGGTATACAAAACTTTTTCAAAAATTCTTCATACAAAAATTGGTCACTATCCGTTGAATTTTGTTTGAGAAAATCGAAATTCAAAAAAATGGTTCTATGGGAGGTACTATTTTTAACCATTTTTCGGAATTTTTTTTTATAAAATGGTTGCTTTTTGTAAAAAAAAACTATTAAATTTTTTTTTAAGTTGTAGGCGTTTTTGAGAAAAATCAGATTTTCATTTTTTGGTAAAAAAATTTGTATGGCAGGTACCGTTATTTTTGGTCTTAAAAAAAATGAAAAAAAGGGGTGGGGAGAATGCCCAAAAAACGTTAGCCATTAGGTACCTACCAACTTTGAAGAAAATCGACCCACCCGTTTAGGTTGCAGCCGAAAGGACAGACAGACAGACAGACGGACAGAATTGCGAGACCCACTTTTTTCGACTTTGCTATCATCGTAATGTCGACTGTGATCAAAATCGCAAGTTTAATTTTTTTTCTATATATCGCAAGTAAAAATTGAAAATAATTGTTTTTTAAATTCAATACCTACTTCAAAAATGGGTAGATGATTTTTTTTTAAATTAATTTTAACTCCGAATCAATAATGGCTAAAATTTTTTTTTGTATATAAACAAATATTTCAAAATATAAAAATTCTTTCCTGATGATATGGTATTAGCAAGGTTACCCGCATATGGGACATAACCCCGTAGTCCTGGCTTCCACATTTCACCTTCATCAAAATTACTCTTCTGATGATATCGTTTTCAAAATGTGATTGGTTATAATTGATGCAGTAAAGTGATCTCCTTTAGTTACCGCCTGTGTGGAATTATTCTTAATCAATAAACAATCCAATTGGAAATTGTTTATGAGTTCATATGTAAATAATATAATATATAGATACAATATTCTTATATGTTAATCCTATAATATACTTAAAAGCTTTAAAATATCATAATAAACTGAGCTATAAAATTATTATTTCCATTTAATTTCACTTTTATAATAAACACACTTCCTGATCAAACACCTCCCATAAATTAAAATTAATATATATATATTTTTTTTTTGATTTTTTTATGACATTTTGATAGAACGAAAAATTTGTTTTTGTCATATCAAAATTAATTTGCATAACAATAGCCGCAGCTATAAATTAGCCGGGGTCACATTACAAAATAGATTACCCACTCACGGCAATTAAATTTACCCACCGAAAGTCTCAGGTTTGCTCTTCATTATACATATAAACTTAACACAAAAAAAAACTTAAAAGCTTACCAGATAAATCAATTCAGCTTACTACCCCCGTTCGTCCGGTTTTTTTTATACCGAAACTAAATTATGATACAAACAAAAAAACATACCCCTCCCTCCTCGCTGCAACACACATACATACATACTTACATACATTCTTATGTTTTTTTTTTTTTTTTTTAATTTAACAAACCTAATTTTTTTTAATTTGCTTATGAAAAACGTTTGTGATATTTCCCACATAATCGTTACCTCATTGACAATATGTCAACTCATATGTCACAGTGGTTAAAACAAATTATTAAAAAATAATTAAAAGTAGAAGCTTCGAAATTTATGAAGCCATCCCCTGACATTTTAATACACAGAAGCTTCTGTCAAGGCCGCATCGACCTGAAACAGCGCCGCGCCGGTGTGCCAATATGGGGAAGATGATGAGTAACAGTTTAATATTAAATAATAATTTTTAAATTATTTAGTAATATAGTGAAATAGTAGTTAAGAGAATAGTTTTAACATTTTTAATACTTTTGAGCTGTTCAATATGTTGTTGAATTATTTAAACAAGTAAACTCAGTCAATATTAATTAAATTTTTAAAAAAGAGTTAACAGCACTCGATTACATTTAGGCCCTGATTTGAAAAAAAAAAATACGAATTCGAAAGATCAAAAAGTGTTATATTTTGTTATAACCAATGTCCGATATTTTGTACAAATTTTCAAGAATTTTCTCACAATTTTGTGTTGATAAATGTTTTTGACAAAAAAAAAAAAATTAAAAAAAGATGTGGTCCTTCAATTTTTCCAAAGAAACTACAAAACTGTTTGGAAAATTCAAAAATGCAAAAAAGTAAATGAATATTTTAATTCACAGTTTAGGCGTGTTTTATTGGAAATCTATGCATAGTACAGTAAGAAATTCCCTAAAAAAAAAAGCATCGGAAGTAAAGGGTGATTTTTTAAGAGGTTTAGAACTTTTTTTAAAAAAAAAACACAAAAAATTCAAAAAAATGAATGAAATATTTATTTGAATCGATAGTTTGAACCTTGCAATTTAATGTTTAAAGATAATTTCATGCAAATGTTGACCGCGGCTGCGTCTCAGGTAGCCCATCCGCCAATTTTGGCATACTCTTTCACACATATCGGCCGGTATCTCACGAATGAATGCATGGATGTTGGCTTCCAGTGCGTCAATCGAAGCGGGCTTGTCCCTATAGACATTAGCCTTGACATACCCCCACAAAAAATAGTCTAATGGTGTCAAATCGCACGATCTAGGCGGCCAATTGACCGGCCCGAAACGTGAAATTAACTGTTCACCAAACTCGCCTCGCAATTGCGCCATTGTTTCGCGTGCTGTGTGGCATGTGGCACCGTCTTGTTGAAACCACATATCATGCAAGTCAAGAACTTCCATTTCGGGCAAAAAAAAGTTTGTTATCATCGCTCGGTAGCGTTCACCATTGACAGTAACGCTGCGATTCGCATCATCTTTGAAGAAATATGGCCCAATAATGCCGCCGGCCCATAAACCGCACCAAACAGTGGCTTTTTCGGGATGCATTGGTAGCTGTTGCAATGCTTCTGGCTGATCTTCACTCCAAATGCGGCAATTGTGCTTATCTACGTACCCATTCAACCAAAAATGAGCCTCATCGCTGAACACAATTTTTCGATAAAAAAGCGGATCCTCGGCCAGCTTTCCAAGAGCCCATTCACCAAAAATTCGGCGTTGTGGTAGGTCGGCTGGCTTTAGTTCTTGCACCAGCTGTATCTTAAAAGGCTTTACGCCCAAATCCTTCCGCAAAATTTTCCACGTAGTGCTGTAACAAAGGCCTAACTGCTGGGAACGGTGCCGAATCGACATTTCGCGGTCTTCTGTCACACTAGCTGATACGGCCGCAATATTTTCTTCACTACGCACAGTACGTAAACGTGTTGGTGGTTTAATGTCCAACAAAGTAAATTTGGTGCGAAATTTGGTCACAATCTTCCGAATAGACTGCTCAGAAGGTCGAGAATGCCGACCATAAAATGGAAGCAGCGCGCGATGAACATTTCGAACCGAGCACGAATTTTGATAGTAAAATTCAATAATTTGCAAGCGTTGTTCATTTGTAAGACGATCCATGGTTAAATTGCAAACCAAACTGAAGCTGTTTGACAGTGACACAAGGTACTAAACACACGTCAGCTGTCAAAACCAGTGTTGCCAAAACCAAACCAGCTAAAAAATCACCCGTTACTATGGTTTTTATATTTCACATTTGGTACAGTTGAACACCTGTCAGAATAATTTGAAATTTAAAAATCATTTTCAATAATTTTCACAATCGCATTTAAAGAATGGATTTTCATTCACAGTAGGATTCTTTTATCAGCCGTAATTCTACTGGCGATAATGTATGTAAAATCGTACTATACAACGGATAGATTTTCCAATAAAACACGCCTTTTGATGCTTTGTACGGGAATGTATACATATTTCAGGTTATATGCGATAAATTTACAATTAACAAGATTATTTTAAGCGCCACAGATTATTTGGCTTTTTTTAATTTCTGACGCCCGAGTGCGCCACACACAATCTTCCAAAAAAAATCGTGACGGTCCTGAGCTCAGCAGATGATGTTGGGTATAGCCATCAGTAGCAGATTGATGGTGGTGTTTGTTATATTGGTGTTAGATGTGGACAGTCATTTCGCCTTAAAGCTCCAATTGATGGCAAGCGCCAAGCTATAATTTCGTGTACAAATATAATATTTTGACACATAAAATTACACAGCTAAACATAATTAATGGGAATATATGCAAAAGGGTGGTGGTGGTGGGATTAGGAAGAAGAAGGAATAAGCACGAGTGTATATATGTATATAGAGGAAGAAACAACGATAACAAAGTAGAAGTATTTTTTTTTTTAATTTTGAGATATTATATGCCACCTCCACTATTTAACGTTGGTGTCATTTGTTCGTAGGTATATATTAAGTGCTATGAAAGACGACAACGTTGACGATGACGGTGACTGCGACGACGACGACGATGGCAACGAGTTCGACCTCAATTTATGTTTATATACATTTTCCTATTTACATTATGAAATAGGCATTGGAGGCTACATAGGTAGGTATAGGTATATTTATGCATGCAATCGCATTGAATTCAATGCTCATTAAAATACAAAAAAAAAAAACGCACAAAAAATGAAATTAATTTATGGAAGGAACGAATGAATTACTTTAACTCGGACTACTTAATTTATTATGTTTTTTTTTTTCAAGATTCTAAATAAAAAAATATATACATACATATTTGCATGACGGAAAACTGTTTTATTATTTTTTTTTTTTTTGAATTTTAAAAAAATATAAAAGACAAAAGCTGACTGAAATAAGATTGTCACTCAGAAATAAAAAAATATTACTTAATCAAAAAATAAGCATTTCAAAATAAATAATAAAAGCAGTTGGACAAGGAAATACTAACAAAAATATAAAAATTCTTTGAAAATGCTTTTGAAAAACAGTGACTCTCCAAACACTTGCAAAAAGTTTAATGACGCCAATTCAAAAAAAATTTGATCAATGCGTCAACATTTTTTGCTTAAAATCGATTGCTCTTAGGATAAAGTGTTTTATGATCTTTTTGTGTTGCTTTTGTATAAGCTTTAATTTTTGCCTTGAAAATTGTTCCAAAAAACTAATAGTTTTCGGATAAAAAGATAAATTGATGTTTGGCATTTAAACTCCACAAAATTAAAAGCTTTTGTCCAATTTTTAAGGTAAGGAATCACATACAAATAAAGCTCTTTATATACCAAAAATGAAGTTTAGGTGGACTTTTTTAAAAGTGAAAGTTTAATTTTCCTCGGCTATTAGAGAATTTCCACAGAATTTTGACAACGTTAAAAAGTTGCAAAGATCTGTTAAAAGGAATTTATTTTCTTAGAAATTTAAGAATTCGGTTTGGCGAAATTAAACCCCAGGAAATAAGACCCCAGAATTTGAAATTAAATAAAGTCTCAAAATGGGGACCATTTTTCATAATGAAATGAAATGAAAAAAAAGCCCCAACCATAATCAAAATAAGACATCAATTTGTTGTTTTTCATATTAAAGATAATTTTCGAAAATTAAAAATTATTCTGTTAGGTGGATATGTAAGGTACTCGTTGATGATTTGCAACATGAATTTTCATGTTGCATTCAGCATAAATTTTTTATTGCTTACAAGGGAACAGAAAAACGGACGAAAATCGCGCGACATTTTCAGTTATTCATATGTGTGGATTCGTACAAAAATCGAACTCGAGATTTTGATCAAACTTGACATAACGATGAAAGCGAATTTCGAAAAAATGGGTAATTCCCGTAATTCTGTCTGTCTGATTATATGTCTCTGCTATCGGCAACAGCCTAAAAGAGTGGGTCAATTTTCTTAAAACTTGGTACCTATATAGCGGTTTTTGGGCATTCCCACGACACGTTTTTTTTTTATTTTTTAGGACCAAAAATAACGGTACTTGCCGTACAAATTTTTTTAGCAAATAATGAAAATCTAATTTTTTCAAAAACGTGCATACAAAATAAAAAAACATTCAATAATTTTTTTTACAAAAAGGCTACCACAATTTATAAAAAAAAAAAATCTGAAAATGGTTTTAAATGCAACCTCCCAAAGAACCATTTTTTTCGATTTTCTCAAAAACGGTTCAACTAATTTTGATACAATTTTATACAGATAATGATTAAACAAGTTTTAAAAGAATTGTACACTAAAATTTAAAAAATTTTTTTTGAAATAAAAAAAAAGTTTTAAAACTTTTTTGTTTTCATTTTTCTCAAAATAAGCTCCTACGATTTTGTTTAAAATTTGTATGTGAGCTTGTATCACTATAACTATCTATCATATTATTAGAAAAACAATGCACCTATTGATTAAAAATGGTATCTCTAATAGAACCAATTTTTTTGGTTTTCAACTGTCTTATTATCTATTAAACCGATTTTAATGAAATTTTTTACACGAGAGCTTCTAATAAATGTGAACGATATAATGCATATCAAATCAAATTTTGGCATTAAAAATTTTTTTTCAAAATGAGTTTTTGAAAATTCGATACATATTTCGAAAATGGGTAAATATAGATGATTTTTTTTTTAAATTAATTTTTTAACTCCGCATTAACAAAGGCTTAAAATTTCGTACCAAATTTTAATTTTTTAAATGTTTAAAAAATTTCACATACAAATTTTTTTTAAACCGCTCCGTTTTTTTTATAAACTTTTTTTGACACAATAAACTCATAAATTGCGCAATATTTTATAAAACTACTTTTTTTTACTTAGATAAAAGCGCGGTTTACTGCCGCAGTTAACACGTTATTAACTGTCAATTAACATTTTATTTTCGGCTTCTGCAAGGAATTTGTTTTAGCATTATCGCCTATTGGCACCATTTTTAGTATCGTAATAAACTGTGTATTGGCCCAATAAAGTGTTTATAAGGGTAAGCTGAATGCTTTTTTTTCAAATTATAATATTTATAAGAGTCAGTAAGCATATCGATCGTAAATTACGCCTTAGAAGTGTATACTAACGCATCTTACTTATGAGTCCACCTCAGCTTTACGCAGGTATTTAAAAAAAGTGGAATTAATCGAAAATTTCCGGAGTAGATTTGAAGATGAAAGTAATACTCAATTTTTTAAAAACTGTATTTTTAACAAAAAAAAATTATTTTAATAAAAATTATTATTTTTTAATTAAAAAAAATGAATTCCATTTATTTCAGAACAGAATAGAATTTTGTATTAAAACATTCAGAGTAATAGTTAGTTAGAAAATTGAATAACACACTGTTGTCATTTCATGTGGTTTGGCTAAAGAATTTTTGAATTTTTCATTTTGGAAAAAAAGTAGTAGATTTATTAAAATTGGAGCGGCGGAGTAGATTAATTTTTTTCCTTTAAATTGGAGTAAATTTATCCCATTGGAGTATGGTTCTAACGCCGCGCTGGCCCAACCGTCGTACAGAGGCGAAACACATTTTGATGTTGAGGTCACTTGAACTTTTGAATTGAGTTTTTTTTCATTTCATATTTTCAGAAGAGTTACTATTGTTACTAAAACATAAAAGAAAAAGTGGGAAAAGCAAAGGGAAGTTGGAATATAAATGGAAAGCAAATTTTTCCAATTAAATAGATTATTTCATTGGATCCACAAATAAGTTTGCTTGAATCAACGCAATAATTTATTCAAACAACAAAAAATTCACTGCACCAAAAAACAATTTTTTTAAAAGATACCTAGTAGGTACATAAATTAAAAAAACGGAATCAATAATCTTTTGCTTGTATCAGTAAACGTTTCTTGGGCCAATAAATCACTTTTTTGCTGGCCCAATAAACAAGTTTAATAGAACGATAATTTTATAAACTATCCCTATAAACTTTTTTATTGTATCTACGTACCTTTTTGGTTCAGTGTATAAAATCTGGATCTTGTTCTGATTCCAACTAGAAAATTTAGTGTTTGCCGCATGTATTGACTTTTTTATTTTTTTAAACTTCATTCAAACGAAAATGTATCCAAATATTCTCCTCGAATATATTGATTATACAAAATGAAAATGAAAAACAAAACAAAAAAAAAAAACCGGGAAAACATAAATTGTAAAATTTACCTCCTCAAATTTTGTGTAGTATAGGTAGGTATACCAACCTAATAAATAGCATAAAATCAATCGCCATCCATCATTCTATATAAAATCCATACAATTTTATGCATACCTAATTAAACACACACACAAACCATATAATAATACTTATAACATCGCAGCGTATAGTACAATTTTATTCACTCCATCACCGAACCTTATTAAAAAATCGAAGGATAGAATGTTCCAATTAGTCGCTAGCTTGACAAGTTGATCAACAACTGATAAACCTCCATTGTGTTGTGCGCTACTCGATTTGTACAGAAAAAAAAAACAGTAGGTACCTACTCAGAACCCAACCACACCCCTCACCTCTAACCCCACCGTTACACAAACCTCCCCCTATAAATATACCTACCCATTACCCAATGTTCGCATATAAAATTTATGCAAATTACAACGCATATTGAAGCGTTAAAATAAAAAAAAAAAAAAAATCAGAAAAAAAACACAAATATTTTTATAATTCCCATTTGAGAGTAGTCGGTCACTTAGAACCTATTTATAGAAAAAAAAACAACCAACCAACAAGCCAAACACTACCACCACCACTAGCATTAACTCTGTGCTGAAGCTGAAGCTGATGCCATGTGCCTTGAAACCTAGAACGAACTTATAACTTAAAACTTTGAGACGTTACTCGCCGTCGCGGTCGTCGTTGTCGTCGTAATCCGTGTTTTTTGCTTACTGCCTTTGACGACAATGAATACGACTACTGCGACGGGCGGCGCGCGCGGCGCAGCGGCGGTGACGGCGACGCGCCACAATGTCACACTGACTGCCATATTTAGATTGAATTTATACTGAGATTTTTATTTGTGCTTTTTTTTCGAATAAATATGTTTATAGGTATTTATATTTTATTTTTTGTTTTAATAATATTTCTTTGTTCTCCATTTCGATTTGTATCTCAGGGTATGTAGGAAGGTATAGCTAGTATAGTTATGAGATGTTCATCAGACTTTGTTGATGATATTTTTTAGATATTTTAAAGTCTTGATTTTTTTTTTGTATTTTAAGGTGATGGTTTTTTAACGAAGTCAGTTGAAAATACGATATAGTTTCTAAATTTTCAAGCATAGTAAAAGGTTTTAACTTAGTTTAACCAACACTTAAAATAAAAAAAAGTCAAAAAATCATCAGAAATCGATTATGATTTTTTTTTTTTGGTGACCGCATAGTCCTTTAGTTTGAGATGTCTATTTACTAAAAAAATAACACCTGCTTTTTCTTCCGACTTTAGCTAAGTAACCTTTTAAAGTATTATTAATAATTTAAAAAAATTGTCACGTTCACCAGTGAGATGATACCAAATTTGTATAAGGCAATCATCCTTATTGCGCTAAATCGAACTGTCTGGATCTTTGTTGTCAACACATTACGCTATTCTCGTCAAGACGTGTTTTCATAATATGATGCGATGTTAATGAACATTCAAAATTTTTATTTTATCTTCAATATACGAAGATAACCATAACGAATAACTGAAATTTTAAATGTAAGATTATTTTATTATCCTAAATCGCTTACAATCTTGATAGTGAAAAAATAATTTTCCGAAATCATACACACCACCTCCCACCCTGGAATATTTGCCTGGTTATGGCCTTGATTCAGGTGGTCGCTTTGCAAAATTATTATTAAAAAATTTTAAGTTTTTCGAAAAAAAAGCTAACGTATCGTTGAAACTTCCAGCTGTAGTACCAGGTCCAGAGATTATGAATTATAAATATTGGAATCTTTCGTACGTTCCAACCCCCAAAACCCATTTGTTTACATTGTTGTTTTTGTAATTTCATCTCGTGTCGATGAATAGATGTGAATTGCAACAACAATTTATGCAGTGGTGAATTCATATTTTTGCACTAGTGTGCGTTAAAACATGGACACTAATGCAAAAATATGAATTCACCACTATCCGCCATTTTGTTTAGCTTGTAGGCAAACAAGAATGACAGTTCCAGAATGAGGATTCCAATCTTTATAATTCATAATCTCTAACCAGGTCATATCAAAGGCAGATGGTCCTTTGAATGCAACATTAGTTGCTGAGCACTGGTGAGAAGGAATTGGAAGATCGGAAAACTATTTTTATGGCTCAGTGCGGATTGATTATATAAGTTGTTTATTATCTCAAAAAATGCTATGCCATAAATGGGAACCCATGACTCGACACACTTTGACTTAGGGTCTTGAGTCGTGACATCAAGAAAAGCAATTGATAAGACCTCATATATAGGACTCATATACGAATAGTTTTTCTTAATAGAACACTCTCCAATTCCTTGGAATTTAGAAGCAGAAGCAACAATTTGGTCAATACTCCATAACATTATTTATTTAAGTTAAATTGTTTTGGTACCATTATTAAAAGTTTTAGTTACCGATTTTTTGTTTGGCAACTCTTTGAATATGTACTAACCAATTTATGAAATCGTGCTTTGTTCGCTCAATTATTATCAAGAAAGGGAAGAACTTCTGAACTATGCCAAGTTCAGAAATATTGCAGTCTTCTTAACATCGCCAAAGGATCACTTTAATTTTTTTTCATCAAACATTTGAGGCTTTTCGTCAATAACCTGATATATCGTCGCTGTAGATCGAATACCTTGTAACCCAGAAAAGTAAATTTTTCAGGAGAAACAAAAAACTTTATATAAAAGTATTGAGGACCAATAACATTTACCTGCTATTCATGCGTTTAGCTTTGAAACTATTGTTCTTAGGCTAACAAGGTATTTTTCATAAGATCCGGATAAGTTGTTTACAATAAAAGTGCATCATTACCTAAAAAGTGAACTTATTTGGATTACGAGGTATTCGATCTACAGCGACGATATGTCCTTACCACATCAGTGCAGATTTTCTTGGACAGGAAAGTCCTCATCGAATACAAAATACGGTTGAAACTCAGGAACTTTTATAATAGGCGTGTTTTTTTGCAAGCCCGGGGGGGAATTGGTTGAAAAAAACGACAACGCGGATTAGAGATGCGATCACAGAAACAAAATGGAGTTTTCATACAAACTATCGATAACAAGTATGTAATTCACGCCGGTAATACAGTTTTTCGGCGCGCTTAAGTTAAGCCCCGAGAATTCTTTGGGATTAGCTAAGCCCGCATGGGATTACTTGTTGTTGCATTTAAACATGTAAATTGTTTAGCACCGACGTCGTTTTTTTCATACAATTTTCCGCCGAGCTTGAAAAAAAAACACGCCTTACGACACTTATGATATTATATATATTACATATATCTTCTCTGCCAAACTCGTCCGTTTGTGTATGATAATGGAAAACGCAAGATTTAAGACAATGTACTGTTATAAAAATAAATTAATGAAATTGTGTGGGACACCTCGTGTAAAACCAGGTCCTAATGACTTACAACTATCAACCAATCCTATGTGGGTATGTTATTGGCTAGAATGGAGGGGAGCTACAATTTTCTGCCGAATCCAAACGGCTTAGGTTAGAATCACTTTTCGATTCCTCGCAAGAGGCATTAACCCTTGAAAAACATTTTCGTTTGATTTTAGGTGGAATAGGCATGGGAATCCAATCCAAGACCTTTGACATAACAGTCCTACGCACTATGCATTATACGACACGTGCTACTACGATTGAACTTATGTACTTAATGTACTGTTTAATATCGTTCTTGACGGTGTTCATATTGGACTTTCTCTTCCGACTTTTTTGACGTCTCTGTATAGTTATCTTACTCCCAATTCATGGCAAGAAAGAGGTGGCCCAGAAAGCCATCTCCTTCTGGCCATGAAGTGTCACTGAGAAAAGTAACAGAGGCGTCAAAAAAAAGTCGGCGGAAGCAGTCCACATTCACTTGACGAAATTGAATTTAGGTGTTCCACAATTCGTTTGAAATGCTTATAGTGAATTGGAATTTTGCGATTCATTCCGTTTTCTGAACGTATTCAATCCATTTTTGTATGCGTTGTGAAATTAGTGCATTTGAAGATAGTTTTGTATTTCTAGGTACAAAATGTAAGCAAATTTTAAATTCTTGTTCCTTTTATTATTTATTTACTATTATTTTCGTAGGAAACAAAAGAACATTCCAATAAAAGAACACAAAATTCATCTGAACCATTCATATTGAGGTACAGGGTGGCGCACCAATTGTGGTACAATAAGAAATTCAAATAACTTTTTTTTTAATCGATGTATTTCATTTTTTTTTTTATTGGTTAGAAAATTAAATTTTATTTTAAATAGTTAGTTGTTTTTAAAGATTATAGACCGCAAATGACCTCCACGCTGTCCCACGCATATGCAGCACCTGGTCAAACAATTATTCATTGCGGCCTGAAGAGTTGAAGTTGGGATCGCCTCAATTATTGTCGTTATGGACTGCTTTAATTCAGTTAAATTCCTGGGCTTCGTTTTATACACCTCTTGCTTGACATAACCCCATAAAAAGAAGTCTGGTGCAGTCAGGTCAGGTGACCTTGGGGGCCAGCGAAGAGTGGAGTTCCTAGAAATTAATTTGTTTGCGAATTTTTTGTTTAGCTCCGCCATAACTGGTCTGGCTATATGTGCAGTTGCTCCATCTTGCTAAAACCAAACGCTGTTGAATGGTATACGTCTTCGGCGCAGTTCTGGGTAAAAAAACTCCTTCAACATCTTTAAATAACGGTCCCCATTGACAGTAACGGTTACACCGTTTTCTTCAAAGAAGTACGGCCCGACAATACACCTTGATGAAACTGCGCACCACACAGTGACTCGTTCTGGGTGCAGTTCCGTCTCATGGAGCATTTCTGGATTAGACTCATTCCATATACGGCAATTTTGCTTGTTTACATTGCCGTTAAGATCAAAATGGGCCTCATCAGACATGAACAAACAATTGATCAATGTGTTGTCTTCTTCGGCCATTGATATCATTTTTTGGCAAAATTCAAAATTCCAGGCGAACAGGCAAATCCTGAGGGTTTAACTTGCTAGTAATTTGGACTTTGTACGGAAACAAGTTTAAATCGTCATGAAGTATCCGTTGTAATGACCGTCTACTAATTCCAATTTGCCCCGATAAGTTTCGGGTCGAAACGTTCGGATTGGCCTGTATTGCAGATGCTACTGCTGCGATTGTATCCTGAACCCGAACATTGGCATCTCGATGGTACGGCCTTCGTGCGATGCTTCCAGATTCGGCAAACATGTTTACAAACCTCATAATGGTCCATCTACTCGGGGGATTACCGCCAAACTCCCGCCTAAATTCCCTTTGGACGGAAATGACGGACTGCAAAGCATGGTACCGTTGCACTATTCAAATTCTTTTCTCCGTATCCCAAGCATCCATTTTTATAAATCTAAATAGTAACCTACAAAATAAAAAAAAAATAAGCCGATTACTCACACAGAAAAAAAGTTATTACGTTTTATTTTTGTAGCACGATTCGTGCGCCACCCTGTATTACTACTCACGTAAAACGAAATGTCATAAAAAAGTAGTTTTAGTTATTTTCAATTTTCTCAAAAATTAGAAGACATAAAACCATTCGGTTTTTTGTTTTCGATTCAGAATTGATATTAGCATTGACCACAAAAAGCCAATTAAGCACTTCATTTTACAATTTTGAAAAAAATTTGTTTAACCTTTTTTTTTCATTTTATTTATTAAAATTTTGAGTTTGCATGCAATTTTTTAAAAACTATTGACATAAATAATTAAATTTAAATTAAGGATTAAAGAACAGATTTTTGGCTTTCAAAATCGGTATAATAATTCATTGTAAGTGTTGCCGTTGTTTTTTAATAGTTTTTTTTTCATTTTAAGTAATTTTTTTCTAAAATTGCCTCACCTCCTAAACGGGGCGAGATAGACCTCCCCCTCCCATAGTAAAAAATGCTTGTTTTTGGCACCTCTACAAAAAATCATCATCAATTTTTGGCGCCTAAGTTATCGTACTCTCACCACGCCGTTCAAGAGGCTAAACAAAATTCTGAATTTCACAAGAAAGCCCACCGATCTCGAAAAAGGCAAATAATTGTAATTGTTATAAATTGGCAAGTCTTGATTCATTTCCTTAAAAAAAAAAAACACAAATACCTTAATAAAATGAAAGGACAATTTAAGTATTAATGCTCCCACTAATTCGATCAGAATGTGTTGATTATTCAAACCACATGACCTCATCACACTCGAAGATTACAATCACTACTTGCAACTATTTAAGGCTGCAACACTGCAGCAACTCAATCTATATCGTTTTATTGCAACAAATTACACATAAAGCTAGCGCACTCATGACCAAATGCAATTTAAAACCAAAGACTTTTAGATGGTTTACATAGTTAAATCACAAGCTTTAACCAAGGTCTCTTAAATATATACTCAGTTCGAATTGCCACTCTCTTCACATTCGCATCCTGTCACCACCCTCCTTCAAAAATCTATTACCAATTTAATATATAGGTACTAAAAGAATGTAAACCATGCGCTGGCTAATCTGATAAAAAAAAAATCATTCTTCAATACAAAAACAAAAACAAAACTGACAGCCGTAACCGTCATGACTGTCAAATAGCCACCTAACCATAGTTATTTCGGTTGCAATATTGAGTGGGTGGACGCGCGCCGTCCGTCGTTCACACAATAATACATCAATCGGCTCAATTTATGTTCGAGTATGTATGTATGATTGTATGCGCCATGATTGATTCCATTCTTTTGCTTGCTTTTGTTTTTGTATATGATTTCGTTGTGTTCGTCATCGCGGCTGATTTTGTATACTTTTGTCAAACAAAATGATATGCAACAGCAGCGGCAGCACTGTAGCGTACCAGAAGTACCTACTCTCTCAAATGTCACATAATTTATCCATTTTCGCCCATAATGCTAATGACAGATATCTGTCAGTTGGTCTGTCAGATTTTTCAATATCTTTTCAAAAGAAAGACACCAAGCGAGAGTGAGTGTCAGTCAATTTGTGTCAGCGAGTAAGTCAGTATATGTTGGTTGTATTTTTTGTCTGTTTTCCATTACTTCTTTTTGAATTTTGATATAATTGGATATAATTTCATGATAAGCAAAATATGCGAGTCATTGTGCCTTGAATATACTCCAGGAGCGGATTCAGGATTTTTCTTTATAGCAAGGGAGAAATGTTTATTAGTAACTTTAACCTCAAAAGAACTACTGATTAAGAAGTAAGTGCGGTCATACATGAAACCATTGTGTTACGTTTGCCAGACACCAACACAGTTAATGTTTAGACTTCGGAAGAAATTCATTTACTTCCTTTAAGAGGGCAAATGTAGAAAATGTGTATTTTTTCCAGGGGTACTAACTTGTGAGGAATAGATAAATCTTCCAAGAGTGTGTCTTGTCATCATAAAGTTTGTTTAATCTTAGGCGTTTGTATTCAGCAAAAAATGTAGGAACCCTTCATTCCTGTAACTTACAACAAGCACACAGTTTTTGATAATTTGAAGTCACTGGTTCAGCTTGGTTCTTCACAAGCCCTCCATCAATTTATTTATTTATTAAGGAGATAGCTGAAATAAAATGGCTGAAATCGCCAAGCGCACAATATTTCTTTTCTGATTACTGTCACTTAACTTGATAACTCACTTTGAGTGACCTGTCAATTTTGACAGTTCAAATTTTATAATAACTTATTCTTATTCGAAATTTGTAGTGCTTCGTGCGATTTAGTGTTTTTGACATTTCTTATTGATCGGTTCGTACGATTATCCAAGTTGCTTTAGTAATACAAAAATAAATATGCCTTCATTCGTATAATTTCAGCTAACTGTAGTCGAATGTACAATGTACGTACTAGGTAACCAATAACCATGATGGTGGCTGGCGGCAGTGCTGTCCTGTCAAAATGAGCATTTAAAAACAATCAAGTGATTTGGTTCGTATTATTTGTACACGATTATCGGACTGTTCATCCCATGTCAACGCTTACCAATGCACGCGCTGCATTTTGTCTAATAATTATCATAAATTGTAAACAAATGCTTAAAAAAAAAAAAAAAACAAAACAAAACAAAACAAAAAATAATAACAAATTATTTTACTGACATATATTTTCAGCTTTAAGGTTTTGCCGACTCATTGCACTGCTGTGTTCGTATATTCAAATATAGGTTCACCTTCGATCTGGAAACTCAGTAGTAGCGTCCTCTGCCGCACCGCACCGGCCGTCCGTCCCGTATTCACTACGTTCGCCATTGTCGTCGTCGTCGATTGCTTGATGGTTTATCTAATACCTAACTATAGCGATATAAGCAAACGCTTTAGAGCGCTTTTCTGTGATCTTTGGGCGGAAATCTCCGATTTAACCTTCGGGTGATAAATTCGATTTATATACTTGTAATTGTTTTATACACTTAAAAAAAAAATAAAAAATAAAAGTGAGTTTATGTTTGAGTGTGTATTTATGTTCGGCAATGATTGTCGCTATACCAATATGAGAATCACGTACATACCTACATATATAATATGTAGATGCCGACCAAGCCAAGCCAATTGGTTTTAATTTTGTCTCCCTTCATCATCACTATGTTGTTTTGACTCCAGTAATTTTGTATTATTTTTTTTATTTTGTTTAAATGAGGGAGGTTTATTGGAGTTCAGTCACGACAAGGTTTAAATTGGACTTTGCTTAATTTTAAATTAATCACGAATGTCAATTAAATTATGTCGAATCAAAAGAAGAACGCGGGAAGTGCCTTTTAATGTTATGTATAAGTTAAATTTTCATAATGTTTTTTCTTTAAATGATTGAATAAAAAAGGAATTGAGTAGTTATAATTTTAGTAAGGAAGATTGTCATAAAATTACAGAAAGTTATGCTGAAAAGCCCTTTAAATAATGCATCTAAAGCTTTTACTAATACTACCATTTTAAAAAAAATGGTACTTTTTTACTTGCTCATAGGAAAAGTATTGGTTTCGTGTGAAAAAAAATTTAGGTTTTATTCAAAGCCAATAATAATTAATAAATCTGTACGAGACCTAGTTCCAAACCACCAGATTTTGTCATTTTTGGTCCGAAGTCGTTCCACACTTCGAAAATTGTGCTAATTCTTGCAAGAGAGAGCGCGCGCGAAAGAGTAAAATATTTCCCCTTCTTGACTGGCTGATGATGGAATTTGTCAGTTGACTTATGTTAGATGATGGAATTTGTCAGTTGAGTACAAAAATCAATGTCGAACAAGTGTTAATTTTATTTGCATTTTAGTTTTGAAAGATAAGAATATTTTTTATTATTTTATTTATCTTTTAACTAATCAACTAATTACAAAGAAATATACGTCAATAAGCAAAACTTTTTCTTAAAATGAAAATATAAAATTGACAATTGAGTATTTCTCATATAATTTAGTGCTTTCTGAAGAAAAACACGCTTAAGCTTCATAATTTAGTGTATAATTAAAGATATTGGCGCAAAATTTTAAACAGTTCTCGTTTAAGCTACGCGCAAACTGACGCGATGGCGGTGGCGATCGCGATAACAATGTGGATGCCGCACACGTAAATTAATGGAGGGGCACACATCGACGCGATATGTGGATTGCGTTCACATTCCACTGCTGCGTTCAGTTCCGCGACTTTTCTTGAACGCAACAAGCACCATTTGATCGCTATATCGTCTGAAGAAAAATGACAGTCTAAAAAAGAAAATTTGAAAAACTGAAAAATTAATAGAAAAAATTAGGGGGAATTCCATTTTATTTGTCTTTTTTTTATTAAACTTCAAAAATTAAACGTTTGTATTGTCGCTGGCAACTTAGCCCGCTACACAATATATCGCGTTGAAGTGAGCAGATTTTTGAATGCATCTTTATCGCGCGATAAAAGTTATCGCAATCGCCACCGCCATCGTGTCGGTTTGCGCATAGCTTTAAGCAATAAACCCGACTCTAGTTAAAATAGTCTTTTATTAAAAAATTCTTGTTTAAATTTTTCTTAATTCTAAACACTTTAAACAACTCTTCTAACTAAAGAACGTGTTTAACAAAACGTCAGCAAACTTTTGTGAAACACGCCTAATTTTGACAGCTGAATAAATCAAACAGAACGAAAAATTAAAAAAAAAAAAACAAAAAGAACCCAATCTGTAATTTTGCCGACCTATAGGAAAGTGTTTAAATTTCGAGTTAAAATAGTGAAAATACTAAATAAAAAAGTGAAATAAAAGTTAACATAGTGAATAATTGCAATATTTTATAAAAAAAAAAACAAAACAACATGAAGTGCTGCGTTAAATCGTGTAAAAACACCTATAATATGGAGTTTTCAAATTTTTCTTCTCATATTCCATATAAAGTAATGTGAAGTGATGTTTTTAGGCTAATACATTATCTGAGAATACTTTTCAATTGATATTTCGTAGCATTTTGCTAGCAAATTTGCGTAGCAAATTATTTGAAAATAAAAATACACTTCAATCACGGGAATTAGCTGAACCCCATCTGTGAAAATTGAAATTCTCGTCCAGGGTAGCACTAGTTTTTGTTGGTGATGGCAAGGCGCTCAAATCCATTGAGCGCCCGTAGTGCAGAGTAATTTTACTTACTTTATGTGGAATATGAGATACAGCTTACCTGTGAAATGAACAAAAATTACACTGCTTGTTATAGGTGTTTTTAAATATAGGTGCAGTATTTAACGCAGCACCGCGTGTAGTTTTCTATTTTTGTACATGTTTGTATTGCATGTAATCACTTTAATTGCTTTAATATTACTTGTTTCTTTAATTTACTAAGCCTTTTAACTATTTTAACGATTTAAAATTTCAAAACAATCCTAAAACAAAACAGATCAAAATGCCTTTGGGTGCATTTAGCTGTCTAACTGCACGCCTTCCCTGTGTGGATGCATTTGTGTTTGTGTAACTCACACTCAAAGTGATAATTTCCCACAGATAAAGCATACTTTAAAAAGATAGAGAAGCGTTTTGCTGGTTTTAAAGTTAGAAGACCTCTTTAACGCTAAAGTATACTTTATGTCGTTTAAAATTTACAAAGAGCCGCCTCTCATTCTAAAGTTATTATTAAGAGCCGACTCCCATTTTAAAGTAGATATAGAGCCGCGTTAAAATGTTTAAAATTTTGCGCCATTTTGTTTGTTTGTATATTAATACACTTGATGTAAGCTGGTTCGTTTATTCTCTGTTAACATTTTATTTTCTTGGAATGTGATTCTTGAAAATTTTGATTAAGATTTATCACTGATCATACGTAAAGTCTAGATGAATATATTATATTAATTAGTGCTAAAACAGTTCCAGAAATTTTTTCAGTTTTTTTTTCTCTTTACAAGGATTTCACCCCACTCCTTAAATGTGACATTTAATCAACCTTTAATTCGAGAAATTGTGGGAACATACTTAATATGTATGATAATGATATTCGTTTATGTATGATTGTCTAGTGGTGAAATTCCACTGAACCACTGAGGCAATTTTCTTCAAACTTTGAACTTTGAGTACGTTTCTAGAGGAGGAAATTATATTTTATTTTCGATCTCAAAAAATAGTGGTAGCTGCTATACAAGAGAAAGAGCTTATACTTATATTGAAAGTCTTGGAAACGACTCTAACGTTTTTGTAAGTAAGTAATATTTTGCCAGTAGTGTACTATTTCAGGTAGTATGTTCTGCATTTTGGTAAAAATCATTATTTACCAATAACTATTTTTGACGGTGCCTGGCATAGAAAATTTTTTTTTATTTTCGATTTTTCAGCAACGGCTTAACCGATTTCGATCAAATTTGTATACAGGGATAGCTGTTCCACCCGATTTTGCATGCAATTTTTCATCAATTCAGCATTTTAAAAAGTGAAAATAAATTTTATAGGGGTTTCAAACAACACTCTATAATGATTTTTTTGGCACGCTCCAATAATATGTGTACACAAAATGTAGCTGTCTAAGAGTTTAACATCATTTGTTGGCAATCCCATTGTTGGGAGGCCGATTGTTAATTCCTTAGAATCAATATTATTTTATACTTCTCATACAAAATTGAATTCTTAGATATCGCCACAATTTCAATTTCGGTTTTTCGACTTTTCAGGTTGAAATTTCTAATTGTTGGTAGACATATATACATATGTATATTATGTATAAATTGTTGTCAATAAGATCAATTAGATTAGATCGCCAAAAACTAAAAATATCGCCTTTTTTGTGGTACATCGCCAAACCGATTTTTGTGTCACCAAATGAAATTTCAAACCACACAATCTGACTATCCTGGTTCTTAAAAAAATTCCCAGTTTACTAGATAGCCGAAGAATTTTCAATACTTCAACAAATAATATTGTGGCAAAAAATGTTTGGCTCAAATTATTAGTTTAAAAATGAAGTTCTTGAAAAAACAGTTTGAACATTGAATGAAATTCTTGTGATAAGTAAGAAGTGTTTGTTTAACAATGCAACTGTTTTTTTTTTATTAGTTCTTGATCTTCAAATAAAAATGTTACTTTCACAATAACTAGTTTTTGGTACAACAACTAGTTGTCGGCACAAAAATGTATTCTTAAACTCATGAAAATTAACTCTAGATCTGCCCGTTAAGGCAAAAAGCAGATAAAATGTTCATTGTTTTGTGAATTTCCATCCTGTCAACACAATCAAAAAGTGTACCTAAAGTTAAGTGAATAAAATGGATAATATTTTAGATAAATAAGTGATAAATAATATAAACACTGTAACCCTTGAAAGCAGTTTGCTTAAATCATAATATTCGATAACATCATTTGCAGCAGAACTTTGCAGTAAAAAAATCGAATTGACGACAAAAATATTGAGCGTGTTCGTAAACGTCAAACGAATTTGCACGAAAATTGAATTACGTAAATCCAACAGATTTTGTGCGAGCAGGACGATTGTATATTTGACAATAGCAAAGCAGGGCTTATAAATTTAGACTTCGAAACAACACAACCTAGGAAAATCTATAGATGTATAGGAAAATGGTTACTCATGTTTACCCAACTCAGTGCTGGTAGTTATAATACAGGGTGGCGCACGAATCGTGCTACAAAAATAAAACGTAATAACTTTTTTTCTGTGTGAGTAATCGGCTTATTTTTTTTTTTATTTTGTAGGTTACTATTTAGATTTATAAAAATGGATGCTTGGGATACGGAGAAAAGAATTTGGATAGTGCAACGGTACCATGCTTTGCAGTCCGTCATTTCCGTCCAAAGGGAATTTAGGCGGGAGTTTGGCGGTAATCCCCCGAGTAGATGGACCATTATGAGGTTTGTAAACATGTTTGCCGAATCTGGAAGCATCGCACGAAGGCCGTACCATCGAGATGCCAATGTTCGGGTTCAGGATACAATCGCAGCAGTAGCATCTGCAATACAGGCCAATCCGAACGTTTCGACCCGAAACTTATCGGGGCAAATTGGAATTAGTAGACGGTCATTACAACGGATACTTCATGACGATTTAAACTTGTTTCCGTACAAAGTCCAAATTACTAGCAAGTTAAACCCTCAGGATTTGCCTGTTCGCCTGGAATTTTGCCAAAAAATGATATCAATGGCCGAAGAAGACAACACATTGATCAATTGTTTGTTCATGTCTGATGAGGCCCATTTTGATCTTAACGGCAATGTAAACAAGCAAAATTGCCGTATATGGAATGAGTCTAATCCAGAAATGCTCCATGAGACGGAACTGCACCCAGAACGAGTCACTGTGTGGTGCGCAGTTTCATCAAGGTGTATTGTCGGGCCGTACTTCTTTGAAGAAAACGGTGTAACCGTTACTGTCAATGGGGACCGTTATTTAAAGATGTTGAAGGAGTTTTTTTACCCAGAACTGCGCCGAAGACGTATACCATTCAACAGCGTTTGGTTTCAGCAAGATGGAGCAACTGCACATATAGCCAGACCAGTTATGGCGGAGCTAAACAAAAAATTCGCAAACAAATTAATTTCTAGGAACTCCACTCTTCGCTGGCCTCCAAGGTCACCTGACCTGACTGCACCAGACTTCTTTTTATGGGGTTATGTCAAGCAAGAGGTGTATAAAACGAAGCCCAGGAATTTAACTGAATTAAAGCAGTCCATAACGACAATAATTGAGGCGATCCCAACTTCAACTCTTCAGGCCGCAATGAATAATTTTTTGACCAGGAGCCGCATATGCGTGGGACAGCGTGGAGGTCATTTGCGGTCTATAATCTTTAAAAACAACTAACTATTTAAAATAAAATTTAATTTTCTAACCAATAAAAAAAAATAAATGAAATACATCGATTAAAAAAAAAGTTATTTGAATTTCTTATTGTAGCACAATTGGTGCGCCACCCTGTATTTAAAATATATTTATATATTTTTTTCAGATTCGAAACATTTAATTAGATACTCTAATAATACCACCATAGTATGTATAAGAATTGGAAACCATCCATTTCTGACGCAAAAAATAAACAAAAAGAAAATGAGCTGAAACCCGAAGCAGTTTTCTGAAAAACTAAAATTTCGTTGCTCTGTTGGAGAGTGTGTTGACTAGAGATGTGGAGTGAATTCACTTCAAGGTTTCAACAACTCGATTATTAAAATTTGTTTTATTTTTAACTTAGGATGTACTCAAAAAACAAATATGTGAGGATTTTCCTCCGAGAGTATGCGTCTCAAAAATAAAAAAAAAAAATATTATTTCAAAATAAAGTTTGTCATGTTTTTTTCTTGAGCCAACAGTTGAGGCTTCAATTTTTATTTACAATGTATTCTTGTAGCAATAATTTTTACTCTTGAAATGGTTACTGTTTCCGTACTTGACCAGACGTATTCTTAAGTTATAAGGATTGTTAGTACTTTGATTCATTTTAATCTACGGAAATTTTTGGGCCAAAGTATAAAATTCTTGACTTTACAATATTTTTCTGAGTAATTCAAACTAAATTTTCAGAAAAATTTGGTTTGCTTATACTTTTAAGGTTTAACCGACGATATGGCACTTAAAGCATCTTATATCGAATCAACCCAACAAAACATAAAAGGAATTCATTTCTGCCAAGATTCTATTAATTCTTGTATCTTCTTGTAAAGTTTACTCGATTTTAAGGTCCAAATCTTCTTTCCCACACCTTAGATTAAAGACTTCTACTTGCAAGTTGTTTTTCTGCACTGCCAAAATCACTGCTTTAGCCTTTTTGAATTGATGAAAAACTTTGTACACCTACATATATACCTATTTACAGAAGGTTGCCAAAAAAAAACAGCTTGAAACATCTGGAAGAACAAAAAAAATTTAATGCCCTCAATTGGACTTTCTTACCAACTTCTAAATCATGATCACTTATGAACTTATTTCATAGAAAAATACAACGAAATGCTTAGGTTTTCTTAAAAAAAAATGCATACAATTTATTATCCTTTTCTTTTCTCCTTCTTATATATTTAAAGCACTTTCCCAAAGATTAAGAATATTTTGTATACCAAAGAAACACATTATTGCATCTTTTCCCACCTATTAACGACTCTAAAAAAAAAAAAAACAAATAAGAAATAGCTAACGCAAGCTAGTATAGTATTTTCTAGATTGACCTTTAAATAAGTTTCAATGAAAAACAAAAGAATAAATGTTTTCAACTTTTCATGGCATTCCGTCCATTCATATTTACTATGTATTTAGCTATAGGTATATAAAATATTTAATACTTTCACGAAAAACAAAAACAACTGGCTATAGAAAAAATTCAAAACATATTATTTGCATAACAAAACTTAAAGGTTACTGCAAAATTTTAAATCAAACCGGAAGCAGTTTATTTACAGTCGCGTATATTAAACTTCACTTACGTAACGTATATCAATCAGTTAAATTAGTGTGACCATGATCTTGATCAAGATAATATAACCATAAGTAATATTCCATTAGATAGACATACATTTTTTTTTTTAATCTCAAAAAGCCTCCGAGGCCATATTGTTTCTGTTTCCACCCTAAACTTTCTTTTTTATATGTAATTTATTCACTTAAAAAAGTAAAATATATAAACAAAATACACATAAAGTCAAAAGTGATCTAATACTTCAAGTTAAAGTCACAAACGTAAACATCCATTTCCGGCGCTAAGTGGGAAACACAGAATTGGGATGGTTTTTTTTTTTTTTTTCTCTTTTATTCTTATCTTTATTTTTTCTCAATCATCAGTGTTCAGTTCCATTTCGTTGTATTTATTATATCTATAGTGAGAAGTTGTATTGTTTCAAACTTCACGTGCCTCATGGCACGCCACCCATTAGTTAGGTGAAATAATGAAATTAAAATTATATTAGTCGAACGACATATGAGTATATTATAATACTCGTCGTACCTCATTTTCAATTTACGTAATTATTACGTACGCGACGTAGTTGTTCCATCTTTGGGTAAACAATATCATTTATTTATTGCGTCGGATACAATAATTTTCTCTTATCTCTCTTTGATTTCTGATAGATAATACACACAGGGTGTCATCAGACATGTTGTTTTTTACTGCCTATATACAAACGTAACGTATGTACGTAGAACATATGGGTAATTATTCTGTCAGAGAACAGGTGTCAGTATTCGTCAATGTTACGTAACATACAGCCAGATAGCGGCAGCGTGTTTTGTTTTAAATTGTCAATGTCAAGTTCGACTACATACGAAAAACTTTGCTATTTTTTTTATTTTTTAACTGTGAAAATTCGCAGAAAGGTGACTTGTGATTAAACTATCAGTCAGCAGGCACTGCTGCTAATAAAATAATTGAGTCTGTCTCGCTGGTTGTGTGTCTTCGTGCGCCTCCTCCTTGCCATCACCATCGATGATCACCATCCCCATTTGCTTTAAGCGCTGTTGGTTTCACTCTTCCGCTTGACACTTGTTTGTCATTTTGATAATAATTATGAAATTTGTAGTCAAGTGGCGGTGCACAATTTTTTAACGCGTGCCGAATGTTTTTTCTTGGGTGTTTTGGCTTGGCGCGTTGCGTCGGCCACCTCCGGGCTGCGCCGCTCACCATCCACATGATGATTTATGATGTTGCTAGTTGCTGGTAATGGCGCTGATCTGTTGCTGCGGTCGCTGTCATGTTGTGTGTTGCTGGTATAAGTGTACCGGGATGTCGAAAGTCGTGGAAATCGAGATGGCTATATGGCGATGATATGGTGGTTGGTGGTGTGATGATGTTGCCAACAATGACGATGATGATGCCGATGATGGGAATGGGGTGTGTATGGCTAATTTGATTGAATATAGTGGCAATTTTTCAGAGACTGTAACATGTAGGCGCAGTAAACACAATTCATATACAAATACAGCGCAGCATGCGGCAAAGTAAGGGCGGTTTGTGAGACTGCGAAACTGCCAGGCGAGCGTTGCTCAGAACCCGTGTAAGTGCTTAATGAAATCGAAACAGTTAAATGGAGTGCTACTGTCAAAATTTATTAATTGTCACATTTACAAGTTTCCCTCTGCTGTCTGCTAATTAGCATTTGAATTGACATCTCTCGAACAGAAGCTATACCTATGCTTGTGTGAATTTCTATGAGTGCAAAAGGCCTTTTTGTCGTATGGAAAAGGCTGACCTTTAAGAAATAACACCGTCGTCGTCGGCAGTTTATTTGTTCATTATTATTTCATTATTAATGGTTGGGGACATTTTTCATCGACTTTATTAGTTTATTTCTATGCAGGAATTTGAATTGATTGCAAGTGATGATTATCAATCACTCGGCATGGGTTTGACGCAAGATGACGCGAGATTGTTGTTAAAAGTTGACATTCTCAACTGTCACAATATCTATTGACTTAGACATACATACATACATACATATATGAACATTGCTTTGGTGCTGGAAAATATCACGTAATGTCTGTATTTAAAATTATTGTTTAAACTATAATTGAATTTTTGTAAGTAGTATAGGGGAATTTTAATAACTTTATTTAAGTTATAGCAAAATGATGTAATATGGATTTAAAGATTGTAGTAGATCATAACAAGGAGATATTAAATTGCTTTTTTTAATTTATTTATTTTATTACTGAATGGGATTTATGAGAAACGATTCATAAGAAATGACAGAAGAAGAAAAATATTTGTCAGACTGCGAAGAAGTTGAAATTTTATTATTATTAGTAAGCTAGTTCAGGGTTTTTAGATCTGAGAAATTGTGTTCTGTCAATTTACCGGAGAATAAACCTCGATAAAATTGGTCATCAAACATTGAAAAATAGAACAAAACTCATATGATTTGTTTCAATTTCATCGTTTCTCGACTTATTTTGTCGGTGTGAGAGATATAGAACGTTAAATTGAATTTATGTTTAAAAAAATTAAGGTTTTTTTACCTACAGTTTGTGCTTCCGAAAAAAATATGATGGAAATAGCAAAGAAATCGATTCAAGAATTTAGGGAAACTGGATCAGTATACATTACACCTTCCGGAATAAGCCGCAATTAAATTTCTCATATTGCCACTTTAGGGCTTAGGCCCATGTTTTAAAATCTGAGTAAGTGGCAATTAATTGCTCAATATGAAAGTCTTAAACGCCACTCATTCAGAATATTTCGGTCTGTGAAATTGGTCTTCCATATCTATAGTTGTGAGATTTTGTAACTGCAAGCTCCAAGAATATCAATTCGATCCAAAAGATTCATACAAAGTTCAATAATTGGCTTAAGAACTGAAACCTCTTGACCACGCACTAGCAAAGAGAGCTTATTGGATGGAAGGTGCGTCACTGTTTGGTGGATTACGGGCTTGAGGAATCACATGAGATCATTCTTATTTGAAAATGGTGCTGATCAGTAAATAACAGTTCGTTTTTTTCAGTCTAAAATTTGAAGAAAATGAAATGTGGTTTTAATAAAAAGGTGTCACATATCATAGAGCCTACGAAATTCGATTGCTGGCAAAAGCCATTTTTTGTTTGTTTAATTTTCATTTTGGTGATAAGAATTTTCCACTCAGATCATAATATGTGATTTTACGATTTAATGCTTTATCGCTGAAATTCAGAAAATTTGTAAAGAATTTCATGGAAAATTTCATGTATGTGCCAGAAAAACAGTAAGAGTGACCAAATATAATCAGAATAAGATATATTGCCAAACTCAAAATATTGATACATCCAACAATTTTCTCAAATACACATATATCAGAAAACTTCTGAAGTCTTACTGAAAAAATAAAATAAAACAAAGGAAAATGATTCTTAACCTTCCTTGGCAATAATCAACCTTAAATCTTCACAGAAAGACGAATTGATTCGAAAACTTGTAAATAAACATCAGCTTTGATATGTTCAGAGAATTCTCTCATAAACCAGCTTAATGCTTTATCGGTGTTATTTTTTTTTTTTTTTTTTATATTTATTGCGTTTGGTTTTAGTTTATATATCTCTATATATAAATAGCCTTAAATAAATTTTGTGGTACCATTTTCTCAAAAAGTATTTGACCGATTTCGATAAATTTTATATGGTTGGAAAGCCACAATTGCGGAGATGTGCAGAATATACTTGAGACACGCGTTTACATACTGTAGGTCATTTTTATTTTTGCACTGTCGAGCACTGTGCACATTGAAAAAAAAATTAAATTAAATAAGAAAAATGTCGAATTTCGACACAGGGCGATACTAGTAATATATAAATATAATATTAAATAAACTGTTTTCTTTTGTTTAAGTATTTTTAATTTTGTTTCTATTTTTTATTTATTATTTACCAATTTATTTATATTAATTAAGTAATTTATTAATTTGTTAATTTATTTTTTGTCTAAATTTATTTATTTACACATTTGTATTTTTTTGTATCTGCTAATTTATTTATTTTTTATTCATTTATTTGTTAATTTATTTATTTATAAATTTATTTATTTGATAATTTATTTATTTTATTAATTTATTTATATGTTAATCTATCTAATTGTATACTTATTGATTTAATTTCATTTATTGTTTACCTATTTAATTATTATTGACTTATTTATTTATTTTCTGATTTATTTATTTATTTTATAATTTATTTATTTTTAAATAAATAAATTAGTTTATTCCTTCATCTATGCATAAATGTATATTTGTTTTTACATTGTGTATTTATTTATTTTTTTTTATTTATAAATTAGTTATTTTTTCAAATAACTTATTGAGTTTAATTAAATTAAATTTTTTATTCTATATTTTGAATGAAGGTTTTTCAGTCAGATAATTTATCAAATCTCTGAATTGCGGTTACAGACTTTTTTTGAAAATATAATTACGAAATAAATATACCTAAATATTGTCGTCTGAGAATTGTTTTGTCGTATAAACCATTTGAGCAATTTTGGGAAATCGCATTTTAAGTTTCGGGTTTAAATAAAAAAGAAACTGACCGATGAAGTTTTCTACAACTTTAATAAAATTTTGTGTGGAAAATCTTCTTTCGATTAAAGTATTCCAAATTGTTGAGTCGGTTTTAGTTTTTAATCTATAGAGGATTATCTCCAAGATTATTTTGTCGTATACGCCACGAAAATCAGTACTTTGTTTGATCCCCATACACATACGAAAAAGTGAACACAAATGCGTTAGTTGAATGCCAAACCCAACCGAGTGAGATTTCCGATTTTTTTAAAAACGAGAAGAGATTTTAACATCTGGTTTTTAGTGTTTGAATACAAATTGATACGAGAGTTGAATATTAAAAACAAAATTACTAGAAAATAATGTAAAATTTTGAACAAAATGAGTTTGAAAAAAACTTTCTTCATTTGTTTTTAAATTTGAGTTTGAAAATTAATTTTTGCAAAACTATTGCATGAAAAAAAAAAATTTAAAACGGAATTAATGGATGCGGTTGATTTTTAATAATTTTTTTTGTAACTAAAAAAAAAATGCAGTTAATCCTATATACCTACGACAAAAATATCGCGGAAATATATGGATATTTTTTCGCGTATGCCAAAATTTGGCGTTTACGACAAAACAAAACTAAGGGATGAGTTATTTTGTGCGGATATACGACAAATGCATACTGATTTTGTCAGTAACGGTAAATGATAGGTCAAATCTGATTTCTGAATTGGAAAGAGGACCTTTGAAAACATAGAACTGCATACCCACTTTAAAAAAAAGTGCATTTTGGCGTTTACGACAAAACAGTTCTTGGGCGACGATATCTAAAATTAAATAAACTTGGTGATACGTCAGTCCTTGGAGAACTTGGACTATATTAATTTAAAATTGTAAACAATTCCTGTATGTGTGTTATCAGCAGGAATGGAGAGGACCTACATTTTTTTTTAACCCAAAGTTATTTAATTAATTATAATTATTAATCAATAGTAATAATTACTTAATTATAAATTATTGGTGATATCATAGGTGAAATAGGAAGACCTTAGCCGTGACAGACCTACGCAATAACTATTCCGCCACGGGCTACTACGTACTTAACTGTTATTCCATTTTTATTAAATAATAGATTTGTATCTATATAAACATTGATCTAACTATCCATGCAATTTATTCAAAAAAATACCGCTCATATTTGTTGTATGCAAAGTCAAAAGGCGTGTAAACCACCGCTTCCAATCGCATCAGATATTTTATTGTTCGTAGATAATTGAATTTTTTTTTGCTTCTATAGTTTTTGTACTTTAAAAAATGATACTTTATTGTGTACCCTATACTGATATTTTAATATAGAGTATTACCAGATTAAAAAAAAATACATCTCTTATGAAGGAAAACCTAAAAGTATAATTATTTTATTATTAATTAAAATTTCTTTTCCTTTGAATTTTGTTTCTCAGGCTTTGTGATACAGAAAAAGTGCTTGATTTGTTTGAAGATAACTCAAATAAGTTGAGAGAAATAATAATGCACATTGCACAAACTATATTTTAGACCTTTATTAATTGACTATCGGCTTATATTTTATAAAAACTAGATAGATAGATAGATAGATAATTGATTTATTCATCTTTTTCTTGTTTATAATATAAATTTAAATTACATAAATCTGTTAGCATGGCTTTGCCGTCTGACTGATTGACATACAATTAAACAATTATGAAAAAGTTTGTTTTTAATTAATGTTGCATAGATACATTTTGAATATATACAAGAATTCTTAAAAGAAACATCATAATTTTCGCTTATTTCGATTTTAGCTTATTTAAAAGTTTTCATTGATAATATTATTGCGATAAGTTATTGCTGCATTGAAAAAGTGAAACAGTTGCTTAACATCGCCTTCGCAATTGAGAATGGCTATTACATCTTCCTTTGATTTTGTGTCGGATCCTAGAAAATATCTTCTTGTTTCCTTTAATATAGGGCATTTCCCAATAAAATGGATTACGTCTTCTCTCTCAGATAAATTGCACAGATTGCAGTAAATCGGTAAATCTGGCCGATGTGGTATATAATTTAACCTTATAAGCTCTCCTCTCATCTTAAAAACCGCCGAGATGAACTCCTTGCTGTCATTCCTAAAATAGTTTTTTTCACACAAATTGTGGTTAAGAATGCTGTATGTTGCTCGGTGAACGGATGATGACGCTTTATTTATGCAATCAGCTCTGTATTGCTCATCTACTTTAGCAATAAGATTCTGTAGGACATCTTTACGGTATCTTTCGACTCCATTTAGCAAATCGAATTCCAATCTGCAGTACGTTGCGAACTCTTCAAGTTTTGGTTATGTTTGGTGGTAGTGTCACTCCACTATTCACACAAACTATTTGGTTTGTTTTTGACGAAAAATTAAATCCCAATATATAAGATCTTGGGTGAGAGAAAAAAAAACTACTCAAATGATGGCAATGCTGTATTTTACCCTTCAATGTGATTATAATATATTTTACCTTCTACAAGAGTATATATCTATAGAACATTGTAAAGCTCCCATTGCCACTGTCAAAACAATATTACTCGTCATTGATGCGATCACGAGTATATAGCAACTGTTTATATCCGAATCATCATCATCATCGTCATAACGTCGCACTTTATCTACGTATATCACAGCAATGTGTTTGTAGCTATATTTGCCTAATGGAAAATTACAATATGAATTGCAGGCCAGAAAAAAAGGTATACCTATACTCGTGTAACTAAAAAAATGTATACAAAAAAAGTAGGTATCTTTGAAATACATTTTTTTTTATTTTTATAATTTTGTGTGTGTAAATAAATGATTTCAAATTAGTTGTGTGTATATGTATATAGTTTTAGTCTGGTCAAAGGCCATATGGCTGTGCGCTTGAGTGGACACATTGTCTAGCCATAGTAGTTTTTGTACGGTAGGTACCACCTCTGAGACTCAGAGACAGCTATTACTTAAACTATGGAGGTTTGTTTATACCTATTGCAAAATGATTTTGTCTATATAGCTTCAGTCCAAGTTTTTTTTTTTGGAGATTTTTCTTGGTCAGTGGAGTTTTACTTTTGGCTTTGATTTTTGCATAGATTTTTTTTAAAAATAGTGGGGTTTTTGGTCGGTGGTAAACCACTGAATAAGGAAATATATATTATTTTATGATATGGCTAAAAGAACACAATTTAGAGCCACCCACGTTCGAAAGTCCACCTTGGGTGGTTTTAGGAATTTATACATGGGTTGAATGAAATAATGACAATTGGATTTGGTATAATATTGGTAAAAGCAGTACCTATGACAGTTTATCTTTTGGTGGATTGCTAAGGAATTTTAATTGAAATTTTTGTATGTTACTAAATCGAAGCCCAAAAGAAATAAAATATTTTTTTTTTGATTTTTACGAATTCAGTTTGGCTGAGCTATAAATGTTGTTATTGTATAGTATTTGACTTTTTGAATCTATAAGATAGTTGAACTCTTAACTTATCACCTAACTTTGTTGAAGAGGTTGAACCATCAATGATTTAATTAGTAATAGCAAAGATCACCTTGACGGAAATTATTATATTAAATATTTGGTTTTAATAAATACATTCAGGATTTGAAAACAAGAGATAGAGATGGATGAAAGCAAGTACTTGACTTTGTAAAAACTCATTTTCCCCCTCGTATTTTATTAGGTGAGCATTTCCACGCAACTTTTTGATACATTATCTCAATGTCGGTTTTTGTCGTAAACTCCTAAGCTATCAAAAACTTTTATTTTTCATTGGACCGGTTGTATATTTCTTTTAAAAATTTGATAAAAATTCAAAAATTTGTAGAAAATAATATAAGGTGTGTTTTATTCATTACTGCATAGCCAGCGCAGCAGAAGTCTGAATAAAACGATCACTCACTCTATACGTTCATTTCAATAATTGAAAGCTCTATCGCCAGCACAGCCATCTTTTTTTTTAGTGACTTCTTTTTCGCCACCAATCAAATTGTTTTTGTTTGCCAAGGGAAATTTTGCTGCTATGCAGCAATGAACACACCTATTAGCTATAATACTTTTTGTCAATAAAAGTGATCAGTAGCAAGATATAGCAACTTTAAAAGGATCGAAACTATAGGTTTCTACGCACAGAAAACGACAAATTTTATCGAAAAATTATTATTACAGAATTTGAAGACTATTTCCCCTTCTAAGAGAAAGTCAAAACTTTTTTGTAATTTTGTAGAAATCACTTTATAAAATTTCTAATTAAAAAAAATAATGTATGGCGTATACGTACTATTTTTTTTTTTTTGAAATAGGTTCACGATAATTAGGCATATGAATATTTTGTTTACATTTTTTTATTGATTTAAATCTCAAACAAAATTTACTACCTTATTGATATCTACAGGGGGTGTACCTTTAGATGTCGATAAGGTAGTAAATTGCGTTAAAATGTAGATAATGAGAAATATTTTTGACTTAAAAAAAAAATATGCAGAGATCTATGAACCAAATATTTTATTCACTGCGCAAAATAAGCTACCAACACCCATACACAGATCTAAAATTGTGCGGTGATGTAAGAGTTTCCGTTTATTCCAATCTCCAGAAATGTTGAATAAAAATTTGAGAAAAATATTACATTTTTTTTTTTAAATTAATATTTAATTTTCCAAGCATAATTTGATTTCTTTTGTTCAAAATCTCTCGAAATAATCGGACTACCGAAAGGGAAATTTTTTGTATTTTGAACCCCGATATCTTGCCCGGTCTCTTTTTTTGTAAATCTTGATACTGGGATTGTTTTTTTAAAGAAAAAAATAAAAATTGAAACAAAACAATAAAACCAACTTATTAAGTCAAGTAGGTATTAAAAAAAAAAGTTTTCGATTTAGATTCATAATCTTTGATTTATTCAAAGTGACACAAACTAAAAACTAAATAAAAATTTAATGAAATAAAAAAAATTGTTTTTTATATATAAAATTTTGTATACATTTTTAAGAAAAAAAATTGGTACTAAATTTTTTAGCGTTTATTAATGCGAAGTTAAATTAAAAAAGTTAAAGTTAAACATTAATATTGAAAAAAAAAATCCTCTGTACATTTTCAAATTGTCCAATTTTCAAAAAATATTTTTGAATTTTTTTCTTAAATCCAAAATTTTTTCTTTTTTTTCAAAATTTTGATTAATAATATTATTCAAACTTATAAAAAGGTGTTGAGTAAAAATTGCACCGAAAAAAATAATTGGTATATATAACTAAAAATTTCGTCTATTGTACGAAAATTTCGTGGTGCAAAAGAACAAATGTTTTTCGTAAATAGCACTAATAGACTTTTGTAGAATGTACAAATACTATTTAACGACAATAAAGAAATAAAAATACATTAGTAAATATTACGAAACATTTGTATATTTGCGAAATAGTCCAAAAAATCTTAGTTGACTAACGAATTATTTTTTTTAATGTTTTGTGAAATGCATTCGTAAATAAACGAAAATTTCGTTCTTTTGTAAAATTCGGGAAAAAAAATTAAGTAGAAAGTACGAAACGATGTTGAATATTTTGTGCATTCTACGAAATTTTTGGAATTGAAATCTTTTGATGGGACGAATGCATTCGTAAATATAACGAAAATTTTGTATTTTTACAAAATTCGGAAAAAATTTAGTAGAATGCACGAAATGATTTTGAATATTTTGTGCATTCTACGAAATTTTTGGAATTGAAATCTTTTGATAGGACGAATGCATTCGTAAATACAACGAAAATTTTGTATTTTTGCAAAATTCGAGAAAAAATTTAGTTAAATACACGAAATATTTTGAATATTTTGTGCATTCTACGAAATTTTTTCCCGAATTTTGCAAAAATACAAAAATTTCGTAAATACAACTATTTTTTTTTACAAAATAGCTTTTAACTTCCTTTAGTGATTCGTGCCAGCGATATCACTTGAACTCATCAGCTGACTATATGTTAGGGCCTAAATAGGCAATTTTTATTGAGTTCAGTTCATCTTACATAGATCTTATGACGAATATCAAGTGTGAACTTTATCCAACAAAATTATAATTCTTAATCATTAAAGCGCGAAGTTTTTGTTTTTGCCCGTGGCCTGGCTTTGTTTATATACATACAAAGGTTTGGGTTTTTTGTATTTTTAAAAAAATTTTGAGAAAAAATTTAGTGGAATACACGAAATGTTTTTGAATATATTGTACATTTTACAAAATCCCTTTTGATATTGTACAGATTTTTTCTTTATATTTACAAATTATTTGTAGTTTTACGAAATTATTTGTAAAGATCGTAAAGGCATACACGCAAAAGCATTCGCCTATTAACATATACATATGTATATCGGCTAATATAAATATAACGATTGGTTCAATAATTTCACAAAAAATTTGTAGTTTCACGAAATATTTTGTAAGGACGATACCTAGTTCATATCCAAAAGTATTTGCCTTATAATATGCAGATTGGGTATAGTACACAACGATTGCTTCGGTAATTATACAAAATTTTGTAATTTTACAAAATAATTTGTTAAGACTACACTGTCTTTGATGTAATAAAAATCATCCGCCTACCTAGATGTGATAGAATGGAAGTAACTATAGTTTCGATAAATTCACAAAATTTTTGTAATTTTATGAAACCATTAGTAAAGCAAATAGATATAGCAAATAATTTATTTAGCATCGTATAGATTTAGTAGATTGAACGAATTTGTTTGCACATTTAACTAAAAATTCTCAAAAAAGAGTTTACGAAAGTGCTTTCGTGGATTTTACAAAATGTTTGTAACACAGAATTTTTCGTATCTTATTTTTACTACGAAAGATTTGTTCTATTCACAAAATTTCGTGCATTGAACGAAAATAAGATTTACGAAAGTATTTCGTAGTGATTTTACGAAATATTTTTTTCGGTGATAAAATCTGTTAAACTGATAATGAGATAGTCGAAAACCAAAGAAATGGTTCTACAACAGGTACCATTTTTAATCGATATATACAATTTTTTTTCAATAATATGTTAGATCGTACTAATACAAGTTCACTTAAAAATTTTAATCAAAATCGTAGTAGCCGTTTTTGATAAAATGAGATTTGTGTTACCGGTCTTTATACAGTTGTATGGGAGGTATCGTTATTTTTATAGTTATAAGAAAAATATTTATTTTAAATGTCGTTTTCGAATTATTTAGATCCAAAATAAAATTTTTGTAACTTTTTTAAAAAGTAAAAAAAAATTTTTTTTGAAAATTTTGGTTTAAAATTCTTTCAAAACTTTTTTAAAAATTTTCCATAAAAAAATTGATTAAAATCAGTGGAAATGTTCTTGAGAAAATTGAAAATCAAAAAAATGGTTCTATGGGAGGTATTTATTTATAAAGTTGTGGGTACGTTTTTGAGAAAAGCAAGATTTCCATTTTTTGCTAAAAAAATTTATACGGCAGCCACTGTTATTTTTAGTTCTAAAAAAAAGTAAAAAAACGTGTCGGGGGAGTGCCCAAAAAATGCTATTGACCAAGTTTAAAGAAAATCAAACCTATACCGTTTAGGCTGCAGCCGAAAGGACAGGACAGGACAGACAGACAGAAGGACATAATTACGAAACCCACTTTTTTTGACATCGCTTTCATCGTAATGTCAATTTTTATCAAAATCTCGAGTTCGATTTTTTTTTACGAATGTATGTACTTGCTATATAGTAACCACCTATGTGCATATGTATATATCGCAAGAAAAAAAGGCGTGTGTGCTCCCCTAAAAAAATATAACTTTAAAAGTCTAAAAACTCATTTTAAAAACAAATAACGAGGTACAATTTAAAAAAAAGTAACGGATATCGCATGTTGAGAAATTTACTCTCAACATTTTTGAGAAAAAAACTTTGGATGCAGCGATCTTCAGCTACATTTTAAAATATGAAGTTTTCAAAAATTATTTGTACATAAATTATTATATTCTTAACAAAAAAGATTACATAGTAATATATCAATTTTATCCGTCCGAAACATAAATATAAAAAATACCTCATATACCTTGCCTGGTTAATGAAAACATGGCAGCATGATGCTATAGATGACATTATACAGATATTAACATCAGGTATATTTACATTTTGTATTGAAAAAAAAAACCTTCCCCAGGATTTATGCTGTAACGATGGAATCCTAAAAATCGCCATGAAAAGATGCGCCTTGACAGAATTCATGTCGAAAATGTAACATCATAAAACATTCTTCTTCATGATTCTTTATTCCATTCAATTCTTTTAAGTTTATGTACCTATATTTATAAAAAAAAGCACCTTTTACATAAAAAATCAACTTATTCTTCCAGAGATATCATATCTAATGCATAATGATTCAAGTCATATGTCAAAAGTTGACAATCTAATTTCAAGAAAATCCATCCCTCATCTATTCATGATTAAATAATTTAAAGTGACCGCTTAATTAATTTCAAATCAAATCCAAAACCGCAACGGAATTCGAAATACCTATAAACATAAGATACATATATATTTAGATTCAAACGACCCAATAAATCATTATATTATATTTTTTTTTTTATAATTTGTTTTCTGGCTCAGCAAAAAAATAACAAAAAAAAGGTCACATCGCGATCAACGTGCGATCACTCTGGATGTGTTGTGCTTGTGGCATTATTTACGAGCATTTTTCCGCTGACATTCCCATACCACGCCTTGTCAAAACACAAATTAACATTAGAATTTCGCTATGATATACTACGGTATGGATTGGATAAGTTTGTGTCACGGATTCTTTCGGACAGTGTCTGCAGGGAAGCACCCGAAATTCCCCTATACAATAAAATACATAAGGGCAAATGATAAGCATTTTTTTTTTTATAGTTTGTGAATTAGTGTTGTTAATGTATGAAGTAATTTTGTGGCGGCATAATGTTGATTTGCTGATCAATTTTATTTTGCTAGTTCTCATCTTACTCGCAAGAGCATGCAAAATTTTAATTGTTTACTGTAAATGTAAAAATTTATGTGGTGACCATTTGGAAATATTTTGTTTTGAAATATCTCAAATTAAAGTCTTCAAAAATGCTTCCCATAGTTTCTGAAGTCATTTGGTGCGTTCAGAAAAATGAGATCTCAGAGATTTTTATCACTCTAAAATTGAGCAAGCGAATCCAAAATTTTTTTTTTCTCACAGTTTTGACAGCAAAGCTGAGACATTTTGCTGAGAAATCCTGTTCATGTAACTGAGATTGCTGAGATGTCCGAAATCTCATTTTCCCGAATTTTCCAATAAAAATAATAGTTAAAGTTTTTCGTGTTTGAGGTCGATTCAAACGGTGTAATATTATAGATTTAAATACATGCTCACGTAAAATAACCTTAAGAAGAAAATCACCACAAATTTCATTCTATTAAACTAAAGACTACAAATTATATTTTCCAAAGGAAAATTGAAATTTAGGATATGACAATAAAACTGAATCCATTTCAGTTAACTTACCATATCAATTCGACAAAATTCAACCCTTCCTACCAGACTATTACTCTACACACTTTTCAATCTCCTTTTCTTGTTAAAAATTAAAAAAAAGGAACTGTCATTTTAAAAAAACAAAAAAAACAACATTGCCGACAGCAAAACGACCACAACACGACAATTTAATCGCGCCTCCGATCATCGCAAACTATACTGTCCCGGCCCAGCCACCACTACCGCGAGAGATAATGCTGGTTTGTCTTTCTTTTTTCTGGTTCGTGTCACAGATGATTGCCCATCACCCAAACAAATTTGTTGTCAGCCGTCATGCTAATTTAACTAAAAACTTGAAATTTCGACTTAAAAAAAAAAGAAGCAAACACAAAAAATAAATTAAATTAAAATAAATAAGCAGAAAATATGTATGTTTAACTAAAATAGCGCAATAAATATTAAAACGTAATTCTGTTATCACCGAAACATATCATTTGTGTCATTTAATTGTAAATGAATTATAAATTAGATGTAGTTTTTTATGGGTTTTTATTAATTGAGCAGTTTTTGGATTGGCACACACGGGTGGGATTATTAAGTAGGTATACATAGGTAGGTAGGTATGATGATGATGATGATGACGATCATGATGGTGATGTTATATGGACTTTCTTGTTGTCCGTGATGTTGATGGCGGCGGCTAGACCGGAAAGAGAGGGCGCTACTATGATGAAAAATGGCCATTAAGTGACTTGATGGATTCTTTCCCGTATGTGAAGTGCATTGCGCACTTGGCCATGCTAATGGAATGCGCGTAAGTTATTGTCGCATGCGTTTATTTTTTTGATTTTGTTTTTTTCGTGACACTCATGGTGGTGATCGTGGTGTTTGCAACTTGTCACACGTGATTGGATTTATTAATTTGTGTAGCTTTTGTCGGCAAGTTATAGGTGTATGTGAGTGCATGAATATATTTTGTGTTTTTTTTTAGAGGAGAATTGCTGGAAATTTCTCAAGGACTTTGTGTTTTTGTCTCAATTGTGGAGTTCAATGAACCTGACTGCAGGTCTGGGTTTTTAAAACAGAAAGTGATTTAACAGGGTGTTTCAAATCCAAATATAATTACCTCGCAGATTACAAAAATTGATTTGGGCTTTTTTTGGAAAATTGAAGTAAGCAGGTTTAAACAGTGATTTTTACACGCAAAAAAACTGTTACTAACCGAGATCAGTGTTGTCGACTTTTTTACTTTACATTTTTTACATAATTTTTTACGTTTTTTCATTAGTTTTTACTTACTGTATTTTAACTATGCTTATGTAAAACACGTAAAAAAGGAAAAAAAAGGGGACAAAATCAAAATTGGTTAGATTCAAAACTAAAGATGAGAATTGGAACTGATTATTCTGTGCGGTATCTAAAAAATTATTGGGTTTTAATTTTAGTTTTGATAAAATGATAAAAAACCGATTTGTTTCTAAAAAAAGATTTTATAATCTATTTCTGTCCAAGTTTTTCTTTATAAAATGCTTCCATTATTAATTTGTTCTTTCGATGTCAGTAAAATGATTTTGAACGACTGCAAAATTTTCGTTTTATTAAGATTTTGACAGATGATGACAATGCCTCTCATTTTCTCTCTTTTTTTTCAGTAATTTACTTTATTTAACTACCTATTTTTAATATTTTTTCGAGTTTTTTAGTTTTTTTACGAGATCTGTACGTTTTTTACACTTATTTACGCGATTTTTACCTACTTAAACGTAGAAAAGGTAAAAATAGTTTTTTACACGCATTTGAACATCACTGACCAAGATCGTTTTTCGCTAGTTTAACAAAATGTATTAAATATTACGTACCTAGTCAAGGGTAAAAATTAAATGGTTCACTATGTTTATTTTAACGTATTTGGCTCTATTAAAATAAATTGTTAAAAATAAAAATCTAAAAAGTTTATATTAATGGAGAAACTTGGTTGAAGATCGTTTATGTTAAACGAGTGGCTTTCTCAAATAAAATAATTATATTTTGTTAATTTAACACATCTTTGAGTAGATTGGTAACTATGAGCAATTTAACATGGTTCGGTTACCAATTTAATTGTTTATTGAAACCGAACAAACTAACTCAGAAAAAGTTTAATAAAATTTAATACACTTTTGCCGAACCAGTGGGTAGATTTAAATAATTTTGTATAATATTATTTATAACGTATAATTTAGCCCGGTGAGTTTGCAGGTTGTATTATTTACAATGTTTGTTATTTAACTAAACTGTCTTTTACGTTGTTTTTAACCGATCACTTTTCTACGTGTTAACATGTATTAGATTTCAATATTTTGGTGAATGTTTGAAGTATAAGAAATAGGTTTTAAAATTTTTTGAAAAAATGAAGTACTACATTTTTTCCACAAATGGATGGAAAGTGTTGAGTAGGATTTTCAATTTTGGTTATGGAGACTTCATAACTAGGGCACTAAAAACAGATGCAATATTCCAAAATGGAACGCACAAGTGCACAGTAAAGTATTTTTGAGACAGCTTAACGTTAAATAAAACTCCCAAATCATATAAATTGTGGCAGTTTGATCAACTACACTTTCATCAATTAAATAATAAGAGAATAGGGGTTCTTTTCTTCTATTAAGACGTATAACATGGCTTTACATTTATTTTTATTAAGTTCCATTCCATTTTTAAAGCACCATACAGACTCTGTCAATATTAACCGTGTTTGTGTAAGTACCTACCCATTTCAACCATTTTTCTGTCAAACTTCATATTAATAAAACTGGTAAAATCTGGCAGTTCGGGTAAGTAAGTAAAGAGATCTATTATGTTGTAAAACAAGTACCAACTTGCGTTATGGTGAAGCCATATATAAAAACTTAAAGTCATCGGCGAGTATTAATATTTTTAGAAATAAAATCTCCTTAGCAATGCCATTAATAAAATATTAAAATAAAAGTGGTTCAATTTGATTCCCTTGTGGTACGCCGGACATAACATTAATTTTTGTAGACAACAATTTTTTATAGTTATCAAACTGTGTACGGTTCCTTATAGATATGATTAGATCCAAGCAAATATCCATTCTGGAAAGCCATATCTATCTTTTTAATTTAAGTAAAAATGCAGAATTGCATGGCATACATCTGCATGGCATACATCTATTTGTAGTGCATTTTGTATATGTTTAAATAAGTTCTAGTATACAAAAGAAAATGAAGAAAATTTAATTAGTTGTACTTCTGTTTATAGGTAGAGCGATTGAATATAATGATGAGCCTACTTTCGTACCTGGACAAAACACATTTTGGAATTAAGGTCGTATGAACTTTTAGTTGAGTAATACATGTACCACCGTCCACCCTTCCTTACTTACCAAAATTATCCTTGAGTGGTCCAATTGTATTTTCCTAAGCACTTAAATTTAGAGGTTTGGGTACTGGTAAAACCGTCTTTTTCTAGGGTAAATCGGTGTTTATTTGAAGACGAGGCATAATTATTGACCATTGGAAGTTTATGGGATTAGGAAAACATCAAAAAAAATTTTTAAATGCCGAAAGAAGCTTAATTTCATTTTAAGTATGTTAATGAATTTCTAAATATATATACTTTTTTTAAAGTTCTTCAACTTTTCTCGGAGTTCCTAATCTAATAGGAGTTTTTGTGATTTGCACTGCTGAAGTAATGTATGAACTGGTACGTATTTTGAGAGTTCAAATTTTTTTTAAAAATGATTTACAAAATTTGTGAAAACTGCCCATAAAATTATATTTTATGAATTTGAAATGAAAAAGATTGTGTTCTTCAGATAAGCTAAAGTCGATAATGAAATATTAAACGTCGTGCAATTATTATTGTTGGATTTTGCGAATATTCTTTAAACCTATTTGAAGACATTTTAAAATATACCTACCTATGCTTTTGCTTACTTGCAGTATAAATTATCTCTTTTCACATAATTTGTGTAATTATATAAGTTTTCCTACAGTCTAAGGAAATGCCCTCAATCAAGTAAGAATAAATAATTAAAGCTTTTTACTTAGCTGTTATATTATTTATTGAGCCCATTGACCATATCTATATGCACTTAGCATTTCTCACGATTTTTTTTTTAGTGAAATAAATCTAAGTGATTAATGGCATATCCAGATTAAAACACTAAAAAGGCTAACATAACTATTAAACAAAATTTTATCTTAAAACATTTTTTATAGTCCAGCTATAGAAATGCTTATATACCTATACACCTCTTCACCATTAAAAGAAGACTATCACGAAAAAAAAAAAATACCTCAAAGCAATTTAGGGCAAACCTACAAAAATTAAAACACCTCTAAAATTCGAAAAACGTGCCAACCCACTATAATGTTAAGAAATAAAATAAAAAAACAAAAAAAAATAATACAACCAAAATAAAAGAATCATTATTATTTACCAAATAAATAATAAATTGAATTCAATTTGTTAAAACTGATTTGATATGAATATTTAAGGTAAACCATATCCACATTTAACAAAATAAAAGATTTAAACTTTTGACCACATTTCAACTTAATTCTTCATCCCGCAACACAATTATTAAAAAAAAATATATATACATATAAATAAGATCGATAAAATCAAAGCAAAAGAACTCATAAAAAATATCTTTTAAGAAATTAACGAGTTTATATTTTTTTGTCTAGTTCCCCCGAGGGTACATTGTATGATTTGTGAAAAAAATGCCTATCTGTATTTTTTTTTTGGAGCCTCATTTGTGATATTGAAATGGTGTTTATATATGAACATACATATATAAGAAGGTAACAAAAAAAAATAGAAAAAAAAACGATCGGTTACATAGCTAATGGACACAGATCCCACAACTTAATTGAAATGATGCTCCGCATCGATTTCGCTATCTTAAGCTAGAAAAAAAAAAACCGAAGCAGAATAAATCATAGAGTGAACCCTAGCTAGAGCTACATATATGTAGCTATATACGTACGAACTGATGACCAGTCATTTATTTTTGTTTATATTATTGACCATTACGTAAATATTTCTTGAAAAATATCAGCGCTTTGTGCTTTTCAATAATTATAATGCTGGGTCAACGGCAACAAACAATTATTGAATTTGTTTGTTTTTGTTTGATTTAATGAATCACAGATCATCGAATAAAAATTATATTCTATGTGGGTTCTTCAAATGAAGTGTTACCAACTTAGAATTTACATAGTATTGATAGATGACACTAATTAGCAGTTGATGTATATATTTTCACAAATCGTGTGGTCTCATAAGAAGAGCTGCACCTTATGCATAGTGAAAATGATTCTGTTCCCTGGCAGTTCTTCTATAAAAAAAGAAAATTGAGCAAACTTCGTAACTCTAAAATTAGACAAAAAAGAGGGGAAGATATTTTCGCCTTTTCAGAAAATTTTATATTTTTTTTAGTTGAGTGTTGAGTTGAGGGCGATGACCTTAATTACAGTTGTTCGCAAGCATAAGGAAGATATTTATTAAGCTTATTGTTTTTTTTTGGTATATTTCAAGTGACATATCGACGGTTAAAGTGCAGAACGTTGTAGGTATATGTAAGTCCTTTTAGCATGTTTTTCAGAAATCAATAAAAACTTGGAAAATTTTATATGACGATCTATAGTTAGAGGTTTTGAATTCTCACATTTGCTGTATGTTCGCAGAATTACATTGTTATACGCTGAAGTTATCTGCTGATTTTTTTGCATTAATAATATTTTTTTTTTGTAATTTTTCGACTTACGAGGTTCTACACTTTAAACTTCGATATACAAAATGGAATGAAAATTGAAAAGTATTGTATTGTGAATGTTTTTTTCTTGGAAGAAAATTCGATTTGCCAATCTTCCGAGAAAATGTAGAACATGCAAACAAAAATTCTACATTTTCAATCACTTTTTCGCTTCATCCCTTATTGCTGATTGCTGATAGCTGGTTAACTGGTGTTGTGAATAATTGTGTCCATGTAAGTATATTCATCTGTTTTTTGCAACGTATGAAGTAACTGAATGGTTCACAAGAATTTGACCAACATGGGTAGTATTATTGGTCCCATGATTCAAGAGTGATCATTTTTTTTTTTTCTGCAAGTGACAGATATATGGAACTATTTTAGTTTCAGTGGTATTACAATGATACAGATAAAATCAACGAAAAAGGCCAAACAAATTCACTAAGTAACAGAATGTGTTCAATTTTAACTAAAGCAGGTGCCGCAAGTTGCGCATATTTGAAAAATTTACTAACTATAAGCCTTTTAAAGGATACAACAATGAGAATGTTATACATAGGAACTTAAACCAGCAAAAAAGTAAATTCTTCTTTCAAAGACCAAAAGCACTGAAATCTTAAATGCCCTAAATTTAATTTTAGTGATTAAGTTTTCAGCAGAATGAAACAGTAAGGTCAGCGTTTCCCTATGAATTGGATTGCATGAATTTCTTTCCTATAAGAAGATGGCTTTGAGGATTATTTTCAAAATTTTGCTATTCATATAGGGAGTCAGATAATAAAGTATGAAACAGTCGAAGAAGTTTACGAAAATCGGGATGGAATAAGAACTGCGGAAAGTGGACTTCGAATTTTTATAAGTTTATAATTGAAGCGTCTAGAGTGAGAAGGGGTCAAGTGACATTTTTCGATTTTTTGTTTTTGTTTTTTTTTAAATTAGTGCTAAGCGACAACTTAAATTTTGGTCTTATTCTTATGTTTCTATTGTTATTACTTACAAAGTTAGCTTCAGATAAAGGGGTTAAATACATGTTAGTTTTGAAGTTTTTTTAGGCAAGAAGGGGTTAAGATTACTTTAAGTGCACACTTAACCCCTTTATGCAAAAAAATACCAAGCAATATATTGTTTTTTGCATAAAGGTGGTAAGTGCTATAGACCAAGATTTCTTCCCAAGAGAGAAGAAAACCAAACAACTTTCTATTGAAAAAATTAAAAATCTCGATGACCAGATGAAATTTGTACCCCAAGAACACCTAAAACCAAATTTTAAGAGACCCAACTTTCACTTGACCTTTCACTTGACCCCTTTTTCATAAAAAAATAAATTAAACTCATTTTCGCTTAAAGGGGTCAAGTGCTGAATTTTTTCTAAAACACCAACTTCTAATGAATTTAAATAAAATTGGTTGATATACTAAAAATTGTACATTTTTTTTTCTTTTTTATGGCTTTTTTATAAGTTTCTCTCGATTTCAGGAAAAAAGCTATAAACGTAAAATTTTAAACGCTTATAACTCAAAACTTTAAAAATGTCACTTGACCCCTTCTCATTCTCAACGCTTCAATTATTAACAATAGGTTTGCAATTTTCATTGCCTTTAATTCGCGAATTTCAAAAGGTAAATTAAGATTTAGTTCAAGCTGTAGATACTGTCAAAAATTTAAGCGATGAGCATAAAAGGATTCGAGCAGAATAAGATCCGATTTCTGGAATTTTTGAATCTTCAAATAAAAATTTCGGAAACTGTTGACTTCAGAACATAGTAGAATAGTTGAAAGACAGAACAATCGTCGGAATCCTGAAGTATATGTAGACAAGTTTCGTATGACCGTGTTCAATCCATTTCTCGACTTCTATATCATGGATTTTGGAGAAATATTAACAAAATCATGAAAATATATTAGAAGGAATTTCAGAGCTCTTCAATTTGACAAAAATTAATAAAATTGTTGAGTTTTATCAAAAATTTCTGCTGGTCATTCTGCTGGGCTCTTCGAGTTGAAATGCCGAAGATTTGTTGCCAAATGAAAGTTTTCCAGTTTGAAACGGATAAGTGGATAGCTTAGGGGATAGTTCAAAACTTTGCTATTTATAAGGAAAAATGGGGTAATAAATAGATTTATTCGTGGATCATTCAAGAGCTATAGTTCAAAATTTAGGTAGCATTTTAAAGCGAAATGGGGTAAAATAAAAAAAGTGCACAAGATTAATATTTAGAGATTGTATTTTGAGAAGGTCTAGAATTTTGTTTATTTAATAAAATTTAGCAATTTAAAGGTAGAAATGAGGTTGACGTAAAAATGGTAACAGATTTTAAAAATTCTTTTTGTTTAGAAAAGTTATATTGAGATGATCTATAAAACTGGTCAACACGTTTTGGTCACACGAACTTTGTGATGATTTTTATTTATGCTGATGTACCCTCATTCAAAAATAATCATTATTTTGTATCAGTCACATCCAGTTTTTTTGTGACAGCTACATATTCATTTCCGACCTCATTTACGTGTTTTAATTTGAATAACGTTAATTTAGACGACTGTATAACGATTGCATTCAACTAACTTACGTTTGTTACATTGTAAATATGCCGCGAAAGTGTTCTTATAACCCAGACAATTTTTGTTATGTGTGTGCAGAATTAGTTTTTACATCTCAGCGTCGGAAATTTACGCCGTTAATTGAAAAGTGCTGTTTAGACTATTATGGTTTTCCTGTACGCCACCAAGATAAACCCTGGGTTCCACATATATGTTATTCAACGTGTGTTAGACTCCTATTGGGTTGGTCTAAACAAGAATCTAGACATTTGGCTTTTTTGTATACCAATGATTTGGACGGAACCAAAGGATCATGTAAGTGATTGTTATTTTTGTTTGATTCAAACAAAAGGCATAACAACTAAGTCTGATGAAAAATTTTGTAAAAGCTATGCCTAAAGATGGCAGTGGATTCTTATACCTGAAAGAGAAATTCCCTAAACTCAGCGAACTAATGAAGGATACAAACTTTGAAGGAAAGCTGAATGATCAGGAAAAAGTCGCCTGGAAATGTTTTATGAATGTTGACCGAAATTTTCTAGGAAACCATAAAATTACAAAGACTTAATCAGTGAGCTTTTAATTTCATACAAAGCTTTGGGATGTAATATGTCTTTAAAAATACATATGCTGTACTCTCATCTGGATGTTTTTCCCGAAAATTTGGGTGCTGTGAGCGACGAACAAGGCGAGAGGTTTCATCAGGATATTTCCTTCATAGAAAAGCGCTATCAAGGGAAATGGAGTCCAGGAATGCTAGCAGATTACTGCTGGGGACTTAAAAGGGACCTACCACAAGCCAAACATTCACGCAAATCATAGATATTTATTTTACATTAATGTACTAATATGATAATACTCAGAATTTTTTTTACTTTACTAAAATAATTTTAGTTTTAAACTTGTTCTAAAGTAGTATCATATTTAACCTATTTTTGTATTTAAAAAATTCTGTTTTTAACCATCCATCATATTGAAAATTCTTTAACATCGTATCGTACTAAATCGTCTAAAATTTTGCGCAAGTTTTTTTTAAATTTTTTTTTTAGATTTGTTTAACCGTGCAAAGCTGGGCGGGTCGCCTGGTAATATTATATTTTGTAAAATTTATTAAAAAAAAACAACAACTCATTATTCAGGGGTCAGAGTAGACTTCAGAGCCTAAATCATGTAAAATGACTATGATCGGGTAGCGTGACAATATCAACTACATAATTGTTTAATTTAATTCTTTTTTGTAAACATTTATATTGGTCTGTTAAAAAGTCGCGGGCTATCCCATAGATTTAACAACAAATATAAATCATTCTCAATAAATAAGTATTCAACCCAAACTTTATCTAATTGAACTTTCACTTTTCTAAATAAAAATAAAAAAAAAACAGTTAGTTTTCCTAGGCGCAGTTTTTCAGTGGTGACTGGTGAGTTAAAGTCTACAGTCCACATTAAAACTCTGGAAGTAATTTTTTAGTAAAGAATTCACGGTGATGGACTTAACGAACATCAAAACCTTAAACCTCTTGTTTGCAACTGCCATTTTCCGTAGAAATAAGGAATTTATTGTTTTATCTTTTGCACTTTTGTTTGTTGAGTTTTTACCCCAAAGCATCGCCCATCGCCTTTCTAATGAATTTTTTCGACTGTTTTCAGGTAGTCCATAACCATTTCTAACTTCTTAATCCTTATTTAAACTGTCAGCTACTGCTGTCTTAAGAATAATTTAAAAATCTTTTTAAGTTGTTAAATGTTTTTGACTCCCGAATTAACCATCAACAATCTTTTCTTTTATATAGGTACCTACTGGCTCTAACTCAAATTCAATAATACCAATTATAGTAAACCAGCTACTACTTAAACACACTTCCAATTATCCGTTTCAAGTGTGCATGTTATATTGCTTCGCTTATACTACTCCGCATAAGAAAAATCCAAACCGATATGATATATTATGCCATTCGACTGAACTATGACGACTTGATAAACTTCTACAAAGCATTAGAAGTGAAAGAGCCTACTTAAGCCTCAAAAGAGGTCTTACCGCGGCCAGCGCGGCGTGCCGCTGCTTAATACCAATCTCTTGGTCCTGAACATTGTGTTTGGCTTCATTCCACACCTCATGGCACTCGACTTGGAATTGAACTCCATATACTCACCTCATTCTATGTTATTACGATATCCACAATTCTCATCTCCCCATGCCCCTCTGGTAAGCTTGTTCGCTGTGTCTTGAGTACCCTCAAGCCTCTCAAAGGCGAAACATTTAGTATGAATGGCCTCAATGGTGGTGGATGAATGAATTGGCGGTGGTCTTCGGTCGTTATAGTCGTTATGCGAACCAAGAACCCACCGAGACCAAATCGACCAGCATATCTCGCACCGAGAGTACCGACCCGACCGGCCCAATGTTTGGTATATAAAAGTAGAAGAACATTTTTGACAGGTTCAACATAACTGAACCGAACCGAAAGTAGAACAATGTCAGTGAACTATGAGCGCTTGTTTCTTATTCTTGTGTGCTAAAGCTAGAGAATGCCTCTGTACCGTAATACAGTTTTTGATGTTGTTGTTGCCAGTGGCTGCGTACGCAGTCATAGAGTCAACAATTGGAAATGGCCAAAAGGTGAGAGCCGGACGGGCGAGCGGATGGTGGGATGGTTGGGAAAATCTGCTTTGGCGGTTTCGAGAACACACCGCTATCATGGTCGGCTCGGCGCAGCAGCGGTGGCGGTGGTGGCGGCGACCGCGCACAAGATGTGTCGGATCGAATTAGTCTCGTTTTCTGCTCACTTAGCACACACTGCGAGGAACAAACCCATACGAGCTTTTCACGTTGGATTCTCGAATTCGAATCCGTCGTCGTCGTCCGCGTCGTCGTTCGTCGAGCTATTTGCATTCCGATTGTCTTTTTTCTTGTTATTAGATATTTCTCTTTATTGCGCTGTTCTTGGATTCTTTATTTGCTTTTAATTTGGTTGCCTGGTTTATTGGTTGAATTATAATTGAATCGAATGGATTGTGGCGAGTTGTAAAAGATTTGCTCTTTCAGTGTTTGTTTGGTCTGGTCCATTTTGCAAGATGATGGATCTGGTAAATATTGTGATTCTTGACGAGGAGGTTTATCTTTATCTCTGTATATACCTATACGCTGCTATAGAGAGTTTTTTGTTGGCATAATTATGTTGATCTGGACATTATGGAAGGCGTATATAATATAATTCTATATTCGCGCAATGATCATTCAAAATGACCTGAATTTTGAAATTCTATACAGGCTTGTATACTGTATAGTTGTTTTTGTTTGAGCTAGGCGAAATGAAGGCTGTTAGAAAAGAGAAGAATGCAATTTTTATTGTTGCCATTTAGAGAAAGCATAGATGCTTGTAAGGCGTATATAGTATAATGTATAGTTTGTTTAATTGAGTGATGAGTTTATCTAATGTAATGATTTCACATTAAATTTTTTTGTAGAAAATTAAAATGAGGTGATGTGGATTTGTGTTAAATCAGGTGAAAATTATGTGTTTACAGTTAAACCTACTTAAAGGCGAACTGTTTTTATTTGGATTGAATACAATTCAATGCATTTTAAAATTCCTATTTTGAAAATCTCGCAATATTATAGTACAGTAGAATCTCAGAAAGATGAACGGTTCTTAAAGATAAACAGCTCGGAAAAATGAACGGAAAATTTTCACTTTTCAGTGTTCAAAAAGATGAACGGGTTGAAATTTTGTACTCGAAAAGATGAACACTTTATTCCCAACATAATTTTTTACTTCTTCTTTGCCTTTAGTTCCTCCTGAACAATACTTTTTAGCTTGTTTTAATTTGTTATGTAAATTATTTTTAATGTTTACTATATTTTCTTCCTCAAACATATGTTGATGCTCGAAAAGATGAACAATTTGAAAAGATGGACGGCCCCTGTTTTATATCTGTTCATCTTTTCGAGATTCTACTGTACCTATTATACCTAGATTTATTTTGTGCTAAAAAATTTCAGAGGTAGTTTTTTTTTTTTATGCGTGATTTTGATAATGCGGGATTTTTGAATGTGAGATTTTATGGAAGTTTTATTTATTTTTTTTATATTTAATTTTGAACATATTGATTTGTACTATGACACTTTTGAAAAAATTAATTTTTCTAAAAAATGGCTCACAGATTATTTTTTTTTTAAATTCAGTTGACTTTAATACATAATTGTATCTATTGCTATTTTTTGGTGACAAAAATAAGAAAAATGATTAGGTACTATTGACACCTCCCATAGAACCATTTTTTGTTTTTTTACTTCTTTTTTTTTCGAAAACAGTTCAGCTGGTTATGTAGGTCCTTAATTTTTTTCAAGTTTTTTAAAAAGTTACAATTTTTTTTTTGAAAAATCATAACATATTTGGAAAACAATTTAATTTTTTTTTTGGATTTTTGAAAAAAAGTTGTAAAACGATTTAATTTCTTGGTTGAATTTTTGAAAAACAGTTTCATTTTTTTTTTTTAAACTCAATAGGTATGTACCTTCGTATTTCGATTGATTTTTACTAATCTTGGCACTTTTTTTTTTGATTTTCGATCATCTCATAATTTATTCAACTGATTTTAATTGAATTTTTTATACAAGAGCTTTTAATAAGTTAAATTATTGCATATCAACTTAAAAAAAAAACGATTATTGCAATTCAATTCAATTTGGTACATGATTTTTCTTTCCAATTTTTTTTAACTCAACTTTTTTAACTTTAACTTAATAAATATAAAAAATTGCATTTCAAATTCTTTTCTTAAAAATGTTTTAAATTTTTTTATACATATATAAAAATTATTTTTTTCCTAAAATCGGTTTTTTAAATATTTTACTCATAAGTTAAGGTATTGATTTTTTAAATTGATTTTAAACAATTTTCCATATGCATGTACATATTTATAAGAGCTTTAAAAAAGAGTTTAAGGTATTTTGAATTTATTAAACATTTTTCGAATTATTTAGGTACCTACACAAAATCTTCAATAAAATTAACAAAAACAACAAAACAATTAAAATTTATTACAAATAATACCTATTATTTGCAAATTTATTCGAATGTTGTTAAGTTTTGTATAATAAATGCGTCTTAACTAAATAAATTTACTATTTTATTCATGTTTTAATAATTATGTTAATGATTTTAGGAAATATTTATAAAACTTAAATATTTTTGTTTTCATAAAAGTTTAAATGCATCCCTTCAAAAACTTAAGTGTTAATATTTTTTACTAACAAAAACAAACATTTTAATTTAGAACAAAATCATACACTAAAATCAACTTCCTTAAGAATCTTTTTTAACTTTTCGATTTAAACAAAAATAAAAAAAAAAAGCAAGAAAAATATTTCACAAAAATACGAAAACACTAAAATCTCAATTCGCATCATGGATAAGCTCAAACTAAAACAAACAAAATACCACCGCAATTCATCCACCTCCTTTTTGATATTTAGCAATGGAAAATACCAAATAAAACAAAAATTAACTACCAAATCAAATTCTAAAAATATTCAATAAAATCTTTGACTGTTGAAAGTATTTTCGTTTTTTTCAGTTTTTTTTTTTTTTTCTTAAATTTTATTTTCTAAGTTCTATTTCTAAATTGAATTTATACACCTATGTATGTATGTATATTGTATAGTATGAGCTATATAGACTTTACTTTGAAAAACAAAACAAAAAATAACAAACGAATCGAAAATTATTAAAACAACAAACAAGTGAATAAATCGCAAGTGCTAAATTATGTACCAGGAAAGATGCCCACGGCAAAGTTAGAAAAATATTTTTCCTCGATCTGGCGCAATTACATTAGCATTGCCGTTTCTCATATACGAACCTACCTACAGAGATACCTTATAGTCGAAGTGTTCATGGGTTGAATTTAAAATTCAGACAAATATATCACGATATATAGGAAAATGAGATTCAAATAAGAATTCTCATGGTGCTAAATGATATGAAGATACAAAACAGTATTATTAAAATAATAATAATGATTGTTTGTATTGAGGAGAAATCAACGAAATGAGGAACACACATAAGATTATTTGGCATTTAGTCCGAAAGTCCCCTCATTCTTCTATGTACATATTTTGGAATATTTTAAATTAATTTATTTTGTAAATATTAAAATAAAATAAGGTTTGTTTAAGTAATAATACTGGCGCCAAGAGTTTGGGCAATAATTTCAAGGGAAAACAAAATCTGATTAAATTTGTTAGAAATTTTAATGTTATTTTTTGAAACTTCAGAAGAAACGGCGACCTAAAACTGCGTAATTTACGAATTATGTAATTTTAAAAATAGTTCAATATTTGGAATGAAAAGTTTTTTTTTATTTAGACTTAAATCAATAAAAACATAAAAACAAATGCAATGATATTACAGAATATGAGTGAAATACACAAACTTGGTCTTATCTATAAAAAAACTTCTTTAAAGCTTGAATAATGCAAACCTATTTATCTGATTTTAAAATAAATAAATTAGCTATAGGAGCCTATAATTAATGCCACCTTCTTAGTCTAAGGTAGTATTATTTGAACTTGCAGTTTAAACTGAAAAAATGTTAAAAAGCAACAATAAACTGATTTTTTTTAACACCAACATGCTTTATAAAATCTTAATTTATGAAACAAAAATTTAAATAATTTTTCATAACTATAAAATATTGTTAGGATTTTTAAGAAAAAAAAATTTTTAGGCTAATTCATATGTGGATTTAAAAATTAATTTCGTAAAAAATCATCTACCCATTTTTGAAATATAGAAAAAAACTAATTTTAATAAATAAATCCAAAATATATTTCCTTGATATGCAAAACTATTTGCACTTTTTAGAAGCTCTTGTATAAATAATTTAATTTAAATCAGACAATGAGATAGTTGAAATTTTATATTTGAAAGAAGTACCATAATAGTGTTCGTGTAAAGTTGTATATTTAAAAAATAGTAGATCGTACAAATATTTGGGCACTGACAAATTTAAATCAAAATCATATTGATCTTTTTCGAGGATTCCTTTAAGGGTTCTTAAACAGTAGCAGCCAAATTAATAAACGTGGAATAGCGAAAAATTATAGTCTTTATTCCATGGACTAAGTGCAAAATGGTATTGATAAAACAAAATTTCTACGAAGTGACGTTTTCTAGCTTATAGTATACGTCAATTAGTAGTAGGTGGTTTATCGAAGGAATAAGAACTAGACGTGGCAAACTTATTCTGAAATTGAAAAAATATAAGTGACGATGTAACTTTTATTTTGAATAAAAATATTAAGGTCTCCTAGATTTATCAAGTTATTAACCCATTTGCAATTATTGTACAATCAACCATCAATGACAAAAAAAAGAAGAAAAATATACTAAAGCAGATATGATCCAATACAAGTCCTTAGTTATAGGAAGATTTCAGGAATGTTGAAAATGACTTGAATGGAGATACAAAAGGTGGACACATTTCTGTCTATTTAAAAGTTTTAATAATGGGGTCTTAATAAGTCACGATTATTGACTTTACCTGTAACCAAAGCATTTGCTTCTAAAGCAAGGCAGTTTATAAAAACGCCCCAAACAATTTTCGAACAACTATATCAACCATGCAAAAATGTATGCACAAACGTGGATTTCCAAATGACATTGAAGCTATTGACTGCTCTCACATAAGAATTTAAAAACAGGGAGGAGATAACATACAAACTTATGTCACACAGAAAAGGATATACTACTCCATTTTTTTTTTTTTTTAATTTAAATTTTCCATCTTTTAAAATAAAAACAAAACAGAAAACAAAATCGACAGACACAGACAAAACACAAACAATTGAAAAATGATTATAGGAAATTATTAATTCTTATAATTGTCACAATTTGCTATCACAATTCCAAATTTCAGATTTGGTGAAAATTGCATGTTGCCAAACAGGCATCTTATGTATGGTGGTAAATTTTCTTAAGGGATTTTTGATAAACGTGACTTTACTATTGCACGAAGTTTTTATTGATAGACAATTTAAACCCGTAGCTTAACTTTTATTTCATGGTTAAGTAAACTCTTGGAATAAAGGTGGAATAAGCGTTTTGTTAGGGCTTTAGTTGTTTCCAAAGTACGTATACCGTTAGTTTGGGCTACAGGAATAATTTTTGTTTATATAATCAGCTTGATAATATTTATTTTAAACTTTATTAAAAATCAAAATAAATATTTTTTCGAAAATTTTCGTAAAAAGACACTATAGGTGTGTTTTATTGGGAATCTATACATAGTACAGTAAGAAATTCCCAAAAATACGCGTCGGCAGTATCCATGGTTTTTATATTTCACATTTGGTATTATTGAACACCTGTAATATGAAAGTTAAAAAAGAACATATACAGTAGGATTCTAGCTTTTATCGCCCGTTTTTGTATTTGTAATGTATGTAAAATCGTACTACACAACGGATAGATTGTTCAAAAATGCTAAAAAAAAATATTGGTCCTAAAAAAAGAAGAAAAATACGTGACTGGGGAATGTCCAAAAGTCATCATCAATGTAACAAGTTAGATTTTTTTAACGAATCCAAATCCATGTATATATGTTTAACGCAATTAAAAAATTAATTTTGATCGAATTCGGTTAAGCCGTCAACAAGAAAGTCGAGAATAAAAACACCACTTCATTGCAGGCACCGCTAATAACAGGTTTTGCTAAAATGTTATACAGAATGTTTGACCTGCGTGATAAAAATACGTCCAAATGAGAGGGGAAGGAGGTACGCTGAATTTCTATATTGCATCCGAAATAAATGCCTGTTAAACTATTTCAAGGTTTCCTGTTTTTTTTAACAGTTTTGGACACTATTGATTTATCGTTCTTCTACCCACTACGTTACTTGATGGCTAAAATTTCAGCTTTGTAAATATGCAAGTTCTTTAAATATTCTTCAGTTGCTTAAAATGGTATCAAAGGATTTTAGATAAAGAATTTGGTGGTTAGACGTGAAGTGCAAAAGTTTTTGTATCGTTTTGTATTGAACAAGATTTATTTAGAATAGGAGTTCATTGCTTTTCATGTTAATTTTTTGAGGTTAAGACACAAAAATAATTATTGTTGTGATCTTTGCAACTCTTTTTTTTTTTTAGGCTCTAACTAAAGAGAACCATTATACCTACCCATGGCAAGACATTTTTAAAAGGTGAACAGATAGATACACCTATTGAATTATTGTACCTATTGAACTGAAATATATATACCTACGCAATAGGTTCTTAATTCTATTTTACATAATATTACATTGACATTTCATTTTGTTTTGGCACATAAGGGGCCGCCTACACCCTTTTATTTGCGATCGCTTAAAATAAATCGATTTCAAAAATAAAAAGGGACAAATTATTAATTTCTACTTTACTGACTAGCTCCAGCCAGGGTTAATCCTCCTTAAACTTTTTTCTTATACATTTCTATAGCTAAATAAAATCGTAAGAATGGCTCCAAGCCGACAATTCTATGTATGTATTTCATTAAGTTGTCACGACGACTCCCAATTTTTTTTCGAATGCAAAACTTTTATTTGTAGAAAATTATAATAAATCGCAACTATAAATAAAATGCAGCCTTTCGTGAATAATTCGACCTCAAAGCTACTGATTGCATTGGCCATCAACTCATCAGCACCTATCATAATAAAAAAAAATTATGACATATCAAAAATGGTACTCAGGTTTTATATCTTACATTCGCATCCAAGGCTTTAAAACTATACGAGAATAAAAATTAAAAAAAAAAAGCGAAAAAGACCACACAAAAATCAAAACAACAAAACTCGGTGCCAAAACGAAAATATCTTTGTCACAATAAAAAAAAACAAAAACTGTAAAAACCTAGTAATCTATATGCATATGGGTGTATCTGTATAGTGTTTATATACATCCAGTGCCAATGTACCGAATAACACACTCTTTACAGAGTGACAATCGAACAAGAAAGCCATCACTTGAAACTCACGTTGTGCATTGTGCGTCCTCGACGGACTTCATTTGCCGCTCTGTCCAATGACAGTCACAATTCTCGGACTCCCAATGATTGACAGTCGAACAGTATGACAACATCTCGGTAACTATTGAAGTTCGTCCATCCATACAAACATACTATTTCGTTCCATGTAATGTAGATATACATATACACCCCTTTGGAATGGAAGCTAAAAGGAAGAGGAAAAGATCGATATCTCCATATAGTCAAGCAATGCAGGCTTAATATGGTAGAATCTCACATGATGGAAAAAAAAACACTACAACGTCAATGAAGAAATAATTAAAAATTAGAGTTCTTATGGATAAAATAAAAAAAAACCAAAATTATTACAGTTTGACTATTATGGAGCCATAATTATGAAGTCGGTATTTCCAAAACAAACAGGGTGATCCAAAAAAGACACTAAAACAAAAAAAAATTACAAATCAAATATTTTCCCGCCAAAAACAACAATAATAATCTATGGCTTCAGTGATACCTATACAAATTTTTCTTCGACTTCAACAGACACTACATTTTTTTTCCTCATCGGCTGGCGCAACTCTTATTGGAATTTGCTTTGATTTCCACCGCAGTGTCCATAGTTCTTGCCACGCTGCGCTTACGCCTGCACTGCTTTGCTTTGCTCTGGTGCCGGTCAACACAGCAGCTGCTGTTGTTGGGTATATAACTAGCAATTGTCAGCCGGCCAGATTTCAAATGAGGCCAACTTCAAACTGATCAATAGTAGGTATATTGGAAGGAAGGCATATACAATTTTGTTGCGCCCAGTCTCGCTAGATGTTAATGCAGACCACATGAATATACCTACCAAGCTCATAGAGATACTTAAATCGGCGCAATATAGATACATAGCAGAACTTGATGTACATAACAGTTTTTTTTTTTGTAACTGATTTTGGAGCAAGTAACGTTCAATTCAATTTGACGTCGGCATACAACGGTATAACGGTGGTGGTGGTGGCAGCAGCAATCGCAAGCGCATAAACAGAAAATTGGCAGAATGGGCTGAAATGGGCTTGGCCCCTTGATTGCAAGCAACGAGGTGTAAATGGTAAAAATGGTTTGAAAGTCAGTTTCTGGTGTGTGAAAAAGAAAATCTTTGCAATTTTCACAACGCTTTTCAAAGCAAGTTTCACTATAGCATTTAATTTGGGGGGAAACAAAATTAAATTTTGGAAAAGGTTTAAAACGAAATAAAAACAATTACTGAGCTCGTTAAGATCGCAATTGTTAGAAGGGCAGTTGCTTAACTTTGGTATCTTTTATTTGTATAGGTAGGTAAGTACTTGTGTTGTTTTTAAGAAATTATACTTATGTTAACTTATAGTCATTTTAAAATAAAACCAAGAAAAATGTTTTGAAAAATAAATTGATAGTCAGAGACAAAACCGGAAAGATGTCTCTTTGTGGTTTGTGTGCCTGACTGGTATAAAACAAAATTACTCTCCACGCGATTGATGTTGCAATTAATTGTTTCACCTTATCTGTATATATAACAAGAAAAAGTAGATACAGAAAATACTCATATGATTCTAAGTGTATATACAATGACTGGTATAAACTGGTATAACACACATAAAAAACCAAATAAATAATATTTTCTCTTAAGTTTTCATCCAATTTTAAATACATATTTACCTTTATAGATTTTATTGACTAATAAAAGGAGTAGGTATATTTTTCAACAGTCTTACGTGAAAAAGAATTTTTTTAAGGATTTCTGAATTCGTCAGAAAATAAAGAAACAATTAAGATTTTAAAAAACTTTGCTTTAAAAATAATTTTATTACAAGAATTGCCTTAAGTAGGTAAGTCCAGTTTATACCAATCATTGACCAACTGAAAACAAATATTTTATTAATCTATTTAGTCCAGTCGCTAAGTGTAAAAAAAATGGCTGACCTGGAAAAAATGTAATTGTACACTTTTCTTTCACAATTCGTTAGAAGGAGTTACTACGAGCATAAGTGTAGTTCTTCGGGATAAAATCGGGCTGGAGCTTAAATTTTCTAAAAAACTGATTTAAAATAGAAAATAAAACAACGGCAACACTTAAAATGTCATATTTTGTCTTTTTTTTAGAGCAAGAAATCCATTCTTTAATTATTCTGTTCTTACATCAAATTATTTCAATGCATAGTTTTTGAAAAATAAATTTTCAAACTCAAAATTTTGGATATTCGAAATAAAAATATTAGGCTGCAATCAATAACGTAAAATTTTGAAAAATTTGTTTCAGATTAAATTTTTTTTCAAAATTTAAAGTTTTTTAAAAACTATTTATTGAAATAATTTGATTTAAAAACAGAATCAAGGAATATTTAAAATTTTTGGTCATATAACTTGTTATTGTATAAGTGTTGCCGTTGTTTTTTTAATATATTTTCATAAGAAGGTATGTACTACGGTTGTTTTTTTTTATTAATATGAATATCTATAGTCTCCAGCCTGGAACGCATGCTATTTTTAAATTTAAATTTCATCGATCAATTTATACCAATCAGATTGTGTTGCTTTGCTTTATGAGAGCCAACAATTAAATTATAAGTTAAAAAATGTTTAAATTCAACATTTGTGACTTAAAGGCAGTAAGTTTTCTGATTATACCATTTAACTTCTAGTTTTGAAATTATTATTATAATTAAATATAATTTATTAAAATTTATGACCAAATGTATAGGGAATTTTTCATCTAACTTCAGATAGATTGTGCCTCAGGATGTATTTATTTTTGAACCATTATACCAGTTTAAAAAATCAAATTTTTTGATCAAGATTTTATCTATAAGGTCTCCCGCCTGCAACGCATCTAATTTTAAATTTTTATTTCATCGATCAATTTATACCAATCAGATTGTGTTGCTTTTCGAAAGAAAACAACTGAATTGTAGGTTAGGAAATGTTTATATTCAACATTGACGAAATAAAGGCATTCAGTTTTTTTTACTAATCCATTCATAGTTTCTTTTTTAAATTATTATTATACCAACTAGTGGTAAAAAAATGTATGACACAAAGTGTAGCGCATTATTTATCTAACTTTCACTAGATAATGCCACAGGATGGACTTTTTAAAGCTTTATACCAGTTCAAAAAATCGAATTTTTGATCAAAATTTTATCTATATAAGGTAAACTGTTCAATACTGGACCATTTTTTTTACTTCACAATATTGGTTAAAAATTTAAGGGGTTAAAAGGTAAATTAGGTTTATTAATTTTGTATTTTTTAAGACACATTTTTAAATATATCATAGAAAATTGTTAATTTTTAGTTTTTTTTTTCTTAAAGCATCTCGCTGTGCACCAGGGGGTTGAATTAATAAATCGCTTGGATTTACAGAGTAAATCTTATTTATTAAGTTTTACATTCAGCAAATAAAAAAAGCAATATTGTAACAAAATAAAAATAAAGGACTTTCATTAACTTCACATAAACACTCACACACTGTTTCTATAACAAATAAAAGAAAAAAAACTCGAAACAAAAATATCCCCAACCATTTACATATCTGCTTCGATATCTACCTAGTCCAATTATTTTCTACAAATATTTCTTAATGCATTACTTTTGATTTGTTTAATCCCTCAGATTTCCCACACATGAGTTATCGACTAAACGCACCAAATCGTTAAATGCCTAAGTGACAAACAATGCGTGAAACTAAGAATTTAACACATCATTCATAATGTCCCATAAGTGTGTGACGTGTGTATATATAATAGATTTAAGCACGAGCGCTGTCAGTTGGGGGTGTGTACGATTTAACGTCAAATCTAAATCTGCCAACTGTGACGCCACAACTGCAAATACCAAGCGTAACAAAAATAAAACACTCGAATATATTTTGTTTGTCCTATAAAAAACGTTCATCTCAAAATGTCAAAAAAAAAAATAAATACATATATACAAAAATTTGACAGCTATGCGCGCGATCACTAAAAGTCGTTTATCACAATATATTCATGTATTTATTTGAAATATGCAGACAAATTATAAGTTCAACTTTGGCATTTAACTTTTGGCATTAACTCGATTTCATTCAACGAGCACCACCGATAAATGCCAGATTTTGTTAATTTATTGACCAGCAATTACAATAATTTTTCATTATTTAAAAGCCTCACCTTTTGGCGGATTATTATAAACTTCTGTCACTGTTCACCATCCCACCCAATCTGTCATTTAATTCTAAGCCAAATTCTTTAAAGTGTGAAACACCTCAAATCAGGCGAAATAAAGATCGTGTTGTTTTAATTGCCATTGACAGTTCAAGCTACCCTAAATAAAAAAAAGAGTATTATGTACACATAGAGGGCGTTAGTGTTGACAGTTTGTTAGTCTATCGCTGATATATAGTCATATAGTTGACTTGTTTTTTTTTGTGTGATTGAAACTTGTTTATCTTGCCAACAAGTTCAACTTTGGCTGCTAACGGTGGCATGTTCCGAAGACTACACTATGACATACCCCACTGACTACAACAACGACGACGACGACAACGATGACGTTTATGTTGATTAATTGTTTGATGGGTGAGTGTTTAGCAAATAAGAAACAAATCAGACGATAAATCACATTTTTGCTTCGTAGTTGTTGTTATTTTTATGTGAAGTCTGTTTTTTTGATGAAATGAAAAGTTTAAGAAACAAGAACAGGTCAAAGCTGCGTAGCACACAGATGAGGTGAAGTGAATTTTGATGACATTTTTATGTGAAATTATGAGAAACTGGTATTCGCTGTTATTTACTGACATTTTGTCTTAAGGTGTAGACATTTTTGCGTTGTAAACAACCCCTAATGATTAAATCAACGAACACATCACTTTATTTTTTTAATGATTTGAAAAATGTGTTTGTGTTGCAATGGATCACGAACCTTTTCATGAGTTTGAAATGCGTAAAATTCCTTGATGTACTTATGTATGTATGTATCACTGACTAAAAGGGGTGAGCTGATGGAATAAATACAAATAAATTTAAATGAACAAGGAGAACAACATGAAGCCAATAAAAGTCAAAAAATAAGAATAAGCAGTTGATTTTCGTGTGCGTCTTTTCATTAGTGGTTACTTCACTTTATTCATAACCCTTTAAATACAAACATATTAATCATTATATCTGAGCCTCGAGGAAGAAGGGTTTTTGTGGGTATGTTGTTGTTTTTCTATTTTTGGCTTAGGGTGCCAAACTCAATGGGTATTTATAATTTTTTTTGTAAAAAAATGTCAGGATCAAAAAGATTATTGACATTATAACAATTAATCGCATTATGTTTATTTTAAAGCTAAATAACATACGTTATAAGAAACGTAGATAAAATTACGTACTTAACTATAATGTAAAAAAATTTAAATAAGGTAATTTGAATCTAACATATTTGGTTTCAATTTTTATTGACAAAGCCTAGCATTCACTTCAAATTTTTGTTAGTAAGAAATTTTTTCCGGAACTGAAAGACTGGAGTTTTTGTATTTGAATGGCATGAATCTGTGAAGAAAGTTGTATCCTTGCTGAAATAAGGTAAGGATTATCAGTTGCCTTAGCCATACTTATCTATAAAATGCATGATGTACAACATGCATATCAAAAAATATAAAAATTAAGGTTTAGGGAGAAATTTTGCATGCATATATGCATGCAGCATCCCTTCCCAACCTATTTTTTTGTTCGATATTCGACCTGTTTGACGTTAATTTTAGTAAAAATATTTTTTTTTAATTATTTTTCTGAAATAACAATTTAAATCAAATTAAAAAACATCAAATAAGGTTAAATGGGCAAATTTGCATGAAGGGAATCTGCAACATTTTTTTTTGGTTCAATACTCGAACAGTATAATGCTTTATGAGTTAAATTTAAAAGAAATATGTATTTGCTTTAAGCTTATTTTAACTGCAATACCAATTTAAATCAAATAAAAAAAAATAAAAAATAAAGTTTAATGAGCAATTTTGCATGCAGATTCCCTCCCTAACATTTTCTTTGGTTTAATATTCGACCAGTTTGGCGCTTCAGGAGTTAATTTTAGTATTGAAATGTTTGTTTTGAGCTTAATTTGCCTGGAATACCAATTCAAATCAAATTAACACATTTTTTAAATCATGAATATATACCTACCTAGGTATTTTAGTTAAGTGAAAGTGAAAATTTATCAGTTCTTTTTATTTTGAATCATTGTTTTTGATAAAATTGTTTGTATAATTATATAATTTAAAATGAATTTACCAACACATTTTAATTTTATTTATTCCACTGTTTACCAAAAAAAAACTTCAATTTTTAGATCAATTAAATCAAAAGTTATTTTCAACCTTTCATTTCAAAATCCAGTTAAAGTTTGTTGATATTAAAAAAAATATAATCGGCTAAAGAATTTAAATATATTTTAATTTCATTACCAACTTTCAACTAACTACAACAGAAGCTGTTATAGAGTCCGTCCCTATTCCCACATCCATATACATAGGTACCTACCAACCAAATCATCATTTATTCTTCTTCTCTCTGTTTGCCTTTCTATTTTTAGCCATCAACAAAAATTATTCATTTCTTAAAAAAAACAAAAAAAAAATCACTTAAAACAAAATAAAAAAAAAAATGATATGAAATCTTCCCATATGTACTGTACAGTACATACTTGCATTATATGAATGCACATTTAAACATGACAGCAAATTGAAACGCTCTCGCACAACAAAAAATAAAAAAAAATAATAAAATCTTCGAGCTCTTGATCCCACCAACAGTTTACCCACATCACCCTGTTCCATCTACTATATATTATATATAATATAGATATATACATATATTTATCTCTACCTATCCCACCCCCCTGTGCTCTCAAAAAAAAATCGCTCAATTAAGCTTGCTTTGACACATGAGACCTACCACACACCTAACTGGTCAGCATGAATGTCAAACGTAAACTGTGCGACTGTGAGACTATGAAACTGAGCAGTCATTGCACAGCATGTGTAAACAACTGCAGGTAGTGTAGTGTTTTAGCGTGTAGAGTAGACGTAGAACGTAGAGCGTAGACAACCAACAACAGCAACAATCCAGCAGCCAACCTATTCAATCTCTCTCGACAGGGTTGTCATCATTTTATACCGTGACTATTAAAATTATTTGAGTTCGAATTCATCCCATTAGCATGACAGAGTCAAAAAGAGTTCAAAAGTTTATTGATTTTAATGTCCGACCAAAAATCCATCCCAAAATTTTGTTCAAAACTTTCCAGGTAAAAAAATTATATCTAACTGAAGCACGTGAAAAAATAAGATTTTTTATTTCTGAAAAAAAAAAAAACACTTATTGGCAACCCTAACTTTAAAAGGCACAGACTTGTGCTGTGGGGTTAAAGAGCCTCATAAAACATGGTAGTGGTGTGCACTTGGTTCGATTATCGCCATACTTTGCTAAAGCATTCAACTTATCGTTCCCAGTCACATGAAATCTGAAATCTCCTCCTCCGCCGCCGCCGTCACCCATCATTGACTACCGCGTAAGAGAGTAGGAGTATAAAACTGATGAATAAAATGTGAAGTATAAATGAAATCCACAAATACATAGGAACAATTTGTATCCATGATTCCATCTCACACTTTATTCACAGGTGCATAGATACAGTTTTTCAAACATTTAACAGTATGTGTCCTCTGCTTAGCAGCAGCAGCAGATTGCTCTCATCGTTTTTGCCCGATGGGTCTTGCTTGGGCTGGGTGGCGTTTTTAATACATTTTCATCACTTCCATTCCACTTTACTCTTTGAACTAGTTTCGTAATGCTCATTTTATTTACTGTTTTGTTGCCCTTTCCACTCCACCGTGCACAGCACACATAAAGCAATATTCTTTGATTTTGCTGCATACACGATTCCAAGAGGAGCTGCTGTTTTATGTGATGAGAAAAATAGTTATTTCATTTTCATTCGTATGGTGGAGGAGAATTATTTATTTTTAACGCTATTTGTGGATTCCTCGCTGGCTCTTCGCATTTCACCTCTCTATCAATGTTTTAAATCTTTAAATGAATTAATATTTTTCTTTTATTCTCAGCTCTTTTTTTAATTTTTTTTTTTTACAGTTTTTTGTTTGTTTCTTGTTGCTCTTTTGCTTTTTGTTTGTGTGTTTTCTTATTGTTGTCATATATACTCCGTCTTCTTACCGATTAAATTTTATTAACGGAGCATAAAATATCACATATAAGTGAAACACTGGTATTGGAGAGCATTTTGTTTTGCGTGAAGATAATCATTTTTTTTTATTGGGTATCGGTGGCGTATGAGTGTTTTTTTTTGTGTTTTGTTTAGTTTAATTTTATTTTTTGTTTTCATTCATGAAACTTAAGGTTGCCAATTTATTTATTTGAATTTAACAACTTTGTTGACATATTTGATTAATTTTTAGTATGAAGTATGAAATGCTAATGAGAACAGTTATTTATAGCATTTTAAGAATGTTGGCATTTAGATAAGTTGCTATATGGATAAATAGGTGTATATATGAATAAATATAAAATAGCGGATGGTTAGAAAAATATTAACACCATATTTTACTGTAGATATTTTATGTTTTACATTTTATGTTTTAATTTGATTTTGTATTAAAGAAATAAGCCCTGGTGTGTTATAAAAATTTAATTGAGTGAAATTTGAATTGAAAAAAATAATTAAAAAATTAGGATTCCAAGAAAAAATCTTTAGAAAAATTCAGCTTTGGAAAATATTCTAAAACGACAATTTTTTTGAATTTAAATTGATTGTTAAAGGCTTGTTCAAGTTGTGCAAGGCGCACAAGGCGAGTTCAACAGTTTCCATCTATATAATATTGTGCAAATTTGGTTGAAATTAACTCATTTAACACTACATAGTGATCTACTAATAGTTATATTAGATGCCTATAAGATGATTTGAAATTGAATTAATGACGTCAATCTCACCTTTAATCTTGATAGAATGTTTGATATCGATAAGACAAAAAATTCAACAAATTCAAGTTTATTTAGATATTTTTATCGTTGTGAATACATTGAATTGAAGAATCAAAAATTCCAAGGAATCAACAACTAGAATAGTTGTCTCGTTTCTACTCCATAAGAGAAAGTACAAAGTACCATTTGAATTTTGACACACGTGCTGTCAAAGCTTACTTAGATTCTTTTTAATCTTCCTGGGCAGTACCTTACAACAATAAAGATACATATACCAATTTAGTTTTTTTTTTATAAAATTGATAATTTTGGTGACAAAATGGCTAAAAATTCCAAAAAAATATTATTAATGTAAAAATTCTGCAGAACTAAAGCCAATTTTTGGAAATGCAGCATAACAATGTTGATCTTGAATATTTATTTGAATGAAATAGACACTGCAAACACATCGATTTTTTAAAATATTAAAAATCTATGATGAGTTCTGTAATAAAAACAATTTAATATTTTTTTATGTAAGTGTAATCTTTTTTATTGTGAAATCACATTCAATCTTTTTTTCATTAATATTCTTTTATACATGATTTTCGAAAAATAATAGGTAAAATCATTTTTTAGCATTTTTAAAAAATATTATTATTTGATTAATCTTGCAATTTAGACTGCTTTATATCTATTTTATTTGATTGTCTATATTTTCTTATTCAAAGAATAATTATTATTCATATTAATATTTGTTAAAAATTAAAAATGGCAACACTTATATAAATATCATTTTTGAAAAGTATTAGAAACAAGCCAATCATCTCATCTCAACACATCTACTGTGTTTAGCTGAAGCTGATCAACCGACAGAAATGTGGTTAAAATAAGAACAAAGTGAATTAAATGAAAAACATTAAACCAAAGCTGTGAAACAACCACAAAGGTGTTTTTCTTTTTTTTTTCTCTTTTACTTTGACATGATTTTAAGAACTATTGTGTTGTATATTTTCTCTTCTTTTTTGTCGTAAAATATTATTTTGTCTTCCATTCCATTTTACACTATTCATTGTATATATGGATAGAGCTTTAACTGTATTTTACTTGTATGAATGTGAATTCTTTGCTAAATATGAACTTATATATTTTAAAAGAGAGTTAAAGAGATTTAAAATTTTAAGGGAGAAAAATAAAATTGGCAGCTGGCACTGGTACTAAACTACTGCCTGTCAGCAGCGGCAGGTATTGGATTTGAATATTAGCTTGAGCATAAAGTGTAGATATTCTTTGTATATGTTTGTTGTTTCTTGTATAATTTTATTTGTTTGTTTGTTTGTTCTCTTGTTGGTATAATATTGTCATGTCACAGAGTGAGTGAGCAATGAGACTGAAAATTGGGGTCTATAAGAGTTGCCATTTAAACATAATAAATACATATTAATGTTAAGAAAGGTAATAGGTATAATAGGTATAAAATAAAATAAAATAAAATAAAATAAAATAAAATAAAATAAAATAAAATAAAATAAAATAAAATAAAATAAAAAAAAAATAAAATAATATAAAATAAAATAAAATAAAATAACATAAAATAAAACAAAATAATATAAAATAAAATAAACGAAATGAAATAAAACAAAAAATAAAATAAAATATAATAAAATAAATTAAAGTAAAGAAAATTAAATTAAACAAAACGAACTTACACAAAATCAAATTGTATTTAAGAAAATAAAATAATATAAAATAATAAATGTTGCAGTAAAATTATTTCTTTTTGTAGAGTTTTACCATTTATCAAGAATTTTTAAGATTTACGATTTATAAGAAAGTGATTTTTGCCATATGCTGTTTGGACATCTGCGCACCTGTAACATTAATGAAATTTGAATTAAAGCCTAAATGTATGGGAATATTTGCTTTAAATTTGATACAAAATATTTTAATGGGATTTCTTAGTGGGAAATATCTATCTAAGCAAAAAAATTTTCACGACTTTTTAGAAAATCGTCTTATTTAGCTACTTCCATATATTTCGTTAGAAGATGCAGTATTTTTATTTTTTTGGTTAAACATTAGCATTTTGAGAACTTCAGAAAAAATCGTTTCGCTTAAAATATTTTAGGAATAAGTTGAATGAAAAATAAAAATGAAATGAAGAAGAAATAAAATTAACTATCTATAACTAGGTAGATATGTACCTACAAAAAGAAAGATTACGTTTTGCGATGTATACCTTACCTACCTACCTCTATTTAGATCTAAGACATCCAATTTAATTCATTCCTTCTGTGTATTTCAATACCTTATACCTTCTTTAAAGTACCTAAGCACATCTGTTCATTTAAGTAATTATAAAAATTAAAATAAAACCACTAAATATCCCCTAAGTTACAAACGATACTAAAAGAGTATAAAACCTTCATAAATCACAGAAATTTACAAAACCTTTGTGAACATCATAATTTAAGTTTTCTTTTTAGTTTAGGTATAGATATGTGGCATTGTGCATGTTTTCCGTTTTTATTTTTTTTTGTTTTTCATACCTTCCGCTTTTTTCTAAGTGCAATTAAATTACATGCTCCAAATATCCTGTAACGTCCACAAAAATATCCCTAAAAACGATACAAAAACAAATACTCCTATCTATACCAAACAGCACACACATGATAGTAGGTATACTCTCTATTCAAGTTCCGGTCCTTGGCTTTACGAACTGTTACTGTTACTGTTTTCTTTTTTTTTTTTCTCACCACCATGTCATTTTTACTACCCTTCGACACACTTATACAAACATTATAATATGTATACATCTGCAAACAAACTTTAGAGGATTCTTCTCAATATAGTTTATGAACAGAAGAGTATAGAGGATGCCCACCACATACCATCCACCATCCGAATTGAGCCAAGAGTCCCGTCCGTTACGACGTATCTAGAGCCCCTATCTAGATTAACAAAGAAGCCATGAAACCAGAGGAGAACGGCTGTTATAATAGAAGAGCGAGTATATTCTGTATATTGTAATGCGACCAGAATTTATGTGATGTATTTGTTGCTAACTGAAGCCTTAAACACATTATTGAAGAAAGCGAGTAGATATTCGGTTTTTCAAAATTCCTGTTAATATGGACACAACTATGCTATAGATGAATAATTGATTGATTTACATATACCTTTAATTAAATTTAGTACATTCGAATTTTGTTCATTTAAATTTTTTATCTTGTTCCAACAATAAGATTTTTTAACATTCTATTTCACATTATATTTACAAAAAGTAAAAATCTATTGATAATTTCGGAAATGAAAAAAATTTGAGAATTAACGCAAAACTTTTAAGACAGAACTATGAACAAAAAAAAAAACAAATGACAAGTTAGCCTCATCATTCTAAAACAGAGCTGTACTTAATTTAGGGCTACATTAAATGAGCGAGTGCCAAAATTTTGTATTTATATATCTACTCCAAGTTTTTCTTAAAATATTATTGAGATAATCATCCTTATAGTGAGTTTAATTCCACTCGGAAAAGTTGACATTTCATTTTTCGCCCATGAGTTCCACCCAAAATTTCATGTTCCAAAAATACCTCGTATTCATTTCAGCCTAAATTTTCAATATTTTTAGTAGGAGAACGAAATTTCGTTCGGTTGCATAGCTTTTGAAATTCCTGGCGAACAAAAAATTTGTAGGTGAAATATTTTTCCGGTGAAAGTCACAATAAGGCTGAATATTTGTAAAGACAGGATCCTGAAAAATAAATTTAGGAAACAGAATATTCATTTGATGATCAGAATTTCGTATTAAAAAGTTTTGAAGATTTTTCTGGTTGGTTATGGGAGCTTGGGTATACGCACAGTAAAAACAAACTTCATGCTATCTCAGACCGTGATGTAGTGGCGTCTGATATTTCAGACTGTAATTTATTGGCGTCTGCTATTTCAGACTGTAATTAAGTGTCATGTGCTATCTCAGACTGTAATTTAGCGGCCTCCGCTATCTCAAACTGTAATTTAGCGGCATCCACTATATCAGACTGCAATTAAGCGGCGTCTGCAGACTACAATCTCAGACTGTAATTTAGTGGCGTCTGCTATCTTAGACTATGATTTAGTTGATACTGCTATCTCAGTCAGCTTTCTTTTGCATTTTATAAATTTAGTTGTAAGAATATATGAATTTTGGTTATACAAAATTATAAGAACCGGTGATTGATGAATAAAGAACCTCGATAACACTAAAGTTTGTTGCTTCTTTGGTAAAACCTTGGACCAGACGAGCATAGCTCAGCCTAGAATAGAAAGCATCTCCCAGTTTTAAAATTTAGTTAATTTCAAATTAAGTTCTCTAAAATCATGTGCTTAAATTTTGAACTAAAATATTTAAGTAATTTTAATTATTTTTAACAGAGTTTATTTATCAGCATCCGGTATATCTGTACCAACATTAAATGGAGGGTAAATAATAACGGGTGATTTTTTAAGAGGTTTAGAACTTTTTTTTTAAAAAAAACACAAAAAATTCGAAAAAATGAATGAAATATTTATTTGAATCGATAGTTTGAACCTTGCAATTTAATGTTTAAAGATAATTTCATGCAAATGTTGACCGCGGCTGCGTCTCAGGTAGCCCATCCGCTGAGTCCAATTTTGGCATACTCTTTCACACATATCGGCCGGTATCTCACGAATGAATGCATGGATGTTGGCTTCCAGTGCGTCAATCGAAGCGGGCTTGTCCCTATAGACATTAGCCTTGACATACCCCCCCAAAAAATAGTCTAATGGTGTCAAATCGCACGATCTAGGCGGCCAATTGACCGGCCCGAAACGTGAAATTAACTGTTCACCAAACTCGCCTCGCAATTGCGCCATTGTTTCGCGTGCTGTGTGGCATGTGGCACCGTCTTGTTGAAACCACATATCATGCAAGTCAAGAACTTCCATTTCGGGCAAAAAAAAGTTTGTTATCATCGCTCGGTAGCGTTCACCATTGACAGTAACGCTGCGATTCGCATCATCTTTGAAGAAATATGGCCCAATAATGCCGCCGGCCCATAAACCGCACCAAACAGTGGCTTTTTCGGGATGCATTGGTAGCTGTTGCAATGCTTCTGGCTGATCTTCACTCCAAATGCGGCAATTGTGCTTATTTACGTACCCATTCAACCAAAAATGAGCCTCATCGCTGAACACAATTTTTCGATAAAAAAGCGGATCCTCGGCCAGCTTTCCAAGAGCCCATTCACCAAAAATTCGGCGTTGTTGTTCATTTGTAAGACGATCCATGGTTAAATTGCAAACCAAACTGAAGCTGTTTGACAGTGACACAAGGTACTAAACAGACGTCAGCTGTCAAAACCAGTGTTGCCAAAACCAAACCAGCTAAAAAATCACCCGTTATTTCCTCGAGGTCTAACTTTTAAAAAAATTGGTCTATTCAGTCCGCCAGCCTTACTCACTCCAAAAATAAATTTACATATTCTGATTTCTTTCATGTGAGACAGAAAAAGTAAATGCAGGCAAACAATTTTCAGCTTTAAATTCTGAACATTTCTTGTCTGAGTTCAAACTATTTGAAGTTATTATTTAAAAAAAAAATATACTGAAACAAAGTTTCATCTTTTTGGATACCACAATTTTCAAATTATGACAATTCAAAATTTGTTTTAAGGAAATTTTAAAAATTAAATTTTTGAATACAAGATTTTGACAACAAAAAAAAAACATAGGTACCTTCTGAGTTAGGGCCTTTAATACAAACAATCCTTAACTGCACTCAATACTCCTGAAGCTGGAATGTTGCATTTTTGTATAAAAACAGTCAGAAAAAAAAAATAAAAAAAAAATTAATATAAGAAACGAATAAAAAATGGAAGCAAAAACCAACTAAGGCGAACACAATTTTATTTTAGCAACTTCCGCTGTACAGTTTATCTTCTCTTATGCCCATGCCTCTGGTTATCCAACCACCCAATCTCTACCCCATACCCATCGTATATATGTTGCCGCCACAACTGAATGCAGTTGAAAGAACTGCAACAGGACGACGACGATGTCGACGAATACTGCGATGAGGACGAGGACGAGAACGACTATAAGCTCGAAATTGTGCGCGCTATTCATTTGTAGGTACCTATCCCTGGGTTTTGAATTTGCTGCATCCCACCACCCATCACCACCAGAATAACCATAATCAAGGAGCACAACACAGAGAGCATTCGCTATTCGCATCCATCCATCTAGCTATCGTTGGATCTCATGAGACTCCCTTCTGATGGGTGATGGAGGAAGGGTTGTAATATTTTTGTAGGTATATGTATGTGTGTTTGGTGGATTCTCTAAATCTTTCTACCGTATTGTGCACCCACTATAATATAGGTATACGACGACTATATACGACAACCTCCTGGCATCTCTGTCCTCCTGTGTGACCTCGTTCTCAGGACTTTTTGTGTGAGTGTGGATGGATGCCTACACGTGAGAGGGTATATATGTATAAACATTTATTGAGGTTGAAATGAATGTTTGGTTGGGTTTGAGTTTGAGTTTGAAGATCGGCTATGTCGAGTAGAGTTGCGGTGTTGATGGGTGGCCATGGTTATATGTAGTATACTCGTATACTTGGGAAGGGTGGACACGAAACCCATTAAAAAATTACATCTCACATGTGGAAGGCAAGGTACCTACATATATATGGGATGTGTATCACTATCAGTGATGCCATAAGTCCTGGTTAAAAATCCAACAGTGTTAAAAATCGATTTAGGAAATTAACACAATAATCAAAGAACTTTAAAAAATATTGTTTATGCATATAAAAACGCAAATACTGTGGCAACTCTGTTCAATTTAACGAAGGACATGCTTCTTCGTCCAATTTGAGAAAATAGGCAGAATTTATTTAAAAGCCAAAACCATTTTAGTTTGTGTTTATTTATTATAACTGCTAAAATACCAAAATTTAAAGTTAAAAAGTTTTAATTTACAAAATTATAAAACAGGAATTTTATTCGCTGGCCATCATTCCAACTATTTTAAATTTTCACCTATTTTCATTCTGAAAGTATTCAATGTATGGCAACACTAGCCTTGGTTAAAGTTTGCTACTGAATCAAAATGAAAAACATACATACATAGGAAGAAGTATAGGTATAGAGAGTGTTTCGAAGGACGAACACTATAGGTATAGCAAGGCAAAATGACTCCCCAGTTGTGAAGAGCTTGGCATGAAAGTCAAATATTTCTTATCTAATTGAATGTGATAGTATGGGAAGCGAGGATATGGCCTAGAGTGAGAGTAGTAGGTAGGTAGGTACGTACCTATACATATAGTCTGATTCTGAACAGATTGTACAGTATATCTACGTATACCTAAATGTATTTTATGTCCTCCACTATACCTATAGGTTCAAAAATTGAAACAACTTTTAAGTTTTTTTTTTTGTTTTTGTGGAAAAAATATAAGATTATTAAGAGGTTTATGTTTCTTTGCTTGTTTTTTTTTTTTTTTTTTGATTTGTGTATGTTCATGAGAGAATATTAAAAATGAACCTTTTTGTATAGAAGATAAATAGGTACATAGATATTATATGTATGTATTAATATGGAAATAATTTTGTTTTATGAGTTTAAAGTAAAATTGACGTCTAACAAAGGTTTTACATAGATGTTTTTTTGTACCAAAATAAAATGAACAACTGGATATAGCACGAAATTTTTAAGGCCATAACGTGGCTAGACATTTAAGATAACGGTATGCACCTTGACTTATTGATTGTAATACAATTTTTTTTAATAGGTACAATTAGCTAATTTTTCTGTCGGAAAAGCATGAAAAAGAACTAAACTAATAAAAATTAGGTAGGTAGGTATTTGAAATTAAAAAAAAAAATTACAAAAATTAAGCATTTTTCTTAAAAAATCTTTTATCCTTTTTCTTTACCTACTTGTGTAAATTTTTCGCGAAAAAATTAAAACAAAAATTTAATAACATCACTTTAGAAATATGTACATAAACATACCGGTAACTTAAAAAGTTTAATCAAAAAAACAGATTTTTCTTAACAATTTTTAAACACGTCTTGTGCTTTAAATTTAAAATTTTTAAATTAAATTAATTATTTTAGAAGGTTTTTTTTTTTTTAATAATACAAATTCTATATACTACTGAAATACATCAGCCAAGTAGAAGACTTAGCAGTATTTTATGTGGACTTTGTTGAATTATTTATTCAAAATAGCTTTTAACGGCCTTTAAGTCCTACAAAAATTGGCGACAAAATGCCAATTTTTGTAGGACGTAAAAGCCGTTAAAAGCTATTTTAAATCAAATTAAATTATTGTTTTAAATTTACTTTAAAATATAAAAAAACCGCTTCATGCAGTACTTGTTCTCTTTTAAAAAAAAAACTTTCTCATAAAATTTGGATTTCTTATAGGTCCTTAAAATAAATAAACTGCTTTTGCGGCCTCCAAAATGAGAATATAAAGCTTTTGGGTTCTAACATGATTATTTTAGTAAAAACTACATAGTTTAGCTGATGTATCAGTGAGGCAAAAGTTTTTTTTTTTAAATAAAATTGAACAAATAGAGACCAAGCGCCACAAAAAGGAGTCTGATAATCGGCGTGGCAGTCGTGAAATAGCTATAATTCCAGGCTCCAGCCTATAAAAACTTGGTGGTAGCTCACCCAAGTGCAGGGCCGGCCTCAGCCAAACTTGCGCGCTGTGCAAGATTTGTAGTAAGCGCCACTTTTTATATGTGCACACATCACATGGGAAATGGTAGTACATATATGTTTGCGCAAGATCAGATTTCATTTGTGTTAGGCAAAAACGCCAAAGGAAATAACTCCCAAATCGATTTGGAAATATCGGCCAAAAAAAGAATGGAAATATCGCCGAAATTTATATTTTTCCAAATCATAAAAATTAACATTAACATTTTCAATATTAATTGTTTTTGTAAAATTTGGGTGTTATTTCTTCAATTTTGGGCGATCAAAAATTTTTTTTTTTAATTCTTTCCTAAATTTTGGGCGATATTTCCAAAGTGAAATTTCAATAAGATAATCTTAAAAAAATCGCGGCGCATAAACAGTGAGGTTTTTCTGGATTTTTTTTGGCGATTTTTCCAATTCTGGACGTTATTTTGACTTTTAAAATTTGTATTTTGGGCGTTCTTTCCTTTTAACAAAAATTACAAAATTGGAAATAACGCCTTAATCGAGCCAAAAAAAAAACAACAACAATTGTTCAGAATTTCTTTGGGCGATATTTCCAAATCAATTTGGGCGTTATTGCCTAACGCCAATTACATTTCTTGCTCCTGGTAATGCGCCCCCAGAACTTTGCGCTCTGTGCATTTGCACATCTTGCACACATGGTTGGTCCGGCCCTGCCCGAGTGTTGTTGTTTCATTCAAACCTTCAATATTAATGTGATGGTGCGAAAGCTTGGCAGCCTAACTGCAAATGTGTTATCACACAAAAAACCCCTTCAAAACTTTAGGTAGTTAGGGCTCTCACACTAATTATTGAGTTTTTGGACTTGTAAACTTTTTACTCTAAAGGTTTTTTAAGAAGTACTTTCAGTACCTTTAAAAAAAAAAGTACCTTTCAGGGCCGCAGAAAGAATAGAATAGAATCGATTGCTGTGAGTATTTTCGAAGTTTTGGTAAAACTAGGAAACATCAATTACAAAACTTGAATTATTGCAGTAATGTTTTCAAAAATCAGTTGTTAACTTTAAACTCATACAACATAGAAATTTCGGAGCAGACTATTTATGGTTTCAATTAAACAACGATATATTTTATTATCGACGTTTTCCGAGCTATTTCTTTTTCACTCCTACTCATTTTTCATGGACCATTTTCATAAAAACCCGGGAGACTCCCAGTCCACTAGACTAAAAATAAATATTGATATTTAACACCCTGACAAAAACTGACGAAAGTTTTGATAATTGAGAGTTTTGGAGACATTAGCAAATTACAAGAGTATTGTAAAATATCACTGAAATTTCGATCAGTTTTTTCATTAAATTGAGTTTTAATGCACCAAAATTCAATGTTAATTAACTGATTATTGACAATCGTAATATGAGGGTTAGTCTTTTAAAACAAATAAACTTTTTTAATTTTTTTGTAATTAAAAACTTAAAATTTCGAATACCTATTTCCGTAGTCAATAATAGCTATTTAAACTTTTCAGATACAAATTTTACCCGATATAGGATTAAAAAATAACACAATTCTCTGAGAGACATAGGCCGAAAAGGTTTTCTGAAAATAAAATTTTTAAGAAAAACCGTAGGAATATTGGAAATCGCTATGAAACAAGTTTCATGAAAACTAACCCATTCGTTAATGTTTTATACGAGTAGCTGAGAAGACATATTTATCTTTCCTATCGCAGTTTTCTATAATATTTCATACAAATTTTCTAGTTCGATTTTTTCCGAATGCATAACTGGCCATGTAATAAGTAGCTTAACAAGTAAAAATCTTTGAAGTCAAAGCAAAATGCGTAGAAATTCTTCATTGGATGTTTATATGTTGTATAAAGGACGCATATTTAATTGAGGGTCACATTTGATTGGGGTTTATAACTATAACAAAAGACCATCATCAAAAAAACAAATATATGTATGTACTATACACACATTAACTTACTTAATTTTACTTAAAGGCTATAAACGCAGAGAAGGGGACAGTATAATGTTGTTCATGCAAAATCAACCCTTAACTGCAATATTATAAATGAAGAAAATAAAGCACAATTTCGTATTTCCTGTAACATTAGTCAGGACATTTTTCATAGCAGTTTTTGTGTCAATATTTCTTAACTCACTCACTCACAAAGCAAACTAGGTATATGAACAAAACAGCAATTTTACCCATTAACACAGGAATGAAGAAAGGGATATTATTTATATGAATTGTGTTCTATAACAACAACAAGTTAAGGGCTGAGCTTCATGCTCAGGGATGTTTTTTTTTTTATAGGAAACTAAACTTATATGAAAAGAAAAATGAGCTCAGTGACCAACTTATTGTAAATATACATTCAAACATATCAAATCCAAATGTACAAAACATTTTCTTATATTTTATATTCATTCTTTTTCAGGAGAATTTTATTATTTTACTTTGACCAGCACCACGACCACAAGCACAAGGACGACGACGATGACGATGGTGACGGCCATCAGGAAATGCGTGAGGATTTTTTTTTCTTTGGCTTCTTTTCGAAAAAAATAAATAACAATAACCTCATGCTATATTACTGTATTATAAATGTATATCTAATAAAGGAATGAGAGTTATACGAAAACTTACTTGAAAAGGGAGGAAAAAGTATTTTTGTGTGTTTGATTTGATAAGAATTAAGGACATGGCCAGACCAAAAACAACTTCTTCAATTAACTTAATTAGCTTTGTATTATAGCTATTTGAATATGAGGAGCAGGCGACACTCCTATTTCAAAAAACAAAATGACCGAAATAAACAACAATTTTCTGAGGAAATCAAGTTATACTCAATAATGAAAAAAAAAAAAACCACCACACTATTGCGTGAGAGAATAATAATAGTTTTCATGTCCTTAATTTTAGCAAATTCTCACACCTTATACAATTGTATCGAGAAATGGTTGAATATTGATTATTAAACTTTTGCTAATTTGTTCGAAACGATCAATAATTGTTTTCTTTGAGAATTGTATGTAGGTAAGTATTTAATATAACCACAGTTTTTCATTCGTAAAAGAAATATTTAACTTATGAGTAATAAACTACACAACCTTCTTGGTTAAATAGTTCAAGGCTATACCTACAGTGGCTAAGCATTAAAGATGTACCTAATTAGGGTGGTTAGCAGGAGTGGACTGGGCCACCGGGCAACCAGGATTTTGCCCGATGGGCCTCTGGGGCGAGCAAAAAGTGGATGAACGCCCCTGCAATACAAAAATGGATTTCTGTAGAACTTACAATAAATATTAAGATCTAGATTTACAGTAAATATACAGCTTTCGTGGCCCTAAAAAAATTTCAGGGAGTCCACACAGCTCAGTTAACTAACTGCAATGAAGATAAATCTGTTGGTTTCCCAAAAGATTAATTTAAAGAAATCAATAGTTTTGCTGATGGAGACCCACTGCCTACACTTAATTTCATTGTGCTGTTGTAGGCCCAAGGGGGTCGTGCGAAGGCCCCCACAGTAATGTTAGATAATTTAAAGGGAAATTCTTTCTAAACAATACGTGCTCTATTTATTTTATATAGGTAGTTTCAGTTAGTTTAGAGGAAAAATATGTTATGAAATTGGACTCCCGTAGGCCCCAACTGTTAAAATTGAGCTCTTGTAGCCTTAAAGCGTTCACAAAAGGCCCCTGCAACTTTATTGATGACTCTTAGAAAAAGTATTGTGCTGTTTGGGGCCCCCACAGTACACGCAGGCACTTTGAACGAAACTATACTTGAGGTTGCCACACTAAAACTTGAACTAACTTAGCCCCAATGGTAAAGTAAGGAAGTGACCAAATTACTCTTACATAAATTTTATATTCTATAGGTTTTTGAAATACTTTCAGTTCAAGCTTTTACATAAAATTTCGGAGTCACAGAAACAGAAAATAAAATAACGATATTTCGATTGCTGTTAGTATTTTCGAAATTTCGCTAAAAGTAGGAAACATCAATTTATAAAATTTGGTTTACTTTACCAATTTTTTCAAAAATCAAGTTACATTTTTCGCAATGTTTTTCACGGTGTTTTTCACTCGTTCTACTCATTTTACTATTTTGTGGCCCCTTTTTTAAAAGGGAGGCTCTTTGGCTCCCAGTCCGCCCCTGTTGGTTAGTTAATACAATGACAAAAGTTATGAGCAAATGTGAAAAGGCCAAAAGTAGCTACTAAACTAATTGATTTCTGTTTTGAATACTTTAGGATTTTTAAATTTAAGCCAGGTTATCATTCTTTACAAAGTAAGAAAAAGATGAAGCAAGAACTTCATATTGACAGTTAAAGTGCAGAACCTTGAAAAAAAAACCTACCACATTTTGTATCGCGTAAATGTTAAATGTTCAGAACAACAATGTTTCGCTGAAATTGCAAAAAGGATTTGATATTTCTGAATTTTTGTATTAATACCTAATATTATTGTTGAGTTTTTCGACTATCGAGCTGTTGTGCACTTTAACCGTCTATGTAATAGGCAAGTTCAGGAAAATGATATTTCGGATACATTTAAATTCATGAATCGCTCAGCAAACTTTCTCAGTTTTTCTTACAAAATAGTGAGAAACAAAAATTGGATTCAATTTCACACATTTTGACTTTTTTCTGAGTTGATCTCATTTTCTTGACGTGCCTAATAGTCGAACGCTGTTTAAAGTTTATGTCCAATCCGAACGAAAAGTTACTTTGTGAAACGTCAAATGCATAAGGAGCCCAAAATCGTGAAAGATGTCAAACCTCCCAACTAACAAACTCTCCAGAGCTAAACTCTCGAAATCTGAAAAAATTTGATACCTCAAGAGTATCTGGAGTTCAAGTACCAAAAGTATTGCAATAGGAGGATCATTAATAAATAATAAAAGTTCAAATTAGTAGATATATTTTCAACCGCATATGTTTTTTGGTTCACATATCGTCACCTGAATGCAAGAACCAGCTAACTCGATTTTTAAAATTTTTGAGATGTTTGGGTTTTTGCTACTTTGAATCGATTCGCATCGAAATTGTAACCTTTACTACAACCAGTAGCGCAGAATAAACATGGTGTTATTATTTTATCAATATACTATCATGCAAAAAATGGAGTGTAAAAAAGAGGCCAAAAAGTTTTTTGCGACTTTCTCAAAAATTCGAAAATTGAGTTAGCTGGTTCCTGCATTCAGGTGACGATATTATGTGAAACACAATAAATATAATTTATCGCCATTGTAACGCATAATAACAACTTATTGACTTACAAAATAAATATTCTCACACAAGTCTTTCAGCTTTTGACATAAGACTTAAACACAGAAATAACAAAATAATTTGTTTCTCTCTGAGAAAATGCTAATTGAGAAAGTAATTTTTTAAAGTTTACAAATATGTACTCTGTTCTTTTTTTGTCGAATCTCATTGGTTGAGATGCATTCTCATATCAAGGAGGTAAGAGCCTCCCATAACTAGGCCATTTAAAGCTTTTAACAGTGTTAAAAAAATCTATTAGTATCTAAATGATTACTTTTAGCTCCCTTACTATAGTCTAGTTAAGCTCTTGGAGCACGAGAGGAAAAATGTTGCTTGGGCTAGGCTGTCATTCGAGTTTACCTACAAGCTTATAGTAAGCAGTTGTTTTACAATAAATGTGAAAATGGACACAAAAAGGAATTAAAAACAAACAAATAATGTAAAGAAATGAGTTTTGAAAGGTGATATATGCACGAAGGTTTCGCAACTTCAAAAATGGAATATATTTTATAAGTGAATCAATTTGCAACCAGCTGTTGAAAAGAACTCTTCACTTCCGAAAACAAAAGTTAACGAAAATTGGAAGAAAAGAAGTAAATCGCAATTATGGGTGCACTCCATGCATTCCTTGTATTCGTTCAGTTTCGTACGAGCACTGGCCTTTGAACTATTAATAGCTCTGTCTTAAAACAAAAATGACAATAGTGTGAAGACAAAAACAAGAACCAGAAAAAGATATCCAGCTGATACATCCATGGCTCTAATCCCAGAATATAAAGATAAAATTATAGTACTTAAAAGGCAAAATTATAATATGATATAAGCAAAACAAACATAAGCTAATGTCAAAAAGCCAAGCATACATCATAATATCTTAATTTATTTCGATACAAGTTCGAAACAGCTATTAAAACTGTTGGCTTTTATATCGTTATTTCTGTTTTTAACCGCAATTGATTTGTCAGATTCATTTATGCACCGAGCGATTATGATCGTTCTTGCTTATGTTTACACTTAAGTGAACGAAACTAAGAACGAATCGGAGCTGGACTCCATTATGGTAAATCAACATGGATTGTATGTATTCGATCGTTTGATTATGCCTATTATTGTGGTCGTACAAAAAAAAGAAACGAGAAAAAGGAAATCATATGACCTGGCGATTATTGCAGGCTGTTATTTTTCGTTAAGTTTCGTTCAATTTTACTTTAGCAACAAATGAGTGTTCTTGAACAAACTTTTCTTGAATGAAATATTTGGTGAAATAGCAATACATTTATTTCTTTCACTTAAGGACATTATGGGTGAATTCTACTTTTGACGATTTGGAGGGCAAATTTTTGTTGTTTTAGACATTAGCATAAGTAAGCTTACGACTATAATATTTACCTTAAGCCAATTGGAAGACAAAAGGAAAACAAAATAATATGACATAATATTATGACATAATATTCAAAATATTCTTTAATTTCCAATATTTTGAGGATACAAAATGTCCATCAACAAAAAATTATTCAAATTGTTTCTCAGAAATAATCAACAAACAACGCGCACCACATTAAAAATACTTTAAAGTCTAATTATTGAAAAAGAATATTCAAAAAATATTAGTTATTCAAGGCATATAATTTAAAAAAATACCGAAGCTATTGTTCATATTTATTTCCACTAACGAAAATTATTCTTAAATACCAAATTAGAAGCCCATTAAGATGGTTTTCTCGGAACACAAATCTTGCACATTAATATTAATTTGTCTATACAAAAACTGAACTTGACCTTTCCATCACCCCAAAGAAGAAGCTAAAGCTTATATCAATCTAAAAAGATAATATGTATACAAACAAAGAAGGGCGTGCATGGATTAATTAACGTAATCTTTAATCTGTCCGATTAATAAGCCGTTATACATCTTCGAGTGTGCGCTTCCACAATATGTATAAATACCAAGGGATTATGCTAATATTTTTGCTCCCGACAAATTGAAATTGGATATGAACTTTGATTTAAATGAGCGGCACTTAGCGGATCGCCAAAATGTTTTTAGCAAAATTCCCAAATTGCCCTAATGGCTTGGTCATCATATACCAATAATATAGCTTTTGATCCAACATAAGTATCATAAAAAGCCGGTTCCTGGTTGGCGCGTGATTTTTCGATTCCAGAACAACAACAACCCGTTTTCTGCCACAGCACCGCGCCGCGCCGCCCAAGGTGGAGGTCCAAAATACATAACAAGTGATTACTCAAGAAGTCACAGGCTTGGAGGCTAAACTCATTTAAACCTCGTGTGACTTGACTCTTTATACTATAGACTCCGAGCTATTGGGTTCTATGATTTATTGCCATTGCTTCGAACTCGACGAACCCGAGCCAGACTTTACACCACAAAGGCTTGTCACTTAACGCGGTAGGTAAAGCTGACAACTCTATAGAAATATTTTCAGAGCTCAAAACTCCAACAGAGCTCCTTGTTGGTAGGTACCCCTCATGATGATGGGTGAGTGAGAAGGAAACAAATAACATGGAATTCGTGAAGTATAGAAGTGGCGTAAAAGAGTGTTTATACCTCACGAGAATATTTCCGAGTGTTTTCTTTGAATGCCTCATCGACATTCCACAATCGTAGTAAAGTAGCTGAAGGGTGATTGCTTCGTTTTGGTTTTTGGTTTTTGGTTTTTTGTTTGTTTTTCTTGTTTCTTACAAGTCTGATAGCCTGGTTAGAGGGAACTCTATGCTACATGGTCTGGCTACTGCTGCATTGCAGTGGGGAGTCTCTCAATACTTATTCGTTTGGTGGTGGAATTTTTCGGATGCGACAAGTATTTTCGGGTTCACTTCACACGATGACTATGAAAACGTTTGATATCGTGAGATTGTTGTTGGTTTAAAAAGAGACTCCCACCCAATAAGTATGCCTCACATACAATTTAGTACATATTGTCAATGTGGTTGGATCAGTTCAATGAATTGTTTATGAAAAAAAAAATAAATAAAAAGAAAAAACCAAAAAGGGATTGGAGATTTTATTTTAGTGAAAGACTATGAGATTCGGAGATGCGCATTATGGATATATGTATGTATGTAAGTATGTGGGATGACAAAATTCTAAGTCGTATGTTCTTTTGGAAAAAACATCTTGAAATCAATTGTAAGAAAGTCAGATGGGGGTGTCTAGACAAAATATTAAAATAAATGGGTGGACAAATACCTACTTGATTAGAATTTTATGAAAGTTGAGAAAAAAAAACCTATTATTATTAGAAATTTGATTAAATATAATTTTAGTTTTGAAGGCATTGAATTGTGGTCGTTGGATACTTAAAATTTAGTAAACTTAATTTTGAATTTTCCCCTGTGAAGATGTTGAGTGGGAAAAAATCATATTTATATAACCTAAAATAATATTAAAACATTTTTTGGTTAAAGGAATTTTTTCCCAATAATTCGGTAGAAGTGTGTGCTCCTGATCCTATTAATCTCCCAAGGTAATCGGCGCTTTTAACAGTAGTATTTGATTTATTTTATTTTATTTAAAAATAGTCCCACAGGACATTAGGAGCCCATAAAATACATTACTTTCAGCATTGTAATTTGTATGGTACCTACAGTCAAACTAAATTTTGAAATCACATAAATTTGTAACAGGCTCGACTGTTCCTTTATTTGTTTTTCAAATTCTAAAGTCTTAAAAAGAGGTAAAGAGTTTTACTACCCCATGCGCTTTCCCCCAATTTTTACCCCTCAATTTATTCCAATTCCCAATGGTCATAGAAAAAAATTGTGTGTCCCAATAAAAAATATTTATTTTTAGCTAATTTTTAAACATTTGTATTCTGCGCCACCTATCGGAAAACTTAAAAACTAATAATTTCGACGCATTTCTTATTTCATTAAAATATATTATGTAAGTTTAAGCTGAATCGGATTGTTATTTGTTTAAGTTTTTCGCTATTTTTGAGATTATGGTGTTAAGCGCCATCTAATTAAACAAATATGTATTACTTTTGATCTTTGTAAATTTATCACTTCATGTGAAAATTGTAAGACTTTCAGATAAATCGGATGGTTATATTTTTGAGTTTTTAGTTTATTTTGATATTTTTGTGTTCAGCGCCACCTATTGGCGAACTATAAAAAATAATTTATTTATTTAGATTTTGGTTTTTCTTACTTATAACATCAAATATAATTGTGGTTGTCCGCTTATTGATAGTTGGTTTTTGAATTTTAGGCTTATTTTGATATGTTGTTAATCAGCGCCATCTATCGGAAAACATGAAAACTATTTTTACATTTTATTTACATTCACTTCACATTTCTTAAAAAAATATGTAGTGTAGATCAATGGTGTGGTTAGTTTTTGAGTTTAAATAGTTTGTATACATATCATATTGTTGTTTAGCGCCATCTATCGGAAAACTTTAGATTTATGTGTAGGTACTTCTCATTTAACAACAAATACGTGGTGGAAGTTTGCTCAGTGTTTGTTAATTTATTGAGTTTTTAAATTATTTTGACAGGTTGGTTCTCAGCGCCATCTATCGGAAATATTGAAAAAAACATTAATTTGTTAATGTGCATGCACTTCACATTTCTTTAGAAATATATAGGTACCTACTGTATGTTTTAGGTCAATCGTATGGTAAGTTTTTGAGTTTAAGGTGATTTTAAAAGTTTGTTGTCCAGCGCCATCTGTCGGGAAAATAAAAAAAAAATATAAATCTTGTCTTAAGTTTTAGGTTAGTCGTTTTAGCTAAATTTGATATCTAATTATTCAACGCCATCTGTTGGAAAACTTAAAAACCTTGTATTTTACATAAATTCGATAATGTAAGGTTAAACCTATCAAGTCAAAACCACGTTCAAAATTTAAAACTTATCTTCCCATATATGTTCATATGTACCTATATATAAAAATGTAATTGAATCTATTTAAGCAACAAGCATTACTTAGATATCTTTTTAAAGGTAAATAATGCTATCATTTCTTTGTATCAGCTTTGACTTTGCCTGTCAACGTCAGAAGATATACCTTGTTGTTTTTTTACTTCATGGTTTTTTCCTTCTTTAGAATTAAATCCTAATTTTCTATTTCTCTATTTATATTATTAAAAATAAAATAAAATAAAATAAAACTTAAACTTAAAAACTTTAAACTAAATAAACAAAACAAGACAACTTCATCCTTCGAAATATCTAGCCAAAGTCCACCAAACATCACAATCGCTGCCATATACCAAAGGCTACTTCAAAAATATTTCCAAAGAAAACAGAAAAGCATAAGGTAGTAAAAAGCTTCGTTTCTCTATATAAATATATGTATGTACATAGGTACCTATGCGCCTTTTGATTCGAAGTCTCTAGATTCAAAACCAAACCATTCTTATAACCTCTGATGGGCAAGAAGAATAAGACATAAAAGGCGACCGAAATGCACCCAAGTGAAATTCGAAATAAAAAACAAAAAACCAAGAAAACATACAAACGATATGGACGACGACAAAACTTTTATACACAATCCTATTTCACCCCCTCCCTATCCACCCACTCCTCTACGCACATTCTATAATATTCCTATCTTTGCTCTTAAACTTTGCCGCCTTTGGTGTAGAACTTGCACTGTGTAAACTGGTAAACTGTGTTGGTATATCTCAAAAAAGCTGCTAAATTTATTCCGACAATTTGAGTGAAAATCTTTTGCGTCTTCCTTTGTGTGTGCAGATACAGAAGCAATGCACAGCTACATATGTACCCAACCATAGAACGTAGAAATAAAGTGTACCTAGCTATAGTCCTTTAATTTTTGTCCAAAGGATAAGATGAAGAATATTATATCGAAGAAGTAGAAGATGAAGCAAAAGTAGAAGTAGAAGTAGAAGCAGAAGGACCCACCGGAAGGATGAGGTTAAATGTAAAAGTTTGTCTTCTATGTCGGTTGTTCTTGCTCGCTCTGCGTTTTCTTTTATTCATATTCCACCCTCCTCCCCCGTCCATGCTCTTGTGCTGTATTTATCTATCTATCTATGTGTCTATCTATCTATAAATGTGTGAGAGTTCTTTGAATCATGGATGAAGTAAACTTTCGAGAAGTTTTTCTTAACTTTTTTTATTTTTTTCATTTGAAATTTTCTCATATCGTGCCGTATCTCTCGACTTCTCTCTCTGGTTTGAACCTTTCAGGCACAGGCGGGCAGCATAACAAAAGGATACAAGAATACATTTTAATAGAAAAACCAGAGTCAGGCTACGTCAAGAATCCTCGAGTGAAAAGTGTGGGCTTAAGGAGCCATCAACCTTCATTCCCAAACCAACCCTATATCGGTTCAAAATAACTACCTATATATACCTATCTATACACAGTTAGGCACCCAACCCCTCCGGCCAACCCCGTCCTACCCAACCATCTTCCTAGTCGGCTTCCATCGCCAAGAGAAGTTTATGGCGTTTTGCCAAATGAAGTTTTTGGAAGTTCGGTGTAGAAAATTCGGTGAAAGAGGATTGTTTCTGAGAATGAGAGAAAGACCTTGGATCTGATACGATGGCTAAAATTGTCTAATGGACAGATATAGAACCCGATGATGGTAGGAGAATGAGTTTTTCGTATAGTCGTCGTATATAGTCCTTGTCGTTGGATAGTAGGTATTAGGAAGCTACTAGGTATACCATAAGAAAGTAATTCTCATCAAGTGAGTTGATTTCCTATTACAAAAAGCAAAACCATACCTATACCTAAACTAACAACCAACCAACAATTTTAGCCCAAGCAATAGTGTGCCTTAAACTGCTATAGAACTGGACTCGTTTAAGATTGTTTTTATGACCATGATGGTTGGTGCTGTATATAGCTAGTACTGGATGCTAGATGATGGCAGAGCTCTATACCTACTGCTACTAGTGTGATGGTGGGTTGAAGGATAAAATATTTATACGCAATAAGAGAAAAATGGCTTACAGCAGAGTAGGTATAGGTATAAAGGGTTAGAGAGAAATAAATTTCGTCTTTGGCGAGTTAATTTGTTAGCTTAACTTTGAGATTGAATTTCAAAGCGGATATAGATGATGGGCCACTGAATTGAGGATGGAATTTTCGTTTATCATTTTGTGTTTTGAGTTTTGTGCCCAAAATGAACTTTTCTTGAAAATTAAATGAAATTTGAGGGTGACTTGTGTTTGTTTTGAAATTAAATGCAAAATCATCATATAGCATAAGCCTCAATGTAAATATGAGTCGCAAGTTAAAATATTCTATAGGTCAATATAAATAACTATATATAGCTATGACAATAAAAATAGCTGAGAAGAGAAAATGTATGGATAAATATTGGATAATTTCAAAATCAACTGAAGGACTGTTTTATTGAAATATTTGATCATTATATCAGAAAAGAGAAGCGAATACAAAAAATTAATAAGAAGACAAATTTTGACGAGGTATCTTTACTAACTTGGTTCTACACGACCGCAGAAGATATGAAGCTGTGAACTATAAACTTATTGAGAAATAAACTTCGAGAAAAATAAAATTTCCTTCACGACAATCAAAGGTCATTATTTTTGGTTATAAGAATAATTTTTGTCTAAAATCGACCAGTTCGTATTCGAAATATTGAATTTTGAAAAAAAAAACCTTTTTTAAATAAAAAAAATATTTTTTTAAATAAAAAAAAAATATTTTTTTAAATAAAAAAAAATATTTTTTTAAATAAAAAAAATATTTTTTTAAATAAAAAAAATATTTTTTTAAATAAAAAAAATATTTTTTTAAATAAAAAAAAATATTTTTCAAATAAAAAAAAAACTTTCCTCGATTTTCTCCAAAATTTTGAAAACATTTTTCATAAATAAAATTGGTACGCAATTTTGTAATATTTATTAGTGTGGAGTTGAAAAATTAATTTCCAAAAAATCATACATCCATTTTCGGAATATCGAATTTTCAAAAAATAGTTTTGAGGTTTTTTTTTTTAATCCAAAATTTGTTTTTTTTTTTTTAATTTTGATATGCAAATTTATTTGAACTTGTTCTATGAGAGATACCGTTATCAATCGATAAATACATTTTTTTCCCAATAATATGGTGGATCTTTTACTAATACTAGCTCACGTTGAAATTTTAATCAAAATCTTAGTAGTCATTTGTGAGATAAATGAGATTTCCCTTAAACACATAGGTACAGTACCCACTTAAGAGAAACGGCAAAATGTCACAGTCTTTCTTTTACTTAAGCGGGTTTTTCACTTAAACGAAAACCTTTTAAAGCCATAGTACTCACTTCCCATGAAATGCAAAATAAAAACATTACAAAATACCCGTGGACATTATAATATGAACCCATTATTTATTCCCACATGAATTTTTGATAATCAGTTTGAAATTTGTATATTATTCACTTTGAATTTTTAAAAAAATTAATATTTTGAATTACTGTCATCAGAATCTTGAAAAGGTTCGTAAAAGAGTCCTAGGAAGGACTGTCGTATAGTCCGATATTTTTTTTTTTTAATTTATATTTTGAGCAAAACAATTTCATTGACAAATGTCACAATTTTCCACATTACCTTAGTTTTTTTCCTATAGTGGTCGTACTTGGGAAATGAAAATTTTGCGTGATATTAATTGAAGAACCTGTTCATATTTCATTTTCATAATTATGGTAGTCATTTCTTGTTGTGAATTTCATACCAATGAACTTATAGTACTAGGCTTATAAGTGAACAAAAATTTCACTTAAGCAGAGTAGGGATAAAAAAAGGAAAAAATACGGTTGAGACATATGAGAAATTCAATTGTCATTTTAGTGGTAAAAATTTGATGGAGATGAAAATAAAAAAGAAGTGAAAGCGTTCAGCAAATTTTTTGTTCTGTTCGATTCAATTTTTTTTTCATTTAAGAGAGTTTTTTTTTCAATGAAAAATATAAAATTTAATTGAAATATATTTCAGGTATATTCGGGTGTTTCACGTTAAGCTAGTTTCGCTTATGCGGAATGTTTTATAGGTAATTAGCCGATAAATACTCGGGGATGAAAAAGTGTTTCAGAAAATCGGGTTTTTCTCTCAAGCGTGTTTCTTATAAGTGGGTTTCACTGTATATGATAGGTAGGGTAGGGTGGGGCTAGTTTGACCACTTTCTACTTGAAGTTTCATAATTATCAAACTACTCACAGTACAACTATGCGGATGTGGTGTCAAAAGAAATAATGGAATTCGGGCTTCAAAAATGAAATATGAAAAATTAGAAAATATGTAACCACAGAAAAATAAAGCTACCTTAAATGGATCAAATCCAAATTAAGGTTTATAATAATTTCCGCATACAAAGGAGAACCCATCTCCAGTTAATGTTTAGTTTGTATGAACCCACTTTCTGCAGTTATATTACTGTATATCATACTCTTCACCCGGCAATCTTTTACATTACGCAAAAATATCCCATAGTTCCTCTTCTTCTTCAGAAATTTATTTTTGTAACAAAAACCACCTGGTCCAACTAACCCCACACCTGGTTTGAGAAACATATTAAGTCATAAATATAAAAATACTCAAAACTGTTCAAATTTAACTCACAAAATATGAAAATACAATATATTCCATTATAAAAAAAAACTTTACCTCAGTCCTCAATTCTGTATTTTTCACTAGGAAAATAAAAAAAAAAAACTATCTTATCCGCATTTTTTTACTTTAACAGTTTAAAAAGACAAATCTGTGTGTGGTTTATACCTTCTGAAGGCACAATGCAACTGAAGCCGTTATGTTACGTGCTGGTAAGAGAGCACGATTTGTTCGTATGTATGGTCATTTTCTTGTAGTACCTACTTTCAGTTTGTGAGTAATTCGCGTGGTCCAACTTGCCCAGTGGCCCAACTAGCCTCACCCTACCCTATCGTTATTTTTGGTAATAACAATTATTTTTATTTAAAATCAACTAGACAATGTTAATAAACTACTGGGTGTCTAGTTTAAATAAAATCGCCCAAGTCGTCGTTGTTAAAAAAAAAAACTAAAACTTTTTTTTTTTAATCCAAAAACAAAAAAGTTGAAAAATTATGTATACAATAATTTTATAAAGCTTTTTAAAACATTCTCCATAAATTGATCAAAATCAGTTGAACCGTTTTTGATAAAATTGAAAATAAAAAAATGGTTTAATTGGATTTTTTTTTACAAAATGGTAGCCTTTTTACAAAAAAAAATGATTTTTTATAATTTTTTTTCATTTTGTGGGCGCTTTTGGAGAAAGCTAAGATTTTCATTTACGGAAGGTACCGTTATTTTGGTCCTAAGAAAATTAAAAAAACGTGTCAGGAGTGTCAAAAAAATGCTAGGTACCAAGTTTAAAGAAATTTGACCTACCCATTAAGGCCACAGCCAAATAGACAGGCAGCCAGATAGATTGACAGACATACAGATTTGAGAGACCCACCTTTTTCGACTTTGCTATCATCATGCCATTTAAAAAAAACAGCGGATCATTTTGTGTTGCTTATTAAAATTTACTAATTAAAAAAATATTATTTTTTGATAAAAATAAGATTTTCGTTTAGCTAAATTGATTTGTAAGGCAGATACCATTATTTTTGACACTGACAAAAAATGAAAAAAAAATTCGGCTGAATTCCCAAAAAACGCTAGGTATACTAAGTTAAAAAAAAAAGCATAGATAATATATTGCCAAACTGACAGACGGTCATAATTTACCCACTTTTCATAGTTTCAATTTTAGTACAGAGTATTTTTATGCGATTCCCTAGAGTGAAAATTCTAGCAGGTAACTGTCATACTACGATTTCAGTTTTTTCAAATTTTATCGAAAACATCTTCAACGATTTTGATCAAACTGTATAATGACTCAGGTGCAGATTGTAAGAAAATTTCGTTTCATTTTTTCCCAAAAAAATTCGCATAACGTAAAAAGGCATTTTTACTTATTTTTGAGAAAAATTGCCTTTATATTTTTAAATATACATGTTGAAGCTTTTTAATGGTTTGACCAATTATGTTATAATTTTGCAATTTGTTGCTTCTAGTTCTAGTAGTACAGTACAGTTCAAATAATATTGCATTTTAAAAATATGAAAGTAATTTTCTTCAAATAAAATCAAAGAAAAAATTCATTTTTGACATTTTGATAAACATGACCATTTTTTCCTATACATACTCTGCCGCTGGCGAAATTTTATTGTTTTTTTTCACAAATAAATCTATGAAATTCTAAATCTGGTATATAACTAAAAGTAAAAAGTAAAATATTCATCCGAATCAATAAATCTGCCCGGACCCACTTTAGGTACTGCGTAGCTATCAAAATAAGAAAATATTGGTAGGTATAGGTATGTCCTCGGAAGATGCAAAAAATAAAAAAAATTAGAACTCAACGAAGCAGAGTGAGTGAAGGCTGACATTGCTATTGGAAGGCAAAATTGGCTTAAAAATAAAAATCCACACAATCTTTAGCCATAAGAAAAAGCAAAGATGAATAAGTACAAAAAATATATATATTGTCCTTTTTTTGTGTGAAGAAGGATAGACCGAAAGGCTAGGCACAAAGTTTTGTTGAATAAGAAAACAAAATTTACATTTTCTACCCGTTTTATATCGGATTTTTTTTTTCTTGCACCAAATCATTTTTGTCCTTAATTTTTTGTTGTTCTTTTTTTTTACTGAAGGCCTGCTTTTTTTTTAAACGACCAACGACGACGTATATACGAATCTAAAGAAAAGAAAGCATTACACACAAAAATTCACATAGTAAGCAAAGGAAGTCTAAACCTAAAGTATCATTTTTTTTTTTATTTTACTGAAAAGATTTTCGTCCTTTAGATTTTCCATTGTATGATTGTGTGTATGAGTGTGTGTGTTGGTGATTTTACTTTTTTTTTTTTTTTTTCGTCAGCTGAAGCTGTCATGGTCTGGCTCGGGTCTATATATTTGGGTGGTGGGCTAAAAAGGACGATGAAAAAAAAAATTGTGACAGAGTGTCGGTCGTATCGGGTTTGAAATTCTGGTCTAGCATACATACATCCATACATATCTACTATACAAGGAAGCCAAACGAAGAACCCGAGAAAACGTATTCAAGGTTTGTGCAAGGGTTGGAGAGGGTGAATTTATGGTAAAAAATCCTTTTTTCCTTTCCTTGTTATTACTTTTATTATTATTATTATTTTTATTTTCAGTTTCCGAGTCTGTGTATAAAGGACGGAGAGTATAATATGTCCTTCGCCCGTTCATTGCAATCATTTGGATTGAATGGAAGTGGTCAATTTTGGTGTTTTATGCTTTGGGGATGTAAAAGACGATGGTTTCTTGTATTTTTTTTTTTTTTTTTTTTTGTGACTTGGTCCTTCTATAGGAGGATATCAGTATGAGGTTATATAGAAGGTTTATATAAAAACCCTTTTCGTTGTTTTTTTTATTTCTTGCAACACCAACGCAAAAAAATTGAAGAAGGTGTCTTCTTACCCTTTTCACTGACAGCAAAAAAAAAAAAAAAACAAGTTTGTTTCAAGACAAAAAATAAATGCTGTTGATCCCTTTTCTTCTTTGGAATGGTAATTTGTTACGAAAAAGAAATTATTCCTGCTTGTTCTTTTTGGGATAAGATACCTACCTACCCATACTTTACAGAGAGAGAGCTAGTATAACCGAAAGTATACTGGAAATGAATGGTTATTATATAAAAGACTGGACTTAGGGGATTTGGGATCACGACAAAAAAAAAATAAAACAAATTTTAGATACATCTCTCTACTTAGAGTGCAAAAAAGTAAATATGGTTCGAAAATAACCCTTTTTTTTATTTTTTTTTATAAAAAAAAATATTTCTATATGTCCTTAGTATTCTAGTATTGAACACAAAATAATCATAAAAAAATAAAACTGCCAAACTTGAGAATATAAACCAATTGCAATGAAATAAAAATCGAAGAAAAATATACCTAGGTATTTCAATATGAGATTAAACAATATGTGAGGTGTGTATATTTTGTGAGAAGGGTGAAATGATGTTGGAAGTGGAAAAGGGTATATATCATTCATTTAAAATTTTCTTTCTGAGAAGTACCTAAACTATTCTAAAATGTGTTTCAAAGTGTTACTGGTTTAATGGCCTGGTATTCCAGATATGGAATTTTGATGAATTTCTGAAGGTAGTTATTTGGCAGTTAGTGGTAAACATTTGCTTAAAATTTGGTGAAAAGTTTAGGACAAATACCTAACAGGAGTAGGGTAGACGGGGGATCATTTGCCAATGGGGTATCTCTGCCAAACGAATTTTTTAGGAGAACCGAAAATGTGGTAAATATCAAAAGATTTATTTCCATTGAAGATCTATAAATGCAAACTGTGCCCGAAGTTTGACAGTTCTCAGCAGGATAACAAAGAAGTAATACGCGTGTGTTTTTTTTGTTTCCCGGAAACTAAAAAAGGAAGGTAAATTGTCGTCGGAAATTTTGTAATTTTTTTATTTGGATAACTTATCGTTAAAAATATTATTTGTAAATATATTTCCTTTGTAAAGTAGAAGTGATTTAAACTTGTTTCCTACAAGGAAAAAAAGTTATTAATAATTATTCAAAAACAAACAGGTTGTGGGGGGCCTTTGCCATTTTTGTGTGGAGAGACTTTGCGTAGCAAAGCAAAGGATTTCGTTGACCAATGACAAAGCAACCTCAGGGGTACTTTTACCAGAGACGAGCCCTTTTAAATGTTTAAATGAAGATGGCAAATCCAAACCAGAAAGTTACTCTCTATAGTAAGACCTTAAAATAAATTATTTTCTTCAGTATATTGAATTATTAAATTTGTTTTGTCGAGTTTTACTAATGATAAGTGTTTTTATTTGTTTTAACTTTGATGTTTAGGTACCTGGTTATTCCTCCCTTACCCCCTTGGCAAATCAACCCTTTGTGGGAGGCTTCACCACATAATTTTTTTTTGTAATATTAATTATTAAAAATAGAAATCTTTTACGTATCAAAATGAAATTTATTTTAAAGTGAAGATAATAAAGAAAGGAAAATATTAGACAACAAGAAAATATAAAAAAAAGGGAAAAGATATGTGCAATTTTCCGAAATCCTACCCCGTCTACCTTACTTTGTTGAATTTGTCAATCTTTTTCATGCTATTATAACGGGTGATTTTTTAGCTGGTTTGGTTTTGGCAACACTGGTTTTGACAGCTGACGTGTGTTTAGTACCTTGTGTCACTGTCAAACAGCTTCAGTTTGGTTTGCAATTTAACCATGGATCGTCTTACAAATGAACAACGCTTGCAAATTATTGAATTTTACTATCAAAATTCGTGCTCGGTTCGAAATGTTCATCGCGCGCTGCTTCCATTTTATGGTCGGCATTCTCGACCTTCTGAGCAGTCTATTCGGAAGATTGTGACCAAATTTCGCACCAAATTTACTTTGTTGGACATTAAACCACCAACACGTTTACGTACTGTGCGTAGTGAAGAAAATATTGCGGCCGTATCAGCTAGTGTGACAGAAGACCGCGAAATGTCGATTCGGCGCCGTTCCCAGCAGTTAGGCCTTTGTTACAGCACTACGTGGAAAATTTTGCGGAAGGATTTGGGCGTAAAGCCTTTTAAGATACAGCTGGTGCAAGAACTAAAGCCAGCCGACCTACCACAACGCCGAATTTTTGGTGAATGGGCTCTTGGAAAGCTGGCCGAGGATCCGCTTTTTTATCGAAAAATTGTGTTCAGCGATGAGGCTCATTTTTGGTTGAATGGGTACGTAAATAAGCACAATTGCCGCATTTGGAGTGAAGATCAGCCAGAAGCATTGCAACAGCTACCAATGCATCCCGAAAAAGCCACTGTTTGGTGCGGTTTATGGGCCGGCGGCATTATTGGGCCATATTTCTTCAAAGATGATGCGAATCGCAGCGTTACTGTCAATGGTGAACGCTACCGAGCGATGATAACAAACTTTTTTTTGCCCGAAATGGAAGTTCTTGACTTGCATGATATGTGGTTTCAACAAGACGGTGCCACATGCCACACAGCACGCGAAACAATGGCGCAATTGCGAGGCGAGTTTGGTGAACAGTTAATTTCACGTTTCGGGCCGGTCAATTGGCCGCCTAGATCGTGCGATTTGACACCATTAGACTATTTTTTGTGGGGGTATGTCAAGGCTAATGTCTATAGGGACAAGCCCGCTTCGATTGACGCACTGGAAGCCAACATCCATGCATTCATTCGTGAGATACCGGCCGATATGTGTGAAAGAGTATGCCAAAATTGGACTCAGCTAGGTAGATGGGCTACCTGAGACGCAGCCGCGGTCAACATTTGCATGAAATTATCTTTAAACATTAAATTGCAAGGTTCAAACTATCGATTCAAATAAATATTTCATTTATTTTTTGGAATTTTTTGTGTTTTTTTTTTTTTTAAAGTTCTAAACCTCTTAAAAAATCACCCGTTAGAATGTGTAATAACGTACTTATACCTATACGAATCCCAAATTACTGCAGTTTTAAAACATTGTAAAGGGTGTTATGTTTTATGTGTTAGGCGCTAATTGTAGCTACATATAATTGAATAGCAACATTGGAATTTAAAAAAAAAAATTTTAAATAAAGAAATACTTCAAACCACCACCTTTATTTTGCATCAACATATACATAATTACTAATTAAGGTTTCCAAATGTTTCACAATAAAAGTTAAAATGGTTTTCAATAATAGCTATAACCCACTTTGCTGGACCCCAAAGCCCGCAACCTATTAAAAGTATTCTATAACCTATAACCTTCCAACCGATCGAACTTGATTTAAGGAGAAAAATTCAAATAAACTAATTCATATAAAATCACGATTATATTATTATTAAATAGAATAAGAAGGATAAATGTTTATTTCCACAAAAAGAAACTGACAGATTGGAACAGTTGTTCTTGTCTACAAAAATAGCCGAAAATGTAAGTTTTGTATGGTAAAAATTTTTATTATTTTTTTCTCATCATTTTGTTTTTTTTATTTATCTACCTAATATATAAAAATATTTTTAATAAATCTTAAATGGAATTATTTCTTTTTGTTTTCCCTATAATTTACCCTATAAATATCTGAAGTTTTTTAAATGTCATCGAAGTCCATCTTCTAAATAGGTGACAACCTTAAAAAAATCATTTTTGATATCAGATGCTTATTTTATTGTTTTACCGCATTTCACCCTATAAAAGCCCCGAAAATATCAAGTCCTAAAGTGATCCTTGAAGTCCATACTCTAAAAATGTATAAGCATTCGTAAACAAAAAGAATACCAAAAATTTTGATGGTATTTCTAGTTTTATCCCATTTCACCCTACAAATAGGCAAATTTTTGTAAAATATGAGTAATATGAGTTAAAAATGTAAATGTTCGTTTGTTGCTACTCGCTAATCTTCGAAAATTCTTCACCGATTGCTTTGAAATTTTGACACAACATTTTGTATGTATGTACTTTTTTTTAAAGCGCCATCTGTTGGGTATAATAGTAACACCCGCTATACTGAGGTTTCAGCCATCTCAAGACAGGATTCCTTTATAGTTCTGTTGTAGAAACTAAATGTTTGAATCAGTTGCCCAAAATTTATATACATATAAACATATGCACACTCAAATGCAATGTTTTTTTTTTTTCAAAATTTCGAAGCAATCGGTGAAGGACTTTCGGAGATTAGCGATTAGGAACAAACGAATATTTACATTTTTATTTATATAAATTCATAGGTGCACAGTTAACACCTTGCAGTTGCACGCGCTACGTTATGTTTTGCCACCTCATCAAATCTAACAGTGCATTATGATTTTCCACGATTCACGGTTATCATATTTCGTACTGAGGTAAATGAACCGGATTCATCCAAAGTCGCTGACCAAGCAGATCGACGACGACGCACACCGTTAGGTTGAGGGTTAGCAAATTAAGTATTTTTAAATTAGTCTTAGGAAGACATTAGTACGGAACGGTCGAATAAAATTAACATTACGAAATTAAGAATAATCTGATTTTTATTTGAATTGTAAGTCGAACAGTTGGGCCAGTCCCTCGAGGGTTGGCGTTCGCGTTTTTTTGATCCAACGGATTAAGGATCCGTTTATTTGCACATATTATACAAATTTTATTTTTCCTTTAAACTAAATAAACAAAAACAAATATTTGATCTCATTTTTTTTCAAGTGATATTTTTTGAGTACCTACCTGTGTACATAATTGAACAAAAAAAATTCACTTCCCCGCATAAAAATTTAAGTCTTGTCCAAATGTTTCCAACTTTTTAGGAAATGTTTAAGAAATACATAAAATAAAATATATATTTGTCGCAATTTTTCTTGGGTAAATTTCTTTTATTTAATATTAAGGTTATAATGTGTCTAAATTTACAATTTTTAACGAGAAAGTGTGAAGAACTAAAGTCAGAAGTACTAAACAAATATTTTAGATTTTTTATTTACACAAATAATTAATTTTATAATTTTGAAATGTAATATTAGGTACGTAATCGTGGTACTTAAAAGTACTACCTGTGTGTTAAATTGGAATGAAATTTTTTTAATACAACTAGCCAACATTTTTGGAACAAGAAGATAAACAGGAATAAAAAAATATAAGTAAATTTTTTTAAAACCACATTTGGCCAAAAATATTGAGAGGGAATTTTATAACTATCACTTTACATTTATTTTTATATATTTTATATATTTTTTTAAATTATTTTCAATCTATTGTATTGATTTTTAAAATTTGAAACAAAACTTTATTTTCGAGTTTAATGGAATAAAATTCCAAAAGAGTCTCAAGATCTGACATTAAAAATAAATCTTGGCATATAGTCTTAGGAACTGATTACAGTACATAACTTGCCCATGAAACCTGAAAAATCATGAGCGGTCACGATCTCGTTGACCCAATCAGGGCCCGATCCAGCTTTTTCGCCGCCCTGGGCAAAAATTATATTTACCGCCCTTTGAAATGACACCTTATAAGCTATAAATATGTTTTTACAGAGATGGTGCTATTTTTACTTTTAAAAAGGAGGTTATCTACGAGCCGTGTGTTTGTCGGAGTTGTATTATATTCATATCCATATAGGTATCTTAGTCTGATAGGGCTTCTAAACGAGTATAGCAAAATGCATGTTCATACTTATTTGTTTACAAAGTTTTCTGAAACTTCTACCGGTAGGATTGAAAAAAATTTTTTATTGACATAAAAATCATCAAAACTCTTCAGTATCTTAAAAGAAATAAACCAAAATTATTTATTCAGTCGGTTTTCATTTATGTATCTTTGTCACATCGACTTGCTTGAATTACTTTTTGCCTTCAGTATAAAATCTAAATCATACAAATCTAATACTGACAACTCCTCCGAAACTTCTGGTCCATTTATGTCAGATGAGTCCTCGTGGGTTAAAATACTCTTGAGGTTCTTATAGTTTTCTAACAATTTATCTCTAGATAATTCTCTAAAGGCATACCTATATGTTATACAAAAAAAGCAAACTGTTTACTGTGCTCAATAATCTGCGAAAACCTTAGCTCCAAGGAGTTAATAGCTGTATCTATAATGCGGAAAAATACCTCCACTTTATATTTTTAACGAGGATCAATGATTTGTTCATCATCACACTCGTGACCAAACTGCCTCTTTTTGGAGCGAACACGATGTTTTGGCAAATTTTCAAAGTCTAAAACTTCCTTCTCGATTTCAGCAGCTAAGGTTTTTGCGTCTTTAAGAACTTACATAAGTAAAATACATACTCATCTGAACGAGATTTTTAAAAGAAAACTTTGGTGTTTTTTATCAATTTAATTACAGAAACTAAGTCAAATTCTATACTTTGCATTAATTTACTGACAATTTTATCCGATTCAAAGTTTCGTACCAAATAAAAATATTTTGGAAATATGTAGTTAGGTTAGTTGTTTTCTTAGTAGTCGTCAACCACCTAAATTTTCAATTTTGCCGCCCCAAATTTTTCCGCCCGGGGCAAAATGCCCGGCTCGCCCCCCCCCCATAGATCGGGCCCTGGACATTATTAGCGCTAGAGTGCGCCGTTTTGATATCATAACTGGTAGGACCTGTGGATGGAAATGGTTTGGATTGTCTGAGTCTCGCAGCAACATGCCACATTGATCAGATTGTCGGTTGGCTCAGAGACGTACAAGGTTTATCCCCTTAGAACGATCATCTAGTCCTATAGGAAAAATGTACAGTGGCTAATGAGGAAAATTAAAGAAACACTCTTTTTCAGGATAGAGTTTACATAAGATTTTAGCACGGATCTGCTCTTTTGATAAAATTTTGCATGCATTTTTTACTTTCGCCTTAAAGTGGCGTTGTCTTGCTGAAACCAAATCTCCCAAATCTTCTTTTTATGGCTGAAACAAAAAAAAATAAATGTATTTAAAAATATTTAAAAAAATCTAATTAAATTTTTTTTTTTACTAATAGGAAATACATTTTTGACCCATCCTGTCAAATATGTATTTTTGTTTGGTTTTGATGTACCATCACTGAGGTCGGTTGGCAAAACGATGATTTTCGTTCGATCAAAAAAAAAATAAATAAAATGAAATAAAATAAAATAAAATAAAGTAAAATAAAATAAAATAAAATAAAATAAAATAAAATAAAATAAAATAAAATAAAATAAAAAAATAAAATAAAATAAAATAATAAAATAAAATAAAATTAAATAAAATAAAATAAAATAAAATAAAATAAAATAAAATAAAATAAAATAAAATAAAATAATATAAAATAAAATAAAGTAAAATAAAATAAAGTAAAGTAGGTAAAATAAAATAAAGTAAAATAAAATAAAATAAAATAAAATAAAATAAAATAAAATGAAATAAAAGAAAATAAAATAAAAATAAGATAAGATAAGAGAATAGAAAATGAATCCAGAGCTGTTGAATGAAATCTCTAACAATTGTGTGAATCACCACAAAAATAATATTGAAAAGACTAAAAGGTACGAAAATGCTTAACAAAAAAATGTATCCTATAATTGAGTAAATACATAGGTATACTTACGTATTTGAATTTTTTTGTAAACTTAAATCTTGCTTTATAAAACATAGAAAGCAAAGTTTCGTTTCGTTATAAAGTCTCATATAGGCAACTTTTATCGACCCTGTACCCGAATACATTCGCATACCCTTCTACCATATACATTATACAACCTTCCTAGAAATTCCTTTAAAAAAAAAAAATAACAAAATTTATAAAGTGAATGACTGTATTTAAACCAAAAAAAAGGAAGAAAAATTTATTATAAGATGTATTCTTATCTACCCCATCAGCTTTGAAGCTATATCTATATATGAATGTTTTTAAGGTAGGTATATGTATGTACGTACACTATGTAGGTATACAACACAGTTATCATCATACAAATAGGCTATAAGCACCAACGTGGATTCAATAAAATGTCCTTGTGTATACGAGAAAATCATCTGTTGTTGGAGCAGGTTGATTCGTTTGTAGGATGATATGGTGTTGGGTGGTTGGTGGTGGGTGGTGTTGGGTGGCTTAGGAAAAAAAGCGAGAAAATAGGAGTTGTTGAGTGTGCTATAGCAGCACAAGACTAAATTCAAAAATGAAAATCCTGAAAATGTTGATTTTTTCCTTTTTGTTTTTTTTTTTTTTTTTTTTTTTTTGTAAAAGAAGAGAAAAGGAGATGTAGGATCCTATGAATTTAAACGACAAATAGAGAAGGAAATTCAAAAGCAAAAGGAAAAATGAAAAGAGCAATGAAAGAGCGAATAATATGCCAATGGTTGATATAGGTATATGTATACTTTATACACAGTACAGAGGCAACGAGATACCCACAACCGATTGCTTGCTATATTCAACGTAGAATGAAACTTTGTCCTCATAGTCAGTGTACAAACCTATACATGAGTGTATACTTAGTTGTATATACATAAGTGATATACTGAAAATACTCTGGGAACGAGGATGCTATTGTCTGTCAGGTTGAAAAAATGACTTAAATCTTTTAAAGGGTTGCCACTTTACACAAAAAGTAGTACCTAGTGCTGATTTTATTGCCGTTCTTACATACTGGAGAATGGTAAAGGTCTTGTGTATTGGAACTCATTTTTGTTATTTAAGAGAGAGATGAAATAAAAGGAAAATCGGAGTTGGGTCGAAATTCTGTATGGGACAAAATTCTGGTTCGTACAAAATTCTGTATGACCAATATTCTACAATTTAAAATTCTCTTTTTCAAAATTTCGTGTGTTAAAAATTCTAATAAGAAATTCCGCATGTCAAAATTCTGTTGTTCAAAATTCTCACTTTACAAAATACTGTATCTTTTTCAAAATTTCATGTGTTCAAAATTCTGGTAAAAAAATTCGGTTCAAAATTCTCCCTATACAAAATTCTGTATGACCGAAATTCTGCAATTTAAAATTCTCTTTTTCAAAATTTCGTTGGTTCAAAATTATGGTAAAAAATTCTGCATGTCAAAATTCTGTTCGAAATTCTGTATGACCAAAATTCTGCATTTAAAAATTCTCTATCTTCAAATTTCTGGTGAAAGAAAAATTGAAATTGGGTCGAAATTTTGCATGTCAAAATTCTGCTCTCAGAATTCTGGTTGTATAAAATTCTGCATGACCAAAATTCTGTAAGTCGAAATTCTGTATGTATGGAGCTCATTTTTATTTAACAGAGAGAGAGAGAGAGTGATAGATCTTCACTGCTGTCATTATATTGAAGAAACATTAGTTGGGAAAAGTGATTCTTGGTTAGTTCTCCGCCCAAGTAACTCATTAAAAGTGAATTCTATCCATTACGACATTTTATCGAAGTGAATCAGTGTATCACCTCAGTAGGTACCAACTATGTATTTACTACCGTATTTCCAAATTCATATTCAAATTCATATTTATAGACTTGATCTTTGACTTCTCTTGTCATCCGAGTATCTTTCTGAGAATTCGGTATTTTTTTCAGGAGTACTGCCTCTTGAGAAAAAGTACAAAATTCTTCAAGAATATCTTTTGCCATGAAAAATAATAATGCATCTCGTCTTTAGTGGTTCGGATTCGGCAGAAAATTGGAGATCTTCTATATTCCTGAAAACGCTTAGCGACGTAAAAAATTTGGAAATGGTTAAATCATATGGATAACCTGCATTTGATCATCCGTGTTTTACTTACATTAGCTCGGCCACATTTAGCGATTGGACAACAAAGCTCCAGCCAAAAAATTCTTCCAATTCCAGGCTGAAGCTTCGAGGCGACATACAGGGACGCCTCTTAGTCTTCAATATACTGAAATAAGCATGCTCGGGTCTAAAGAAGATAGAAAGTAACCGTGCCTTATGGTGATACTCAGACCCCCCACAGGTTGGGAGATCGTGAAAGAAGAATTTGATGTATATAGGAACTTTTGCCGAAAGTATCATTTTTCCCAAATGATTTCTTTAAAATAATAAATGTCATCACTGATTTTAGTTTTTCATCGAGGAGGAATACATTGGATAAAATTTTCTCTCACGATGTGGAGCCCAAAAAAAATAAGATAAAAAACAAAAAACAGTGTAAAACAGTCGGTGTTCGAGGATAGGTACCTATCGCCCGATATATACACACATTTATATATAGAAGACTCATTTACTCTGTACCTACCTCTATTCACAGAGAGAGTGCTTGGCGTTTGGTGTATTTCACATGTAACGGTATGCGCACACATAAAGTGACAGTGGCGGAAACATAACCAGAAGGATAATGTTATAATGCTTTAGAGTCCTTCTGTTACATACAGCGTGGTGGCTTGGTGAATACCTACTATATAGGTACTGTGTGTATTGCTCCTATTTAAAAGGAATATATACCTATACCTTTTTATACCTTCCAGAGGAAAGGCCTCTCTGTGTTTTCCTGAAGGCGGCACGCGGGTGGTATAGGCACAGAGTGACTGGGACTGCCTGAACTGACTGACGAAAGTAAATAAAAGCAAACGACTGTCAGATGTGAGATACCGAATTATACAAGTAGAGGAGGCCCTCTTTCCAGGGTCGTGACAGGTCTGCGGGACTATACCGACACATATATATATTTCAGAGAGGGGCGGGATGCGAGTGATATATGAAAATGTCGAGCAAGGCTGTGCATACAGACATGTTGGAGGCCGAAGCTACCAGGATAGCAGCAAAACCAAGTTAGCAACGATTAGTTTGTCCTCGTAGTCGTCGTAGAATATAGTTTATATGTAATATCAAGTCAACGCCATTATGGTATGGGTCATGGCCCAAAAACAACAAAATCTCAATGAAACGAACTCTCTGACGACGACGACGACGATGAGAACGACCGTGTCGGTTTTCTATGTGTTTGTAGGTATTTATATGTATGTAGGATTCTCTGTATTTCCATTTCAATCTGATTAAGTATTCACACCACGTCCTCGTCCTTTTTTTTTGCTTTGGTTTTATTTTGTTCGGTTGTACCTTCATAGCAATTTCAATCCACAATGGTTTTATTGCACTATACACTCAATATATATCTACACACAGCCCAATCCGAACCCGAACCATCAGAACAGAACCTGAATCCAACGGCCAACCCTGTGAATCAAGCCATTTATTCACCTCGTGTTGGGTGGTTGTGTCCTGGGAGTTCTCCCATGGGGAGTGTTGAAATAGTGAAATACACTGGCAAACTTTTCCATTTCTAGTTGGTTTTTGTCCTTTTTTCGATTCAACTATGTGTTTTGGCTGTATTGGTGCACAGGAGTAGGTATTGTTGTTAAATGAGATGGCCAAAATGTTGGGTAGGGGTTGCGGGGTATGAGGGGTGGAAGTAGGTAGAGTGATGCAGTTGGTAATCACATAACGGGTTTCAATATTTTCACCACCGGAGTAAGTCATGTCGGGTATCTAGATTGTGAAGTTTTGCGGATGGAAAATCATCCTTTTTTGCTTTAACATTACAATATCTCACACCCTATGGGTTTTGTGTGTGTTTTGTTATGGGTCGGGCGGGTGTATAAGGATTGTCGAAAGGGGGGTTTTATTTGGGTTGCTCTTTTTTATCGTCGTAATTCTTAGTATATTTTTTTTTTTTTTTCTATATTCATCTTTCTTATTTATTTTTATTTTATTTTTTTTTCAAAAAAGTTTGCTCGTTTTGTTCTCAGGGGGCGATATACAAATGTATGCATGAAATACTTGCTTTACACGAGGATGACTTAAGGGATGATGATGTACGATGACGATGAGGAATATACCTACCTACCTACCTACCTATACTTACTTTGATGGGAGAAAGCGCCCAACTAAACAGAAGATGAAGGAGGTTAAAGTTGCCATTTTGATGTTTCTTGGCGCAATGTTTTCTTTTTATATGATTTCTATACGCGACACGAGGAAACTTGGAAACTTGTAAACTTCCTACTTTCTTTTGTTTTGGTTTTTTGTCTGTATTTGTGTTTTGTATACCAATACCTACTTCCAGGAATAACAACAGAAAAAAAAAAAAAAAAAGAAAAAAACAAATAAAACAAATTTACTATGGGATGATGATGATGATTTTGACAAGCTGTTCAAGTTGTTGCCAGAATTAGGTTCTTAAGGTAGGTAAAGGAGGTATGTGATTTCGGAAGATGTATCAGAAGTTGGAGGCAAATAGTTTAACGCATTCATCTGCTTCATTTCTTTCAGTTTAAGTAACAACATTTGAGCATTTACAAATATTTTGGTTGTACGAAATTCTTTGTGACCAAAATTCTGTATTTCAAAATTCTGAATGTCGAAATTCTGGCTGTACAATATTCTATAAGTTTTACCGAAATTCTGTAATTTAAAATTCAGTAGGTATGTTCAAAATTCAGGTAAAATAAAAATTGGAGTTGGGTCAAATTTTGGAAGTATAGGTCGAAATTCTGCATGCAGAATTTTCAAAATTCTGGTTGTAAGAAATTCTGTATGACCAAAATTCTGTATTTCAAAATTCTGTATGTTGAAAATTGTGGTAAAAGAAAAATTAGAGTTGTTTCGAAATTCTGCATGTCAAAATTCTCTTTCTCAAAATTCTGGTTGTATAAAATTCAGCATGACCTAAATTCTCTAAGTCAAAATAGGAGTCGGACAAAAAATCTGTATGGGTCAAAAATCGGTTTACAAAATTCTGCATTTCGAAATTCAGTATTTCAAAATTCTGGTTGCATAAAGTTCTATATTTCAAAGTTCTGTATTTTCAAAATTCATGACAAAGAAAAATTGGAGTTGGGTCAAATTCTGTAAAGATCAAAATACTGCATGAGAAAATTCAGTTTTCCAAAATTAAGGTTGTCCAAAATTTTGTGTGGCCAAAATTCTTTAATTTAAAAATCTGCATGTTCAAAACTCTGGTTAAAGAAAAATGGTGGTTGTGTCAAATTCTGTATAAGTTAAAATTCTGTTTTTAAAATTCTGGATGACAGAATTTTTTTTTTCAAAATTCTGGTTGCACAAAATTTTGCATGACAAAAATTTTGCAAATCTGAATGATCAAAATTCTATTTAAAAAATTGGAATCGGGTCGAAATTCTATATGGGTCAAAATTCTTTTTCCAAAATTGTAGGTACATACATGTTAAAATTCTGTTTTTAAAAATTTTGTATGACTGAAATTCTGTTATTTTGAATTCTGTATTTCAAAATTGTGTATGTTCAAAATTCTGTTAAAAGAAAATTTGGAATTGGGCCAAAATTCTGTATACCTAGGTCCAAATTCTGTATGACAGAATTCTATTTTTCAAAATTCTGGTTGTACAAAATTCTACATGACAAAAATTCTGTATTTTATAAATTTAATGTTCAACATTCTTTTAAAAATATGAAAAGGGTCGAAATTTTGTATGTGTTAAAATTTTCAAAATTGGGCATGTAAAAATTCTGTTTTTTTCAAAATTCTGTAATTAAAAATTCTGCATTTCAAAATTATATTTTTCAAAAAACGGTTGTACAAAATTCTGTAATTTAAAAATCTGAATGTTCAAAATATTGATTTCAAACTTGCTATAAATGGGCTGGAGTCGAAATTCTGTTTTTAAAATAAAAAATGTCCTTTGCTTAGCACAATTTTTCGAATTTTTTTTATCACTATTTTGCAAGTTTTGTGGCAATAATTCTGACAATTTGTCAGTCATGTAAATCCGGCATAATTAAAAAATAATTCGTTAAGATAAATGATAAATGTCATTTAATCTACTTTAGTGTAAGCTCAAATGCGTGCAAAACTTGCCTAAAGCGGTATTTGAATTTTAATTTCTATGAAACCAACAGTTTGGCAACACCATTCTTATTGGCACCACTGTTGCCACGATTCTATGGAATGGTGTATAAACTTTTAGATCTTTAAAATGAAGTGTTTTTTGCACCATTTTCTTCTTTATTATTCCTCATTTAACGGAAAATAGGGAATGAGTGGTGGTTGTACTGGATGGTTGCTCCATTTAGTTAAAACTTTTTTTTTGTTTCATCTTGACTCTCCGTTTTATCGCATCTTCGTTGGCTTTTTTGTTTCTACAAACAGTTTTTTTTTTTGTATTCTTATATTTCTCCTTCCCATTCTACTCATAAAGTTTATCACAGTTGATTTTTAAACATCGCACTGCTGTATAGTGTAAATATTTCAAATGCGAACCCACCCTTATAACTCATTCTTAACTTTCACGAGTCACACGACACTGCATCACCGGAAGTGTGATGGTTATTTGTGAGAACATATACATACATGCTTGTGTGCAATATGTGCTATGCTGTGCATGAGTTGAAGAGTGTATTTGTGCAGATTGAATTGCAGTCAAAATATCAAAAGCTTAAAGCGTTTAAACTCTGCTGGATGAATCCCCGGTTGTTTTTTTTTTGTTTTATTTTTATTATTTTTCCTTTGAGCCAAAACCAATGATATGAGTAAGAGGATAGGGGATCCATCAGAACTGAGAGAAAGAGACGAAGCGGCCGATTGTAATAAAGTCAGCAAATCAAGATATCTCTGCACGTTTACCAATCACCTTTTTTTGTGTATGAGAGTGGGAGTGTATATTTGTTTTTTTATTATGAACGTGTGTAGCAATATGTGAGTGCAGATTTATATTCCCGTTGAAGCCGCTGCTGCTGCCGCCGATCAAGGACGAATGGATGATAGGAAAAGGAGTATATCCGTCCTAAAAAAAAAATAGAAAAAGTTTAGTTCTATTTTTTTTTTGTCTGTTTGTGTTTTAAATTGGTTTTTGGTGAATTTTATTGAAAATTTTTCATCATTTTGGAATATATCTGAAAACCCCATCAACAAAGTTAATGTGGGTGTAAAAAAAAAAAATGTGAATAGCTTTGTATAGGTATCATGACTTGTAACTGAAGAGAGAAAGAAAGATAGATTTAGCAACGGAACTCATCCGTATCCAGAGGAGCTCTTAATTAGGTATTCTTCAACACTCAAGAGTGTCAAGAATATTTACGTGTGTGGAAACGTGTTAATTCAAACTCAGAGATGGGTGATATGTGATGTCATGATGATGATGATCACGATGAAAAGCGGTTTTGATATAGAACTTGATTAAATTAATTTGATGTGAGGGTTCCACATACAAAATAATGTTTTCTAACAATAATCTAGGGCAATTTAAGTGGTTAGCTGTTGAAAACATTATGATTTTGTCTTCCCCTCTTATAGGTATAATAACTGTGAATGCATCGAAGCTTAATTAACTAAGAGGAAAATAAATACCTACATGCCTATACAAAATAAAGAAAATAGTCCCTGATAATGATGAAAATACTGCAAAAATCTTAAGAGTAGGTCGAATTTGTCGAAACTGCCAAAAATAAAATATTGTTTTTTTTTTCAAGTAGAGTTAAAGTTAATTATTCCGCATAGTTCCGGTCTGAAACTATATTCACATAATTCTGTATAGAGTGTTGCCTTCAAGTGAAACCATAAATATCTTGGGCGTTTTTGCGACCGCCACACAATTTTTGTTCGCTTTTCCAGAATGAGTCCCTATGTGTCGAAAATGGAAAATTTAAAAACATGGGAAAAAACTGCCAAAATACACCGCAAAGACGTCGTTAAAATGATAAAAACTGGTTACTAAATTTTTGTCAGTTTTAACTTGTATCATATTAAACTTATTTTCTTTATAAACTCCAGCTGAACACGCCTAAAACAGTGCCAGTAAGCAACCATTTAGATTTTATGAGATTTTGAAAATACGTAGCTTTGTTAGGCATATACCTATGTAGGTACCTACATACAGTTATCTAAGGTTTATTAGAAAAATGTGAGATTTTGTTATCAGAGATTTTAGTTTGCTATTAATAATTATAAATTGTATAGGTACATAGGTATACCTACAGGTACCGCCTTTTCAGATTTTCTACTGATTTATATTTATCCTCAGCAAATCGCCCACTCTATAAATTTAAGCATATACCTACATAGATGTACATATACATATATCTACATTCATCTATAATTTATTTCTGGAAAAGTACTTATTGCTAGTACCTATGTATATGCATATCTAACCTCTAGGAGTACAATTTTCATCACGCATTATTCGGAAGGAAAAAATATATTTTCAAAGCCCATCATACCTACTTACTTCTTAGCTTTAACTTTATATCTATAATATAGTTATGTATGTATCTATATATACATATCTATATCTTTCACTTTGTTCTTTTATATAAATGTTATACGCAAAAACACAATGAAACCACTATATACGCTACATTCTCGGTTATATGTAGGTAGGTATGTACATTTCTGATGCACTCCATCCTCCATATTCTATACCATCAATATGATTACAGATATGAAAATCTCATCTACTTTACTTATGGAAAGACCGAAGTATCAACTCAAGAAAATTCTCCCGAAGCCAAGACAAGAGTAAGAAAATGTCAAAAAAAAAAGCACACCACTTGACCCCATTCCGCCACTCGTATTCCGCACTTTTATATCAACCAAACCATCAAACCTTTTCAATCCATCTCTCTATACACATCTAAAAATATCTATCTATCTTTTTACGTATATTATCTTCATAGCTTGCTGTCGTCGTCGTTGCCGTTGCCGTTGTCGTTGTCGTCTTCGTCGTCATCTCATCAAATCATCATCTTTACCGAGTCCCAAAAGCAAAAACCCAGCAACCTTCACTTTCAACTGCTGTCAACTGAAACCGAAGACAACGTCATTTCTCTCATTTCTCCACTTCGGTTTATCGCTAATATAATACATACATACATACATACATATACGTATCCTTCAAGCTACTCAGCCAAAATATGGGGTGGAAAAATCCTTGTTATTTGGTCATAGATGATGGAATGGTAATTTATCCTTGTGAATACATATATACATAGATATACGAGTGAGTATGAAACGACTTCGGGGAAAATCTTTTATTTTTTTTTTGTATTTTTTTTGCATTTTACTCCATTCCAACAGGAAAAGAGTAAGTATGTATTGTATATCGAAAACATTAAACGAACTGCGTAAAATATGCTGACTCCTAAGCTTAGTTATAGGAGCAATGATGGTGCGTGGCTTGTTTATTACACCTACTTTTTTTGTTTTGTTTTAAGGAATAGCTTTTAACTTCTAGTTTCATTTAATAAAATATAACATATCAAATTGGAAATGTAAAATTTTCTAAGCCTAAAGCCGTGTTTCAGTTAGAATAAAAAATTTAATCCTTATATGCCTATTTCCACGAGTGACAAAATGTAATTCTTTCTATCATTTTATACCAATTATTTGTGTTTATACTGTTTTATGACAAACAATTGGTATAAAATTACAGAAATAATGGCAATTTTGTCACTCGTGTAAATGCAGCTTAATTATTCTGGATTAACAAGATTGAAATAAATGCCTTATTTCCACTTAATTCTTGTGTAAATGGTCTAAAAACTGTCAGTATTCTCGCAACTAAAGTGCAACTTTAATTGCTTTTTACGTTTATATACGTACTGGCATCATGTATATAAATATTATGCCGAAAACATTTTGTAAATATGACAAAATACAGCAAAGAATGAACTTTTAAAATTGGCAGTATAGGTACTTATATTCTTCGTGTTAGTGTGTCAGTAGGAATTTTTTTCCCTTACTTTGTCAATTTTGTGACAACAATTCTGACAATTTGTCAGTCGTCTAAATACAGAAATTCCTCATTTACACAGTTTCAAAAATTTCATTATTTCTATAATTTTATACCAATTGTTTTTAATAAAACAGATTTATGACAAGCAATTGGTATAAAATGACACCAATAAAGACATTTTATCACTCGTGAAAATGGGAAATAATGCTGGCAAAATGCCTTTATTTCCGCTAAGTTCTAGCCATTATTTTTTTCATTATTTCTGTAATTTTATACCAATTGTTTGTTACAACACAGTTTTAAAATAAATAGTTGGTATAAAATGACAGAAATAATGAAATTTTCGCACTCTGGTGTAATTAAGCATTTTTAAATTCATTTCTGATATTGCCACAGCCCACAGTACATATTTACCTCATATGTCAAAAATTAATCTTGGGATCAAATTTACCACGATAAATGCCAATGAAATGCGGCCTGATTAGAGCAACAATATAAATATGTAGATAGAACATTTTGCTTCAAATTCGGTACCGAATATTTGTATGAATATTTGTTCGAACCAAAATCCGTGTACCTAGCGATTTGCTTAAAATTTGGTACACAGAATTTTTATTGTAGGTACATAATAAGATTTTTTTTAAAACCCTTCTAGAACGTTTCATACCTACAATGATTTTTGTTTTTAAATTTTTCTCGAAAATTACCACTCTGCTTCTCATTGCTTCAATTCCTTGTGGCATATTTAATTGAAATTCTACTTTTTTTTAATACAAAGACAAAACTTCATCTGCAAAATACATATTTCCCTCTCACATCGAAGACCGGTGATGATTATCAGCTTAACACAAAGACAAATATTAAATATTTATTATTGTATCACAAACTAAACTGAAAATATCCAGGGGCATTTTATTTCCACACAGGAAAATCACATGCTTACCGATATACTTATGCCTGTAGACACAAGAAAATTTAATCTCAAAGGATTTAAAAATTTAGCGCCATCAAAGACAGTCCTCGAAATCATTTATCCTTTAGCATGGAAACTTCATACCTCAGTCCATTTTGTTGCCACCATACCGTCAAGAAGTGTAATCAAAGTTCACCACGGCCTTACACCCACACTCCTACCCCTCACTCGTATAACAATCTTTTACTCCCGTTCGTCGTTTTTTTTTTTTTTTTTTAATTTAAGTATCAAAATGTACACGCAAATGCCACAACGTTGAATTAATTATGCCTCCCCTTGGGTGTCACCTAGTTTTGCCCTTTCCTCCGGCACGCAACTCCAACAAGAGCAAACCGTATATATATCTACCCAAGCCAAAGCCAAGAACCAAAGTCGTTCCGCTGTCATTTATCTATTTAACCATATTTCCCTTGTAAGCAACGTTATTAAACACCCTTTGCTTTTGGTGAGAAGCGCTATTCCTTAACCCTTTGTTGCTGCGCGTTACCGTTGTCTTTTGCTTTCCTTCATCCGGGCAATAACAACAAACTTCACATTAATTATTTCCTCTTGTAATAGTAATCGTAATAATAATAATAATAATTATAAAGAAGACGACAGAGTTTATGGTGTATATACTCGCGCTTTTTCTCCCCCTCTCTCTCACTCTCTCTCACTACTTTTTGGTGAGATGCGATGTTTTACAATAAGGCTGTAAAGATGATGAATCTTCCATTCAACCCTCATTCATTCACTGTGCTGTCCTATACCTATACTCCATTTCAAATAAACAGTATTTTATTCAGTAGCACTTGTGTCAGACAGGGTTGTCGTTGGGACACTTAAGGCAGTTCTCAGTTCAGTTGTACCTACTGAGTTAACACTGGGTTAAACAAGTGTTTGCTAACACTGCATTTAAATTAATTAATACTTTTCAGGTTATGCATGAATTTAGACTTAAAACACCAAATTTTCGAAAAAAAAATTTTGACGGGACAAAATGTATTTTACTCTTAAACTCGGACTATCTGGCTATAATCGACCTTTTTTTACATTAACAGCCGCCTCAACAACCCATTTGATGCCTTTTTAAGTTCTGTAATGTGATTTTTAAATTCTCAGAGTTAACTAACCAAATTTTCTGAAAAATAACTTAAGATTTTCGACTGGAAAACATGAATTTAACCCCACAAATCGGATGATCTGTCTCTAATCGACCTTGTTTTAACATTCAAAGCCAACTCAACAGCCCACATGGTGACTTTTAAATTCGTAATGATTTTGAAATTGTAAGAGATCATCCTAGTTTGCTAAAAATGGAATGGAAAACATGAATTTAACGTCAAAAATTGGATAATCTAGCTCCAATCGACCTTGTTCTTACATTTAAATTTTAAACCCGCCTTGACAACCCACATGGTTCTTTTTTTTTAATTCTATGTGATTCCAAATGTGTTTATTTAAACTTATCAAAATTTCGAACCCATACATTATTTGCATACAAACATTGAGTTTTGTGCTGAATATCAACTTTGATGTAAGATTTTTTTTGTTTTATTTTTTATTGCTTTTACCCTTTTCAAAATTGTTGAGTGGCAACACTAGACTTTGCTATGTTCATTAGTTAACGGAGCGAAAGGCTAGAATAAATCGTCGTTTTTTTTTTTCTTTATTAAAGGGAACTTATTTACGTGATATTTCGCGCTCAGCACACAAAAGCCCTATAGCTGGCGGAAGGATAGCCGCATTTACATATATACTAAGAATTTTCCATCCCCCGCATATAGAATAAAGGATGCAGATGAGAAAGAACATATAAACGGGAAGCAGTTAATTTTCGCTGTTTAAATTATTGATTTGATTAATTTGATTTACTTTCACAAGGAAATTTAAATTTTACACGTTTTTATGGGAAAATTTTCTTAAGGGAGGATGAGGCATAACTTTTTATATAGGTACATTGATTAAGGAAAATGTTTTTTGAGAGTTTTTTTTTGAATAAGGGGGGAGATTTAAAACAAATTATTTCAGAGTTTGAAGACATTTTTAAGGATTTATGAAATATTTTTTTTTTAATTATGATTTTTATTGTTATTATATAGTCTTTGTAGTGCGTATACTCAAGGGGTTTTCACTACCCCCTAAAATAATTTATAAGTGTGAGAACCCACGTAAAAAAAAAAGATTTAAAATGGGAATATCGAAATGGGAAGAAAAGAACATTTGTCACATTCGTGAAGTGCGGCTTTATAGAAGGGATATCTGCACTAAACAATATTGCATACCTATTTATATTCGCTGTTTTATAATTTATAACAATTGTCAACTACCAAATTTTTGTTTCCAAATTTTCATATTATGTAGGTACCGAATGTTCCAACTTAAAGAAGCCCCCATTTTGAAAAAAAATATAAGAATCGGCATGAGAAATAATTTTTTTTTATTAAAAAATCCAACAAAAAGACCACTGTGTGCCATTCGGTTCGGTCACTATTGCCGCCATTTAAAAGTAAACAAGTTTAACTTCCCACTTGTTAGTCAGTATAGCATGCGGATTTGCTATTTTAACTCCCACGCATCAATGTGTTAGAAACTAATTTTCCAAACATTATTTTTTTTTCTTTTCGTCCTTGTGTGGCTCACATTTTATTTTTTCGTTTCGCTAGATTTCCGGTTGACATAGTGAAAGGTCGAACGGTTATTCACTTTTTTTATATTTTATATATTGGTATTCGCGCGCGAAAAAAAAAATAAAGGACACTCTCTAAGCCAAACAACCAAAGAGTAATCGGAAATAATTTAGCGATTTTTGTTTACTATATGTATAAGTATAGCTAGTACATAGCCTAGGTATACTAGATATATAACATGTACATAACCTTCTTGACATTTGTATGGGTTGGAAGCTTACGCTTTTTTGGGGTATGATGAGGGTTATATGATTTCAGAACAGAGGAAGTCGTGCTGAAGGTTATATTTAAAAAAAATTTAGCTCTAGATAAGTGGCATGGTGAAAGCAAGCGAAAAAAAAATGTATTTGCGGAATGAATTATCTTTTATTGGAAAAAAAAAGTTAAAATAAAATAAGAATTGACGTCAATTCAAGGAAAAAAATATTCCTCGAATAAAAGGTATAGATATATATTTTTTTGGGTCTGAATGAAATGTTTAAACTAAAATAGAAAACTATATTTAGTACGAAAAATAAAATCACTTAAAAGATATTTTTGTTAATCTTCTTTATCTATGTTTTGGAAATATGGAATATTTCTTAACCTTTCTAAAAAAAATTCTTGGGCAAAAAATTTTACTTTCATTCAAAAAGGATATTATAATACCTATAGTTCTGTTTTTTTTTCACCAAGTTGTTTTGCTTACAACATTTTTAAGCCCTATTCTATTTTTTATAAAAATCTTTATTTTTTTCTTTTTCTTTTTCAGTAAAGTTTCAATAAGGCTTCTATAAAATTTGAAAGTGGAAGCATAAAAACTTATAGGTTCAAAAAAGGGTTAAATTACGACGCCATAAAAATTTTAAACGTATTTATTTATAAATTAAATCTTTTTTAGATTTGGTTTCTGTAAAGATTCGATAAGACTTCCATAAAATTTTGAAAGTGGAAGCACCAAAACGCATAATTCCAAACAAATCTTCAGTTAAAAAGCCTTTAAAATTCTGGCCGTATTTTATTTTAGTCTTTTTTCTAAATTAAGCTTTTGTAAAGTTTCGATAACACTCACGTAAAATCACGCATCGAAAATCATAGCTCCAAAAAAATCTTCACTTACAAAGCCATTCAAATTCTAGTCGTATTTTATTTTTTAAATTAAGCTTTCGAAAGCTTCATAAGATTGCTGTAAATTTGGATAGTGGAAGCATCAAAATGTCTTCAAAAAAGGTTCTATTACAACGCCGTTACAATTCTAGATGTATTTTATTTATTTTGTATGTATTTATGTAAATCCTTTTAAATTTAGTTTCGATAAGGCTTCCGTAAAATTTGAATGTGGAAGCATTAAAAAACATACATTCGAAAAAGCTCCTTTTACGAAGCTATTCAAAAATTCTCCTTCAGATTATTTATGTATTTAAAAAATGCACCAAGGTATCACTAATGTGACAATTTCAAGTGTAATAAAATCAAAGTGTGAATCGTAATTCCATGAGGTTTGTTTATACCTAAAGCTTCATTGAGAAAGAATTATTTGGCAGATTAAATTAAGTACAAGAAATCACATTTTTTCACGTACATATTTACTCCTACCTAAATACTCTTAAACAACAAATATATTTTAATATTTAAGGTTGAACACTGAACAACAGGGAAAATGTATAAATTAAAATTTCAGACAATCCTAATTCTGTTGATTTTCCCGCACTTAATCTGGGTTTTGTTTCACATTAAGAATTTTATAAATAAAAATCAATATTTAGTTATAAAAAAAAAAACGTGAAGCTGAAAAAAATATAAAAGAGGAAGAAATAACGAAGAAATAAATTATCATTATTTTACTTTTGCTCTCTATTTTCTTTGTGTTTGAATTTTAGCACACACAAAAATATTCAAGTAGTTACATATGTATTATGTATACCTATAGCTATCTAGGTACCTACTTACATATCTAAAGATGGAAGCAAAATCAATGCCACACAAAATCTACTAAAAAACATCTCATCCTCAGGGACATTGCCCACTTTGTTATTTAAACTAAATAAAAAAAAAAAAAAAAAAAAAAAAAAAACTCAAACCGAATGCCATCATCCTCCAGACATCAGCAGCCATCCCCAACCTAAATTAAAGCACACAAAGAACAAGTGGCATAAAAATTGACTTTTTTTTTTTGTATTCCTTTGAACAAAAAGACAAAACGAACAAAAAAAAGTATAGACACAAGATGGCAACGACAACGACGACGACAGCCATGGCAAAAGAAGGATATCTTAAATAAACTTTCTACTAACTGAATAAAGTCGAAAGACGTCGTTCGTCTCAAAAATAGAAAACTTTTATAAAGATAGAACATAGGAACAAGGATATTGTAGGTTAGGTATGTAGGTATATTATGTACATATAATTGTATACCTACTCCAATAAGGAAAATCTTAAACGCATACTTATACAAAAACAAAAAAGTGACATTGACGCAGGAGAATTACTTTGGGAAATCTTTCGAAAAACCGTTGAAAATTTTCATTAATATTTTTTATTTTTTTTTGTTGAATATTTTACTCATTTGCTTCATACATCTTGTTTCTTCACTTCTAGGAAAATTATCATAAAATGAAAATTATGATAAAGTTTTGTAAGGAAGTTTGAATTTGATGCGAAAATAATTGTGGCATATAGGAGAAGCTGGGAAAATGTTTTATTTGAGAGCTCAAAGTATGTATAGGCCGATCGGCAGAGGTTTTTCTTTTGCGAAGATAAATTATGAAGACAGATTGGAATTGGAAGGTGACTTGTTTATAAGAATGAAATTAGCTTTGAGTGTTTTGCTTTATAGCCACTTTGAAACACACGTTTTAACTCATAGCTCGAGAACAATTCATCGCACAAACAAAATGTCAAATTCTCTTCTATTTAAAATTTTATTTATGTAGGGTAGACTGGTCAACAGTGGATCAGGATTAGGCTGACCAGACGTCCTCTTTTAAGAGGACATGTCCTCTCTTAGACCGGTATCTTTTTGAAAAAATAAGCAATTAGTCCTCTTTTTTAGATTTTAAAATTTTTTGGTGCAACAAAACTACAATAAAAAAAAATTTATTTTCATGTGAACACGTTCTTAAAAGTACATATGTATTTTCAAACCTAAAAATTGAACTTTAAATTCACTCATTACTAAATTAAAACAAAATATGTTTTGTACAACTAAATTTTAAAGAAAAGAGACATTTTATTGAAAATAAGATCCAATAACTTTGTCCTAAAAATTCACACAAAAAATAACTTTGATAGAAAACATGGGCTTTTATAAGTATATTTTGCATTGATTCATTAAACATGCAATATAGGGTTATGCTTCTGGAATAGAATACTGGGAAAAGGGCTTCCTCGTCTTTGCTGGCACATGCACCTTTTCTTTTTTTTACATTTTTCATGACCGTTCCGCATAAATATGATTGAATATGATCAACTATCAATTTCCAAAATCCGCACCAAATATTGAAAAGTTGTGGATGCAATAATAGCCGTGTTTTATTATCTACGGATTTGGATCAGGATCATCCCATGAAAATAAAACGATGCAGATCTATAATCACAACAGTGTTGTATGCTCATCTCTTTTTTTCTTATGTTTGTTTATTTTTCATGTAGATACTGTCTTCTTTCTTTACACTATAGTTTTTACTCCCTACCGAATAAAGAGCCGTCTACTCTCAAGAGTAAAAACTTATTTTCGGATCTTTAAAATAGATCCAGATACAGAGCAGGATCCAAAGCTGTTGTTGTATTACGTGTTAAAAGATGATCCCGATCTAGATCCGTAGATAATAAAACGCTGCTAATAACTCGTTGTTCTTTCGTGTAGCGCTCCATTTTCTAATCTCAAGCTGTCTTTTTTTTATTAGGAAACCCCTTGCTTTGAGACATTTTGGGGCACCGTTTACAATCAAAGGTAAGATGGTTCAATAATTCTTGGAAGAAAATATTTTTTCGGATGTCCTCTTTTCATTGAGGATAGATCTGGCCACCCTAATCAGGATACACAGTGAATCACTTGCACTCACACTGTCTCTTTTATTTTAAAACGATCCCGTAGCTTAAGTCGGTTCCTCTCGTGTTTTGTATTTTCTGCATCGGCATATGTATTTCTTTTTTTGTGTATTGTATCATTCTCACTGAAAAAGTGTTTGCCTTTTCTTCATTCGTGGGGAATATTTTTCCTTTTTTTTTTTCATTAAATAGTTTAAATTGTAAATATGTTTTCGCAAAATGACAACATGGTCATTAAAAGTGGTACACAGTGAACCACTGATGGAGTTCCCAGAATTCTAATGTTTCATTTAATGTCGATTTTTCAAATATAGATGTTCGATAAAAGCTTATAGCAATAATAAGCAACTGAATTACAAGTTACAGGTATTTGAATTTTAGTTTGTTAAATGTTAGAAAAAAGTTACTTTTGTGATTTCTTACAAGTTGAATTGTTAAGTTTCTTATTAATGGTAAAAGAGCTTTTCTGTTTAAGGGAGAAATAATATGTGACTTACGCCTTTCATAGGTCAAATTATATTTAACTTCAGAGAACAGATTCCCATTTTTATAGTTATTTTATGTGACATTTTCTACTAACATTGAAAACATAAAATTTTTCGGAGCTTAATTTTGAAAGTAGATATAGGTACATATTTAGATAAAAGAGAAAATCGGCCTCTAAGGCCAAATTTAAAGATGAATTAAATACTTAAGTGGATGAATTATAGCAATAAATCCATTAAATGTTCAGCTTATCGTAAAACGTCATATAAACATTTTATATTGAAAAACATCATGTTTAAGCTCATGAATAACGACAGAGGAAGCATAGGGACCAGTTCGGCAACAAAAAATTATTAAATCGTTCCCACTTTATTTTTCTCGTGATGATCCAACTGTCCTCCTTATAGACTTTTAGCACAGAATTGATATTATAAGTCACTTCTGAGGTTAATATAATTGGCTTAACCCTGCATTTAAATTGATTGTTTTTAGGCGTTAGGGGCAATAACGCCCAAATCGCTATTGAAAAATCGCCCAAAAAAATTCTGAGCAATTGCTGTAATTGTTTTTTTTTTCGATTTGGGCGTTATTTCCAATTTTTAATTGTTTTTATAAAGGAAAGAACGCCAAAAATAAATTTTTTCAAAGTCAAATGAGAAATGACGTCCAAAATTGGAAATATATCGCCCAAAAAAAAATCCAGAAAAAGGAAATAACGCCCAAATCTTAGTAAATAACGCCCAAATAATAATACTAACATTTACAATACGGAATGCTGGCCCCCTGCAACCTCCCTGTTTGGGCACATTATAGGATTTGGGGTAGGTGCGAGGCTGGGTGTATGCAAAGTTTCTTTATAAATCCAGATTCTTTAAATGCACAAGAGACTTTGCATACACCTAGCCTCGCACCTACCCCATATCCTATAATGTGCCCAAGCAGGGGGGTTGCAGGTGGGCAGCTGCCCCCCCTCCATACATAGCTCATTTTTATGCGATTATCTTATCATTGAAATTTCACTTTCGAAATATCGCCTTAAAAAAAATGTTTGTAAATCGCCCAAAATTGAGGAAATAAAACCCAAATTTTACAAAAACAATTTACATTGAAAATATTTGGGTGATATTTCAAACTTAAGATTTGCAAAAATAAAAATTTGGCCAATATTTCCAATTTTTTTTTGGGCGATAAAAAAAAATTTGGGCGATATTTCCAAATCGATGTAGGCGTTATTGCCTTACGTCTATCTTTTATCAATAGGGAAATGGACATATCTTTATGAAAAACTTAATCTAAAAAATTGGTAATTCAAAACTTAATTCATCACAACAAACTTGTTATTGGCAACACTGGACAAAAAGTAAACAAAGAAAAAATTTAAGAAAGATAGGTATAGCTACTTATAAATAGATGTTAAGTTTTAGAATATTCTTGTTATTCACTCAGTCTATATAAACTCGAACTTTTGTAAAATTTCGTGAAAGTGTAGTTATACATCTCCTCCTAAACAAAATTCGAAAAGTGAACATTTTCATTTCATCACCAGAGTTTGTAGACGTATACATAGTAGGATCACAGTATAGCGAAGTGAGCATAGGTTAAAAATAAGGGTGAAAGTTTTAGAGATAACCAACCCCACATCAGACTATATATACTCTTCGACCGCATACTATACACAAAGTTTCGAAACTCAGATTATACTCACATTGTACTAAGCGTTGCCAATACTCGATTAATAATTCAAAACACCGAGTAACAAATGATAGAACGTTTTCGATTATCATTATTCTGTCAGTGGATGTGTATAAGTGCAGGAGTATGAGTGTAGGGGTAATATTATAGGGTTGATGATGGAATACTCATTTTACTATATAGCCTCGAAAGTTTTCATCGGGAGAAAACTACTTTAGGTACAGGTACACAGGGAGGGTAGGTAGTATTGAGTGCTAACCAACACTCCATATTATCTCCAGTAGGTACAGTCAACGAACCGTTCAACCCAAACAATGAAACCTGAAACCTCGACCCATAAAATGACGATGGAATGAAGTTGTATATCATACCTATCTAGCTATATATCTAGGTATATAAAATTTAGGTGAGAGGCATGATGATGGAGCTATATGAAAATACGAATATATGTAGGTAGAAGGAGAACAGAAATAAAAAAAAAAAAAAAACAAAAAAAAAATAATTTAACTTTGCGCCAAAAACCTTAAACTAGGTTGGAAATGGGGGTTTAGAAAATAAAAAATAAAAAAAAATAAAAACCAAACATCAGGAAGGATAAGGGGGTTGGATTTTCCTCTATATATATCTCGTTGGTTGGTTTTTGTCGTGCCAGAGAGCAGTGAAAATGCAGTTTATGTTCCGCAGACAGAACACCACTAGCAAAGTATATGATGAAGTGCAAAAGGATACAACACGTTTTAGATCAACAGTAAAGTTTGCACGTCCTTGCTTGGGTGAAGGGTAATTTTAGATGCTATATATGTAGAAAATGAGAATGGTAGATATAGAATGAAAAAAGATAGAAAATTGGCTTTAGAATGGTTAAGAAAAATACAGAAAAACACTTTTTAAGGGGATGTACCTATTGGTATTTTAAATAAGTGAAAATATTTAAATCGATCAATTCAATACACCGAGAGAAGGATACAAAAAATTAAATCAAGACTGAAAGTTCTATTTATTTAATGGAAGTGACCAAAGAAATTTCAAATTATAACAGTTTTGTTTAAGGTTCTTTTATGTGGCTCCACAGGGTAAGGGCCATCCATTGGTGCACTTCCATTTTAAATAGCAGTAAACTATTACCTAATAACGGCTAAAAGTTGACATTTCTCTAGTCTCATATACCTCCATACTTTCTTGCTATAGGTATATAGGCCAAATACATTGGTTTCCCGAAAAAAGTGTTCGAGGTTGTGATCAAAATGAACATTTCGATGATGAAGAAGTCCGAAATATAAGGTTTCCTTATACTGTTCGTGTCGATCTGTGTGCACGTACGTTATTTGAGTTAGAGCCTATAAACAGGTCAACCCATTTGATTAAAATTTGGTAAATACAGCCAGATAAACCTGACCAGAAAAAAATGTATTGTACACTTTTTTTTCAGTATTCGTTTTTCGTCGTTTTTCGCATCTTGAATTTTTTTTTTTTAAATTGAACTTAAATATAAAAAAAAGAAATTTAAAAACAATGGCAACACTTACAATGTCATTTTATGCTTTTTTTTAAATCCAGAAGTTCATTCTTCAATTCTGTTTTTAAATAAGATTATTTAAGTGAATACTTTTTGGAAAAAATTAAATTTTTGAAAACTAAACTTTTCAATTTTTACTAATAACACCGTCTAATGAAAAATTCGAATGTTTGGCTTACCTACGTGATATTAAACCGGTAAAACCCATACGACGATTTTGTTTTTATTTTCTCGAAAACGGCTACTACGATTTTAATTATACCTTGTACTGGTATTGACCAAAGAAATTTTAAGAAAACTACATTTCAGGTTTTTGACAAAAAAAAATTATATAATGAAAAAAAGGTTTTGAATGTTTTTTTTTTAATTGCTCTATTTTTGAGTTATTAACCTATCCCTATAACCCTAGAAAGATGCAGGTCAGGTGGTGATGAAGGAATGTCAATAGGGGAGAAGATGAGGGATATAATGGACGAAGGAGGGAGGGGGGAAGAGTATAAAGAAGAGGATAAAGGCACTAGAGGTTGCGAGAAGGAGTAAGGCGAGACGGATAGGAGAGGGAGAGTTGTAACCCTTAGGGGAACCAATACAATACCTACAATACAATTTAAATAATTTGTTTAATAAAAAATTCACATTTTTTAGTGCAATTAAAATGCACCCTACATATTTAATTATAGGTACATACATATTAGTTATACGGTATTATAATTTAGCAAACGATCAAAAAACAATTTTTTTGTATACAAAAAATAAATTATAAAAATATTGTTGAATTTTAAAATTATATTAAAAAGGGTAACCCAAGGACCCTGTACCACTAATATATTTTTACATGAATTTTCAAATTTCGAACAAACATTGACCTATATTAAAATACATACTCAAATTCCCAAAATTTACGCAATTAATTTGTATTTTTCGGAATTTTAATATTCTATAAAAAATTTTTGGCAACCCTAAAAAAAAAAACAATTTACCTAATAAAAACAAAAATACCTATACCTACACATTTCACATGTTTGCAAAAGTGCCCAATAATACCCATAGTTTAAGTTTGTGGTGGGTTTTCAGCTGGCTGGCTGCCCCTCCAAGGATAAATTCCTAACTACGCCAATGACTCTATTCACAAATGACGAAGTTATACCAATATTCCGAATATATGTACTTTGAATTTTCGAATTATGGCTGCCAAACTTTCTTTATTTTTGAAATGTTCTTCAACAATGAAAACACGTTGTTCTTTCGTGTAATGCTCCATTTTCCCTAACCCTAAACAGTCAGCTGGCAAATTTTTTTTTTTAGGGTTGCCAACATTTTATTTAATAAATGGCAGTAGATTCAAACCTTGCCATTATTTTAGGACACAATTTAGGTATACAAAAACATCTAAAAGAACTTTAAATTGCATTTACAAAATTTTCGGAATTTTTGTTTCCACTTTTCTATACCAAAACGCAACGTGGATGGTTAGAAATTATAAATGTGGCACATCACGTAAGACTTGGTTATTTATTTTTAGCGAAAACGAATACCTAGGTAGGTGGTCCTACTTAATAAATAGGTATGTGAAATTCAAACTGCAAATAATTTCCTCAGTGTAGATAAATTAAGAATGCATCATTTTTACAAAGGTGCAGGTGTATGTATGTAACGGGTGATTTTTTAAGAGGTTTAGAACTTTTTTAAAAAAAAAAACACACAAAATTCAAAAAAATGAATAAAATACTTATTTGAATCGATAGTTTGAACCTTGCAATTTAATGTTTAAAGATAATTTCATGCAAATGTTGACCGCGGCTGCGTCTCAGGTAGCCCATCCGCTGAGTCCAATTTTGGCATACTCTTTCACACATATCGGCCGGTATCTCACGAATGAATGCATGGATGTTGGCTTCCAGTGCGTCAATCGAAGCGGGCTTGTCCCTATAGACATTAGCCTTGACATACCCCCACAAAAAATAGTCTAATGGTGTCAAATCGCACGATCTAGGCGGCCAATTGACCGGCCCGAAACGTGAAATTAACTGTTCACCAAACTCGCCTCGCAATTGCGCCATTGTTTCGCGTGCTGTGTGGCATGTGGCACCGTCTTGTTGAAACCACATATCATGCAAGTCAAGAACTTCCATTTCGGGCAAAAAAAAGTTTGTTATCATCGCTCGGTAGCGTTCACCATTGACAGTAACGCTGCGATTCGCATCATCTTTGAAGAAATATGGCCCAATAATGCCGCCGGCCCATAAACCGCACCAAACAGTGGCTTTTTCGGGATGCATTGGTAGCTGTTGCAATGCTTCTGGCTGATCTTCACTCCAAATGCGGCAATTGTGCTTATTTACGTACCCATTCAACCAAAAATGAGCCTCATCGCTGAACACAATTTTTCGATAAAAAAGCGCGATGAACCGAGCACGAATTTTGATAGTAAAATTCAATAATTTGCAAGCGTTGTTCATTTGTAAAACGATCCATGGTTAAATTGCAAACCAAACTGAAGCTGTTTGACAGTGACATAAGGTACTAAACACACGTCAGCTGTCAAAACCAGTGTTGCCAAAACCAAACCAGCTAAAAAATCACCCGTTACTTACCTACCTTTAGTTTCCTTTTTAAGATTCAAATTGAAGGAATTTTCAAATTCCTTGTGACCACCTGCTTTCCATACCATATTATAATCTCTAAGAAAACAAAGAATCAACATAACTTAAATACCCCGTCCACTCCTTGACTCCACCCTTTCTCCACTATATAACCTTTTCATATATGTACTTTCACCAATCATCAATATAGGCAAACTTATTCTTACATTTACATCCCGTCCAGCAGTGCCAAGCAATTCAACTTGTACCCAACCATCCTTTATCGATATAGGTACCTACGTATGTACATTATGCTGAATCCCATCACAACCACAACCATCACCACCCAATTCTTTTATTCCTTTAGATATATATACATGTGTGTGTAAGCATTTTGAAGTATTCCAAGTGTTTTCAAAACGATAGGGATTTAAAAAAAAAAATAACAAACTTATGAAAAACTTTTCCTGTCGACAAAAATACAACAATAACAATAATATACCAAGTCCTCTCTCTCTCTTTCAACCTACCTACCTATTGTACTCTTTATAGTCAGCCTTCAGTCAACCATATTTGAATTGAATTGCATGCCATGCTAGCCCAGGCCACAGCAACAATTTCCTTTGTATATTTTATTTTTGACCGTAATGTCGTATTACGTATATAGATTTTTGTTTTCTTCTTTATAAAGTTCTCTTCGATATGGTTAGATAGGACAATAGAGGGAATATATTCTTATTTCCTTCTAAGTAAATCATTCCAATTAAGTGATGCCAGTTCTATATAGATACAAGGGTATTTAATATTCAGATTTTAGATGTGATATTTTTAGATGCAGATTTCTTAAAAAAAAGTGTGAAATTGCCCCCCGAACCTAAAAGTGGCTACGGTAGAACGATGGCAGATGCGTCAGTATAGAGACCATACTTTAAAAATATTTGAAAACCTATTCTCTCTCTCCCTACGGGTTGTCTAGGAATATATGTTGATGATGTAGTTTTTGAGACGAGACTGTAGAATTTTTTTTATTTATTTTCAACTCAACGACTCCAGCTTCTCCATTCAAATTTCTTTTCCTTTGAGTAATTAAATATTTAAGTAAGCAATTGTATAGGTACATGTTTATTTTTTATTTCAAGGATTTTTTCTGAATTTCAGAGTTGGCTTATTTTATCACAGCAGCTATATGTATGTGAGACAAACACAGGACAGGACAGGATAACAATAATATGTCTGATGACTTCTCTCCTAAGACTTTAGAATAATTTTTTTTATCTTTCTACCTGGTACCAGAGATGTGCCAGACCCTATTTTGTACTTCAAATTCGTGATGACAACATTCCATTGAGCATCAGAACGTAACACTTGGACGCATCAATGTATATTGAATATCCTTTCCAAAAGCTATATCCAAATAAATTAACGGCGCGCTGTTGAGTGGCTTCTAAAATAATTGTATAGTTGGTAATAAAAGTTGTAAAAGAAAGGTATTCTGCTCACCTCTCGATTTGTTGAAACGGAATGACTTTTTTGGATGAAGTATCGTCAAGTACGGCAAGCCTTGTTGATTAAAGCAATAATTTTTATTCTGCTAGAAAAAGTTATTTTGGGCTAATCTTTGTATAAATTATGTAACTACGCACATTTCTGTCGATAACACAATGCATGATATTATGTTCCTCGATAATTCCATCATGATCATATGTATAATACCTTCTCAATACTCACTCTGATTTGCTGTTTTTTTTTGCTTCTGAAACTAAAACGTTTTTAAGGTTGCATGTTCTTGCAATTGTCTTACTTATTTACAAATAAAAGTAAATATTATTTGACTAGAGACTAAATTGGTGCAAGAGTTTAGACAATTTAGTAAAATGTTAAAACATTTAAAGTACCTATATATATGAAGCTGACTTAAAACTGAATTTTTCAAATTTTTAAAATCACCAAATGCTTTTGTTTATCTTTTTGCTAACTTCCAGTGTCACTTTGAAAATTCAAAATGAATTTTAGTCCAATTTAATTTTTTAATATTGACATTGACAGAATTTTGGGCTTAAATGGGTAGAAAGTGGCATTTTTGGGGAAATTAAAGAAACAGACCTGGTATGTTTGCTTGCTTTTTTTGCATGAACTGTCACATTTTAGGAAGTGTTGATACATTTATTCAGAAAATGGTATACTTGTTAAAAAAAATGTATTGGTATGCCCCAGGGCTCCGTTTTGTCTCCGACACTTCCTTATATACATACAAATTATATCTTGTCTGAAAACATCTAATCCATTAAATTGTTTTGCAGTTGTGAAACTTCAACGGCGGCATATAAGATAAGCCCGTTAAATTCTTGTCCAGTGGGAAATTGAAAACCGCGTAGAATTTAATGTTTAAAAAACTCAATGTTGTCTCCATTGAGAAAAGTGAACAGCTTTCCATTCTCAGTATATATTTATTATTAACCACAATCTGTGGCATAACCACATACCTATTCGACATTGTAAAAAACGCTGTAAATCCTTAGAATTTAGATTTCCTACGACAATTCAAGAAATTTTTATCCCCTTTTAATCTGGCTGTTATCTATAAGGAGTAGATCCGTCCAAGGTTATAGTATAACTCGTATATTTGGCTAGATGCACTATCAACTCATTTGAGTCTTTTGAACAAAGTACAGAAATGAAAAGTTTCGCATCTTTTAACACCGTCGTAATAATACTTGTCTTTCCATATTTTATCAATAGGTACTTCTACAAACAGTGTTCTAATGAAATAGCTAGTTGATGCATTCCTTTCCTGAAACAATTTAACCGTAATATTCATGCTTCGAGGAATGCCCATCAGTTTTCTCTTGAGGCCAATTTCAGACGTAAAGAAATTCTTTCTTTAACCGCAATACACGAATGTGGTATCGATATACCTATCTCCTTTTAAATCCTATCCTGTTTTCCTAACGCTCGTGTTTTTAGTTTTTACATATTGTTAAGGATAGTCATAACCCCTCGATTGCACGTATATTATATATAAAATATAACATTTTAGTTAAGAACTTTAAAGTTAGAAAATTAACATTTTTACGCCAGGCTGTTTAAAATGTTGCTCTATTTTTTTTCTGGGTTGTCTAAATGCACTCATTTTCATTTATCGATTTGACATTTGAGTTGACAGACCAAAATAGTATTGAAACTGCATTCGATTATTCAGGTTTTTTTTTTAATTTGTAAACATTCAGAAACGTGGATAAGTAGCTGTGTAGATACTTTATCAAAATAATTGTATTTATGGGGTTGAATAGGAAATGAAAATTCCTTTTTAGATACCTTTGTAGGTATATTGTATTTATAAAAAAAAAACAACCTAAAACCGATGCGGAAGTCGAGGGTGGTTATTCAAAAAAACCCTCAGATATTGCATTGGGAGATTTTTCTTTGAGTTGGTAGGTTATTTTGGAAAGTTTGGTAGGATTTTTTCTTTGAGAGTGGCAACCGTGTTTATGAGAAGGTACGAAAAATTCAACGTGCTTCGCCATCTTAACAAAAATTCAAGTGCCTGAAGTATGCTGAGCGGAGGAGGCCCTTGATGGCTCTGTGTGGCCGAATAACAGTAATTTTATCAACAAAACTGTTATAAAACTGCTTGTCTAAGAGTCAATAAATTTTTTAAACCAAAGCTGCTAGTTTAATTGTATAAATTAGGTAGGTATTTTTTGAAAATAAAATAAAATATAAATTTCCTAAATTTGAAAATAAAAAAAAAACACATCCATTGGCAGCTCTGGTTGGCAAACATTTTCACATCGATAATAAAATTTTGTATACCAATGTCCTATATTATATGCTATATCCTTTTCATAGTCAACAAATCGTCCTAGTCTTCATTGGCGTTGTCTTCGTCTTTCCTGCCTGTCTGCCTTCTTCGTTGACATTTCAAGAAGTTTTCCATAATTTCAGAATTTCAATTCCAATACCTAAACTCTATTCTGTGTGTGTGTGTGTGTCAGTGTTTAAGAAGGCTATACATAATATTTCATACAAACATACATACTCGTACAATAACTTTATGATAAACAAAGATCCCGTTTGTAACTTATGAGCTCCAGGTTTTTCTTTCTCTTGCAACAATAAAGTTTTACCGCTTCTTGGATTTTTGTTATGTTTTTTTTTTCCTGTTTTTTTTTTTTTTGTTCTTATTTCGTCCTTGTTCCCACACCCACTGTATATATATATTTTCGTTCTTCTTTTATGGAGATCGACATCATCGCATTAAAATCCCTTCGAAATCAACCATCTTCTTCCTAACATCGTACTTCCGCCTCCATATACTATATCTTGCCGTTATTAACATTTCGTTTTGACTTCTTTTTTTTTTGTTTTGTATTCTTCTTCGTATTATAAATCCTTATAACGGCAACAGTATGTTTGCGAATCTTCTATATATGTGTATTGCTATGAAGTCATTTGTCGAGAGCAATGACGAAGGATCCGTGATGTGGGTGGGGTGGAGAGGGCCTCCGTACAGACAGAAGCAATGTGAAATCTAGAGAAGAAAATGGAAAAGTTTCTCAGTTTTCTCTCTATTCCTCATTGTCGTTGCCGTTGTCGTCGTCGTCCTTTTTGCCAGAGAAAAAAGTTTCTAAATTCTATCATCCCCTTCTCTGTTGCCTTTCCCGTTATGCCCCATCGGTCTCCACAAGCCCACACAAGAACCTTCTTCAATGGCAGTCGTTCAGTCAGTTATACGATTTTTTTTGTGTCTATTTTGTCGTCGTTCACAAGTTAGCAAAGGATGAATGTGTATATATGTATATACGCTTCGACCTACCACTCCTGCTGGGAGTTAAATACACGAACTCTGCCCCGCCAACAACCTTTGCAACACCACCCACCTCTAGCCACCGACATCGTTATCATCATCATCATCTGTATACTGTACTGTGTAGATATACCGCTACAACAGTCAGAGTCAGAGCAAAGGATAATGTAAACAGTGGTGCCCTCTTTCAACCTCTCCATTTCGACCGGGTATATATAGGGTACGAGTAACGGGTATCCTACTGTTTCGGAATGGGGTAGGTATGTATGTATAGATATAGGAACAGTGGCACCAAATAGTTGCTCAGGGATGTGTAACCATTTTCATCTTGGCAGAGAAAGAGTATAGTAGGAAATGAAATAATAATTATGAAGAAGCACAGTATGAAAAGGCAGAATGTAAAAGAGAAAGAAGAGCAAATTAAATGTGAAAAAAGTTGTAAGGGGGGCGAATGCGAATCAGCGAGGATGGTTTGTTGGGGGTTTTTGTTGGAGTTATGGGTTTGGAAGCTTTGTTGTTTTTTTTTTTTTTTTTTATTCTCATGGAAAATATATTCACGACAGTAAGGACCGGCACTCAGAAGTGAAAGAATGAACATATAATGTCAGAATTATAGCGATAGTGGGTTAGGGTAGCATTTATTGTTATTGTTAATGGGCTCACCTTAATTTCATTGCAGAAAAAAAATTTTTATTTTTTGTTTTTTTTGGACGCATACCTACACTTTGAACAGTAAGTATACAACGAACCAATTGACAAGATTATAAACAAACCGGCTAAAAGCAGTTTTGTTTGTTTAATTGAAATTATGGTCGACCTATCATTCCTAAAAGAATATCGTATGTAGTTTTGTACCGAATTGCTTAAAAAATTATTACAAAATTATAAAAAAAGCGAAATTGATTCTTATTAGGGTGTCTTATATATATTAACGACAATGAATGGTCATAAACTGTGTCAACAGCGAATGTTTTAAAAAAAAACCTTTAACTTTCTTCCTATCTACCATTTTTCATTAAGTCAGTGTGGGTAGCGGGTACTCTCAATTATCGCCAAATTATGTAAATTGATGGTTAGTGCATAGGACTGTCATATTGGAAAACAGTGGATATTATCCTAACCTAAAAAAAAGGAAAATTTGTTCACGCCTGTTCTGTGAGGAAGTGACAAACCCTCTTATAACGGGTGATATTTTAGCTGGTTTGGTTTTGGCAACACTGGTTTTGACAGCTGACGTGTGTTTAGTACCTTGTGTCACTGTCAAACAGCTTCAGTTTGGTTTGCAATTTAACCATGGATCGTCTTACAAATGAACAACGCTTGCAAATTATTGAATTTTACTATCAAAATTCGTGCTCGGTTCGAAATGTTCATCGCGCGCTGCTTCCATTTTATGGTCGGCATTCTCTACCTTCTGAGCAGTCTATTCGGAAGATTGTGACCAAATTTCGCACCAAATTTACTTTGTTGGACATTAAACCACCAACACGTTTACGTACTGTGCGTAGTGAAGAAAATATTGCGGCCGTATCAGCTAGTGTGACAGAAGACCGCGAAATGTCGATTCGGCGCCGTTCCCAGCAGTTAGGCCTTTGTTACAGCACTACGTGGAAAATTTTGCGGAAGGATTTGGGCGTAAAGCCTTTTAAGATACAGCTGGTGCAAGAACTAAAGCCAGCCGACCTACCACAACGCCGAATTTTTGGTGAATGGGCTCTTGGAAAGCTGGCCGAGGATCCGCTTTTTTATCGAAAAATTGTGTTCAGCGATGAGGCTCATTTTTGGTTGAATGGGTACGTAAATAAGCACAATTGCCGCATTTGGAGTGAAGATCAGCCAGAAGCATTGCAACAGCTACCAATGCATCCCGAAAAAGCCACTGTTTGGTGCGGTTTATGGGCCGGCGGCATTATTGGGCCATATTTCTTCAAAGATGATGCGAATCGCAGCGTTACTGTCAATGGTGAACGCTACCGAGCGATGATAACAAACTTTGTTTTGCCCGAAATGGAAGTTCTTGACTTGCATGATATGTGGTTTCAACAAGACGGTGCCACATGCCACACAGCACGCGAAACAATGGCGCAATTGCGAGGCGAGTTTGGTGAACAGTTAATTTCACGTTTCGGGCCGGTCAATTGGCCGCCTAGATCGTGCGATTTGACACCATTAGACTATTTTTTGTGGGGGTATGTCAAGGCTAATGTCTATAGGGACAAGCCCGCTTCGATTGACGCACTGGAAGCCAACATCCATGCATTCATTCGTGAGATACCGGCCGATATGTGTGAAAGAGTATGCCAAAATTGGACTCAGCGGATGGGCTACCTGAGACGCAGCCGCGGTCAACATTTGCATGAAATTATCTTTAAACATTAAATTGCAAGGTTCAAACTATCGATTCAAATAAATATTTTATTCATTTTTTTGAATTTTTTGTGTTTTTTTTTTAAAAAAAGTTCTAAACCTCTTAAAAAATCACCCGTTAGTACTTTTTGTCATAAAAAAGTGTTTCTCATCTTAGCCATCTTAGTCCCATCTAATCCTGTGACTAATAACACGAGCAAAAATTATTTGAGAGTTATTATTTTGGTTCTCAACAAGCTATCGCTCCACCAAATAATATTTTATTCAATAAAAATCATTCCAAAACTGATGTACATTCGGGAGATAGCGACGACATTTAAAGCTTCGCATATAAATTCGAGAAAGAAATTAGCTAGTCTTCTTAAACCCAAACTTCAGCGAAAATTTATTTTTGACCAGTTCAATATTTCAAGTTATATAACTAAAATAAAATGACGGTGAATATTAAAAAAAACAGAAATGTGTGGGTAATGGGTACTCTCATCTATCTTAATTAGAAATAATTTTGACCGGAAAAAGTTCGTTCCGAATGTTTCTCGCCGGAAGTAAAATGTTACAAGTTTCATAATATGTATGATAAGGGTTGACCAGGAGACTATTATATTTTCGATTTAGTGTCGGTTAACTGAGAAGATACCAGCTCTTCAAGGCATTTAAGACGAGACAGTATTTTACGACCAAAATTCACCGAGACTCTCGGTGGCCAAATTGTTCTCTTAAGAAAAGATTACAAATATTGTTTTTGTTCAATGTAAATAATTGGTATCTTCGAGATTATGACTCTCGTATTATATTTCTTCAACAAAAACACAAAAAAACGCTATGAGATCAAGTAATATCTAAACGAGACCGATATCAAGTGAATATTGAAAGTTTTTTGAACTTAATGATAACGAAACATGACTAAGAAAAGTTTTGTTTTGTTTCGGCCTATAGGTAGGACTATTAAGATAACGTTAGCACAGTTAATGTTTACATTTTCAAGCTTTGGAAACTAGATTGTATGTCAAATGTAATATAAAAAAGGTAAACTTTATTTTTTAATCATTTTTGTTCGAAAAGTCCTTTATAGCTCAATCTCAAAATTATTTAAATGTGTATGTACATAACACTAAATTTTTGAAATTAAATTGCTGTACATAATATACATAACTATAACCTTTCACCTTTTAAAATATCTTGATATAAATCAAATAATATAACAGAGTCCCACTGGTTTTCTGTATCCCAATTTGATATAACTCAAAATTTAAACATAACTTAATAAATATAAATACAAACATTTTCATAATGAGATCCTTAATTACAGATTTGAACTGAATTGTATCCTTAAAGCTTAGAGGTTGTGGTATTCTGGCAATGATATAGCTGTATCGTATACCAACAAGCTGCTGAAATAGCAACCCTAAATTTGTCGTAAAATGAAAGGTATACCCATAGGAGTAATTTTGTGTTTTGTATAAAAAAGTTTCAAAGTTTGCCATACCTATACGTGTATAGGTTAAATTTTTTTAAGTTTTGTATATCCAGAAATTCTTTGGTCGTCCAAATTTTGTATCTTGTTTTGAATTTCCTGCATTTGTTAGATGTTTTTTACTGACAAATATTTGAAAATAAATGAATTTAGATACATGCATATTTCTCAATATTTATGAACAATTCTTTTAGGGATTTATATAACATCCTTATATAATATATTATAGCGTATAGACGAAAAGAATAACAAGCGAGTTTTCATTAAACAAAGAAAATTGATATTAAAAAACCAATTAAAAAAACAGAAAATATTATAAAATAAAATAAAATAAAATAAAATAAAATAAAATAAAATAAAATAAAATAAAATAAAATAAAATAAAATAAAGTAAAATAAAATAAAATAAAATAAAATAAAATAAAATAAAATAAAATAAAATAAAATAATATAAAATAAAATAAAATAAAATAAAATAAAATAAAGTAAAATAAAATAAAGTAAAATAAAATAAAATAAAATAAAATAAAATAAAATAAAATAAAATAAAATAAAATAAAATAAAATAAAATAAAATAAAATAAAATAAAGTAAAGTAAAGTAAAATAAATTAAAATAAAATAAAATAAAATAAAATAAAATAAAATAAAATAAAATAAAATAAAATAAAATAAAATAAAATAATATAAAATAAAATAAAATAAAATAAAATAAAATAAAATAAAATAAAATAAAATAAAATAAAGTAAAATAAAATAAAGTAAAATAAAATAAAATGAAATAAAATAAAGTAAAGTAAAATAAATTAAAATAAAATAAAATAAAATAAAATAAAATAAAATAATAGGTAAGTTCTGGTGATTCCTAAGCATTTTCAGATGATCCTAAATCTGATGATAAACCGATGAACTTAAATGTTAGAAGATGAATTAAATGACACTGAGAAAAAACAATATTTTACTCCGGATACGTACCTCCCATGTTGTGTTTCATTATAAATAATCTTTACCCAGCTTTCACCCAAATAAACGAATCAACATTACCAAGTCTATTATACAAGTGATGTGATACAATACAAAATCAACAAAGGCTTTAAAATATACTCCATTGGGGGTAATTGAGGTACTTTTGGCAGAGTAAAGTGCTTATATAATATACATTAAGTAAATTTATTGAATGTTCAACCCCTTTATATAAAGTTTAGAATTTAGTTTCCTTTTTCAAATGGAACTAGCTAATTGTATAATTAATTCTCAATTAATAAATTTGTCTTTTGGTCCAGTAAATTATGAAGTTCAGGAAAATGACTAAGAACAAATCATGATTATTATAATTATGGTGCTTCTGAGTCCAGTGGAACTACCCTTATTTTGTTTCTTGTTTGTCTTTTATTTATTTATTTTATTTTTATTATATGGGAACGTATCTGAATCGGTTTTTAAAATCCCGTTTTTAGAAAATCCCAAAAAAAAAGTTAAAAAATCCCTTCTACTAAAATACCATTTTTTAAAAATCCCGTCTTCTAAAATCCCGCTTATTCATAATCCCAATGTATTAAAATCCTGCTTTTTAAAATCCCGTCAAATACCGTCAATTCCGTTTTTTACAATTCACTTGGGTATTAAACGAAAAATTATAATGTGTTTGTAAATTTCAAAAAATAAAAATTATTCGAATAAAAGAATAAAAGAAAATATGCGGGGTTTTTGATTTTTACTTATCACATTTGTTTTTGCTCACAAAAATTATGCATTAGCTCCCACTAAAATTGGGACTTGGGTTATTATGTACCAATTCCCATTATTTTTGGAACTAAATCCCAACATAACAAAATGCAAATGAAGGGTTATGTCCCACTAAATAAAAACTACAAAATGATAAAAAAGATACTTTGCATACCTACCTAGCACCTATCTCAAATCCTAGTGTGCCCAAGCAGGGGGGTTGCAAGGGACAGGTTTTTTGGTTTAAAAATAACGATTTTTAAATTTTTAACGATGTCGAGGTTTTTTCCAAAACTGATCAAAAATTTGTTTTTCGAGATTTCTTAAATGATGTATATTGATGGAAAGGTCTGTTTATTATAAATTTAGAAGTGAAAACCGCAATCACTTACGAGGATTGGCTGCGGATAAATCGGGTTTCGGAAAAATTGTTAAAAAATCAATTTTTTTTCTAAATTTTAACGACCGTTTTTTCCAATTTTTTTTTATCGAGAATTATAAAATGATGTAGGTACATATCAATTGAAACTCTTCCCCTAAAACATCTTAGAGTTGCCAATGTTTTCTTTTCTTATAATGTTATATAACTGAATTTCGGCACGATAATAAGCATCATTCATATACATTACTTTCTCCATAACGAGCGATATATCAAACATTAAGCGCACATTTATGGGGATGATAATCATACATGTATTATGTATCCATTTCGATGTTTACGTATACGAAACTGAACAAAAAAATAAAAAAAAACAGACAATTAATTTAGCAAACAGCCAATTCGGCGACGCTCGTTGGACAGGTGAAAAATATATAAGTCGCAGCGCAATCGGCACAGTGTTTGCCTTACAGATGGTGTGTAAGTTTCCGCGAAATGCTAGCAGATTGTAGATTGTGACATTCAAAACAATTTATGATGATTTCAACATAAATTTTCGATTTATGGAGTTTGTAATTTTTGTTTTTATGATTATTTTTTGAAAGGAGGAAAATATGTACATATGTAGGTATTTTCACAGGTGAAACTTTAAACTGTGAATCATTAATTTCGAGAAAAGATATACGTATGTAGAGTGTTGTATGTCACGTTGGTTCATGTATAAATCGGATATAAATTTTAATAAAATTAAATTATTCGAGGGGGTGATTTTCAATAATCATTCTAAAGTTATAAAGATTGTCTCAAGCAAAGTCCAATTTCATAACATTTACAAAAAAAAAACAATTAAATTAAAATCAATAAAAATCTTCCCCAAAAATGAAGCTACCCCCTTTTAATCCCCATGTCAATCTTATACCAAATTGACACATTCAAATGCAGAAACACCCTTCTTTTTTAATTAAAATAAGGATAAAATGAAATCAATTCATCGTGATGCAGAACCGGATTACTTCCGATTTTATTATACAAAATCGGGCTTCGTATAGCATAAGACGAAAGCCAATTTATAGATCGATGACTCATTGACGCCATGATGATGTGTTGTCGCCATAAGACAAGACACCATTTAGTAGAACTAATGAAGAAATTAGTTAAACATGGTGATGACGACCAAGATGATGGCGATGGCGATGAAAAAGACGATGAAGCTCTTCTGACGGTATAATATAGGACTCGCTGTATATAGAGATGGTGATTCCAACCAAAGATGCTATGATGTGATGGTGTCAGGGTATAGATGCCTTTGGCAGGCGTGGCGTCTATACCTAACTATCTATATACAATCATGTCTTCCAGACGATAAGGAGATGACAAGTTTTTTTTTCAACAGCTTGATTGGAAAACGTATATAGCTAGTGTATAGTTTATTCTTTTCTTGATTCTTATTTATTGGAATTTCACTTTCTATAATAAGAAGTGGGAATTTTTATGGTCAGAAGAGAACCAGTCATTTCAATTAACACAAAATTGAGAGAAAAAAAAATGATTATATTATTAGTCCGATTATATAAAAACATGGTTTATAGATGGGCTTCTGTGAAGGTGCAGGCGGAGCTTGTTTCAGGACATGGCTATAAATGTGTTTTTTATGTTGGTTTTTGTTTTACATATACTATCTGTATAATGGCTCGATCTTTTTCATGATATGAGATTTATACTTTTGAAAGATTTGTCACTTGTCTAAGAGGCGATTACCCTGAAGAAACATTTTTTACTTGCGATATATATATGTATGTAGGTACTACATTATATGGTAAGTTTCCTAAACAAAATCGAACTCGAGATTTTGATTAAACTTGACAAGCGAAGTTGAAAAAAGTGGGTCCCGCAATTTTGTCCATCTATGTATGTCTGTCTCTCCTTTCGTCTGCAGCCTTAACGGGTGAGTCGATTTTCTTTAAACTTGGTACATATATCGTTTTTTCGGCATTCTCCCGAAAAATTAAAAAAAAAAAATTTTACCAAAAATAACAAATTTTTCTAGCAAAAAATGAAAATCTTATTTTTCTCAAAAACGTCCCAAGTATAACATTTTTAGTTCTTTAAAGGCCATAGCAGCGCTTTTAGAGCTAATCTTAAAGCTCCTTTTTTAATAATGAGCTCTAGAAACACATTTAGAACTTAAGTCGAGCTCATTTGCAGCTAATTCTTTGAGTTTGAGAGCACTTTTTTGCTCTTAAGAAGCACGTTATTAGTGGAAAGTGACTCGGTCTATGTCATACACCTTTAAAGAGCATCTTTTGAAAGATGTTTCTTCGTATTGGTTTGAGTAATAAATTTAATACCAAACATAAACGCAGGCACGCTTTAATACTTATATGGAATAAGTGAATCGTTTGATAGTATAAATAATATATAATTTTGTAAGATATGCCAATTATAATTTCCTACCAAAATAAATAATAAAAGAATTTAATATTATTCAGTGAAATGTTAGCTTAATTTAAGTGGGAATTAAATTTTTTCACAAACGTTATGCGGGTACTTTGTTAAATTACAACGCGCCTTCGAAATTTTGTATTTTAATCTGTCAAATAAAAATAAATAATAACTAAAAAAACTTAAAATTCTAAAAAAAAAAAATTTCAAAGTTGAAATAAATTTATTTTGGTTAAAAATACAATTTAGTTTGATTTTGAGTGAGAGCGCGGGGATAGATATTTTTTTTTAATGAATAAAAGAAAATATTGCATTACTCTTTTTATCGCCGCCATGTTTTCATAAGGGAAGAAGGTTTCTTAAATACAGCTGTTAAATCACTTTGAGTTATATTTTTGATTGTTATAGAGCTGAAATATTAATTACTGTTGATATCGAGCTCTTATACCTATCACTTAAAGATTTGCTTTCTGTACTTTTGGAGCAAGTTTTAACAAGATGGCATTTTTCTGGTTTTTATATTTCCTTAATGAAATAAAAAGGGTGTTTCAGAAATTGAAAGTTTCGGCAAGTGGATAATAAATAAAAAAGAATTATTTCTATGAACGAAGATTTTTATTTGAAGAATATTTTATTCTAAAAATGTATTTTAGGTCCTCGGTATATTTTTGTATGTACGTAATAAAATTTTCAAAGCTTATTTTTAGAAATGAAATTGTCATCAAATAAAGTTTTTATAACTCACCCGCCATTTGGAAAAAAACTTTCCTTTTAACAACCAAACAATATGACGAAAACGTCACATCATGCAGAATGACATTAATTAATTTATTTTAAACTGGTTTAATTTTTCCTTTGAAATAATTATTTTATTCGTATTCTGGTATGGAACACCCTATAACATGAGTGCTATAGAATTTTTTTTAGAGAGGTTTCATATACAGCTGTTATAGAATTTTTTTAAAACTTGAAAATGCGCACGCGCTTCACGAAGTATTTGTTTGCAAATATTAGTAATTCGGCTCTACAGTCGCTTTTTGTACAGCTCTGTAAATGCTAAATTTGTACATTTCAAAAGATAATGCGTTAGTATTTTGGGGATGTGTTGCTAGAAGCTGTATAACGTCTCTAAATTGTCTGATATTGACAGGTTGCTCGATAGTAGACGTGTAAAGTTTGTTATGGAGCATATTTTTAAATCTTGATGCTTTATAAAGTTAATAGAGCTAAAAGTGTTCTCAAACTTCAATTATAGAACATAATTTTTAAATAAAATGAAAGGAGCTGTGAAATAATCTTTTACAGAGCAATAGCTTTCAATTTTGCTAGCTAAGAGCTGTAAAAGAAAATTTTTGCATCTAATAGCTCCAACGATGTTACTTGGGGTGCCAACAACTTTCAAAAAAAAAAAAATTCAATAATTTTTTTTACAAAACGGCTCCCATTTTATAAAAAAAAATTAGGTAAAATAATTATAAATGGCACCTCTCATTGAAGCATTATTTCGATTTTCTGAAAAACGGATCAACTGCATTTTGATCATATTTTTTTTATACATATGTACATAATTTTTAAAAAAGTTTTAAGATTATCGTATGCCAAAATTTTCGTTTGAGAACTTATAATTGAGAAACGGCTCGATCGTTTTATTTTTAAACTTAGCACCCAGCTGTTTTTTTTTCTAGCAAATTTTAAATAAAAATTATTCTTAAAATAAAAAGCAACGAAAATCTCATTTTTCTCGAAAACGACTCCTACGATTTTGATTAAATTCTTATATCGGCTTATATCATTACGATCTATTATATGTACTTAAAAAAAAAATTATCGATCGATTAAAAATGGTTTCTCTCACAGAACCTTTTTTTTTTGGTTTTCGACTATCTCATTATCTGTTTTACCGATTTTACTGAAATTCTTTACACAAGAGCTCCTAATAATTTGAAATAATACTGGATATCAAAATTTTCAAAAAAATTAATTTTGGATTAAAAAAAAAAATGTCAAAATTATTCTTTGAATATTCGATATTTCGAAAATGGGTATATTATTTTTTTTAAATTTATTTTTTAATACTGCATAAATAAACACTAAAAATTGCTTACTATTTTTTTTACTTAAAAATTATTACAAAATTTTCTATATAAAAAAATTATTTTTTAAAAAACCGCTCCAACGCGTTTTTGAAATATTTTCCTCATAAATAAAGACTTATTTATGGAATCAGATGGCGCATATAGCGTTGGTATCATAACAATTTCGGATTTGTTTCAATTAATTTATTTCTATTTATAGGTACCTATATTATTTTTTTGCCATTTTTTTGGTTTAAACTGTAAAATTCAGGCATGCGTTATTTATTTAATTTTTGTATTCTCACATAATGCTTCTTTATACTATAAAAATATGTTTTTAGCAGGTGGGCATTAAATATTGGCTTCCATAACGTATGTATTTCTTTTAAAATCAGACTAGTAGATCTTAATTATTCAGACTTGAAAACGACAATGTGATCGCACGTAAGAGCAAGTTCGACGACCTAGTCGTGCATTTTATTTTATTTGCAAATTCATTCTTTTGGGAAATCATCATACTATTACACCTAATTGGAATCTGGATATCCAAAACTTATTCGATAGTTCCAGCCATCTATCTTTATAAATATATTATTTTAAGTCTAAAATTTAGCATAACATTAATTTAAAGAAAAGAAGCAGAAAAATAAACCAAGTAAATATCATCCACATTATCGTCTAAAAACTTTAGGAATTCGATTACGCCGATTCTCCAAATTGATGTTTTTTTTTGTATCTACACACTCATAACATGAACTTTTGATGGGAAATCTTCTAGACTTATCATTCTAATACCTTACGAAAGTTATACCTTTAAATTGTTTAAATAAAAAAAATTAAACAAAAAACAAACAAAATGCTTGAGGAACTCTGTAATTCACTTAGAGCAGAAGTTAAAGGTATAAGTATATAAATGGCAAAATAAGTAGAAGCAACTAAGCCAGACTAATCACATTGCGATTAAAATTGCACACATCTTTGCCACGCGATGGTGTTGTCCATGCCTACTATACTCCATCCAATCCATGTTCCATGATGAAGAAGCAGGTAGCATAGCCAGATTAACCAGTTTTGTGCAAATTCTTTGCGCTGATTCTTTTTGTTTTTTTTTGTTGTTGTTGTTGTCCTTTTCTGCGTCTGATGATCTTCCGAACGAAGACGAAAAGTAACTTTGCTTATAATAGTGTTAACAGAAAATGTTTAGAAATCTCAAAGCAACTTGAACTGTACCTATAACTTTGCTTATAAGTATGTAGATACTTATAAATGAAATACCACCCACGAACAATGGAGTAGGTATAGTTGATGTGTTTACTTAGCTGCATCAATAATAATGACTAACATTGCGCAACAATCTGATACAAGGTCATAAATTATTCCATATCGTTGACACTCTTTAACAGTTTATCGATATACTAGGACTTGGAGCAGTTTTTTTTAGCCGTTGTCACATCAAACAGACAAGTGTGACTGTGGCATCATCCTCATCCACCGTGCCATGCCATGCCATACCATGCCATATACATATACTGTCACAGTCACTCTCGTCCTCGTCGTCATTAATTAATTGCTTAGCTAATTAGCACTTGTGTCCTATTGCGATTTCAATTAGGCAGCCAGCCCACATATCATCGGATTGTTGGGCCTTATAACGACGACGCGACGTCAGTAGTGATGGTGAGTCTTCTTCATTGGAGTCAGAACTCAGAGCATCGCATCGCATCGCTGAAGTTGTCAACGTGTTGCGGTGGCATGTTTTCCCGGCCCAACTCCCAGCTCCCAGCAACTCTCAACAACTAACCCGGTTGGTGGTTAAAAGTGTTTTATACGCTCAATTTGTGGCTGTTGCTGGCTGCTGCTGCAACAAATGCAATGGAGACTCGAAGCACGCGTATGCGCTCTGCACCGGTCTTATGGTTATTAAAATGCCATCTTGAGCTTGAATGAACAAAACCGTGGTGATGACAGTAATGGCGGTGGCTGACCACCGCGCCTCGGCCAACACCTGTTTGCACCTGGTATCTCTGGCAAAAAAAAAAAAAAAAAAAAAGATAGCTGCAAGGCTGTCATCGGTCGGTGTCGCTGTCGAGTCGACTCGAGCCGAATTGCGCTGCGCTGCGCGTGTATAAAGAATATTTTTATTTTTTTTTTTTTTGGCCAGGTTGAGTGGCATTCACCTGTTACCGACACCATATACATTGATATTGCAGCCCATTAAAGGTAACAGTTTCTTTTCAATTTTCGGCTTATTAATTGATAGGCTTGGTAAGCAGATTATGATGCCCATGAGCAGAAATAACAAAAATGTTTAAAAAAATAAAAATAATAACGAAATTAATTTACGTAGGTACTTACATAGTTTATTGCATCAGAATGTGGTACCTGTTATATAGTCAATGACGATGGTGAACATTGTATAAGGTGATTTACGGCCTTAAGTGAGCAAAAGATGTAGTTATTATAAAGAGTGCGTATACGTATAAGGGGTAAATTTTGTTTGAATGCCATCCATTATATTCCCATGTCGATATGATGCCGATGCGACGATGGTTGGAATTATGATGTAATAACAGATTGTTGGTTGTATACAAAGTTGTTATAATTGAAAATCTTGTAATCTACATTATATATTTTTTAGTCCTTGTTATTGCTGAATTGTATAACATTACATTATGTAGTTGGTATTTTTTTTTTGACATAACAAAAAAATTCTTAGCTTAGATATGAGGGAAAAATATTATTTATTTTATATGAAAACATCAAGGCCGTTTTGAAGGACTGAATGTTTTAAGTTCATATAATTGTATGAATGTCCACAATAAAATTTAAAAACATAATTAAAGAATAAATAACTGGCTTTAAAAAAGTTGTAAAATGATTTTGTAGGTGTTGCCGTTGTGTTTTTTTTTATTCATTTTCTATTTTAAATATTTTTTTTTTAATTTGCCCCTCCCACCTAAAGGGATGGACAAATACATTCGGCCGATATCTTAAAATCATGTTCATATACTGTACCGATAGCAAAAAATTGATGCATTTATCACAAAATGCACATTTTTTTTACTAAACCGCCCAACTATATAGAAAAGTAAGACTCTTAACTCTTCCGATTGGTTTATTTCGAAAACTGTTATTATGTTAATCTTTTTTATAGGAAATTTTCCAAGCTACAAATTTGTCTTTGACATTTTTTTTTGTATAACTTACCATTTGGGAGTTATTCCAAAAAAAAACATTTTGGGGGGCGTTCAACACCCCTTTAATTGTTAGCGGTGCACATGTCCATGGGGACTTTTGACAGTTTCTTAATAACGCTATACCAAATATACCAAAATCCAGCTTTCTGGCTATTTTTTCCGAGTCAAATGCTTTATTGACTAGACTATACGCAGCTTTTATAAAAACTTAAGAATCTATTTTTTTATTTCACATTTAACCTACTAGCTAATTTTTTTAATTCATAGTTTTTTTTAACATTAATTTTCAAACTTGAAATTAAAAACAACAAAAATATATTATACTTGTTTTTTTTTTCTTAAGAATTGTATGTTGTTAAGTACATATTTATCTTTTACTATTTAATACTCTCATCAATTTTTTGTCGATCACTAAAAACTAGACCGTTTTATGTCTTTTAGTTTTTGAAAAAATTCAAAGCTATGAAATCTGTACTTTATATGTGACAAATTTGTAAACGTAAGGTTAACTCAAAGTATGTCATTTTAACAGTCTCATTGTTTGAGCGAATATTTTTGGAAAAATTAATTTTCAAACTCAAAATGTTGAAACAAAAATTACAAAAGTTTTGTAAAAACTTAAAACTAGATTGTTTATTGTCTTCTAGATTTTGAGAAAATCGAAAATAACAATTAATATAAGTTTTCTTTAAATTGACTTCAGTTCATTATTTTAGTATTTTTGATTTTCTCATAAACTAGAAGACATTTTAACCAATTAGTGTTTAGTTTTTGACAAAAAATTGATAAGACCATTAAATATTAAATGTTAAAATTAAATTAAATATTGGTCATACAACCAACGATTACAACGCCATCGTCAAAAAAGGAAGAAGAGAATATAAAATTTTTACTCCAATATTTCACAACAGAGAATTTTTGTATGAGAAATTATGTTCATATTTTTGAGATTTCGCAAATTCCTGAGATCCTCATTACCTAAATGTCAAAATCAATAATTCCTTATGAAATAATCTTGGGAGCATTTTTTCTGTTACGTCGGAATTTCTTTTGTTATTGCCTATAAAGTTAGAGAACAACAAGTTTCCAAATGTCCATTTTCTTAATCTTGCATACAATTATTCTCTTTTTATATCTGCACCAAAAGTGTGGAGGATCAAAAACAATGCATTCATTTGATGCACAATAAGTGCGTCATAAAACAAAAGCCTTTGACTGCCCAGTAGAAGAAATTTGAAAATTTTGATATGCAATATTATTGTCTTGTGTAAAAAATTTCATTAAAGATAAGATTCGATATCTTTCTACGAAATAAAAATTTTAAGCTATTCGCTTTTTTAGGCCCTAGCTCAAATTACACTGAACGGGAAAACGGACACATTGGATGTACAGAAGTCTAAAAATATAGTTTTTGCCATGTGATTTTTTCAGTTTCTCAATTTTTTTTTTTTTCGCAAAATTTAAGTTCATTAAAAAATCTAAGAATACTTTTATCTAAAAGTCCCTACGATTAAATATTTCTTATGTAAATTTACTTCTTTTTAAGTAAATCCGCAACGACAGAATCAATCATAATCCAAGTTTAGGATTAAGCTTCGTTTAACTCTTGAAAAAAAAAAAAATTTTCAGATGAATGATTCGGAGTTAAGCCCCTTACTTGTTAATTATACTCTAGATTTCAGGATTATGCTGAAATATCAAAGTACATAATCCCTTTTTACTTTAAAAATATGTATCAAGAAACAAAAAGTTTCTTTTATATTGCATCAGAAGTTCCTGCATCAATTGGGATATTATTCAAATGTTCACATTTTAATGGGACTTTCCTCATAATATGTACATATATCTGAGCATCAGGATCAAAAATACAAATTTATTATTTTCTTTTTACTTTTTTTCATTCAATAAATCCCTTTTGTTTAGCTGTCGACAATTATTTACTCAATTCATAAAAATAAATCAGATTCACAAACAAATAATAATTAACTCCTGAATAACAACTTGCATGACATAAATGTAGTTTCTCAACATACTTCCACGAATATTACATATATGAAGCAAAATATTTACTCGCTTCAGGATACAAAAAAAAAACCATTTGGCTATATCGCAAAACATAACAATTCTTAAACAGAGCGTGCAAAACTTGCCATTAATAAAATCCACATATCACACAAATAATAAAAAAAACAACAGAACCTATACCATAACTGAAAACTCAAAACTTCTCAAACTTATTCAATTCTTCTGTTGTTGTGTCTATGACATACACGGTCTATGTGTAGCGACACAACACAACAATATGACAAGTCACCACGTTACCAAGGTGCATGTCCTCATAAAACGAAAAACAAAAAAAAAACAAAAACTTCAATTTCTCCCTTGAAATTCTGCCTTCCTTACTTTGATAATCACACTCGATATACACAACCGCGCGGATTACAAGTGGAATAACCACACAAAGTGAAACATACCAGCTATATAAAGAGTAGGTATCACAGGGAACAAAAAACAAAAGGCATACAAAATAAATAAAAACTAAAAGTCTTTGCATCTCAACCATAACAAACAAAAAGAATCAAACTATATGAAACACAAAAAAAAAAAAACAAAACACACACACATCGATTCAGGAAGGATAAGGCTATATGAAAACAAATCTAAATCCAGTGCAAATAGAAATTCTTCTTCTTTCTTCAAGTTGTCGATATGTTAGAAGTTCAAAATTCAAAAAAAGAACTGGTTTTTGTTTCGGTTTCGAATGGCCGAAGAAGAGAATGATGACAAAAAACAATTTTCACTAAATCTGCTTAAGTAATTCTTGTTTCCATTGGCGACTGGATCAAGGCTGAAGTGAAATTTCGCCAGTTTTTTTTTCAACAGTCAATTAAATTAATGTTTTTCTACAGAATTAATAGTTAATTTTTTATATTTCTTACCGTTACCAAATCCTTTAAATAAACAAAAATATTTTACAATTTTTTTTAAATCGAATTTGGAAATAAATAATGTTCTAGTTTTGTAACATTTGTGAAGTTAACTCGAATTATTAAAAAAAAAAAGAATCCATGCAGAAACTACTTCCAAGTGGTTTCAATAGTAAATAAAATCCGACACACTGAAATTGCGATCTTCTTCCTTATTAGAATACTTAAGAAGTTGCCTTCATATATTTTTTAGGAAGAAACCTAATTTTTAGACTCTTTAAAACTTGTTCCAATATAGTGAAAGAAATCCTGATACAACAAAATTTTGGACTTCTTTCTAAACATCAGAATATCGAGATTTTTTCTTATTTGAAGGAGTTAAATTAATGAATTTCTATAGAATTGATAGTTAATTTTTTCAATATTTTCAACCGTAATGAATCCTTTAATTAAAAAACAAATTTTACCAATTTTTTTTTTTCAACTAGGTTAATCTGGATATAATTTATTTTTTAATTTTATATCATTTTTGAATCTTTGTGAAGTTGCCTCTAATTGTTTTTAGAAAGAAGCTCCATGCGAAAACTCTTTTCAAGTGGTTCCAATAGTTAAAGAGACCTGAAACATTGAAATTTCGATCTTCTTCCTTAGTTAATGCTTAAGAAGTTGCCTCCACATATATTTAGAAAGAAAATTCAGGCAAAAACTCTTTTAAACTAGTTCCAATAGTTGAAGAAATCGAAAACACCAAAATTCTGAGCTTCTTCCTTCTTTTTCAAGATCATTAAAAACATCATTTATTTAACTTATTTTATTGAAAAAATTTCACACTTTATTAATTTTTGTTAAACAAATTCACCTTAATCCTTATGCATCTCATGACCATGGTTCACGTTCACACACTCTTGCCACAACCTCCATATCTAATTCCAATTTAATCCAATCTTTAACAGAAACATTGGCGGTGCGGCGACGAAGCATCATCATTATCGTTCCTCAAGTTGAATCTGTTGTTGAGACAACAAATAAAACTCTAAAGCGTCTTCGTCTCTTCAAATGCATCGCCTTCTGTCACATTTTCCACTAACCAAACGACAGACACGGCCACGACTGGCCAGCAGAATAAGGATACAAACACCAACATAGCGCGATCAGCTCCACATTGATGCCATCTAATATTATCGCATGAAAGACGAAAAGAGAGGAGGAATTATTAAGAGACGTCCTAAGCCATATCCATGGATTCAGCATGGTAAACGTTTCTCTTGTACATGAATGTGGGTATATATTATGTATAGTTAATTCAATGAATATTCACACATCCTGGGCGCAGCTTAAACGAGCAGAAAAATTACCGACAACAAATCTGAGAAAATGCGACACTATACTTGCAAAATGAATCTAACGAAAAGACATTTGATCTACGGAATGGACTTTTGCAGGGGTAAGTATTATGTGGTTGCTATAAAATGGTGTAACGTGTAACACACACCAGTATCCAAACCTACCACTTAAGTAATGATCCTTGAAGCTATCTTAAATTGTTTATTACTCTATTTGTTTGTGTGTGTTTTTGAGCTGGTAAAGTACGATTTGTCTTGAATCGTGGAAACAGTGAGGTACATAAACTTTTGTTACTTTCAATTACTTTTGTTTAGAAAATTGTCAAATATAAGATTGTAGCTGTGCGTCTTCGTCAGTTGGCGCGAAACGTACGAATGGAGACTCTCGGATTCTACTCAATCTAAGTTATCGTTAAAATACGAAAAACCCAAATTACATAAATTTATAGGAAGTGACAAAAAATATACCAGTTTTCTTTGCTTGACGCGCGTTAATTCACACCCACTTAAAATGGCGATAAACTGTTATAAATAGGCAAATCTTTTGAATATACTTTCAAAAAGAAAACTGTTATAAATTGGCAAGTCTAGAGTCACTTCCAAAAAAAAAAAATATGGCAGTCAGAATATTATTGGTCCTCACTGTAATTTTACGTAGTCCAAAAATCCTGGCGTCTGCTTAGCTCCTCTTTTGACTTAAAAGATTGCATTTGGTAAGCTCTTTGCCACATTTCACCACTAAGATCATTGTGTCCATAATATTTATCCGATCCAAATCCATATACTCGCACAAACAAAAACACCAACACTGATCGGATCGACGACTGTGACGACGACGACTATGATGTTGATGTTGATGATGATGATGATGAAGGCGATGGTGATGACGATCATCATGGCTATTATCATAGTTAACTCCAATCCTGCTAACTACAACCTCAGTTTTATAGTGCAGAAGAAAGAGATTCGACATCCCTCTTTCACCCTCTAAAGTAAGTCCCCTTATATTTATTATTAATTCCTCCAACTCAAAGCAATATCCAAGGCCGGTTTTCTCCAATCCTTCGAGCGCGCGTACGACTGCAAAAATTCCTCGAGTTGTATTGACCTTACCATTCCTCTGCATATCCACTATCCAGTTGCCCGAGCGGAGCAGAGTGCGCTGAGACAAATGTCCAGGTGGAGTAGCATGTTGTGAATACAGCATACACAGAAGCGCATAGCTCTGGCCATACTGTACCCAAAACACACAATCACACGGGACTAACAACAAGTGCGGACCAAGTGCATTCCTTGGAATTGTGTGTTTTTGTTGTTTTTGTCAATCTATCTTTGTGTCTCATTCGTATATATTTATATGTTTTCGTTTTGCTTTTGAGAAACTCCACACTCCAGCGATATACTTCCAACTCCAACTTGTTTCGTCTCCAATGTGTGCTTCCCATGAAAGAAACTGATCATAGAATTCCGCGCGCGCTTCTGATCTCCCAAAAGGTTTATAACTATATGCGAGCTTGCAAATTATGTCGTGCCAAAGAATTAAAGACTCAGAGGGGTGCGGCGGCGGTGGGGCGTATAGTGGCCCATGTGGGATTCTATTGGGTGGAAAATTTGCTCGTGCTACTTTCCAGCTGGAGTGCTACATCTTGGTCTGCATGGTCATAACAACAACAACAAAAATCGATCGATCAAGAAGGGAAACTAGCGCTTATAGAGTGTGCGCGCGGTTTCCGTCTTAGGCGTTGGAATTGGAAGTGATTTTCGTCAGTTTCTCCAGCTCCCAGGGCGGATTATTAAGAGTTCATGTGTTGAGGTTATTTTCTTGGTGTCTGGCGAGCGCAGGAATATTTGTCTTCTATTGTTTGCTGTATGCGATGAAAGCCATGTTTAGAGCAACGAATCGTGCACTGCAATGCAAAAGGAGTAATGGCGGGAATTTATGCTATATATGCTATTCATCGGTCCCAATGGACTGTCCACACTATACCAGAATGTGTTCTTTATCTTTTTGTGGGATGAGTGACTTGAGCTGTTGTTGCAAGATTTCTTTTAGAGTTTTTTTATTTTGTTTTTTAATTTAATAAAACTTCCGCGTTCAGGTGTTGAATGGTGCTGAACTGATTTCCAATTGAATTGATGATGCCTTTGCTTTGTAAGAAGTGGAGAGTGCGCATAAAATGTAGGCCAAAAGTTGAAATGTGAGAGAATAAAATTTTACTCCTTGTGTGTTTTAGAACACTCATATAGGAGGGACGGTCTAATGTTTTCTGTTTCTTTTTTTGTGTTTAGCTTTCACCATTTTGTGGACAGTTTTGTTTGATTATGCAGATTTGAGAATTTAGTTTTGGTTTGACCTTGATACAGATTAAAATGCATGTAATTACCTTTTATATCAAATGTGGAAAAAACGTCAAGACCAGGTGAGGAAGGTTAGATTAAGTCATTTTGATAAAACGAAAATGACTTTGACATTGCTTCGATTTGGCTTCCAAAATGAAATTAATAACCAGAGCGTTAAAAAAATCATGGAAAATTTTATGAAAAGTGAAGGCAAAGGTGTCAGATGGTACTGTTTGACGTAATTGTTATTACGCTGAACTTTCACGCAGTGGGTCTTGGGATTGAATTCCAGCCCCTGCCACCTAAAAACATAGGTAGGTTTTGTGTCTTGCGAGGTATCTCTAACAGTATCTTAACGAAAAAGTACCTCTTACCTTATCCGTTTGGAATAGGCAGAAATTTGTAGGTCCCTTCATTGTTGAGAGTTGTAAGTAACTATACCATGGTTCTAAACAAGCTGTCTTCCCACCTTATTTATTAATTTATTTATTTTTATTTAATAGGCAAAGGCACATTTTCATGAAAATAAAAAACATTATAAAAATAACTACATTCAGGTAAGTAAGGTTAGTGTTTCATTTTGGTTCTTATGTCTCCAATTGGTAGTATGAAATTATAAATAGATTAAATGTTAATGAAAAAGTAAACAAATGGAATTAATAAAATAGTTTCGATTTTTAATATTTTGTTTATTTATATTAATTAATTTAAAAAAATAAAACTTAGTTTTTAATATCACAATTTAATTAATTATTTATATGCGCTACCCAACTAACAGTTTTCAAGATACCATGACTGTTTTATCGGAATTTTTCAACAAAAACCCAAGTTACTTACAACAACTCAAATGATAAATACTTGCTACCTGGCCAGCGCAATATCCAAAAGAATGATAGAGGTCTCATAGAAATGAGAACGTCAACCTAAATGCTTACACTCGCTTTATAGACTGATGAAGTTATAATATTTCCCTTGCACACAAACATTCCTACATCATCATCTGCAAGTATAGGTTATAGTTACTTGTATCTATTTCTGACCTCATTCTGTGCTCCATCTTCATTATTTTACACCAACCAGAGTAGGTAGGGTAACTATACTGACACTTTTTGGCACAACGTTATCCTCATTTTGTGTTGTTTTTCGTATATGTGTGTGAATGTGTGCTCATTTTTCCGGGGAAAATCTTTTATCATTTGGAAAGCCATGTCGTTTCAGTGATGCCACTCCATACCATTTTATCATGTCTATACACAAAATTGTATACATGTAAGTTCATATTCGTATATGAACCATATGAGCATATATTGAGTATAAATATTTAGACCTGTTCCCTTACGCGCGCCATGTTGTAATAAAAGGAAACAAAATTCCACCTCTATATACCGCAGTCATATTTGAATCAAAACAACAGCACTGACAATGCCAACTTACGACAGCCATGTAAATGGCGACTATTTTCTGTGAGAAAAAGTAGTCAAACAGGGCTGCATTTGTTAAAATGGAAAGTGTGTTTTAAAATTATTATGGGTTTTTGTAAAATCCCTGAGATCGGTGCTAGACAATTTATGCAGCAATTAAGTGCAGCAACAAAAAATTCCTTCCGAATAAGCGCAGAGAATTATTTAACAGAAAAACTGTATTACCGATGCAAATTACCCCTAAGTTATTGAGAGTTTGTACGAAAAAGTAATTTTTTTTCGGTGATGGCGTCGCTAATTCCCGATGTCATCTGATTCTCTCAGGACCTGATAAAACACTCCTTTTATCATCCTATCCTATAGTTATTTTTCACTTTTTAACTAATAATTCTTACTCAGTGAAAATTATCTAAAGTAAAAAGTTTTAAAAACCAGGAGAGGATTTGGGCAAGCTGATTTTCCATATATAAACGTCACAATCAACAAATTAAATCTGTGTAGGGTAGCTAAAAAATTTTTACAGCAAAATTGTGAGTGTCATTACCCAACAAATTTAAAGTTTATGCCATAAAGTCTTCAAAAATTGTACAACTTTTTTTTCTGAGTTATTTTATTTAACCATTCGAATAAATAAAAATATACATTATTGTGACAAAAAATGTTTACTATACATTCGAGAAGATGATATAAGAATTATGTAAAAAGATTTCATTTTGGTTTTATAATTTCAATAACTTCGATTTAATATTTATATAATTATGGCAACCATATTTTTGACAAATGTCACAGACTGGGAGTGGTATCTATATGACACTGAAAATTGATTATAATATCAACGATTTAGTCACATTTGACTGTCACTGAGTTTTTCATCTGCGATATATGTATAATTCAACTCAATTTAATTCAATTGAATATTTTTTCAAATAACTTTTGTCAAAATTGTAGTTCTCATAATCTTCAAATATGAGCTGTCGAAATTATAAATCTAAATTGACTTCCTTGCAATATATTTCAGTTTCTGCTCCCAAGGATGTCTGGGTTTATTTTTTTGTATACAAAAAAAAAAATAATCCAGAAAAAGTTTTGTAGCATTTTTATAGGTGGGTAACTCTACTTATTTTATTGTGTCATACTTTTTGTGATACATATTTATTGTGGTGATATAGTGATATCACCAATCACCATACACAGACAAATTAAATCTTATCCGATTACTCGCAAGAATTTTGTCTCTTCAAGATTGTTAATGAGCTAAAATTTAACAAAACCTTACAGTGATACAAAAAAATAAAGGGCACCACTGAAGTGCATGAGTGGTGTCCCATAAATGATTTTACTATTTTTAATTTTTTTATTCAGTAATGTGCCGGTTTATAAAAATTAGATAGAAAATAAAATGTCAGTCCAATGTTCACCATAGCTATACTTTTGTCTTCATTTCTTATCAGATTCCTGATAATATCTAGCTTATCTGGATTTTTTTTAAAAGAAGACGTAACAACTCCTTTATGACTCCGCCAGAGTGATGAAAAAGCGGCATAAGCCAATAAAGTTTAAAGTTTTTGTTAAAATATTTGTTCTCTAGTAAATAGGAATGGTTTCTTATCAAGACTGTACGTGCTACGTGGTTAAAAGAGCTTATCAAATGTGACTATAAGCGAGTTATTTAATTATAGATAAAAGTTGTCAAAAATTTATAAAAAAAAATAAAATTATAAAAATAAAAAAAATAAAATTATAAAAATAAAAAAAGTACGTATACGCCACCGTGGACCATTGTTTTTATTTTATATCGCTTATTGGAAATGAGTATTAACAACTTTTTGTTCGGAAATTTATTAAATTTTCATTCCAAATTCTAACGTAGTGTTCTCCGAGAAGTGCCTAATGTTTCCAGTGCTTAGAGCAACTTCTGGTCTACCGAAAAAAAATTCCCTATATGGTGCCATACAAAAAATTAGAAACATTATTTTCACTATTGGATAATAATTCTACGTGACGAAAATTTATCGACAGTATTAGCTAAAAGTATATACAGGAGAACATTGATAAATCAATTTAAAGCCTTTCATACCAGCATGACCTGTATGTCGTATGCAACTGCTTGAACTATTTTAGGGTAGGATCTCGATTCAAAAGCATACAAAATTTAACTTGTGCAAAAAGCCGACGATTTTCAAAATTATCTAAACATTTTAATATTCGGGCTTACATAAATCTTTATACCCCACTCTTTTCTTCTACAATTTTTTTCAGCGATGAGGCACAACATTTCTGGCTGTAGGCTATGTCAATAAGCTATACATTGTGTTTGGGCTGAAGTGCAATCTGAAAAGGCTGCAAAATTTTATTTGGTATGATTTATGAAGATAAGTAAACTGAAAAAGTTCATGAGCTGCCATTATGATACTGCAAATCATGCTTATCATCGCGCTATGATAACAGACTGCTTGCTATATGATATTGAAGCCTGATTTCGACAAAATTTTAGTTCTAACAAGACGTCGCGTCGCTTATTGTTCAAAAGTAAAAAACTTGAAAAATTAAAGTTATGATTTAAAGCAAAAAAAAAAACAGCAGAACCAAAACTTCCTTTTGGCAATTTCAGCGTTACAATATTGTTTTGAATATTTTACATAAAAAGACAGAATTCAAAATCACTTGCTATATATATCGCCATACAAAATTTGGCAGTTTTTTTTTTTTGTATTTCTCACAAACATGCAAAAAACGACTTAAGAAGTTCTGCATTTTTACCGTCGACACACAGAATTCCGAATCAAAATGACAAAACACAATTTAATTTGTGGGTTGTGACCTCTTTTGAAGAATATCTCAATTTCGTTTGTTTTTTGTGACTCTCACAAGTTGTGACTTTGAGGGAGAATACAAAAAAGTCACAAGATTAATTTAACCCTTTCTTGTGAATTGCGAGGTATTGGGGAAAATTGGGCTGTAAACTACACATAGCTAGCTATATGCTGTGATTATATTGTTCTGAATGGTACAATTTCCGACAAAAACTGTATCCGTCACGATCCGACCGTTAAAATAGCTGTTATCATGTTTGCTGCGCAATATGAGAATTAAAAAAAATACGATTTTGACGATGGTCGGTAGGTAGCTGTCAAACTTTAATAATTAATTTCTTCAGTAAATTTAGGTGAAGAATTTTTTTAAATTTTGATTATTTATAGATTATATATTATTTTATATTACCCTGTATTTTATTATAAGAATAAAATTTATTCATTCACCCAGAAATAGTTTTCAGATAAATCATTTTTTCCTGTCTGTGAAACTTTACTTATTTTTCTAGGGAAAAATGCTTTGTGTTTGAATTGTTTTATTTTTGTTTTTATATTTTTCTTAAAGTGGTTAGAGAAAAATTAAGAAGATGGAAAATCTGTATAAAAAAGTAAAAATGGTGGTACTTTTTTCGAAGAACGCAATATTTTTATCTTCAATCTTGATGATTAAATAAATTTTTGCCAATAATTTGAAACTTTGACCTTATTTTATTCTTTAGTACCTGGGAGACCGAGCTACGCTCGGTATCTTTAAAATTTATTTTGAGAATTTTTTTTATTATTTTTTGTAGAAAAATTTAATTAAATATCAATAATACACATAAAGATATTAAGATACAAGCTTGCTCGTTTAATAGTATTATATAAAAATATATGATATATTGACAACATTTTTAGTAATCCTGACTTTGGGCGTGTTTTTTTTTTCTTTTTTCTATAAAGATTATAAAACGGTTCAATGAATCAAAATTATAATCAGCCCTATCACGAATTCCATCGTAATCGAAAACTTGTTACGAGTTCCGAAAAAATCTATCACAGATTCCATCGTAGTGAAAAATCTCATACAAATAGTCATTACGAACGGATTCGGTGATATTTTTTTTCCGGATCCAGAAAAGTTTCCGATTACGATGGAATTCATGACAGGGCTGAATAACATATCATAGCAACAAGACTATACAGCTTATCAAAATAGTCCCGATAGAATTCCAGGCTAACGATAGACTGTATAGTTGAGTTGCTATATGATACGTTATTATTTATTTTGCTTCAAATTCAATAGAAAACACATTCTTTATTCAAGCTCATTGTTTTTAATATTATTGAACTGTTTTGCAATACTATATAGATTAGAGAAAAAAACACGCCTTTTATTTCATAAGAAAAATTTATTTAAGTAGTGAAATAATAGGCAATATTAATTCTTTAAAAGTTTTACAACAGATGTTATTTATACGTATGATCCAGTGCCCTAAAAATGTCCAAAATTCTAGTTAAAACATGATCTAAGTAATTTACCTTTCACTTACGTACCCACTCTTATCATGGAAACATTAAGGCCATTCGATAATCATCCGAGATGTACTTATAGTTTGGTTCCAAACGTTTGAAAACTTGCTCCTCAAAGCCAAATTTATTGCGACTGCCATGGTGTCAGTGGAGTGTTTGAGCATCATGTTTTTTTTTTAAATAGGAATAACGATGTGAAATAAAATACAATAAAAAAATATAGCCCTTGCGAGAAATAAGAAAAGTAGGCATGAAAGTGGGCGATTTTTTATATATATAATCTAAAATTTTTTTTCACATTTATAAGAAAAAATTCTGAAAATTTCTTGAAATTTTCGGAAACGAAGTACATAATAATAGTGGCAGTGGGAGGATTTTAGTAAAACAATTTTTGAAATTTTTTCATAAGAATAAACTAAAACATTTATTGAATTAATCCCGTCAAACTAAGAAAAAATAATAAAAGTGGGCGTGGCAGTAGGCGGATTAAATCCAATTTGAAAATGGCTGTTTTGTTTATAAGAATAAACTCTGAAAATTTCATCCAAGAGCCGTTTTCGAGAAACCAAAAACTAATAAAAATGGGCGTGGTAGTGGGCGGATTTAAATTTTATTTTTTTTAATTTTATTCTTATTCCTTTAAATAAATCCTGAAAATTTGATTCATATAGTTTCAGTAGTTTCCAAAAAATAAAGGCATTTACGATCGTTTTCGATAAACTATGAAACAATAAAAGTTGGCGTGGCAGTGGGCAGATGTTCCTAAAACCGCGGTTTTCTGAATCTTTTGTTTTCTTAAACTCCCTGCAAATTTCATCCAAATCCTTACAGCCATTTCCGAAAATTAGCTATATTAGAAAAATGGGCGTGCCAGTGGGCGGATTTAACTAAAATTACTTTAAAATTTTTTGACTCGGTGACCTGAACGAACTGTGTAAATATCATTCAAATCGTAGGAGCCTTTTCCGAAAACCAAAAAATAAAAAAAGGGGGCGTGGCAGTAGGTGGATTTTATCAAAATTATTTTCAAATTTTGTTTGTCATTCATCAGTATACTCCCAGCTAATTTCATCCGAATCGTTACAGCCATTTCTGAGATCCCATTATATTAAAAAAAGTGGGCGTGGTAGAGGGCGGAGTTATTTCAAACTAATTAAAAACAATTTTCTCGTTGATCTTAACACTCTCTGCAAATTTCATCAAAATCGTTATAACCGTTTCTGAAAAACGAAGAAACATTAAAAGTGGGCGTGGCAGTAGGAGGATTTTACAGAATTATTTTTCTTAATTTTAACCTCATTCATCAAAACAAACTCTGAAAATTTCATTCAAATCATTTGAGTCGTTTCCGATAAAAAGAGATGTTTCCAACCAATTCCGAGAAACTCAGAAATAGGAAAAGAGGGCGTGGTAGTAGGCGGATTTTACAAAATCAAAATTTTAAAATTTTTTCTCATTTATTGAAATAAACTATGAAAATTTCATCCAAATCGTTAGAGCCGTTTTCGAGAAACCAATAATATATGTATATATATATATATATATATATATATACAAGAATTGCTCGTTTAAAGTAATAAAAATAAGATTATATATCTTTATTCATCAAAATCGTTAAATTGGTTCAGATTTTGCAGAGTTAGGACTACCTACATGCAAAAAAGGTCCAAAAAGGAGTCGGGGAAAAAATCTTTCTATGACCAAATATTTAAAAAAATTATTTTCTAATTGGTTTACTAAGAACACAAACCAGATTTTTATCAATTTCGACGATGATATTACATTTTTTCGAAAAAGTGGGCGTGGACTTGAAAGGTAATTGCGCCTTTTTCTAGTCTCGTTCATTATGATTCCTGGATATTTCATCATCATCAGTTATGTGGTTTTATATTTTCATGAATTTTTTACCATTCTCTAATCGAAAAATAATTTTTCAACCAATTTTTGAGATTTTGAATTAATTATAAAAAAAAATGATAAATATCTTTTAATACAAAAAAAAATGTTCAAAAATTTTCTTTCAAAATTTAAAAAAACCATTTATCTTCTAATTGAACAATTGCGCCTTTAAACATAACAAAATTAAACAGCGCTCCGTAGTCATAATACACCCGTTTAGTTTACTGATGGTTATATAATAATATAAGTACACATAGCCCTCAGGAATCAGGATGATAGCAGCACCAGCAAAACGCTGTTGTTGTTGTTGCTTCTCTTATACAGCAGCTGCCTGCAAAATGATTCTCGTTTTGAATTTTCCTCTTGAATATATGGAGACATACAATTCTACAACCAATAGGTGTATATTTCAATATGGTACATACTTATACATACATGTACATATGAATGTATTCGTATATAATATAAGCTGTATATCCTGGCAAGGGTTTTGTAATTAAGTATTTTGCACTGATGGGTGGCATGGCATGAACTACATTATTTGAATGTGCGCAAGGATCAAGGATGTAATGAATTGTAAAGTAGGTGGCATTTTATTTGATGAGTTTTTGTGTTGAAAACTGAAATCGAGGAGGAATAGTGGCTTGCATGCTGCATGGTATTGTTCTCTGGAAGAAATTAATGCCATGTGAACAAAATAAATCAATTTGCATAACACCGACCCCACATTCCCACTGTCATCCTCCAATTCACTCTATCATAAAGCTCTTCAAAATGTTCTGTTATTTACCTTCATATATAGGTAGGTATATGTTAGTCATATGCACATAATCTTTTGCATAAATATCAATCAATCTCTCTTCGTTCACTAGTGCAACGGTAATTAACCGCCACCTTAGCAATTTCCAATGTACACACCTTGTCACCTATGGGCTACAATTGATTCCTTCATTATGCTGCTTGATCCTGATCCTTGATGGTGGATGCAATGCACATACACACACATACCCACATACTGAGTAGAGGGAGAGATGCCTTGTTTGCGTATGTCAAACATTTAATGTCACAACATAATCAACATTATCTCACGAATTCCTTCAACGAAATTGAATAGGTTGAGTCCTTATTCCTACCTCTTCTATATAATATATAGGTACACCATATACCTGCTGGCTTCGTCCTGATGCATGATTTAAACAATTTTCTCCAGGCGCAAATCCGGTGTTCAGCCTGACTGCCCTCATCAAATATTGATTCCGTGGCCGTGTGGAGCAATTGTGAGAGTATAATGGTAAATTGTATGTTCGCCTCAGAATGTCCTTGGAGAGATTAAACCTACATATATATAAATGTCTACATGATTATGTCGTCCTGCAAAGTTTATTATTATCCCGAATGTGTAATATGCCTGTTAATTATACGTATACATATAAGTGTATATGCGTCCTGTATAGATTATGTGTGTTGTGTTGTGTTGTTGGACACACATGGCATGGGAATCATCATTATTATGATACAGAGGTTTAATGGACTGGGTGAGCTGTATACCTATATAAGTATAAATGTTTTCAGAAAGGTTCTCCTCCAAAATGAAGACAAATCATCTGTACTGTAAAATACAAGTCACATATACTTACCTACTTACATATAATGATCATACTGTATATTATAATATTAATTTATTCGAGAGGCCCCCAATATATTATGGTAAACATTTTACAAACATTTACCCAACAACATGATTACAAATTGCTTAAAAGTATCAGTTTGGATGTTTGTATGTATGTGATGATTATTGACTTAACAAAAGACAATGAATTCCTGAGGATATACAATTTATGATTTATACAGAATTGGTTATTGTTTGGACAGAGTGAAGAGTTATTTTTTTTAATTTTTTGGTGTGTGATTAATTAAATGTAAATTCTGTCGTTTGTTTTATGTACAATTTATTTATCAAGTAAAAAGGACTTTTTGACTTAACAAATATTTTGATTCAGATAACAAAATGAATTCGGATTTATGTATTTAAATTATATTATATCATCACTTAATTATGCATAAAAAAGCATTATAGAAAAATACGTATCATAGGTATATAGAATTTTATGATGTGCGTGAAGTTATCACCGCCATTTTTTGGCTCCAGGATCTAAGCACCTCATAATATATGGGATATTCGCAAAAAAATTATGCCATCTAAAAGGTCACTTATTGGTCATAAAAGGTCAGCTACTTTCAGAAGTTGGTCAGGCTTAGAAAACTTGTAATCCAAGCTGGGACTTTTTCAAATTCATTAGCGATTTTTAGCAACTCATTTATGGGATATTCGCAAAAAAAATATACCATTTGAAAGGCCACCAGATCGTGATAAAAGGTCAGCTAGTTTCAGTAATTGGTCAGGTTAATTTTAAAAAAAAATTTCAAGGGCACAGTACCTATAAGATTTAATAGGTCATAAAAGGTCAGGCAGTTTCAGAAATTGGTCAGATATCGATTTTTGTATATAAGCTATTTAATTTTTTAAAGGTCATGCAAGGTCACGTGTACCTTTAGCACTTCATTTATGAGATATTCATACAAAAAATATACCATCTGAAAGGTAACTCAATCCTCATAAAAGTTCAGCTAATTACAGAAATTGGTCAGCCTTGGATTTTTTTAAATTAATTTTTAAAGTTTTGTCCCATGGTCACTTTTACCTTTAGCACCTCATTTATGGGATATTCGAAAAAAATATATACCATTTGAAAGGTAACTCAATCCCCATAAAAGGTCAGCTAGTTTCGGAAATTGGTCAGTTATAGATTTTTTTTTATGAATTAAAAAAATAAAATTCAAGTTCACAAGTATAAGACTTTTAGCACCTCACTTGTGGAATTTCACCTGTTTTTTGCAAAATTTCGATTATCAAAAAATAAAAGTTGTGGTGTATTATGCTCAAAAAATGATACTAAGAACCGAAGAGATAAAAAAACAGAACCACTATATGATTTGTTGAAAATCTTAATGTTGCAAAATATTTCATCTGTAAAATTTGCAAATTTTTGAATTTTTAAAAAATAAATAGCAGCTCAAGTTGAGCACAATACAGCTCAACTTTATGTTTTTAGAAAAACTTAATTAATTAAAAAAAAATCAACCTCAAAAATGTCCAAATTTGCGAAATATTCAAAAATATTTACGACATATGGCAGCACGAGTAGCGCAAATCACAGCACAACCGGTTTTATTTTTTCAAAAATCAAAAATGGCGGTGCTAACTACACCCTAACTGCACAAAAAAATACACACACAAAATACACAAAAAACTACAAATTTTCTAAATATCGAATTTTCAAAAATATTAAAAACTAAATTTTTATATGCAATATTTTTCAAACTTATTAGAAGCTCTTATGTAAAAAATTCATTAAAATTTGTTTGACATGTAATGAGATAGTCGAAAACCAAAAAAAAGTGGTTCTTTGAGAGATACCGTTTTTAATCAATAGATAATTGTTGCTTTTAATAATATGGTAGATCGCACTAACTCACATACAAATTTTAATCACAATCGTAGAAGAATTGTTTTTGTAGGTACCGTAATTTTTGGTATTTAGACAAAATTTGTACTTAAAGTCTACTAGATAATGTTAAAATCTGCGGGGTGCCAAGTTTAATAAAAATTGAATTATCTATTCTTGTTAAAACAAAAAAAAATTTTCAAAAATCGGTTGTAGTTTGGCAAAGTTAGAACCAGTTAAAGGAAAAAAGAATAAAAACCATTAAAACCGTTTTAAAAAAAAAACGAAGCGAAAACGAGAAAAAATACCTCTTAAGTTTTTCGACTTGAAGTGACCTTAGGAACTCTTGGGTTTCTTCTGAGGTGGTGATTTCGGGGCACGTTGTATATCGTAATGAAATGTCATAGTGCCAAATTTCTGTTTTTGGGTATTCTGCCATATTTTGATTTGGTTAAAAATTATATGACAATTTTCGTTTTAGGCGTAATGACATTTGTTTTGGGCTTTGTGGCAGTTTTTGTTGAAATTTGGGGTTATATCATATGTAAATTTTTGGACGTTGTGATATTTTTCGATTTGAGCATTCATTGTTTTAGACAATAAGACCTAACACGTACAAATGCACAGATCAACCCACAAAATGACCACTTTCATTCTTTTTAAAATTCTTCATCTTGCAGTATTAATTTTGACAAAAACCTCGACAAATTTCTTGCAACATATTAATGTGGCAGTTTATGCGGATTCATAAAAAAGTCGATATTGATAAAACTTGATATTACAATGGGAAGACAAAAAAAAAAGTGAATTTTGCAATTCTGTCTGTCATGTTCGGCTACAGTCTTAATAAGTAGATTTTTTTTAAACTTGGTACATATAATATACTACATACCTAGAGATTTTTTGACATTCCCCCTCGAAGTTTATTTTTCTATTTTTTTACTTCCAGAACTAACGGAACCTGTCATATATTTTTTTTTTAATCATTTTTGGAAAATCTTGTTTTTCTCAAAATTAGCTGAAAAGTTTTTTTTTTTAATCATTTAATTTAAATATATGAATTGTAAGTAAAAAAAATCGAAAAGTTGTTTTTCATGGCATCAGGAAAAAATATTATTTTTTATTTTCGCTTTTCTTGAGAACGACTCAACTGACTTTGATCAAAGTTATGAAAAATTTTTAATATCTGAGTATAAATATATTGTGCACTGAAATTTCAAAAAAAAAATAATTTTGGTTTTTAAAATAATAAAATTTTTTTTTAAACGACTTGTACGTTTTTATTAAACTTAGCACCAAGCGGTTTTTTTTAACATTGTCCTGATTTTAAACAAAACGTGTATTCTTTTACGGTTCCTTCCATACAATTGTTTAAAAACACTTAAATATTTTCGAAATTAAATTGATTACCCCTTTGTTTAAAAATATGTACCTACTACAAAATTGCATACCAATTTTTTTTTATTTAATTTAAATTAAATTAAATAAATTAAATAAAAAATAATTTTTTAAAAAAGCTGTTCCAACAATTTAAAATTTTTTTTCTCATAAATTAAAGAATTAAAAAAAGAAAGAAAACGTTGGTGTCAAAACTATTTCAGATGTTATCTAAATAATTTATTTCCGGTTATGTTGATTTTTAACAACTTTTTAGTTTAGTCGTATATTTTCTTTTTTTTTAACATGAACACAATACAAGTAAAAGTTATTAAATATATGTACATGTCCGTATATGTATAACATATTTCTAAAAAATCAACAAACAAAATTTAACCGCATTCTTTTGTGGCTGAATTTATATTTTTTTTTACGTAATTTGAAAGCTTTAAAAACCTATAAGGTACAGATGACAAAGATTCCCTATCAACTTCAATTCTTATCAGCACCATTAAAAAAGCTGGACAAACCTTCTGTTTAACAAAAATTAAATGTGGTAATCGCAATCGAATTTAATTAAATTATAAATTCCAATATATATATGTATATATGTACATGATTATATTGTATGTACAGTTAGTTTTTTTATTATTAAATTTAAAATCAAATAAAAGCTTTTTGAAGCCTAAGGCCTGCTGATGGTGGTAGTGGTGGTGGCCCAAGAGCACCAAATGCCACAAACAATTCATATGAATAAAGTGCAAATAATATTGGAGTGCAAATAATTTATTATTTTGAAGTGAGTGGGGGGCGGTGAGTTGCATTCGAATATTTCTGATGCATTGAAATTAAATTCGGGCTCATTAGCCATCACATATATATATATGAAAATAATATACAAGTAGGTCATTCTGACTATACGGTCTGCCTACAGTAGATATACCACCCTCATTTTTAGCCATGAAATAGTTCGAGTCAAGTGTTTAATTTTTTTTTCATGAACAAAAAAAAAGAAATTTAAATAAAATACACATCACGTCGTCCTCTCTGATCCTTCACCAATACACACACACACACACATGCTCGAACATTACTCAACACAACACCCACACGCACACCTCAGGTTTCTGTTATTATTTTCCCAGTCTGTTGTTTGGTTCTGACCACATGTTTGCATTTAACTGCATTAACAGTTGCACTGCTTCAGGTTCCCTTGCTCAATCCGTGAATGAGCTCCATCCGGTGATAATGATTTTCACAGAATAAGGGATGAAATTGAAGTTGAAGGCTGGTTAAGGGTTTCACGTTGGGCGCCACGTTTCCCAAGCATTTCTATAGGTATATATTATGTAGCTCTGAAAATCCAAAAATTATTTAGTGCTCGTGATATGGCTGCCATACGCCATTTATATATAAAATATATAAATGTATGCATAAATTTGTATTATTATTTTTATTATTATTTTGTTTTTCATTTTTTTTTTCATTTATTTTTTTATTTTAACAAAAAGTCAGCGCTTGAGTGCGCTTTGGATGGAGGGATTTAACCACTGACAACGTTTTGTTGTTGGCAGTGGTGGCGTGTTGTTATTAATTATTATTGTTACGAGAGTGCTTCTATATGTAAATTCATATGGTCATATAAATATGTATAGTATGTGTACATTCTGGCTAGCATAGCATATACACAGCATATAGTCAAAGAAGGACCATACGAAGGATTTAATATGCTCAATCAGTGTGGTCAATGCGTTATGCGAGAAAATCGATTTGTAATTAAATTTAATCAATTGCAAAAATATTTTATTTTTTTTTGTTGTTGTTATTTCTTTTTTGGTGGCTTGGATACAGTACATTATATTATTATAAATGTATGGACAAATATATACTTCATGGATATGCGTGCTTTTAAAATGTAACTAGCCATAGTTTAATTTAATGTGAAATTTCATGTTTAAAACATGGCTAACCAATGAATAAAATATCTACATGCGGACAAAGTCAAAACAAACATTTTATACGTTAATTATATTTGAAGTTTTTTTTTATTAGATTAGTGGAAAAATTGTTTATTTAAATGGATACATTACTTTGTATAGGTATTGGAAGTCTAATATTATTATACTATGAATTTAAAAAAAAAAATTAAATGATTGCAAAATTTAGACTGAGTCTTATGCAAATTCATTTTTAGTAGTCGGTTGTTAAAACATAAGGAGGTTTTTTTAATAATACAAATTCTATATATTACTGAAATACATCATCAGTATAGAAGACTTAGAACTATCTATTTGGACTTGTTGAATTTTTGATTCAAAATAGCTTTTATAAGTTGTTAAAATAAACTCATATGCCATGTTTATTTCAAGTGCTTGCCTACGGACTTATGTCATGAAAGAAATTTTGTCCCATTTGAGTGGGACATAAGTAACGAATTCTCTGGGGACTTTTGCCTCAGTCAAAGGTACATAAATTAAACCTCAGCGGAGCAACCGAGTTTTGTGAGACAGACCCAAAGAAGGAGTTCACGCGAAGCGTTCTACCCATGGTACCGTTGTATAAGAAAACTTTTCGTCGAACTCAACAATTTCCAAATTTCCTAGTTTTAAAGTAACTTAAGAGTATTTACATATGTGAACAAATTTTTCGGTGGGAAAAATGTTGCGAAATTGATTTGGGACTCATGTCCTACTCAAATAGGACTTATGTCCAACTCAAATGTTGTCAAATGTTGATCTCACTCAAATAGGACTTACATATGTCTTACTCAAATGGGACATATCTCCCACTCAAATGGGACTTATATCCCACTCACATAGAACTCATGACCCACTCAAATGTAACATATGTATGTCCCATTCAAATGGGACTTTTATCCCACTCATGTGCCACTCAAATGGGTTATGTCCTAATCAAAAAAGAAAATAATGCCTATATCCCACTCCAATAGGACTTATATGTCCCACTCAAATGGTGCATATGTCCCACCCAAATAACACTTATATCCCACTCAAATAGAATTTAAGTCCCTCTGAAATGATGACATGTGTCCCATTCAAATGGGACTTTCATCCCATTATATTAGGACTTATGTCCCACTCAAATTTGGTATATGTCCCACTTAAATAAGACTTATTTTGCACTCAAATAGAACTATATATGTCTCACTCGAATCTGACATATGTCCCACTCAAATAGGACTTATATCCCACTCTAATAGGACTTATGTCCCATTCATAAACATAATTCACACTCTAATTTACACTCAAATGTCCCACTTAAATAGGAATAAGTCCTACTCAAATGTGACTGACACATGTTTCACGCAAAAAGGACTTATATCCCACTTAGTTGGGACTTTTATTCTACTCAAATAGGACTTATGTCCCAATCAAATGAAATAAAAATCTCTCCGGAACTTTTTGCCCTGCGTACTCTAATTTCAAAGTGTAGCTAGCAGGGCATTCACATTACAACCTCCACTATTTGATGAAATGTAAAATCAGGAATAGGATTGCAAATAATACAACAAATCCCTTTCGTGGTACCAAAGGTCTAGATACAAATTTGTATGTCAACTTGACAGATATAAAAGAAATAGTTACGAGTATAAGCGGTTGTTTATCTTTGCATCTTAAGTCATCTTGAGATATAATTTTGGAGCCCAGGTAGACGAATTGTCTTAAACTACTTAAACTTTGTGTTCTATTTCATTGATATTGAGACTTGAGAGTTTCTCAATTAAAGCAAGCAAATACTAACTTTTTCGTCACAGGCTGGGACAAATCAAAACCGTATAGGTGTTTCAGCTATTTATAATCGTAGTCTCTATATGAAGACGAAAATTGTGCCTAAAAGTTCCTGGATTTTGGGTGCTTTGTGAATTTGGGTGAATTTGTTTTTTTTTTTTTTTTTTTTTTTTCTTGCAGAATTTAAAAATCAGAGTAAATCAGAATCAGGGCAAATTTAAGAATATATGTATGTATATTTCTCCTCATTTTTTAAAAAGAATTTTCTTGTTAATGACAAATCATTGTCATACAATTTTTTTTACTTTTTTACTGCTCCCTGAAATGAGTACAAAGCTTGTAACAACAAAAACAAAATAAAAGAACATAAACTGCAACGATTTCTTTATTACCAAAAGTATAATAGTTATATACCTACACATAATAATATGAATGTACCTATGTGCATACATATTTATATATAACAACATAAACAAAGCATAAACTCTGCAATTGGGCTTTAATTTCCACCTCATGTTGTCCACAACACCCACTTCCGCACCCATTTTAACCACATAAATGCCATATGTGATGCCATATTTGCAACTTAAAAAAAAAGAAAGGTATGAGTTTGTGTATAAATGTGTGTGCAGAGTGTGTATTTTGCCTTTGCCTGTGTGCCTGTGACCTGCAAAGCATTGCAAACAAAACTGTAAAATTTTATACCATCAACCTCATCTCTGCTCTAAAAACTCTTCTGCTTGCCAACCATCAACGACGACAAGCACTTTGAACTCACAGAGTACAGCACAATATAAGCTTGTTAAGGTTTTTTGTTTTGTTTTGTGTTGGTCTTTTTTTTTTTTTTTTTTTTTTTAAAACTCATAAATAGTTTGAAAAATTAAACAGCACCCTATTTTTTGTTTGGATTTTGAAATTTAATAATGGTAAGTTATTCTGATTTATATTTTCTGGGATCTTTTTTTTTATTGTTCAGATAATGTGAAGAAGACACCCAGATTATAGGTAAGACTAAAATTGTAAAAAGTAAGTTTTAAGAATGTTAAAATTAAGTTTTATAAAAAACTTACTAAACACTTATTTTTGTATTGGTTTTAAATTTTTTAAATAAGACTATTCAATTCAAAATAGCTTTTAACGACCTTTAGTCCAGAAAAATTGGTATTTTGTCCCTGTAACAGGCTTTTTACATCATGGTAGTCCTTCAATTATTGTATTAAAATCTGCCTATTTATTTGAATCAAATTTAGTTTTCAGCTTTGTAGTATTCTTTTCGTTTTTTATTTTGAATGCATTTTTGAACTAAAATTTTAAAATAAAATTAAAATACTTTTGCACATTGATTCTTCAGTCTTGAAATATTCTTAAAGCTGATTCCATACGAAATTTCCCTTAACAACCTTAACCTACGATTGAAAATTAGGTACGAAATTAAATAATTCATATTGTAGCCAATTCCTGTTCTTGTGTTAGCGGAAGATAAGCATAATTCGATTTCTTAAAAACAACTAATTCGTCAGGCATCTTATCAATCCACTCATAGACCAATTAAAACTCTTTTTGAATGAGTTACAACTCGTTTTGAATAAGTTCGACTCTTTTTAGATGAGTTACAACATTTTAATTTCTTTGATGGGTTACAACTCTTTTTGAATGAATTTCAACCCTTTTTGAATGAGTTGCAACTCTTTTTGGGCGAGTTATAAGTCTTTTTGGATGAGTTGCAACTCTTTGCAATCGGGATTAGTGACATTGTGTAAGTGTAGTATGAAACTTGAGGAAAATAAGCAAAAGAGAATAAAGAAAAAGAATTATGTACCTCAGTATTTGTTATTATAAGCAGCTCTCAGCAAAATATAAGAGTGTAGGTACCAATTTTACAATTACAACTTTTTTATATTCTTATACTAACTCATGTACACATACATACATAGGTATATAAATTAAGAACAGTAGGAAAAAACTCCTCAAGATTCAGGTAGGTATTGAAGTTCACAAAATAAAAATGTCAAAAACCCTCATGACAAGGTTGATGATTTACCCTAGTGGTAAATAGAGTAAGTACCTGGGTACCTATATACCGAAAAAAAAAAACAAAAAAAAAAAAAACTCTTCTTGTCAAGCCAAAGCAACGAGAAAGAATAATGTGCTCACATAGGATGCTAGAAAGTGAATAAATCCTGTCGGCAGTGTGTGTCCTTGTGAAATTCCCATCGCACATATGCTCAAAATGAAATACAGCACCAAACATTTCCATCCCCATTCACCCCATCTTCTACATATGAACATATATATCCCCAAACTTAACCCAGCAAGCTTAAAGATAACAAACGTTGATAAAGGCCGGGTGGCAAGCCAAGAATCCATGTCTCTCTAGAGAATGGGTGATATAAATACACATACTTGTTCAGTCTGTAAAAAGGATATACACAATGCAATGTTAATAAAAAAAAAAATAATAAGAAAAAAAAAGAACAGAAAAGGATGATGATGACACACCTACATAAACCGATCCACAACAGTACATACTTATAGAACTTAAGGACGACTTTTATGCCGAAAGGAAACCGATATAAAGTTTTATTAGTATCTCTCTCTCAAGAAGCCATCATGGAAAGATTGTAGAATAACGTAATAAGCTGCGAACACACATCCTGCCATACCATACCATACCATAGCCATCGACCTCGGTAGGAATATAGCAACATACATACATACATATCTATCTCTTATAATGGTGGGTTGATGTGAAAAAGGAGTATAAATCGCTTCCCTTCATCAACTCACACCCCCCACCCATCACGAGCACATCATTATTTGATATGTGTAAGAAGATTGTGGCTGCGGGTGGAAATATAAATGAAAAAAGGAAAGAAGAAATTTGCTCCCCACCGCACATCTCGACGAACTTGAGAAGATAGATTTGTTAGAATGTTTTGTGTGTGAAGAGAAAAATGCCTAAAGGATATGTGTAGATGTATACTTATTTATATGTGAAGCATCAAGGTGCAGATAGCAGATAGAAATTCGAAGAAGCAATAGATAAAATGAAGATACATATATATGTACGTACATACTTGTATAGGTAGAGAGGGTGAGTGTGCAAGATTAAGGACAGCCAAGCCAGGAACAACAAGAATATAAAAGAACAACATCAACGATTTTAAAGGAGCTTTTCACTTATTGCAAGAGATCTCCGAAAAGCATACAAATAAGATAAATATATTCACAGCTGCAAAAGATATATTTTTTTTCTGACATGTTGAGAAGTGATTTACCAGCATATAGGGTAGATGTTGTTCAGTTTGGCGAAAAAAAGTTTGAAATTTTTGCAAAAGCTCCTAATTTGACTTATTAGGAACCAAAGCGGTTTTATCTTTGTAATTCAAAAAAATTGATCCAATATTTTCATGAAAAATCCATTCGTAAAAAAATCGACCTCTTGATTTTTTTCTTCAAAATTAACATAAAGATACATAATACGAAAAGACAAAAGAGGTATGATTGCTGAGCTAAAGCCTTAACAACTGGTTCAACTTTTTTTAAACTTGGCTTATTGTTTTGGGCATCTTATGACCAAGGGCCTATTTCACCAAACACTTTTCACTTTGCAACTTTGCAAAAAAAAATTTCCTGCAAAGTAAAAGTGCAAAGTGTTTCACAAAATCTGCAAAGTGCAAAGACTTTGCAAAAAGGAAAACTTTTCAATTCAATAATTTCCTCTTTGCAAATTTGCGTTTGGTGAAATAAAATTTGCAAAGTAAAAGTGCAAAGTTGCAAAGTGAAAAGTGTTTGGTGAAATAGGCCCCAAAACTAAAGGTACTTGTCAAAATTCTTACCCCTTAAGAAACATATAATTTTTCTCCAAAACGCGGTTTGCGTAAGAATTAAGTTTTGAGTGCGAAATGGGAATTGTGAAAATGCGGATTGCGATGAGTATAGTGCAAAATGTGGAAAACTAAGTGCAACTTTCGAAGAGCGTAATGCAAAAGTTGTAATGTGAAGTGCTCAGTGTAGAGTGTGAAGTTTGGAGTGCGAATTTGGGATTTTAAAGTTAGGATTGCGAAGTGAGGAATTCAAAGTGAGTAGTATGAAGTAAAAAGTTCGATGTGAGAATTAAAAAGTGAGGAATGCGAAGGAGTGCAAAGTGAGGGATGCGCAGTGAGGCGAACGATGTGAGAATTTTGAAGTGGGGAATGCGAGGTGAAAATTGCAAAGTGAGGAGTGCGAAATGAGAATTTCGAAGTGAGGAATACAAAGTGAAGAGTATGAAGTGAGGACACGATATTATGAATGCGAAGTGAAAAGTGCGAAGTGAGTATTGCGAAATGAAAATTTTAAATTGAGGAATTTGAAGTAAGGAAGTGAAGTGAGAAGTATGGAGTTCGAAGTCCAGGGTGCGTCGTGTGGAGTCCGAACTTCGGATTGCAGAGTGTGCATTGCAAAGTGCTTAGTTGGTGAGCTTGAATCAAATTCGTCACTATTTATGTGTCAAGTAAATACAAACAATGAATTAATAACAAGATATTTCGTTTTTCGTCACAAGATGAAGTTTCACAGAATGTCGAAAATAAAAAAAATAAGTTCACATATTTCTTTTTAAACAAAAGTATCTGACTCGCACATAAAAACCTTGTTTTAAGTTTAAGACCAGACTTTTCTCGAAGTTTTACGGTTTTGTGTAAATTTCTTTTATTTATTAATTTATTCTCGTTTGAATTTATTTAAATTAATTAACACAACAAATCGAATCTTATATAAAAACGTTTGCAGTGCATTTATTAACATTTATTGGCTTCAGAAGGAATTAAAACAAATGATATTTTTAAACATCGTTTCAAATTATAAGACGTACTTTCATATGAACCATCTGATTTAAGCCAACTTACAACTTAGTCCTTATTTCATCAGTTTTTATTTTGCCAATATATAGAGTATGTTATTTTGTAATTTTTTTCGCATAGCATTTTTCCATATTTATTATTTTTAAGTACATAATTACTCGTTTCATATATGAAATCATCGCCGACGACGTCCTTTCTTTAATATCGTCAACCTCTAACTCATCCCTTCTTTTGGGATCGATATGTTTGTATGAACATCATTCCAACATTGTACAACCTTTACGGTGTATACGGAGAACTCATGACACGCAACATCTGTACCTACATATACATGTATGTATGTTTATTTATGTATGTCGTCCATATGTTATAGTCAAGCAAAAGTGTTGTAAGTAGGTACAACATGGATATCCTTCATGGGAATTTTCACCCCCAAACCACCCATTACCCGTACCATGACATACAATTTCAACTTATTTCTGTGGGTGAACGAATATATATCGACTGAGGTAAAACGTATAGCTAGCTGCTACTCTTTGATTTTGCTAGTATATCCTTACATACATTGACACATCACAGTAAAAGGATATATATATATTTGTTTATATTGTACAATATACATTCATCTACGCAAGCACAACCAAAAAGATATCATCGTCATCGTCCTCATCATCAATTCCCAGTTCGTCAGACATACATATATACATACATACATACGTATGTATATTGGATATATATGTATATAACGAGGTACTTGCAGGGGTTATGTTTGTGATTTAATGCCATCTAGGTACTGGAGGATATTGACAAAAAAATGTTCCCACTTTATTAAGATAAATCTACAAAAAATATATTAATTATTAAATTAAATATAAATGGGTGATTCTCTGCCAACTGTGATTCATTGTGTCCAGGGCTTTATTTGTAACTTAATATAAAGTTTTCTTATGAATTTGTGGTTTAAATTGTGGAAATAAATTTGTACTACAATTTACATTACAGATTGTTTATAAATTTGCTACCCTTTCCCCTTGAATTGAAAAAGTATACGCAAAATGTCAGTACCGTGGCATGTCCCATCCTTGTTTTTCCAATTAAATTTACTATTTTCTATTAAAATACATCGTTGAATAAAAATGTTGTTCTCAGAAAAGTTTGAGTACAATATCAAGTCAAAATATTTGCTCTCGAATTAATTAATGATAAATGAATGGTGTCCCCAGATTTCATTTTATTTTTGAATTCGAAAGACTTCCAGCTGAACCGCCATTTTGTTTTTAGTTTGATGGCATTTGTGTGGTACCGTTTGAAAGAGGAACTATTAATTTATTGTTAACAAAAGTCAATTTATTTTACTAACTTAATTTCGCTGTAAGAGTGAAGTATTTTTATTCTGAAATCGTGTGTCACAAAATTACCTGTCAGTACCGTGGTAGTGTTATCCAAGCGTGTTTTTGAAATTTTTTGGGGTGATTTTTAGAAAATTGTATTTCTTTTAAAGGCATATAAGTTAAAATTATAACGGATTTTATTTTTCTCAGAAGCTTTGAGATATGTGGTTATATTAAAGCCTAAATGTCAGTACCGTGGGTGTCAGTACAGTTGCATATTTATTTATAATGAACTTAAATTAAATGATTTCAAGCAATTTTGCTAAAAATCTTGTTATTTTATTATAATACTTCGGACAAAACATATAAAAACAAATCAGTGCAATAAATGTGTAGCAAAAAAATAAAGACTCCAACCTCAAAAAACAGATTTCAAAAACTAAAAAAAACATAGAATTTTGAATAAAACTTTACCTTTCAAAGTTGAATTCGTCGAAACGTAAGAGAGAATTTAGAAACTCACCAAAAATATTGTCAAAAAGAGTTAGAACGTATAAAAATTAAAAAATTAAAAATCTGTATCAGCACCATGTCTTCGAAATTTAGTACTTTTTACGGTATTTTTTGTTCCTTAAAAGTTGAAGTAAAAAGCTCTTACAGATTTAATACCATGCCTATTTAAAGACAGATAAAATAAAAAAATTTAATTTTCAATGACTTTAAATTTTAGCAAAATTTTTATTTAAAAAATCACAGTTGGCAGAGAATCACCCAAATACATTTATTTATCAGTTTATATGTTTTAGTAACAAATGATTTATATTGGAAAACAACTTATATTTGGAATTCAATGACTTAATTAATTCAAGTCCCACAAGCATCTTAATGTTTATTTGTACAAAATTTAATAAAATTTCCAAAAAAGAATCCTTGTAGATTGATCATTTTGAAAATCTGGGTTTTTCAAAATTTAAAAAAAATTAATAGAAGCTTGTTCTTTTATCTATTCACAATAAATTCAATTAATATTTTAGATTTTGTTTTATTGAATTTTAATTCTTTTTATTTTGTTTTATTTTATTTTATTATATTTTATTTGTATTTGTATTTTGTACTGTATTGTATTGTATTGGTTCCTCTAGGGGTTACAAGTCTCCCACCACACACTCCTCTCCTCTCATCCCCCTCGGCGTACTCCTTCTCACAACCATTAGTGCCTTTAATTACTCTTCACCCCTCCCTCCTTTGTCCATTATATAACTCATTTGTTCCCCTATTGATCTTCCTTCATCTCCGGCTGACCTGCATCTTTCTATCACATGTCCCACGTCTTCCTCTCCCATACCTTCTCGAATTCCCTCCTCCCAATCCTCCAAGCTTCCTTCTTTCCCTTCCATCTCCATCTCCATTTTATTTTATTCTATTTTATTTTATTTTATTTTATTTTATTTTATTTTGTTTTAAATTTCATTTTATTTAAAATCAATTAATTTGAAACCTTAAAGTGGGAACACTTATCACTTTGCAATTCTTTAAATTTGTCTTGTTGCCGGTATATACATTATAGAAATCTTTTATATGTATATATGTATCTTAGGTGTGCCTTTCTTCAGCTTCTCCCGACAACGCCGACGTTCGTAGGTCGTCGTTTCCAGTATACACAATGCAAAGGAAACTTAAGTTAAGTTTTGTATTGTGTTAAGTTATGAATACACCAAGTGGAACCCCTGTGGGGGTGGTGATGGTTGGTTGTATAGATGTTTATAAATATGCCAAGCTTTTCTAAAACCCTGCCATTACAAGAAAGTGTATATTTTATATTGTATATAGATAGATACCTATACTCCCAGTATAAGGAAGGAAACTTTTGTTGTTATTCTTCACAAAAAGGAAGAAGATTAAAGACAAAGATGAAGAAGCTAAGGCAGTTTTGTGGATAAAACACAGAACAACGAATAATAAAGAGAGTGTGAGCAAAAGTCTTGTTGGGTTCATTTGCGGGAATTCATTGCCTAAGAAACAAGAAGGCACTTAACTCAGTGAGAAATTGTCCTTAGGTTTAGCTTTCACAACATAAGTACAATATTCCTTTGCTGTTCCAGAAGAGAGATGGACGGACGAAAGGACGAACAAATGAACAAACGGACGATCTGCTGCGCATTGTTTGTGTTTCTGTGATTTTGGGGTTTTGGTAAATTGGTTTTTACCATCCGCAAATTGTGGACAAGGGTGAAATTCAAAAGGTAGTATATCTCTTGCATTATATACACTTACTATACACTATACAGTCGCATGGGTATTTAGATATTGGATAAAATGTATCTGTATGATAGACATTTAATCCATTGTTACAGAAGCATTTCATCAGTATGTATATCTATTGGGGGACATTTTAAGGTTGAATTAAAAGACAATGAATCAATAAATCAATAAATAATGTAAAGAGGTTAGGAAATTTGAAGAAGACCGAAATTGTTGCAAGTAGGTATAATGTTTTATTAAGTTTAAAATGTTTACAGTGAAACAACACATATCAAACAAAAAATATAAAGGTATTCTAATGTTATAAGTAAATAAATTCTAAAATGCATCAAAACTTTTTATGACAAAATTTGAATTGTATTTTATCTACAGACAAAATGATTAAGGATAGAATATTAGATAAATTGACACTTACACTACGGTTCACTTGAATAAAGGCAACATTTTTATTGAATTTAAACACGAATTATGTTGCTAAGATTCCTTACATGACTTTAAAAAGTGAATGGAAAAATAGTTTCACCAACAAAAATCACTTTACAATACAAAGTAACGTGGCTTTAACGAAATTTGTGAACAGAGTCGGAAATTCAAGCAATAAAATCGATTCACTTCTGTTATTCAGGTTGCAATTAAAAGACCTTAGGTCTTACAGGCGTATAGTTAAAATTATTAAAGAAAAAAATAAAGGCAGTTGTAAAATTATTTATAAGTCAACTTATGTATGTGGAAACAGTAATCAACCTGCACAGTGCACAACTTTGATAGTAATTACAAAACTAGATATTGCTTTTTATAATTCACTATAGGTATAGCTAGTCTGACTGGCTTTGCACGGAATTTTTCATCAATTTTAGCATTTTCAAAAGTGAAAATAAGATTTGTAGGGGCTTCAAAGGTTAATAATAAATTTTTTGGCTCACTCCAATGATTTGTATACACAAATGTAGCAGTCTGAAAGGGTAACAGTATCTATTGGCGAATTGCGATCCCTTTTCCGAGAGGGACCAAATAAGGCGATTGTCATTCCTAAGAATCAATATTCTCTCATTCCCATTAATTTAAAAAATGGAATTTTTCATAAATCACCGCCATCCACATCTGAAAGTATGCAATTGTGGGGTTCACCTTTTTCCTATTTTTCCTGTCGAGATTTCCAATGATCCTGATCCAGATCCGTAGATAATAAAACACGGCTAAGACGAATTCAACAACAAAAAAATCCCCTTGCAAATCGGATTATGTTCAGCCGAGTTATGTGCCTAAAACAGTGATGCCAGATGAGATTTTAAAAATTCCCACTGGATTCGAAAAAAATCCCGCCATTTATGTAGTCAACGAAAAAAACACCCATAACCGTTAATGCCGCTCGTTTTTATTTCTTTTGATTTTTTAATCTTCTCCGTAGTATTTTTTATCGTAAAATTTCAAACCGCCTATTTCCATAAATGAATGCGTTCAGATATCAAACTCGAACAGAATCCACAGACAGAACAAGAGTATGTTTACACGTCAGGTTCACATGCGTTTTTAACAAATGGAATGAATTAAAATATATCGTCCGAAAGAAAGAAAAATAATAAAAATATAAGAACGAGGAGAACGAGGAGAGACAAAGAACAAGATGAAGAATATAAAAAAGTTACTTATTTCCATTATTTATTTATCAAAATGATCTTTGATAAGAATTATCAAAAATCCACAATTTTTAATCACCAGTACCTACGTACAACCACTTTTTTTAATATAATCCGCTCCTCTCTTACTTAAAAAAAAAAAAACACAAAATCCTTGCAAAAGTCATGTTTCGAAAATTCTCTCCCCAAGGAAAGGCAGGTTTCGATTTTGCCATTACTCTATAGATATATATACCCTCCTTGGCAATATGCAGAGGAAAAGATCCCATAAAAATACATAATTCTCTAGTCACTATACTCTGCTTCGACCCCTGGAATATCATGTATACGATTGGTGAAACACCCACAGGGTGTTATAGAAAATAATGGCTATTTGCCTTTTCTTGTTAATAATAAATTTAGTACAACAATTTTCTTGTATATATTCTTTGTATTTTTTTTTTTTTAATCGTTGTTCATATATTACTTTTGCCCGTTTGGATTGTTTAGCTTGGAATAGCAATAATGGCGCGGATACGAGAAGTAGTAGCTCGCTGCTGAATGTTATGCCATTTGCGTGGCAATCAAATAAAAATTTTTGCGCACGTATTCTCATCCGGGATATCATATTACTCCCAGCATCTTTCGTCCTTGTTTTTTTTTTTTTTTTTGTTTTTTTAATACAGACAGAGCTTTCTTTCCTTCTTTGCGCTTTTGTTATGCATATAAAGGAGAAACAATTTTGTTTGTTCGCTAATGTGTACTAAGGAACCTTTTTTTTATGACATCGTAATGAACCTCTGAATGGCAAGAAATTATTATTGTTGGATGATATGGTTTCCTTTAAGATTTCTTCTGTTTTTTTTATCGTCCTTTAAGACAGTATATATGTAACAACAACAAAAAATTGTACATAGAACATTCATTCGCAGCGAACAACGAAATTGGAAATTATACGTTTGAATTTGGTTTGTTTTGGCAGTTATCAATTGAATACACAATAGGGGGAGGAAGGTTAGTGATATAAGGCTCAGTTCATGTTGCAAGAGATGCGGGGTATAGTAGACACAAAATTACAGGATAATATTTACAGGAACAATTTGTTTATACAAACATTGGTTATACAGAGTGAAGAAGTCAAAATGGATAGGGAGTAAAAAAGAGATCAGAATAATTGAATTTGAAATGAAGGCAAATGTGAATAAACGAAACGAATGTGTTTATCTGATTTATATAAGGATCTCATTATTTGGAATAAAATGGAATTTAAAACAAGAAAAAAGAACTTAAAGGCTTTAATTTATATATATATGGTATAATTTTATAATATGGTGTTATTATGTATATACTTCCCTCCATAGATATAAATATTGTGACACTTTTCTGTTGTTGTCTGTTTCGTATCAATGATTTCCAAAAATTTGATGTAGGTACGATGAATCACTATGAGTGTTCTTTGATACTCTGTGGTTTTGTATGTACTTGTGCAGTGGATTTCAGTCCAATATCAGTTCACATAAAAAATTCCCCCTAAATCTGTGATTTTCTGTTCAAGAAGTTTCTTTGGACAGAAATTCACAATTCAACAAAATATCAGTGTTATTAGACTAAATGAATGAAAACCAAACATCACCATGCGTGTGATTTTCGGAATACCCTGAATTTGTCCTGTTCCAGTTCTTTTACAAAGTTTCAAATTCATTTCGCTCAATTTCTGCGTTCCATGTCTTGCCTGTGCAATGCTCTGTGGCAATTTGTACATTCTTTTCCTAGTTGATAAATTTTCTGCTACAATGAACAATCTCCGAATCTCCGATTAAAGCGCACATAGTAAGAGTTCTGAAACCGCTTTTAAGTGTGTTTGTGAAGCATCGTAACTCAACGAAGATCTTCTATAAAGATTGGCCTTCTACGTGCAGCCACACAGTGGACTGTTTGTTGATTTTTGATGACAAAAATCCATTCTCACGCCAAATTTTAAAGAAAGTTCTTGAAATTCGCTACACTTATTGATTTGAGGACGCTTAATTCAGTTGAAATTTGTCGCATTTTTTTTATTTGAAATGCGGGCTTCACAATAAAGCCAGACATTTTTCGAAATTTTAAAAATAAAAAAAAAATTACTGTCAGATCCAGGAGTTTAATCAAATTTATATTTGGAACGCCTTAAAATATGTGCTTGTAATGTCTATTTTTATATGTAAAAATATTTCAAATTTTGATTATCAAGTCAAAAACTAATTTTTATACCAGTGCTTCGAATTCTTTTATTGAAAAGAATTTTTAGACCAAATCTGAATCGATTCTGTTATAAATTTGACAATTTTGACATTTAAAATATATCAACCAAATTTTAGGCGTTCTGAAAAATGAGACCTCGCAGAGATTTTGCTCATTCAAAAAGTGAGCAAGCGAATCCAAGATATCTTTTCCTCAGAATTTTGACAGCAAAGCTGAGAAATTTTGCTGAGGAATCATGTTCATGTAACTGAGATTGCTGAGATGTCCGAGACCTCATTTTCCTGAAAATAGCTAATGAATCAGAACCTCGAAATACATACATAATCTTAAATAATAAATTTTCATATTTTTTTTCGTTGCTGTATTAGGTAGGTATAAAAGAGTTAGGATGAACAAGAAAAATCAAGCTCTGAAATTATAGAAATATTAAGTTCCAATTGTACTTAATGAGATTTACAATTCGAAAGACTTAAGTTCCAAAGATGACAATAAAACCCTAGGCTTAAAGTAGATTTAGACCATTTTGTGAAGGATCATTTCAGTAAAGGTAGTATGTCTTCTTTTATACATTTGAGGAGAATGCTATTTAATAACATCTTCTATCTTAGATAGTGATTTAGTAACGACTGCTTACTCGGACGTTTAGGTAGTTATTGTGAAATTTTTTGTTGATTTTAATAAAAAAAAATATGACCAAAAACAAATATATACTATAATTTATCAAGCCTGATCAGCTGACTTTAAGCTTGTATAACAAACAAAAATATAGGTAAGCTCCTTTTAATTGTGATTCTGGAATTCAAACTAAATTTAACTCCTTCACGGAAATAGATCAAATTTCCCACATCAAACTACATTGACGCTCAATAATTGCGTTAACTCTATCAGACACGGCATTTAACAAACTGAGTTACCAATTAAGTACATTAACTCTCCAAATATTGAAATTAATTAAACATCATCTCTGATTCTCCCCACACCTTCAATATAAAATGTCAATCATAATAAAATTTTGCATTTATGTTGAACACGACAGTCTATATGTTATATGTATATGTAGCTTTGCTACACATATTATGTAAGTACCTATGTCTATATACACAACAAATGCAGGTATTCAAAGTGCATCTATTCTCATATTCATATAATGTCGTATGAAATAATTAAATTTTCAATAAAATAATTGTAATTAATGTTTACCACAACATACAATTTATATAGATGAAATATCTCTATATACATGACATGTCTCTTCTATACTCCCACTCACTACATACAATATGCATGTTCTATACCTTTATCTATAGACTATATCCTAGATAGATAGATAGGTTCATTTACCGGCCACTTGAAGGTATCAGCTGCAATGCAACCTGATTAAATTACACTTAAACATTGTCACTCTGACTGAAATTATCTCTCTCTCTTTCTCAGTCTATCTCCCTCTCTCTCTTTTCTCTTTATAGGAAGAACCTCAGCTTAATTTTAGCCAGCCAGCCACAGCCCACAACACAACCCTGAGCTGAGCCTGAATGCTTGGCCAAAAGGTATGAGCATTATTTATGAGAGTGAAACAACAAAACCCTTCACCCATCATCATTTCATCGTCCATCGCCATATCGTGGGGTTTGCTGTTTTCATTACTAATAACTCTTCGTAGGAATATTAATTAATCATATAAACGCAGCGGGGATGACCGTTAAGCAGATAATGACTTCCATTTCCAGTCGAGCTGTGTATATCTGTAGATATACATATGTATATGTACTAAGTATAGGCTTATGTGTTTGTGTGGTTTGGACATATCATAAACGTATGTACATACATATACATATATGTAGATGTGCACGTGTTATATTTATTTTCTGTGTCAGTTCGAAGGACAACAGTTCCATGGCCAAACTGCCATCTTCATATTTATACAAATACCAGCAGTCAATAAATTGCTCCTCAGCAAAGGTGCACATTCATAATTTATTAATAACGGAAAATAAATAGTGTGACCAGCATTTTAAATATTTTAATCTATTATAAAAATTTAGGTCATGTTTAAAATATGAAATACTTTCAGTCCGAGAGAAAAATGCAGTCTCATTGGTTTTGTTGTGAACCTATAAAATGTATTTAAATTTACAGTTACATAATGTTTTTGTTAAGTAAAGTTCTTCAAAATTTTTAATAAAATTAAAATTCAACAGCCTTATTTATTAGATTTCACTAATACTCGTTTCAACCTCGGAATAGTTAAACCCAGTCGAAGCACTTACTACGTCATAACGCCACGTCAAACGGTTTTAGCTACACCCTCCTTATGTCAAATATATTATCAAAAAAAAAACAATCTCTCTGGTTATTATAATATGGGATTAAACGAGTTTTGTACTGCAACTAAAGCGTTTAAAAAATTTAAATCATTTTTAAATGCAAAATAACTATACATTTTGCCTTACAATTAGTAATAAACGGATAAAAAAAACTTCTTCTACACTCCTTTTTATTTACTAAATGTCATGTCATTTAGATACTAAAACGGCTTTACTACGGTTTTAATCCTACTATGTACCAGTTTTAGCTTACTCCGCCTCTAATCATCGTTTATTTTTTTATAAATAAATTTACTCCGTTGCTAAAACGACTTAATAATTAAGAATTTATTTGACGCGGCGTAAAGACGGAGTAAGTGCTTCTACTCGGTTTAACTATTCCGAGGTTGAAACGAGTATTAGTGAAATCTAATAAATAAGGCTGCAAGTGTTTTTGCATACTTATCCAAATTAAAAACGAATATTCTTTAACAAAAACATTTTTCTTCTGATCTGTATAACTATTTAAACAAAATATGGTCACCGTATGCGTAAATTACCTACATATACAGTACACACAGTGAGGTTGGAAAATTATTGCTCAAACCTGATGTGAAAGGTGATTTCTTACTCCATAAAACTGATTTGTCTTGGAAACAGTTCCACCAAAAATTTCATTCAAAAAAAAATTTGTACCCACCTACTTACTACACATATACAGGGTGATTTGCATAAGTTGATGACAAAAAGAAGCGTGGAGGTTTAGTAAAGACAAGAAAAAAATGGTATTGGGGGTGTATTCCCCCCGTTCAGTCAGGAAGGGGAAATTTCTAAAAAATTGACTTAAAACAGAAAAAAAATATTATATATATTGTAAAAAACAACGGTAACACTCATAGAGTGCCATGATATATGTAGGTTCATTTTTGTACACCCAAGTATCTCTTTTTTCATTTTATTTTAAAATTAAGTTCTTTTAGTGAAAATTTATTTTCAAACTCAAAATTAAAATTTTTTTTTTTTAATTTTGTTCAAAATAATTTTATTCAAAATTTTACGTATTTAAGTACAATTTTTGTATTTAATATTTAATGCTCTTATCAATTTTTGTCAAACACTAATAACCAAATGCTAAAATGTCTTCTAGTTTTTGAGAAAATTGAAAATAACTAACAGTCCAGTCAATAAAGCATTTGACTCGGAAAAAATTGCCGGAAAGCTGGATTTTGGAATATAGTGTTAGAATTGTAAGGTTAAACCAATAGAAATATTGTTGTTTTGTATTAATTTATTAATTTAACCTGCGATAAAAAAAAAGCTCTTTGCTTATATTTAAATTTTAGCATTTTTTCATCATGAGCATTGAATATTAAAAATAAAAATAAGACTTAATAACGTACAATTTTGAACAAAATTAATTTGAACAAAATTTTTCAATGAAATTTCACTAAAACAATTTAATTAAAAACATTTTTTCTGGCTTGAAAAAAAAGGTATATCAAGACCTTATAAGTGTTACCATCGATTTTGAATACTTTTTTTTTAAATCAAGTCGATTTTTTTAGAAAATTGCCCCTTCCGGGTGGAAGTTAAAGGAATAAACCCTCCTAATAGAACACCGAAATCTCGAATTCTAAAATCTAAAATACTGAATACCAAAATCGCGAATACTAAAACTCTGAAACCTAAAATCCCGAAAGATTTTTGGTATTAAAAATCACCAACTGCATCTATTTTAGAATATTCGATGTTGCTTATTCGAATTTTTTTAGAAGGCTTAAAATCTTTGAATTTTATTGTAGTTTTTTTTTTCTTAATTTCAATAAAATTTGTGGTAAAATTCGTTGAAATTGTTTTTTTAAATATTTGTAGGAAAATATTTCATACAAATCCTGAATTTTGTACTTACGAGTATGAAAAAGTATTCTTGAAAAAAATCTTATTTCAGAAAGTTTCAGTATTGAAGTAAGAATGCTCAAAAAAAATTAAAACTTCTTACCAAAATTTCTACCCGAATTTAGAACTCTAGTTAACCTACTACAAAACTATAAAGATAATTTGTGATAATTCAGGAAGACAATAGACAAATTCATACTATATTGAAAATGTACTAAAAACTATTGAAATTCGGAGTTAGTACTGAATTTTTAAAAATTCAGAATTTAATTCTAAATTTTTTTCATTCGAAATTTTTGGATTAGAGAATTTGAAAATAACTAGTGCTTATTGCCATAGAACCTTTTTTTTTTTTTTTTTTCAATTTTTGACTTTCTCATTAACGGCTTCACCAATTTTGATCAAAAATTTTGGAACTTCTTAAAAGTTGAAATTTAATTGTTTAAAAAAATTTCTATTGGAAAAAGAATTTTAGTTTGTTTGGAGAGAAAATGTATATGCATAAAACGTTCAAGATAATTAACAGAAATTAGGTACAGGAGCATCTATGATTGGACTAAAAATATAATAATGCCGCGATTTTTATTCCAACGCGAGGGAAATTAAATGAAACACTCAGCCTTGAGCGTTTATATTATGGATGATATTTGTGAAAATTTTTTTGTTTCTTAAGTTGAAAACCACAATGTCAATGCCAATTGAGAATATCTATAATGAAGCTTAAAATGACCAGCATCTAAACTCCAGACACAAACAATACTCTTAAGGGCTTATATATTGCGAACTTAATTATTTCCACAAAGAGAAACTTGACTGAGTCAATAAATTGCTGTGTGATAAAATTTAATGGTGTCACAGCACAGTATAGGTGAAACAATTTTTCTTTTTTACTTTTCTTTTTTAATATATATATATTTATATTTTTGGTTTAATCGAATTTTAATGACATTAGATTTATTGGCAATCAATTCGCCAAACTTTGCAAAAAACAAAATAGTTTGTGTAAAAATTTTTGAACAGCACTGTATATACATATCACACCTTCAACAACTGCTTTCGAATGGTTATGACATGAAACAGCACAAAAGATACAAAATCAGAATTCCTTTCTCGCGTTTGGGTCCTCATCAAGGATAAATCGATTTATTTATTAATCAGAATAAAAAAAACGAAGTTAACAGGATAAAATTCAACCATTTCTTCGTCCTTTATAAATACATATATCCATCGTCCTGTCACATTATTGTTTTTATTATTTTATTTTTTTTTTCATTTAATGCATTTTCGAAATAATAATCACAATAATTACAAACAGAATGTTAAAAAAATAAAATCTGAATTTTCGTGGATATTCAATGATCCTACTATAGTACATATAATGGAGATATGTACGTTGTTTATATGCATATAGTCTATGTTGGTATTAACCACAGAATATATCTATAGACAATGGATATAATATGTAAGTACTATGTGTGTTCAAAAAAATATACATAGACAAAGTTGTTGTATGCCAATGCTCTTTTTTCTGCAATTATATCTATAGTATACATAATACATTTTTTAAAGCTATATCTATACACGCACTATGGGCTACAGTAACTATACCATTAATCCTATCAAAAACACAGAAAGAATTTTTATTAATATATAATTTAAATTTTTAGATGCGTCTTAATGTAGTTTCTGAAGTGCTTGAGATATTTAATGACTTTTGTCATGTGATAATCTGGTAATAACGGGTGATTTTTTAGCTGGTTTGGTTTTGGCAACACTGGTTTTGACAGCTGACGTGTGTTTAGTACCTTGTGTCACTGTCAAACAGCTTCAGTTTGGTTTGCAATTTAACCATGGATCGTCTTACAAATGAACAACGCTTGCAAATTATTGAATTTTACTATCAAAATTCGTGCTCGGTTCGAAATGTTCATCGCGCGCTGCTTCCATTTTATGGTCGGCATTCTCGACCTTCTGAGCAGTCTATTCGGAAGATTGTGACCAAATTTCGCACCAAATTTACTTTGTTGGACATTAAACCACCAACACGTTTACGTACTGTGCGTAGTGAAGAAAATATTGCGGCCGTATCAGCTAGTGTGACAGAAGACCGCGAAATGTCGATTCGGCGCCGTTCCCAGCAGTTAGGCCTTTGTTACAGCGATGATAACAAACTTTTTTTTGCCCGAAATGGAAGTTCTTGACTTGCATGATATGTGGTTTCAACAAGACGGTGCCACATGCCACACAGCACGCGAAACAATGGCGCAATTGCGAGGCGAGTTTGGTGAACAGTTAATTTCACGTTTCGGGCCGGTCAATTGGCCGCCTAGATCGTGCGATTTGACACCATTAGACTATTTTTTGTGGGGGTATGTCAAGGCTAATGTCTATAGGGACAAGCCCGCTTCGATTGACGCACTGGAAGCCAACATCCATGCATTCATTCGTGAGATACCGGCCGATATGTGTGAAAGAGTATGCCAAAATTGGACTCAGCGGATGGGCTACCTGAGACGCAGCCGCGGTCAACATTTGCATGAAATTATCTTTAAACATTAAATTGCAAGGTTCAAACTATCGATTCAAATAAATATTTCATGCATTTTTTCGAATTTTTTGTGTTTTTTTTTTTAAAAAAGTTCTAAACCTCTTAAAAAATCACCCGTTATATGATATAGAAATTTGTATTTTTAATAACGCGGAAAATATCATACTTTAAAACACCGGAAAAATTTTTTGTTGCTCCAAGAATTTGAGTTTAAAAATTAATTTTTCAAAAACTGTCAAAAGCTGTAGAGTTTTAGTGTACGTTTTGACGTTTCTTTTTTTAAATTTTAAGTCGGTTCTTAGGGAATTCCCTTTTCAACCTAGTGATTTTGAACATTAACCCAAAAATAACTGTACCTGCCATATAATTTTCTGTGGCATTCTTAAAAAATCTTATTTTTCTCAAAAATGGCTTCAAAGATTTTTTTTTTAAATCATTAAATTTACATACATATGTACATAAGTAAAGACTATACTTTGATGAAAACATTGTTTTTAGAAAAATGGGTATATAAATAGCACCTCCCATATAACATTTTTTTTTTTTTCGCTTTTTCGAAAACGATTCAACTGACTTTGATAAATTTTTGTATGGGAAATTTTAAAAAGTTTTAAAAGTTTTGTGTACTAAAATTTTCCAAGGAAAAAAAAAAACATTTTTTTGGTTTTTTAAAAAATTCTCGTCTTTTTTTTTTAAATCTCAATTTTCCAAAATGACTTGGTGAATTTTTATTAAACTTTCCATCAAGCTATTTCTTAAAATTATCTAGGAGATTTGAAAAAAAAATATTCTCATAGCCAAAATTACGGGACCTTCCATACACCAGTTTAAAAATCGTTTAAGAAAATCTTATTTTTCTCGAAAACGACTCCTAAGATTTTTATTAAAATTTTTCTTTCTGCTAATAAAAGTAAAATCTACTATTTAAAAGGAACTAATTCGGCATTATTATGGATTATCACTTAGCACTTCCTATCTTTAAATTTAAATAAAACAAAGTGCGATGATTATGTCCTATCAAATCACTCATACAGAATTTCCAATGTGGAGTAAGTTGTGTGCATCCAATTCTGGCCAAAAGAAGTTGGTAATCATGGACCTATAGCGCCCGCTGTTGACGGTGATGATTTGGCCAAAATCGTTATCAAAGAAATATGAAAATATCCACACCAAACAGTGACTTTTTCGGAATGCATTGGGCGCACTTGGATTTCAGGTGGATTGGTAAAGCCCCAAAATTCGGCAATTTTGTTTGATGACGTAACCATTCATGTAGAAATGGGTATCATCGTTGAAGATGATTTTTCAATGAAAGTTGGGGTCAGTTGTCTATGGTTATTTACCTTCAGCTCCATTAGTCAGTTGAATTTTGTACGTATGAAAGCCCAACTCACGTCACAAAATTCACTAAGTTGTGGTCTGCGAAAGGTCGTGTTGTTGTGAGCGACGCGCATCGATTTCCTCAGATTCTCCTGCATTTTCTCACGGACAGGGGCGATGTTTTCGCAATTTTGCAAATTTCGCGTTTCATCGACAAACAGATATGAGTTGATCGTTTATTGAATCACTGGACTCAAATTGATCCACACTGCGAATAGTTCTCTCGGTAGGACGATAATGGCGACCGAAAAATGGGCGAAGCGCCTTAAACGTTGCCCTACCCATTTTGATAAAACAATTTTATCATTTTCACGTCTTGTATATCCAGCCATCTTGATTTGCCAAAAAATACTGAATAAACAAAAGCCAATTTGACAGATGTAACTTCAACAATATGGCTGCTATCAATTACTGTCAAAGTTCGGATGTCTTTATATTGAAAGCCCCTTTACATCATAGAACCATTTTGTTTTCATTAATTATCTGCTTAACCGACTTAAATTAAAAGATCTGAACAAGAGCAAATTATTTTTTCCAAAAAAAACAAATTAGGATTTTTAACAAAATTTCAAAATTATCTATTTTTTTATATTTTTGAATCGATTTTTTTCTTAAATGGGTAAATGCTTATTTCGAAATTGTTAATTGTGAAATCAATTTGTTTCTTAAAAAATTAATTTTTTTTTGTCTTTTTTTTGCGTAAGATTTAAAAAATCACAAAATTTTCAAGATCAATTTCCAATAGTTATTAATTTTTATCTTTTAAGCGAATAGGTTTAAAAAGCTGGAAATTCCAGGGATAATGGAAATTATATTACATTAGCTAGCTTCGCAAGGAGTTTTTTTTATGAATTACTATCACATATTGCTACCATCTACCCCTGAAAGTATGCAATTTCGATTTTTCACAATTTTCCGGTCAAAATTTCAAAATTTCGTCTCCAGTGTACTCTTACGTGGTTCAATACAATTGCAATAAAAAAATTCCCATGCCGAGTTATGTGTACAGGAACAAAGAAATGAATTCATTATTATACATCATTATTATATATTATATAAGAAGAAGAAGTTTTGAAGGAATTTCTGTCTAGTAAAATCACTTTCTTAAAAAACTATTAGATTCGAAATTTATTTCATTCAAAATCATTATCTATAATATCGAATGAACACACCACAATAAATATTGCAAACTTTTTTTTGTAGTGCTTTTTGTTTGAGTTAACATTTAGCTTGGTAATCTACTCTCCGTATATAAATTGAGATATCCTGCTGATAGATACAGATACACAAGTATGAGAATATATGAACTGGCTGTTGGAATAATAATTTAAATGCACTTACTGCTTCTGTTTAACAAAAAGTTTATACACATAGGTACATATTATACAATGCAACTCATATACAGGAATGGAGGGAGTCGTGTGTTAGCTCGTGGGGTGTTAAAAGCTACTTCTGGGATAAAAGTTCGTCAAGGTGTGTAGATATAGGATGTCTGTTCAGCAGTTTGTGGGGAGTACATTCAGGTTGCAATTAAATGAGCAAAATAAAATACTTTTTAATGCAGCTCATTTGATGATGTGCAAATAGGTGAGATATATACCCAACACATAATATGCGAATGTCTGTCATAATATCATGTCCGCCAGTGAAAATATTTTCAGACTTGTGTATAATGTATAATATGTAGGTATGTACCTACTCATCACATACAGTTGGTGCAAATTTATTTAATTCCACAAAAAGGTCGATCATATACCTACAATAAAACATATGTATATAAATGTATGCATATACATATTATAGAGGGTACATATTCACTTCATGGGTAGGCAGAATTCAGCATATCAGAGTTTGATCGAAAACATTCTATACACAATTCAGCTTAAAACATATAGGCTAGGTAGGTTCACTACCTATACCTACTTTTTTTTAAATCAAAAAGTGCACATTTTATAAGTAAGGAGTGGTTGGTTAGGCAGAGCATTACTTATATTGGAAATATAACCCTTATATATTATAGTATAGGTATATCTCTTTCAGGGGATGATGTTTTCGATTGGATTGGATTGTTAAATCAGAGATTTATTTTGTTGATATCGGGTGAAAATCGCTTAATAGTTAAGCGTCAATAAATTGATTTACATTTTTTGTATCCTAAATGGAAATATGTATAGATACGTGAAAATAACATTGTAGATACCTATAATATGTATGTTGACATACTGTTGGTTCCATTAGGGTATGGGAGGAGAGAGAGGGAGAGAATTTTTTTACTTGCTATATTTCGAATCTAACATTCAGAAGATGGTGAATTCCAAATAAAAAGTGGTTTTCGTCATATACTGTCCATTGGTTTGCTTGGCTGTGGGTCCTGTGTCTCCAGGCATACGGATGGACCAAATTGTATCAAATTTATTTTCCCTTCATGATATAAATTCGAATTTTGGTTTTTTTTTATACTGATTTCGTTTTCTTTCTTAATTTTCTCGAAAACGGCTTCAACGATTTTGATTAAACTTTAGCTAGCCTAGGAAAATAAGACAAAAATGGTGCTTCTTACTTCAAAAAAAAAATGCACAAAATCTGAATTTTGATAGAGAGCTTAATTAGTTTATCCCTAATAATTCCCGAGAAGTTACTTAAATTTGGACCAGGGCTAACATTTTAAGGGGAGAAAAATGGGCGGATCCAAACTCTGTTTGTTGTAAATGTCTCGAAAACTATTACAAATATTTAAATAATGTGAAGAAAAATTTTGTAGTATTTAATTTAATTTGTTGTATATAATAAATAACACAATAAAGACTGCATAACTTTTTCATAGAAGCAATTTATAATCTTTGTAATTTTTGAGCATTGCATTACTTTTAGCCCACAAAATCAAAAGTCCTGGTTCCTGTTTTATAAAAATTAACAATTGGGACAGGTGACAGGTGAGAAATTGTAAAGTGACATGTTTAAAATTCTCAAAATTCTGACCCATAGGCCATAAATAATTAGACAATTTGTAGAATTGTTGGAAAATATGCGACAATTGTCAAGTTTTCGGTTCATAAAAAAAAAACTTGTCGAATGACAATGAATTGTCAAGAATCTACCGAAATTTGTATTGAACATTTTGCATACATACATATTTGTCAGAATTTTTTTGACAATAAGTGACACTTTAGTTTCGGACATGTGATGGCAGTAAATTGACAAGTATTCAAATTAAAATGTGAGGTCACGAAAAATTTGTTAAAATTTAGCAACAATGGCAAATTTGTTATTATTTGTCAATGAAAAAATTGTCATAATTTGTTATTATTTGTCATTGTATTTAACGGACAATTATTTTGCGTGTTGATATTTTATGAACTGAAAATGCTTATAAAATAGGGCCCTGGATGTATGATTAACACGTAAAACTAAAGCTTTTTTTCTTTTTTTGAATTTTTTTCGAAATAAAAGTTTTATTTTTGCAGGACTAGTACCTGCCTTAAAGGTATAAACTTATTGCATATTAGGACCCTGTTTTAGGTTTCCGCCAAAAAAAACTTTATTATTTCTTCCCAGTTTTATTTTTTTTTTACTTTTTTCAAACCTTTCCAAAACCAAATTAATTTTTGTCGCTCTCAAAATATTTTTGTTATATATCGACGATTAAAGTTTAGAACCTCATAAGTCGATTTTGAAGAAATACAAAAAAACTACCAAATGCGACCTATATACATACCGTAGAATCTTGGAAAGATGAACTGTTCTATAAGATGAACAGCTCGGAAAGATGAACGAAATATTTCCACTTTTCAGTGTTCAAAAAGATGAAAGGTTGAAATTTAGTACTCGAAAAGATGAACACTTTATTTCCAACATAATTTTTTTTACTTTTTCTTTGCGTTTTAGTTCCTCTTGAACAGTACTTTGGGGCTTGTTTTAATTGTTATGTAAATAATATTTAATGTTTTTATTTATAAAATTGTATCTTCTTCCTTAACCAAATGTTGATGCTCAAAAAGATGAACAATTTGGAAATATGAACGGGCCCTGTTTTATATCTGTTCATCTTTTCGAGATTCTACTGTATGTACGTCAGGAACCGTTATTTTTGGTCCTCAACAAAAAAAAATAAAAATAATGTGTCGGTAGAATACCCAAAAAATACTTTAGGAACCAAGTTTAAAGAAAATTGACCAATCCGTTACATTTGTAACTGAACAAACAGAATATGGACAGAAGCACTAGTTAAAAATGTTTAGAATTTCATAATGGCGCATATTCATAGTCGTTTTTAGACCCCAGTTTATCTTAGCCTGGAGTTTATCCAATGTAAATTATATAGGATAAACCCAGTATTTTTTTAGAAACTACTTAAACAGTGACTATGAATATGCCCCATTGGTATTAAACAAATTATTCGAAGAGAAAAAAAAATTCATGGACCAACCGATCCACTTTGTATCGCAAATAAAACATTAGTTAATTTTATTTAAAAAAGATCTAAAACATCAGGTCATACACTGAAAAAAAATTCCTAGGTAACTTTGATAAAAATTTTTTTTGTAGACTTCATCAAAACAATTTTATCGTTTTGATAAAATTTTATCATAGCTATAATCAAATAAATTTATCTATTTCACAAAATTTTTCTAATTTTCATCAGTTTGACAACAAATGACATACAAATAATATTTTCAGTTTAACAAAATACGTCTTGTTATTATAACAAACTATAAAACAGAGATTTTTTCATATCCACAACTGTTTTTGTGGTGCAAACAAAATGTTTGTTGTATCTACAAGAACTCAATTTTGTAAATGTTTCAATATCGCAAAGTTTTTGTTAATTTTTTTCTGTCAATTTGATTGAAAATCAAAGCATTAAAAAATATTTTTGTTGTAATGAAAAATTGTTTTTAGATGTTTGGTTATTTTGTAGTACTGATAAAATAAAATTGTGATATAGATAAAACTATTTTGTAAGTACCTACCTATGTAATTTATTATTAACAAAAAAATTTCAAAAATATTTTTTCATGATAAGAAAACTTTGTTTTTTTCAATGAGACAAACATTATCCAAAAATATTGTTGTATGTACAAAAAATTTTATTATTTCAATTAAAGAAGCACAATTTATCCACATACACAAAAATTTTATTGCTAAGAATAAATGATTGTTTTTGCATACCTTTGCCTACTTTAAAAAAATAATTGTAAAATAAACAAAATTGATTTGTAAGTGAAACATTTTCGAGCTATAAAATATCTTTGTCAATTTTACAGACAAAATTGGTGAAGTGCATTAAAATATTAATATTAGTTTTTACGTAAAATTAAAGTTCACACTCGGTTTGAACCGAAATGTATATAAGAGACTGATTAACGCATACAAGAAAACCCACTCTGAGTTCTTAGATGAAGTCAACTCTTGAGTACAACTTATTAAAACAATCCAGGAGCACATATGACACCAACCCCTAGAAAACAATATTTTATAAAATATTTTTTTTTTGTGGAATCAACAATTTTGTATGCAGATTTTAACAAAAAAATTGTCGAATTGATACAAAAATTTTTTGTAATTAAACTAAATAATTTTGTAAGGCTCAGAAATAAATTTTTGGATTCAGAAAAGTAAATTTGTTATTTTAATAAAATATTTGGTTAATCTTACAAATTATTTTGGTAGATTCAAAAAAAAATAATCATACCAACAAAACATTTTTGTTATTTCAACAAATAAATTTGTTGAGCTGACAAATTGATTTTTGGGTTTCAACAAAACAAAATTGTTGAATTGAAAATTATTTTATCAATACAATACAAAAAATTTTAAATATGATAAAAACATTTTAAACAATAAATTGACAAAATTTCTGTTTTTTCTACCAAATATTGCGATGTTTTTTTGTAAATATGACAATTATTTTGAACATTAAAAAAAAATAAAATAAATTAAAAACACTTGTTAATTCCACATATTATATTAATACTTTATTTAACTTAAAAGGCCGACGCTAAATAAAGTATTAATATATATATATCTGTGGAATTAACAAGTGTTTTTAATTTATTTTATTTTTTTTAAATGTTCAGAACAATTAATATCCACCAAGCGGCTAACAATCACTCTATTGAGTATATTACAATTATATAGTTAATATGACAATATAATGCTTGTCAGTTCAACAATTTTTTTTCTCACATCAACAAAAGAACACACACTTTTTGTTACTTTTATCTATTTGATAAAACATTTTGTTGAATTCGTATGTTGACAAAAATTTTGTTGTATCACCAAAATTTTGTTGTTGTAATGAAAAAATAAAATTTAAGTTTGTTTCTTTTATCAATTTGACAATACATTTTTGTTGGACGTATATTGACAGAAGTTTTATCAGCTCAAGCTACATTTTTATCACATATGTACCTATACATACATTTTATTTCCAGTGTATACCAGAGCACACAGCTTCTAATTTTAACCGTATACATAATATTATAGTAGCTTTGATCTAAATTAAAGACCATTTTAATATATCGACTTTTAATACACGGCCATGATGTATATATATGTACAAAAGTACTCGTATATAGTAGTAAAACTATATAGTGTTTTGTTTTAATATGCCAAAAGCAACCCCCAAGCACTTTCGGCCCATCCAAAATAACTAATCTGATTATGTGCTTATCTGAAATCCCATTACAGATTTAATCATTTGCATAGTTCGGCAATAAGTGGCCGCCCGCTCACCTCATCTAAAAGGAACATTATAGTATACTTACCTACCTACACATGACTGAGGTATGATCCACGATTCTCCCCTTTATTCAAGAGAGAAGATATCAATACCATTTGCTTTAAACTGATAAACATCCCTTCAAAAACAATAGTAGGTATGTTTTCTATAGGTTCATATAATACTTATACCCCCCAAACAAGTCCTGACCACCAAAACTCCTATACACGGCCTCTTTTAGCCTATTTCTACTCTTCTACCCATAAAACGACATACACAAATCCCTGACATACGTATTATATATATATATAATAGGATATAGAATTCCTGTCATATGCCACATTGACCCGTTAGGTGGCAACACTGATACCATATAAGCGAATAAGTGGTAACGTGCGTTCTTGGCGTTGTTGTGTATATGCGTGTAATGCGATATAAACGTGTCTATAATGCAAATTACATGACAAAAGCGACGACAAGGACGAAGACAGACCATCATAAGAGTTAACCAGAGTTGCCAACATCAGTTTCCATCCCAGTATAGCCCTCGGGGAATTCCATGCATTCGGCATACATTGTTTCATGCGCACATAGTCATCATTAAATCATTGACAAATGTGTGTGAAGGAATGTGGTTGTATATATACATATGTAAACGAATCGTTTTATACACACAAACACACACATATACAAATTTTAACATATGAACGGGCGAACATCCTGTTGACCAAGTCAGCCCCCTGGAGAGAGGCAAATATTTAAGCACCTTCGCGCCCGCTTCGTCCCACAAAACAACATCACAGTAGGACTTTCGGAAATTGTGTCGCACACAAAAACCGATTCAGGATAAAAGTCCTTCGTTGTTTTTTTTTTTTTTTTTTTTTTTTTTTTTGTATCCAAAATAATCTTTTTGGACCTGTAGAATGAGGAAGTGGGCAAAATAAAATTTAATGGCAAATGTAGGGCACAGGGACATTTTTTTTGTGTGTGTTGTTCTTGTTGTTGTTGCTTGAGATAATGGTTTTTAAGGTACTTGGTATGCCAACCCTGAATATAAGGATCGTGAAATCATTAAATTATATACTAAACAAGCAGAAAATAAACTTGTTTGTTTTTTTTTTAAGGATGAGTTCATTTGGAAATGGAAAAGGTCTTCTAGAGTGAATGAATTGCCAAAAAAAGGGCTTAACTCGGGTAACTTATACAATTTAAGTCAAAAAAATTATTTTTGAATATAAATCTACGTATAGGTAAATAAAATTGAACAAGGAATCGAAAAAGCCATCAGGAAAACAAACGAATTTTGTTTTTTTCAGGATGCTTTGTTATATGTTGCTCAATGAACTGATGACTACTACTAAAGCATATGACATGTCCTTATCCGAAGTCAAAGGAAATGCACATTGTTTAATACTTTTCTAATTTTATCTCGAAAAGTATTGATTTAAATTAAATAAAAAGCAAAAGGAAATAGTTATCCTTGAATCTTTTAACTTTTCAAGGTTAGTGCTTACACTATACTCCATTTCACTTTACTGTGAAGCACCTGTAAGACCTACATCGACGCACAGTTGAAGTGCAGAATCTCGTAAGTTGAAAAATCCCGAAAAATATTTTATTAATCCAAAAAATCAGAAGAATCAGAGGCAACTTTTGACAATTCCAGCGTAATAATGTTGTTCTGAACATTTTGCAGAAAAAGGCAGAATTCAAAACCTCGTTCTATAGGTATACACTGAACTAAAAAGGTACGTAGATACAATAAAAACATTTATTGGGACAGAGAATTTTTGTATCAATTTTCGCCCAATGAACTTTTATTGATATAAGAAAAAGTTTATTATTATTGAAAATTAAAAGTTAAAACTTACGTTTGCATTTATTGGCGCAATAAATTTTAATTGTTTTTAATACTTTTTTTGTATTATCTTAACAAACTATTTATTGGCCTAATAAACTATTTATTGTCCCAAATAAGTTGTTTATATAAGAGTAAGCCAAATAATTTTTTTTTTTAAATCATAGTGGACTCTTATAAAATTTACTGTATGTTCATGCTGTGCTGTTTATGAAACTAGGTAATCCTCCACCAACATTTGCATCTTAGAAAGGTACGACAGTGTCTTACTGATAAGCCTAACTGTCGTACTTGGCCGAAACCCTGGATTTGAGGTCAATTGAATTGAATTTTAAAGTTCAAGTGACTTTAACTCCTAAATTTGAGGTCGCAATTTTCGCAATTTTATTTCTCATAAATGATATATTTTTTACAAGCAATTCGATAGTCAAAATAATTAATTCTAATTTTGTTGACTTTTAAAAAATTTTAAGTTTAAACTGTAAGTTCACATAATAAATAATATACCGTTAACTTAATTGTGTTTTTGGCAGCTGACATACAACATGAATAGGTTAACAATATTCAAACTTTGAAACCACAGGTGTAATCGTAGATGTGCATTCGGATAATTTTTTTTGAAAGATTTTGGGAACTGTACTCAGTACTGTTAATATCATTCTCAATCAAAAATGGTGTATATTATTAAATATCAAACAAAATTTAATTTGATTCAAAAGTTTGTCTACGGTCATTTTATTCTATTTAGGACGCATCGTGCACACTTCGATACAAAAAAAAAAAAAAAAAAACAAACAAACTCTATGTAGGTAGCTCTTGAGATAATCGAACAAATTACTCAATTCCTTACGAAATTATCAATCAAATTTAAATTGTGCTGATTTTTATTAAGAACTTCAATAAAAAAAAAAGTAAAAACAAATTCATAAAACTTGAAATGTGATATCTTATAGGTCACGATTTAAGCTGATTGCTGCGTAACGCATTTTTTTTAAATTCTTTAAATTTAAACCAACAATAAAATTCATTTTCAATTAATTTCCTAATTTTATATATGTACTTGTATAAGACATCAGGAGTCAAAGTATGCATTTGTAAACAGTTGCAATGTTTTTTTTTGAATCGATTTTAAAACAATGTCATCAATATTATGCAAGATGGACAGATTTATATTAAATAAAATTAACAAGAAATATGGGTCATATATAGTTGATCAAGGTGTTATGTTAAAATTTTTTTTTTTTTTCTTCTTTATTGTTTAGCTTAAGTCAAATTATTTGGCCAAAAGGTTCTTACTTTTTTGATAGCCGGCTTAGTTTGAAATCGAATCGTGCGCGAATACAACGTTCTTAAATTACCGTTAATATTAATGTTTGGTTTAACTTCTCTGTCTGTCCAGTGAATAATTCTCGGAATCCAGTGACATAAATAATTGAGAAAAAAAAAAAATTGAGAAATCCTCGGATATTGTTTGTCATAAGTACAATTTTTAGAACTACATTTTGATCAACTTTAATACCTACTAATGAATTGAAAAAAAAAAAAACACAAATCAGTGTCAAATTGCAAGATGAAAACTCATATTTTGCTTGGTGAAGGTAGGAATGCTCGTAGTTTTGTCGTCTGCAATTAAAATACGTTTTTTTTAAATGTAGCTCGTATTTCAAATACTTTTTTGTATGGATTTCTTGTCTCAGAAATTTTTAAAATGTATGCTCTTAGTTTTAGGAAAAAATAAAGTGAAGAATAAAAATAATAAAAAGTGCCAACATTAAATCATATTCGTAGAAGTAAATTCTGAGTATGTAATATAATTTTATATATATTTCTGAATTTTTTTTTTTATTTTGAACATAACGAATGTTTTTTTGTGAAATAATGTAAATATGAATGTCAACAAAGTGTTATAGCTTCAAAAATGTTTGAATTATATTTAGTCTACTTAATTAAATCATTAATAAGATTGTATTTCTGAGAGTGTAACTTTAAATTGTGATTATTGTGTTTGAAATGTCTGATTTCATATGATTCTCTTTTTTCATGATTAAATCTACCATTATATTATGGGTATTCAACAATTTAAAAAAGGAAATTATTGAAAGTATGTACAATTTGTAAAAAAAAAAATTTCTAGGGTGGAATTTCTATTTTATTGTTCATCAAAGTCTATAAGGCATCAAACAAAATTCAACATATTACCCCAAAGATTTCCACCCCATTTTGATTCATTTATTTTTAAAATTAATTGATTTCAAAGTGTTGGACAAAATTATTAAGTTTGAAATTTTAAATAAATAAAGTCATAGCCCCTAGTTCGTATTCTATAATTTTAGTGACCAAGATGATAGAGGGTGACAAAAATCCCAAAAAGTATGTTTTGTTTTAAAACAAATTATTCAAAGCAATTAATTTTAAAGAAAGTGTTGTAGATTTTTTCTCTCAACTGTTCCCCTTTTTTAAAGTCTGTCTCTAAATCGATAGCGTAAACTTAAACGCAAAAACGAAAAAAGTTAATGTCACCAATTTGCAAAAGAAAAAAAATTAAAAAAAAACAGAAACAAATGCTGCAATCAAAGAAACAACAATTAAAAATACAAATAAAATTCTGATGTCACTTTTCAGCACCCAACTAATAGTTCGTTCAAAAATTCAGTGTGAATAAGACTGAATATTTCTCCATTTAATCTGCTAAAATTATCAATTTCGCTCGTTGAACAGCGTACTGCAGAACAAAAATGAAAACGATTTTTTCATTTATAATTTCGTTGTTTCAATTTTTGAATGGAAATTTTCGCTTCGCTTCGCTTCAGCTGCGTACTATGCAACTTTAAAAATTATTTCGAGCTGAAAAAAAGTAAAGTCAAAAAATTGACTTGAAATTTTTAGCATTAATAATTAATGACTTTCATATATTAATGTCAAAAAAAAAAATAGAAAGTTCTCAAAAATCATTTTTTTTAAATAAAATGTGACAAATGGATGAGATGTGTAATATGGATGAGAATATAGAGAAATATCATTTTATAACAGTTATAACAGTTTTTCGTAACATAAAAAAACTCTGGGAACCGAAAGTGCAGATGCTGTGGGAGGGCCTTAACCCTGTAGGGTTGCCTGAACGAATAGTAAATTTATAAACAAAACTGTTCTAAATTGATATTTGTTTATTAACTTACCTTTAATATTTTGTACATACTTGTGGATAGTGGGTGTGGATTATGCGTCTAGAGGGAGAACAGTTTACATCTGGTATAAAAAAAAGAACTTTATAATCCAAAAATAAAATCAATATGCTGTGATAATAATTTTTTTTTCAAAATTTCAAGCTTAGCATTTGAACTTGCTCTATAGGGTAAGTATGGGTTTCGTATCAAAAAAAAGTCCAGGTGTGATAAAGGAGACGTATGAAAAAATGGATTACATCATTACATTACCGTCCGTCTTTTGTTTAAAATGGATGCTGCCATAACATGGAAACAGCTTTAACAATTTTAATTAAAATTCGTATATTTAAGGTTACATGTGCAGATAGCAATAAAACTGCGTTTTAAGTTTATTCCAAATAGTTCACTAAAAGGCATAACGGCCATAAGATTTTTTTTAGGAAAGTGCCTATAACTATTTAATGGATAAATTGAGATCCGTAAATATAACTAGAATTTCGGGAAAATATAATATGTTTCCGAGATATGAAGGTTTAAAAGTACAAAGCACAAAAATTGGCATTTCAGATATTATAATTTGCAAGGATTCAGAATACATTTTTGATGCTCTTGAATTGTATATTTTTGGAAAAAAAATATTTCAGTCATATAGTTGAGAAATTTTCGATTTATTTATTATTTTGTTTCTGCCTATAAAATGTTTAAATAACACACATAAGCTGTGTTTTATTTTCCCCGAGATCCTAACCAGATTGGATTTTCTTACGAAAATACATGTACATATTACAAAAACAACACAAGATCCAACTTTGTTTTGGATTTGAATTTCCAAATCCGTTTTGAACACACACCCTTAATTTGTAAATGTTGTCAGTAGTGTAAAGAAAAAAGACAACGGGTGTATACAAATTAAAAAAAAACAAAGGGAAAAAAGAGTTGGGTATAAAACAAGTTGTTACTGACATCCTGGGTTGTTTTATTTTCAGGATCTGATCTGGATTGGATCTGGGGGAAAATTAAACACAGCTATTATTCGAGATCAATTCTGCAATTTTTTTTTATTTTTATCATTTTATAGGATGAATTTAAAAATCTTCAATTTTAAGGGATGAGAGAAATTTTATTCAAATTCTAAGTTTAAAATTTGGCTTGACTAAGTAAAGCTGATTGCTGAAAGTAAAGTGTTAGAAAGAGTCAACAGCTGTTGAAAATAAATTAGTAAAACCGTTAAGAAAACGTTACAAAAAAATTGATTCAATTATTAAAATTTTCTTGAATATCATGTTTTTGTTATTATTTTGTTAATAATTTTAAATTATATCTTTTGGTTAAATAAATTTAAAACAAATTTGAAAGAATAAAAGGGGCTTTCATAATAGAAAAAGAAGAATGAGACTTTTTGTGAAAAAAGTTTAGTTTAGTTTAGTTTATTTATTACAATTTTTGTTAAAAGTGATACCAAAATAAAAAAAAAATAACCTAGAAATGTCAAAAATGGCTTTGATAAAATCGTTTAAATTGTTATCCGTATATGTGAAAAAAGTTGAAAAATTCAAGAATCTGTTTCAGCTTGGAAAAAAGCCAGAAAAGAATGTAGGTCAATAATCATAAAACCATTATAAATCAAAAAGGAAGGGAAAACGGAAAAATTAGCTTTTAAGTTTTTGAATTAAAATTACCTCAGAAACTTATGGTTTTCGTCCACGGCTTTGACTGTGAGACTCCCTGTATATTCACCTACATATTAGGGTGGTCGTTAAAAAAAGTTCATTTTAGATGGATGGAGCTACCAAAAGAAGAAAAAATAATTCCCTATTTTTTTTAGATTTTTATTTTCTTCACCTATTGGGGCTGTAAGCGGTACAAAATGTCCATATTAAATTGAATACAGGGTGATTCCTGTAGCATCCCACAAAAAGCTAGGGCATGGTAGGTTTAAACCAGAAAAGAAAAAAATTATATGAAAGGGGGTACTATTTTCCACTTTTTAAAAAAATTAAAAAAACATATATTTCTTTTAGTACAATCACATTAATATAAATTGGCTATTACATTTGTTTAATACTACACAAAATATGAAAAAATATCATGTATATAAATTTGTAGAGATAATTTTCTTGTCGAAAAATTATTGAGTCAATTTTTCCGATTTAATAAAAAAATACGAGACTAATTCGAGAAATACGAACTCAACTTAAATTCAAGATAGTGGCAACCCAGAACGGGTAGATGATCAAAAATAAGGATCTAAGCTTCCACAATGGAATCTTAACGAAATAAAATATCTTCCCGAATAAAACATTGTTAATAGATTTACCGAATTTACATTTACCCATCTTAAATTTAGAAAAAAATACTTTTTCGTTTAGGCTAAAGTAAAGTAAAAGTAAAAAATTCATTATTTCTACCAAATTTTAGACATTTATTGCCTTAATCGTGTTTTTTTTTTTAACAAACAATGAGTATAAAATGGCAACAAATGGCCATATCAATTTCAAGTCCTGTAAATACAAAATTAGAAGTGCGAAAATTAATAGTTGAAGGAGGTAGCTATAGTAAAATTTTTAGAAAAACAAACAGATTTTTTTTAAATTTTTCTTAAAATTGTGACTTGAGACCCTATTTTGCTAAAATCAAACTAAAATATGTATGGCCAACGTTAACTCATGTAACAGTTTATGCAAAGCAAAAAGTAGCATATAAGCGTTTTTGCTGAACTGTACCTACCTAATTTTTAAAATTTCTAAGATATTTTCACAGTTAAGTAAGTTATAGACTTTATTAAATCAGATTATTGGGCATTTTTATAACTGTGACAGTTCTAAGTCAATGCAATCAATTTGGCGCATAATAATCAATTTCTCAATTTTTTTTAAATAATTGCCGAATTATTATTATTGATGGGAATTAAGTTGTTTTAAAATGTATATTTAATTTGCACTTACAGAATACGAAAATCAAAAGTCAAATTTTAAACCTAGATGGCCTAAATACAGTTTTGCTAAAATACTAATTCTGTCTGCCTTAATTTTACTAGTTCTACTTCTCACCGTTATCTATTATGGAGAATTTTTTCAAACTGAAGGTAAATTGTATACCAAAATCTCATTTCAACAGTTTCTTTTAAAATATTAACATTTAAATTATTTTATAGAAGTACTTCATGGTACAATGCATATTAATTTAGCTCACAAATCTCTCGAAAATCCATTACTTCTTAAAAATAAACCATCAAGAATTCGATTTAAAAATCAACATCTCGAAGAACTGTATCCCTCAAAAATTCTAAAAAAATGGAGTAAATTTAAACTTCATAAATATCAAAGACGAATGCGTGTTAAGCGTGATCTTATCAATCATAAAATGATAGATCCTATGGAATCAGATTTTAATGAACTTCGAACAAAAATCCGTGATAAACGTACAATCATTGAACTATCCAAATTAGAAAGAGATTATAATAAGTGTAAAAAGGAATCATTTAGTCATAATGTTTGTATGGAGACTTTTGTAAAAATGTACAAAATAGCAAAGGATATAAGTGAGAAAATGGAAAAAATGAAACAGATATTTCGGGACAGTGAATTACATTTGCATGCAAATTCTGTGTCATCTTCGATGGAGAAATATTCAAATAAAAAAGATTATTCAAAAAATAAGGAATATGATACAAATGTGAAAGAGAATAGCTTTGAGTTAAATGATGAGTCTTCTTTGAAGCCGAAATTTACGACGGAAGAAGGTATTAAAAAAGCTGGATTTGATGTATTGAAGCAAACAACAGAGTCAATAAACTATCATGGATTGAAAAAATTGAAACACAACGATAATGGAGATGAATTAATACCATCTGACGAGGAATGGGATGAGGAAGATAAGTTTCCTCATTTGGATGAAAAAACAAACAAAACTATTGACATCGTTCTTCCAGTAACCTCAGAAAAACCGTTTGAAGAATCAAGTAAAGATCAAACTCAAGACTTGAACAATATAACCCCCTTCATGTCTGATCTTGACATTTCCTCAAATTCTGCAACCACAGATGCTTACGTGATAAATACAAAAACTGATGAAATCCCATTTTCAACGGTAGACATACAGAAAACCGACATTACCACTATTACATCTTTTTCAGAACTTGATGAATTTGAAGTTACAACTGAAACGCTAGATAGTTTTAAGGTTGATCCCTCGGATATGATCAAAACCAAAAATTTGAATAGAACTCAGAGCGATGATAGTGTCGAACCAACGACTGAAATTTTAGAAGAAATTGACATTACTTCAGAATCATCATCAACTACTATTAAATTTGACGAAACTCCTGATACCCATGCGAGCCTGCAAGAAGAAACTGAAAAAATATCAGTAAATGACTTAGATTTTATGATATTAAATGAGAATATAACTGCTACCACTGAAAGCTTTCATACAGTTTTTGTCGATTTAATTGAACAAGACAAGATCTCTGAAGTTACTGAAGTAATAATTGATCAAACAACTGAAGCAGTTAAACACGGACTAAAGAAATTAATACAAAACGATGATAGTGAATTAATACCCTCTGCTAATGTTTGGGTTGACGTAGATAAAATTCCACATCTGGATGAAAAATCCAAAGTTCTCCCTGTGACGTTTGATACACCATTTAACGAAACTGATCTTGACATTTCTTCATTATCTTCAACCACAAATTCCTACTTGATAAATACAAACACTGATGGAACAATATTTTCGACGGTAAAAGAAATAGACGATACTTCACCTGACATTTCTTCAGAATTCAATGATTTTGAAGTGACAACTGATACTTTGGACAGTTTTAAGGTGGATCCTTTGGATATGGTCACAATTCAAAATTTGAATACAACAACTGAAAGTTTTAGCGATGATTATGTTGAACCAATAACCAAAGTTTTTGAAGAAATCAATAGTGATTTTGTTACTTCAAAAACAACTACGATACAATTTGATGAATCTCCTAATGAAAATTCACAAACGAATCCTATTATTCCTGAAGAACGGTCTAGCGGGAACAACAATCTTCCTCCTGGAATTAAAACTATCCTTTCAAATTACACCACTGATGTGAAATTTTCTTATGGTGGAAAGTGTATAACCACAACAACAACAACACAAACAACAAAAGTTCCCAATACTACACCTTATGGTAATTCAACTGCAGATGACGGTAAAATCCAAGATCCTTCCACAGAAGGTCCACTGATAAAAGAGAATCCACAGGAACGAAACCCTTTCAAAGAATTATTTTCAACGACTTTAAAATCACTTATAAATGAACATCCCTTAGATGACCCAAGCAGTAAAGAGAATATGCTTGATGATCAAGATGGTAATAATACTAAAATCCTAACAACAATAACAACAACAACGACTAAATCGATTGAGGAAAAGTGGAAAAAGAAATTCAAAGAAGGATCCCAAGATTCTTCAATAAATTTAACAGACATTACAAATACTAATTCCGAACTTATTGATACATTTGGAGAACTTGATGATGTGAATCTTCATAAATTTGGACCAAAAATGAATCCAAATAATAATATGGCAGATGGAGGTGAGTTTTTGAACTTTTTAGACATTTTGTTTAGTAAAATTTTGTAGATATTTATTGATTATTTAAAAAGAATTTAAAAGCTCAAAAAAATAATTGTATTAATTTGTATTGCATAACAATAGGGGCTGATTTCAGCATTTAATTCATATTTACAATGAAATAGTCATTAGAAATTTAGTAAAAATTGTAAATTTTGACTTACCTCACTTGTGAAAAAAATCTGCAGGGGAGAGTAAAGTGATTAGTATCAAGTTGACCAGACAGATATCATTAGATTACCGATATAAAAGCTCCAAGAAGTGTGCTTTGAATAAAAAAAAAAAACTTAAAAAATATCGGCCTAAAAGTGCAACGCTGAGGTACCTCAGTTGTATTAAATTCACAAGTCAAAAAATGCAATAAAACTGAATTTTTTGCTCCTGTGCCATCCCTTTCCACTAACTTAACAATTTTGCTTTGCATATTCCAGGCAACAACAAACAACTGATAACCCTATGTGACTACTTGGCCAAGCAAACCCGCAGTAAGGTTACCTCAAGTCCCGAACAAAATGATGATATAACACCATCACCAAATATTCAATTTACCAGTCGTGGTCCAGGTTTTCCAGTAACTGGTGAAACAATGAAAGCTTCAGCGCAATTTTTTATTAATCCAAACTTCGGTGTCCCATCGATTCCAGTTTGTTTTTACATAACTCCAGCCAGTTTTCGAATGATGATGCAGCCATTTTGGTCTCCATTTTTCGGAATGCATGGTATGGGTGGTGGTGGGAATGCGGGTGGGTCTGCTGGAAATTCTGGTGGAGGTGGTGTATTTATTGTACCACCTTCATTTGGAAACATACAAAATAATGGAAATTTCTTTGGCCAGTCAAGTCCATCTGGAAGTGGGTAAGTTTAATTGTATATCATACAATTTTGGTTTTTGTAGAGTTTTTAGCTTTTGGTCTTCGAACAAAATATGAAGTCCTAAAATACTAAATTTAGGACTTGTGCTATTGGGATTCATAGTTGTTCAGTGCTAATTACAGTTAAACCCGAGTTAAATCACCAAATTTATCAATTTCACCAAACTTCAACTGGAGTGGAATTCGATTTTTTTAACAGACATTTTTTTTTTATATTATTTTTTGTTAGATCCCAAGGAAACATCCCCAATATATTCTCAAAAAGTGCCTCAGCCCAACAACAACAACAAAAACAACAACAATTCTTCTGTACATACATGCAAAATGGCGGAAAACAATCAGGATCCAATAACAATAGAGGCTTCAATAATGTCAATTTTAAGCTGCGAAATTCTTCGGGCAATGTTTCTTCACCAACTGATATCATCTATTCGTCATATTGGAATAAACTTCCAGGCTATCATGGATCAAATTTAGGTCAAGAAGATCGATTTGAGTGTCCAATTAAAGGAGATGTTCCTTGTTATGGTGGCCATGAGTGTGTTCCAGAGAAAAAATGGTGTGATGGCACTGTTGATTGTTCAGATGGAAGTGATGAAGCAGCTTGTACTTGTCGAAAGAGAATTCTAGAAACTAGAATTTGCGATGGATATCAGGATTGTCCATTGGGAGAAGATGAGGTAGGTATCTGTAAACTATAATATTTTGGAGACTTTTTAAAATGGTGGAGAATTGATACAAATATTTTTGTGTCTAGATCGGTTGTTTTGGTTGTGAGAATTTTATGTACTCTTGTTATGATAACGAAGAAGAATTTCAAAGAGCCAACCGTTCAACGCTCGCTATGTGCTACAGTTCTGCTGAAAGGTGCGACGGAGTTCAGAATTGTATAAATGGCAGGGATGAAATGGGATGCAATTTGATTGTGGGTGATCTTACTCACCACATGGTAAGTTTAGTCTTAGATTTAGGGGGCTGTGAATTGGATAACATTTTTGAAGTTTCAACGTTAAAATTCAACTCATTAGTGTCAAAAATAACTTTGGATAAATTTAAACACCATTTTAATCCACACAGATGGTTTTAAATTTAACTTAATGTTTTTTTGTTCAGTGATGCTGATGGAAATTATCGTTCAAAGAATTATCTGTAAATACAAATTAAAGTGCTTTTTCATTTTTTTTTTGTTTATCTCTCAAGTCCCACGCGGTTTCTGGATCATCTGGTTACCTGTACCGCAATTATCACGGAGAATGGTATCCTGTTTGCAACAATGCCCAACGATGGGCTCGAGAAGCCTGCTCTGAAGAACTTGGTGTCCTAGAAGAAGAGCCGTATGTCACTTTCCAGGAAGTTGAGTTGCCCGGTCCCTTCATTGAATCTCACCACAGTGGTGGTGCTCACTTCTCGCAATCTTGTCAAAAACGCGAAAGAGACATTCTCAGTGATATTACAGCTCACGTCAGATGTCCACAAGCTAAATGTGGTATCATTCAAGAATTGACATCACCATTGATGCGTTCCCGACGGCGACGTCGAAGAAGTGAAGCAATGACTGATGCAAGCCGCATTGTGGGAGGTACTTTTAGTAAACCACTTCAATGGCCATTTGTTGTGGCAGTTTATCGAAATGGAGACTTCCATTGCGGAGGAACCATTTTCTCCGAACAATGGGTGAGGAATTTTGTTATGCATCCTTAGAAGTTTCTGTATCATTTTTTTTTCTGTCCACCAGATTATCACAGCCGCCCACTGCACCATCAATTTTCAAAAGTATTTCTACGAAGTGCGTGCAGGTATGCTCCGGCGTTCGAGCTTCTCATCGACGACACAGATCCATCATGTCACACATGTGGTGGTCCATCAAATGTATGAACGTCGAACTATGAAAAATGACTTAGCTCTGCTGCGGATAGATACCCCTTTGCGGTTTAACAGGTGGGTGAAGCCAATTTGCCTGCCAGACGTAGGAAGGACGACAATGGGTACTGATTGGATTTGGGGACCAGAAGTCAACACCATTTGCACTGTAGTTGGATGGGGTGCTGTACGAGAAAAAGGCCCAGGAAGTGAGTATTATATCTATATCTGCGTATCGAGGAGGAAGCTGAGCTGGGGGATTGCAGATGATTTTCAATTCTCTTAGACTGACATTGCAAACGTTCAATTAGGTGACCGCTTGAAAGAAGTCCAGCTACCCATTCGCAGACGATGCACCGAGAAAGATGACCAGGAGGCTGAGGATATATGTGCGGGTGAGGTAGGCGGAGGGAGGGATGCTTGCCAAGGTGACTCAGGTGGGCCACTTTTCTGCCGCAGTGTGTCCAACAACAATGAATGGTATCTGGCTGGAGTGGTGAGCCATGGCAACGGATGTGCTCGAGCTAAAGAGTTTGGCGTGTACACCCGGGTGGCGTTGTATCTAGATTGGATTGCAATGGCCATGAAGTCCGAGTTGCTTCCAAAGGTGCAACCGAAACAATTGTGTCCTGGTTATGTTTGCATTTGGGGTGGCAAACGATGCATACCCCAGTCGAAGCGATGTGACCGTCTGGTAGATTGCTTAGGCGGTGAGGATGAAGTTGGTTGTATTTACAATTACATTCCGGATGTTGGTGCTGTTGCTGGACGAAATGCATCAACGACTTCGTTGATGGATGAGGCAGAACAACAAGATGGAGCCACCACAACAACAGAGACTGATGGTGGAGTTGATGGGAAAAATTTCAATGGTGGAACTGACACAGAACCATCATCGTTGGAAATTCCCCATGATAATATGGCCATTGCATCAACTGATGATACAACAGCAAATCCATCCTCAACTTTGTTTACTGAGACGATAAGCGAAAAAGTCGAAACCATTGCAGACACCCCAGAAATGTCTACCATTATCATGACAGAGCCAACTGAAACTCCTCCAGAGCCAATTACTGAACTCAATCCCTCTACACCGTCATCGTCGTTGTCGTTCTTACCCTCATCAGAGACCGACCAATCTAAGTTGAAAGATTTGGCAGTTAAATTTTTAGATACAATCGAATTGCAAATTGCATCAACAGCAACTGAGACTTTCGATGCTGATGGTAGTGCAAACACAACCCCTCCGACAAAAGCAAGTAGTAGTGTCACTTCTATAACTGGATTTGGAGATTTTAAGGCCGATCTGGGAGAAGGTAGTTCGGAAAATCCAACAACGGTGCATAAGCGGGAAAACGCAACGGAAAAGGAAACACCAACCAAAAAATTAAAAACAATGCCAAGGAAAATTGCCCAGAAATTCGTATGTGAAAAGTATGGATATGGTTGATAAAAGATTGATTGCGTAGAAATAAGTAAGCTAATAATTTATTTGTGTTTTTTGTTTGTATGTGTATTTCAGGATTCCTCAGATCATTGACATTAGCAATAGATGTGACAGAATTGCCGACTGTGAGGATGGAACCGATGAGGACGGATGCACGTGCCGGCAATATTTGAAGGTAAGAGGGTTATAATAGCCCACTTGAAGCATTTTCCCATATTTTCTTTTGATGCTCTTCTGTATTTTTATTCAAAAAAAACCGAAGCCTTAATTTCCAAAACAGGAACTTTTCATACCTACTTGCCTTTTAAAATTGATTTCAATTCAACTGTCTTTTGAAAACTTTGGTCACGAAAATTAAAATTTCTTAAGTTCTTTTTCTCCACAACAGTTAGTTTGTTGGTTTAAGCCTAGTATACAGTTCCTCCTCGAAAAAAAAAATACATGTACTTCTTATGGGAGTGATTTTATCGCAAAAAAAATTTTTTACGTTTAAAATTTTACTATCGAACTGTGAACCAAACCTGTTGAAAAAAATTTATATTCACCACGGAAACTTTTTCGCGCAAAACAATGTTGGCGACATTGTTTTGTAGAAAAAAAGAGGACAACGAAAACAAATTTTTTATTTCAACTCAGATTTTTTTTCTTCCAAAAAAAAAAATTCTTACCACTTATTTTTTTTTTTGTACAAAAGAACTGTATCCTCGGCTTTACCTAATTGATTTTTTTTGCACTTTTAATAAATATTTTAAAATGATAAAATATTAAGTTAGTTCCTGTTTTTGTTCAGAAATTGACAAATCTATCAATTTTTTGAGTGTGGGTAAACATTTCTACCAAATTGTTAAACGTCATAAAGCAAAAATCGACTACAGCTGCCTTAGATCTATAAAAAATAACCTTTGAAATTTTTTAAAAATCGTAATTAAAGCAGAAAAATGTTGCAAAATTTCCCGTAAACAACATTTAATTTTAAAACTACATAAATTTATTCGTGTGTCAACAAGCACTATCTAAGGTAGGTACAGTAAAAACCCGCTTAAGAGAAACGGCAAAATGTCACAGTTTTCCTTCACGGTCTTTAAACGAACCCCGCTTAAGTGAAAAAAATTGAACTCAAGCGGAGTCCGGACAAATTAAAAAAATAATTTAAGCAGATTTAAAATTTCCAAAAACAGTTGTGACATATCAGAAACTCAAATGTCATTTTCGTGGTGAAAATTTGGTGGAGGTGAAAAATAAAAGTTAATGAAAGCGTGTAGCAAATTTTTTGTTCTGTTCGATTCAATTTTTTTGTTCACAAGAGAGTTTTTATAATGAAAAATATAAAATTTAACTGGAAATTTGTTTCAGATATCCGGGGCTTACACTTGAGCAAGTTTCGCTTAAGCGGAGTGTTTTATAGGTAATTGGTCAACAAAAATCGTGGATGAAAAAATATAGGCGGGTTTTTCTCCTAAACGGGTTTCTCTTAAGCGGGTTTTACTATTTACAATAAATTCATGAATTGTTATTACATTTTCATCTTCAGAAAAACTTTTGTTAAACGAAAAATAAATGTTTTGAATATGAGTTGATTAGTAAAATAAAAAAAACCCACATCAACCAAAACTAAATATAAATTAAAGTAAAAATACACACTTTGGCAGCCCTTAATCAACAGCTTTTTTTTTATTTTTTGTTATTTGAATTCAAACTGATTGACCAAACTCCAACCTGCTAAAACTACTCAATTTGTAAAGGCAGTTATTGGCAGTTTTCGTTTGGTTTTGTTCAAATCTGGAAGAAACTTAATCTGAAGATGTGTGTGTTAAATTCTATCCAAAGTCTTATTTTTGACACTGTAATGAGGTGAATCTTTAGGTATTCAAAAAATCAACTGATAATTTTTATCCAATTTTAATTTTTTGACACTTATGTTTATACAAATATACACTTATGTATGTGGAAACGTCAAAAGTTTAATCTCGAATAAAATTCAATCGCAATTTTAAATCCATTTCACGTGGTTTAAATATAAATGGCCTTATGAATTGGATTAAAATGTCGATTAACGTTTCCACGTATAGATTCACCTCATTAGTGTCAGAAAGTAGACTTAGGATAAAATTTAAGGCAATTCACAAACGGTCTTCAAGCAAAATAACTACAAAATCTCAAAAATATATCGACCTCTTAGTTATAAGACCGATTGACAGTTTTTTATTACCTTAATTTAGGGTCCACTTAACATCTTAATTTGCGACGGAAAGATAGACTGTGAAGATTTCACCGACGAAGATGATTGTGGTGAGTATAAAGGAAGCCAAATGTATTCTCCAAAATTGATTCTTTATTCATCGTTTTATAGGAAATTGTACAGCAACACAATTTCTGTGTCCAATGTCCAAAACTTGTATTAACTCCACAAGTCGATGTGATGAAATAGTTGACTGTCAATTCAAAGAAGACGAAAAAGATTGCTGTAAGAAACCTTTTAAAAACTGATAACTTCTTAAGGCAAAAAAAAAAAAACAAACCTATTTAACTTTTTTCCAGTTGCCTTAACAAACGGCCGTGAAATACATCTTGATTCTCACAAACAACCAAAACTTCAAAGTACCGGAATTTTCTCTCGCAATTTCAAAGGCAAATGGCGAGTGGTGTGTTCCCACGAAACTCAATATCACCAACACGTTGCTAAAACAGCTGATGAAGTTTGTTCTCTGCTCGGTTTCAAGGGATCGCAATTCCATAATACCACTGAAATTACTCAAGATATAATTGTTCCCATCGACCCAGACCTTAGTCCGATGAGATTTCCATCAAGTAATCGTCATGCAATTGGTGATAGTGGACACTTTACAAAACAAATCACTCCTTATCACTTAAATATTGAACTACCATTATTATCTTCACCACGAATTGAACGACTTGAAAAATCCATCGACAGTAATAATAATTGTCAAGGTTTATACATTGAATGTGTCCCAAAAACAAATACAACAAAACCATTGCGGACATTAATGGCCGGAGATGAAATAAGTCCGAATACATTGGATATTCAAAGCTTCAAACCAAATAAAAAAACACCATCATCAATTTCGGAGTTATTTTCGGATAAAAAAGAAGAAATTCTAAATAAATTGAATAAACTTATCGAAACAAAGAAAACGGTTCTGGTACATGATAAATTGCACGAAGGTGTGGAGAAAATACATTGGCCATGGTTGGTTAGTGTATATGTTAATGGTGAATTATGGTGTATTGGCGTATTGGTGGATAAACATTGGGTTCTTGTACATGAATCTTGTTATTATGGTGTGAGGTGAGTTAAATGAATTTAATTATTTATGGAAAAAGTGATGCCACTTTGAAGTTTTTTTTGAAAAATAAAACATTTAGGGAATTCATTTAAAAGCGATAAAACATTTATTTATTATGGAGAAAATTATGCCACTTTGACAGTTTGGTGAAAAATAAAACAATTTTTTTAGTTATGTTAGGGGTATTTACTTAAAAGTTAATTTTAGAAATTCGTAGGTTTACCACTTAATGAATTTAATTCGAAATTATCGAAATTTTTGTGAGGCATTATAAATACACGTCATATGAACGTAATTTGTATTGCCAGAACAGATAATAGGTGTAACATCTTCTCCAAAGGTTTTTGATATCTTGATGTTAATTTTGTGGAAAGAATATTTTTTCATTATTTAAAGAAAATAGAAATACCTTCTTTTTTTTAAATGTTTTTATGTCAAAATAATTTATGGGAAAACAGGAAAATGTGCATTTTTTGAAACATAAACGTAAATCAACTGCCAAAACTGTGTGAATTGGTTTAAAATCCCATTTAATTGTATCTAAAGTTTAATTTTTGACACTAATGTGGTGAATTTTATACGTGGAAACGTCAGAATTTTAATCTCTGCTAAAATTAATCGAAATCTAATGCACATACGGCCTAAGGGTTAAAAATAATTTACGGTTAATCCTCATTTATTTTATTGTGGTGTTATTAACAGACCAAAACAAAAATTTAAGAAATTAAGAATATAAAAATATTTGTTTTTTTTTTTAATTTGAACGGTATACAACAATTAGTAACCCTGTCGCTTTTTAATCGATTTTTAAAATATTAACGTTTTTTAAAAGAAGAATGTAATATGAAACTCACTCATATTTTACATTTTTGTACTTTTGAAGATCGTTTTTGGAAAAAGTTTTTGGAAAGTTTAAATCATAAGTTTGAATGTACTGCGAAAATATTGATTAGAAGTTTAACTTTATTTAAATCGATGAAAAAATCTGGACATTTTGAATTTGGTCTCACTTTTTGTATCCAAAAGCTTTTGGCTTTTGTATATATCGAGTATCGACGGTTAAAGTGCAGAACCTTGTAAGTCGTTTTTGTATGTTTTTTCAGAAATCAACAAAAACCTGTTAAATTTTGTATGGCGATCTATGGGTATGAGGTTTTGAATTCTGTATCTTTATGTGAAATATTCAGAGCGACATTGGTACGCTGAAATTTCCAAACGGCAGAGAGAAGGAACTAATAGAGAGAGTCAAATTCGACCGTGGCTCTCTTTTAGCCTACAAGCTACGATGTTGCGACTTGCGCACCATCTTGCATATGTATAATTATTAACTCCATATAAAAAAAATGTGGGGACAAATACATATGCAAGAAGATGTGCATACTCACCACCTTTGTTTTTGTTTTGCACTGCCCGAGGTGAAAACATGTAGGTACAGACCGATAGGAATTCAACACGTTATAAAAAATGTAAACAAAAGGTTTCGAGGGGACGGAGACGAGGAAATTTGACTCTCTCTATTAGTTCTTTCTCTCTGCAAACGGTGGCTCTGATTAATAACATAATAATATTTTGTTTTGAACTTTTCGACTTCCGAGATCCTACCTTTTAACCGTCGATATAGGTTTCCAAAATTTAAACGTTTTAAAATATAATATAAAACGGTACTCTCGGTATGGTTTAACTCAAAACCAAAATTGGTCCTGCATATACTCTCAAACTGTAAAATTACATCAACGCAAAGTAATTGGGTATTAAATTAAAATGATTTATTTTTTTTTTCTGTTATCCCAGCCTCGATACAGACTTTGTAACCATTCTACTTGGTGGTGGAAAAAGTAAACAAACCCTCCACAAAAGCCCCCACGAGCAGATTAAACGTGTCGACTGCTTTGATACTGTCGACCATAGCGACGTAATGCTGTTGCACTTGGATAATGCAGCTCATTTTACTCGTCATGTGCTGCCGACTTTCCTGCCGGATATGTAAGTTTATTTTTTTTTATCCTTTATACGTTCTTCTTTGCGATTCTACCAACCGTCTGATGGAGCATATCAACCACCAGGAAAGATATGTATGCGATGATAATAATGTGATTGTAATTGAATGAGGCAAACGAATTACAATCATCAGCAGTTTGTTTAAAATGTCCTTTATCTTTATTTTTGTCCTTTTTTTTCTTCTGGTTGACCATCATCCAGGATATTGACAGATAAGGATAAAGGAAAAACTTCAAACAAGTGTATGTCTGTGGTGCATGATAAATTTGGTGGAATTAAGGTAACGCCAACAATGGAAAAGCCAGAGGCGACAATGTGCAGCAAAAATAATGAACTATCGTGCTATCAGTGGGATCCAAAAGCTATTTTCGACTTTAAATTGAAGCACTTTGGAAAGGAGGAGGAAAAAAAAGGATCATCATCGTTGTCAGACCAAGATGAAGAAATAAAAAGTTTATTGGACTTCTGCAAGGACATCGATGATAAAATAAGTTGCGAGTTTTTTTTTTTTTATAATTTTATTTATATCCACTTACCACTTCAATATAACTTCTTGTCTGTTGTTTTTTTTTATAGATTCTTACAATCAAGGAGTTATAATTTGTCGAGAGGAAAATACTGGCTGGTATCCTATGGCATACTACACATTCAATGCTACCAATTGCAATAATTTAAAGCAATCATTTGCTGTAAGGACACTAGATAAAGTCTATGGCTTTATACAAGAAATCATTGGTAAGTTTTATATCGTTGGTTGCTACAAAAGCTCTTCCTACACTTATGATACCAATCAATCATTCATGTGCAACAGAAGTGTCCAAGTCATAATTTCTTCTCTTCTTCCTGTATACCTACTCTCAATGTGCACTCATCTCCTATTATTTTGGTCTTGAAATGCTTCCTGCTTCAAGTTCTATTTGTTTCTTTTTTTATTTTATAATGTCCTTATACATCCTTTAGTGGATGTCAATTTTCATTTGCACACAAATTCTCGCATCCTGATGATGGTTATGGAGGAATCAACTTATATTCTTCTTTGTCGTTTTGTTTTCAGATCAGCCCAAATGTAAAAACAGTGATCCTAGACCCCGGCCACATTGTCCAACGTTGCGATGTCCTTTGGGCAATTGCTTGCTACCCGACCAGATGTGCAATGGTAAGGTTGACTGTCATGATGGAAGCGATGAGGAAAAAGAATACTGTCGACTCCATAGGAATGGTAAGTGGAAAAGGTTTTTGGATAAAGATAAAATTGAAAAGGTATATAGGTAGGTATAAGGTATAGAAAAAATGATACCTCTAAGGGAAGCTGTAGAGGAGGGTTCAACATCAACTCTATGGGATGAGAGTGCCATGGGATATAACTCAAAGTTACGAGACAGTTTATAAACGTTTCTTTTTTTTGCTATCGGTTATACTATATCGAGGTAGGTTTGGCTTCATTGAATTTTAATCCTAAAAAAGGTCTGTCAAAATGGAACTGCCACGTTCAAATATTTAAATTTTAGATCCGATTATGATTCAATTCATTCAACTTTTAGGTACTTAATTATGAATTGAGCTTAGTCATATTCTATTCCTCTATCGGTTTCGGTACTAAATATAAAATATTGGTTCTGTAGAGCTTTAAAGTTTAAACTCAAAACTAGGACTACTTATCTAGGGTGGGTTTTTGCCACCCGGGGCAGAGCCAATTTTTGCCGCCCCTGGCATTTTTTTCTGACAATACTAATTTTTTGCTGTTTAAAAAAAATCATATAAAATACTTAAAGCCTAAAACGCTGCTGATGCGAAACGAAAATTTCCTGTGATCTCCTAATAGACAATGAAACGCTTGCGAAAACACAACAAAAAATATCCTTGGAGATTTTCACTAATTCCAAAAACAAAATCAAACATAAACGCAAAAAATCAGTGAAACCTATGATGTAAGAAAATGATAAACAAAAATAAACACAAACAAAACTCAAATGTCATTTTTCCGCACACAATAAATAGTCTGTATAATTAATTCAGTGCGAAAAAGGAGCGGAGACTTCTCCAAATAATCTGCTACAATTATAAATTTCGCTCTTCGAACAGCGTACTGCAAAACGAAAAGCAGAACGAATTTTTCCGTTTATGATTTCGTTGTGTCATTTTTGTATGGGATTTTTCGTTTCGCATCAGCAGCGTACTAGGCTTAACTATGATTTTCTGATTGTCATTTTTCTTCAATTAAAAGAATTATCAGAAATTTGGGTTAAAGATTTTTTATAACTTATTTATTTATAAATATTAACAATATTTTTTTTTAACATAAACATACATATAGGTACTTTATAACGGCCCATACAAATTTAACTATCCAAAAGGAGTTATCTTTTAAAAATAGTTCGCATGTTTTTTGCAGTTCAATAGAAGGTGTTAAACATACCACAGCTAATCTTAAATGAGATCGAAACTTCTCATTATTTATAACAATTATTTATTTTAAAAATCCAACAGTAAAATACTAAGAAGTAACTATACGAATTGACATGTTACTGAGCAAAACAGTATTACCTTCTATTAATTTTTTCAGAACTATTTTTGATTAGAATTTTTCGAAGGATCCGTCGATCCTAGTTTTCAACCAGCAACAAGTTATTAGGTTAGATTTATGTGGTTGTCAGCAGAAACGCTAGACACACTTAGACTGCAGAGGGTTGCCCCATTGTGATATAACAGGAATCTAGGAAGCTTTCTTCCTACTCGTTGAACCATTTACAATCTCTTACGAGGCGCGCGAGACTACTAATGTCATGATTTGCCAGATCACTAGGATCATTGTAGTAGAATTCTCCTAGATGGAGCCTACGTCTTTGAGATAGAGCAGGACATGTACAGAGAAGGTGAAGTATCGATTCTTCCTCTTCTTCGTACATACAACTTCTGCAGAAGTCGTTAGAAAATACTCCAAGCCTCGTCGCTCTGCACTCCGCAACTCCGCTTTCCACAACTCCGCAACTCCGCACTCCACAACTCCACACTCCACAACTCCTCACTCCGCAACTCCGCACTCTGCATTCAGCACTCCACACTCTGCATTTTTTTTAAATTTGCCGCCCCTAAAATGGATCTTAATGTAAAGAATATTTAAAAACAGAGCATACACAAATTTTGTACACTAACGTCTCCATTGATTAATTTTTTAAAAATTTACAGCCCCCATAATTTGGAAAATTGCCGCCCCCAAACAAAGTTCCACCCGGGGCCTGTTCTTTCAAAACCTGAGTAATAGTTAGACCATAACCAGGTGCTTTTCTGTTTGATATTTGTGTTTTTACTTCTTTGATCGTGACGAAGGGAATCCAATTTGTCGTTTCTATCAACAAAATATAAATTATTTGCACACTACACTTGCCGGGAAGGGCATTCGACCAGGGCCAGACCAACCACAGGGCGCACTGGCAGCGCATAACCTGGAGCAAGAAAATGTAATCCGATCTTGCGCAAACAAATATGTACTGTCATTTGCATTTTAACTACAAAACTTGTTCAAATAATCCCAAAATAACTTCCATCACTACTGTGCTAAGTTATTTCAAGGAGAATTTTAATTTGGCAAATATAAAAAAAGGGGTGCTTTCTACAAATCTTGCACAAGGCGCAAGTTTGGCTGAGGCCGGCCCTGAATTCGACAGATATTCTGCGAAGAGTTCATCAATCATCCTTCTGCTTCGTGTTTGTAATCCATTTTCCATCTTGTGCTCTAATATAGGCGGATTTTATATTTGCGGTCTTTTTAAGCGTTTAGCTGCTTTCCATAAGGAGTGTTCGGTAGAAGCATCGTCAAACTTATCATAAATCTACTAAGTGAATTTAAAGATTATTTTTTTGAGTTCATTGTTTCGCCAGGGATTCTCATACTCTTCCATTTTCTTCGAGCCCAATACCAGCTCCTTTATATCTGCAGGGTATTTTATTTCAGTTTCTCTTCAACTCGAAATAGTTGCTGTAATTTCTTCTGAAGCCTATTGCTCAAATTGTTCTACTTCATGATCAATTTCTTCATTTGTTAAAACTTAATTTAAAATAAAAAATTTATTTTCATCTTCTCCATACAGAATGTAAGTCATCAGAGCTCAGATGTCGCTCGAACGGTAAATGTATCCCAAAGTCGAAATTCTGTGACAACATATCAGATTGTGAAGATCTGACCGATGAACCAACTATTTGTTCCTGCTTCACTTATTTACAGTAAGTAAACCTTTAATTTTGAAATACAACACAAAGTTCAACGTTTTTTATCATCAACCCCTCCACTCCACCTACCGCTTTGTACTTTCAAAAAAACCATATCCCTTTTTATATATATTTCTTTATAGGGCTACAGATCCAAGTAAAATATGCGACGGCATACGAAACTGCTGGGACAAAAGCGACGAGAGCTCTGTGCTATGCAATTGTACATCAGATCGATTCCCATGCGGAAGGTAATTTCAATATGACACACACTCCATTTATCGATTTATTAATCCCTCGGGTGGTTCATCCCACTTCATATGTAACAGTTCCCGTAGTGAATGCATCCCCAGGGATTTTGTATGTGACAAAGAACCCGACTGTCCAAATGGTGAGGACGAACGGTATTGCTATGGTATTGAGCAGCCAATTAAGACCTACAGGTATATACATACGTATATATAAGAAAACACACCTAAATACATAATAAATTGTGCTTCCATGCTGATACTTATATTTTTAAGCTCTAAGGCTCAACCATCAGGGTATACATCATCAGGCTATGGCCAAGTGACTGAGCAGTCCTATGGAGTTTGGCATACAAAATGTTTTCCACGTCAACGACCCCCGGATAACAATGAAGTCTCTGAAATATGCCGAAAACTAGGTTATCGCAGTCGGCGACCCCCAAGTTATCGACTTATCGATGAAAATGCAGAAATTGTAGCATCAACACACCCCGCAAATGGTGGATTCACTAAATCACCTGGCAAATATCGAGATTCAACTAAAGCAGTGGTAATTAATAAATTCTCTCCACTTCATCTAAACGAAGATTTGACCCTGATAATGAAACCAAGTCGTCCAATTGCCCAGCTGGTCAAGTGGAATCAAACCGATTCAAGCAATTGCTATCGCCTGGAAGTTAAGTGTAATTGAGTGCGTGTTATAATATTATGTATAATGTCAAGTTGGGCGCCCTTAGGCTATTTACTCAATTTGCCACACCATCAAGCATAGTGTGAAATGTGTGGCAGGGGGGGAAATTATGCTTATATGTGTATATTGTAGTTATAGGACTTAAGAATATTTTTTGTACTTTTTTAATAAAAAACATAAAAATAAATAAAGTTGACCTTCTGGGCAATATTCCCAGTGGCTTTTGAAGAAATTCAAATCGTTTCAATTTCATTAAATGCAGAAATTATAAAAATTAACGAGCCAAATAATTCAATATACGGCGATACGGCAATAGAACGAAATTATTGGCTCTTTAGAGATTAAGACAAATATACGGTGCGTTGCAGGGTGTTGAGGTGGTTTTTTTGTTTATTTATATGAAGTCACTTTGGTAAATTTAGGTACTTGTGTTTTAGTTTCCTTCTCGGTTTTGCAACTCCATTGGCATTATTTGATCCAATTTCAATTTATTGTCTAGTTGAGAATTTCAGTGTCAAGTAATTTCAGTTGTCAAAATGTCAGAATAGAAATGGCGACTGAACTGTCAAAGGGTTTTGTGTTTTTTTTTCTGTTTAAATTAACTATTCTGGATAATAAAAAATGTAATTTTACTAAATTTCTCATATTTTCAACTTTAATTTCATAACGACATTCAAAATCTCGGAGAAACCATTTTGAATAAGGTAAAACGTCAACATTTATTTCCTCAGAGATATCGAAATAAATAATTCCCTTTCATCTACCGAGCGTCTCGGTGGTCGTCTCCTAAATGGCAATATTCAAGACGGTGGAAATGACCAAGCAATTTATTTCCTCAAATAAGTCAAGTCACAATGCTTCTCTTGTAATTTTTAATTTCGATAATTTTTGTTTTTAACAACTGATTTCCTAATTCCTATTGTATGGCGTCCATATAACCCGAGTCTTAACGAGTTACCTTTTTAATTTTCCGCTACAAAACAATGTTAACTTAGTTCAAGGGCTTAAGGTCCTAAGGTAAGCCGATGTGCCGTAAATATTTTTAAAAATTTCGCAAATTTTAAGCATGAAATTTTTTCCAAACTTAAAGTTGTGCTGTTTTGTGTTCAAAAAATGATACTAATAACAGAATAGATACAAAAATCGAATATTTACAACTTTTTCGACCAAACGCAAATGTTGCGAAAGACCTTAGCGTGAAGTTAGCACCATAATTTTCGATAAAAAAAAAAAATTGTGCTGTATTGTGCTCAACTTGTATTGCCATTGTGCCGTAAATTTTTTTTTTAATTCGCAAATTTTTTTTTTAAATTTTGAATTTTTAAAAAGTTTGACTTGCGCTGTTTTAAGTTCAGTTTGTGCCAGTATGTGTTTTTTTTTTTTTTTTAAACGAAAATGGTGGTGCTAACTTAATGCACATAAATAAAAGGCATGTTTTCAAGCCCGAAGGAAATTGGATGAATAAAACGATTCGGGGTTGAATAATTTACATGTCAAATACAACAACAACTAATCCCAATGCGCTTAGCTAAACCCAGATAATTTTCGTGGCTTAACTTAAGCATGGAGAAGAACTTTATTACCGACGGGAATTACATACTTGTTATCAATAGTATTATAGTTTTTTTTTTCTGTGATGGCGTCGCTAATCCCCGATAGCGATTTTTTCAACCAGTTCCCTCCGGGATTGAAAAAAAACACACCTTATGTAGCACAAAGCCCACACAGGTTTTATTTATCTTTAAGTTTTCTATTTGTAGTTCGACCCCCCCTCCCCCCCCCCATATATACAAATCCCGGATCCACCACTTTGTATCTATTCATTTTCATTAAAACTTTACAAGCAACCCGAAATACGTTTTGACGGGTTATAAAATCTTTCGCTGGATAGAACAAATTGGTTTCCTTTCCCTTTTTGTTCTTATGATTTTCTTAGTTTAACTAAAAATTTCTTATGATGCGTAAAGATCCTGCTTAAAGATCATGCGTAATGGTCATGCGTAAGTTTCTGCGTAAAGGTCATATTTACATCAAAATTCGGTGTATCAGAAATAGCTGTTAAAATAAGGAGAAATACGATTAATTTAGTTTTTAATTCAAAACTTCTAAAAAATTGATTTTGTATTGGAATTTCTTTAATGGTCAAGTCATCAAAAATCTTTAGCTTCAAAAATAAAGCAATTTTCTCAAAAAATCGTCGAATCTCTATTTCTAACCTTTACAAACAATACTTGCCCTAGTAATATTATTTTTTTTTTTTTGATTTTTAAAATCTGAAATAAAACAAATCCTCGGCTTAACCACCAATTTTATAGGCCGAAGTATACCGACCATTATATATTTCTTCCACCATCAAGCAAAATTTTAATTTGGTTAAAGTGAGTTCCGATCACTCATCATCAGAAGCCAACACAATTTAATCTACCCCACCAAAGTCAAATATAATCAGCTAAACCTCAAGTTCCTTGATTTGGTTTTATTTATTTGTTTCCAAATAAAAACCTCTGAACCGCGAAATGAATCTTCGCCTTCGTTCTATCATCTTCGAATATTATTATTTTGCCTGACTTCATGAGTTCAAATATCACATCACCTCAGCACACTCAGCACACTTACCGCACAAACCTAAAATATGATGAATTCAAATCCCAACACAATTTTGCTTGCCGCATATACGAGTATGTAGCCTAAGTTAAATTTTGTGTATACACATAACATGGAAAACCTTTTTATATAAAGAAGTACGTACTCGTATATATAATAACACAAAATAAGCACAATTTCCTTCAAGACATCTTCTCTTATATCCTTGTCGTCATCAAGGATGTCATGTTGTGGTGTGAATATTTTCCTATTTCAGATTGGCTTATATGTAAAGTGGCTTAGCAGGACATTAAGCTAAAACACACACTGTGAAAAAAAAGGAGATATCAATTATTTATAACTTCAAATGTGAACCATGAACGTTATCAAGAATTTAAAAATTTTAAAAATCATATCAGGTATAAAAGTAAACAACAAATATTTTTTATTTGCATCTTTAAATAAATTTGCATGCGAAAAAATTGTTTTCTTTAGTTATCCTTTTTTTTATATATGTACCTACACTATACAACACATACACTGCTGACATATAAAGTTAATATTAAAACACTTTCTGCAGCTGATTGATTTGGTTCATCAATCAAAATTAAATCACGAAAGCGTTGCAGTGGGTTTCTCGGTTGGGACGACTATCATAATGAGGATCCATTTTGCACAGCTTATGGTCTTTTGTTTATTTGGTCATCAATCAGTTTTATGATGAATAACATCATCACAAGCCGTGAAGTTTTGCTATGGCTCCGTAAAAAAAAAAAACAATTCCACCGCATAAATCCGCATCATGAGAACGAGAAAGTGTTGAATCTTGAATAATTTGTAGATTGTAAGTACTGCTTCTGTTCTATTTGGTAGAAGTTGATTAAGGATATACATTTAAGTTTGAGGAAAATTATACAAACACTGGGGATAAATTTTGTTCGATGTGTTTAAAAATTGAAACAAAGAGTTATAAACAAAATGTGAAGAAAACAAATATTTCCAACCAAAACAAAAATGGATTTTGTACTCGGATATAAGGTTTGTTTCAGAATGAAAATAAAATTAATTTTTAATTTTAATCTTCATAAACAAAAGCATTAATTTGATTTCATTTTAAATCACAAATTGGAAAACAGTAAACACTTTTAAGAGTGGATGGTTGTCGCTATACTCCATTCGTTAATGTTTAATGGAAAGTTTTTAAGTCATTTTATTTTAAGGCACTTGAATTTGTAATAATTTTTTTATGACGTAAAACAAAAACTAAAAAAAATCGAAAAAGTTTGAATTTATAATTTAAACTGAAAAATTTTTAAAAATCAATACAATTAGAATTAAATTAGCGGAGCGTTATATAATTCACACACCACAGAGTAAATAATAGATTTAGAAAAAATCATCTACTCATTTTTGAAATATCGAATTTTCAAAAAAGAAATCCAAGTTAAAAAAAAATCCAAAATTGGTTTTTTTTTTTTTTTTTTGCAAATTTTCATTCACAATATAATTTAAACTCATTAAAAGCTCTTATATAAAAAACAATTTACAACGGTTTTACAGATAATGAACTAAAAAAATGGGTCTTAGCTTAAAAATAGCTTAGGATGTAAAATGCTGTTTGTTAAAATGGTAGACCGTACTAATATATTAAAATTATCATATATTTAAATTATTATATATTTTAATATTAGTACACATATAAATTTTATTTAAAATCGTAGAAACCGTTTTCGAGAAGAATAAAATTTTCTTAAACAGTTGTATGCGTGATATCATTAATTTTGACTATAAGGATAATTTTTTTTTTTTTTTTTTTTTTTAATGAAGGAAATTGTGCTTAATGATCATTGAGATCGAAGCAATTAATAAAAAAAACAACTAATTCATTCTTTTCCCAACGTTTCTCCGGTTTTTTCCGGCTTCTTCAGGGGTATAAGTTTATTTAATCTTGAAAACAAAATACAAATTTGAATAAATCCTTAAGTTTATGTGTTAATTTAGTCAAGTGTTTCTTTAAATATATTTGTTTACTTTGTTATTTTTTCAACTTACTGTTTTGTCAATGGTTTACATAATTGTTTTAATTTTACTTTTTAAACAAAAATAAAATCACAGTGAAAATAGATTAAAATTTTAAACATTTTAACAAAAAAATAATAAATAAATAAATTAACATTGAACACACAAACACACAAAATTTATTTAAAACTAGTATCACAGATGTTAAGAAATGGCAACGCTATAATATATTGCACTGATATTGTCAACGTCTTCTTTCTGGTTCATCGTCTTCTTTATTTTCTGTTGGATGCGGAGGCTTTCCAGAGTATAGCGTGTGTTTGTGCGTCGTTCTCTGTCCAATATTGTGACATTGTCCAAATCAGCGTTGTGGTCGTGGTCCAGCATATGGTGTGCAAGTGCAGTAGTTGTCTTCTTCTTCTTTATGTCAGCTTCATGCTCAGACATTCTCACTTTCAATGCACGTTTCGTAGTACCAATATATATTTTTTGACAGTCCTCATTAGTTTTTCCTTTACATGGAATTTCATAAACAACATCATGTTGTTCTGTTTTGTCTATAGGTCGTCTTGTGTTTGTGAATATTGTATGTAGTATTAAGTTGAGTTTATGTGCAAATATTGTTTTTTCTTTGTCAATTTCTATTGTTTTCTTTAATGAGAGCAAAGATACTATAATACCAAGATGTCGCATCCCATACAAAATATTGGAACCCAAAAATTAACGGCTGGGATCTAATATGCGATCCCACAACATGTTGCTATTTGTCAAATGTTGCTTTGGCCAGTATGAAGAGCGAAAGCGAGAGATCTCTGTCTGTATACAACTTAAAATTTGAATTCTCTTCAAAATGTATATCTAAATTCTCAAAGGCAAAAGTATTTGTTGTTTTTGTCTTTCGTAGGAATAGTATGAATGATGTACATATAAATTGAATTTTTTATGAAGGGATGCCTTGTTTGTGGCGAGTGGAGGAGACTTAAGTCTCTTGCGGTGGTTGTTTTTTTTTTTTATTTTTGCTTATCTTTGGTAATGGTGTGTATCTGTATAGATAGACATGCAGTAATTTTTTTGTTCGTTCGTGCGATTTTTGAATAAAGGGTAGCAAGGATTTTCTTTTGGTAGGTAGGTGTAGGTTGGTATGTATGAAAGTGTGAAATGTGTATGCAAGTTAGGGATTCGTAAAAAAATCGAATTCGGGATTTTGATCAAAGTTGACATTACGATGATAGCGAAGTCGAAAAAGTGGGTCTCGCAATTCTGTCAGTCTGTCTGTCTGTCCCTTCGGCTGCAGCACGGGTTGGTCGATTTTTTTCAAACTTGGTACCTAGCGTTTTTTAGGCATTATACCTACCCACCCGTTTTTTTCATTTTTTTTAAGACTAAAAACAACGGTACCTCTCATACAAATTTTTAACAACGGTAGTGAAAATCATTTTTCTCAAAAACGGTTCCTACGATTTTGATTACAATTTTTGTGTGATCTAATATTTATACGATCTACCATATTAATAAAAAAAAAAATTTCTACGGTTGAAAAATAAGTCAAATAAGTTCTAATAATACCTATTGCATAGCAAAATTTTCAAAAGAATAAATGACTGATTTTTAAAAAAATTTCAAAATTATTTTTTGTAAAAGCCATATTTCGAAAATGGGTAGATGATATTTTTTTTAATTAATTTTTCAATTCCACAACAATGAAAGCTAAAAAATTCCGTTTTTTATTTTTCCAAAATTTGTTTATATATATAAAAAACTACATATGTATGTAGGTATATACAAAAAAAAAACCGCTCCAACGATATTCAATTTTTTTCTCATAAATTGAGATTTGCTTAAGAAATTGGATGATGTAAATACATCGCATTGGTGTCAAAACAATTTCAAAGGTTGTTTAATCATTCTCATAGAAAAGTGGTTTAAGTAATGGTCAATTTTCTCAAGAACTAGAAGACACAAAACCATTTTTTTTTTGTGTTCGAATCAGAATTGATATGTACACTGACTTCAAAAAACCAATTCAGCATTTCTTTACTTTATTGTAAGTGTTGCCGTTTTTTTTTAATAATTTTTTTTTTCAATTTAAGTCTTTTTTTTTTAATTGCCCCTACCTCCTAAACGGGGTGAGATAGACCCCCCTCCTATAGTAAAATGCTTGTTTTTGACCCCTCTAAAAAATCCGTTATCAATTCTTGGCGCCATAATTATCATACTCTCCCCCCATTTTGTTTTATTTTCGATTTTCTAAAAAAAAAGTTCAACTGATTTTTATCAATTGTTAAATAAAATACCTAGTTCATAAAACCAAATTTAAGGTGAGTTATAGAATTAAAAATTTAAACATTTATATCATCAATTTCAATTATTGATATTTTTCAATAGTATCCATCTATGTACCTTTAAAGACAATAAAAAGTTAAAATACCTTCTAATTTATTTAAATTTAGGCGTGTTTTTTTGCAAGCCCGGGGGGAATTGGTTAAAAAAACGACAGCGGGGATTAGCGACGCCATAACAGTAAAAAACTTGGAGTTTTCATACAAATTTATCGATAACATGTATGTAATTTATGCCGGTAACACAGTTTTTCTGTGCGCTTAAATTAAACCCCGAGAATTCTCTGGGATTAGCTGTTGTTGCTTTTAACATGTTAATTGTTTAGCACCGACGTCGTTTTTTTCATCCAATTCCCCCTTTCAAAAAAACACGGCTTTTATCTGACGTAAGGTTTCAACTTGCTCTGTTTTTTTAATTTGTAAGCTTTATGTTAAATTATTCAAACAATTTCCCTGATTCAGGTTCGATTTTTTTTATTTGTCAGAGACAGGCCTAGAAACTAGTAACCTACCTATCTAAATAAGTACCTACCTATCTAGGTACTTTATATTTATCATCTTAAGCTTTGTATTTTGTATGTGCATAGAGACATATCTACATATTTCAAAGGATAAACACGAACTTTCTCTTATGTGCGATCACAGTGTTTTTAAAGTTTTAATATTTCAAAAACTATATTTTATCTTATAGAAGAAGTAAATTAGTTATGGGAGCCTATATTGTACACCACCTGCTTAAAACGTAGTTAAGATTAAGGTTGTATTATGCGAGTAGGTATATTTATTAATGAACAATATAGCACCGCGTTGAAAATATGCATGGAACTTACCGTTTAGAATGAAAAATAGTAATTGTAATTGATGTACATTCACTACATCATCCGATTTCTTAAGAAAATCTCAATTAATGAGAAAAAAATTGAAAATCTCTGGAGCGGTTTTTTTTTAAATAGTTTTTTAAATATACAATTTTGAAAAAATTCAAACAAAAATAGTACGCAATTTGTTAGCCGTTATTATTGCCGAATTAAAAAATTAATTAAAAAAATATCATCTACCCATTTTCGAAATATTTTGAAAATTTTTTTAAAAATCAATAATTTATTTTTTTGAAAATTTTGGTATGCAATATTATTAAAAATTATTTGAAGATTTTGTGCAAAAAAATTCATTAAAATCAGTTCAACTGATAATGAGATAGTCGAAAATAAAAAAAAATGGTTCTATGAGAGATACCTACCATTTCCGTAGTCAAATTTTTTTTCCATAAAAAGGTAGTTCGTATAAATATTATATCACACAAAAATTTTATTCAAAATCGTAAGAGCTATAAGTTTAATAAAAACTGACCGAGTCGTTTTAAAAATTCATATTAAGTTCTCCAAAAAAAAATTTTAAACTTTTTTTAAAAATCCAAAAAGAAAAGTTTTTTAAATTTTGGTATACAACAATATTCAAACATTCTCCAAAAAAAGATGAATAACAGTTCAACCGTTTTTGGAAAAATCAAAAATCAAAAAAATGGTTCTAATGGTTCATTTCTAACCATTTTTAGGAAATTTTTTTTTACAAAATGGTTGCCTTTTTGTAAAAAAAATTACTTAATTTTTGTTTTTTAAAGTTGTGGGCTCGTTTTTAAGAAAAATAAGATTTTCATTTTTTGGTAAAAAATTTGTATGGGAGGTACCATTGTTTTTGGTCTTAAAAAAAATTAAAAAAAGGGTGGGTATAATGCCCAAAAAACGCTAGGTAGGTACCAAATTTGAAGAAAATCGACCAACCCGTTTAGGCTGCAGCCGAAGGGACAGACAGACAGACTGACAGAATTGCGAGACCCACTTTTTTCGACTTCGCTATCATCGTAATGTCAACTTTGATCAAAATCCCGAATTCGATTTTTTTTACGAATCCCTAACTTGCATACACATTTCACACTTTCATACATACCAACCTACACCTACCTACCTACCTACCTCACAACTTTTGAACTCACACGTAAATAAATTAATGAACAATAATTTTCTTAAATTTCTAAGGAAAACAAAATAACCAACTATGTACGAACCTACATACATAGGTATACCTACCTAGGTACCTCACAAAAAAGACACCAAAAGAAAATCCTTGCTACCTACCCTTTATTCGAAAATCGCGACGAACGAACAAAAAAGTTATTGCATGTCTATCTATACATACAGATACACACCATTGCCAATGATAAGCAAAAAACAAAAAAAACAACCACCGCAAGAGACTTAAGTCTCCTCCACTCGCCACAAACAAGGCATCCCTTCATAAAAAATTCAATTTATATGTACATCATTCATACTATTCCTACGAAAGACAAAAACAACAAATACTTTTGCCTTTGAGAATTTAGATATACATTTTGAAGAGAATTCAAATTTTAAGTTGTATACAGGCAGAGATCTCTCGCTCTCGCTCTTTATACTGGCCAAAGCAACATTTGACAAATAGCAACATGTTGTGGGATCGCATGTTAGATCCCAGCCGTTAATTTTTGGGTTCCAATATTTTGTATGGGATGCGACATCTTGGTATTATATTATCTTTGATGAGAGGTTGTCTGTTAGGTGTGGGACGTAGGTTAGAGAGTAATATTTAGTGTTACCAGATTTCAATTTTGTTCTTTCTATTTTGTTTTTTGTATTTTGTATTTGATGAATTTTATTATTTATTAAATCATTGATAATTGTGTTGGGGTAATTGTTCATTTGTAAAATTTTTCTTATTTTAATTACATTCTCCTGGTGAAATATTTTTTCGCTAATATCGAGCACTTTATTGATGAGGTTTGTGGCTGTGTTGAGCTTGCAGATAAAAGGTTGTGAAGACATAAAATTGATCATTCTGCCAGACGCTATTGGTTTGGTGTACCAATTGAAGGAGATTTTGTTGTTATTTCTAATCAATTTCACGTCAACGAAGGGAAGCATATTGTTGTTCTCAGTTTCTACAGTAAATTTAAGCTTACTATGGTATTCGTTGAGTGAATTGAGAATGATTTCGGTGTCTTTCTTTTTAACTATGGCAACTATGTCATCTACATATTTGGTGATAAATTTGATTTTTGTATTTGACTTTTTTAATTTGTTTATTGTCTCATTCAATAAGTGGTCCAAGACTATATCAGCTATCGTGGGAGATAGAGGATTGCCCATTGGCATACCAAACGTTTGATTATAGAAAATATTTTCAAATCTGAAGTAGTTATTGTCTGTCAGACAGAATTGTAAAATATGTAGAAATTGTTTTTTCGGTATGTTAGTGTGGTTTTTAAGGATTTCCCATTTTTGCATTATTATTTTTATAGCTGTGTATGTTGGTATGTTTGTGAACAATGAAATTACGTCGAAAGAAACTAATAAATCTTCTTTGTCTAATACAATTTCTTTTAATCTTTCCTTTGGTTTGAAGGAATTTTGTATGTTTAGTTCTTCGGATATTATGTTTTTGAGTATTTCTCCAACATATTTTGATAAGTTGTAGCAGGGGACATTTACTGATGATGCTATTGGACGTAGAGGCAAGTTGTGTTTGTGGATTTTTGGTAGTCCGTATAAATAATTTTTGTTAAAAATTTGTCAAAATTCTGTATTTCAAAATTCTGTTTATTATAAAAAAAAATTGTTTTGATAATGAAGAAAAGTGTGCACTTTTTTTCATTATCAAAACAATTTTTTTTTTTTATAATTTACAGAATTTTGAAATTTAGGATTTTGGATTACAGACAAATTCTTGATACCAACTAAGCATTCATTAAAGTAGAAATTAGATAATTTTTAGAAAAAGTGTGTTCATCTCATGTTTGTAAATTTTTGCATAGCTGATAAAACTTTCGAATTCGCCTTGATATTGCATTACATACATAATATTGATTTGTTTTTTTTTTTTTTTACTTCCGTTCGAAATAAAAACATTATAAAAAATTTATAGAATAATGGAATTCAGAATTATTTTCATACGAAATTTTGGAATACATAACAACGAGCCGTACCCATATTGTAGTTTATATTACAAAAACATTTTTCTACCAAATTTCATACAAAATCGATCGTTTTGGAAAACTTTGAAATTTTATATTTTTAATTTGAGTATATACAATAACATCAAAATCAGTTGAACTGTTTTCAAGAAAAAGCAATCAAAAAATTGACAAATAAAGTTCACTTTTTGAAAGTCCTTTAAGTCGAATTTACCTCTAACTCAAAATTCAAAATTCCATACAAAAACTATTTTGTAAGGCGCAAGTTGCAGCTTTCTGTAAAAACGATCCTTGAAAATTTTAATTTTAAATTTTGAGGCATTTAGGAAGCATTCAATTGATTTAGGAAGCATCCAATTAATATAATGCAAACATAAAAGTTATTACTCAATTATTATAATAAGCAAAATAAAAATTTCATTTTGGCCTAAGATTCTGCATAAATTACTTTTATTATTTCAATGATTAAATTACCTTTCTTCTGATCATTGAAATCTTAAGAGTTATTGTATATGTGAAAAGGTTGGGCTGAAATAAAAATGTTTTTGACTAGAAAATAGAAATAATAATTGAGTTAAAGGCTTTTCATTGACATCAAAATAATACAAAAGAGGCTGGGCACGACTTCCTATTGGTTCCCTTGAAAACTAAAGACCCAACGTTATTTTGTATTAAGAAAACTCATAATTTAAGATCTTCGAAGACCTTATCAGTTTGTTCAATATGCAATCAAGGGAAGGCCAAAAATGTGCCGTTTGTTCTCGAGATATCCGAGATGAAAAACATAATGTAAAACAATTTGTATTAGTTTTGTTTTACATTATTTTTTTGTTTAAAACAAAACTATCAATTGCATGTTTTGACAAGCTTTATCTGTTGTTAACAACGTCATTGTGTTTAGTATAAAATAAGCCTGTCGTCGAAATCAGTTTTCATTGTTGGGATATTCGAAGAAGAATTTTGAGGATTTTCTTGTGGTTTATTTTGATTTAAAAAAAAAAACTATCTGTTGAATTTTTTTTAAACCCCATTCAATTCTTAATTACAAAATTGTGTTTAAAATAAAATTATTCTAGCGTCGATAACGTTGTTTTTTTTCGAGATATTTGAGTCGAAACACATTTTTTAACAATGTTTTAGTAGTTTTGATTCCAAATTTGTTGCTTAAAAAAAAACTCTCAATTGAATGTTTCTACAAACTTTTTCACTTATTGACTTAGTTATTGTGTGTAGAATAAAATTACTCCGGCTTCGAAATCGGTTTTTTTCTCAAGGTATTCGAGCCAAAAAACGTTTTTCAATAATTGTTTGTTTTTTTTTTATTTTTTTTTTCTCTAAAAAAAGTTAATGTCATTGTTTTTTCTCAAGATATTTGAGCCGAACAACGATTTTCTACAAATTTTCGCGGTTTTTTTTATATAAAAGAAAACTGTCTGGTGTTTTTTTTATTCTTTTCAATTCTTGATTAAGTCATTATGTATAGAATAAAATTAAGCCGAAGTCATTGGCATTTGTTGTTCTCGAGATATTCGAGATGACATATTCCAACTTTTTTTAAATTGCTATATAGTAAAACACGGTTATTTGAACTCATTTCTGCACGTCATGACGTTATTATTATGTAAAATATTATTTATTTGAAGTCAATATCTCTATTCTTTCTTGAGATATTATGGTATACGACAGAATGTATCACGAACATACGAACGTTCGTATACACACACATACAGACATCTCTCTAAAAAAGGATGGATTTAAATTCTTGTGACCTCGAAACGAGGAGATATGTCAAAATTTTCGATTCGAAAAATAGGACCATTACAATAACTTCCAATGGGAAGTTAATAATGATTTTGCTTTTAAAGTGTCTCATGAATAAGAAATTAAAATTTACAGTGATGAATTTCAATGAAAGCTATAACTGGCACCTAAGAAGAAATTCCCTCTAACTCGAACACATTCTTTCGATTCTTCACCTATTTTTAATTCCTCTAAGTCAATTTTTTTTCTTTCGCGGAAAAAAAAATCACCCTCTCTCAACTTGTATAATTATATGAACATGACGGTATCGTAACTAGCGTTTCCACGCAAAAACAAAATTACGATGCCACATAATTTATGTAATTTCTGAATATCTAGTTTGAAAATTATTTTTTCAAAGCGTGTACAGAAAAAAAACCAATAAAATAAAAAATAAAAATTAATTTTGGACAGGGTGACCCAAAAATTAATTCAAAGTAGAGGTTTTTCTAAATGAAAAAAAAAAATGTTATAACTCAAAAACCGTTAGGATTTAGCATTAACATATTACAGGTTATGAAATTCTAAAAAAAATTATTTTAAAAAAATGCACCCTGTACAATATGATATGAGTTTTTCTACATCACGGTGGTAGTGTTTAAAAAAAAGTATTTCAATTTTATTCAGAATTTTCATAAAATTACGAACAATCCCTGAAAATTTCATGCTTTTAGCACCAAAACTCGACAGGTTATGCAGCTTTTAACATTTGAGAAAAATTACGATTTTCAAAAAATTATTGAAAAAATGCTGGTAGCGACCTCTAAATGGTGTTCGATTTTGAATTTTTTGGTCTTAATTTTTGATGTGTAAACATCTATACTGGCGGTAGGGTGAAAAGAAAACGTAACGTAACGTTGTAATCGTGATCGTGGTCGTGATCGTGATTCTGAGCTTCACGAAAATTGAGTGCGTTCAACAATATGTACGTTCAGTAACTAAACGCTTATCTTATAGCCGTGGTCGTGATTTTGATTCTGCTTAGTCTGCTATTACACGATGCATCTAGACGCATGCGACTTTTCGAACTACGTAAGTGCAAAAGAGAAAAAAAAAATCTGAAAGATGAGACGGAAAAAATGTGACCGGTGTCGCGTGGGTAAAATTTTGAGAAATGAGAAATTCATCTTTAAAAACATATAAAATAATGATTCTATCTAAAAATACCAATAAATTTTTGCTATCATCCACACCCTAAATTTGATGTAGGCTCTTGGTCTATGAGGCATTCGGACGAATGTTGATGTTTTCACATCTTAACCGTGAGTCCCGGCACTCACAATTTTTTTTTTGTTTCAATCTAAGCTTCATAATTTCACCCGGTCCTAGTTGAATTTCGAGAATGATGTAATTTTGAATCACCCTACTGTTGCGCCACCAAATTATGTTTTTATTTATTTTTTAGTAACGAAAATTCTTATCAAAAAGCAATAAATAATATGAACTAAAGAATGATTTACCCAAAGTTACTTATGTATATCGAAACAAATATTGCGAGACATAAACATTTGGCATAACTTTAACAATTAATATACAGGCTGCCTATAAAAAAAAAAAACAGAATCCATCTTTTCTTTAATATTTAACTAACCTCATCCAGTGTTTCTGTTCATTTCCTGCTCCTATTATCCTACTTCTCAAAATATCGTAATTATTGCCTTTAATTTATTCACCTTTAATTTATTAACTGAATAAATAATTTTCCCTCAAGAAAACAAATCTTATAAATATATACTTTTTTATTGTACAGATAAACTTTTCTACTCTCAATAATAATCTCATCAGTTTATGTTTATTTATGACAAAATTATATCTCACCCCAAGTTCATTATATTTGTCTCCCATCAGGTCATAGCCCGTGAATGTATCCTTCCCCGTGGTGTATACAGCTTTGGAATTTCTTAATAACGAATTCAAAAGCTAATTTTACCATTTTCCTCACCCCCCTTAACTGATAAATAATGTCACGAAGTCAAGGTGAAAATAAGCTTTAAAAAAATATCTATTCTATTTGTCCGTAAGGGTCTTAAATCCGTGACGCGGTAAATCGTCTTTACAAATATGTATGTATAAATCCAATTTATTGTTCAATTTTATAAAGGAAGGATAAATTAATAAATCCTTTGAATTTGAGTAGATGCTGCATATTTTCGAGTAGTTCAAATAAAAATGTGGTTTTATTTATGTATTTTGTTTTATTGTTTCTGGTTTCATTCCAATTCGCAATAAACTTTCTTTTGTTCACAAAAGTCGTCATATGGAGGTATATTTTCGGTTACAGCAGCAATCCCTTATATCTTATAAAATCCTAAACATAAAAATATTTTTGTTTTTGTTTTGAATTATTTTCAGTTGAAAATTCACGTTTCAGAATTTTAATACCTACCTAATATACCTATACAAACTTCTATTTTATTTATTTTACGTGAATGAACATAACTTTTTTGAAGTAAATAATATCAGGATAAGAAAAAGAGTCAAAGATATTGAAATTTGTATAAAGTCTATGCCTTTAAGGACATAGTAGCTTTCATGGGGGCACCGGTGGTGATACACGTTTGATTTTATTTTTTTATTTTTTCAAATATAAACTGGAAACCTGACAAAACAACAATGTTTACAAAAAAAAACAGAAAACGAAAATGAAGATGAAGAATGAAAACACAGCGATGATTGCAAGGGTAATGAAAATGACAATATATATTGGAAAAGTGTCAATCAACACAAAAGAGAACAAAAGGTTATTTGCTCTTCAATGGAACGAACGAACAGGTGCTGACATTTGATTTGTTTTTTTTCTTTCTTTTTGTAAATTACTTATGCGAGAAGATACTTTTTTTTTGTTCACGAAGCAAAGAGCAATAAGTGAATTTGACAACTTTAAATTAAGTGAAATAAACAGCAAGCTGTTCGATAAAAAAATATTATACTTTCAATAAAGCTATAAAAATTCAGAAACGTAGAGAAAAAGGTGGTAATATGGAATCTGTTGACAAATGGGAACCCTATTTTAAAAACAAAATTTTAAGTATCTGCCATGTCATTGCTCAAGTGGCTTGGAATTTTAAATATTTTGTATTATAAAACATTATATAAACATTACTATAAAGCATGCATGCATTTATAAAAAACATACATAATAGAAAACAGTAAAGAAGTATGAAACTCGTTCTAAAAATTATTAAAACCAGTTTAAAAAAAGATTTTACCTCCAAAAAAAAAACCGTGTATGAATTTTTAGAAAATTATTGAAATCGTTAGAGTGGTTTTTCTAAAGAAAATATTTCTTATACATGCAGGGTGTTTCGCATAACCTAGGGCTAGGTTGGGTCAAGTTGAGAAGAAATTCGTATGTGAAGGGGCAGCTTATTGATAAGGGGGGAAGTCTATTAAGCAGAGTGCAGAGTTCGGAGTGCAGGGTGCGGAATGCGGAGTGCTTAGTGCGGAGTGCGGAGTGCAGAGTGCGTAGTGCGGAGTGCGGAGTGCGGAGTGCGGAGTGCGGAGTGCAGAGTGCGGAGTGCGGAGTGCGGAGTGCAGAGTGCGGAGTGCGGAGTGCGGAGTGCGGAGTGCGGAGTGCAGAGTGCAGAGTGCGGAGTGCGGAGTGCAGAGTGCGGAGTGCAGAGTGCAGAGTGCGGAGTGCGGAGTGCGGAGTGCGGAGTGCGGAGTGCGGAGTGCGGAGTGCGGAGTGCGGAGTGCAGAGTGCGGAGTGCGGAGTGCGGAGTGCGGAGTGCGGAGTGCAGAGTGCGGAGTGCGGAGTGCAGAGTGCGGAGTGCGGAGTGCGGAGTGCAGAGTGCGGAGTGCGGAGTGCGGAGTGCAGAGTGCAGAGTGCGGAGTGTTGAGTGCGGAGTGCGGAGTGCAGAGTGCGGAGTGCGGAGTGCAGAGTGCGGAGTGCAGAGTGCGGAGTGCGGAGTGCGGAGTGCAGAGTGCGGAGTGCGGAGTGCAGAGTGCGGAGTGCGGAGTGTGGAGTGCGGAGTGCGGAGTGCGGAGTGCGGAGTGCGGAGTGCGGAGTGCGGAGTGCAGAGTGCGGAGTGCGGAGTGCGGAGTGCAGATTGCGGAGTGCGGAGTGCGGAGTGCAGAGTGCGGAGTGCGGAGTGCAGAGTGCGGAGTGCGGAGTGCGGAGTGCGGAGTGCAGAGTGCAGAGTGCGGAGTGCGGAGTGCAGAGTGCGGAGTGCGGAGTGCGGAGTGCGGAGTGCAGAGTGCAGAGTGCGGAGTGCGGAGTGCGGAGTGCGGAGTGCAGAGTGCGGAGTGCGGAGTGCGGAGTGCGGAGTGCGGAGTGCAGAGTGCGGAGTGCGGAGTGCAGAGTGCAGAGTGCGGAGTGCAGAGTGCAGAGTGCGGAGTGCGGAGTGCGGAGTGCAGAGTGCGGAGTGCGGAGTGCGGAGTGCGGAGTGCAGAGTGCGGAGTGCGGAGTGCGGAGTGCAGAGTGCAGAGTGCGGAGTGTTGAGTGCGGAGTGCGGAGTGCAGAGTGCGGAGTGCGGAGTGCGGAGTGCGGAGTGCGGAGTGCGGAGTGCGGAGTGCAGAGTGCGGAGTGCGGAGTGCGGAGTGCAGATTGCGGAGTGCGGAGTGCGGAGTGCAGAGTGCGGAGTGCGGAGTGCGGAGTGCAGAGTGCGGAGTGCGGAGTGCGGAGTGCGGAGTGCAGAGTGCAGAGTGCGGAGTGCGGAGTGCAGAGTGCGGAGTGCGGAGTGCGGAGTGCGGAGTGCAGAGTGCAGAGTGCGGAGTGCGGAGTGCGGAGTGCGGAGTGCAGAGTGCGGAGTGCGGAGTGCGGAGTGCGGAGTGCGGAGTGCAGAGTGCGGAGTGCGGAGTGCAGAGTGCAGAGTGCGGAGTGCAGAGTGCGGAGTGCGGAGTGCGGAGTGCAGAGTGCAGAGTGCGGAGTGCGGAGTGCGGAGTGCGGAGTGCAGAGTGCGGAGTGCGGAGTGCGGAGTGCAGAGTGCAGAGTGCGGAGTGTTGAGTGCGGAGTGCGGAGTGCAGAGTGCGGAGTGCAGAGTGCGGAGTGCGGAGTGCGGAGTGCAGAGTGCAGAGTGCGGAGTGCGGAGTGCGGAGTGCGGAGTGCGGAGTGCGGAGTGCGGAGTGCGAGTGCGGAGTGCGGAGTGCGGAGTGCGGAGTGCGGAGTGCAGAGTGAAGAGTGCGGAGTGCGGAGTGCGAGTGCGGAGTGCGGAGTGCGGAGTGCAGAGTGCAGAGTGCGGAGTGCGGAGTGCGGAGTGCGGAGTGCAGAGTGCGGAGTGCAGAGTGCGGAGTGCGGAGTGCAGAGTGCGGAGTGCAGAGTGCAGAGTGCGGAGTGCAGAGTGCGGAGTGCAGAGTGCGGAGTGCAGAGTGCAGAGTGCGGAGTGCGGAGTGCGGAGTGCGGAGTGCAGAGTGCAGAGTGCGGAGTGCAGAGTGCGGAGTGCGGAGTGCAGAGTGCGAGTGCGGAGTGCAGAGTGCGGAGTGCGGAGTGCGGAGTGCGGAGTGCGGAGTGCGGAGTGCAGAGTGCGGAGTGCGGAGTGCAGAGTGCGGAGTGCGGAGTGCAGAGTGCGGAGTGCAGAGTGCAGAGTGCGGAGTGCAGAGTGCGGAGTGCAGAGTGCGGAGTGCAGAGTGCAGAGTGCGGAGTGCGGAGTGCGGAGTGCGGAGTGCAGAGTGCAGAGTGCGGAGTGCAGAGTGCGGAGTGCGGAGTGCGGAGTGCAGAGTGCGGAGTGCGGAGTGCAGAGTGCGGAGTGCAGAGTGCGGAGTGCAGAGTGCGGAGTGCGGAGTGCGGAGTGCGGAGTGCGGAGTGCAGAGTGCGGAGTGCGGAGTGCGGAGTGCGGAGTGCGGAGTGCGGAGTGCGGAGTGCAGAGTGCAGAGTGCAGAGTGCGGAGTGCGGAGTGCAGAGTGCGGAGTGCGGAGTGCAGAGTGCAGAGTGCGGAGTGCAGAGTGCGGAGTGCAGAGTGCGGAGTGCGGAGTGCGGAGTGCGGAGTGCGGAGTGCGGAGTGCGGAGTGCGGAGTGCAGAGTGCGGAGTGCGGAGTGCGGAGTGCGGAGTGCGGAGTGCGGAGTGCAGAGTGCGGAGTGCGGAGTGCGGAGTGCAGAGTGCGGAGTGCGGAGTGCGGAGTGCGGAGTGCAGAGTGCGGAGTGCGGAGTGCGGAGTGCGGAGTGCAGAGTGCGGAGTGCAGAGTGCAGAGTGCAGAGTGCGGAGTGCGGAGTGCGGAGTGCAGAGTGCGGAGTGCGGAGTGCAGAGTGCGGAGTGCAGAGTGCGGAGTGCGGAGTGCAGAGTGCGGAGTGCGGAGTGCAGAGTGCGGAGTGCGGAGTGCGGAGTGCGGAGTGCAGAAAGCGGAGTGCAGAGTGCGGAGTGCGGAGTGCAGAGTGCGGAGTGCAGAGTGCAGAGTGCAGAGTGCGGAGTGCAGAGTGCGGAGTGCGGAGTGCGGAGTGCGGAGTGCGGAGTGCGGAGTGCAGAGTGCGGAGTGCGGAGTGCGGAGTGCAGAGTGCGGAGTGCGGAGTGCGGAGTGCGGAGTGCAGAGTGCGGAGTGCAGAGTGCGGAGTGCGGAGTGCGGAGTGCGGAGTGCGGAGTGCAGAGTGCGGAGTGCGGAGTGCGGAGTGCAGAGTGCGGAGTGCGGAGTGCGGAGTGCGGAGTGCAGAGTGCGGAGTGCGGAGTGCGGAGTGCGGAGTGCAGAGTGCGGAGTGCAGAGTGCAGAGTGCGAGTGCGGAGTGCAGAGTGCGGAGTGCGGAGTGCGGAGTGCGGAGTGCAGAAGCGGAGTGCAGAGTGCGGAGTGCGGAGTGCGAGTGCGGAGTGCAGAGTGCAGAGTGCGGAGTGCGGAGTGCGGAGTGCGGAGTGCGGAGTGCGGAGTGCAGAGTGCAGAGTGCGGAGTGCAGAGTGCAGAGTGCAGAGTGCGGAGTGCGGAGTGCGGAGTGCGGAGTGCAGAGTGCGGAGTGCAGAGTGCGGAGTGCAGAGTGCGGAGTGCGGAGTGCGGAGTGCGGAGTGCGGAGTGCGGAGTGCGGAGTGCGGAGTGCGGAGTGCAGAGTGCGGAGTGCGGAGTGCGGAGTGCAGAGTGCGGAGTGCAGAGTGCGGAGTGCGGAGTGCGGAGTGCAGAGTGCGGAGTGCGGAGTGCAGAGTGCAGAGTGCGGAGTGCGGAGTGCGGAGTGCAGAGTGCGGAGTGCGGAGTACAGAGTGCGGAGTGCAGAGTGCGGAGTGCGGAGTGCAGAGTGCGGAGTGCGGAGTGCAGAGTGCGGAGTGCGGAGTGTGGAGTGCGGAGTGCGGAGTGCAGAAAGCGGAGTGCAGAGTGCGGAGTGCAGAGTGCGGAGTGCAGAGTGCAGAGTGCGGAGTGCGGAGTGCGGAGTGCGGAGTGCGGAGTGCAGAGTGCAGAGTGCGGAGTGCGGAGTGCAGAGTGCAGAGTGCGGAGTGCGGAGTGCGGAGTGCGGAGTGCAGAGTGCGGAGTGCGGAGTGCGGAGTGCGGAGTGCAGAGTGCGGAGTGCAGAGTGCGGAGTGCAGAGTGCGGAGTGCGGAGTGCGGAGTGCAGAGTGCGGAGTGCGGAGTGCGGAGTGCGGAGTGCAGAGTGCGGAGTGCAGAGTGCGGAGTGCGGAGTGCGAAGTGCGAAGTGCAGAGTGCAGAATGCGGAGTGCGGAGTGCAGAGTGCAGAGTGCGGAGTGCGGAGTGCGGAGTGCAGAGTGCAGAGTGCGGAGTGCGGAGTGCGGAGTGCGGAGTGCAGAGTGCGGAGTGCAGAGTGCGGAGTGCGGAGTGCGGAGTGCAGAGTGCGGAGTGCAGAGTGCAGAGTGCAGAGTGCGGAGTGCGGAGTGCGGAGTGCGGAGTGCAGAGTGCAGAGTGCGGAGTGCGGAGTGCAGAGTGCAGAGTGCGGAGTGTGGAGTGTGGAGTGTGGAGTGCAGAGTGCGGAGTGCGGAGTGCAGAGTGCGGAGTGCAGAGTGCGGAGTGCGGAGTGCAGAGTGCAGAGTGCGGAGTGCGGAGTGCGGAGTGTGGAGTGCGGAGTGCGGAGTGCAGAGTGCGGAATGCGAAGTGCAGAGTGCAGAATGCGGAGTGCGGAGTGCAGAGTGCAGAGTGCGGAGTGCGGAGTGCGGAGTGCAGAGTGCAGAGTGCGGAGTGCGGAGTGCGGAGTGCAGAGTGCGGAGTGCAGAGTGCAGAGTGCAGAGTGCGGAGTGCGGAGTGCGGAGTGCGGAGTGCAGAGTGCAGAGTGCGGAGTGCGGAGTGCAGAGTGCAGAGTGCGGAGTGCGGAGTGCGGAGTGTGGAGTGCGGAGTGCGGAGTGCAGAGTGCGGAATGCGGAGTGCAGAGTGCAGAGTGCGGAGTGCAGAGTGCGGAGTGCGGAGTGCGGAGTGCGGAGTGCAGAGTGCGGAGTGCGGAGTGCAGAGTGCGGAGTGCAGAGTGCAGAGTGCGGAGTGCAGAGTGCGGAGTGCAGAGTGCGGAGTGCAGAGTGCAGAGTGCGGAGTGCGGAGTGCGGAGTGCGGAGTGCAGAGTGCAGAGTGCGGAGTGCAGAGTGCGGAGTGCGGAGTGCGGAGTGCAGAGTGCGGAGTGCGGAGTGCGGAGTGCAGAGTGCGGAGTGCAGAGTGCGGAGTGCGGAGTGCGAAGTGCGAAGTGCAGAGTGCAGAATGCGGAGTGCGGAGTGCAGAGTGCGGAGTGCGGAGTGCGGAGTGCAGAGTGCGGAGTGCAGAGTGCAGAGTGCGGAGTGCAGAGTGCGGAGTGCAGAGTGCGGAGTGCAGAGTGCAGAGTGCGGAGTGCGGAGTGCGGAGTGCAGAGTGCAGAGTGCGGAGTGCAGAGTGCGGAGTGCGGAGTGCGGAGTGCAGAGTGCGGAGTGCGGAGTGCGGAGTGCGGAGTGCAGAGTGCGGAGTGCAGAGTGCGGAGTGCGGAGTGCGAAGTGCGAAGTGCAGAGTGCAGAATGCGGAGTGCGGAGTGCAGAGTGCGGAGTGCGGAGTGCGGAGTGCGGAGTGCAGAGTGCGGAGTGCAGAGTGCAGAGTGCGGAGTGCGGAGTGCGGAGTGCGGAGTGCAGAGTGCAGAGTGCGGAGTGCAGAGTGCGGAGTGCGGAGTGCGGAGTGCAGAGTGCGGAGTGCGGAGTGCGGAGTGCGGAGTGCAGAGTGCGGAGTGCAGAGTGCGGAGTGCGGAGTGCGAAGTGCGAAGTGCAGAGTGCAGAATGCGGAGTGCGGAGTGCAGAGTGCGGAGTGCGGAGTGCGGAGTGCAGAGTGCGGAGTGCAGAGTGCAGAGTGCGGAGTGCAGAGTGCGGAGTGCAGAGTGCGGAGTGCAGAGTGCAGAGTGCGGAGTGCGGAGTGCGGAGTGCGGAGTGCAGAGTGCAGAGTGCGGAGTGCAGAGTGCGGAGTGCGGAGTGCGGAGTGCAGAGTGCGGAGTGCGGAGTGCGGAGTGCGGAGTGCGGAGTGCAGAGTGCGGAGTGCAGAGTGCGGAGTGCGGAGTGCGAAGTGCGAAGTGCAGAGTGCAGAATGCGGAGTGCGGAGTGCAGAGTGCAGAGTGCGGAGTGCGGAGTGCGGTGTGCAGAGTGCAGAGTGCGGAGTGCGGAGTGCGGAGTGCGGAGTGCAGAGTGCGGAGTGCAGAGTGCGGAGTGCGGAGTGCGGAGTGCAGAGTGCGGAGTGCAGAGTGCAGAGTGCAGAGTGCGGAGTGCGGAGTGCGGAGTGCGGAGTGCAGAGTGCAGAGTGCGGAGTGCGGAGTGCAGAGTGCAGAGTGCGGAGTGTGGAGTGTGGAGTGTGGAGTGCAGAGTGCGGAGTGCGGAGTGCAGAGTGCGGAGTGCAGAGTGCGGAGTGCGGAGTGCAGAGTGCAGAGTGCGGAGTGCGGAGTGCGGAGTGTGGAGTGCGGAGTGCGGAGTGCAGAGTGCGGAATGCGGAGTGCAGAGTGCAGAGTGCGGAGTGCAGAGTGCGGAGTGCGGAGTGCGGAGTGCAGAGTGCGGAGTGCAGAGTGCGGAGTGCGGAGTGCGGAGTGCGGAGTGCAGAGTGCGGAGTGCGGAGTGCGGAGTGCGGAGTGCGGAGTGCGGAGTGCGGAGTGCGGAGTGCGGAGTGCGGAGTGCAGAGTGCGGAGTGCGGAGTGCAGAGTGCGGAGTGCGGAGTGCGGAGTGCGGAGTGCAGAGTGCGGAGTGCAGAGTGCGGAGTGCGGAGTGCAGAGTGCGGAGTGCAGAGTGCGGAGTGCAGAGTGCAGAGTGCGGAGTGCAGAGTGCGGAGTGCGGAGTGCGGAGTGCGGAGTTCGGAGTGCAGAGTGCGGAGTGCGGAGTGCGGAGTGCGGAGTGCGGAGTGCACTCCCTTTATTGCACTTTGCACAATGAGCAGTATTATTAAATTATTTTTGTAATGTAACGACAGTGGCTTTGTTTACGTTGGCTGTGCTTTAAGCCTAGTACGCTGCTGATGCGAAACGAAAAATCCCATACAAAAATGACACAACGAAATCATAAACGGAAAATTTCGTTCTCCTTTTCGTTTTGCAGTACGCTGTTCGAAGAGCGAAATATATAATTGTAGCAGATTATTTGGAGAAGTCTCCACTCCTTTTTCGTACTGAATTAATTATACAGACTATTTATTGTGTGCGGAAAAATGACATTTGAGTTTTATTTGTGTTTTTTTTGTTTATCATTTTCTTACATCATGGGTTTCTCTGATTTTTTGCGTTTATGTTTGATTTTGTTTTTGGAATTAGTGAAACTCTCCAAGGACATTTTCCGTTGTGTTTTCGCAAACGTTTGGAGATCACAGGAAATTTTCGTTTCGCATCAGCAGCGTACTAGGCTTTAGTTAATAAAATTATTGAATGATTTTATCACACTACAGCAGAGATCTCAACTTCTGGTTTAACGTTTATTTATATTTATACTATAACTTGATCATATCCTTAAATATAGACGATCATCCGATTACATAAAAAAAATTATCCCTGGGTTATAAAATTATGTACATAATAATATCCTATATCCATTTACCTACAGTTACATCAATAGAAACTTCAAAAATATCGCTGGCTGTTTAGGGCAGGTTTACATGGTTAAAATACTTATCATTCCAGACTCAATTTTGACCTTTGGTAACACCATATTTTTCTCAAAACGACCCTATAAAAATTTTCAATATTAAAATGAAAACATATTGTTTTCCCGTGTATATTGCTTTATTTTCACTTAAGCTAGCACTAAACGACGAACATGCTCGCCGAACTTGTTCGTGCTCACTATATTTTCGTCGTGTAGGGGCTGGTTCGCGAACGGTTCGCTGTTGGCGAAAAATTTCGATTTTGTCGTGTTCGTTGGCTTCGATGTTCGCCATGTAGGGACATGTTCGCGAGCAAATCTAATTTTTGCTGTGAACGTCGCCGAGTGCATATTGCGGATTAAACGCAATGGCTTTATTGAACATCTTGTTTACACTTTGAAGAATCAGCACGAAATGGAGCGGTTTTTTTTTAAACTTAATTTCTTATATATAAAATTTTGCAAACATTTTTAAGAAAAAAAAAAAATTGGTAGGTACGCCAGTTTTTAATATCAAGTCAAGTTTGATCAAACCTGGAGTTTGATTTTTTTACGAATCCATTTATAGGTTGGTTTTTAAAATTAATTTGTTTCTTTGATTTAAGTTTGCTTGTGTTATGTTTATAAAAAAAAATAAGTAGGTACTTCAATTTTAAAATGTAATTTTGTATACATACTTAGAAGAAGGTAGTTAACAAATTTAAAAATTGTAACAAAATCATTCCAGGCATTAACAAGATATATATACGACTATAACTAAAAAATTAGATAATTACTTCAAACAAAATTTAAACTCTATTTCCATTATTCAAATGATTTGTTTGGCAAAAAGCTGAAAGGCATTTTTATTACGCCCATATTATTCCCTCGATACATCCAGATTAAAACTTTAATCCAGATGTAAAGTATACAAATTCAATGTAAACACATCTGGATTTAAGTTTCAATCTGGATGTATCGAGTGAATAATATGGGCGATACAATCACTTTAAACATTTTAAACGTCCGACCATACGAAGTTCAACATCAAAATCGTTAGAGCAAACAAAAACTATCCTAAACGACACATCTTTATATCTCATATTGAGAAAAGAGAATCCAAATACAAACTTTATCAATTTATTCACTAAAGGAATTGTTTTTTGAAAAAAAAAGAAACCAATCGTTAGATTATGTATATGTACATATATTGGAAGGATAACAATAAGGAGATTTATTTCAACAAAAAAATGAGAAAGTTTCAACGAAGTACCTAAACTCTTATCAAAGGCTCTTGATTAAGTAGAAAAAAAACTACACTTCGATTAAAAGTTCCTATTCTTTTTCTTCCCAGTTGTAAAAAGAAAACCCATCATCAGAAAGACGCAATTTTTCGAATAAAGAATTTCTTAAAAATATACGTAGATGCTTTTTTATATTTATCTACTTTTTGTGTTGTAAAAATTGCTTTCCTGTTGTGGTGTTATTTCTTCAATTTATATATATTTCTTCCTCGAATCAACTTTTTGTGATCGCCTTAAGGACCTCTCTCTCGGTAAATCTTCGATAAATATTATTACTGTAATTGTCAATTTCCATTTTCCACGCACGTTCTTTCAATCAATCGTGCAGTGTCATCAAAGTCAAGGATGTTTTAAAAACTTCCATCTTGTGAAAATGGAATGGGGAGAGCTTTGATTTGTGAATACCACAAATCGAAGGATATATACAACCGCTCTTCTTCTTCCAGTAGAATACAGTATATATATTATAACGTAAAGCAGATTTACAATGCTATCGTAAAGCCCCATTGGGTATAGTATAGCAAAAATTTGCACGGGACCCATGGAGCTCAAGGATCGTGAACACATCACACAAATGCTATGTAACACAAGTTGTACATAGTAATGCAGTTACGTGCATGCAATAAAATGATAACTGCAAGGATAACAATAGGAATCAGTATAGAAATGATTACATTTTGTGTAGTTGTTGATGGTTTTGGAGGGTCGTGACTTGTGGGTGGCAATGACGATTGCGATTGTAGAAAGGTAGCATCATATGGACCTACCTTCATAGGATCCTTCAGAACATGGCATCGTACTCGTAGTTTTGCAATGAAGTAGAATTTGATGCAATATAGTGTTAATGTATACCGCTCACATTATATAGTCTTTTTGTCCATTTTGTCTTAAGGTAGGTAGTAGCTGTACCTACATAATATATACGTTGGATCTCTTTTATGATTTTATCTCCGTTGTTTGAGTTTTTTTTTGTCTATATAGTATTCTATTGTTCAAAGACAGAAAACGATTCCTGCGAGAGAAGTATACTCGTATAGGTATATGTACAGAAAATGTAACATTCTGCACATTGCACAGAGGACGGAATATACAGTTTGGGTATTGTGTTGCTATATTGTACGACCATAAAAGAATAGGGAATTATAATGGATGGGAAGTTGCATTTTTTTTTTTTTTTTAAAGGACTTTTTTTGTCAGTAAAAAAAGAACTTATATAAAATAAAAAAAAAAATAATAAAAAAGTAAACGTGAGAAACAAAAAAAAAAAACATTAAAATTTATTGCAGTAAAGTGCTTACATGGATTTTATCAATTGTAATTGCTTTTAGAATTTACTTTTACTAGAAATCTGAGTTTAGATATTTTAAAAATACGAGTGCAAGTGCAAACATATAAACTATTTCTTTTTATAGAATAACTAGCTTGACTCTGACATGATTCGCAGCGACATCTATTGAACATATGTCAAACTACAAAATTTCAGTTTCCAAAGATGACTTTACATGTATCTATAAATGACAAAACTTATAAATACATACAAGGAAAGTGGGTGTGGCAGAATGTGGACTTTAAAGTGACACATGATTATAATTAAGATATTTCAGCTTTCTAGGTATATGTAAAGTAAAGTGGAATCTCAGATATACATATACGAAAAATGGGCGTGGTAGTTGGTGGATTTTCAAAAAAAACAACATGCCATGGTTTTAGCTTAAGATTATTTATATTTTCATAAATCTTAAACGAATAAAGATATCGTAACTTTTTTTATCAAAGGAAATTTCCCAGACTATCGAACTGGTGAGTTTAAAAAAAAATAGCTATATACAAGGTGTTTCAGAATTGTCTATTTAAAAAGGAATTTTTTCTAAAGGTGATATGCATAATATGTTATTTGTATTTCACTTTAAAAGAGGTCAGTTTTCGAGTAACAGCAGAGTGAAATTGAGTGAAACAGTGGTGAAAAAATAAATCAAACCAAAACTAGTGAAACAGTGGGGTAAAAAGGAGATAACATTATTTTTTGTTTTATTTAATAAGTGTATATTTAAATTTAACAAAATATAACATTAAAAAAAATATTTAGTTGATAGTTATCAACAGTGGAAAAAAAATCAAAAGTAATCAATAGTGGAAAAAAATTAAACGAACCAAAAATATACCTACATATGTATAGGGTGTTTTTCATAAGATGAAACAAAAACACTGGAGCGTGTAGGTTAAGTCCAGACATTAAAAAAATCGTCGAGGAGGGGGGGTCTATTTCCACTCGTTTTGGACAGAAAGAGCAATTTTATAAGAAATCGCCTTGAATTAGAAAAAAAAGGTGAGTGCCGGGACTTACAATTAAGATGTGTAAACATACGTAACGTAACGTGAGGCTCAGATTCACAATCACAACATGCGTCACTTTTTTTATATTCTACCGCCAGTATAGATGTTTACACATCAAAAAAACAATTTTAAAATCAACGGCAACACATAATTTTTTAAAGCCATGAACTCATCCATTAATTGTGTTTTTAAATTTACTTGTTTAAGTGAATATGTTTTGGAAAAATTAATTTTCAAACTTAAAATTTTGAAAAAAAAAATGAACTGCTTCTTCAAATCAAAACTCTCTACTATTGCTCTATGCAGTTTTGTATAGCTGATTCTTTGAGAATATGTGATTTTTTCCGTTAAATTTAAGGCGGAAATTTGTGGAGTTTTTTTTGTAACTCAATTTAAAGTTGATAATCCTGAGAAAAAAGTCGTTTTCATAATTTTCAATTTTCTTTAAAACAAAAAGAATTACAGCCATCTGGTTTTCAACATTCGATTAAAAATTAGTAAGAGAAAATTTTAACCAAAATTAGTACTTATCGATAACACCCTATATTGATTTCATAAAATTTTTGAATCTTTTAGTATAAGTTAATTTTGCAGACTCACTTTTATTCCATCATCATCGATTTATACGGATTTCATGCAGTTCAACTTCGAAAGAATCTTAACCTAAAATAAAATAAATAAACGTAAAATTTTGAAAAAAAAAAATAATTATTATAAGTTTTTTTTCGAGTTTAATTTTTAAAACTTTGAGTTTGAAAATAATTTATTCAAAAACTAATCACCAAAACAACTTCATTTAAAAACATAATTAAAGAATAATTTAAAAAAAAGCTAAAATATAATATTTAAAGTGTTGCCATTGTTTAAAATATAAATTTTAAGTTTTAGAAATTTTTTTTAATTTGCCCAATTCACCTTAAAGGGTGGATATAGATAGATAGATAGATAGATAGATAGATAGATAGATAGATAGATAGATAGATAGATAGATAGATAGATAGATAGATAGATAGATAGATAGATTGATAGATATAAAATTTTATTTTCAGAAAGTTTTTACATAGGCTTGGTTTTCATTATGTTAAAAATTAAATTAAATGGTGGATATATAAAGTAGCCCAACATATTAAAATCATGTTCATATAATGTACCAATGAATATAATGAACAAAATTATATGCTTTTATCCAAAAATGCAAAATTTTTTAACTAAGCCACTCCACCATATAGAAAAGTAAAATCCTTAACTCTACCGATTAGTTTATTTCAAAAACTGTAATTTTTTTGAAAATAAATATATTAATATTTTCTAATCTACAAATAAGTCCGTACATTTTTTTCTGTACAACTAACCATTTGGGAATTATTCTTGAAAAACCATTTTGGGGGGCCTTCAACTCTCCGTAAAATTGTTAGCGGTGCACATTATATCGATATGAAGATTTGAAAGTTTCTTAAAAACACCATGCGGAAGATATATACCAAAATCCGATTAATTCCTATTTGGGCTGATTTTATGGCTTTTTTGACTAAGATTTTATAGAGCCACCCAAAAAATGATTATTGCAATCTACTTTTCAATAAATGGGCCGCTCCAGCTGTACCTTTATAAATAAAACTGTTACAAATTGGCATTTCTTTAGACACTTCCCCCAAGTAAAAAGAAAACTAAAAATCATTTAAATAATTGTTTTTGTTTTACCACATCAATTTTTACCAATAACTTTCTGCTAAACCTCACTCATCACATTATAGACATTAAATCTACGTATAGGTATATAGATTTCCTTATTCTAACATATCTTTTTATTAAAATTTATATTCTATTTATTCCAATTCCCATCAAAGATTTAATTCTTCAACATAAAAAAAATATGATCGAAGATAACACTGCACGAACCCTTGTCAAGAAAAAAAATTTAATACAAATGTTAGGAATATATATTATGTTATGTCCTCTTGAAATGTCCCAAATGAAATGAAATTGGAATCCTTTTCATATATTCACTTCATATGAAAATCAAGAAATTTTCAGAAGACTGAATGTTAAGGAAAGTTCAAGGAAAGTTTAAAAAAAAATAAAATAAAATAAAATAAAATAAAGCACAAAATCTCCAGTCAGTCGAACAATAATATTCTGGATTATTAGAATACTATTTCCTTCCAATTTATCTTTACATATATCCTTTTTTCGCTCTACTGACGTTTGCTTACAAGTAACATGTGACTCGCCTTTGCATTGTTACACTTTTCTTATATTGCTATTTGCTATTATTTTCTGAGAAAAAAATAAAATGAGAAAAAAAAAAAAAGGTTTTTATCATAGTGGACTCCTGAAGGATTAACTACACCAGCACCACGTAATAAATCCTCCTACACCATCTAAACTTAGAATCTAAATGTATTGTTCCAGGTTCATTGTTAAAACCAAATGCGTCCAAGTTATGACCTAATGTCCATTGTTGGTATAAAGATGTTATAGTAGGTGTATTTGTCGTACCTGAACAAAAGTACCTGCTTTTGTATTCAAGTTATTTGACGTGATTCATAAATTCATTTGAATCGATTACTAATGGAGCAGGAGGTAGAAAAAAAACACCTCGGGAATAATTTATCGAAAAAGTTTTACCGCACTTTACAAAATATATAAATTATATTTGCGTACTTATTCGAATGAACTCTTTTCCATTATTTTGTTTTTTTGAAAGGAGTAAATGCAGAATGAGGGTTGAGAAGTTGAATAAAAAGTCTGTTATAAAATGATAATTCTATTTGAACAAATTTATTTTCCAAAGCTTTTGCAAAATTTGTCTTGAAATTCTGAAATTCTTCTAACAAAAAGATTTTTTTTGTTGGGGAAATTATTGATATTTGGTTGAAGACAAACAAAATTTACCAAAAAGTCTATAGAAAGTTTTTCAACTGATTTTTAAATATTATGATTTTTTTATATGTCTGACAAATTTTCGTAATTTTTTTGACATATTTCAGACATTATTTGTCAAAAGTAAGAAACGAATTTGACAATTGATGTGTAGAAATATGTCAATTATTCAAATTGAGCAGTAAAATTAAGACTAGTTCCTTTACTTTGAAACTCTGTATGCATGCATTTCTGTGAATTTCTACACCCAAGTCTGTCAAAGTTCATATACAAAATAAAAAGACGTAGAAATTCACACAAATGCACAGAGTTTTAAAGTAAAAGAACACACCTTAAGATTGATTTTTACATGATGAAGCAGAAAGTGAGAGGAATTCTTATGTTCATTTGTGTTATTAGCAAGGAGTTTAATATATCAAGCTGTATTGTGCTATATTATTGATTTATCCATTAAAATTTAATCTTACAATTATTTAGGATTACATAAATTTAAGGAATGTTTTTACCAATCGATCAAAAAGTTTAACATATTGACGGTTAAAGCGAGGACCTCGTAAGTCGATTAAAAATTAAAAAAAAAAATTAAATGAATGGACAAAAAATCAGCAGAATCAGAGCCACCTTTTGGAAATTTCAACGAAACAATGTTGTTCTGATTGTTTTACAGAAAAAAACATAATTTAAAATCTCTTACTAAAGGTTGCCATACAAAATTTGGTAAATTTTTTCTTATTTCTGAGAAACATGCCAAAAATGATTTGCGAGGTTCTCTGCACTTTAACCGCAATATCTAGAGATTTAACTTCGATAACACATTTTAAAATTCAAATGGTGTTTCATTTCTAAATAAAACTATCAGAGTACAAAAAAATGAATTAAGTAAGGGCAAACTACATCAAATTGAAATTCTTCGAAAATTTCAACAAGAAATGATTGTAAAATGGAGATTTATTAAAATTGTAAATGAAAAAAAAATAATATTAAATAATAATATTGTTGTTTTTTTAGAACATAAATTTTTTGATTCTGAAAGAAACAAATGAAAATTGGTCAAGGGGAAGGAGTACATCACTTTTGATGAAAATTTTTCGACAACCAGACCTCGTTTTCAGTTTAAGAAAGGTCTTAAAAAACTAATAAATACAACAACTACTAATAATTGCAACAACTTACTAGTCTCGAATGAAGAAATATGGCCATCCAAACACTTTTTAGGCTTACATCGAAACAGAATAATTACACGTTGGATAAAAATACTTCGAGAACCAGGCTAGCTAGAAGCTTTTGGTTTTTAGTTTAAGAAAGGTCTTATAAAACTAATAAATAATTATGAAATTTGCAACAACTATCAAGTCTCGAATGAAGAAATATGGAAAATCAAACACTTTTTTAGGGTTTCATCGAAACAGAATAATTACACTTTGTATAAAAACACTTCGAGAACCAAGCTAGCTAAAAGCTTTTGGTTTAAGAAAGGTCTTTAGAAACTCTTAATAAACTTGCAGTGCCTTACGAGTCTCGATTGTGCGATTCAAATTTTTTTTTTTTGAGAAATTTTAATTGCATTGGATTGAAATAAAGTAATCATATCAATGTACTATGAGAGTTTTTTAGTTTTTAAGAAAATTTAAAATTGTAACAAATATTTTATTTACACAAAAGTGTAAAGAATTAGATTAAAAAAAAATTTAAATAAATATTTAAGAGCAATTTCAATTATAAAATAATTAAAAAAAAATCGATTCAGACATTTTAAAGTACGACAACCGTGGGTTTTAGATATGTATTATGTTTTTGCAGCCGCACAAAATATGGCTCAAATTAATTTTAATTAAAATAATTAAATTTAGCTTATTCGCATATTATACTTTTTTTTATAATTTTGTGCTTCTCAAAACATAGTTCAAAAAAGTATTGAATTTAAAAATTTTGAAATAAATTGTATACCTCACACAAAAAAATTTAACAAAAAATTCTGTTATTCACAAATTCTGTACGCAAAAATTCCGACAAATAAATCAAAAAATCTCCAAACATGTGTAAAATAAATTTTTATTTCCTTTCTAAAAATATAAAATTCAACAACATCAAAAATTTTATTTTATTATTAATATGATAGTATCAAAGCTTGGCAGCCAAATTGCAAGTGTGTTATCACACAAAAACCCCTTATAGTTCCAAATTATCCTGATTGATTGCAAATTAATTTAAAACTTATAGGTACCTACTTTCCTGTTTTCGAATTTTTGAACGTTCATTTTCAATTCCTAGATTTTTCCAAAATGTTTTTTTTTACTCACGACATTAATATTTGCAAAGTCTTTCGATTAAAATTTTAAGTACATATTTCCATTAAAATTATAAGTATTTCGCCTCTGTTAAGAAAATAGCGAAAACTGTGCCTACGTTCTGTAACTCTCGCATCGACAAAATCAGTCGAGAAACGATCAAAATTGAAACAAATCGTATGAGTTTTGTTCCATTTTTCAACGTTTCTCGAACAATTTTAACGATGCGAAAGTTAACAGAACGTAGGCACTGACTTCAATATATTTAAATCAAGATGTCAAAAACCCTACAAGATGCTTCCTATTATGTACTGGATCGATTGCAAAAACAAAATTTCTTCCACATATCCATATAAGGTATATAAAAATTCCCATGCTAAATATACAGCATTAAAAACAATAATCTATGGATGGCAGAGTTTGATTACTGAGTCTTAAAAAAAATTACCTCATCAACTTAATTCTCCCACAAACATAAGATAACCAAAAACCATCAGCACATAATCAAATTAAAACCTAATCCTTTTAAAGGCAACAAAACTTTTATTTCCCTCATGGATATAACCGATAGGTATCGAAATCAACACCTCTAGAGTACCTTTAGAGAAAAGGCCCATCACCTCTACAATTTTTTTAATTTTTTGTTTGTCTATGTAAAACGTAACACTACCTATCCAAACCTCGAAGGATAACACCGCCCATTAAGTTTATGTATATCCACTTCTCCATTTTCACCCTCAATAGTGTTGTGTTTTTTTTTAGAGTGACTCCACTTTATCATATAAGGGATGAAATGTATGCGAAAAAATAAAGTGATCCCAAGGCAACATTTCTGTTGGATTTTGAAAAACATTTTTCATTCTTTCCAGCCGCAGCCACTACAGAGTTTGGCTTCATAGTTCGAGATTTCCTAAAAAAAACACCTGAGTTCTAAGGAATGGAAAAAATATCTATAGACCTTCGTTGAATTTTTGAAGCTAAAATAAATTCTATGAAAAGGATAAATTGAAGATATTTGTACATATACCTTGTCTATAATATTATCTCATTGAAGAATTGAAATTTTAAACCCAAAGCTCGTTAATTTGTTATGGAGTTGTGATGAGGATTGATTTTGGTTTGAAATTTGATTTAGTATTATCCTATCCTTATTAATCGATCCTTTAATATATAAATTGAGGAATGAGTTCCACCATTAAAAGTTTAAGTTAAGCCTCCTTCAAACAAAAGTTACTGAACTACAGACAAATATGTATACCTACGTATAGGTACAAACAAAATTAAATCCAAAAATAAGTTTTTTTTTTAATGAGTTTAATAAAACAGTTGTCTATTTGGTAAAAAGTCTTAACGCTCTAGGTATTTTAATGAGATTATTGCTCACGCAGATGATTTAAATTATAATTTTTGACAAGAATAATATTCATTTCATCCAACCCAACCCAACCCAACCCAACAACTAGGTGGGTAGGTACATAGTTCACATAACTGACATAAATCAAAATGAACAGGTGGATAGGTAAGGATGTGAATAGAATGTAGATGTATAGAAGGATGGTTATGGGATGGATATACTATTTTGTGTATGTATCCGACAGCCAACCAACTATCTGACATAAATAAAATAAATAGGGGTGAATTCAATATTCAGGATGCGATAAAATACGAGTGTATGAACGAGAGGAGACCATTATAATAAAGTATAGGATATATGGAACAGATATGAGTTTGAGGTTTTATCAAAAGAGTTCCGGCTAATAACAATAAATTATTATTTGCGACTGCGATATTGGAATGATGGTATAGATGAATCTTTTTGTTTTGTTTTGTTTTGTTTTCGATTGAATATTAATGGTGATTGGGTTGACATAGGATTTGGCTATTTTGATCGAAAGATTATTCAAATGGAAATGAATAATTATATGAATGTAAATTTATTCCCGTAGAAGTTATGAAGAAACCGAAATAATATGTGGACCAAAATTATTTTTAAACTTACTCAATACTCATACTGTTATAATTTGTTCCCTGACATTCTGTAGTGCCAGGTTTTGGCTTTCCCATTTATTTCACGATGTAGACTCCGTCTTATTTGAGATTTAAATTATAATACCTTCTGTGTTCTTATTGTCGTTTTCGGTTGAATTTTAGGAGTATTCCATTCCTATGGAATATGGATATTGTTTTACATCTTCTTCATGTACTTAACTGTCCAGCAATATACCTACTCCTTTCTTAGGACCAGGTTGATTCGAAATTGATCGAATTGCCTTTAAATTCTGGGAAAAATTTGGGCCTCACAAATTTCATTTGATTTTGATTTATATAATTTTTTGAAATCTGAAGGAAAGATAGAGTTTTTCGTGGAACGTATAATAATATGTACTAGTCGTCCAGCCCCCGAAACTCGAGTGCTAATAACATTATCGTTTAATTGAAAAACAACTTCTAGAAAATATATTGTAATTCACATGCAATTCTAGAAAACTTTATTTTTCGTTGAATACGATTTTTGGATGTGGATACTCCAACATTAAGTAAAAAACCGTAAGAATAATTCCATCGTTTAAAAGCAGTCTTTAGCGTAGAGAAAAACTGAGGTAGTTATTTTATATGAGCTACTTATTATTATTTCTGCAGCACTGGACGCTGTCGGGTTGGTTTAAGCCGATCCCAGAACCACTGGTCCCAAGACCATCCCCGAAGTAGTCATAAAGACGAATTAAATTTATATCGAAAATAAAACTCGTCGAATACATTGATTCGTGTATTTAATATATTCGTTAAGATGGTTAGTGAATTGGAGCGAGGAATATAAATAAAAAGTTATTGTTCCACGCCTCAGCTTAAACATCCCTCACACTATATCTACAAATTGAAAGAATTCTTCCTTTTTTTGCTCACATTTTATTTCAATTTAAAAAACAACACACAATGAGCGAGAGACACAATAGATTGCAGAATATTTCCATGCAAAACCAATAAACCTACAACTATACATAATTTATGCTTCCTCGCATTAAATCGACCAATGGCCGAAAATTCAACACAACAGAAAGAAAATCCTCAGACATAAAATTCTTCCCACAAAAAACCCTTACTCGAATTCACTAACCATCTTAACGAATATATTAAATGCACGAACCATTGCATTTAACGAAAATATAATAAGTGTTGTGAACAAATACTCGGTCTCGCTCTGGCTCTTGCTTTGGTTCTCGCTCTCCTCGCACTTATAATGCAATTTTACTTAATTGTTTTTAGTCCTTGTGGTAAAATTATTTAATAAATTTTTGCTTTGTGCACTTCTGTGCAAAAAAACCTTTCCATCGATATATAATTTATATGCTTTCGGCTTTTGTAGACCGCGTAAATGGTACCCCAAAATTCGTTTTTGTCGTTTTATTATATTGATGATGATGATGATGATGATGATTAAAAGGCAGATTTTCCACACTTAAAAAAGAGCTACTAGAAAATTTTAAGTCCATAGGTTTGATCTGAAAATATATATGTAAATGTAGCTCTAAGCTAGGGACTAGGCATACGCGTAATGAAATCACCTTTTATCCGTTCGTACATTTTTGCTTCCTCTTTCCTAGTCCAGTATATTATTTGCATCTGAATTACCTGAAAGGAACACCTGTTAAACTGAGATCTCATGTCAGTTACATGAATAAGATTCCTCAGAAAAATATCTCAAGTTTGCTTTCAAAATTTTTAAAACAAGTTTCGATTACGCTTGGAAAGGTGGTAAACAAATTAAAAGGCATTTACCTATATTTGAAGAAAAAGACGAAAAAAAGTTAGATTCACTCTACAATTACACGAGGCCACGTCTTGTTAGCGTATGGCAATAATTTAAAAGAACTTAAAAAAGAATGGCTCTTTAGGGATGGATTTATGGTTTAATATTTCCAACATTTAGGTACTTATAGGGTGAAGTAAAAAGAATAACAAAAAAATCATTTTAACATTGAAAATGTTTATAGGGTCGTTTTGAGAAAAATATGGTGTTACCAAAATGATTAAATGAAATGAATTCAAAGAAAACGAATGAACTGTAGCGTATAGGGACCTCAGGATCAAAATTTTGGTTGGTGTTACCAAAGAAATTACCAAAATGAATAAAATAAACCTAAAAACCCAATCGATGAATCGTACTTATACGTTGATCGTCGCCAACCGACGAGCTTCAGTGGAGAATAATTGATTTGATTGATTTGATTTGAGCCCACTTAGAAGCCTATTACTCAGGTTATAATTATCGGGTGATTAATATTAAGATAGATAATTGAAGGTACAATTACAAGCTACAAATTTGCATCAAAATTTTTGCAAAATTTCATACTAAAAACGTGAAAGATTGGCTTTTGAGAACTAATTTCATTACGGCAAATGACGGGAGGAACAAGAAAACAAAAGAAACAAAAAAAAAAAACAAACACAAAAATTTACCAACAAAGAATATGTCACATTGCTGTAAGTCCCCTTTCACACAAGGAAACAAGTTGCTGGAGATTTTTTGACGTTTTCTTTTAATTTCCAATTCCCACCAATCGTAGACCGTTCATTCCTCTTACTTGGTGCCCTTCTCTCCTAAAAACTGAAAGTTGCTGGAAACTGAGTTTCCTTGTGTGAAAGGGGACTAAGAGTTGGCCGCAAGACGTTGGAGTGGAAGGTGTACAAAAAACAAACCACCACTGCACTATGGCTGGTGGCAAACAAAATTGTCTTCGCATCGGGTTGCCCTTTTATTTCTGTCCTCATAATCAGATCTTAAAGATTAAGGACTTAAAATTAAGATAAAATATGTCAGGCTACAAAATTTATGTGACAAAACTTGACTTCATTCTTAATCAATTCGATTGTTGAACCTATATAGAATATGGATAGGGACCTATGATTGAACCCCTTATCAAAAAGGGTTGATTTGGTATCTTCTGTTCTAATTATCCGATCTTTGAGGTTAAGGTCTTAGAATTAAGCTAACATCTCAGGCTACAAATTTATGTGACAAAAATTAACCAACGTTTAATCCAATGCGATTTTTGAATTTGACCAATGCGATTTTTGAACTTGACCAACGTCTAAGCCAATGCGTTTATTGAACCTAGAAAATGCAAAGGTGCCAATATACTTGAACTTCTTGAATAAAATTATAAATTTAGTTCTAATGCTTAGATGTTGAATTCAAGGTTAAGGTCCTCAAACGCAAATAAAATGTTAGGCTTCATAGCTCATATGCACGATTCAATTTTGTTGTCAACTCAGCTGTCAACTTAATTGGTGCTTGGCTTTCATCTAAGTATATGTGATCATTGATTTAATGAACGGTGTTCATTGATTTAATGAACAGGAATCATTGATTTAATGAACGGTGTTCATTGATTTAATGAACGGTGTTCATTGATTTAATGAACGGTGTTCATTAATTTAATGAACGCATTTCATTGTATATCGACTTCTCTAAAAACTTCAATGCTGAATTTTTTTTTTATCTACAAACAAAATGTCAAACTTTGGAAATCTCGACTTTATAAAAATTCCTTGAATATAAGTCAAGAATAATATCAACTTTTTAAACGAATATATCCGCACCGATTATTGTGAGTGCGACTACCCGAGTAAGGAAGTTTAAATCCATTGAACCCGCAAAGCGTGCCACCCATGACGCTGAGCGAATGAAAATAAAAACTAAAAAACACTGATTAAAATGTCGATAAAAATGTAGCCACAATTTTCCTTTAATTTCACACTGGTTTCAAGGTAATCAAATTTTCCAATGATATTCTAAAGCACTTTATAATTTTGATCTTTTTATAAAAACTTCAAACGTCTACTGAAAAATGTTAAAAATTGACTTTAGTGGTGTTTCTTTCTCGCCACAGATCAATGTCAACCTTTTTTAAAATCGATTTTTAAAAAAATCGATGCAGTTGTTTTCGATATTTTGATCAGTTGGTCTTATAACCAGCCTCCTTTTTTTGTAGAGATTAATAAAGTCGACATTCTGGCGTTAATGTTTAAAAAATCGACATCATAACCAATCTACAAATTTCTTCCTCAATGAAATATTAAAAAAAAGAATCTAAATAAGGTATACTCTCTACAAACCGACACCTCCCATAAGCGTTCACCTCTCATAACCGGACAATTTGGTTGGTACCGTCAGGGTCCGGTTATGAGAGAGTAAATTGTACACTGGACTATTTGGTAAATAATTTAAAGTTCTGAAAATTTGTTTATGTTCGAATACAAAAAAAATTCTTACATCACCTATGTAAATACTTGTTCGTGTTATCATTTAAATTCATATATTTTTAAGTTGCAAAAATGCTCAAAATTACACTTCTTATAACAATTTCTAACTCTAAACGTAGCCAACTAATATAAAATTCTTCCCCAGTTCTAGAATAATCCCCACAAGAAATAATTAATTTCTTAATTACAAATTCACCCAAGAATTCTCCAAAAAGAAAAAAAAAAGGACAACGACCCCAACACCGCATGCATCAGGTTTAAATAATAAATTATATTGTATACGAGCACCCCTATATACGAGTACCAACATGCTCACAAGCTCCCAGCAATGATGTTCTTCCTTAGATTTATTCATGATGATTGTGTCTGATGCCTTGCATCATATCCACTCCTCACATGTCATATCTACTGCATGAAACATATACATATATAGCCTGATAGTTGAGATAGCCATTGCGCCTCTCCATCTCTAGAAGATCCTCCTCAACGTTATGGTCCATAAAGTCATTTCTTTAAAAGCATCGTCTTTATGCAAGCCGTTCGTCTGTTTAGTACAATTTCGCTCATATTCACCCTGGTCGTGTTCTGCTGGTCCTGGATCTTCTCTGCATATTGCATTAAATGATAGCAACCGGGATTTAAAAAAAAAAATAAGAAGAGGAAAACATATTTATCTGGAGAACTCACCCATTTCCCCATATTTGAATGGCAGTGGCGCCTGTTTCTCTCTTTTGTGATTCGCTGACTGTAGAATAGATACTGACTGCATGTGCAGTATGTAGGTACCTAACAGAAAAATGAAGACAACTTTTTTCCTGTCGCTCGTGTCTGAGCAGAAAACTGTCAACTAGCAATACAATCAGTGTAAATGGATTTTGTGTTCCTTTTGTTTTCTTGCGAAGTGCATTTACGTTTCAGGAATAAGGAAGTACCTACATAATCATGAGATGGTATACATGGGATACATGTTCCCGCCAAAAAAAAATAATAAAGCAGTTGTCATTGTTTTATGTGTGTGGACTTGAAGTTTGAAAAAAAAAAATAATAGAAAAACAAAATATGATTAGACGGATGTTTTTGAAGCATAGTATGAAGTTTCTATAGAATTTCTAGTATAATTTTTCTACATCCGGTACCGGTACCAGCGGCGACGACGGTGGTATCTAGCTTTGGAACATCATATCCAATTCCATTTCAAATATCATTTTATTTTATTTTTTATAAAACTTTATCCTAAAAAAAAAATAAAAAACAACAATCTCTAACGACGACCGACGCGGCGATGGTGGTTGTTGGGAGATTTGTTATGAATTTACTGAATGGAAAAGTTCAATAACTGGACTCGAGGGAAATAAATTACTGTCGTTATCACCTGGCTGGTTTCTCTCTCTAAATTTAATGGAGCATTGGCAAATTTATTTAAATGGAAAATTTAGCTGGGGCTGGCGCTGAAAATTATGTTATGGCTGTAAAAATGTCATCAAAACAATTACTTGAACTCAAGTAAAGTTATTTTTCATACTTTCTGTCAGGAATTTAGCCTTTTCTTGACCTATTCAGATTTATTAGTTAGAACCTTTTTTTGTTATGGTTAAAACTGAAACTTTTATGATAAAAAGTTTAGTGTTTATTTAAAAGGGCCTTTGATAAACTTGTAATTTTATTTGATATTAATATGCATTGTTTGTTTGGTTTGTGCTTTTGTCTAAAATGTCAAATTTCTACGAATTTAAAGACAAAGTCATACTCAAAAAAAAACGTATTTTAAAATTCGTATAGATCTACAGATTTAAACGATATATGAATAGACCTATTATTTAACTGAATTTTGCCAGCCTTATCCCAGAATTTTGGTTAAATGAGTTCAGAAATTTCTTTGGTGAGTTAACTAATTCTTATTTTTTAATAAAATAAATTCTTGTTATTTAAAAAAAGTATAAAAATAAATTCGATTATTGATTTAAACAGTAAAATAATTGCTAACTAAAGAACTTTATTGCCAAATTTTGGAATTCTAGAAATGAAAACTGCAGCAAATTCTAAAATATTCATAATCTCCATCTACTTATCCAAAACTATTTTCATGCCATAAACCAGCGTAGTTTGGAAAATATTCTAAATTAAGTTTTCACTTCAAATTTTGAGAAATATTTTATTATTAGAATCCAGCCTGCTCAAATTTGGTACAAAGCAATTTAATGTGATTCCGTAGAGGGGAGATTTGAGTTTTTGTTTTAGCTCATCTAAACAAGGTAGCTGCTATACAACGATTATGATTATCCAAATTTTCTTGAAAATGACTCTAACGATTTTAAATCGAATAACGGAAATTGGGTTTTGACGATTTTTATGAAAATTGCTTATTTTTGAGTAATTCAGTTTTGGCTTGACCGATGTTGTTATAATTTTTCGATCTGGTTATTCTGAATATTTAAACAATATTGCATTTAAAAATTGTAAAATTATATTTTTTTAAACAAAACAAATTTTTTTTTAATAATATTGACACTTTTAACATTTTTTTCGTTAAAGTTACACATTATTTCCTTATGGAACCATTAACATGTATTTTTAATATTAAGTTTTATTATAGTCGTTTAATAGAAGAGTATAATAATAGTAATGATTTGTAACCTTTTCATTGTCTCGTGGCTGTGTCAAAACAGTGCAAACTACTGCAATAGCAGTTGCAACACTTGGATCTTTGAGTTTTTTTGAGTTTATAAGAGTATAATTTCTTGCGATCCAGTCCCGCATATTTTTTTTACTTATAAGGTGAAGTTGTCAAATTTATTAAAAAAAATTTGAAGGCACCACTGCACTTTGTTTATGTGAACATTACTGCTTTAAATAACAATGTTAAATAAATAAATTGTGAAGATTAAATTACACCAGAAATATAAAAACTGCTGCAAATAAAATTTCAACAATCCAGTGGTATGCTTCCTTTTTAACCAAAGTTACTTTTAATCATCTCTCTGAAGAGATTAAGAATTAATTCTGAGATTCAAAAAATCATGGGATTTCTAAGAACTGGTCATAGAGAGACGAAAAACGAAAAAACTGTATTATTCCCTTTTGGAAAAAGGTTTAAAAAGACTCAAATAAAGTAATTATGGTGGATGGGTTAGAATTGAATCGGTGATTGTTAAAAGAACATAAGTGACATTTTTGTTTTTTTTTACAGGAGAGACAAAAACCTTATATTTTTACCACGCGGCCGCATTGACAATGCCGATTTCGCGCTCGAATTTCTGTGTGTTTCAGGTATAAATTCATGTTAGTTTTGCTCTCGAAATATAGCTCTACCCCTAAGCAGTGCAAAACCATAATAAAAGTGATTTCAAAAAATATATGTTACTTATGTTGTTTTAACAATTACCGATTCAATTGCAAAAATTAAAGCGAACTTATTTATACATTAATGACAAAAAAAACAACTACTGACATTGTGCACTACATACAAAAATCCATAAAAAATATAATTTTGTTTTCTTGATTTAAGTTGCGATATAAATGCTACTGTAAACCTCAGAAATGTGGAAATACTAAAATTAACCGGTAAAACTCAGATTTTTTTTCAGAATAATTGAAAAAAGTCCAAAATGTTTTGTTTTCATAAGTTTTATTTATTTTTTATACAAAATATAGTAAAATTTCGACTTCGGAGTTATGGGGCGGGCTAGTTAGTATAGCAAAAAAATTTAAAACTAAAATTTTAATCAAACTTGACATAACAATGACAGAGTTTTCACCTCCTCTGTAAAAAACACATTTCCAAAAATTGTTATTAATTGCAGCTTTCATATAGAACCATATTTTGAGTTTTTTGTTTTTCTTGAAAAAGGTTCTACAAATTTTGATCAATTATTTTTGAATGTCTAGCTTAAATTCTCAAACCAAATTTCCTTGATTCAAAAAATCAACATTTTTTAATTAAAACTAAATATTTAAAAAACGAGTAGGCTTATTTTTGATTAATTTGGCAAAAAGTAATTTTTTAACTTATCTAGAATATTTTAAACAAATTATTTTTATAACCAAAAATATCAACCAACAATACAACTTTTTAAAAATAGTTTAGGAAAAACTTATTTTCTCTGAAACGATTTTATATAAAAACGATTTGTATACATAAAAACATTTGTGAGCTCATATTAACATATTTTACCATGATACATTAACAAATTGTACACTAAGTCATTTTTAGCAGTATATACAACTAATAAAACAGACTTTTTAATTTTTGATTTCCTCATTATATATCTGCTGTACTAAAAAATTATTTATAAATTGACAGATGACAGGGATGTCAGTATGAGTATATATGAGAACATATTTAAACAATTGTTGGAATGCATTTATAAATAAGGCGATGTCTAACTATTTAATATTTATACACTGACTAGCTGGAAAAGAGTATTATAATAAAATCTAATAATAAATACGTCTAAAATACGACTGTGAATCTCTAACGCATTAGATTATCTTGAAAATACAAGGATAAATAATAAGAGGTTACACCTTCAATATTCTCAAAATTCACTTTCCTGTTAATAGAAATTTTCATAATATTTCAAAATGCAAAGGAGTGCATCAATATAAATTTTCCTTTCGTTTCCATATACTCAACCATTCACTTTTCACTTTCGGTCTTGCTTTTTCCATTTGGCCTCTCTGTGAAGAGGCTAGCTTTTTATTTATATTAAATAATTTTTCTTCGAGATTGGGGTCAAATCTTGCTGCTATATTAGCCATTTGATACGCGAAAATTCTTTATTTATATCTGAAACCTGCAGTTCTCACAATAAAGTAGCATCTCCCATAAAAAAACAGTAGGCTTATGAGTCTGAGATCTGTGTCTGGTGTGTGGATATACAGTGATCGCAGGTAAGATACTTTCAATTTCCTTCTCTTCTTTGGAAGAAAGGTTAATAATATTGGTTGACCTTTAACATGTTGTAATTTAGTTTTCCTAATAGATGCGTTCACTGACGCATAAGGATTGTAGATACATATATACATACATTCATTCTACTGTCTACATATATACTTGCAGAAGTTCAGGCAAAAAATTTTTAAGGTTAATAAGTTTTGCAGTCTTCGATAGATGCAATTGTTTGGTTATAGACATACATAAAAGGTGTCAAGCCAATTCATCATATTTCAAACAATTAAAACGCCTTTCTGTGGCTTTTCTAAATCTTAATAATATGCGTCTATTGTGACTTAATGAGTCCTTAGATATTTTTTAATTTCAAGTTTGTGACAGTTTCTTGGGACAATTTATTTTTTTCTCATTTTTTTTTTTTTTGTATTTCTGATTGCTTTGGAGAGAAAATTATATACTTTTAATTTACCTTATACCAAAGAAGAAGCGCCTCAAACGAACAAACAGGTCCATTGAGAATTGTCTTTGTGAAAATAAATTTCTCGAATGAATCTGTCTGTAGGTATTATAGTAGAATAGATCTTTGGTTTTGTGTGATGTCCTTGTTGTATATGTTGAAGCAATTCAGTGGCCTCTTTTTGTTCCTCGAGAGTGGATATCGTTTTGATGGTAGACTTTTGGCCAACAACAAATAACTATACAACATCGCATCTCTGGAGTAGTACTTGATTGATGTTTAGGGGATATGGCAAAGTGATGGTTCGTTAAGCAAAACGTCAAGTGAATAATTATTTATTTTACTACTGAATTTTCTTTGTTTTTTGTGATGAGAATTGAGCTACGTTTAACAAAAGCATCATTTGTGTTATTCTTTTGCCTCGTTTATTATAAAGAACCACAAAATTTATTTTTACGATAAGAACTTTAACTATTTGCTTTTGAATTTTTACTAGTTTTAGTATAGTAGCCCATTGGTTCGAAAGTTGGCCATCTCTTTTTAACGACAGCTAATAAAGAATAAATTGGGTTGGGTATCATCTTTTAAAAATTAAACAAAAACAAAATCTGACATTTAACAAAATTTCGTAATATTATCTAAAATCTATCAAAATAAAATCCCAAATCGCGATGCAAGAGATTTTGATTGAGATTTTTGCGAAATGTTCACAAAGCCACATTTTCGAATCGTTCCACTCCAAATGAAATAACAGGATAACAACCTCTTTCTAATAAAAACAATTAACTTGTTTTAAGGGCAAGTTATATTTTCATTGAAAAAAAATGTTTAGGTTTTATAAAAAATATTAATGAAGACGATGGAGAAATTAAAAAGAAAGTATGTTTTCGTAATCTGGTAGTAGTGACGTGGTGTATAGAAAATGGAGCTAGGACCAAAACAGAATTATGGAATTTCCTTAAAATTTTGTAACTTCCTGGAGAAGAATGTAGAGTTTTTCTTTAAGCTGATCTAGAACCATTTAAAACAACCATTTATAGTCCAGTCAATAAAGCGAAAAAAATAGCTGAATTAGGAAATAATCGCCGGAAAGCTGGATTTTGGTATATAGCTTCTTCATTGTGTTCTTAAGAAATTGTCAAAAGTTCCCATCGTTATGACTACCGCTAACAATTTTACGGGGGGTTGAAGGCCCCCCAAAATGGTTTTTCAAGAATAACTCCCAAATGGTAAGTTGTACAAAAAAAGTGTCAAAGACTAATTTGTAGCTTGGAATATTTCCTACAAAAACGTAGAACATTTTTTGTTCATACAAATAACGGTTTTTGAAATAAACCAATCAGAAGAGTTAAGGGGTTTTACTTTTCTATGTAGTTGGGCGACTTAATTCAAAAATTGTGCATTTTGTGATAAAAGCACCATTTTTTTTTTTTGTTGTTGGTACATTATATGGACATTATTTAAAGATATCGGTTCACTCTATTTGTCCACCTCTTTAGGTGAGAGGGGCAAATTATTTTTTTTTTCTAAAATATAAAATGAATATAAAAACATAACGGCAACACTTACAATATTATGTTATAGGTTATCTTAAAGCCAGATATTCATTCTTTATGTATGTTTTTAAATGAAGTTATTTAAGTGCTTAGTTTTTGAATAAATGATTTTTAAACTCAAAATTTAAAAAATAAAATTTGAAAAAAAATACATAATAATTTTTTTTCTCAAAATGTTTCGTTATTAAGTACTAATTTGGGATAGAATTTTTAATACTCTTAATATGTTTCAGTTGAACGCTAAAAACCAGATGGTCGTAAGTCTTTTAGTTTTTGAGAAAATTAAAAATTACCAAAATTATTATTACTTTTTTTTTCAAATTTTATTTTAAAAATTTTGAGCTTAAAAATAATTTATTCAAAAACTAAGCACTAAAATAACTTCATTTAAAAACGTACATAAATAATGAATATCTGGCTTTAAGATAAGCTATAACATAATATTGTAAGTGTTGCCGTGGTGTTTTATATTCATTTTATATCTTAGAATATTTTTTTTTATTTGCCCCTATGTATGTATGTTCTACGTTTTTGTAGAAATATTCCAAGCTACAAATTAGTCTTTGACACTTTTTTTTTATAACTTACCATTTGGAAGTTGTTCTTGAAAAACCATTTTGGGGGGCCTTCAACCCCCCGTAAAATTGTTAGCGGCGGTCATATCGATGGGGACTTTTGACAATTTCTTAAGAACACAACGAGGAAGCTATATACCAAAATCCAGCTTTCCGAGTCAAATGCTTCATTGACTGGACTATTAGAACAATTTAAAATTTCTGAATTGATAAAATTGACTTTCTTCAATACTTAGCTATTTTGTAGACTTAGATGACAAGAGCAAGTTCGTGTATTTAATTTTTGTATTCTTGATGAAACAATTACGCTCCAGCTTCTTAAAAATGACACCCAAATTTTAAGAGTGGTATGTAATAAACAAAATATGAGTGTTAAAGGTTTATCCGTTGGATAATACAAAAGTATACGTTGAAACAAGCAATTTTTTCAACTTTTGAAAGATTTTTGTAAATAATGTTCATTTTTCCTGAGTCCAAAGTCTTTTCTTTTGACAATCTGATTAAAAGACCTAAAGATATAACCTTTATCTTATCTTACTTATCTTACTTGATAATTTTTTTAGAGACATTTTTTCGTTCATTTTTTACTCCGTGAAAAAGTACATAAAATCAATATAATTAAAAATAAAGTGTTTAAATAAGATATTGTTTTGACACCAACCCCATGTAAATCTGATTAATTTTTAAGCAAATATCAATTTATGACAACAAAAATTGGAAAATTGTTTGAGCAGTTTAAAAAAAAATCATTTTTTATATATAAAATTTTTCTCCAATATCAAATCAAAATTTTCAAGAAAAAAAAATTGTTACCCAATTTTTAGCATTTAGTAAGGTAGAGTAAAGAAATGAATTTAGAAAAAAAAGTCATCCACCCATTTTCGAAATACAGAATTTTCAAAAAATAATTTTAAAATTTTTTTTTTACATACAAAATTTGATTTTTTTCAAAATGCATATCAACAATTTTATTCAACTTTATTAGAAGCTGTTTTGTTTATAAAAAATTCATTAAAATCGGTTCAACAGATAATGAGACAGTCATAAATAAAAAAATGGTTTTATGTGAAATGTACCATTTAAATTGATAGATTCAATTTTTTTTCCAATAATATTATAAATCGTACTGAAATTAGCTCACATAAAAATTTTAATTTAAATCTTAGACAAGCAACCTGAATATGATGTTCTGTGTTTTCATCGTAGGATCTGTTTTTGAGAAAATTGAGATTTTCCTTACCGGTATTATTGTATAACACATATTTTTGGTTATTTTTATTTTTATTTTTATTTTTATTTTAATTTTATTTTTATATTTGCAGGATACAAAAATATTATTCATTTAAAATCTGCTAGATAATGTTAAAAAACAACTGGGTGCCAGGTGTAATAAAAACCGATCAAGTGGTTTTTGAATTATTAAATTGTTAAAAAAATAAAATTTTAACTTTTTTTTTTAATCAAAAAAAAAATGTTGGTATACAATTCTCCATAAAAAAATTGGTCAAACTCAATTGAATCGTTTTTGAGAAAATAAAAAATAAAAAAATTGTTGTTCTGTTTTAGATAAGGTACCATTTATAAGTATTTTTCGGAAATTTGTTTTTTTATATAAAATTGCAGCTTTTTAGTAAACAAAAAATACTGATTGTTTTTTTTTTAAATTGTGTGATGTTTTTGAGAAAAATAATATTTTCATAATTTGCTTAAAATATTTTTACGGCAGGTACCGTTATTTTTGGTCCTAAGAAAATTAAAAAAAAACATCTTAGGGGAGTGCCCGAAAAACGCTAGGTACGAAGTTTAAAAATAATCTGCAACCAAAAGGACAGGACATGATAGGACAAACAGACGAACAGAATTGCGAGGCCCACTGTGGACTTCACTATCATGTCAAGTTTGATTAAAATCTCGAGTTTGATGTTTTTACGAATGTATACCTTACAACATAGTACTGTATATCGCTAGTAAAAATCGGAAAATTGCTTGCTCTTATTAACACCTCAGTATCCCTAAAGACTGAGAAAAAAAAATCTCACAGACTTTAATATTCACGTATGATATCACGTTGGAATCATGATTACCTTTAAACACTCGTATTCATATATGTATTTTAGTTATATGCGTACATCAACACCGAAATTTAGTTTTCAGTTCCTATAGAACAGGGGCCTATTTCACCAAACAGTTTTCACTTTTCACTTTGCAAATTTGCAAAAAAATAATTTCCTGCAAAGTAAAAGTGCAAAGTGTTTCACAAAATTTGCAAAGTGCAAAGACTTTTCAATTTTTCAGACTATTTTTGAAAAGTGTAAAGTAAAAGTGTTTCACCAACTTTCAATAGAACTTTGCATTTGAATTCGTATTTTGACTGTTGAATTGTAGTTTTTATTCCAATTTTAGACAAAACAAATTCGATGGTAATTTTTGTTAATCTAAAAAACTCACTCTGTCGAAAAATTATTTCCGATATCGAATTTAATTCTTAGCTTCACTACTCTTTGGTCACGTTGGTCACTATTATTTACTACTTCGTTTTCAAAATATTCTTCACATCGATTAATTTTTTTTTATTATTTTAAGACAACTTTTCCAAAGAAACACTTATTTGCAAATGAAAATTTCTCTTTGCATATTTCTGAAAAACTTTTCAAAATTCTTAAAATAATTTGCAAAGGTTATTTGTTTGGTGAAACAAAAAGAACAAATACTTTGCAAATAAACAAAACTTTTCACTTTGCAAAAAGACCTTTGCACTTTGCAAATTTTTGTTTGGTGAAACGTTATTTGCAAAGAGGAAAACTTTTCAATTCAATAATTTCCTCTTTGCAAATTTGCGTTTGGTGAAACAAAATTTGCAAAGTAAAAGTGCAAAGTTGCAAAGTGAAAAGTGTTTGGTGAAATAGGTCCCAGGTCTCCGAAGTGGCAGCTCTAAGATTGTTGGGCATAAATCTATTAAATCAATCACATAACTCCCAACTAAAACTTATGTATATCAATACAGTGAACAATCTCATAACCGAACACTGATGGTACCCAGAAATTTGTCCGGTTAATAGAAGTGTCCCCTTATGAGAAAACAAAAAAAATTAAATTGAAAACCTTTTAAAAAAACACAAGCATATTTATATTCTAGAATTTTTCTATTCTTATCCGAGTGTTTTCTCGTATTTTAAAAATTGGAATGAACTTTAAAAACACAATATAGCTTACGGAAATAAAACAAAACTTCACATACATTACATATGAATGAATTTCTGCCCAATAAAATATTTTGTGATTTTTTTCTTGCGAGGAATTTACCCCTTCTTCATATTTCTACAAGTTATGTAATTCCCTTTCGAAAAATAGTAATTTACTATCCAAAAATACTCTATTGCGGTTATTAAATTTGGTGTCCGCATCCGGTTATTAGAGAGTCCGCTTATGGGAGAGTTATTACCATGAAAAATTATGAATTTAATTCTGTTCTTTTAAATCTGTCTGGTTATGAGAGGTATCCGTATACTGTATATGTACATATATTTTTTTTAGTAAATTTGGGCAAGTGTATCTTTCTTCTATGAAAAATGAACCATTACAAAAATGGATATTAAACATAAAATTATTTTGGAGAGTTTTGATTCCTCTCAACTTTATACAACTTTTAATGGCTCATTCAAACATAATTCCAAAGAAAAGTTGTGTCACTCCAAAAAACAAATGTCTAACTCTGCCAGGTGCACACTTAAAATCTCAACCGCTGAATCCATTTTGTACTTCATTTGCCCTCAAATTATTGATTAAATTTCACCAAAAATTTATATATCTTCATCATTTTAAGCACTGATGCACTTTCACCAAACTCACAGACCATAAACAACCCACACCCACATCACTAGAACCAGAGTATACCATTGCCTTGCACACCCCGAAAATTGTATACCTACATTTTTCGAAGATAATAATGAATGAATGAATTAAAAAAAAAAAAAAAAACAAATAAGTTACAGTTCCTACCTATACAAAAACACACACACACAGCCAGCAACTCGATACATTATAAATGATTTTTTTCTGCGCAGTTATTATTTGGATCCCATCCAAAAGCCATTCTGACCCCCAGTAGCACTCACTGTGAATAGCATCACTGTACCCTGTAGTCGATGAGTGCAAGCATAGATGCCTAAATGAATGAAATCCCTACAAATATATAGTGAGGCATGTAAGAAGCCCTTTATAAAAATCCTTGAGAACAAATAGGGATGCTTCTTCTTTTCTATTGATTTTCTTATATTCCTCTGCCTCTGAGTAGGTATAAGCTGCTGTAGCACTTCTTAGTGATATTTTCTTCCACCTGACATGATAGAAGAAATGTGTGAGAAAGTATACAAAACACAAGTAGGTATAGTCTCTCCCACAAAAAAAAAAAAAAGATCAAGGACATTCCAAATTCTTAGAATTTAATTGCTCTACATTGAATGTAGTAAGTATAAATGAAAAATTTCTATCTCGCACAGGAAATTGCGTATCCAACACAAAAAACGTGTCTTTTTTTTTTTGTTTTGATAAAAATTTCAAAGAAAAATCTTTCGGAAATCTACAACAAAAGCAACAGCAAGAACAACAACAGAAAACAACACTATAATAATGGTGAATTTACTATACACAGAATCAAAAAAGCTTCTTGTTTTTCTCTCCAAAAAACTTGAAAAGGACTCATACTCGACTCTCTTTTGGAGCTCCCTATACAATACAACGTCTGTGATTACTACCAACTAACACTAACTGGCTTTTTCTTTTTTTTTTTTAATGTTTTTCTCATCTCTGCACAATGTGTACCCAACCAAGTACCACAAACTAGAATCTGTCAATTTTGAATTCTGTGTGGAGTGGATGCGGCATAAAGATTTTGTGTATCTACGAAAAAGCTCCCTAGATATTCAGTCGATTCGGAAACGTTATTCGTTCAGTGTCCTTCGTGTATCGGTTTTCGCAAAAATAAAAAATAAAATAAAAAAATAAAAAAAAAACGAGTCCTTTTTTTGTGGATTATTTATGATTAAATAGTTTTTTTCGTGCAGTTTATATTTTTTGTTTTTTGAAAGACATCCTTGTGTGCCTATATGTAAGAATGATGGATGTTAAAGGAAAAACAAAATAAACTATAATTCTTTATTAAAAATCGAAAATGGATACTATGCTGTGGAGGGACTACCACACCCACGAAGGTCCTTCCCTTTTTTAGGTCGATTAATTAATTTTTCGCGCGTTCTATTGATCCTTCGGGAAAAAAGTGAAAATTTCTTTCTTTATCTGGGACACAAAAAATAAAGAAAAAGTAAAACGAATTCACGTGCATTGCGTGTGAGAGGATGTCTCAGAGTGTCCTGCTAAAGTGTGTGTATATTTTTGTATGTAGGTACGCAGTGTATTAAAGTTTTGGGGGCTTGTTCGTTCACAACGTCGACTTGTGAAATTTCCCATCATCATCATCATTGTACCCACATACCTTGGGCACGTAAATATTTACAAAACCGTTTTGACCGGGGCTATAGAATAATAAAACTAACGCAATTAAAAACGCTGCAAGGATATTGCACAAAGGATAAAACAAAATTGCACAAAGGAATAACTTTCATTTCTGTTATGTTGTTTTGAGCTATAAAAAGATCTATCTATATGAAAAACAAACATTACAACTTGATATATATATATCGAAGACAAACATCCTGAATATGATATCCTGTGTGTTTCCATCCTGATGTATAGATTAACTATGCCACTACGTCTGGTTCAGGAATGCGTGATTTATCATCCAATCTTAGGCTCTGTGATGAAGCTTTATGGGTCGGTCGGTTGAGCAAAGTGAATAGAAAGTTACGACATGCTCATTTATTATTCATAGTTCCTTAGATCCTTACAAAATCACTTCCATGCACACAGGCAATATCATATAGAATCCTGCTACGTGTCGCGAGTTTTCAACTTTACTATTGACATACAAAAAAACCGGTTAGTGGTAGTCGTGAGTGATATGAGTGGAGATGAGAAGATCAATATAGGACTTTTTTCCTTGCAACCATCAAATCATCCTTTCACACATACACACATATGGCCATCATCACCTCCTATCAGTAGGTATGTAAGGATGGCCCATTCAGGATTGTGTAGTTATTTTATCGATTTTCCTTCCTCAAACTTAATGTGTCGGTTGGTTTGCATTTTACAAGATTTTTCAAATCTCTTTCAGTAAGCCAGAGAGTGTGTGGGTGAATTCTGTTCGTGTATATATTCGTATCATAAATGTGTTTTACTATAAATGGTGTCGTCAGTGTATAAGTGTTAGCATTATGAGTGCTTCTTTTATTTTCTTGTTTACTTGAGTGCGAGCATAAGAAAATTGAAGGCGCGAAAATTCGTCTCAAATAATTTCGTCAAGTACTTAAATTTCCTTTGTAAGGAAATATAAAGGATCTCACTACATCATCAGAACCAAAAAGTTCCTAGACTTACAACAATATCAAAACAGAAAATTTTTTAAATAAATTCTTGTATTGTGTTGTGTTGGGCCTAAATAGAAAGCAACATCGCATCGCGTAAAAAGGACATCCTTTTCTCTGTGAGCTTCCTCAACATCCTGCTTTTTGTTTCCTCAATAAAAAAAAAAGAAAAACACTCGAGAATATAGAAAATGGAAAGCTCGTGTTGTCCTGTGTCACAGTATAAGTGGATTCTTTTATGATTCTCTCTTTTCAAAAGTGAGTATATCCGTTTTTTTGATAATGTAGTAGTATTAAAAGTAGTGATGTACACCTATGCACACACACACACACACGATTTTACAATAATACTTTTCAAAAGTAAGTCATGTTCTTTTTGTTGTTGTTGTGGATGATAGAAGATGGAAGCCATCATCATGTCGAGAAAATGGGTGAACGATTCTTGTGCCAGACAATGGGGAGCTGGTTGGGAGAGAGATGGTATATGTGTAAGTAGGTACCTTACTGCAGGATTTCCCGAGGGATAGAATCGGGTCCAGTTTTTTTTCTTTTTTTTTTTTCCTTCTGATTTCTTAATTTTGTGTCAAAAAGATTTCCTATTGTAAGCTCTAATTCCCTTTGACACTCATACACAAAAAAATGAGGAGCAATGCAATTGTTGGATATGGCTAACATACATAATATATCAAACAACTCACACAACAATAAAAAATATTTTTTTTTTGTTGTTGCTTCAGGACCAGATAAAGCAAAAGTGTAAAAATGTCAATTGGCAATTGACAGGTGTCATTTCGTATGTCACATTTACCAATTGTAACCTGAGGGACTTGAGACAAGACATAGATATATACACATGTAGTACCTACATAAATATATGTAATATAAAGCCACCAATTGACATCGTTGGATGAATGGAAGTTTTTTTTATTTTCTTTGTGTCCTTTCAAGATTATAAACAAATTTTGGTATAAATTGTTTCAAAGAATTTGAGCATTCAATTGGGAATTTCAAAAGAAATAATAACAAAAATTATATATAGGTATGTATATCTGTTCGTGTAGAGTACCTACCTATAGAAGATTTCAATTTTGAATGACAATAGAGGTAATATGTGTCCCGAGGGAAATAACATCTGTGACTGGTCGATATTATGTAGGTACATATATATGAATAATATGTATAGGTGTTCCTTAATTTATATATATAGATACAATGAACTGGTTTTTGAATCTTTAAATTTTAGAAGAAGATTATTGAGTTTTATTATTTTGTATTTAATATAATTCTTTAGAAAAAAAGACATAAAATATCTTTGGTTTTTGAATATTTCATTATTTATTGGATCGAATAAAGCTTATTGCGGTTTTGTATGAAAATCTGATTCCCAGAACAGATTTAAGTCGAATTCATAAATTTTGTAAATTGTTGTGAATAAAGTTAATTAGTGTATTAATTTTCAAACAGAGTTTGTTGTACCTTTTCCGGTAGGTGGCGTGATGTTTGATCTGGATTGACTCTACATCACTAGGCATTATCAATCTTAGTCCGAACTACTCAGCAAATCCTCTGGATTGATCCGTTCTTCAACAGTGAATATAAATAAAATTATTCGGTAATGTTATTCAGCGCCACCTTTAGGGAAATTTTTCATGTTACACGACACATGTACATGTAGTTTTTTCCAAAACATACATACATAATATGTATATATTGTGAATATGAATCATTTTGTTCCATAAATAAAGAATTTTAAAATAATTCGATTACAGCGCCACCTATTGAGTGTAGATTTTGCGGTTTTTTTTGTTGATAATAAATAACTATAGAGTCTAGAGTCCTTTAAATATGGAATTTTTGTATCAATCTTTAGACTTGTCATAACTTAAAAAGCCGGGTGTTTTGCCACTAAAAAACAATTATAGTATGAAAAAAGTAAGATCTGAACCAAGCAAGTGGGATTACTTAAAACAATGATAATTCAAATGGCTTAGTTTATTTTGTGACGTGAAGTAAAAAAAATGGAGGAAAATAAAAAAAAAATAGCACAAAAAAGTGAGTATACGCCCAAGTGAACAACTATTTTCGCGTTGTTTTTTTTTAGAGAAAATAAAATAAAAATATATTTTCGGCATTATTCCGAACATAAATAAAAGAAAAGTTTTTGACGCTTAAACAAAATACATATTGTCTTGTAAATATTAGAATTTCTTAATAACTGGACAACAGTGTCACCTATAGGGTCTAGATTTTTTGATTTTTGACAATAAATCAACATATTGTTTTGTTAGTATGAGTTTTAATGATCTTAAATATAGAATCACCACTTTTCTAAATTCCGATCGGTTATATAATCCTTTCATTATCAAACTTCAGGTGTTTTTTAAATACGTTTCGCTTTCAATACTTGTAGAATGAGTGTACTTTGATTTTCGATTGGATTGAAAATTCTTAACACTTGGAATTTTCATACATATCTGAATTGGAATTGAAAAATTACAAAATGTTTTTCAGCTAAAAAGGTGCGGTTTTATTGTATTATTCGATTTTTTTTTAAATTTACGTAAATTTTTTCAACAAATTTGAAGTTTCGAATTTAGTTTTTACTGACTTCGAAAGTAAAAAACGCTTAACTAGAAGTAAAAATAAGAACACTTTTTTTGAATCCGTATGGAAATCAATTTCGTTTACGGATTTGATTTGGAACGGAAATCAGAACAAGGCTGGTGAATATATTAGTTTCTTGAACAGTGCCACTTTTTGTACTAAAAGATTTACAAAACATATTTATATATACATTTTTGCCAGCTGTCAAGGTGATCAGTGATTATACTCATGTGTGGCAGATCACTCATATGCCATATACAATTTCTTGAGAAAAAAAAATCTTGGATTTAAAATTTGCTTACCTCACAAAGCCACAAGTTTTGTCTGCTTTTAAGTTTACAACAATCTGTTTTTCAAAATTCTGCAATTAATAATTAATCAATATTAAAAGATGCTCATTTTTGTTGTTATTTACAGGTATCGAACTCGAGATTTTGATCACGTTTCTGGGCACGTTTTTTAAATTTTTTTAAGACCAAAAATGACAGTAGCTGCCGTACAAATATTTTTAGCAAAAACTGAATCTTATTTTTCTTAAAAACGTGTACACAACTAAAAAACAAAAATAGTAATGGATAGAAAAATGTAAATAAATGGTACCTCCCATAGAACCATATTTTTATTTTCGATTTTTTCAAAAACAATTCAACTGATTTTGATCAAATTTTTTGTGGAGAATGTTTCAAGTTTGTTTATGTATTGTATGTATACTAAAATTTTCAAATGTAAATTTTTTTTGAAAAAATCCCAATTTTCTCAAAACTACTCTTAGGATCCTGATTAAAGTTTGTATGTGGGCTAACATTTGTACGATCTACCGTATTATTGGGAAAAAATTGTATCTCATTATCTGTTGAACCGATTTTTTTTACATAAGGGCTTCTATAAAGTTTGAATACAATTGCATATAAAAATTAAAAAATAAATAAATTTTGAATTTTTTAAAAAAATTTTAAAATAAGTTTGAAATAAAATAATTTTTTTAAAATCTTATTACTTTAAACGAGTTATTCTTGTATATTTATTTATATATTTATATATATTTGGTTTCTCGGAAATGGCTCCAACGATTTTGATAAAATTTTCAGAGTTTATTACGATAAACGAGAAAAAAAATAAAAAATTAAATTTAGTAAAATCCGCCCACCCCGCGCCCACTTTTCTTACTTTTAAGTATAACGGAATCGGTCTGAAATATCTTTATTACTCGGAAACGGCTCAAGCGTTTTGAATAAAATTTTCAGAGTTTACTTTCATGGGTAAGAAAAAAATTAAAAAAAATAAAATCAGTAAAATCCGCCTACTACCACTACCACTGTTATTAGTTATTGGCTATTCGAAAACGGCTCCAACGATTCGGATGAAATTTTCAGTGTTTATTGTTATGATCGAGAAAAAAAATAAAAAAATATATTTAGTAAAATTCTATGACTGCCACGCCCACTTTTATCATTTCTTAGTTTCTCTTAAGCAATTCAAACGATTTCAATGAGGAAGAGTTTATTCTTATAACAAAAAATTGGAAAATTCTTTTACTAAAATCCACCCACTGCCACGCCCACTTTTATTATTGCTTGGTTTCTTGGAAATGGAACTAGCCATTTTAATGAATTTTTCATAGTTTTTTCTCCTCAATAAGAAGAAAAATGTAAAGGAAAGTTTAGTGAAATCCGCCCACAGCAACACCCACTGCACCGCCCACTTATTACGTTTTTAGTTTATCGGAAACGGGTCTTACAACTTAGATGAAATTTTATGAGAACGTTCTCTTTTATAGGTAGAAACAAAATTTAAAAAGAAATAAGTAGAATCCGCCTGCTGCCACGCCCACTTTTATTATTTCTTAGTGCCTCGAAAACAATTCAAACGATTTAAATGAGGTTATGAGGTTATAAGAGTTTATTCTTATAACAAAAAATTGAAAAATTCTTTTACTAAAATCCACACACTGCCACGCCCACTTTTATTATTGCTTGGTTTCTCGGAAACGGAACTAGCCATTTTAATGAATTTTTCAGATTTTTTTATCCTCAATAAGACGAAAAAAGTTAAGAAAAGTTTAGTGAAATCCGCCCACTGCTCTGTCCACTTTTGTCGTTTTTAGTTTATCGGAAACGGCTCCGACAATTTGCATAAAATTTTCAGTGAGCGTTCTCTTTTATAAGTAGGAACAAAATTTTAAAAGAAGCATGTAGAATTCGCCTACTGCCACACCCACTTTTATTAGTTTTTGGTTTCTCGAACACAATTCGAAATTTTCAGTTTATTTTTAGATATGAACAAGAAATAAATTGAAAATTGATTTTAATAAAATCCGCCAATGTCACGACTACTTTTATTATTTCTATTTCTCGGAAGCTACTCAAACTATTTGAGTAAAAGTTTTAGAGTTCATTCTTATGAGTGAGAAAAATTGAAAAACAAAAAATATCTGAAACGGATCCAACGATTTGCATGAAATTTTTTACTTCTTAGGTTTTTCGGGAACGGTCAGATTTGAATGAAATTTGCAGTTTGCATAGCTTAACGAGAATTTTTTTTGGAATTTAGCGTTATTTAAATCCGCCACTGCCACGCCCACTTTTGTTATATATTGGAATCTTGTAAATGGCTTCAGCGATTTGGATGAAATTATCAGGAAGTGTACTGATAAGCAAGAACAAAATAAAAAAAAAATTGGAAAAACCGCCCACGCCCTTCCATGCCCACTTTTGTTGTATCACCCAGGCCCTTAACTAAAGGGGCGCTAAAGCAACAGTTCTAACTATCTGGAGGAAATTTTGTATTTAAATAATGATTTAACTTTCAAAGCTAATAAAAATAAGTATCATCCAGACCTTATAAGGAGGTGCCAAAGGATGCTGAATTCTATTTTAAGTCTAACGATGCAATTTTATTTTTAAAAGAGGAGCTAAGCTTTAGTTTTTTCAATTTTGATGATTTTGTTTTCGACTTAAAATGACCTCAGAAACTCTTGGTTTTCTTCTGAGGCGGTGATTTCGGGACACCTTGTATATGGGAAAGGAAGAATTATTGTATAATTTTCGAAGAAAATGTATTTTATTATGGGTCACTTAGGCGTATGTGGAACATTTTTTTGTTCGACAAAATTATAAAATTTGTACATTATGTCAAACTGTCTACATATTTATCTCCACGTACATAATATGGAAGCATCTCCATTGAACGCATTTATAAAGTGAACAAATTTAATGGATGACATATGTTGTTTTCTATTAACTGCCATGTCTATATTTCTCATACATATTTCACTTTTTTCAATTAGAAAAAGCCGAGCGAAGCTCGGTCTCCCAGTTACTGAATTTTTTAAGTCCGCATTAGTAAATTGTTTAAAAAATTTTAGAAATACCCATATAAAATTAATTTATTGAAAAACTGCTCCAACGATTTTCAAAATTGTTTTCTTATAAATTGAGACTTGTTTAAGAAGTCAGTTGGTGTACATCACGTTTGTGTAAAATCAATTTTAGAAGAATTATGTACATATATTGATTTTTCAACAATTTTTCAGTCTAAACTTTAAGATCCATGCATATGTTTAACATGGTGGTGTATATAACCTACATATTTATGTACTCACATAATACTATCTTTAACTTAACTACGTTTATAGCAGGTGCCATATGTATATATTTAGGCTCCCATAACTAATTTATTTCTTTAAAAATCAGATGATAGATGATGAATTAGATCTTCACTATTCAGACTTCAAAACCACATATTGTGCACATAAGAGCAAGTTCGTCTGACCAAGTCATGCATTTTATTTTTTCTGTATTCTCTTGATAATTTTAAATTAAAAATGACAATTCTGGAAATGTCAAAATAATAATTTTTAAAAATAGTTTCAACTATGCAGATTATAATATTAAGTAAAAAAATTTCAAATTATATTCCAAAGTAGATTTATTTTATAAAGTTTCTGTAGTGTAATAAAAACATAAAATGCATAAATACTTTCAAATTTTGGGAATTTATTTCATACTCACATGTGGGTACTATAATTTGTTGCCTTTTTGGGAAATAATTTTATGTTCTATTTTTGTTAACAACTTTACAGTTAAATTATTCTACAAATTTGGGACATCATTGATTTTTCGTCAAGGATGACCATTACATTTTTAAACTTATGACTTCTTTCGAATTTATAGACTTTTGAGTTATACTACCAGTGATTTTTCACATAACAACTTCCTGACGTTTTGAGTTACGCTTAACACCGATAGATGACTATAATCATAGTTCTTAAAAAAAAAAACTTTCATATACATATGTATTGTGTAATGTGGCTTGACCATTTCTTTTAAGATACATTTCAAGAGATTAACTTTAAGGCATGCGCCATTAACAACGTTTCTCGCTTGCACTTCAAAGTATAGTGAAGTTTGTTTTTATACACAAAAATTTACAAGTTTGATAACCTTAACCTATCTCAATGTTTAAATATTCACAAAAAGTTTCAATTTTCAAAGAAGAAAATTTATTGACATTTAATATAAGGAGAAAATTCATTTCATTCATTCATTAATTTTGATACCTACCCATTTCTACAAACGTTGTGAAAACGTATTTTTTATATTTTCCTAGAAATTAGAAGCTTTTACAATTTTATTGAAATTTCCTCTTAGTAAATATAAAATACACCGGATATACAAAATTTCATCTTTTTATAGGTTATACTGAACCTGGTAGCTGCCAGAAATGGGTTTATTTAAATTCGTATAGTTTTTATTTACCTTTATTTGAAATAAAGACCCAAAATCAAAATATTAAAACTTAATAAATTTTCAAAATGTACGACTTTAACTATTTTTTGTGGTTTAAACAAATTTAATAATATGTATTTAAAATTTTCTTGGATATTATTTCTTTGCTTTTATTTTTCTAACTCCTCTAACGCAGGAGGTTAATCCAATTTGAAACTCATTCCATTTATAAATACGAACAAGAGTATATCACTCTTAGTGCTCCTTTATCAAACAAAATGGTGTATTTAACCTTGCATGCGAAACAACAACTTAAAGATACAAAAAACAAAAATAACTCCAAACCCATTTAAAAAAGCAACAACAAAGATAAACGTCTAACGACCATTCAGCATGTTTCAAGAAGAGCATCATTCACCACCTCATTTATTTCCCTTCAAAAACGAAAAATTCCATCTAAAAAAAAAAAAAAAAAAAAAAAACAACAATAAAACAAAAAACCCAAAAAGCACTTGAAATTGTTCTCATGCCTGCTCAATTTCTAAACAATACATCTACTGGGTTTACATACATATATTTGTATATATATACATACACGCGTATACAATAATAAAATTAGTCAACACACAAATGAAATGTTTTACTCATCTTCGTAGGCGGTAACGCATTCAAACGCAAAAAGTGTATAGTGTATATGGCATCGTAGGCACTTAAAGAAGCGTAATTTTTTTTCTGCACCAGCCCCTTCTGCTTCGCACTTGGGTAGAAGATAATGCTTTTTGAAAATTGCTTCATCAAGGATCTTTCACTTTGTTATCCAAACAATGCGGACGTCTATCTAGGCTGTTGCTTAGAAACATCCGATTAATGAGCACCTATCAACTAGAAAGTGACATTTGCAGAATATCCATATACATATATAAATGGAGGCTGCCAAGGACAACCATATGTCCTGGTAAGCATACATAATACTCTCACTCATGATACAAAAAAAAAAATAAAAAAAGTAAACAGAACATTTAGCCTTGTGGTGACAATCGATAAACACAGTGCTGAAGTCATCATCAGTAGAATAATATCCGGATGTTCTGCTTGTCCTGTTTATTTCAATTATCCTTTTAGAAATTAAATACCGCCTCCAATCCAGTATATACTCGTACTCATACCTACCCTGTCCACCAGTCCATCCAACGAAACAACCAACACCCATTTGGCATTATTTTCCATTTTATTTACAAATAATGAAGACAAATAAGGATATTTATAAATTTAAATCAAATTCACTGAGTATAGCTCTTCTCTCACAAGGTCCTTTTTTCTTTGTATTTGTCTTTATATCCATGCACAGTATATTTGTATGAATTTGTTTGTGTCCTTATTTTATGCCGATTGTATTTCGAAGAAATATATCTATGTATATACCTTCTATACAACATACATATCTGTGGGTTATTTATGTCGCAACAAATGTCGCCAATATGACTCTTTTGATATTAAAAATGCAATTTTTGTGTTGTTTTTGTTGTTGTTGTATCCTTATCACACTTAAATTTGATGGTTGTAAATTATGTTGATGTTAAGCTTCAGTTGCTAGAAGAAGAATGAGAGAGCCGTGTGTAAACAAATTTAACACAGCCGGGAATAAATTTCAATGGATCTTCAATGTTTCAAGAAAAAATATGATAAGGATAATCTTTGGAAAGAGATTGATATCCTTGATTTGATTGAAGTGTGTGTATTTAAGAGGATTTAAATTTAATGTCAAGGTCGTCTGTAAGTGGATGAACTGGATTTTCTTCGAAACAAAAAATAAATAAACGTAATTTTTTGGAAAACATTATATAATTTTGTTTTCTTTAAACAACACAAATTGTTTGTCCTTATAATTGAAATACGAAAAACAATGTAATGCAAGAGTATCTATGCATCACAAAAAAACGAAAAATAAGGGGAAAGAAGAAAAGTTAAAAATTTAAATACTAGTTTTAGGAAATTTATCCGTGCTTTTTGGATTATTGAGTTTAAGGAAATCTATCATTGCTCATTGAGTTATTGAATCACTTACTGAGTGACTCTGACTTTCGAATTTTTAATGAACATTTTTGGAAACTCTCGATAGGAGATTAAGGGTGAATACTTTATGTGCAGAATTTATCATAGGTTAGGTTAGGTAGATGTGGCTGGCGGCGAAGAGACCGACACACTTAGGCCAATTGATGGCCCATTGTGATACCACATGGATCTTGGAGAGCTTTTCCCTACTCGCTGAACCATTTTGAGCTTCTTATAAAGAGTGTAAGATTGCTTATATCAGTATTTGCTAGATCACTCGGATCGTCGTAGTAGAACTCACCCATGTTGAGTCTACGTCTTTGCGATAGAGCAGGACAAGTACATAGAAGGTGGGGAATAGTTTCCTCCTCCTCTTCATCCATGCAGCTTCTGCAGAAATCGTTTGAGTAGACGCCTAGTCGCCTGAAGTGTCTACCTTTAGACAGTGTCCGGTAATGACACCTATAACGGAGCTAATTTGTAATCTGCTTAAGGATATCAAATGTTTGGAGCGCCAGATTTGTTTTGTCGCCAAACTGGTGTTGAGGTGTTTCCACCTCTGGTTTGTTTTCCTTGTAGCATCTTGCTTTAGCAAAAATTTACATGTAGCGATTTGTATACCAATACTTTCCTCGTCAGTTAAGAGTGGTATTGTTGTTCCACTTTTGGCAAGATCATCAGCTTTACAATTTCCTGGAATGTCTCTATGGTCCGGCACCCAGCAAAGGTGAATGTTGAACTGTTTCGCCATCTCAACGAGAAATGATCGACAGTTTTTGGCCGTTATAGAGTTTGTAGAAGGAGAGAGAATTTATCATATTCAGCTGGAATATTTTGGCTTCTAGTTAAAAATCTGTTTTCGTTCCCTTAATCTGTCATTACTGTAGTATGTTTTTATTGTGATTATTTGAAAATAAAACCCAGTTTTTTCCCTTTTTTTACGCATTAACAATAAAATAGTCACTAAAGTTCTATTTTATTAAAAAAAAAAACCATTTGGCGTCATTTTCGTGTTATCATTTTTGTTGTCGAATTTTGTTATTTCCGTGTCAGTTGTTACATATAAATGATATCTAGAAAAACAGTTAAAAATAATAAAAATAAGTGGCACTAGGGTAACTTTCCAATTTGTTCATCATTAAGTGATAGTAGCCCGTGGCGTGATTAGTGCGTAGGACTTCTATGCCTTAGGTTTTGGGTTCAATTCCCTGTCTATGCCACATAAAATAAAAAAAATAAATCTTCTTCGCGGGTTACTGTCTTTTTTGAAAAAATTGACGAATTCTCCAAGAGTATCTCTTGTCATGATAAAGTGTTTCTCACCTTAACTGTTCGGATTCGGTAGAAAATAAAATAAGATAGATGCTTAAATATTTTTTAGTAGTGCCTTAAAATTGATAGAGCTTTGAATATTAAAAACAGAAGTATTTATAAATAATGTAAAATTTTTGAAAATTTTTGTTTTTTTTTCAAAATTTTGAGTTTGAAAATTATTTTTTCCAAGAATATTAATTATAACAATTTGATTTAAAAACTGAATTAAAAAAAGGAATTTCTGGATCTAAGAAAGGTTTAATTTTACATTGTTAAATGTTGCCCTCCCATAAGATTTTTTCTGGTCTCTACCCCACCTACACGCCATATGCCTTTTTCGCATCTTATGTAAAACACATCTGTATATACATTATACATAATATTGCTTTAGTGTCAAAAAAATAAACCAGTAAACAGAATAACCCTAGGGAAACATTATTTTTTTGCAAACATGGTGGTCATTCTAACTGCATGTAAAGTCAAAGCACATTTTTGTATGCCGTCAATATATCGTAGTTTTATTTTCTGTACAAAACAAGGATTAAACAGTGGATGTACACTAGGGCGTATGTGCACTTTTCTTATTTTATTGAATTTTTAAAACATTTTTCTTAATTTTTTTTTGATTTTTAACACAAAACATAAGTAGATCTCCCTATTACACGGAAATTTAAAAACACGGATGCACGAGTTCTTATAATATCCGGAATTGAATCCGTGTATTTCGTGAATCCGTGCATCCGTGTGTCTGTGTTTCCGTGTATCCGAAGATCCGTGTATTTTTAATAATCCAATCATCACTGGAAAGGGCCAAGTTTATGGGATTTTTTTGATAAAAATACGACAGCGACTTGGTAGTCGAATCTGTCAGTGAATTTAAATTTAGAATTATTTAATTTTTTCTTTAAAAATCGATTTTTTTTTTTGGAAATCACCAAAAATAAAAATCTATAATATCCATTATCTCTCAAAATTTTGAGCTTGTTAGCCCACCCCTTGAAAATATAAAAATCAAAAACCATTCCATGTATTAAGAATCCGTGTAATAAGGATCCGTGTATGCTTAATATCCGGATACACGGAGATTAAGCAAATAAATACACGTGTTTTAAGAGAACGGATTTTTATTTGCGTGTAATAATTACACGGAGTCCATGTATCCGTGTTTTTCAAATACACGGACTAAATTGTAGGCTCTAAACATAAGTGTATGTCAATTGAAATAATATTAAAAAATAATATAATAATCTCAGAGATCCTTAGTTCAGATGTTACTTTTTTCTCTCATCATCATTTTCCAATCGTATAATTAAGCCTTTATATTTAATATCGGGTTTCGAAAACATTGTGAAAAAACAATTTTTTTAAACAATAAACAATGCCATGGCCCGGGCAAAAAACAAAAACAAAAACTTCCAATTTAATAATTAGGAATTCTAGTCTTGTATGATGAACTGAACGTAACAAAAAATTGCGTATTGACAAAGGCCCTCACTAGTCAACTGATGAGTCCAAGTGAGATTTGAAATTTTTGTAGGACCCAAAACCGTTATAAGCTATTTTGAATCAATTTTTTTTTTATTTTTATCATTCTCGGCATGATGATTTTTTTTTAAATCATTAAAAAAAATTTTGTCGAAATGTTTAAAATTTTGTACTATTACAGTCGATCATTACTGTGGGAAATGCAATTCTGACTTTAACTTCTTTAAATACGTGTTACTAAAACCTGAAGGATTTTGGAAGAAATTTTACGAAATGAAGCTCCTCTCCATTCCTGCCAATAACACGCAAACATAAATTGTTGTGAGTTTTAAATCACTAGGCCCTGGTTCTTCTCCAGCTATGTATATAGCGCCACCAAATCTATGTATTATTTACATATTTTTTTTTTTTTCATTAACTGGAGGATTTTCAGCTGGTAACATTATGTGTTCGGCTAAGAGGATTAATTTATTTAATTTAAAGTTCTTATGTACGTATGTACATATAATTTATACTATACATGCAAAATGTACTTTATTTATGTAGTATAGAAAATTGAAATCAACGATAAGCGACCTCTAAATATTAATCTAAAAGGCTGAAATTTTAACCAGATTCATCATTTCACTAAACTCAACGATAAAAAGCAATGAAAATCGAAGAAATATAATTTTTTGAATCAGTCTAATGTACATTTATCGCAAGTAAAAATGTTATTGATTTATTAAATTTCCTACATCTATCATTTTTTATTTTATAAAAAAATATCTTCATAAATAAATTAAAACCAGTATCCTTAACTTATTTTCAAATTTCCTCAATTTATCCATTTTAAGTATCTCCTCTTGATAATTATATTTTTCAAACCTTTTTCATTGGAAAAAAAACTTGAAAAATAAAAAAAAGAGTAGCAAAAAGTTTAAGGGTCAATCAATTTCCCATTGAGTCAACTATATATAAACACTCACATTTGAATGAGACTCTTTTCTTTGAAATTCTCTCTATACATATTGTACATATAATTGGTTAGCCATATGGTGCTTCTCCCAAGCCATATGTACACACACACACTAACTATATGTGAATCATTATAAACTTTTTCTATATTATACTTAAATACGCACATATTATTTTCTCATTCATTCGATGACCTGCGGCATTTAATGAAAATAGTTTCACTTTGTTTGATTATCTTTTAATAATAATATATAATAATTCTTTTCCTTTTTGATGTAGGTACATAATATACTATATATACTGTGTCTGCTCATAAACGAATCCTCTTTTATTTTCAATTTAGAAACGAACAAGGTTGTGATAGAAAGTCATGTTCATGGGGAAAGTTGACGAGGGGAGAAATCAAATATGCATGCAAAAAAAAATCAATGATATATTAAAATGGGAGGATACACTGGGGCGTATGAGTGATTTTTTCTTTGTAATGTCTGTAGAAATAAAATCATTCGCAGAAAATTGCATCAGAAAAATGTCGATAAAATTAATATTTTAACAGAATCCTTTTGTATCCAGATAAGATTGTCGCTGGAGATGAGTAGCAAACTTGAAATTTAAGACAAAAGAAGGGTGGAACAAAACGCAGTCTATATAAGCCCAATGACGAGATGTTGTCGTATACGCTTCTCTAGACATCGTTATTTGTTACTAAATCAGCTTCCATATACATTTTTGATTCTTAGCCCCTTACTGAAGCAGAAAATGTCAAAGAAAAAATAATTAAACTTGGATCACGAAAGCAAATCTACTATTATTAATTTTCTTATTTGAAAGAAACACAGATCTGCCTTAATTACTGACACAAAAAAAAAAAGAAATTAATATAATACTAACAATAAGACTAATTTATTCAATAAAATCAATACCTACCTTAAGAAAAAAAAAAAAAAGACAAACATTTTATATTTGTGTGTGTAGGTGGTAACCGAAATTGGGCTTTCTATGAACAAAGGTAGAAAGTAAATTAGGATTATTATATAGGATGAGTCGTGCAAGGAATAAAAATAATAATACAAAAAAAAAACCAACAAATATTTGAAGGTATTCTCTAGTGACACTAACCCTGGGGCGTGCTTTGAATTACTTTTATCCGATTGAGTCTATATACATTAGAATATACCAAACCTATGTACATATACCATTAGACTTTTTGCTTCAAGCGGTGTTTCTATATTCTGTATTTTTTTAAATTCTTATTTTTTTTTGGGAGATACTGTTTAATTTTCTTTTATTTTCTGGATTCCAATTTTAAAGATAGGATATAAAATTGTTTTTATTTTAGTCTTAAATAAAAAAAATATTTAAATTTTCATTTAATTCTAAAACACACCACCTGAAATCAAGTATACAAATAAAATACATAATAATAAAGTAAATTAATTTAATTAAATTTAAAGTAAATTAAAATAACTTTAATTAGACTAATACAAACATTAATATGATAATATACGATTTTAATGAGAACGGTAATATTGACATTTAATGGGGCTTAGTTATTCGGATAAATTTTTTAGACAAATTAGAAAACTAAATATGTATTTGAATTAAATTTAAACCATTTATTAAAATATTATACATCGACAGAATATAAGACAGTTAATAAGACAAATTATGGGGCGCGCCACTATTGTCCAAAATAAGTTTTTTGGTTGCAAAAATCATAAATTTTGAACGCATGAAGATATCGCCACAATTTTTTTGTTTTTCTTAAAAGAAATTTCCAAGGCTATAAAAAGTTATTTTTAAGAAAATTGCTTAATAGGGAGTTTTTTTTTTATTTTAGGCTGAAGTAAGATTTTCTTAAAAAAAAAAAAGAATTAACAGAGAAATGAAAAAAAAGCAAAACTCTAAAAACCGTTTAAATTTTACGAATTTTGTAAAAATAAGTTTGCGGCTATTTGATTGGTCACAGGGTGTTTTAAAATAATATTTTTCACCGCAGTGGATGCATAAAATTAACGATCCAATTTTTGATGTTTTTAGCAATTAATTAAACAATATTTTATTCATAATTTCTTTTTGGTGATCTAAATATATTTTTATTTTTGTTTCGTTGGAAAAAGGATGAAATAAGTGTTTTATTTGTATTCAGAAACATATCTGTAGGCCCAAATTAGTATTTTTTCGTTTTGTGGCTTATGGACACATCTTCAAACTATTAAAGTGACAAATTTTATGTGAAACAGTGTAAAAACAAGTAAACGGACCAAAATTTTAATGAGTGATCAAAAACAATTTTTTTTGTAAAATAAAATAGAATACATAATACGTTTTTTTTAAATTAATTATAAATTTTAATGTTGAGAAAAAAAATTTTTGGTATCACCATCATTTCCAGCATTAATAGGTTTTGGATGGTTTCAAAATACAAAAAGAATTAAGCATTATAATTTTTTTTGTCAAAGTTTATTTTTATTTACCTATTTTTGTTTCAAAAACTCTTTAGTTTAAGAGGAATTTATTCAAAATTGGATGTGGAAGTGGGAGGATTACAAAAATTGAATTTTCAATATAACAATCATTAATTTGTTTACAAGATTGTAAGTGTAAGTGGTTCCTGAGATAAAAAATCGCTCACTCACTCACAAAACATTAAAATTAAATGGAGCATTTCCCGACGCAGCAGACTCTTGTCATTCATTTCGTACAGTGGTAGGTTTTGGAGTACATAAAAGGCAAAAAGGAAAATAGTTTGAGTTTTCCATTTAAGAGCGTGATATCCGCCCATTTTCTCAAAATTGGTATCATTTATATGGAGCACTTCCGTCTTCCGATTGCTGTGAAATGATGAAATTTGCAGAGCAGTAGAGTTTGAAATGGATACAAAAGAACAAAAAAATATTTGAGGTTTTTCTTTCAGGTGGTGTGGTATCCGCCTAATTTCCCAGAATGACGATCAATTGAATGGAGCACTTCTGATTCTTGTAGAATAACTTCTACACTTCTAGCGGACTTGTCTTTCCAAATCTTTATTTTTCAAAAAAAATAAAAATCTTTGCAAAAAGGAGTGAGATCAGAACAAAACATAAATTTTGAAGAGTTCTTCTATTGATGAGGTAACTTCGGTGAAAATTAGTGCGATCTTAAAGTACGCTAAATTCAATTCCTTTATGAAGGTTTAATATCAAATATTTAAAGTAGAGTAATATTGAAATTACTCCAAATTCTGTGGGAAATTTATTGTTATTTAATAATTACTTACTAAAATTCGGTGGCTTTTACTTGGCAGGTTTTTTTTTATTACTCACAATTACAAAAGTTTTGAAAACTTGTACAGTGAAGCAGTGAACAATGTTAGATTAAAATTTTATAAGACAATTGATGGCTGACTTGCAAACTACGTCATTTGATTTTTTATCCAGTTTCTTTATCGTTTTTCTGATATTAAAATTCATTAAAGTTAGACGCGTTGCAGCCGCGATAATTTGATGTTGCACCCGCAAATGCCTTAAAAGTGAATAATTCATTGTTTACATTTGTTTTCCATTTTTATTTTTATTTCTTTAGTTGTAATGTAATGTAATGTAAATGTATGTAATGTAAATATATGTAAAAATAGCACAATAAATGTTTCACAACTAACATATTTTGTATTGTTCATTCTATGATCTTGAAAGGTTAGGCCAATTCTGTTGCACCCTCGATCGCACTTTGAAACGTTTTTTCTGACGATTTTTTATTTCATTTCAGTTTTATAAACGAATCTAGAGAAAATAGGTGAAAATGTAGCCCTTCATGTAATAATTTCATTAAAGTATTTTTTTTTATTTTTTTATAAACATACTTTAAATGCGTCTAAATGTTTCACCCGTAAAAATGGGATCGCCCTAATGTAAAGTTTAATACAAAAAAGTAGGTAAATCAATACTTGCACTAGAGATAAAATAAAAAAAAAAAAAAAACTAGACAATTTTAAGTTTAAAAACATTCTTCATGGTCTTTGCTACAATGTTGCCTTTTATTTTTCCTTTATTCAATTTATATAAGTCTTATAATACAAATCAAGCTTATTGAATATGTTTTGCAAGAACTTAAAACTAAAAGGATAAGAAGAGATAAGAGGTAAATAAGTTTAAGGGAAGAATTTCCTTTTCAACCAAAATTCCAACTTCGCAAGCACTTTAAAACTTTCAAGTAAATTTTCAACAAAGAAAAAGCAACATAAAGGTAAACCCAATTTAAACTACTATTTACACCATATTTTGTATATACATTTTACATATCGATACAAAGGGAAGAATACAAAAAAAATTAAGTTTTTGTAAGATGAGGTATTTTTTTTTAACAACAAACTCTTCTTACATGATATTTTATTTAGAAAATGATCAATAATTTCATCCCAATCTATGTACATAATATATTAAATGGCTTGAACTCAATTTATTTTCTTTTTTTTAGAAAACACTACCAACTTAAACGGGAATTTCATCAAAAATGACATCAGAAATGTATCAGGATTTAACATTTGATCGGACGGGTAAAAGCGGTAAACGCCCAATACGTCCAAAATTGTTAAAGTTAACCGATGTAACGATGCCACATCGAAGTCGAAAGAAAACAAAAGTTAAGGTAAGTTAAGTTCAATATAGAGCTAGTACCTATATACACACTCTTGTACACATATACAAACTTTATAGGTAACTTATATGATGTCAGATGGAAATAAAAGGGCATGAAAAGCTAAAAACTCTGATATTGCTATTTAATATGAGGATATATAAATCCTTAACCTTCAACAAGAAAGGTGTGACTGACGGAATCTCTATATATAGAAATACCTATATTTATGCTATGTGTATCCGATTTATTGCTTTATTTTATAGGTGTTTTTTGAATGAAAGGAAATGTTAATAGAGAACATCAAGACGGTTGAAGGAAATGAAAAGAAGATTAATTTATTAGGCTTTGAGTATGGAAAAGCTTTTACAACACATAGACGCAATGTGAATAATGAACCAAATGTTTGTCTTTTATCCAACAAAATTTTCTTACATCTACTGTGATGTATAGTCAAGAGTTCAGACTTTAAGTGGGAACTTATGTACATAAAATATATATATGTGGTTTTAATTTATTTTGTTCCCTTAAAAATCAAAACCCTAACAAATAAAGTGCACAAATTAGTCCATGTGCATGGTTCTATGTCTGATAGTTTTATTCAATTTTGGAAGTTTTTGAGTACTATCTAAGTTTTGGGAATAAATTGTAGTTAACTCCTGATACATATTTTTCATTCAATAAATATCTCGAGATCAATGATTTAACTCGACAAATTTTGGAGAACTTTTGAATTTTTTGTGTCACCGCGATAGGTAATTCAATAAAAAGAGGAAAAAGAATCCATTTAAAAAGGCTTGAATATTTAAAACTATTAATCGAGTAAAATTTTTATCAAATTTTTTTTCATTTCTTCCAACATTTTTCAAATCAAGAGAGATGAATAATTGTCTTTTTCAGTTTTTGTTTGGTCCTAATTCAAGCGGAAAAAATTGAAAAAAAGAAAACTTTTTGAGAAAATAACTCCGAAAGTAGTAGGATTTCTACTTTCAGAGTTATTTTTGACACTAGGTTAGGTTAGGTTTATGTGGTTGTCAGCAGAACGCTAGACACACTTAGACCAAGGTGTTGGCCTATTGTGATATCACAGAAATCCTACTTTTTGAACCATTTAGTGCTTCTAACGAAATGCGCGAGACTATTAATTTCACGCTTTGCAAGATCACTAGGATCACTATGAATTCTCCTAAGTGGAGCCTACGTCTTTGAGATAGAGCAGGACATGTACAGAGATGGTGAGGAATCGATTCTTCCTCTTCTTCGTCCATACAACTTCTGCGGAAGTTGATAGAGAATACTTCAAGCCTTGTTGCATGCTTGCCTATTAGACAATGTCCAGTAATGACACTAATGACGGAACAAGGATTTTTGAGAATCATCAGGTTTTTGTTGCAGAGATAAATTTAATAAAAAAGAAATGATTGGAAAGATTTAAAATTTATATTAAAAGGTGATGCCATAGCTATAACTTATGGTTTGACAAAAAAAAATAGGATGTAACATTATCCAAAAAGTACATACTATACATATTTAACTATTTACCTAAAAAAACGATTTTTTTTTAAATTTGAGACTCAACTATCTCGAAGTAACCTAGGACATTCCGTTCTCGTAAAATGCAATTTTCAAAATGACAGCAGAAGCACTCTACTTACAGCTTCACCATTTGGACGTGAGATATTATATAGACAAGGTACTTAATATGTATATTGACGGTTAAAGTACAGAATTTCTGCCTTTCTCTATAAATTTTCAGGATAACATTTCCGTCGACACTTTTTTTATTTTTTTGTAAGAACCAAAATTAACAAATCCTGACCATACAAAATTTTGTAAGCCATTAAGAAAAGTAGTGGTCAAAAAAAGTATTTAACAAAATTTGGAAAAATCAATTGTTTGGGGCAGCGCTCTTTTTGCTCCCTCTTTTACAAAATCGATATATTCGTGTGGGAGGTCAAACAAAGTTGATGGGTGGTCAATGATGCTCATTTAATTGGTTAAAAAAAAAAAAAAAAATCGGTCACTTTTGAGGGCCAAGTTAAAACAGCTTAATTAGTGGCACTTTACATAGAATTTTCAATTCATTTACCGAATTTTGTAAAACAGAATAAACATTTATTTTTTTATAATTACATTTTTTTTTTTTCAAAACCAGATACAAGCTTACTCCCATGGTCCTCCCGAATGCGCACGGAACTTTTTTTTTATAAATTTTAGTATTTTAAAAAGTGAAAATAAAATGTATGTATAAACTATAAAGTCGATTCAGACAATCCTTGGATTCACTCAATAATTTTCATACACAAATGTACTCATATAGCAGTCTGAGAGCATAATGCCATCTGTTGGCGGTCCTATTATCAGAGGGACAAAATTCCGTAGTGTTGTCATTTCTTATAATTAATATTTTCTCTTTTTCATACAAAATGGAATTTTCAGTTATCGCCACCATCCACCCCTGAAAGTATGCAGTTTCAAGTTTTCCTGTCGAAATTTCCAATTTTCGTGGCTCCTTAGTGTATTTACCTTATTCAAATCCAACAAAAAAATGGACAGGCATGCGATGCTAATCGAGTTATAATCGTACGAACATCAAATCATTTATTTTTATATATTAAAGATTGTGGAGGTCCCATATTTTTAACACATATTCGTGAGTCTCTACGTGAATTTTACTCTTCTCTAATAATTCCCATCACTCTAATCCAAATCCAACTCAGAGTCGAATAAAATGACGTGGGTTTAAATTTCAGCTTCATCGGAATATGTCGAATTATCTTCCTCAGATTAATGGGCATATGATGTCCAAAGCATTCAATTTAAATTTAAGCAGGTTTTGAATTAAAAAATCATTAAATTATAAGCTAGTTGATAAACTTATGAATTTAAAAAAATTTAAATCGTGAGCTAGTTGGTGACTTATTAATTAAAAAGATTTAAATCATATAAGCTAGTCAGTGACTTATGAATTAAAAACTATTTAATGCACAAGCAAGTGACTGACTTGTGAATTAAAAAAATTTTAAATTAAATAAAAAAAAATAATTAAATAGATAAAATGGATACACAAGTAATTCACATGGAAATGCTTCAAAAATATAATTAAAAAACCAAAGCACATCGGTTTCAAAAAAAAAAAATTGTAAGTATGTATAAACGGTATTCCTCTGATTTTGCTTAAAAAAATTAAATAAAACACAAGGACAACGCAGACCATATCTTCGTCGGGTTTAATGGAAATTCCTTTAGTCCAATTTTCTCCAAACAGCGATAACCCTCATAAAAAGGCCACAAATGTTTACTAAATATCAATACTTAAGTTCTGTTGAAAGCTCTCAAAATTCTTGTGGCGAAATTACTAACAAATGCAAATATCCAAAAAGCAATTTTATTGAATAAGGGTGACATTTCATACATATTTTTACTGAGAATTCCCTAATTCTATTTATAAATAAAAATAATATTTTTTTATTCCCAAAAATATTACAAGGAATTTTTACTTTAATTTCGCAAAATCAACTCAAATTTAAAAATGTGTTGAATTGACCGTACCTTTAAATGACTCGTTCGGTCAGTTAACGGTTTAAACTTCATTAGCATCAGCAGGTACTTTAGCGAGATTTTTTTTTTTGAAAACAAAGAATCTTCTATAAAAAACCTCTTGCCATTCCGAGAATAATAAACAAAAACCCATTTTGAATAAACTCATAGACAACAAGACCTTCACGAATTTCCCATTCAGAGAAATAATAATTTCAAATCATAACCATACCATAACCCTTATCAAACAGACAGCAATGTGGTTAGAAGCTGGTTAGCTGCAGACTCAAAAACCTATTATTTCCATTTTGCCCATTCTCTATACATATACGTATTCACTTTTTTCCTTCTCGTTAGGCCTTTTTTCATCCAGAAATGAGAAAGGAAATTAATTTCACCAAACATAAGATAAGGATCGTACAATAATCATACACCTTTACAAAGGACGATAATACACAACAGCACTCATTCGCATTCTTGCATTCACAGTTTTATATTTTCAGGAAGCTTGCTCTTTTTTTTCGGTTGGTCGCTTCATCTCATCCTTTGACATGCAACAAGCGCGCCCTGATAGTTTAAGGACAAAAGGCAAAAAATCTCTTTAAATAAAAAAAAAAAAAAAGAACAGATAACACATTGTTAAAAAGTTAACGAGACTGTTGCTCCTTCATTTCCCAACCCAACTATCTCTTATCTTTCATTTTTTTTAAAGCAGAGCAAAAAAAAAATTTAATTTCAGAGTAAAAATTACCTTTCCACTTCAGCAGCGTTGCTTTGGCTTCGGCAAGGAAAGCAAACACACGATGCGAAGGACAAACTATTTTCTACGAGCAGCCAGACACTAAGTTCATTTACCTTGTGTAAATGAAAGTTTGTTTTTTATTATTTTTTGTGTCTCCGGCTTTCATGGTTTTTTTATTTAATGTTTTCCTCATAAAAAAACGGGAAAGGATGATGGAGAGTAAAAAAACAGTCTTTGGCTCGGACTCAGTTTCCAATTAAAATATTTATGCTCCCTCCTTCATACTTGCACTTTGTTTGTTAAGCGCTTAAAATTGATTACAACTCAGGCTTTTTTTATCTTTCCAGGCAAAGGATCGCTCACAATCGACAGTGAGGGAACGGATTTACGATGACCCTGCCTATACTGATGATATAAGCCATTTAGCTATCCCTCAACGTCGCAGTAGTGTCTCGGTGGGAGGTAGTTCTGGGGGGAAAGCTGAAGTCCTTGGAGGTTCTTTGGGTAAACGGCCAAAAGCTCCAACAAAACAAGTCAAACAATCAAGTAGTTATGAACAAGATGGTTCGAGTAGCTCGGATAACGTACCACCTGACCTGAGTATTGGAAAACGAGGGCGAAGTCTTGAACGGCCAGAAAAGTCTCCGAAAAAGAGGGATGTCAAACGGGATCGGTCTTCGAAGCAAAAGAGAAACTTGTCACTGGATAACACCCAACCAGGAAGACGATCCTTAGAACGGGGTGAAGCTGCATCAAAAACAGTCAATCTTGACCGGGCCTATCGTGGGTCCAAGGTAAAATCAACAATTGCACCGAAACCAAGTCCAGAGGTAGAAGACTGGCCTGAAATGAGCAACCTCAAGGTCGACGCTGAGGATGCTTTTTCTGTGCGTGGCAAGGAATCAACAAAAATGCAAATCGGACGCAAGTTTCTCAAAGGTGAAATCGGGATCAAAAGTTTTAATTACTATTTACTCAAAGAAGGTCTCAAGACCTCAAAGAAATTTGTTGAAAAGCATAGTAGTTCGTTGACAAGTGGTTTGGGATCGAAAAAGCATATTTCCCGTAGCGAAGAGAACATCTACGAGGAGATATTTTTCAAGGACCGTGCTTCGGATGTTGAAGAACCCCCTTTACAGCATCCCGAGCACACTATTTACCCTGATTGTGAACTGTGCATGCAGCAGTGTACAAAAGAGGACTGTGAATATTGCCTGCAGGATAGCATCAAATCGAAGCAGCAATTTGGGAGTTTGGGACGTAATGACAACCGCAGCTCATTTGCTGGAACAACGGCGTCCAAACAACAGAAACAACATCATCAACAGCAGCAGCACCAGCAACAACAACAAACAGTTCCTGCGGCACATATCCTAGAATTTCAATCGTATAATCCCAACAACCCGGGGGTATATAAAATTGAAACCACCCCCGTTGCCATAACGGGCGAGTACAATCCGATTTTGCAATTTCAACAGCAACCGGAAAGTCACAAACAGGTGCCCCAACAACAGCAGCAGCAGCAACAACATCAACAGCAGCAGCATCATCAGCAGCAGCAACATCTGCCACCACATCATTCGCTTCAGCAAATACGACCGCAATCACATTACCAACAACCAGCCTTGCCACCGATCCCACAGCCCCGTCGAAATTCAAGGATACCACCGGGTGGTACAGGCACCCAGCCTCTGCCCCCATCAATGGCATTTATTATTGGTCCTCCGACCAGCATGGGCCAAATGGGACAAAGGGTAAACAACCCAAAGTCGTCGTCGTCCAGTGACTCGCTGCACCATAAATACAACACGATGGCCAGACTTGAGGCTTCATCGTCTAGTGACCATTACCATCATCAGCCTCCACCGCCCAATTATCGAATTTACCGCTTGGGCGGGCATCTGGGTGGCTCCCAGATCCTTCCAGAACCCTCATACGAGCCCAAAATCTACAAAAGTGACTCAAAGGTTTCCATCATCAGCGAGTACTCGGCAAGGAGCAGTGACAACGCCTCGCATCGTAACTTCCGATGCGGTGAAGTGAGTGACTCCAGTCTGGGTGATTCCATGTTTTCCTATTCAACCCAACAGCGTAGGTATTATGGCAGTTCGGAGAGTTGTCGATTTGCTTTTGAATGTAGACGTTGCAGTTTGGATGGGGAGAAGTGCAGTTTCTCGGATACCTGTCGTTATGAGTGCAGGAATTGTGATTGCTCTTCGAGTTACTTCTCGTCGGATTTTGACGATTTAAATTATGGAAGGAAGAGCAGCAGTAGCCAGAAGTCGAATGAGTACTTTAATGAAAGCAATTTGGATTTGAAGCAGAACAAGTATGCGCAGGACTTTTTCAAGCATGTAAATGATGTGAAACGGAGTATATACCAAGCGGAAATGCAGAGGACAACTACTGCAGCAGCAGCAGATTCGAATCATGGGGGTGCAAATGGTAAACATTCACAACAACAACAGCAGCAGCAGCATCAGTCGGGGAGGTTAGTATTTTTTAGGAATTATTTTGTTTTTTTTTTCATTATACGAGTTTGCTTTTATATCCCAGGTGACTTATACTAATTATATTTAATTTATTTTTTGATTTATGTAAAAATTTTGTACCTTCATTGGAGGTATTTTTTTGAGTACTTTTATTTTGTTGTTGTCTTAAAATATATTTTTGTGATGGAAAATGAATTTATGAAAAACATAGAACTCCGTTGTTGAATACTTTTGGTCTTTTTTTTACATTTTCCCTTAAATTGTCACACGTCTGCAATGCTTAGCCAAAACATTGTTTTGAATTATAAGACCAAGTTTGTGCGACCCAGTCGTCTATTTTGTGTTTTTTTTTAAACAATATCTTTAGGCATCGAAAATTAAAAAAAAATGGTGTGTTTAGAAAAATTAGATATCAGACATTTTTTCACTCAAGAAGTTAGCAAACGAATCCACGATTTTTTTCCTCAGAATTATGACAGAAAAGGTGAGAAATTTTGCTGAGGAATTCTGTTATATAACTGAGATTACTGAGATCTCCATGTTCTCATTTTTTTGAACATGCCTCATGACACACGTCATGTAAATGTCAAATAACCCACTGACAGATGTTATTTGTCACCCTTCAGAACAATGGAAAAATAATGATTTTTTTAAATAATTTTAGTTGGTAGAAGCCCGTGGCGTAGTGGTTCGTGCGTAGGAATGTTACACTGAAAGTCTTGGATTTGATTTTCGGCTAATGCCACCTTAAAACAAACATTTTTAGGCTATGTACTGCCTCTTGCGAAGAATTGGAAAATCCCCCAAGAGTATCTCTTTTCTTAAAAAAGGGAGCTTCTAATATGAGCCGTTTGGATTCAGCAGAAAATTGTAGGTCCCCTCCATTCCTGCCAATAACACGCACGCAGGAATAGTTGAGAGATGAAAGTCACGAGGCCCTGGTTCTAATCGAGATGTCACGACACCCAAATTATATTTTTATGTCTCTTTGGACAATCTACGCAGAACAAAATGTGTTTTTTACAATTTATAAAGTTGGTGACCACTTTAGGATCACTTGCGATGAAACCAATCGGAAATATGTCTTATAGTGAAGTAAGTACTTTATATTTAATCGGCGGAAAAAGAATCAAATTAGCCTTTAAGTTGAACAATTATATTTAAGTTTCATATAATTCAAAGGTGCTTCGCTTTAAAATCTTAAGACTTAGTTTCAATCGCAAATTGCTAAAAATTCTAAACTATACCTTTTTCTCATTTCAGATACCAACAAGGTCGTGGCAGTCCCTTTCGAAATATTAAAGTTCCACCAGCTCCCCCACCTTCGATGTATTCCACTTTGCCTATAGCAAAAGACAGGGTAGCAGCACGTCCCTCAATGAAACACAGTCAACCTGTACCAGCACCAAGAAGCACAATTCAGCAACAGAATTTCTCTTCATTAAGAAAACAATCGAATCAACACCACCATCAACCATCACCACCACCACCAGCTATGACACGTGACTCTGCGGAATATGCTTCGCTGGATCGAATTGTCAATCATCGTTCAAAAAGTGCTACCGCAACAGCAGTAACTTCAGTTTCATCAAGCTCAACCACAGGCGCCATACCTAAGGGCACACCATCGTTATTATCGTCGTCGCATAAAAACCAAAAAGTCATCAACAGTTCTTCCACAAACACTACCACCACCATCACCACCACTACCAATAATAATAATAATAATAACAGCAACAACAATGGTAAAAATCAAAGTCCTCAGCCGAGCCCAAAACTTGTCAAAATCAAAGAGAAGTCAGATCGACAACAAGAAAAACATGACAAACAACAATGTTCGACGGTGGAAAAATCAGCAATGACTACGGAGATGGACAAAAAAATGATTAGCAGCTCTTCAAAAAATTTAGATAGCTCCGAAAACAAACAGAGGAAGAGACAAAAAACACCAAGTCCCGGAACCGCTGGTCCTGGAGAGAGTGTGGTTGGGGGTGTGGGTGTTGGTGGTGGTGGTGGTGGTAGCAGCGGGAGTAGTGTAGCCGGAAGCACTTCAGCGAGACAAAAAGTTACCCAATCAGACATTGCACAATTTCAACAAGCTCCACCGCATTCGCTACCATCACTCGCTCTCACTTCAACTACCACCATCAACACCACCAACACCACGACTAATGACAAGCCAGGCAATAACCCACAATCCCAAAACGACGATAAAGATGCAGTGGCAGGATGCCGTCTAAGGAACATTGAAGCGTCAGGAAAAATAAGTCCGATAGCTGCAAACGCTGCTGCTACTGCTGCTTCTGCCGGAAAACAACGCTCCACCGAACAACTAATTGAAACCGCAAACAATGAGAAGGATTCCAAGGATCCTGATGCTACTGATTCTGCTACTGGTGCTGCTTCTGCTTCTGCTACTGAAGTCAGCACTGATAAAGCCACCAGCAACAATACAAATACCACTACAATAACAACAATAGCATCAGCTACTCTCGATGTCGATGAGGACGATGACGTCTTCTACGATGCACGAAGTGAAGAATCTCTTAGCGTTGGTCCTCGCCGGAGACAAAAAGTAAGTACTACGTACATATATACAAAAGCTATACGGTCTTAGTCTTAGGTTCCCATATTTGCGTGGGCGTGGATAATTAGAAAATTTTAACATCAATTCTTCTTTGCCTTCCCCAAAAAAAAATAAAAAATAAAAGAACTTCTACATCTATGAGGAGAATGAGGAACGAGGTTTAGAAATATCTTTACAGACATTCATATATAGATAGATAAGGCTTGTGTGTCCTTTTATAGTCCCTTGTCGCGTTGCAAAATGGAAAATGGAGAAAAGTAAACTTTGTTTTTTTTTTCGTGGATCGTTTGTATGTATATAGTTTTAGGGAATAAAAAGGTGGCTGTCGGAGAAACTGTCGTTCTTTAAAAAAAAAAGTCGAAAAGAATAAAGAGGAAGTTGAGTAGAAGAAGTTAAGAAAAGAAGGTTATAATGTACCTATAGAGAGTTTGTTAAAAGTTTGAATTCATTATTTTTCGGTTTGGGTTGAGAGAATTCGCATGAAAAGTCTTAAATCTTTTTCCAGACTTTTAATGGAACTTTTTGAAATGTTTAGTTGGTGTCTTTTTTGTTTAAAAAATTGGTACAAAAATTGTTTGGGGTTAGATTTTTTGTTTAAGGTAGTATCAGTGACTATAAAAAGTAAAAAAAAATGTCTTCTATTAATTTATTTTTTTTTTACTTTCTTGCTATATATAGGGCAAATATAAGACTTCGTCCACGCAATGAGCGACAAGCGACTGTGCGATTGAGCGACTCGTCGCTGAGCGACAAATCTGAGCGATGGGTGGTCATTTACTGAACGTCATCGCCGAGCTATTACTTGCGAAAATGCCATCATCAAGTGCGGTTCGTCGTAAATCAAAATTTCTGCGTTATTACTTCGTCGCTCAGCGGTCGACTGAAAAATTAAAACAGATTTGATCGCAGAGCGACGTCGCTCTGTCGCTTAAAATATCACAAGTCGCTCAGGGTTTATGTGGCGTGGCTCAGCAACTCGTCGTTCAATCGCTCAGTGATTCGTCGCTCAATCGCTCAGTCGCTCATTGCGTGGCCGAAGCCTAATGGCTGTTTTACAATGCCGCGTTGGACGTCGCGTTGACAGATGGAAGCCCACACAACTCTGTTAAGGGCCCTCACAATGAGGATAAAAGTGTTTGGATCCTATACAAGATTATTTTAACGAAAACTATAGTTTGGCTGATGGGGCCACCACACTAATTATTATTGAATATGTTGTAGGCCCAAGGGGGCTGTCACAGTACTCTCACTTTAAACGATACTATAGTTGGAGCTCCCAAACTAAATATTGACCTATTGTGGGCTAATTAATAACGTAAGGAGGCCCCCAAATAAAATTTTATATTCTATATGATTATTTTTTGAGTGTACCTATCTATACTTTCAGTTCATTTAAATGAAGGATTTCACACAAAATCTCAGGGCAACAGTATCAGAATAGAAAAGAACAACAACAATATTTTGATTACTGTGAATATTTTCGAAATTTCAGGAGATGTTTGAAACACGAATTATAAAATCTGCATTATTACATTTTTTGTGAACTCAAAGACATAATAGAAATTTCGGAGCAGACTGTTTATGGCTTTAATTACAATTTACACAACGATAAATTTATGTATCGTCGATGTATGGAGCTATTTAATTATTTTTCACTTCCTTCTATATTAATTTTCTTACTCAATTCAAATTCGTAAGTAAATTGAACTTCAAAACTGAAGTTCCAGAATGATAGTTGGACAACAAGAATATCAATTTATTTAATAACCTCGTAAGAAGGCTTATCCCTCAATACGTTCCAATGAATTAAAGCAATTTTTTTTGTTAATGTTTAACTTCGTATATTTAGCTCAGCACTTTCATTTGCATATTTTTACTGCTTTAATATAAATACCCACCCAGTTAAAAGGTTTACTTAACTAAGAGAGATTTCATTTATTTCTGAGAAGAACACAATTTTGCAAAGTATTAAAAGTATCAGGTATAAAAAGCTGGATTTTGAATGCACAAAGTTGAAGGTGTAAGTATACTTTCACTACATACTTAAACAGTAGAAAATTTTAAAAGTAGCATCAAAAGTTTTTATGCTAAATTTTGAAATTAAGTTTTAGTAGTTTGTGAGTAAATAGAAAAAATATAATAAAGTAGGAAAATTGAGCTAGCAAAATTAAATTGTATAATTAGATATTTCGGCAAATCATGTTTTGTTAATTTAAAATTAATTTAATTTTGTAATTTCAAATTTAAATTATAAACAAAAAATTGAAGTTCCTGTTTGAAAAGGATTCAATGCCCTTTTAATAATTTAAAATCGTGCATTAATGCATGCTGTTTCTTCAAATTAATGTATCCCTCGTTAAATGTTAAAAAAAATGGAGAAACCTTATTTATACTTTGCCCACACTCGTGTATACAAAATAATCCGAAAATAGCCTTGGATAATATTAAAAAAAAAAAACCCAAAGCACTACGTTAATATATTTTTATTAAATATGTTAATATTTTACATTAAAAATAAATGAATTAATTATACTTCAAAAGCAGGCGTGTCAAACCGCAACATTCAAAAACCCTACACAACATTTTGAAATTGATAGGTTTTCCAAAACCGAAATCAATATCTAAAAAAAAAAAAAAAAAACACACACATAATATAACATTTCCATCATCAAATTTTATTAAAACTATACATTCGTCTATATTGTATATTGATGCAATAACTTTACAACAGAAATCCCCGCCTATATATATTGTATATGATTACCATACGACCAACATCAGAACACCCGCCTCCGTCCTTCTCAATCATCGCTTGATAAACATCCAAACTAAGTTCTCTCTTTCATAATTCTTTTTTTCCAATTTCCATTTTCAGGATCAATTTCACTGCACCAGCAGCTCAATAACCACTCCATCCTCATCACCTCACAATGCTGCTAGCAATCCTGCTGCATCAGCCACTAACCCCAAAAAGGACCCAATACCAGACAACCAAACTGATGCAGTTCCAGGGCCCATTACAAGCCCACGACTCCACAAATCAACCAAATCCACCATCAGCTGTGATACATGTTGCCAGCTGGAGGATTCTCCCATTCCAACTCCACGAAATCCCTCACCCGTTGGAAGCAGCAATTATATTGTTGCCAGCAACATGAATTCTCCCACGCCACGCAAGGCAAGTGTTGAGTATGCGCTGGGTAAACACATTCCACAAAGCCCCAAATCACCAACCACCCCCACAAAAAGAAACAGTGATGGTGAAAGCTCTCGCAAAAATTCTGCACACAATCCACAGGTCAATGAAACCATCGACAATACAACAACAACAAATGGCAACACAAACAGTGGAGACTTACTCCAAGTGAGCACAGTGAATGCGGAGAATAGCACTAACTCTAACAATGGCTCCCCAACTCACCACGAGACAGCAGCAACAGTCGTCTCTACTGCTGCTACTACTACTAATACTACTACTGCTGCTAATGCTGCTCCACCATCATCACCAACCATCATCACCACTGCTCCAACAACGAAACCAGCAACAGCATCATCACCATCACCAGTTACCATATCGGTAACAACAACTTCTGCAGAGGAGGCTGTTGCTGGCAACAAAGCCAACAGCGAGCTCAGTCGTGATTCGGATATCACAGGTGTCGTAGCGCCACCATTCAAAGCAAACAGGTACGCGTTCTCTGTTAAAATAATTTTAAATCGTAAAAAAAATTTACTTTTTTGGTAGTTTTTTTGTGTAGAAAAAAAAAATTAAGTTAAAGTTAAAATCTGTCTTTCTCGGGCGCCATTTTCTACTTCCGGTTTTTTTTTTTAAGAAGGAGTGGTTGTTCAATTTGATTTGCTTCTTCTCTTTTGCTTTGGCTAGATAATTATAAAAGCCTTTTTTTCAAGCTAGTTCAAGGCTGTGGGAAGTGAAAGGACGACCATCATTGCTGGTGCAAATAGTGTTGCATTACAACCTTGAAATTCAGTGTCACCCTGGCAAAGGGGTTGAAGTTGGGTTATATACCTCTTTGCAAAAGAGAGTGAAATTTTAGTGTTTGTCCAGGAGAATCTTAGATTTCCTTTCATCCTTTTTTTTTGTGTGTGCAAAGCCAATGTGAGAAAAATAAAAATAAATAAAATAATCTTATCCTTGGATTAAAATAAAAAAAGATCAAAACAAACAAAAGTTTCAAATTGACTACCCGTTGAAGGATCATCTATATAAGAGAAAAAAAAATACCTAAATAAAACCCAGTTAAATGGAATACTTCAAGCGTTCCAGCTAATTCAAGGTGAGAGAAAAAGAGTGAATTTACCTTCAACATCCCAACCAACATCAGGAGGCGACCTATCTACTTATATTATACATCCGCACACTGTTTAAGGACATTATTAAGCGGGAATAAAAGCATGTTACTTTTGTGTATACGTACCTAGTATATATAGAAACGTGTAATTCCCCATTCGGCACATGTTCTTGTGTCATAGAGTTTTTTTTTGTATTAAATTCTATTTTTTTTGTTTCTTCGTTTTATTTTTTGTAAAAGCTTTTTAGCGTAAAAAGGACATCGCATCGAATGTGAGTTGTGTTCTAGTTCTATACTTGGTTATATAGGACTTAGGGGATTTATATATATAATTTTTTTTTTTTATTTCAACAACTATAATTTTTTTTTGGGTGAAAAATCTATGTGTGTGTTTTCTAGGAGCAGAATTGATGCCATTTTAGTATTGAGGTACCTACTTTTTAGTACCAAAATGAGGAAGTTGATCAAATGTTGCATGAAATCAGGGGTGGAATCGGCTAAGGTGATTTGTGATAATTGACAGTCACAATAAAGAAATTCGGTCTGCGTAAGGTGATTGTCACATGTGACAATCATATTTTTGCGACTTTTTCTTGTGACAGCTATTTTGGTGTCATTTGCATGTAAAATTGAAAAAATGTTTCAAGAAAATGAGTTTAATGTGGATAATGTGGAAAATGAAAATCACATACATAATAGAAATGTCAGTCAGAAGTTTTGATTGTATTTTATAGGCTTACTTCCCATCAATGATAATTATTTCATTTTTTTTAAATCTTAAAAAGTTTAAAATAATGTGTTCCTAGGTATACTTATATTTATTTTCACTGATTGCTATAGACACTCAATAAAGGGGGGGATACAAAATATTTGCTGACAAAAAAAATCAAATAAAAGATTTATTATAAATATTTTTATTCACCAAATTGAAGTGTGAAGTGAAGGGAAAAGCTAACTTAATTGTTTCATTGCCACATCCATTGTGACCAAAAAGCCGAAGAAAACAAGATTTTAAATCTTATCCATTTTTTAATTAAGGATTTATTACAACTTTCAGTACTTGTCTCTCAAAGTAATGCCAAGTTTTGAATAATTTTTGGTGATCACTTTACACAGAACGAAAATTTGATTTGATCACATTTGATTGTCATAAATGTGACAATCACCAATCACCTTAGCCGATTCCACCCCAGGATTTAAAAAAATGGATTTTTTGTACCTAAGTGAATTATATTTATTTCTTTGTGAATTTTCGGATGCCACGAAATTATGCAATTAGGTCCAAAACTAAAATTTTCGAAATTGGTTGAAATTTTCAACCTTATTTGTTTGGAATTTAAATTAATTTTCAAGGTTAAAATATAACCTAACATATGTAATGATGACTCTAAGATATAGTTTTGGGAAAATAGATGTAAGACAAATGTTGGACATTTTTGAATGTCTTGAATATCATTGTTCAGTTATTAACATATTTTTATGGCGTTCTTTTATAATTAGTTTAGTGTTATAGCAGCCTCGCAGATCAGCAATTTTGAATCCGTGAAAAACTTTAGACCTTTTTTTCGCTAGTATTTTTTTCCAGTCTATACAAAAAGCCATTTTTTATTTTGCTGTTTAATACATAAGTCATTTATTTATTTTTGATTTGATTGAAATCAAAATGTCTTTTTTTAACACTTTATAACAATGGTTTTGTTTTTTTCTTAAAATCTTCCGAAATGCTGAAATAAAACAAAAAAAGATTTATTTTTGGCTATAAGGACCTTAGATTTTATAGGACTTTTTTTTAAATTAATTAAATAATGTATGTACTTGTAATGTAATTTAAGTTATTTTGAGCACAAAATTGAATTCGTTTTGTTGACGGCTAAAATACTTAATTGATTCTTTTTCAAAAATCCGAAGTGTAAAAAAAAATGGAACGTATTCATTTTTAATTTGAATAAATAAGATTTTGTAACATTTAAAGAAGGCTCATCGTTGTTTCAAAGTGGGATATATTCCAATAATGTTTATCTTGTAAAATGCCTGAAATGACCGAAGTTGATAAATATTATAACAAAAGTATATATATCTATTTGTTTTAACAATGATTGCATTTCAAATCAAAAAGAAAAAAATTATTTAAATGAAAATATGAATATATTTGTTTTAAAGGTGGAAAAGCTTTTAAATTAAAGTCATGCCGCTTTTATTTTAAAGTACATAATCCTATTCTTACTTGAATCAATCAGAAAACTTTTTACATCTAAGTGGGTTTTTGTTTTTTCCACAGTGAAGAAAACAGAACTATGGGTTCATGATTTTACCCTTTTGTTGTATATGACTGTTAAATTCGGCGTCTTAAAAAAATAGAAAAAGAGAAGGGTACTACTTATCTTAAATAACAACAATATTTAATCTATAACCTGCAAACTTACAGTTTCCCTAAATTTTTCATTCCTCTCTTGACATTGGAAAAAAATTATTCCACAATGAAAACACGTTATTCTCTTGTATAATGCTATATTTTTACTAACCGTCAGCTGTCAAAAGGTTTTTATTTAGGGTTGCCAACCCTTTACTACATAAATGGTAGCAAATTCAACTCTTGGGAATATTATATTATACAAAACATTTTTTCCACCATAATTTTACGACAGTTATTTAAACATTTGTAATTTGAGTTACAAATCAGAAAAGTTGTGAAATAATGAAAACCCAAAATTGCATACTTTCAGGGGTTGATGGTGGCAATATTATTCCATTTTGTATGCGGAAATGAGAAAATATTGATTCTTGTTTCTATGGAATGACAAACACTACGGAATTGACACAATAGTCTAATTTTGTACCTCACAAAAAAGGGGATCGCTATAGCAGATTTCACCCCATTGGGATCAAAGAGCTTTTATGGAAATATAATAAGCAGGGACCTTAATTCTATTGTTACCTACCAGTTGATAGCTTCCGTCCGAGTTGTTTACTGTTTATGTATAGCTCCGCATAATGATATTGAAAATTATTTCTCCTAGTCAACTTCAAAATCATAGAAGATTAGTGAAAATTCTTAAGACAGAGAAGGAATTCTCTGATGGCGAAATAAAATTTCCCATGTTGGCAAAAAATTAACCCTATAAAAATATTATGTAAATTGGGTAATGTATTATTTATACCTGGAATTAACCGGATCAAGGAAAAAGGAAATGCAAACTTATCCAATCCTGAAACACCAAATCAACCAAAAAACAAAAGTCAGAACTAAAATGGGCCAGTATAGTCAGGATTTCCACTTGAAATCATGAACAATAAGTAGGTACACGAAAAAAGTTTACAAAATTCGATAATTCGTTTTTCACATGAAAACTTTTGATTTTAAATGAAATTGTAAAAAAATTATCCAGGAAATTCATACTAAATTTAAAACAAAAATTAAATTTGCTTCTTTGGTCATTAACATGGGAATGTATGTAGTCAGGGCCAGACCCAGCCAAACTTGCGCCCTGTGCAAGATTTGTAGTAAGCGCCACTTTTTATATTTGCACACATACATACACATGGCAAATGGTAGTACATGTTTTATTGCGCAAGATCAAATTGCATTGGTGTTAGGCAATAACGCCCAAGGAAATAACTCCCAAATCGATTTGGAAATATCGCCCAAAAAAAAAATGGAAATATCGCCGGAATTTATATTTTTCCAAATCTTAAGTTGGAAATATCGTCAAATATTTCCAATGTAAATTGTTTTTGTAAAATTTGGGCGGTATTTATTCAATTTTGGGCGATATTTCCAAAAAAAATTTTAAATTTGGGTGTTCTTTCCTAAATTTTGGGCGATATTTCCAAAGTGAAATTTCAATGTTAAGATAATCTTAAAAAAAAAATCGCGGCGCATAAACAGTGAGGTTTTTCTGGATTTTTTTTTGCGATATTTCCAATTCTGGCAGTTATTTTCATTTGACTTTTAGAATTTTTATTTTGAGAGTTCTTTCCTTAAAAAAAATTAAAAAAATTGGAAATAACGCCCAAATCGAGCAAAAAAAAACAACAACAACTGTTCCGATTTTTTTTGGGCGATATTTCCAAATCGATTTGGGCATTATTGCATAACGCCAATTACATTTTCTTGCTCCTGGTAATGCGCCCCCAGAATTTTGCGCCCTGTGCATTGGCACAATATCTTGCACATATGGTTGGTCCGGCCCTGTATGTAGTTTAAGTAGACATTACAGAAGGTATCTTCATCAGCAGGTATACGCAATTAAGATAAACTAGATACTTTAAAATTCTTGAACAAATCAAAATTCTATACTGAAGAATGCGTCATCTTCTATAAAACAAAATCTGTGTTCCCTTTGCATACTGCCATATTAAATATTTTATACCTCAACAGTAACAATGCCTTAGAGAATATAAAGCTTATATTTATATTTCGTGTCGTCTCTGTCCTTGTGTGTTGAAAAAGTCCTTTAACCAAAATGTTAGCATAACCTTGATAAAACGTTTTGCGTTGTTTTTTTTGTTGTTGTCATTGCTATGAGTTCTGTGTTATATTCATAAAAAATAAATAAACGAAATGAAAGTTAAAAGGAAACATCCATTGGTAGCGATCCAACGAGGAATCAAACTGAATCCTTTTTTTCCTGTCCCTTTATGCTGGCTGGTGCTTGATTATTCTTTTACTACATCAGCTATAGGAAGCAGCCATTTCTTTTTTTCCTCCTCCTCTGGTGATAGAAAAAATATATCTGGGTGAAGGGCTTTAGCCCCCCGGTTATACTATACATATTTAATCCCAATGGCAACGTTTGCATATTTTTTAATTGAGCGCCAAAATTGAAATAAAATCACTTTTGGTTGTCATGCGTTTTTTTTTTTTTTGTGTAGCTCACTGTATACATATTCAAAGGATATGATTTACTTTAAGTGAAAACGACGACTATACGAGGACCGACGCACGGCAAGGGATTTGTAGAGTGAACAAATATTACCACTCTGCAGTTAAAAAATTTAAGTGGTTTGTGTTAATGGTCGACGTCGTTGTCGCCTCATGTTGAAGAGGAGACTGTAAAAATTAAATGAGGACATAACAATTTATAAAGGAGGTATATATGTATGAAGGTGATTTACACAAAATTTTTTTTTTTTTTGTTAATGATTCCATAGAGGTTAGTATGGTAAACGCATAATCGGATATAATGCAAGCGAGGCACTCTTCATGTATACAAATTTATTATTTTAAACCTTTGGTTTGGAGAGATTATATACTTAAAATGTTAATTTTTTTTTTTTTGTTAAACAAAAAAAGCTTTTATTTAAAACTGCCATACCACACTTTGAATGAATAATTTACTTAACACGTATTGGTGTAAGTAATTTTTGTATAATCCATTTTGTTAAAGGTAATACAAAAGTGAGAATTGTTTTGAAAATTTAATTTAAAATAATAATTGCACAATGCCTACTTTAATTGTATATATATTATGTACAGTTCATATATGACACAAACATTATGCAAAATTTTCTTGTATCCTTTGAAATTAAGAAAATCCTTCAGTATATAATAATCTTTTTCACCGAATTGTTAACACAAAAAAATAATTTTTCGCAAACCTTTATCTAAAATTATTATCATTTCAATCGTCTCGCAATATTCATTCCCCAATTTTCTTATTGTTGTTGAATTATCTAGCAAAACAATCACTTTGAAAAAATGTTTTCATGCGGTTTTTCATTTTTCATTTATATTTGTCGCTATATTTTTATTTTGCTAATTTTCATTTGGTCTGTGAATTAACAATCATTTCGCAAAAATTTTCTCGCGCATACTTTAATCGCTTATATTATTAGGTTGGAAATTTATTTATTTGCAAGATTTTAACTTGATAATCGTTTATAATAAAGAGCGAGGTAACATAAAGAGAAATAAGTAAATGCGAGATACAAATAATTTCGAAGTGATATATTATGTGAAATGATGATTTTGCGAAACAATAATATAGAAAAATAAAAACTCTCAGAGAAATATTGCCAAAAACAATTAAATGAAAAATAATTACAGTGAAGAGAGACAAAAAATTGCGAAATGATCATTGCGATATTCAAAAGAGCTGTGTCGATTTTTTTTTTATTTGAATATTTATGTTAATATTTTACTGTAATGTAAATTGTACGTAGATCGAGACAAACTAAATTTCATCCTTACATTTTTTTCCTCAAGACAAATTTTGAAGATGTAGATATAAAAATAAAATTAAAATGAGGACAGTAACGTAGGTAAAAATGTTTGTTTGGATTTTGTATAAATCTACACTGCAATATTAAAATAACAACAAAATCTGTACAAAAAAGGGTTTGCAGCCTTTACAGCGAGTTTATGTTGTCATTCAAAAATCATTTCTATAAAACTTTTTTATATTTTCATGCATTAAAAATGCAGGCACTTCTTGAACCCTTTCCTATTAGCTACGCCACTGACTGAGTGAGTGAGTGAAAACAGGTGTTTTATATAATAATCTACTACCGTAACTTTCTTTCATGTTTTATTTTATGTTTTTTTGGTCATTATTCACATAATACCTTTCAATATTGGAAATGCTTAAACGAAAATATGTTTTTGGTTGATAAAAACCGTGATATTCATGAAACGTCAACATTTTTCTAGCAAAATGCAAAATAATGCTTCGAACATTATTTGTCTTGGAAATATTATGTGGAGTCTTTTGCGTGTACAGTTTGAAAAAAAAGTTTGGATTTTGCAGTTGAACTGCGTTCTCCTCAAGAAAAATCCGAGACAAAATTTGTCCTGGGAAAAAATTTTTATAAGAAATAAAATTTTTCCCGAACTACGTACTATAATAGGTTTAAGACTCTAAAATGTGAAAGTTCTGAAATTTAAGGGTAAAACTTTGAATGTTTCAGCAACGTTGGTAAAATTTCAAAATTTGTTTTATTTTATTAGTTATTCTGGACTTTTTTCAACAGAATTTTTGAACAACAAAATATTGGGTGGCCAGGTTGGCAAGTTATGGATTCGTAGAAGAAAAATGAATTAGAGATTTTGATCAAACTTGATAAATTCAAAAACAGTTGATTTTTGACCAATTTTTAAAGTGAATGAACAAAATCTTAAAATAAAACAAAAATGATGTCCTAACTCAGTGGCGTACAGAGGGGGGGGATAAAGGGGCTCGACACCCTTATTATAACGAAGTATATTTCTATATTTATGTTTTCATTTAAATTTCATTGTTGTTAGATTTTAGCTTTAACAAAATTCTTTAATTTTAATTAAAAAAAAAACTGTACGCATATATGGATATCGTAATGAAATCACTAGTTCAAACCAAATGTAGGTAATTCGTTTGTCATTTTAAATGAATCTCAGCATTCATAGAAACTCAAGAAAAAGTTTTTTTCCAATCAGGCAAAAGTCCCAAAACAATTTCACTCAATTAATTTTTCCGTTGCAAAAATCCCTTTTAACGGAATGAAACCCCATGCAAAACCTGAATAAACTGCACTCCTTAACAGAGTAAACTCTCTTATTATACCTTTTATCTTTTTTCTAATTAAAAAGGTTGGAGAAATATACAAAATAAATAATATAATAAAAATTAGTTAAATATTTTAATTAAATTAAAAATTTAAATTGAATTATGCAATTTCTGAAACAATTAAAAGTCTATTTCTTGCCTAGGTTTTTGCAAACAATATTGTAAAATTTATAGGATTAATTTTACATTTTGTACATCACTTGGATACATTTTGTATGAACCTATAATTTATTTTTCACATGAATTCTTAATACTCAATTTCTATAATAATCATTTTCAATTAAAAAAATCCAAAAGCGAAAACTATAATAAAAAATAATTCACTTATTATTTGTGTTTTTTTTTTTCTTCTTCTTATTTAAAAAAAATGTATTAAATTAAATGGCTCTCATCAGATTCTTGAAAAAGTACATAAAAGAGTGTTTAAATTCCATTTTTTGTTCCTCTTTCTTCCTTGATAAAAAAAACGTTAGAAAAGACAATCGTTAAATCCAAATTAAAAATTTTGTTTTGTTTCAGAATTTGTATTTTGAGCGAAAAAAATTGACTGACAAAATGTCACAACTTTCCACAACTTAAATTTTTTCCTATGTTGCCATACATTAAAAATTGTTGGATGAAAATAATTGAAGAACCGGTTTTCACATTTCACTTTCATATTTTAGTACTCACGTCTAGTTGTAAATTTCTTTAGTATGAAAATTTCATTTACATTCGAACTGAGTACTAGGCTCAATAAATAAAATGAAATTAAACTGACTGAGGTATCAATATTGTAAAATTTAGATAAAGAAGCAAATGTGAAAGGATGTAACCGAAATAAATATAACGGAAACTTCACTTCCGTTTTGCAATTTTTTGTATCCTAATTTGAGAAACGTAATTGAAATTCTTTGTGTACTACCAATAACGTCTGCAGAGCCAGGAAGTTCGTTTTCCACTTTGAGACGGTTAAAAACGTGGCTGAGGGTCACAAAAACTGCCTTAACGGATTAACTTTGTTGAATATTCACAAAGAAATCGATGTAATCCCTGAAGATGTGTGGGATAATCAAAAAAAAAAAGATAATTGAAATAATCTTCACCAAATTCTCTTATCTACATTACCTACTATTTCAAACTTATGGGAATTTTTTTTTCCTGGAAAAACAAAAATTTCCGTGGAAAAATATTTTCAATCACGAATCTCCCAAGAACTTACTTGCATTGACATGATGAAAAGGTTCCTTGGAAAAATTCTTCACGATAGCTTTTTTTGCTCAAAAGTATATTTTCGCAAGATGATACGTGATAGCAAATTTACGAAAATGGAAAAAAAACTTCGGGGAAATCTCTTTCGCGATAGGGCTGATTAAAAAATTAATTAAATTCAATTCATGACTTTTGTTTTTTGTGTTTTTCCCTTTTTCGTTTTCTTGATTTTCATTTTTGTGCTAGTTTTGTTTTAGTGATACATTTCTACCAAAATTGAGATTGAACCCCCCCCCCCCACCCCCACAAAAGAAATTCTGCGTACGCTACTGTTCTAACTAAAAACCAAACAAACTGCTTAAAAAATAACCAAAAAGAAAAAAACTTATTTTTCTTTAAAACGGCTTCTACGGTTTTATCAAAATTTGTCTGTATAGAAACTAATATGATGAAGGCAGTAGCGTAGATAATCACTCGAGGGTCGCGGGTCCCATAAAAATTTATAAAAACAAATAGTTTCGTTTTTGCTTTCGAAAAAAAATTATTTTGAAAAATGTTCACGTGCAACAATTTACACAAATTGTCTAAACATACATTTTTTTTCTGTGTGTAGGTAATAGGTATAATGGTTTTCCCGCAATTTATTATCAAACAGTTTTTTTCAGCATTTTAAGGTTGATTTTTGACTTCCATACGATTTTTTTTTTTTTCAAAAAAACACGTTATTAAGTATAATTTTTTTTATTATAAAAGCCCAATATGTGTTCTAAAAAATATTTAACATTTTTGTACCTTAAAATACATTTAAAATTATTAAAAAAATAGAAAACAAAAAATAAACGAAAATCAAGAAAGTATGAATATTTTATGAAAACGAATTAAAACGAACGAAAAAAGTGTTTGATAATAAATTTCGGGAAAACCGTTATCCACACAGAAAAAAGTTGTATATAGTAGATACAAATTTCTAACTGTTTTTGTTTAAATAAACAAAAAATACCAAAAAACGGTTATAGTTTGGCAAAGTTAGAGCCAGTCAAAGGAAAAAAGAATAAAAATCATAAAAACCGTTTTAAGTCGAAAACGAAACGAAAACGAGAATATTACCTCTTAAGTTTTTCGACTTGAAATGACCGCAAGAACTCGTGGTTTTTCTTCTGAGGCGGTGATTTCGGAATACCCTGTATAAAAATGGTCGTGATGAGAAATAAATTTAAGCATGTTTGGTTAATTGAATATTTTACAAAGATTCACAAAACTGGGTTTTTTATATGTTGGTTATGAAAATTTGTAAAAAAAATTCAAGCTACCAAACAGACCTGTAGGTAGCTATTCCTTTTTTTTTAATTTGCCTCATCTCCAAGAAACACATTTTACTATCATCATTATAGTTTCTTAATTAAAAATTATGCCTGACATTTAAATGAATATGTAGTTCCAAAACCTTTAATCACCAATTGAATTTTTTTAAGTGATAGTTCAATTTCCATCAAAATGTCTGACGAACAAATGAACTTCAAGCATTACTTAAGGTGACCAAATGGAGTTCAAAATTGGAGTAAAACCGACAGTAAGTTTATATTTTTAAATACTTCTGTTTTAAGATGATTTGATGAAAGATGAAAATTGCGTCGATTATTAAATCCGGCAGTGAGAGTAAGAACCATTTTCGTCATGTTCACCTATTTTTGGCGTTTAACAAAGTCGGATATTTTTCGAATATATTATACTTCTTAAAGTCTAATTGGGCTTATTACAATATCCAAGTAAAGTTCTGATTAGTTATTAGTCTGACACAAAAATATTGACACAAGGTCATAAGTTCACAGGAGAAAAAATCACACTTATTGTATTTTGACTTGAGAATGTTCGACTGATGGACTTATAACCCCGTGCCAATTATTTTGTATCCAATAACTAAACAGAACTTTATTCAGACTTTGTGAAACAATCCCTAAGTATTATTGCTTATCAAAATTTTCAAAAAAACATGTTTTTGAATGTTAAAAAAGTCAGTGTTTTTTTTTTTGGAAAATTCGGTATTTCAAAAACAGATTAAAGATCCGTGTGTATCAATGTACCTATTTAAAATTGGTTTTCAATGAACTTTTATGTAAATACCAAATTTGATAAAAATCGGTTGAGCCGTTTCATTACACAAGAATCAAAATCGAAATCACCTTATATTAATAAATATTGAAATGGTTATGCTCAATTATTCAAGAGCATTAAAACTAAATCGCATCAAAACAACACAAAATTCCTATACCTATAGAAAGACCATCAAAAGCTCCTGGCAAAGAAAAGATAAAAATGAAATTTTTAAAATCCAATCATATGTACATTATATCGAAATTTCGTAGAGCTAGCGTGCAAATTGATTTTTATTCCTATATATTGCTGCCATCGCTGGTATATTTATGTAACAACAAAAATGTTGATCACAAAAATATCACCAAAATAAGTCCTTAAGGCAAACGCCATATCATATCACATATAGGCTCCTTTTTTTTATGTGAATTTTAAAATTGAAATATTTTGAATTCTTTCATAGATGCGGCAGCAGCATGACTTGTTGGTATTCCAATTCGTTTGAACTCGTCTCGGGAGCAATGATATTTTTAGAATTTGTTTGAATTTATAACACAAAGACACACATACACACATGATAAATAAAATATGTACGAGAAACTGTTGAATATCATGGGGAGTCTATCATCATACATATTTTCAATAGAGGTCCCTTTTTGGTAACATTCTTTGCCACATATAAAAGGAATATAATATATTGAAACATTGAAAGTAGTGAAACAAAAGATTTCTAGATAAAAAGGTTGAATTTTGAAAAATGTAAATCCTTACAAATTTTGAATAAAATAGGAATGAAATAGGAAATCTTCAGTCTGATCTTTATCTTTAGCCTGAGGGATATTATTACATTTTGAATTTCTCTACAAAATTGCTGCTTCGAACAACCAAGGAGTATCGGTAGGTACATATCTGTTTAATATATGTAAATGTTAACGCATAAGTTTATTAAAGAGAACAAAATACTCCCCTATAGTACCTAGAGCTTCCATTTACTGGAGTTAATTCATGTGTGTTTCCTGAATTTATTTTGTTATCTTTAGGGAAACTTATTTATTTGTACAGATTACAGAATTTATATTACAAAATAATTTGAACAATACGTATTTTTGTCATAAGCCTTAGATTATAATATAAGAGAGGGGATTGAAGGTTTTAGTAATTACAGAGCTTGTGGGTTTTATTTGGACTTATTTTTCTTATATTCTTATTCTACTCGTATATCTCGGAAAAATTAAGTAAATTTATTTTAAACCAAAAATGAAGAATAAAGAATCAAAAGCATAGTTCTAAGAACACATAACGGATTATGTATCCAAATAAAATTGACTTAAAATGTGTAATAATGTGTGTGATCCTAAACTGAATTGGTATTATTCGCTGTAGGACGTTAGAATTATTTTGTTTAAAAGGACCCCCTTAAGTTCCTTAATATACAGCGATCTTTCATATAAGCGCTTCCTATTTTTAAATTTTAATAAAACAAATTGTGTGTGAGATATGAGATATCATCGAAATTTAATGTTCGTTTAAAAGGCCTATCAATGCCATTATGTATGAAATATAACCTCGTTCAAATGTCCGCAGCGTCTTCTCTGGGTGGCGCGCATCCGAAATATCCAATTTTCCTTGACTCAAGCGCAAAAATCAGGCTGAATTTCACCGATGGCATTAGAAATGTTGACTTTGAGGGCGCCTGTAATTTGTGACTTATTTTCATAGACCTGCAACTTCGGAAAACCCCACAAGAAAAAGTCTAACGGGTTCAAATCGCACGATGACGATGGCCAGTTCACATCACCTCCACGTGAGATGACCATGCCCTCGAATCCTCGTGCAGAATTTCCAATATTTCCTTGAAACCACATGTCGTTGGTGTCCATGTCATGCAATTCAGGCCAAAAGAAGTTGGTAATCATCGACGTATAGCGCTCGCCGTTGACAGTGATGGCCTAACGAACGTCGTTCTCAAAGAAATATGGACCGATGACCCCACCAGCCCAAAATCCACGCCAAACAGTGACTTTTTCGGGATGCATTGGACGCTCTTGGATCTCATCTAAGTATCGTCCCAAATTCGACAGTTTTGTTTGTTGACTCACCCATTCATCCAAAAATGGGCCTCATCGCTGAAGATAATTTTTCGATAATAATTAGGGTCAGTTTCCAACTACTCCAGAGCCCATTCAGCGAACATACGTCTTTGTTTATGGTCATTAACCTTCATCTCCATGGGTCAGTTGCAGTGGCGGATCCACGGGGGGGGGGGGGGGTTTCGGGTCCGGACCCCCCCCATGAGCTTTTAAACCAAATATTTTTATATTAATTTATTTATTTATTAAATATTTATTTCTTTTCGACCTAAATTTGGCCTACGTTTAACCTACTTAATTCGAGAAAGCCCATCTTTTTATAAAATTTCTATTAAAAATTTCTTTAAGTGCGTAATGATTAGGTATACCTCCAAAACTTCAAATGAATCTTATATGGAAATAGGGATGTACAAGCTTACATTAGATTGTGACTGCATAATAGTTTTATGAAGGAAACTTAGTTCAAGGGCTTAAGGTATGTTATTGTGCTGCGATGTGCCGTAAATATTTTTAAATACTTCACAAATTTGAAAATTTTTAAGATTAAATTTTTCCGAAGTTAAGTTTTTCTAAAATGGTACAACCGACGAGATAAAAAAATCGCATACTATCTATTTGTAACTTTGCGAAGGAACTTAGCGTGAAATTAGCACCATCATTTTCGATTTTCAAACAAAAAAGTTGTGCTGTAGGTATTGTAATCAACTTGTGTTGTCATGTGCCGTATATATTTTTTTTTTAATTCGCAAATTTTAGGGATAATTTTTTTTCTGCAAAATTACGATTTTCAAAAAATCACAGTTGTGCTGTATTTTGCTCAAAAAATGATTCGCATATTTACAGCTTTTATGACCAAAAATGAATATTGCGAAGCGTGAGGTTAGCACCGCCTTTTACGATTTTCAAAAATAAAGTTGCGCTGTATTGTGCTCAACTTGTGCTGCCATTGTGCCGTAAATATTTTTTTAAATTCGCAAATTTGCAATTTTTTTTTCAAAATTACGATTTTTTAAATAATTATACATCATGCGCTGTTTTAAGCTTAGTTTGTGCTTGCTTGTGTTTTTTTTTCTGAAAATAGAAATTGGCGGTGCTAACTTCACTCACATAAATAATGCAGCACAAATCGCACACAAGTTTTACTTGCCTTTAAGTTTTCTATTTGTAGTTGGACCCCCCCTATGACCAAATCCTGGATCCGCCACTGGTCAGTTGAATTTTGTACGGGTGCAGGCTCGAATTATACGACGCAAAATGTCCGGGGTAATCTGCAAAACTAATGAACTGACTTAAGGTTCCCCCACACCAACGCGAATTTTGGGTGGCGACGACGAAAACAACAATAACAACACGTGGTTGTCAATGAAAACAACACGTTGTTATTATTGTTTTCGTCGTCGCCACCGAAAATTCGCGTTGGTGTGAGGGATCCTTTAAACGGGACTTAAAGTAAAGTTGGAGGACCATCCAAGGAGTATCTAGGCACCTTTTTATTTGGAAAAAAAATTAATAGTAAAATTTAAGCTGATGGCATATTTTTTTATTTTTTCGAATAAAAATTTAATCTTAACATGATTTGTTTGACTGTCACTTTTTTGAGCACGAACAATCTATACCTGGAAAAATATCTAGTTTAAAAATAAAATAGCGGAGATTACATACAAAGAATTCATTTGAAATTGAAAAGTAAGCAATTTCATTTCATAAGAAAATGAACAACAATAGTTGTGTTTGAAAATGACAGTTTATAGCAATTCAAGAATTATTTTTGTATGTATATACATACCTATGCATAGATAATAACAAATAAATATTTTGTTATTTTTTGTACACAATACAAAATAGAAGAGAAATTAATAAAAGGTAAAGAGGAAAAACAATTGCACCATATACTGTAGAATTTTAAAACTGCTCTTTACCAAATTAGGGTAATTGTTTTCCAAAAAAAGGTATATTATCACTTAACAGTTTTACGGATAAAGACACCTGATATACATTATCCATTTTTTATATATATCCAAAAGCACACAACCACCATTAAACTAACCCTATCCTTTCTCTGAAAAATGAATAATTCATCTAAATATAAAAAAAGGAAAACAACCTTCACGATTCGTGCAATTATTGCAAGAAAACAAATAAAATACAACAGCAACATCACAAAACTATAAGCAAAGCAAACAATATTACACATAAATATGCAAAGCTTAACAAAATTCATCTGAGATTTTCTCCCAAAGTCTCCAGGTCCAGATGTAGCCATCAGAGCTATATAGCTAAATCCAAAGCAGAATCATCATTACCATCAGGATCAGGACCTCACATATAGGAGGGAGAGAGAGAGAGAGAGAGTAAAACTGAGAAAAGGATAAAAAGAGGAAATAAGATGCGATGCACAAATCCGTTTCCAGGATTTGATTACAAATTTTCTATCTGATTCCAAAGTGGTGTTGTTGCAACCAAGAAATGGTATGGTATTATATATACGTGCTGTTTGTTCAGTTCTTGGACAGCACAACGACAATAGGTCCTTCTTCCAAACTATATCTTCTTTCTACACCAACCCATTGCTTTCTCTAGAATTCTCCACCAAGGTACGAGTATTCGTCGTACCTTTTCGTAGTTCACATTTCACTGTATAGAGCTATGTTACTATTCCTGGCAATAAAATTCCATTATAGTAATTAGTTTTGCAAGGGAAATTCAGAAAAGTTGCTTTTACAAAATAAAACATTTATTTCTTATCAATTTATCCTCAATTGACAGATGAAATTGTTTCATTAAATGCAGAATATCATGTTGAAGAAAAAAAAAAAAAAACAATTTAATTTCAAGATATTTTGTGTGAAAATATATATTGTTGTTTATACTACGAAAAATACATGGAAGGAGAAAAGGATTTTGAGATTTATGTGCATCCTTGCAGCACTATTCGAGATAAAGAAATTATTGAATTTTGATAAAAACAGGTGGGTTTAGTGTGATTCTATTGAAATAAATTAGTGTAAAACTATGAGAATATCATAAGAATCTTTCTGTATATATGTATTATAACTTGATAAGGATTGTGAGAATTCAATGAAAGCATTTAAATGCCTCCTTTATTGCTAGTTACTAGGTAAGGATTTTTAAATGAAAATAAAACGATATTATTTAGGTAGACACAATGTCCATAGACTTGCCCTTATGATTCGTAAAAAAATTTATTTTAATAAAATCTGACATAACGATGAGAAGAAACAAGTTGGTCCTGCAATTCAGTCTTCCGTCTATATGTGCGTTGGTCTTCAGCTTAAACCACTGAACAAATTTTCTTGAAATTTTTAATTTAAGGTTCTTAGTGATTTCTTATTATGTCAAGAAATTTAAATTTTGGTATCTCTAAAAATAACGAATCCTGTCATACAACTGTTATGAATGAATTGATTTATCTGGAAAACGACTCTAACGATTTAAATTATGGATTTTCGTATAAACAAAAATTTACCAAAGATTTATTAATTTAGATAAAATTAATATTCTTTGTTTCTTTAAAAAACATTACAAACATTATTTGTAAAGATCGAAATATTACAAAGTTGTCATTAATGTCACAGGACCATATTTTGTACTCTTGAATTTTTCTCGGCTTAACCGATTTCGATCATTTTTAAGGACCTCCTCCTTTTAAGTTGAAATAATATTGCAAATTTTTTTATTTGAAAACATGTTGGTGAATTTGTATGTAATTTAGTTCTAAAGTCTAATTTATAAAAAATATAAAAATGTCATACCAATATTTTTTTTTTTAATGTTAAAGAAATTATAGACATACCGCACCCTTATAATTAAAATGACCTTACTAAAAAATTGCAAATCAGAAGTATCAGTTGAATCAATAATTCAGAAGTTTTCGATTCACTCTAATTTTTTTACAAATCTGTTCCAAAATTTTAATACTGAGGTAACAACCCTGGTCATCAACGTCATCCACCAGTGAAAAATCTTGTTGTCCTACACAAACAGATGACTTTGCGAATTGTTAATTTTTCTCTTAAATATTTTTTACCTTCTGTTATTTCCATTCCAGGGTAGCCTTCTTTGTAAACAATTTTCTTTGATGCCTTGGATGAAAAGTTGGATTTCAATTTTTTTTTCAAATTTCACTAATTCCAACAATCAACGGGCAAATTCCATTTAAGTTAATTTTTTTGTAAACCTACAAAGCCGTTTAGAAAATAATTATTTAAAATAAATCACTTGAAATTTTTGTTTAAACAAACTAGTTACTAGGTAGGTACCATATCGATCAAAATAAGCAGCATATAGTTATATATAAAATTCAAAAAAAAATTTTATTTTATATTGATGATGACATAATTTACTAAGCATTTTTTTGTATCCTATTTAATCTCTAAAATCCTATATTTAATTTCTAGGACACTATTTTCAGTTTTAATTTAATATTTTTTTTTTATTCCCCCTTTGCATCACAACATACATAATTCCAAGGCTGAAGTTTTCTCGATTATTATTTTGTTTTCCCTCTCGGTTTATCTAACAATCACACTATATTTCCACCACGGCAACAAATCCAATATAAAGTTAAAAATAAAAAAAAAAAAAAACATAAATAATAATAATCTATCTGCCAGAGAAGCACCAGCACCATGCACATGAGCACATATAGCAAAGTGCAGTCGACCAAACAAATGTCCTTGGCGAGGGATATAAAGTGATTTTTTCCACTTATTCCACTTAGTCGCCGGAATAAAAGCAACTTTTTTACAACTTTGATATACAACAATTTACACATATGTGTTAGTAGTTTTGTATGGAATTTAAGTATGTGTGTGTGATTTTAGATGCATGTGCTGTGCATGTGTCAAGGCGCACAAAAAACACTCTTCTCTGCTTCCTTATCCTTATAAAGTTTCAGGTGGTGTGCTTTGTAGCATATCCTTCCGCTGGCACACCCTATATTTGCCTTTCTTTTTTTTTTCTGTGTTGTGCTTCCGTTTCCCATATATACATATCTACTTTAGAAAGCAACCTTGCGACAATGATTTTGAACCTCAAAACCTCATCGGAGTGTGTATGTGTGTGTGTGTGTGTGTCAGTCTGTGTGCAAACTTAGTTTGCATCCGTAAGGTGGGCTGCATTAATTATTATTGGGGTAATTGTTTGCAACCACCAGCATGGCCATAATGCTGCACTTTTTGCTGAAGGTACTTGCTATACCTATACCTACCTGCTGGCTTGTTTGTCTGTTCTTTCCTCTTTAGGCCAGAAGCTATCCAAAAATGAATTATTATTCTAGAAGGCGGATAGTTTCTTGACTTTTTTTTATTTTTTTGTGTGGTGATGATACCTACCCAGGTTTTGCAAGGATTTTTTTTTCTTCTTTCAAATTTCTTCATCCCTTAAGTTGCATGTGGGTGACTGAACAATTTGTTTGGATTTAAGTGTTTTGCCACAGCACAGCAGTTGGAGTTTTAGCTACATTCACTAGTAGCAGCAGCAGCAGCAGCAGCTTGGTACTTGGTGCTTCTCCCCATCATGGCTTAATTACATAAGACTTTAATTGTTCTGTGGGGATGTGTGGAACCATATAAAATGTGAATAAGAAGGGGATAACCTTTAAAGCATTTGCATGTGAAAATTCCTACCCTTTATATTTGTGGAAATGAATAAAATTTGTGCTAATGGCATCCCACATCAGACACAACCCCCTTATATCATTGCTTCGCAATTATTGCCTTGCTCTGTACGTACAATGTACATACAAAATATGCCAATGCACAGAAAGAAACAAATTGATTTTTACGTTAACTTTACGTTGGTAACCTAATTACCTGGTGTTTTATATCTTTTCAGAGAACAAGAGGTGTGTTTTCGTTTAAATGAATTTTAAATAAGCACTCGCACATGAGTTGAGAGAGAGAAAGATAGTCAAACAGAAGTTTTGGCCTTTTCATTATTTCATTAGTTAGTTTCTGGGATGGTTTATTTTTTTCATTTTCTTAAAATAATCGGGTCAGTCATTTGCATAGAGGGTTTTAATTTGAATGCTTCTTTTTTTCTTGCGCGGGTTTAGATATTTTTGTATCATTCCGAAATGGCAGAGAAAAACTGATATGAGGGATTTTAAAGTACGTTATTATGTACATAACTCTTTCAAACTCAGACTTGTATATCTTTTTTAAATATCGATCTTTTTTGTTCCAGACCTTGGGTTAGTTTTTGCAACTATCTACTTAAAATCTAATGTCAAACTTTTTTCCAATAAAAAAAATTTTATACGAGAGGTTTTGTGTAAATCTTAAACTAACCAAAAAAAGTTTTTTTTTTTTTTTTTTTTTAAGAAAATGCTTAACAGGGTGTTTCTAAATCATAGGCTGAAGTAGGATTTTCTTGACAAAGGAATTAACTGGGGAGAAAGGAATTAAAGCAAAACTTTAAAAACAGTTACAGTAAAACACTTTTTTCATCCCCGAGTATTTGTCGACCAATTCCCTTTATAACACTCCGCTTAAGCGAAACTCGCTTAAGTGAAAAACCCGGATACCTGAAACATATTTTCAGTTAAATTTAATATTTTTCATAGAAAAAAAAATATCTTAACTGAAAAAAAAAAATTTAATAGAACAGAACAAAAAATTTGCTGAACGCTTTTACTTCTTTTTTTATTTTTCACCTCCATAAAATTTTCATCACGAAAATGACATTTGAATTTCTGATATGTCAGAACCCTTTTTGGAATTTTTAAATCCGCTTACGTGCAAATTTTTTTTTCACTTATCCGGACTCCGCTTAAGTGAAATTTTTTTTTCACTTAAGCGGGGTTCGTTTAAGTGAAAAACCCGCTTAAGTGAAAGAAAGACTGTGACATTTTGCAGTTCCTCTTAAGCGGGTTTTACTGTAATATTTTGAGATTTTTGTAAAATAAATCAACGGCAAAATAAAATTGTTTACAGCAGTGGATGGAAAAAATTTAACGAACCAATTTTTGATGTTTTTGTAGCAAATATATCAAAAATATTTTTTTTTTTTCAAGAAGTTTTTTTTTTTAATAATACAAATTTTATGTACCTACCTATAACTGAAATACATCAGACAAGTATAGAAGACTTAGCACTATTTTATTTGGACTTGTACTTGAATTATTGATTCAAAATAGCTTTTAACGCCCTATAGTCCTACGGGCGTTTCGTCCCGGTGATCTTCCTCTTTTTTTTTTTGTCATTTTGTGGCTAATCGATATATTTTCTAAACTGATTCAGTGACGAATTTTAGGCGTGTTCCTTTGGGCTGCAGCATCTACTGCCAAGTATTTCTGGCTGCTTTCAACTATCTTCTACTCTATGGTCAAAGTAGTAACGAAATGAATCCACGCAAGAAAGCGACACCTTCAGTAGAAGAAATTATATAGTAAATTATTGTTGTTGATGTTTTCTATAGTTTTAAATAAAATACAAATACAAATAACAAAGCTTTGGTCTACATTGACGTTAGATTTTCTTTTGGCAACAATTAAAGCGTTCCATTCGTCATCTACTACGAAGTACTAAAAAGTACTTCGCAAGGCCCAAACGAACACACCTTTTATTTGAAACAGTGTAGGAAAAAAGTAAACGCAACAAAATTTAAATAAATAATTAAAAAAATTTTTTTTATAAAATATATATAACGTCTTTTCAATTAATTTTATAGATTTTATTTGTTAGAAAACAAAATCATTGGCATATTTATAATTTTTCAACATTGCCAACCCATTGTACATTGCTCATAACCTCTTCTTTTAGGGTAGCGATCAGGGCTATCAGGTTTGAAAAATCGGAATCGCCAAATGTAAAGTCTAAGCGCCAAAAAATTGCCAAATTTCATTATCTTCCACCCAATAAATCATCAAATTTAAAAATGAAATAAAATTTCACAATTTTTAGTATCTACATAAAAAACCATTCTTAAAAACAAAAAACAAAAGAAGACAATTCAAAAACTTAAAAATAAAAGAAAACAATACGCTTTTGTTTACCAAGTCTTCCTCAATAAATTCCATGCATGCGTGTCAATTGTTGCCATTGGATCTTTTTCATATACAAAATAAAATCGTCAAAAACTTAAAATATATCGCCTTTTTGGTGGTACATCGCCAAATCGATTTTCGTGTCGCCAAATGAAATTTCAAATCGGCTGTTTGGCGATAAATCGCACAATCTGACAACCCTGGTAGCGATACAAAATTAATACTTCCTGCTCCCTGTTTTGTTGGACCATAAAATAATAATCCATACATATGGGAGAAGAAATGTTCAAGTTAACCTATATGTCTCTTCGAATAATTGGTAACGAAATTTATATATTTTTTAAAGATTCTAAGTCGTGTAGAAACGCTGATATAAATTACGCCAAATTTTATTTATATGCCTTACACCTTGAAAACCAAAATAATACTAAGTGCAACCTGCTTCACATTTTGTGATATACCGCCCATATTTTTTTATACAGATTGACAGATCTATTAAGGGAAATAATTAACTAAATATCTAATTTGTACCTAATTTGAAGAAAATTCGGAGAAAATTCTTCAATCCAGTTATGATGATAAAAACCACTCGCTTTATAAACCAAATACATTTTTCAAAATCAAACTCTTACAACGCTTTCGGATTCATATAAAGAACATTTACTCGTGTTCTATTCAGATCTGATGGAAGCTTGGAAACTTGTCCTACGCTGAAATATTTGTTTTTATTTTATTTTTATTTACTTTATAATTAAAATTAATAGTGCGGGTATATAGAAGTCCGAAAAATTATAGGTCGGATATTTTTTGAGAAAAGTGTTTAACTGATTTTATTATAATTTTGCAATCTGGAGCTTTCAAATAATATTGCATTTCAAAATTTTGAAATTAATTTTTTTTTAAACAAAACTAAAATCATACAAAAAATCAATTTTTTCGTAATTTTAAATTTTTTAATATTTTATTCGTTAAAATGTAACTTCATTATATGTAGTTGTTAACCACAGGAACAAGCTTGTGTAATCCAGGATAGGGGCGTTTTTTTTCAAATATTTTTTAAGATAGGTAATTATTTGGCAATTTCTTGTCTTGGTATTAAATTATTTCGCATTTAATTGCTTGGTAAGTTTTTACTTTACGATAACATACATAAGTTTCGCAAAATCATCATTTCGTATAGGTATTATATGTATATTTAGCATCCAAATGTTTGTCTTACATTTCATTATTTCGCATTATATTATTACTTCGTAAATTGTTATTTCTCATTAGTGAATACTTTCTTACTTATTAGTTTTAAAATTTGTTTATTTTGCAGAATTGTGTATTTAGCTTTAGAATTTTTGCATTTTGTTTAAAATTTATTTTCAGGTACCTACCTAAAGCACTATGTATTTTCTTTAAAGATAGATTAAATGAAAACCAAATTTAATTATCCAATAAATTTGTTGAAGAAATCTATATTTTAATTTTAAAACAAAATTATTCCATTTTGCCAAATTCCATAAGTAGCTAGACAACGAAATGGGAGGCCAACAAAATGGTAAGATAACACAATGGCCAGTTGATGACACGGCAAAAACGAAAACGAGAATAAACAAAATAAAATCTTGCAAAATATACAAAATTGAAAATTTTTTCCAAATGACCGGTTTTCGAATTGCGAGTTAAAACGAAAGACCAAACAAATATTGCGAATCAATTAGAATTTATTTTTATAAGATTTTTGAACCGATTTTCGTCCAAAATAATTTATTTTTTTTATTTTTTATGAATCATTTTTTTATAATGATTAAAGCCGCTTGAAATAATAAAGTCTGCCCTGTCGTTATAATTAAAACACAAACCGATACTTTATCTTTTAATTAAACATCCTTCATAAATTAAATTTTAATAATTTTTCTTCCCTTTCAAAAATCCTTTCAATGATATTTCAATAAAACAGAAAAAATACTTGAAACTTCAATTAAGTACAAAAAATTCGAATGATGAATACTTATTTTTTTTTACCGCATTTAACCCTTTTTGAACTTAAAATTATTTCTCTTTTCATGCGTCCCAACTAAATGACATCTATATTATGGTCATTTGCACTGCAACATTGACCCTCCATCATCCTCATTTGTATGTATATCTAGCCCGCCTCTACTGTGTCTATATATAATATAAAACCCGTTTGAAGTGTGTGTGTTTGAATATAATTTCTCTTCAGCTTTTCAATTAAACTCAATTGGCAGGGAAGCCACTTTGTTTTCAGCTTAATGAGTCAAGCTGTGTTGAGTGCAATGCATTTATATACCTAAAGACCCGATCAAAACTAAAACTAAAACTAAACCCGTCCGTTCATTTAAAATGGAAAATCATTTTCAAATGAAAATTTATGCTATTGCAGCATTAAAATACAGATAACTCATTGTTCCACTTAATTAGATGTGCACTATGTGCATTCTCTGTCCCTAAACTTCTAAACTTGTATAGGTACTATATACGATTTAAGTTATAGAAGCTTTTTTTAATTGGCTAAAATATTTTAGCTACTCTTTTAAATTAAATGGGAAAACAATCGGTTTTGGTTTGTTAGATCTGCAATATATGATTAGATAATTACTGAAACTGCTGCTATTTCTGGCTGCAACATATATTTGGTTATAATATTGTTTTCAAATAATGCAAAACAGTTTATCTATATGTGATGGAATATTATGTTTGAGGTTCCACCGCACCGCCCACTTGCGGATCTCTGTGACTAATGTTAAATTGGTTTGTGTAGGTGGTTGGCATATTATACGACGCGGTAGCGGGCGGCAAAATACTAACATAGAAATATTTATGTTTTTTCAAGTAATTAAATCAACTAATGATGAAATATGATCACTGGACAAAATGTGCGTTGCTCAAATATGCCAGAAATAAATTAAAAAAAAAATATTTAAATTTTATTCGAAACGAATATTTGCATTTGGTTTTAATGTGGAAATCATGTTTATTTTTAAAGTACATACATATTATATGAATGTGCCGTATTTGCATTGCAATATCTATTTGTGCCAGCTTTAATGGTTTAGAGGACCAATTATTTTATCCTTTATGATATAAAATATACCAAAGCATGAAGTTCTGTATTTAAAAAAAAAACCGCAATGTTTGCATAAAAACACGAAGATAAAAACCATCATCACCTGGTGCCATACAAATAACTTCTCCATATTGTATCGAAAGTTGTAGTTCTCATAACCTTATCAAAAAAAGTTGATATAGTCCAGTCGTTATGTAGAAAAAATATTAATTGTATACAACATCATGTCACCATCTTGAATTTTCTAAAAAATTTACTTAAAATAAAAAAAAATAATAAAAAAAAACTTTTTATAATTTTCATATAAAAAAACAACGGCAACACTTACAATGTCATATTATATTTTTTTTTAAATACAGAAATCCAATTCTGTTTTTAAGTCAAATTATTTAAATAAATAATTTTTGAAAAAATAATTTTCGAACTCAAAATTAAAAAAAAATATAAAAAAAAAATGTTTTACTATTTTTTTCAAAATTTTATTTTGTTGAGTAGTATGTCTGTTTTTAGTACCTATTTGATGCTGTTATCAATTCTTAGTCAATCGCTAAAAACCAGATGCTAAAATGTCTCATAATTTTTGAAAATTGAAAATAACCAAATTTAATTTAATACTTTTTTAGTAGAAATAGGATTTTAGAGCCATTCAAACCAAGTATTGAAGCTGAGTTTATGGAAAGGTACTTATACAGTATTCCTTCACAATTCATTAGAGGGGGTTATAAGAAGCATATTTGCATATGCATTTTTCGGAAAAATCGAGGTGAAACTCATTTTCTATAAAAAAAAATACTTAAAATAGAAAAAAAAAACATTTAAAAAAACACAGCAACACTTACAATATAATATTATATCTTTTTTTAATGCTAGAAATCCATTTAACAATTCAGTTTTTAAATGAAATTAATTAAGTGTACCTATACATTTTGGAAAGCTATTTTTCAAACTCAAAAAAATGTACAACAAATTTTTTCAAAAACACTTTATTATTAAGTATTATTTTTGTTTTTAGTATTCAATGTTTTGAATCAATTTTTAGTTAAGCCAGAATGCTTAAATTTCTTCATCCAACAAACATTGATATTCTAACCCCAATCGAAATTCATGACAATTATACAATCAAGTGCACTTAAAGTGAAGTAAAAATTCCTTTCTCTGTTACCTGGCATCTATTTTATTGATTGTTTTATCCCAAAGATTCTTTATTGCTCATAATGTTAAACACCCAATATAATTTTAAAAGATCCATATATACATTAAATGTTGTTTATTGTTACACATCTTGTCCTAAGGATATGTGTTTGTATATTTTGTAGAATTATTGTACATGTTACATTTTTATGAACACCTTGACAATAAAAGATAAAAAAAAAACACCTTTCTAGCCCACACACATAAGACACAAATAATAATATAAAAAGTATTTACCGGGAACTTGACAACAAAAATGTCTTCCAAGTTCCAATTCTGTCAACGCTGCCGGTTTGGCAAAATGGTGAATAAGAATTTTTCATTTATTTATGGTGTTTTTTTTTTTCTCAAGGCAGACAACAACTAACACGATATAGGTTGGTTACCTGCTCGTATAGATGTTGTTCTCTGGTATTTCTTGACTTTCCGATTGTATAATAATTTCTTCTATACTCTACTTCTACCAACTTTATATATATATTGCTCTAGCACTAGATACAGGCAGAAAAATGATTGGTTCAAAACAACGAAAAACTCGGTTATTCGAGTGAACTCGATTAAACAAAATTATTTAAATCTACACAGTACACACTGATTAGGTTAAAGTGTACTTAATTTCATTAAACTACTTCTGGGTTAGTTTGTTCGGTTTCAATAACCAATTAAGTTAGTTAATGAAACATGTTAAATCGCTCATAGTAACCAATCTAATCAGAGATGTGTAAAATTAACTAAATATATAGCTTTTAACGGCCTTTAAGTCCTACAAAAATTGGCGTTTCGTCCCGGCGATCTGACTAGTACTAAGTCTTCTACTTGGCTGATGTATTTCAGTAGTATATTATATAGAATTTGTATTATTAAAAAAAAACCTTCTTAACTAAATATAATTATTTTATCTAAGCAAGTAACTCGTTTAACATAAACGATTGTCAAAATTGCGAATCCTAAATCAAGTTTCTCTATTAATATAACCTTTCTAGGTTTCTATTATAAACAATTTATTTTAATCAAATAGACTACGTTAGAATTAACATAGTGAACTAAACTATTTAATTTTAGCCATTGACTATGTAATATTCAACACATTTGTTGTTTGCCCACCGAAAAACGCTATCGGTTAATAATTATTTTTCTGCGTGTAGATATTATAGGTATGGTTCTCCATCAGTAAAATACTTTTTATAGCTATAGACACAAGTAGAGTTTATTGTTGGAAATACTATACTTGGTAAAATAAAAACTTATATTGTTTATCGTAGGTACAAACATGTTCAAATAAACGGAAAGTGTGCTTAAGAAATAAAAACAAGAATAAAAGTATAAGTGCCGCATGCACGACAATATAAACTGAACTTTAATTTAACCTGAGTGTATAACTGCAGAATCAATTCTAAATAAAAATTTTCTCAAGTCACGAAGATGGTTATTGTTGGAATTGCAATGAATTTGTTCTAATAAATTATGCCAGAATAGTATCTGGCGCTGACTTGGATCTAATAAAAATATGGAGAGTCTGGCAAGTAAAGATAAAGGTTTTACACGTGGAATCAATTTATTATACAGTTTCAATTGGATTTTAAAAATGTTATTACATTATTTCTATGTTATCTAGCTTTTATAAGAGAAAACATTTGTTTTTGTTTTCATAAGTTTAATTATGATTATTTAATGGGTTTAATATAGTCTAAGTCAAATTTCACTTAAAGCCTAGTACACTGCTGTTGCGAAACGAAAAATTTCTACAAAAATCAAAGGTTTTAAGGTGGAATGTATAAGATTCGAAATATAAAAACTATTATACATTCCTACTTGACATTATTTGTAACTGGAAGGATTTGGCAACGTAAGACTTTCAACCACTTTTTAAAAATGACTTTGGTTTTTTATTTCATAAAATAAATGTTGTAGACATTGAGAATCAAATGGAAAAGTCCACCGAAAACAAGGCAATAATTTTATGCCATGTATACGCAGGATTTCGATCAGAAGGACAAACTATTCCAAAAAAAAAAAATGCATGAACTTGCTCTTATTTTTACACTGTGGTTCTAAGTTTTCAATTTTATAAAAATACATATTCATCTGATTTTAAAAGAAATAAATTAATTTTTTCATATACATTATGTAGCCGTACAAAATTAGCATAGAACTTACAATTTTAACCGGAAAATTGTTAAAAATCAATAAAAATAAATTGATCAACTTATGAAATTGTTTGGACAACATTATCCAATAAAAATTAAGTATTTATCTATGCAAAGTTAAAAAACAAATTTAAAAAAATTATTAATCCACTTTTTTAAATATCGAATTTAAAAAAAAATAATTTTCAATTTTTTTTTTAATCCATAATAATATTTTTTTTTTAATTTTGGTAGATATGCAATATTATTCAAACTTATCAGAAGCTCTTGCATACATTTAATCTGTTGAACCGATAATGAGATAGTCGAATTAATAAAAAAAATGGTTCTATGAAAGGTACTATTAATAACGATTTAATATAAAAATGTTTTTTTGTGTAAAATGTTTTATCGTATTAATATCAGTACAGACACAGAAATTTAAATCGAAATCGTAAAAGCCATTCTTGAGAAAAATAAGATTTTCTTAAATGGTTTTTAACAGTTACTGGTTATTTTTGGTTTGATAAAAATCCAACAATTTGTTTTCGAATAATTAAAAAAATACTTTGAAACTGTATTTCAAAATTAAAAAAAAAAATATTTTTGAAAATTTTTAAAAATACATACCTACTTTTAATTTTTTTTTAAATATTCTCCATAAAAAATCGGTTGAAATGCTTTTGAGAAAATGTATCGAGAAGTGCCATTTACAGACATTTTCGGTTTTTTTTTTAACAAAAACCTATATTTAAAAAAAATTACTGATTTTTTTTTAAATGTTGTTGGCACGTTTTTGAGAAACAAGAGATTTTCATTAATTGCTAAAAAAAAATTGTATGGCAGCTACCGTTGTTTTTGCTCCTAAAAAAAATAAAAATGTGCCAAAGGTATGCCAAAAAAGTTTAAAGAAATTGACGGATAGAGGGACACAATTTCGAGATCCACTTGTGTTGCCATCCCTATCATTTTAATATCAAGTTTGATAAAAATCTCGAGATTGAATTTTTGTACGAATCCAAAACATACCGTACCCACATATATATCGTAAGTATACAATCGATTAATTTGATTCAACGATAAACTAAAATAACTCACCGGAACTAAGTCGAATTGTTCTTACTTATAGTAAGGTATTTACATATTCTAACATACAAGTTACAAATTTGGCTAGCAAAAATTACCTCGCGTTGTTACATAACCTCAAAATTTGTTTTAAAGTTTTAATATTATTTTCGTATTTTTTTTTAAAGAGTCGTTAAAAGGCAAATAAGGTTAAGATAAAAATAACCATTAGGCTTGACGAAGGTAAACGTTCATTAAAAAAAATTTAAAATTCAATATTTGAGTTAATAGTATTTAAAATAAAATATATGTACATTTATATAGCTATAATGTCTATATTATAAGAAAATAGATGCTTAAATATACATACATTCATAGGTATGTATATAGTTTTACAAATATTTTTCTAAGTAAGCTATACACATTGATATAGATATATTTAGAATATATTGGCCATTTTGTTTTCCTAATTTAATCCATATTTTGTTTGGATAGAAATCTAAAAATATTATTGAATCCCTCATCGAGAAAAATAACCTTTTATTTTGTCAAATAAACTTTTGAGAACCACAAGATAAGTTTGGTCAAAAAAAAAGGATGGATATAAATCGAAGTTTATAAACATACATACATTTATTCAAAGAGGCAAAGATGCCTTGCTCGTCCTTGAAAATATAACTTCGTCGTCGTTTTTTTCTGAGAAACACCTTTTTTATTTATTGAATTTAATTTTTTATTTTTTTTTCCTCAAAACTTCTTAGGCAAATATTTACATCAATATAATATATTCTTTCTAATGATTTATTGTCCACAAAAGGACGTTATTTATCAAAACACCTACATATAGCACTTTCTAAATAAAAAAAAATAGGAAGGCATGCACACATGTAGGTATAGGTATATGCACAAACAAATACCTGCAAAAGTTATAAAATAGGGTTTATAATCTTTGATATTATGAAGCCTCATAAGTTTACATATAACTTACAAACCTACGTAAAATAAATTTTCTGAAATTGTTGTTTTTGTAAAAAAAAAAAAAGAAGCTAAGTGGTATGGATAAAGGAAATCACCTTGATCAAAAATAAAGTCGAAAAATTAAATTATAAAAATCAATAAACATACCTACATACATAGGAAAAGTGGGTGGAATTTGTATGTTGTTTGTCCTTGAAAATAAATGTTTGTTTGATTTGATTTATGATTTAATATTAAATCATTTTATTTCTTGATTCTTTTCCACTTATTTATTTTTTTTTTTTTTTTGAAAAAAAAAACTTTTAGCTTGCATTAAAAAAAAAAAGAGAAAACTTTTTCCTCTTGACCAAAAGATATGACAAATGCGATATCTTTTACAAACAGTTTTTTTTTTACATTTTACAATTTATATTTAAAAGCCTCAAGGGGCTATTTGCCAAAAGAATCCTTAAATGCTTCGATATGATACCTACGTTCGCGTGGCGTCTGACATAACTTTAAAGAAATGTCTCTGTCTAACAAAGCAGAAGAAAATTTAAATTTCGGCAACGGGGTTTAATTTAACTCAAAACGTCTATCATCCTTATTTTCAGTTTTCTGACACTTTGTCTCGTTTATTTATGCTATAGAATTTTCGTAATTAGAGTCTTCAAGAGCATATAGATTCGCAGCTATGTGTATAACTGCCCATTTCAACACACACCACAGGTATTTGAATTTTTTCCAAAGTATTTGAAGTTAAAAAGTTCGTGGCGTAATGATTAGTGCGTAGGACTGTCGCTCCAAAGGTCTTGGACTCGGTTCCCAGCTTATGCCATTAAAAAAAAAAAAAACACAGAAATGTTTTTTTCGGGTATACAGTAAAACCCGCTTAAGAGAAACCCGCTTAAGAGAAAAACCCGCTTATCTGAAACACTTTTTTCATCCCCGAGTATTTCTCGACCAATAAGCTTTATAACACTCCGCTTAAGCGAAACTCGCTTAAGTGAAAACCCGGATACCTGAAACATATTTTCAGTTAAATTTAATATTTTTCATTGAAAAAAACTCTCTTAAGTGAAAAAAAATTTAATATAAGAGAACAAAAAATTTTCTGAACGCTTTTACTTCTTTTTTATTTTTCACCTCCACCAAATATTCTTCACGAAAATGACATTTGAATTTCTGATATGTCAGAACCCTTTTTGGAATTTTTAGATCCGCTTAAGTGCAATTTTTGTTCACCTATCCGGACTCCGCTTAAGTGAAATTGTTTTTCACTTAAGCGGGGTTCGTTTAAGTGAAAAACCCGCTTAAGTGAAAGAAAGACTGTGACATTTTGCAGTTTCTCTTAAGCGGGTTTGACTGTACTACCTCTTGCGAGGAATTCACAATTCCTTCAAGATATACGTATCTCTTAATATGAAAAGTTCATCTCACATAAGCCATTCGAATCCAACAGAAAATTGTAGGTCCTGTCTGTTCTTGCCAATAACCCGCACACAGAAATGGTTAAGACTTAAGAATTGTAAGTCTCGCTCCATGAATTTGTTTTTTTTTTTTTTTTTGAAGATAAGAAAAATTAAAATTTAATTCTGATAAGAGAATACTGCTATTGCTATGTTGTAGGTGCCTTTCTCTTTCCCGAAATGCATATAAATGATCCCAAGATCAACACCGCTAACTTTATCCTGATTTAATAAATTAAACTTATTTTTATTTTCTTGTTTTTCTTTTTTTTTACTTCGGAAGTAGATTTTCACCTACGTATATGTATATACAATTCTTCCATTAAAAAAATAAATTATAACAGCGTTGATTTTCAACTGAAAATTTAACTAGATACCTACCCTAAAAAAAAAATAAATTTATATACACTAAGGTATGTCATGCAATCAGTACTCATAGCAAATAAGAACTGAAATCAACTTGTATAAAATTCACATGAACTACAAAATAAACAAAATTATCATCATCAACTACCGTGATGCAGCTTAAATTGGCTTCCATCGTCTGACAACTTTTCAATTCTTCCTGCAAATCCAGTGTGTGTGATGTATATGAAAATGTCATATATTACCCGTTATATAGGATGTGTTCAGTGCGTTAACTCTATATTTACTCACGTCCGTTACTATTTTAACGTCAAATAAAATATCTATGTTAGCTACTTGATATGGCATATGACGTTGTTATGGGCAGTGACGCGAGGTTCAGTAACTGCAACAACAACTTAGGAATAAAATATTTATGGTTTGGGAGTGTCATAAAGTGCACGCGGCAGCAAACCCGTTATCATCTAACGTGCAATCACTTTTTCGCGGCCACAAGCCAACTTTTCATACCTATACGGAAACGGACTATACTTGCTCCAACTTCCATAAAGCAATTACCATCACTTGGCTATTATAATAATTCTCTTCGGCAAAATCCCGCTAGATATTTTCACCTGCATATAGGTACGAGTATATCTAATAGTTTGTTCGTTGTAAATTAGTTGAAATTGTGTTGGCATTTTTAGTTGACAGAGAGTGCAAGTACCTCTTGAGTTCGTTAAACTATACATCCATTATCCATCCTCCGCAATACCATAACTGCATTACCAACAGCAAAACCAAACTAGCTTCACTTTCGTTTTCGACGAAAAATCATATATGAACGAAGGAAATCTATATACGAGTAAAGTCAATTTTTTGTTCTTCTTGAAAATAACGTTAATTGCACTAATTTATCCTCTTACGGTATCTTAATGTTATGTCCATTGATTTCCTCAATTGGATGCGTTAGATCTTCGGTGCGACCGACCGCGACGACGACGGTTGATATCGACATTTTGTTGTAATATGACTTACATATTTATGAATTTCCTTTTTCCTATAGACCACGCTCTTAAGGTGGCTGATGCTGATGATGGTGCTCTAGGAACCGGCCACGCTTAATTTTTTTTTTTTTAAAGACGTAATGGTTTATGAAAAGCGAATGCAAACTGGTTTCATGACCATCAAAAGTTAAGTGTAAAGGTATTCTGTTCAATTCCAATCATGTCCGAGCCGCAGTCAGAGATAAGTTCATTTTTGTTGTTGTTGTTTTATTGCAAATGCTTAAATAGATACATATTCAATTCAGGTATGGAAGTATTAGCTGGAGAAATAAAAATAGACGCGTGACCATAAAAGTCAACAAATTGCAAACTGGTTGCATATATACGAGTATATGTAATAAAAATTGTTTTTCGGTATTTCATTATATATAGAGATGGAATTGGGAATGCTATACTTTGTTCGACTAATCTCTAGTGAATGGTGTTTTTTTTTTTGCGGTGACTTCGTGTGAGTTATGTTTGGCATTTAATGTTAAGAAGATGACATGGACATCCCGACGCGACGTAGATAAATTCACTAATGGACAGGAAAAGTCAAAACCATTTTACTCAATTGTCATCAATAGTGGGGTATATAACGGGTGATTTTTTAGCTGGTTTGGTTTTGGCAATACTGGTTTTGACAGCTGACGTGTGTTTAGTACCTTGTGTCACTGTCAAACAGCTTTAGTTTGGTTTGCAATTTAACCATGGATCGTCTTACAAATGAACAACGCTTGCAAATTATTGAATTTTACTATCAAAATTCGTGCTCGGTTCGAAATGTTCATCGCGCGCTGCTTCCATTTTATGGTCGGCATTCTCGACCTTCTGAGCAGTCTATTCGGAAGATTGTGACCAAATTTCGCACCAAATTTACTTTGTTGGACATTAAACCACCAACACGTTTACGTACTGTGCGTAGTGAAGAAAATATTGCGGCCGTATCAGCTAGTGTGACAGAAGACCGCGAAATGTCGATTCGGCGCCGTTCCCAGCAGTTAGGCCTTTGTTACAGCACTACGTGGAAAATTTTGCGGAAGGATTTGGGCGTAAAGCCTTTTAAGATACAGCTGGTGCAAGAACTAAAGCCAGCCGACCTACCACAACGCCGAATTTTTGGTGAATGGGCTCTTGGAAAGCTGGCCGAGGATCCGCTTTTTTATCGAAAAATTGTGTTCAGCGATTGATTGATTGGTTGAATGGGTACGTAAATAAGCACAATTGCCGCATTTGGAGTGAAGATCAGCTAGAAGCATTGCAACAGCTACCAATGCATCCCGAAAAAGCCACTGTTTGGTGCGGTTTATGGGCCGGCGGCATTATTGGGCCATATTTCTTCAAAGATGATGCGAATCGCAGCGTTACTGTCAATGGTGAACGCTACCGAGCGATGATAACAAACTTTTTTTTGCCCGAAATGGAAGTTCTTGACTTGCATGATATGTGGTTTCAACAAGACGGTGCCACATGCCACACAGCACGCGAAACAATGGCGCAATTGCGAGGCGAGTTTGGTGAACAGTTAATTTCACGTTTCGGGCCGGTCAATTGGCCACCTGGATCGTGCGATTTGACACCATTAGACTATTTTTTGTGGGGGTATGTCAAGGCTAATGTCTATAGGGACAAGCCCGCTTCGATTGACGCACTGGAAGCCAACATCCATGCATTCATTCGTGAGATACCGGCCGATATGTGTGATTGAGTATGCCAAAATTGGACTCAGCGGATGGGCTACCTGAGACGCAGCCGCGGTCAACATTTGCATGAAATTATCTTTAAACATTAAATTGCAAGGTTCAAACTATCGATTCAAATAAATATTTCATTCATTTTTTCGAATTTTTTGTGTTTTTTTTTTTTTTAAAGTTCTAAACCTCTTAAAAAATCACCCGTTATAAGTTACAGGTATAGGTATATACAGCTTTCTTAGTGAATGCTTTAAAGTTATTTTATATTATTTTTTTTTTTTGATAAAATAAATGCATATTTATGGGAAAAGTAAGAGTTTGGCATCATGTTGGCATTGTCTTGAAATAATAGACAAAGGCGCAAAATTTTAAACGACTTAGTAAAATGTTAAAGCGATTTTAGTAAGTTACTAAGTTAAAAAGAAGATTTTGCTAATTTTGAACGATTTTAGCAACTTACTATCTCTTAACATTTTACTAAAGTTAAAATCACAAAGGCGCAAAATTTTAAACGATTTAGTAAAATGTTAAAGCCATTTTAGTAATTTACTAAGTTAAAAAGAAGATTTTGGTAATTTGAAACGATTTTAGCAATTAACTAACTCTTAACATTTTACTAAAGTTAAAATCAGAAAATGGCTACTTTAAATTTTAGTAATTTGTTAAATCCATATGAAATCTGTCATTGTCCTCGAAAATAATTTCTTGGCAATTTTATTTGAAAGATTTAAATTGTGTTTTTTTTTTCCTGTGCTAATTCTTTTCAAAGTAAATTTCCATATGCATTCACTTATTTAACCAACTTTGCCACACTGTTTTGAACTAAAGATCTCCATGGACCCATGTTGGCAGCTTTAAATGGTTAGCTGCATGGCTATAGTGAACCTATTAAATTTTTAAGTTATATTAAATGATTTCTTTGGTTTGACTATGACAACTTTACAATATCTTACTTTATCATTATCACTTGCAGAATCGATTGCTGTGGCCAAAACTCAAAAGTCGTTTTAATGAATCCTCAGACATTCGTTCTTCCCGTGAGTTTAACTTAAAAAAAAACTATTAAATCTTCCCAACGATGGGAAGAGCACATAAACAAAATAAAATAAGAAAATAGTTTTCACAAATAAAAAAATAACAAAATAAATTGTAGGTTGTCACTTTGACTGCTGACATTCCAAATATTAGGTCCGTTCTCTAAGTTTAGGTTTGTTTGCTTTGTTTTTCTTTATGAACTGTCATTGTTTGGACGTGTTTAGATGGACCTATTTTAATAAATGGGAATTAGTAACTTACTAGTTAGTAAAACGAAAAAAAGGATTACAATTTTGGAAGAGCTAGTAAATTACTAAATAATTTAGCAATTTGCTAACTAGTAATATGTTAAGCCCTTAACAATAGGTTGTTTAAAATTTTGCGCCAAAATGGCTGCTTTAACTTTTAGTAACTTGCTAAATCCATATGAAATCTGTCATTGTCCCCGAAAAAAATTTCTTGGCCATTTATTTAATTTCACCATAATTAAAATATACACTATTTATTATGAACTTAAGAATATTTTGTACAAAATCACATAAATGTGTATGTAGGTATGTTACAAATTCGTTTTTCGTAAATGACTCCGAATAATATCGGCATTGTTTGTAGATTCAACAGAAATGCACCCTCTTTCCAAAGCACATCCAAATTTTGCAAATACTCCGTTTAGTTGAAGATTGGGAGACTTGGCAGGTGCATTTTGAACCTTTTGAAAACAAATAATTAGAGCAATAAAATATTTTAAGAAGCAAGAATCAAACGATCTACTCACTTTATTATTGTATTCTTCTTCTTTAACGAACAGCAACGAGGCAAAATAAAATAACCTAATAGTTGTATTGTACGTTGTCACAAATAAACAAATAACAAAATAAATTGTAGGTTGTCACTTTGATCTCTAACATTTCAAATTTGTAAGTATACGTTCCCTAGGTTTAGGTTTGTTTGCTTTATTTTTATTTCACGAACTGTCATTGTTTGGACGTGTTCAGATGCACAGTTTTTAATAAAAGGGAATTAGTATATTTTACTAGTTAGTTAAACGAAAAAAAAAGGATTAAAATTTTCGAAGAGGTAGGAAATTACTAAATGTTTTAGCAAATTGCTAATTAGTAATATGTTAAGCCCTTAACAATAGGTTGTTTAAAATTTTGCGCCAATATCATTAATTTTCTATATGATAAGCATAAGTTATGATCAATCAAAACACCACTGATTACTGATTAGCAAGTATCAAGCTGTTAAAATTTATGGAGATTAAAAAAAAAACAGACCATGCAGATTCAATGTTATTTTCTTGCATAACCTTTCTTTTTAAAATGTATAATATGTATACCTACTTTTGTACTTGAGATATACATGCGGTTGTATTGCATATAAAATGCGAAATAAGGCTTAGGCGTGTAGGATGGGTCGATAAAAATGCTATAGGAAGGGGGGTCGATTTCCCACGTTTAAGCGGGAAGGACAATTTTCTAAAAACTCGGCTTGAATTAGAAAAAAATGTATTAAAAATCAACGGCATAGTATTGTTATTATGCAATCCTTTTTCCTTAAAGCCAGATTTCTATCTTTTTATTCAATTATTTAATTAACTTTTTTAGTAAATAGTTTTGGAAATGTTAATTTTCAAACTTTAAATTTTGAAAAAAAAATTTTTTTTGAAAGTTTGAATGAAACATGAACATTTGGTGGAGTTACAATCAAGTTTTTATAGGTTGGAGTTATATCTTTTTTACGACTGCTACGCCAATCATCAGACTCTTTGTGGCGCTTGGTCTTTTTGTTCAATTTTATTTAAAAGCAAAATCTTGCCATCACTGAGAGTCGAAGCAGACCAAGCTTCCTTCAGAGACGTATGCATTACGCACTGCGCCATACCGAAAGTCAAGTGATCGGTCTATCACAATTTAGGTTTTACTTTTTGACAAATGCTTTTTACAATCAACCAGAATTTTTTTACAAGACACACATGGTTTTTTGTTGTACATTTGTTTATTTTTCTTTTTCTGCGTTACGTTCAAACTAATTTTTTTTTTGAAATTTTACGTTAAAAAGTAATATTTTTGTTTTTAATATTCAATGCTCTTATCAGTTTTAAGTCCAAACACTTACAACCAGGTGCTTAGTTTTTGAGAAAATCAAAAATAACTAATTCTATACTGTATACTACTTACTAAATGGAAATATGATTTTTAGATGCTTTTTAGAGCTACTTTAACAATTGATTAAAGTCAAATTAGGAGAAACTTATATCTGTTATTTTTTTATTTTCTCCAATACTAAAAGCCATTTAATCATCTGGGGCCTATTTTACGGAACATACATCACATATGTACATTGTATTAATGTATGTACTTTAAAGTTGTCGCCAAATTTGACTGATTGTAAATTTAGAATTTTAAGAAAAACTATGCGTCAACTTAGAAAACGCATAAATTAACAAAAAATTTAAAATTTACGCCCACTCAAATCGGGCTTTTTTTACGTCGCATACATTTCTGTGATGTATGTATGTTCTGTGAAATAAGCCCCTGGTTTTTATTGTTTGACTACAAATTGATAAAAGCATTAAATTTAAAATCAAAAATATTACTTTATAACGAATAATTTTGATAAAAATTACGGTAGGTAACCTACCATACAAGAGTTTAAAAAACTTTAAGAAAATCGTTATTTTCTCAAAAAAGACTCCTACGATTTTGATTAAAATTTTCTTGTGAGCTAATTTAATAGGACGATCTATCATATTATTGGAGCAAAATTTACATTAATATATTAATAAAGATATCTATCATAGAACTATTTTTTTGGTTATATTATGTTCAACTCATTTTAATTAAATTTTTTATAAAAGAGCTTTTTTTAATAAAATTTAAATAATGTTTGCATATCAAAATTTTCAAAAACATTTTTAAAAAATTTCAATATTTTTTTTTTTAAATTCGATATAGGTACCTACTTGAAAAATGGGTAGATGTTTTTTTACAAAATTAATTTCATTAATTCACATAAAAAACTATAAAAAGTCGTGTCCAATTTTTTTCTGTAAAAAATTTTATATACGTAATTTAAAAAAAAACACTAATGATTTTTAAAAAAGATTTGTTAAAGAAAAAAGCTAAAGTAGAACCTAGATAAGGATGAATTTTTTTTAATTTCAAATTATTCTGACAGGTGTTCAATAGTACCAAATGTGAAATATAAAAATCATTTCCATTGGGAATTTCTTATTGTACACCAAGAAACAAATTCACAAAAACATCCATTTCTGCAATCCAGTCCAGTAGATTTTATTATTTTTTGCAAATTTAATTAAACAAAATTTATTAACCTATAAGTATCTGAAGTGCTATTTAAAGTTTTCTTTATTTAAATTTATTTTAAAAATTTCAAGGCACTTAAACAGCTTCAAAAGCAAGTTCATGATGCAACCCAGTTGTATACAATGTTTCAATTTCATTTCATGAAAATTCAAATATATATAATTAACAAAAATAAAATAAGTGTTTTAAGTTGAAATTTAATTGCACCTATTTAAAATTTAATATTCACCAATAAGTTTGACTTTTATTTACAACTATTTCCAACAATTTTAAGGATTCAAAACATAAAAAAATACTAGATTTCTGCGTTTATTTGACTTATGGAATATGGAAACTTTTATTTTATTTAATAATTTCATTTATAAATTAATACAAAGTTTTCATTTTTTTTAATCAGGAATAGCTATCCTTGAAACTTTATAGAATTAAAAAATTCTATAGAAAAATAATAATTAATGTGAATTAGAAAATATGAGTTATACGAATAATAAATACATAATTGAAACGAAGAGGTGGAACCATATTTTATTTTCAATGTCTCAACTACTGGCCAAAGAGAAAACTTTTTAATTAATAATTTGTTTTTTTTTTTTTTCTTCCATTGGGAAAGGGTTATATACATATTTTAGTTAAGGTTTTCAAATTTATAAATATATAAATACTTAAATAGAAAAATTGATTTCAATTTTGCACAAAACGAATATTTTCTCATCATTAAAATTTCATGATAATTCCAAGAAATATACCAAGTGTATAGAAAAGTATTGAATAACTTTTTGCACAGACAGACTGAGTTTTTCTAGAACATAAACTTTTTTTGTTGTCAAACGAAGAAAATAAAGTAATCATTTCATGGATTGTATATTATTAGACAAACAAAAATATATATCATCGACCCATTTTGGGCTTTTGATGGAAAACCAATCAATTATTTATCTTCCATTAGATTCCAACGCTTATATAATAAATATACCAACATTCTTGCAAAGCACTCTTCTCTTTCTTCATCTTTATCATCAAATTGAAAATCAATGTCTATTTTTGAACTAAACGCTCTTTTCATGCCCCCAAAATAAAGTTCGTTTTTCATATCTGGACCCTTGAAGACACTCTTAGTCAATTAAATAAATGTATATTAATTTTGTTTTATTTTTTAAAGATTTTATTTTTGATTGGTGATTAAAACAATATTTAATTTCATTTGCAATGCGTCCTTGAAAACGGTGAAAAGAATATAAAATAATAACGATTTTACAAAATTCAACACTAAATACCGATATAAAAAAAAAATTAAATACCTTCAAATGAGATAATGTTCATCAGTTGAACTGCGGTGTGAAAAAAACATTAATTAAACAAAAATTACATAAAAATTATTGATTCGCAATCAACTCGCAGCAGGGAAAATCTATTTGAATTTTAAATGTGGCAGAAACAAACGTTTTGGGCTTTTTATTTCTTAATTTGAATAAATGTTCCTTCTTCTCAAAATATATATAGATATTTTTTTTAAGAAATTCCAATAAAGTTAGAAACAAAATTAATTTATGATTCTTCAGGCAATTAAGGCATTATGTTGGATCAAAGTTATTTTCTTTTGAAATTAATGGTGGGACAGGGACAATTATCTTTATACAAGTATACTATGAAAATTTATTTATAATATGTATAAAGAAGAGTGTGACCCTTGACTTTAAATTAAAAAAATATTATGTAAAGGAAAACTTTGAATTTTGTTAGGCCGCGCTTTATAAGGCCGATATAAAAAGAGTAACGTAAGAAATCAGAAAGATAGGAAATGGAGTTTTTACAGAAAAAAAAATGACTTTTATGCTACAGCTTTCATCGAAAATACCAAACACTCGAGGTAAGTAGGCCAAAAAATCTATATACCATTACTTTTAGACTTAAAACGGAAGGTTATAATATTATAAGCTTCCTTCTCAGAAAGAAAATTTATCTGCTTTGTATACGTTGGCGCTGACCTATGGTTAAGTCCCTTCACGATGAGGAAGACGTGGAAACGGTAGTAGATATGAACGTAGACGAATTAAACATAAAAATATAGATTCACTGCCAATTTTCTATATACGCAAGCACCCATAAGAAAGACTAACCAATCGAAAAACTTGATTAATACGAGTAATTTTTCCTTGAATTTAAATTGGTGAACCGCCGACTTTACTGTAAAGTTAGGATGACATCACTTTTCTCAGCAACTTCTTGAGCTAGTTTTTTGTACTAAAGCTCTAAATTTGCAGTTTTGTATGCAGTTGAAAAAAGTTCAAACCAAATTTTGAAGTCGTATAATTAAAAAAAAAAATTCATACTTTATATAGGAGTAATTTCGCTGTGGAGTTGGCAAAGCTGCAAAAAACAGTAATTTTGCACCGGCAAATTGATGAAAATACTCCTTAAGTCTAACTATATTATAACAAATAATACATATATTTATTTGGATTGCCATCAAGACCTTTTTAAATAAATATTCTTACACGAGATCGGGATCGAAGTACGAGGTGTCGCGTCAGCGCGTGTTCCAAAAAGCCAAACATACAAAATTCTATTTTTTTTTTGTTGTGTTTTTTATTTGTAATAGGAATATAAACAGAGTTTCAAAAACAGCAATCAAAATAATTTGTTGGATAATTGTGTTGTTTATAAAGCTTTTCAAAATTGAGCAATTTTTTGTTTCTGTAACGAAAAATATACGATAAAGTTAATCTAATTATTAAAGAACCTTAACATTAACATCTTGAAGGACATTAACCCATTTCCGGCTAGCGTTGCGAAAACGCAACGTCATATCTGAGGAGGTCTGGAACTTAACTGATGATAAATTTAAATAAACTAAATAGTGAATTTGAGAGTTATTTGAACTATCTAATCGACCTGTTTTTGGATTTTTTTTCAAAAAAATTTTTTAGTGTTTTTTTGGGGCCTTCAAAATACGAAATTTTGAAAATTTTGAGATAGCATTTTCGAACTATTGAAAAATGTCATAAAAATAATAATTTTTTAAAATAATTACAGCTGCAGGTAAATAAAGGTTCAAATTATATTCTAAAATAATGTTGACGTAATTTGTATGAGTTGCCTGCCTGAAAGTTCAGATGAAACCACTATGCTGCGTTTTCGTAACGCTCGCCTAATGTATGTAGTAGCATTTAAACCTAAACAAAATTTTTGCGTTTTCAAATCAGAATGATCGGTTTTTTCTCAGAATATTCTGTGTTTATGTTTAAAATGTACCAATTTTTATCCTGTCCGACAAAAGGATGCATATTTTAGTTTTGAGAAAAAAAATGCATATAGTAAGCTTTGGCTATTTTTCTTTTGAGCATTTCTGAAAGAGAGAAACATTTTCCCAATAGCTGGCGAAATTGAGCTAGAATGTGTGTAGATATGATGATTTAAATTCTCAAAAGCCTCGTGAAAAATACGACGAACCGGAAGTCGATGTTGTATCAGAAAATTTAAACAACATCCAAAAACGTCGCTTAAACATTTTAACAAAAAATCAACATGCTTGCATTATGAGTTGCCGAAGTGGTCAATAATTCATCGACTTGAGTTTAAAAAAAAAACAACGGACGTGTCAAGTGAAAATATACGAGCAATTTATGACAAAATAAGCTCATAATATTTATATAATTCAGAAGCTATTGAAAAATAAAAGAAAACACGTCAACATTCCAATGCCAAATACAATTCGTGAGAATAACATAACGATGGGCGGAGCTGATTTGTTAGTTACGCTACAAGCAACTATTGCATTCGAATTTGGGAAAAAAGTGGTCCTGGCCACTTTTATCAAATTCAATGGACACAGCATTAATAAATGCAGGGAAGATACCTTCCGTTTGCAAAAAAATTAATTAAGAAACACCAATTCCACAGCTAGAATTAAGAACATTGTTGTAGATTCCATTTTGCGATTGGAAATAAATATTCAAACTGTGATTCAAACGGAAGGAAAAAAAAATAAATAAATTGGGTGGTGCGACAGCTCATGTAGAACCAGGGCCTATTGACTTCCAACTCTCAATTCAATTCTCTTTTGGCAGGAATTGAGGGAACCTACAATTTACTGTCGAATCCGAACGGCCGAAATGAGAAGCCCGTGCAAAAAAATTAATTTTTTTAGGTGGCAAAGGCTGGGAAACGAACCCAAGACCTTAGGCGTAACAGTCCTACGCACTAACCATTACGCCACGGGCTACTACTACTTAAAAAAAAAGGAAAGAAACCTCAATGACACCAAGCATACAGCCATCAAAACAGGAAAACGTCTTGGATGTCGCAAGCGTCCAGCCAAACCGTTTTTTTCATCCAAAATGCTTCGATGAATACCCAGACAAAAACCAATTCTTATGAATTATTATGAATTTCTACATTTTTAATTTTCAACAATATTTTCATAACCCTACATATATTTAACTCATTTTTTCATAAAAAATTTTAAATATAGTTGATTCATATTCCATGTAAGGAGCAAATTTTTCAATAATTTTGATACCCCTTTCGGCGAACGTTGCGAAAACGCAACGTGAATTTTCTGGAAAACCAAAAGCTTTTCCAATTTTGTTTTACAGATTTCCTCTAATTGCACAAAAAATAGACAGTATATGTGAAATTTCAAGTTTCTAAGTCAACTGGAACTGGTAGCCGTCGGAAATGGGTTAATCAGCATGGCTCAACCAATTCCGATTGAAAAACTGACCAACATCATTTGCCTCATTTTTTCGAATAAAATACATACAAAAGTGATTTTAAGGAAGTTTTTAAAAATGTAAATGTGATGAGAAGGGCAAACTAACAGCCCTATTCTGGCAAACCTCACTGATACCTCACAAGTCACAACAACCTCACAAGGAAAGGTGAAATCGATTTTGTGATGTTTTCGTACCCTCACAACTGTGAGCCTCACAAAAACTATCGAAATTGTGATCTCCTTTTGAGAACCTCACAACAACCTCACAAGATATCAACCTCACAAAGGCTTGTGACTTGTGAGTTGTGAGCGCTCACAATGCCAGAATAGCCCTGTAAGTTTCCTTTTATTTAATTTTAATTTTAATTCGACTAATTATTTGTGGTATCTTTCAATTATAAAAAAAAAATTGTTTTGTTGCCTTAAATAGCTTCTATATCTCAATGAAAATTTATATTATTCTACAAACTAACTATTAACGCCTTGTTATTAAAAGCCTGTCATTAAGGAAACAAAACTCAAGGTTAAATTTATTTTGGGAATGAGAAAAGGAGAAAGAAAACGAATGTATGAATTTAATATCTATATACAAATTGTCAGTTAATTAGGATTTAACGAGTTTACGCTTTCTTAAATACGAGAATAATTGTTATGAATTTACAATTAACATCCCATCCTCTGCATTATTCATATATTTGTTTATACGAACGTCACAATTCCTTGTACTATAATAAAATTTGTATATAGAATGATATGAAATAGGTTCTCCGAAATTTTCACTTCACACCATCACCAGCAATATCGTTGTCATATACCTTCACCCCAGTTATCACACGCGAATTCAACGTGAGGGAATATTAATCAATTTTATGCAAAATAAAAAAAAACAAGGGAAATTACAAGGCATTTGTCATTCACCAGTTAATTCATGACATTCGTTCGGTTTTTTTGTATTTGGATGTATAGTAGTACGTATAGCTTTTATATATTTGTTGCTGTGGATTATCCGAAATGGCAATTTTGTGGGAGTTTTAAGGTTTTATTTAATAAAAAAATTAATAAAAATCAAAAAAGTTTGCCTGGGGCACAAAAAAAAGGGTAATCAAAGTGATGCGCGTGTGAGCTTAAACAAATTAAATGAGGTATGTTCATAAAATACTAGTAAATCAATTTTTTTCAATGGAATTACATGTAAGTATATTAAACACACATATCGCTCATAATAATCAATTGTCCTAGAATTTAATTTTTTTGTGGTTGGGTTTTCTCTTTAAACTAATAAAATATTGAATAGTTTAATTTACGTAACATTTACAAATGACTGGATATGTTTTCTGAGATAAAGAATATTTTTTTAATATCTATTTTAACCAACTACCTATTATTTGAACTATAAATTGGAATTCTATATACATAAATATTCTTTGACAAATGTTTTAATAAATATGATTAAAATAATACAAACAACAAAATTTAATTGGTTTAATTAAAGGTTTTATAATTGTGATGGTCTTTAAATCAATTTAACAATATTATCACGGTCAGCGCAGCTTTAATGAAAAATTTATATTTTTTATTTGAATTTTATTTCTGTGTCAATGTGGAGAATTTTTTTTTTTGAATTCAATTAAATTTATGTATGTACCTATACGTTAAATCTTACAAAATAAAATTTACGACATGGATCGAACAAACTTGTTTTTGTGTTAAAAAGCTTCACTGAAAATTAAATTCCTTACATTCAATCAACGAAAAATTCTTTCATACAATGAAGAAGTTTATTAAAAACATACTAGCCCAGACATTTAAGCCATATAAACAGCCAAATTGGGAAATAATCGCCGGAAAGCTGGATTTTAATACATAACATCCTCATAGTATTCTTAAGAAATTGTCATTGATTAGCGCCGTTAACAATTTCACGGGGGTTAGTGGCTCCAAAATTAATTTTCATGAATATCTGAAGTAGTTAGCTATACAGACAAAATGTCAAGAACTATTTTTTAGCTTAGACCATTTCCTACGAAATCATTAACAAACTTTTTCTTCATAAAAACTACTGTTTTCGAAATAAACCAATCGGTAAAGTTAAGGATTTTATTTTTTATATTTTGCAGGAGCTGCTTAGTTAAGAAATGGTGCGCATTTTCTGATAAAAACATATAATTTTGTTCATAATTGGTTCATTATACATATTAACATGATTTTAAGGTATTGTGCCACTTTTTATGTCTGCCCCTTAAGGTGGGAGGGGCAAATTAAAAAAAATATATAAAATAGAAAGTAAATATTAAAAAACAACGGAAACACTTACAATATCATGTTATAGTTTTTTTTAAAGCCAACAATCCGTTCTTTATTTGATTTAAATTATTTGAGTGTCTAGTTTTTGAATTAATTTATATCAATCTCAGAATTTTAAAATTAAAACTCAAACAAAATTTCTAACTATTTTTTTTTCAAAATTTTACGTTATTATAAGTACATATTTTGGTTATAATTTTCAAAAATCTTAATTTTAATCGAATGCTAAAACCCAAATGGCTGTAAGTCTTTTAGTTTTTAAGAAAATTGCAAATTACAAAAACTCAACTTTTTTCTCAGAAATTAGTTAATGCAAGTTGCAATTACATAACCAATGAAATCTCGACTGCAGAGTGGTTTTCTTTTCAAAACTAAAAGCATAATATGGCATTATCCCTCAAACTTGTTGACTCAGAAACTTATACATAAGTACAAATTTGCATCGTATCACCTCCATTATTCCATCAATAACCTATAATCTTCATCTTCAAACGTATATGATGTGTTCAAACTTCAAACTCATTATATTTTTTTGTTTTTCCAATACACGAACTACAAAAACACGAAAACTACAATTCGATGAAGAAAAAAAAATCCTTTTTAAACCTCGTAAAAGTGTCAGAACTATAAAGTGGTGTTGCCAATGATACCTACATTATAATGAATATTGTGATTAATGGAAAATTAATCCATTACCCGTACCTCCTTCAACACAGAAACAAGCTTTTTTTCAACTCATAGATCTCCACTCTACTCAGAGTATCTTATCCTTGAGTCTTTCAATAATCCGTAAATATAAAATAGTAAACTACGCTATATGAATTTCAATAACCTCTCGTCTTTTAGTTTTTCAATGATTCCATGAAATATATACAAAAGAATATCTAAAAGGAAAAGGCTTGCACAATATTTATATATATACATACATACATACATACAAATATAAAAAAGAACAAAACACTATATTGCTCTTGTCATCATTGCCATTTTGCGAAAGCGGATAAAGTTTTGCTATTCGCACAAGAGAACCGCGGCATGGCATACCCATAATCCCCTAGATGTCAGCACAACTAATTAAAACTAAATTAAGTCACAAAATTGCAAGGAAACAAAACCAACCGAAGAGAAAGGGAAGAAAGACAATGAAAATCCTTTTGGCTCATCACGTGCATTGCGTTACGTTGCTTTGCAATTCGTTTGGGATTATTACACCACCCTCCCATCCCACAAAACGAATCAAAAGTTAAAGGTTTTATTGCTCTGGGGCGTATTGGAAAGGTTAAGTGAAGATGCACTTAACTTGTATTCTTCCCACACCCGATCACATCACCCCATTTCACCTTAATCTAACGACTGTTATAATCTGTCAACATGCGTTCACTATATATGTACTTTGCAAAGAGGTCCTCAAGAACCAATGCTTTGGGCGAAACTTTTAGCATTTTATGTCCTTTTGATAGGTTCTCAAAAATAAAGTTTTTAAAGGTAGATACCTAACTATACATATACGTATCTGTCTTTTGACTGTCATTTGCAATTGAAATAACTTTTTCTTTTGATGTGTTTGTGTATAAGGATATTTTCTAAAGCGCATCTCATAACTTTTATGTAATAAAATAAGGAAATTATTAAATTTTATGGCAGAAATAAAATGTTAAAAGATTTTTTTTTTTTTAAACAAATTTATTAAAGTTATATAATTAATTGTTTTAAGAAAGGGTTTTTTTTTGGGAACTGCAACTGATAGAAGTCATACTAATTCCTTTGATTTAAAAACGTGTATACCCGTGCTTATAGGAGAGTTCTCAAATACATATACACATTTGGAAAGTTTTTTTAATTCTTTTAAGTTGATTCAACAAACTTTTTAACAGCAGTGTTGTTTATGTTATTTAAATTTAAATCCCGTTTCTCAAATTAACAGTCTCTTTTTACATTTTTTTTCATTTGTGTATATTATATAGTACTTACATAATACAAACTTCATACCGAAACAAAATTAAATGCAGGACTTGATCGCATAATGCCTCTTATAGTCAACGCTAAGTGGGTTGATATACAGGGGTCCTAAAATATTCTTCACCTTTCCATCATGAGGCATTATGCAGCTTTTTCCACCCATTTTAGTACATACATATAGTTATAAATTGTGCCATACTATAGGTTATAGTATATTATTTCCCATCATACCATAGAATGTGACCTATACGGTTTTAAGGTCTTGGGATCTTCCATTCGGATTTCCTTATACATATCTACTTGGCTTAGAACTGATTTTTTATCAATACTGGTTGTTAAAACTGTTTTCCAATATTATATATTTTTTTCGAATATCCCATAAATGAGGTGCTAAAGGTTCACGTGACCTTGGGACAAAACTTTAAAAATTAATAAAAAAAATCCAAGCCTGACCAATTACTGAAACTAGCTGACCTTTTATCACTATCCGGTGGCCTTTCAAATGGTACCTATACTTTTTTTGCGAATATCCCATAAATGAGGTGCTAAAAATCTCTAATGACCTTGAAAAAGTTCAAACTTGGATTACAAGTTTTCTAAGCCTGAACAATTTTTGAAAGTAGCTGACCTTTTATGACCAATTAGTGACCTTTTAGATGGCATACTTTTTTTGCGAATATCCCATATATGAGGTGCTAAGATCCCGGAGCCAGATATTGTATGTCATAATAAAAAAAAGTTTATTTTTTTTTTATTTAAAAAAAAATAACTTTAATTTACTTATTATAGTTTTATATTATACATAGACGAGACGATCGTTTTTTATTAAACATGGCACGAAGTAGTTTTTTGATATAATTTAGCAACCTATTAAAACAAATTTATTCTTATAACCAAAAATAACATAATTTTTTTTTAATTTTTAGAAAATCAATCGATCGATTTTATTAAAAACTTGGGTCCAAGCTGATTTTAAAAAAAATTGATCTTATAGTCGAGATTAACAGTACGTTCCATAGAAATGTTTAAAAACCGTTAAGGAAAATCTAATTTTTTTTTTTAAACAACGTCGCCCGAGAATTTTTTTTGTCGTAAACGCCAAAATGCACTTTTTTAAAGTGGGTATGCAGTTCTATGTTTTCAAAGGCCCTCTTTCCATTTCTGAAATCAGATTTGTCCTATCATTTACCGTTACTGAGAAAATCAGTATGCCTTTGTCGTATATCCGCACAAAATAACTCATCCCTTAGTTTTGTTTTATCGTAAACGCCAAATTTTGGCATATACGACAAAATATCCATGTATTTCCGCGATATTTTTTTAATATTGTTTTGTCGTATGTATATAGGATTAACTGCATGTTTTTTTTAGTTACAAACAAAATTATTAAAAATCAACCGCATCACTTACGATGTCATGTTATGCCTTTTTTAAACCCAAAAATCCATCCATTAATTCCGTTTTAAAATTTTTTTTGTATGCAATAGTTTTGGAAAAATTAATTTTCAAACTCAAATTTAAAAAAAAAATGAAGAAAGTTTTTTTCAAACTCATTTTGTTCAAAATTTTACATTATTTTCTAGTAATTTTGTTTTTAATATTCAACTCTCGTATCAATTTGTATTCAAACACTAAAAACCAGATGTTAAAATGTCTTCTAGTTTAAAAAAAAAATCGGAAATCTCGCTCTGTTCGGTATTGCATTCAACTAACGCATTTGTGTTCACTTTGTCGTATGTGTATGGGGATCGAACAAAGTACTGATTTTCGTGGCGTATACGACAAAATGATCTTGAAGATAATCCTCTATAGATTAAAAACTAAAACCGACTCAACAATCTGGAATACCTCAATCAAAAGAAAATTTTCCACACAAAATTTTATTAAAATTGTAGAAAACTTCATCGGTCAGTTTCTTTTTTATTTAAACGCGAAACTTAAAATGCGATTTCCCAAAATTCCTCAAATGGTTTATACGACAAAACAATTCTCGGGCGACGCTACTACAATTTTGATAAAAATTTTCTGTTAGCTTGTCCAGTCAAAAAATACGCAACAAAAAGTGAAAACTCACATAGAGCTGAAAATTGGTACACATATTTGATTCACCATTAAAAAAATTTATGTTCTCGTAAGATAAAGTATATCATAGACATAATCTATTTTGTATAGAAAATGTCATAATTCATTATCTACAAAGCGAATTAAAAATATTTTACAAAAACCCCATTTTCTAAAAGTTAAATACGAAAGACATCAATTTTTCGAATGTCAATTTTCCGCACACAAATTAATGGTTCGTGCAAATAATTCAGTGCGAAAAGAAGTGGAGACTTCTCCAAATAATCTGCTAAAATTATCAATTTCGCTCGTTGAACAGCGTAAAGTCTAGTACGCTGCTGATGCGAAACGAAATTTTTCTGTGATCTACAAAAAGACAACGAAACGCTTGCGGAAACACAACGGAAAATATCCTTGGAGAGTTTCACTAATTCCAAAAACAAAATGAAACAAACTCAAAAAATCTGAGAAACTCATAATGGGTTTCATGGAAAATGATAAACAAAAAAAAAAAACAAAAAAAAACTTAAATGTCATTTTTTCGCACCAAATAAATAGTCTGTATAATTAATTCAGTGCGAAAAAGGAACGGAGACTTCTCCAAATAATCTGCTACAATTATAAATTTCGCTCTTCGAACAGCGTACTGCAAATTGAAAAGCAGAACGAAATTTTCCGTTTATGATTTCGTTGTGTCATTTTTGTATGGGATTTTTCGTTTCGCATCAGCAGCGTACTAGGCTTAATGGAGAACAAAAATGAAAACGAAATTTTTCGTGTATATGATTTCGTTGTTTTAATTTTTGTATGGAAATTTTCGTTTCGTTTCAGCTGCGTAACAATGTTTAAAGAGACATTTAATCAAAACATTTTTGTAGATTACTTTTCGATAGCACTCTCCGTAATGTTATTTTCTACATTTGACGAAAAAACGATTTTTTGACAATTTACCTTGAATAACTTATTTTGCAGATGTGGGATTGATGGGAACTTTTGAAAATTAATTTTTAATGGCAAATCAAAGGTCTGTACCAATTTTGAGTTGTATCCGAATTTTGTCCAAAATAATATTGACTAGACTATAGTTCGATCTACCGACAAATAGGAACAAATTTAACGTACGTCATTATATTAACAGTACTTCTCATATAACACTATCTCATTATCTTTGTAATTGGTTTTAATAAAAATTTGTATGCTAAAGCTTTTAAAAAGTTTTAATATTATTGGGCCGCGATATACACTGGAGTAATTCAACTTGGGAAAATCGAAGTTTGTAAGCCAAAAAGTTGGTGATCGTGGAATGAAACGGGCAAAATGTTCTTCCTTGTTTTGAGTAGAATATACAAAAGTTTAATAATTTCTAGTACAGACAAATTGTTTGTTTCTAGGAAAATTAAAACAATCCGTTGCCATGAGCGCTTCAATTGTTATTTTTCTAAAATCAAACAATTTTTTTTTGTTCGCAGTGTCAAATTGAAAAAAATATTACTCCTACAATTAAAGCCGTTTCATGTATACTACATTTTCAGCCAGCTTTCTTTAATCCATGTGCGATCAAAGTAAAAGTTACCCAGCAGTAAATCTTGTTTAAAATTGACCCACTGTGCAGTTATGGCCCATTGAGTATCAAAATGTTCACAAAAAAGTTTGTTTGACTGATTTTCATGTTGATGGTTGCGTTGATCTTCAAAATTGTCGCATTTGGGGTTCAGAAAATACTCAAGTGATTGTTAAAAAACGAATATATGTATTAAAAACGAGTCACCGGCAAAGTAATCAATAAAAAAAATACAATTTTTAATTCAAAACCCATGTTTCTATTATCAAAACTTGTTCTCGCGTGCATTTTGGGACGCCCTTTATGTGAAACACGGTATAAAAAATGCTTCCAGATTCCAGAACTCTTTTAAAATCAGATCAATATTTTTAAAGGTACTCAGTTTTTTTCAAACCACAGTTTAATCGTAAATAAGAGCAATTTCCTACGATACTGGTCATGTAATTTATTTTCTTAAATTTTAATCCCTACTAATCCAATTTATGACCCAAAATATGCCCCCCATGCTTCTATTGGTCAGCCCCATCATGTCCTTCTAAAAGAACGAGAACATTCAACGCAATCGTGCGCTTTATTTTTTACATTGCCGGTTTTAAAATAATTAGAATTGTTAATGGTTGACTGGTTTTCTGTCTCCAATTTAAAAAACAATTCTTGTCTCAAAGTTAACAGCCTACAGTTTAAACGGAAAAGCACCCAACTAGTTGCACATTATTTTAATTTATTTGACTTCTGTTTGTAGGTAGTCATCAGGTATAATAGTGTAGTGTCTGTATAATGTCTGCAATCAAGTCATTAAGGAGTTTTTTTTTTTTTTTTTTGTTTCTTGGTTCTTTGGCTCAAGCTCAAGGCCATTCTAAAAAATATGTAGGTAGTTCATAATAAGCTTGTTTATATAATATGTAAGTTATGCATGATATAATTATATTGAAGCTTGTTCCCATATTAACGTCTCTTTGTTGCCCAGAGTTGGTTGATTTATGGAAAACAAAATTTCAAGCTTATAGGTAGGTACATTTGGCGTTGCTTAGTTATATTTTTTTTAACAAATATCTTCATAAATAAGAATTTTTTGTTTTGTGTTATAAAAACTCATTTTACCATGCAATAAAAAGTATATTCTTTTATAATCATAAAAAATGATTGCCATAAAATGTATTTAAACAAAACAGAATATATATTTCTCCATCTCCATTCACCGTCATGTCACGTGTGTGGGAAAAAGGTTGTTCTGGTTATGACGCTTTGCTTTTTGCAAATGTCGTTAATTTTATTTGTAGGTTTTCGATTGTTTTTTTTTTGTTTGATTTGAAAAATAAATTATATTTTGTCAAAATATAAAAAAATCATGATACAGTACTTTCTTTTTCTTTGATGAAAAGTTTGTTTTTGTTAATTTAAAATGTTACAAGGTAGATACAAATGGTAGGTAAGGTATATAAATTGAATAGGGTAAAATTATAATGAGGGTGAGTTAATTTGATTTAATATTTTTTGTTGTTGTTTACAAAGGAATAAAGCCAAGAGATACGGGCGTTTATGATGAGAGTTATGGATGTAGTTAACTTTGATCTATGAATTCGAACCCTACTGAAGAAATTATATTCTTTTCTGTTCACCGCAAATTTAAACTCGCTCCATGCTATTTAATAAGGTAATAATATAACCACCATTTTCTCAATATACATATCAATAAAATTTACAACAACTTGTACAATGTCGGGCAAAAAATATTGAATTTAAAACCAAAGCCTTATATTTATTTCTCTTTCCAATTATAACGACATAATTACATCCACCCCTTAAATTCTTAAATTTCATGGTTTTGTGTGCACCTCTTGCAAAATAATCGATCCGAATCAGAATCCCAGAAACCATAAACTCGAAATTCAGAAAATCCAAAATAATTCGAAAACCCGAAAAATACAGACAACTTAAATTCTCAAAAAACCACAATCAAAAAAAATCAAAATACTGATAACCCACAATCAAGAAAACCCAAAATCTCGAAAGCCCAAAATCCCAAAATCTAAATCCCAAAAAATTATATAAAATGAAAAATATAATTTTTTCGATTTCGAGTAAGTAATTTTAAATGATTTCAGTTGAAATTTGTAATCTCGCACTGTTCTTTATGTTAAATATGATTTAATAATTTTTTTACCTCAAAAATTAAATTTTCTTTTTTTGTTATTATTGTTTTGTTTTTGCTTAATAAAAATTGATTTTTTTTTTAATTTAAACTTTGGGATTTTGGCCAGTGTTGTTCGAATTTTGTACTTTACTATTGGGTTTTTATTTTATTCTCGAAAAAATGGTAAAAAAAACAGATTCTCTAATTTATTTCTGTCCAAGTTTTTCATTATAAAATGCTTCAATTATTTATTTGTTCTTTCGATATTTTTGCACGTCTGCCAAATTTTATTTATGTTTTTAAATTCTGACAGATGCCTCTTGTTTTCTCTCTTTTTTCTCAGTTATTTAGTTTTTTTTACCTCTTATTTACCCTTTTTATGGGATTTTTACGTTTTTTACACTTATGTACGCAGTTTTTACCTACTTTTACATGTATTTTAATAACACTGAATTTGGTCTTTTGGGATCTTGGGTTTTCGGGATTTTGAGTTTCCTTAAATTTAGGTTTTCTGGATTTCGGAATTTCGTTTCTTGTTGGGTTGGGTTTAATAGCCCGCTTTTTATAGTCTCATTTTTTATAAATCCCTTATTTAAAATCGCGCTTTTAAAAAATCCCTTTTTTTATAATCCCATTTTTTATTATGCCGAAATTTAAAACAAATTTAATAATGAATGATTTTTTAAATGTATATATTGAATGTACATATAACATAATGTACATTACAATATATCAAAATAAAGTTTTTAATTTTGTAAAAACATAAAAAAAACTCTTAACAATTAACAAAAAATAAATTTTTCATTAATAACTATGACTCGACTGCAGTTACTGCAGTAAATGAAAGCGGTAAATCAAAGGAAGAAGTACAATTTTCGTGTGCACAAAAAATTTAGTAAATTTAGATTTTTTTAAGTCGAGTAATTTTTGTTTTATAAAATGTACAAACAACATTATGTTATTTAATATATGTATATGTATGTATTCTAAAAAAGGGGTTTCTGCGGTATTTGAAAAACGAGATTTAAAAACCGGTATTCCGAAACGCTTCAAAAATTTTTTCTTTTAGTAATGTTGACTTTGTATCAAATATTTTGTTTTAACCTACAAAGTTATATAATAAACAAAACTTCCACATTTTAAAAGTTTAAAAAATCAAGTTAATTTGGAATTTAGATTAATTTTGTATACGTAGAAATTTTTAAATTAAACAAAAGTTGTCAAGTCCAATGACAGTATTCGTTTTAATATCACTTGGTAAACATTTCAAACAATCCAATGAAATGGAAAAAAATAAAGCGTAGGTACCTACAAATTCATCAAATTAAATTGAAACCATATTGTTTGCATGTATTTCACGATGAAAACTTAACTACATATTCGAATTCTATTTTTCAAAAAAAAAAAAAAATGAAAACATGCAGCACATCACAAAACGTACTTACTTATAATCCTCCCCCAAAAAGCCATTGCATATACGGTGGGCACCCTATATATCGTGTTCAACTAATCCCTTCTAATTCGCTCAATATTTCGAATAGAAATGATGGCAAAACCAAACCTATTAGGCAAAAAAAAATCGAGTATCTATACATATAAAAACTAGAGAAAGGAAAAACCTCAGCTAAACTGAACACGAAAGCTTTTTGATGTCACATCAGAGTGAAGCATATATCTTTTCTATAAACACCCACATTGTTCTTTTTTTGTATTCCACCTTTTTGGAATTCTGTCCTGATAAAATTAAAAAAACTTTAAAAAAAAAAAAAAAAACTTTAACAAAACACAAAAACTTCCAAGATCCCTCTAGTGAATGAGTATACAGATATACATATACTAAATTGGATGAATGCAGGTTTCAAAAATTTCATGTGACAGGAAACCTCCTGGTCCTTCAAAAAAAAACTAAAAAAAATTGGGAACCCGAATCTACAGCGCGCCACATTTAAATGCTCGTTGTCACTACCTCCATATAAATATACGATAGGTATTATCCCCTTCTTTGCTTTAGTTAGTCGCTATAATAAAAAAAAAATCTGATAACACTCACACGTCCAGCTCTTTTCGAAAGGCGATAGAGCAGCATGAGAGCAGGACGAGGTTATCCAATGAAGCTTACACAAAATCCCATCTATAGAAGCACTGTAGTGGTCTGGTCCTCCATATATATGATTGTGCATTTTGTGAGCTAAAATAGTTGAAGCCATTCACGTCCTGGCTATTTGCTTATATGTACATACCCAACCCATATACATACATATATATGTAGAACGGAGATTGCATTTGCGATTCCGCTCCATTGAACCGCGTCCATGCACAACATGCACATGCACACTGCACACAAACTGGTACAACACACATGTAGTACAACAACCACACACGCTTTTTGCCAAAATTGGATTTTTTTGGTACCAAAAAAAAACACACTATCACCGTTAAAATCATCATCATAGCCAGCTATCCTTGTTCATATAGCCACTATAGCACCATTCTCATATATAAGCCGTCAAAATTCACATTCAAGGTTTCACCCCCCCAACCCCCCCCCCCCCCCAGCATGGCATCAGTTTCAGCAGATGCCACCCTGCTCGTTCTGAAGAATCATCATATACATTTGGGACGTAGGGATGGGATGCCTTTGTTTGATTATTATTTGCGTTAGGGGATGGAAAGCATCAAGCTCCGTTTTGTACCTGTTCTCAAAGCAATTCGACAATCCAGCACAGCGGAGTGGCGGTGATGATATGGTGCGGTAGTGGTGGTACTGATGGTACCTAGGGCTTCTAAAAGTTGAACGTGAAAATTGCTTCGCTGAAGTAGATTGGATTAAAAGCAAATTAAAACCATCAATTAGTTGGCAAACAATTTTGACTGATTAAGTCACTTCAAGTTTGTATATACGGCCCGAATCCACATCACTATATATCCCTTCTTTCCTCATGCCACGCCGCGCCGCGCCGGCCGCATTTAAAATGTCTAAAAGGATTTCATATTCCACTGAGTTGTTTGACTGACTGGTTGATGTATAAAATCTCCGACAGAGTTGCGAGGCGCAGATATAATAATTTTATTTTGTACATAATTTCGTTGAGTATAGATAATCTATACTTACCTATATACTGATGGCTTTGAAAAATTCCAGAGACAGACGTTCTGCATTATTGCAATTGCTAGATTAATGAATTTGTTGAACAAAAAAAAAAACAACTTAAAAATGCCTAAAAGCATTACATTCACAAAATACTCAAACAACAAATTGAAAAATTTTAAGTCTTCAAAATCTATTCAGTAATTCAAAGTTATATTATGTAGATAGCAGCCCAATAGGAGCGGAATTAACATTTGAAAAGTATTGTACACTTTTATTTCAATATTCGTTGGAGAAAGTCATTTTTATTTCAATATTCGTTGGAGAAAGTAATTATTGATGCATATGTGAAGTTTTTTCGGGAAAATTCGAACCTAAGCAGCCATCTTGAATTTAACGAAATAAGGGGCCAGTTATAGCTTTCATTGAAACTCATCATTGAAAATTTAAATTTAATGTTTTGAGGCACTTATTAATCGAAATCAATGATTATTTTGATGTCATTATAAAGCTATTGACTTAATTATTAATTTTTGCCAACAAAAATTTCGTTTTGGGTCAAGTTAACACGTAAAATGACTTTCTTTATTTCAATAATTGAATTACCTTACCATTGATCATTGAAATCTTAGAAGTCATTTTATGTGAAAGGTTGGGCCAAAATGAAATATTTGTTTGACTAGAAATAATAATTGAGTCATCAGCTTTTTATTGGCATCAAAATATTCACTGATTTTGCTTTCGAGTGTCTCAAAATTAGAAATTATATTTTTCAATGATGAGTTTTAAATTTTAATAAAAGCTTAACTGGCCCCAACCTTGATTATTTTTCACTTTTGACAAAAAAGGTTAAGGCTTAACATGGAAGAAGTAAAGTTTATTATTCGACTTTATTATCATAAGTGTCCCCAATTTGCAACAAAAGGGATTATGTCGAACCAAGAAGAAAATCGTATGGGAAGGGGTTCTATTTTGCCACGGTAAGACGGGATATTTAAAATTTTATTTTATTCAACTAGCAAAGGCAAGTTGGTGGCAAGAGGTGCACTTGCTTCCACTTGCCTGATTCTAGGTATTACATTTCAATATATGTATACATACTTCTATGCACAGTGTTTTCTCCCCCCCCCCCCTCTCACGGGAAGGGCAATTTAAAAAACGACAACGCCAGCTATGGTATCATATACCTACTCTTTTTTAATGCCAAAGTGGAAATCCACCTTTTAACTTAAGTTTCGTAGAAATTCAAATAAAAATAAAAAAATTGAGTATTTGAACCGGTCTGGCTTCTGGAAAATTGTGTGCAACCTTAAAATTATTTCCAAAAAATTTCCGAAGAAAATAAAATCAAAATCCAAAATGTGAGTTTTGTTTACTGTTTAGGAGCTTCCTATGGGGGAAATATCTAAATGTTTTTATTTTAAGGAAGCGTCAATTTGGAGAAAAATTAAACACATCTTGGAATGTTTTGTGAATGAAAAGCTTAATTGGTAAACATTTAATTCAAAAAACAATTTTTCCAGGTACATAGAAAGGTATTGTTCTTTATTGGACAAGTTATGAGTACTAAGATACTGTACATCTATAAAATATACCAACTTGGTCAAGTCCGCCTGTGGCATTAAATAAATAATTATCAGTATATGTTTTAATAAATATTCATTTAATTCCAAATGTTTGTGTTCTATTTGAAAACAAAAGAACTTGTTCAAAACCCAGAAATATATTATTATAGATTTCTGTAACAAAAGCATAATATTAACATGGAGTAATAATTGTAATTAAAAAAAAAAACAGATTCCTTTGAAATTTTTGTTAAACGCTGCCTAAAGAGGAAATGTTTCAGCTGAATGATGCTGATGAAATATTTTTGTTATTAATTTTTCCAGATTAATTAGTGCCTGCAATTTTCAATGTAATTTAATACATATGCATTATTTATTATATATCAGAATATGTTTAAATAGTTACGTTACAAGATAAATGTAAGTTTTTCTTTTTTTTGGCAATATTTTTGATAAAAATAAAATTGAAGTGATTAATATTTAATGTTGTTAAATATTAAGGGTATTCACACAGCGTCGTAAGTTTACAAATTGTGTAAAATGATAAGTTTACATAGAAGCTTGCATGAACGTCCTTTTAATTCATTTGGTTGAATGCTGTGTAAACAAATCCGCTGTTCGTTAAACGTCAAATATTATAAACTTCAAAATATTAAATAAGCGTGTTCAGATTTCGAAGTTATTTTCAAATGGAGAACCTCTCCCAAACCAACTTGAAATTGGAGCCGAATGTATCGGAACGGCAAAAAGTGTATAAGATACACGACAAGTCACGGTTTTTTTAAGCCTGACGGGAATGAGATGAGAAAACGTTTTCGGGGCTAAGGAAGAGCTTTAAAAGTCGCAAACTCACGGCAGTGAGTTTTACATCATTGCGTGAATACCCTCATTATGTAAGAATATACCCTCTGTTATATCCGGTTCTGACTGTCTCATCATACCAAGCACTTTTAATAATATTTATCATCTCATATCAGGTATTTCCACAAAAGTATTTTATTAGCCTTGTATTCAATATTTGTATATATTAAAAAATATCCATTTTTCTATAGAACTACTTCAAGACAGCCATTAAATTATATGAACTATGAATATTATCATGTTTAGGTATACCCAAAGGACAAAATTGTGCATTTTGTTACATTTTTATTTATAAAAAGTTTGTGCGCACGTTTTATACATTCAGAGGTTTGATATTATTATTTTTGCTACTGAGGCATTATCTTGGCCTTATATGGCTATGATCAAAGTGTATAATATTGCGATTTCATTATTTCAATTAAGCCGCTTTTGTAATATTTCGTATATCGCCGGCTTTATTTCAAAACCTCGTAAGTCTGAATATAAATATTAAAACCTCGTAACTCCAACATGATTCCTTTTGTCTCTATCAACCAGTTTTAAAACCTCCTAAGTCTATAAATGACCATTTAAAAACTCGTATGTCTGTCTCACGAGGTAAAAAAAACCTTCACAGTTTCCTTTTTTTATTTTTTAAAACGGCCTCCTGGAAAATTTTCCATTTTCGACTTACGATATTTTGAAAGAAAGCCGACGATATATTCATACTTTCAAAAATATTCTTAATTTAAAGTGACGAACATTTTAATCTCATTATAACTTGGAAATTTTATTTTAACAAAAAAGAGGCAGATATCCTCCACATTGCTCTTACATGATTATCTTCATATCAATGTATAGGTTTTATTGTGTTTATCAATCGCACTGAGAGCTGACTCGCATTTTTGTCAGCCCACATATTAATTTTTTGGTTATTCATTTTGGTTGCTTTTTGTTTTCCCCGTACTCGAATAATAGGTCAACAATTTGTTGGACTTATAAGGAAAGAGATTAGTTGAAAGATCTGGTTTAGTGGTTAAGAATTAGTTTAACATTTTAACGGGGTTTTTGCTTCGCAGCTTGTACTACGCATGTATAGGTAATATGATGTTTATCGAACAAAAACCCCACACTAAATTAAATCTCGTTTGATTTTTATTCAAACAGAAATCATATGAAAAACAATTACAGTGAACATTGGAAAACGTGAACTAATTAAAACCGAGGGTGTTCATGTTTTTGAAATTGTTAATGTTTTGGAATGTAACATTTTATGATTTAAATTGTATTCCTACCGTATTTTCTTACTATTGCTCTTAAAATAAAACACATTTTCTTCCATTTTATCTTCTTTTTGCTTGAATTCATGAAAAAATATTACATGTTTACACACACTATTATGGATCATTAACAAAATAATAATTTTATTTATAACAAAAAAATCTGTAATTTTTTTCTGTTATATTTTTCCCAACATTTGCACAACTGCTTTTTCTCTTAGGCATCTAAATACGTTTATGTTGCTTTGGTCAACGCCTTCATATGCACACCATTCCAAAGCCTTGTTAAATATTTTAACTGAATAAGGGATGATAGCAATACGTACACGCACGTATGATACCAAATAAACACAGTACACAAATCTAAGGTAATATATTGCGCAGGTTGTCAAAGTTCAAAATGCCAAAAAAATTTAAATGATTGTTCGAGTGCCCACAGGAACTCAACGCCCATCATTAGAAACATCAACAAAATATTGAAATTAGACGAGGAAAGGGGCACTGGATCCACCATTTTACCACCATAATACCTCGATTTTGACAGATGCACAGAACTGAACAAAAATGAAAATGCTAATGATATTACCTTTAATATGTGTAGTGTGCCAAATACATACATACTAGGTACGCATTGTCAATATTATGGGATCCCCCGAATACTCGCATTGTCAATATTATGAGATTCCCCGAAGTTTTAAAAATTAAATCGATGAAAAAATGTTGGAAAAATATCTGTTCACGTTTTAAAGCTTTTAGATTTTTTCACGTTTTAGAGCAGTCAATGTAAAAAATACAGTGTTCACGTTTTGGGGTCGTTCACATTTTAGGGGCTTCACGTTTTCCAATCTTCACTGTATGAGACATTCTGGTAAAATAAACAAATACAGTCGACTCTCCCTAAGACGAATTTTTCCGGGGTACCAAAATTTGTTCGAGTAAGAGAGAGTTTTGGAAAAATTCGAGTTATAGAGAGAAATTTTTTTTTATTTTAAAAGGTTTATTTGATAAATAAAGGTTAATATATTATGTATGTATATAAAGCAACCAACAACACAAAGAAAAGGATTAAAACCCTTTTTTTTGTTTTGCCGTTGTAACTTTTAAAAACAGCTGTTTCTTTTTATAGAGGTACCAGGGTTATGAATAGGATGAAACGCGAATGATGGTACACGCGATGCTACACATATATACATATGTATTTAGGTTTTGATGATTCGTAGTTATACTATACCCAAATACGAATTCCGAAGGGTCAATTTTTTTTTTTTTTTTTTCTTGTGCTAAACAAAATTTGACTTAAAAGGTGAAAAAAGATGCCAATAATCGAGAAAATGTGTTCGAGTTAGACAGAGTTCGACTTAGAGGGAGTTCGACTTAGAGAATGGTTTTTGTATGGAAAATTTAAGGGAATGATAAAATATGGCGAACAAATTCGAGTTAGAGAGAAATTCGACAGAGAGAGAGTACGCCTTAGGGAGAGTCGTCTGTACTTGCTTTTTTATCATCTCTTTTTCTATTCCGATATCTTGCAATTTCTTTTTCTTATGGATAAAAGAGAGAAATAGATCTAAAAACTCTTCGAAACAACAGGCGTGTTTTTTTATGAGCTCGCCCAGGGGAATTGGATGAAAAAAACTACGTCGGTGCTTATCAATTTACATGCATGTTAAATGCAACAACAACTAATCCCCTGCAGGTTTATAACAAAACCCAACGAATTCTCGGGGTTTAAGTTAAGCGCAAAGAAAAACTGTATTACCGGCGTGAAGTATACATACTTGTTATCGATAGTTTGTATGAAAACTCTATTTTGTTTCTGTGATGGCTTCGCTAATCCCCCCTGTCGTTTTTTTTCAACCAATTGTCAGAGAGATCGCAAAAACAAAAAACACACATAACATAAGACGCGCGTATTTTTTATTTCTTAAACAAAAATTAAACAAACTGCGCCATTTGTTAGGCTTAAAATCAAACACCCTCTATACACTCTGAGATCTCAGCTCATTATTCCTCAGTTTTGTTGTAAAAATACTCGGGAAATTTTTTATATTTATAGCGTATACAATGGCTTGCTTAACTTAACTTGTGCATTAAACTTTTTCAAAGTTTAGGTTAGGTTAGGTTAGTGGGCTGACAGTTGATTTTGTTACCGTCACACCTAGATCAATGTAGATCCATTGTGATACCCTAAAGAAAAACCTATGATAAAGTCCTATAACAGAGCCCATTAAGAGCGTGGATGGAGGTTCAGCTATGCTGTAGCCCGAAATGTCGGAGGGAGCCTTCAAGTTATTAAAGAAGTGTCAGTCGGCATAATCACCTGGGTGAGGAGAGGTTAACGCGTCAATGTATTTTCTTGGGCGTGCTCCCCTCCTCTACCCCCACAGGGTAGAATCATCCCTCCCCCAGACCCGTATAGGAGTAGTGGCTCCATGCAATGTTTTCAAAGTTAAGCCATTTATAAGTTGAAATGTGGTTGATCAAAAAAATACCATCAGAATTTTAACATCCTTTTTGTCTTTGAAAGGTTTTAGAAAGACTTCGATGATGTTTTTTTTAATTTAACCTTGTATAGGGAGAAGTGGGGAAAAACAAAAAAAAATCGATTTTAAAAATCGAGGACTTTGAGGATATTTTTAAACTTGACCTATGTATAGAGTGAAGTGGGGGAAAACAAAAAAAAAATAGCATCCCATTTAAAATTAATTAATAATATGAAAAAATAATAAAAGAGAAATGTGATTTTAAAATTTTAATAATTTTATCGAACTTAGCGTTCAGCATTTGGCACCACAAAACAAATTTAAACATAAAAATATCTGGTTGGTAGGGCTTGACACCTGGAAACCCGCATGCAAACTTAATTTTTTTGTAAAAATTCAAATAATAATACAAAAATTAAGAATATATGTGATTTGTTAAATGCCTTCTAATTTAGTGGCAACATGTTATTATTTCTGTTTTGGTAGAAAATGACAGAAATAATGATATTTTGTCCACTCTTGTAAGCGAAGCATAAGTATACCTTGAGAGACCTTTACAAATTCTGCTTTTTCAAATTTCTTTGATAAGTATTTATTTATTTCTTTTATAAGATAAAAATATAGTTTTTAAAATATTAAAACTTTAAAAACACAGTGTGATGGCACATAAGAGCAAGTTCGTGCGACCAACTCGTGCACATATTTTTACACCGAAAATGGATTTCACATATTACAGGCCATTACAACGCTCTATGATAAACAATGTTGTTTACTTTTTGTCCGGCGCATAAACAAACTTTCCGTCAACCTGGTTCCATTATAAAAATTAGATGGGTTCAGATTGCGCAGCACTATGATGAAATTGCCGACTTTGAGTTCCAAATTTTGCGGTGGTACACTAGGTACATACATCCAACGAATTCAAAAATTCGATTGGCTAGCAATTGTTGCTTGTCATCATTTTTAACACGATCAACCGATTTGAATAAATACATTGTGGCTGCGGTTTGATTTTGAATAATTAAATTCAAATCATCGAAATCCTTATTTTTCGCAGCTAATATCACGCGTTCACCTCAGCCAATGGTGGTTCAAATAATTGAGGCCGATATTTGGTAACACTTTGCTGATTAGTTCTTACTACGATGATGTGATTTCAAAAAATTCAAAGGGAAAGAATTAATCAGGTCATTCCTCCATTTCCAATTGCCAACAGTTGTTTGAGAAATTATTGGTTGATGGATTGTTCTGCAACGCAACTCGCATGTTCGTTGCATTGTCATTTGTATAACTTCGTTACGTATCGCCATAAATATGATAATTTCAGGCAAGCGTTATGTTCATCTGCAGGTTTTCATCACGGGATGACCGTTAAAGTTTGACGGAAATCGCCATCATTTAAAAAAAAAACAAAAATCAACATAAACATATATATGCCAGCAAGACCTAGGGTCTTATAAATTACGCAATGTTTGAAGAAACAGAAGGATAGGATAGATTTTTGTTGACACAGTGGATTGAGAAATAAGGTTTTGATTATCTCATTAAATCCCAGGGGTGGCGTTGAGTTGAGGGAATATAGAAAAGAATGCTGCCAGGATAGCAGTCAAGCACTACTTCCACTGCGCCGGGGCCACCCCCCATTCACCTGTAAAAGTATGTGTTGACCATATGATCACTGATTCAACGTATTGGTGTTGCAAATGGCTCAATTTTCTTATCCATAATCTTGGTATCACTACAATTCGGCCCTAAAATGTTCCCACTTTTCCAGTCTAAATTTCCAATTTTCGGCTGAGTTGTATTTTTTTCTGATTTAATACGAATCCAACAACAAAATCCAAATCGGTTGATGTTCAGCCGATACCAACAAAAATATCGATTTATTTTTGAAGTAAAACTTCTTTTGCGGCATGGGGGTAAAAAATGTTTCTATGGAGCTGTCAGTGTCATGTCAAACCGACATACAAATTCCCGTCACGAATTACAAAATTCAGCGTCACGATTTTGCAACGGTTCTGAGTTTCAAATCGGGTGCTCTGAGTGGTAGGACTTGAAAAATACTTGCCCTGTTGTCGTGAAAGAAGTTTTACTTCTAGCGCGTGTACATTAGTACGCACACTCTTTTTTATATAATAAATATGTATATAGATATTCAGTCTTAAATGTAATTTTCTAAATTTATTAGATTATCATAAAATATGAGTATATTCGATGTTTTTTTATACATAAAAAATAACTCAATAATTTCCATAAAAAATTCACAAATAAAATCCAACGGTATTTCAATAATACAACAACATACTTTCAAAATTTTGGAATTTCTTTGTATATTATTTTTGTCATATATAAAGTCCTTTTTTACATTTTTAAGAAACATCATTACCATTACAATAAGCATAATGTATATTTAATGTCATAATAAGTTTAATATAATATGTCTGCTCAAATTAGATGCATGAAATAATCTTTTACTTTTTGTATTGATGGTGTGTAAATAAATACAAAAAAATAAATAAGTCTACTTCAATTTATTCACATATACATATAGATATATGTATGTTATGTACATTTACATATATTATATTGTTTGCATGTTTGGTTTTCATTTCCTTTAGGTATTTTCCGGGGAAACTCTTAAAAAAAAAGAAAATAATATAATATAATATCAATCATATCATTCTTCTTCTCCAATCCAGCATTCAATAAAAGATTAAGAATATAATGATTGATTTTTCCATACCTATACGATTACATTCATACATATATACAATAAGAAATTGTGATGGTTCTAATGTTTCGGTTGAATAAGAGTGATATTGTGATATTACACCTTGGAATGAGCAAAAACAAGTACAGTTTTTCTTCTTTTTTGTTTTTCTTTTTGTATTGTGATACGAATTAAGTTATTCTTATAGGTACATTTAATATCAAAGAAAATCATTCACTCACAAAATGTATTTGATTGACATTGAGATATTATTTTATCTATCTTTATATACAAATATGTAATATATTTTGAAATGAATTGCCATGTTTTTATTTTCTCGTGACTTGTGAGTTGGGAAATTTTTGGTATTCATATAATTGGATGTAATGTAAACTTAAAGTTCGTTTGCTTTAAGTTTCATTAAATATGAGTATTCTCATAGAAATTAATTATTTACTCCAATTTTAGATATCTACCTACTTTTAGTTTCAGGATTCTTCAAGGACTCTGTATATAAGGCACATGCTTGCGGGCCTCGTTTATGAAAGTTTCAAGTCAAGGACTTTAGATTTACAAAAATAATTGGGGCTAGGTGATAATTATATCACTCGTTAGTTTTTTTTGGATCATAACTTAAATGTTTTTTGTTTTGTTTTTTTTTTTAAAAAGCTTTTGAGCAATTTTTTCGGGAGGGTATAACCTACTATCAGAACTCATTAGTCGTGATTACTTGTTAGTCTTAAAATGTTCATACATCTATATACCGACTAGAGCCTACGATTCAGTCCGTGTATTTGAAAAACACGGGTACACGGACTCCGTGTAATTATTACACGCAAATAAAAATCCGTTCTCTTAAAACACGTCTATTTATTTGCTTAATCTCCGTGTATCCGGATATTAAGCATAACCGGATCTTTATTACACGGAATGGTTTTTTGATTTTTATCTTTTCAAGGGGTGGGCTTACAAGCTCAAAATTTTGAGGGATAATGGATATTATAGATTTTTATTTTTGGTGATTTTCCAAAAAAAAAAATCGATTTTTAAAGAAAAAATTAAATAATTCTAAATTTAAATCCACTGACAGATTCGACTACCAGGTCGTTGTCGTATTTTTATCAAAAAAATCCCATAAATTTGGCCCTCTCCAGTGATGATTGTATTATTTAAAATACACGGATCTTCGGATACACGGACGCACAGATGCACGGATACACGAAATACACGGATTCAAATCCGGATATTATAAGAACACGTGTATCCGTGTTTTTAAATATCCGTGTAATAGGGAGCTCTAATACCGACTGTTATTATAGCTTAGTGAAAAGCTTAATGAACCTCTTTATATGTTATTAGCATTTGATATTTTCCTCCCTCATTATTGGAAATGAGTTGTTACGATATAGATCGATTGATTACAAGAAAAAATATACTTCTTAATAAAAGGAAAATTATTTGAAGAAAAAATTTTGTTGTCTAACAAAATGTGATGAATTTCTGTACCTTGCAAAATAAATTAATTTTAACTTCAAGAATTATTTATTAAAAATGACTGGCAAAGGAACAAGACATGAAAATAAAACGATATTTTGAATTTTATTCATACATCCTTCGATTTTTAAAATCAGTATTTGAAATTAATAATAATATTTTTCAACCGCAACTTTTTTTTTCAAATCTTTGACCAGAACAAAAACCTCAAAAAAAAAGGTATTTTATATATCGGGTATAATTTTGTTTGTAAAGAAGTCACGTCACTAAGAGTAGATAATGTTTTTATTTTTAAATTGTTTTGTTTAATTTTTACAGCCAAACAAAAATTTGTATAAGAAACTTTTGTAAAAAAAAGTACCTATGCAAAAAAAATGGCATTTCTCTAATTTTAGTCTAATTTAAGACTGACGTTCAACTCGAAAACATTATTTTATAAACATTTTCCCATCAATTGCCTTATACTAAGACACTGCAATTCGTTGTCAAAACATATTCCAAAGTGGGGTAAGTTCAATGAACAAAAGGGGTGTTTTTTTTCAAGCCCGTAGGAAATTGGATGAAAAAAACATTTCAAATGCAACAACAACTAATCCCCAATGGGCTTAGCTAAACCTAGATAAATTTCGGGGCTTATCTTAAGCACGTAGAAAAACTATATTACCGGCGGTAATTACATACTTGTTATGGATAGTTTGTATGGAAACTCCATTTTTGTTTGTGTGTCGCTAATCCCCGATATTTTTTTTTCAACTATGCATCGTTCCTTCCGGGATTGAAAAAAAAAAAACATACCTAATGTAAGGCAGGTTGCGAATTAAAAATGTATCCTAAAGTTCACGGAATTGACAAGGTTACAGAGATGTCAGCAAATAATGAGGGTTGTTTAAAATGGAAATGAAACTCATTTATTTTCTCAAAAAATAGATTTTGAATTAATAATGTAATGTAAAATTCCAACACCCTGCAATTGTATAAATTTATATAAATCAGTTAAACCTCGTTAGCTCAACATTTTAAACGATTTAGTACGATGTTAAAGCAATTTTAATTAGAAGACAAAATCAGTGATTATTTTGATATCAAAAAGCTGATGACTCAGTTATTATTTCTAGCGAACCAAATATTTAATTTTAGCCCAACTTTTCCCATACAATGCCTTTTAAGATTTAAATAAATGATCGACGGTAAGGTAGTCCAACCACTGAAATAAAGAAATTCATTTCATATTAATAATAAGGTCATCATCATCATATTTTCATCTAAATAAACATTGATTTCGCTTTTTAAGTGCTTCAAAACTTAAAAAATTAAAATTTAAATGATGGTTATCAATGATAACCATAAGTGGCCCCTTAAAAAAATATTTGTTTTAATAAATGTCTGTAAGCATTTTTAAGAAAAAAAATTGGTAGTATTTATTAATGCGGGGTTAAAAAAAATAATTTCGAAAAAAAAATCATCCACCCATTTTCGATTTAAAGAATTTTCTATTTTATTTTTAAATTCTTTAAATCGAAAATGGTTGGATGATTTTTTTCGAAATTAATTTTTTAACCTCGGATTTATAAATACTAAAAAAAAGGCGTACCAATTTTGTTTCTTAAAAATGCTTACAAAAATTTAAATTTTTTTTAAATCCATAATTTATTTTTTAATTTTGATGTGTAATATTATTAAAACTTATTTGAAAATCTTGTATAAGAGAAGTTCCGTAAATATAGGCGTAATGTTAAAATTGTTTAAGGTATATGGTAGCTCATACTAATATTTACAGAAATATTCAAACCAAATTCATAAGAGTCGTTTTTGAGAAAAATAAGATTTTCCTTAACGTTTTGTAAACATTAGAATGGTAGGTACCGTTAATTTCGGCTAAAGATCCATTTTTGTTAAAAATCTGCTAAATAGGTAATGTTAAACAACAGCTTGGACCTAAGTTTTTTTAAAAAATGTATTTAATCGTTTTTTAAATACTGGCGCAAAATTTTAAACATTTAAAACCTACTCTAAATTATTTTTAAATTCGAAGTCGACTCTAAAAATGAGTTTTAGAATGAGAGCCGATTCTTTGATTTGAACAATATAAACTATGTATACTTTAACGCTATTGCACTCGTCCAAATTTAAAAGCAGCAAAATATACATTATATAAATTAATAATAATTATGAATTTTTCACTTTTCTCAAATTTTGTTTTATTATTTGAAAATGTTTGACTATTTACAATTTTGTTCATTTTTTTTTTTTCAAAATTTGTCACTCTTATCAAAATTTTTTTAATTTTTTTCACTTTTTCTAATTTTTTTAGTTTAATGATTTTTCTTTTAAAAAATTCTGTGGTCCCATTTGTGAGAAAACACTATTTCCCAAACTACATTTTTAGACATTTTTAAAAAATCAAAAAAAAATATTTTTGTTTAAATTTTAGTATAAAATATTGATAAAAAAAATGTCAAAACATTCTCCATACAAAATTTATCAAAATTAAAAATTAATGATTTTTCTTTAAAAAAAATTTATTTTTGTGAAAATAAATTTTTCCAAAAATGCTACAAAAAATATACATAGCAGGTATTGTTCTTTTTGGTCCTAAGGAATTAAAAAAAAAAAGGCGTCTAGGGAATATCTAAAAAACGCTAATTGCCAAGTTTAAAGAAAATGGACCAATCCGTTTAGGCTATTAGACGGACAAAATTGCAAGATCCACTTTTCACATGGTAATATTAAGTTTGATCAAAATCTCGACTTCTGGAATCCACAATAAAGAAAATAAAATCGAAAAAAGGTACCCATAAATTTTTAAGATTTTGGGTACCTATATACAATACACATATATGGTATACCGAAAGACAGATTTCTTTCATATACAAGTCAAGCACTAATAAATTTTTTAATTTTAATGTTTCTGATGGGCTATAATGCTACATATGTTTTTCAAATTATGTATATCTCATTATACCTATTTTTTTAAATTTTGTCAACATTTATTTTTTTTTAGAGCCATTTCTATCGTTCATCTCAAACTTATTAAACAGATTTTTATCAAAAGCATAAAATAATATTTACTGCCTCTTTAAATAACAATAAGATTTCTTTTTTATTTTCAGGTAAGGTTGCCCATTATTTGAACATTTATAGCTCTAGTAAGTATCATAACTATTTAGTCCTTAATTCAAAGGCCTTCAAGGTCTTTTTTGTTTACAACATATTGATCTAATTTCAATCAAATTCAATAAAAATCAATCAAAAGCAAATTCCGGGTTTTGATAAAAAATAAAATCCTTCTAAACACAACAACATCAACGATGTTGCGATAAAGTTATATAGAAACCCGGGCATAATTTATTATTTCCCTTAGGTTTTCACATATTTTTACCCTTTACTATTACTATATGGCTATTCCTATATATAGGTATAAGGTGTAGGCTCTTTCTTCCGTGTTATCATCAATGCCAATGCCTTGGGCATAAATAAATAGTTTCTTCATCATCAGTAACAGACGTCCTTGTTGTGGCAGCCATCATAAAGTCAGGCTTAGGTATACATATACATACATATAAGACTGACATAGAGTAGATATTTACCAAAAATTCAATTTACCAACCGTGCGTATCTGATTCGAATCGCTTTAATAATAATAATATTCAACGGAATCAAGAAGAAGAAGAAGAGAAGAAGAAGGACTGAATGGGAAAGGTAAAGGTGAAAATGAAAATCTCCTTTTTCCATCAATATTTATTCCCTATTACCGTAACGGCAGTACCTATAGCCCAACCGCACAACCACAATTCAAAAACACAGGCTATACCAGGCTATACCTTCCTGATGTACATATCTTTCAGAACTTAAACGAACTGTATTATACAGAAGCTTTTCATTTTTTGTTGCAATTTCTTCGAGAAATACCTATAGTGAGGGTTAAATAAATACACAAGATGTCCTTGTGGCCGTAGTTTCTGTCGTTTCTTTTATATTCTACCTACATATTCTGCCTACTATATATTCTTCCTTCTTCTTCTTTCTCAATGTTTTTGAATTAATATCCTTTTTGCGGTTATTTGCACATCTCTATGGTATAGGTATAGGAACATTTTCAGAAATATTCTTGTTTGATTTACCTTTACGATGGTCGATAGTTTTATGATAAAGATCTAAGGTATATAAAGGTCCTGCAAGGACATTTTCTTACAAATTTTAATAAATTTTCAATATTTACTTCTATACTTATAAAAGCATCTATTGTTTTTTCATGGAAATTTCAGCACAATTTGTTGTTGTTGAAAGATTCATTTTTTATATCAGGACACTACTGGACTTCTGGAATTTAATTTGAAATCGTCTCAGCGAAATTCTACTAAAAAAATGTGTATTTTATTTGAAAAAAGAAAAAGGTAACCATTTATAAACACGTTTCTTCCACGAAACATACATAAAAAGATATTATACCAAGCTTAAATTTGAATACATTAACAGGATATGGTATTAGGTATACCAACAATTGTTTGACAAATAAATTGATAATAGAAAAAGGATCAAACTATTCAAGCAAAATTAAAAAAAAAAAAAAGGATATTACATTCTCTAGGCCTATTATCGGATTTGGCAGCAGCTGTTGGTGCTCTGCTGGGCTATAGGACTTAATAAAGGCTTATACGAAGTGGCAAATTTAATATTTACACATTTACCCATACACGCATAGCATATACCTACAGAGAGACGACAAAAAATGTTCGTTACATTAACGCGTGCAAAAATTAACGTAGGTTCAATGGGAAAGGAGGTGGGATTTTTATGTGAAACACTTTCACATGTGCCTATCATATCAAAGGACGCACACACACTCACACGCACTGTAAAGCTATGTTATAAGTACTGTCAGGCCCAGAAATTTGTTGTGATATACACGAACACAGTGTTGACATGACTTTGTTATTCTGTTTCACTGCTACTATAGCTACATTATAATGCTGTTGACAATATATAGAATAATGTTTATTGTGTCTTAAAGCTGTGGAGAAAACCATGTTGTGCAAAATGTATAACATGAGGTATAAGTATTTAGGATTGTGTGATATAGGTAAGTAAGTCTTACAAGTTATATAGATATTCTGATATAAGGTTGAAAGTTCGTGTAAAAGTGTCATGTATGGGAAAATTCTTATATACTAAGTCTTGTGAACTATTTACATCAATAGAAGTAGATTAGATGATGTTAAATTGAACCAAGGTGTATAACTTCATGAGGTTGTTGAATAGGCTTTGAAGTATTAGGTTCAATTTAGGGATAGGTACAAGATAGGTACAAGAGAGATTATATTATGATCTTTCTACAGGGTGGCGCACCAATTGTGCTACAATAAGAAATTCAAATAACTTTTTTTTTAATCGATGTATTTCATTTATTTTTTTTTATTGGTTAGAAAATTAAATTTTATTTTAAATAGTTAGTTGTTTTTAAAGATTATAGACCGCAAATGACCTCCACGCTGTCCCACGCATATGCGGCACCTGGTCAAAAAATTATTCATTGCGGCCTGAAGAGTTGAAGTTGGGATCGCCTCAATTATTGTCGTTATGGACTGCTTTAATTCAGTTAAATTCCTGGGCTTCGTTTTATACACCTCTTGCTTGACATAACCCCATAAAAAGAAGTCTGGTGCAGTCAGGTCAGGTGACCTTGGGGGCCAGCGAAGAGTGGAGTTCCTAGAAATTAATTTGTTTGCGAATTTTTTGTTTAGCTCCGCCATAACTGGTCTGGCTATATGTGCAGTTGCTCCATCTTGCTGAAACCAAACGCTGTTGAGTGGTATACGTCTTCGGCGCAGTTCTGGGTAAAAAAAACTCCTTCAACATCTTTAAATAACGGTCCCCATTGACAGTAACGGTTACACCGTTTTCTTCAAAGAAGTACGGCCCGACAATACACCTTGATGAAACTGCGCACCACACAGTGACTCGTTCTGGGTGCAGTTCCGTCTCATGGAGCATTTCTGGATTAGACTCATTCCATATACGGCAATTTTGCTTGTTTACATTGCCGTTAAGATCAAAATGGGCCTCATCAGACATGAACAAACAATTGATCAATGTGTTGTCTTCTTCGGCCATTGATATCATTTTTTGGCAAAATTCCAGGCGAACAGGCAAATCCTGAGGGTTTAACTTGCTAGTAATTTGGACTTTGTACGGAAACAAGTTTAAATCGTCATGAAGTATCCGTTGTAATGACCGTCTACTAATTCCAATTTGCCCCGATAAGTTTCGGGTCGAAACGTTCGGATTGGCCTGTATTGCATATGCTACTGCTGCGATTGTATCCTGAACCCGAACATTGGCATCTCGATGGTACGGCCTTCGTGCGATGCTTCCAGATTCGGCAAACATGTTTACAAACCTCATAATGGTCCATCTACTCGGGGGATTACCGCCAAACTCCCGCCTAAATTTCCTTTGGACGGAAATGACGGACTGCAAAGCATGGTACCGTTGCCCTATCCAAATTCTATTATGATATATGTACTATGATTTTTTTGGTAAAACAAATCTGTACAGTCAAATTTTAACAAATTAAGTACATTACACAAAATTGTAACAAATCTTAAATATACACTGAACCAAAAAGGTACGTAGATACAATAAAAAAGTTTGTTGGGACAATAAATTTATTTATCACTTTTCGTCCAACAAACTGGTTTATTGGGCCAATAAAAAGAGGTTTATTGGCCCAATAAATATTTATTGATACAAGCAAAAGCCGTTTATTAACCCAATAAACGTTTATTGATACAAGCTAAATCTGTTTATTGGCCCAATAAACATTTGTTGATACAAGCAAAAGCGTTTATTGACCCAATAAACGTTTATTGACCCAATGAACGTATATTTATACAAGCAAAAGTGGTTTTTTGTCCCAATAAACGTTTATTGATACAAGAAAATGTGGTTTATTGGCCCAATAAACGTTTGTTGAGACAAGAAATTATTTATTGAATTATTTATCTTTTACAAAAATGGCGAGTTGCGGCAATGTACTTTTTGTATTGGCACAATAAACTATTTATTGGCCCAATAAACTATTTATTGTCCCAATAAACTATTTATTGTCCCAATAAACTATTTACTGTCGCTATAAAGTGTTAAAAAGTAAATTTTTTTTATAATTGACTGTTATAGAATTCACATTGTGTACATGCTGTGATTCTTATAAGAGTCACTAAGCATTGCACATAATTTGCGTCTTAGAAGGGTGCGATAGCATTTACATAACGCATTTTGGAGTTGAGGTCACTTGAACTTTTAATTTTTATTCAAGTGACCTCAACTCCAGAATATATTTCGTGTTATAATGTTGTCGCACCCATCTAAGATGCAAATTATGGTTAACGCTTACCGACTCTATATAAAAATCACAGCATGAACAGACTGTGAATTTTATGAGAATCGACCATAATTTGAAAAAAATAAAGTATTTAGCTACCCTTAAAAACTTTATTGGGACAATAAATAGTTTATTGAGCCAATAAACAGTTTATTGTGATAATAAACAAAAATTTTAAAATCAATTAAAATGTTTATTGACATTTAATAATTTGTTTATTGCGCCAATAAACGCATTTATCAAAGTAAAAAAAGAAGTTTTATAAAAAAATTGTTTGGTGCAATGTATGAGTTTATTGTGCCAAAAAAAAAGTTTACTGATACTAGCAACCGGTTATTAATTTTTAAATTTTAATTTTCAATAAACGGAGTTTAATTGAGACAACAAATCGTTTATTGAATAAAAATTTTTGAAACAATAAATGTTCGTGGTATCAACAAAAAGTTTATTGAGACAATGAAAAAACAGTCAATAAACGGTGTTTATTGATATTACAAACGATTTTTTTTTCAGTGTAGGCATATTCCACACTATTTTTCTCCTTTAAAAAAATGATTAATTTCCATTCAAATTGTTGTCCGAGAGAAAAAGTTTAGATAAGCAAAAAATGTTTACCTTAAATATAATATTTACTAGATCAGATACTCTGTAGTAAGTGTAGTATAGAGGGCAGCATAGTTCCAAAGTTTCAGTATATTATGTCAAAACAAGAAAAACATTATTTTTTTCAACTCTGTTGCATTCTTTCTTTTTGAACAGTAATTTCAGAGAGTTTTACTAAAGACAAAAACTGTCAAAACTGTAAAAAATTTCAAATTCAACATTTTTTATTTGCACAATTTTTATATCTGAGCAATTTCGAATCAAAATAGTGCGTTCGTATAGAAAAACGACAATATTTTTTACTTGCGATATACCTACATACATGTATTTACTACTATAATATATGGCAAATTATGGATTCGTAAAAAAAATGGAACTCGAGATTTTGATCAACGTTTACATTACCTTGACAATCGAATAAAATGAGTCTGGCAATTCTGTCTTTCTGTCTGTCTGTCCTTTAGGCTGCAGCCTAAACGGGTGGGTTGATTTTCTTTAAACTTGGTACATAGCATTTTTTTGGGCGCCACCCCGACCCGTTGTTTTTTTTTTGTTTTTCTAAGTGCCAAAAATAACAGTAGCTGCCAGCTGCCGTACAATTTTTTTTAGCCAAAAATGAAAATCTTATTTTTCTCAAAAACGTGCCCACAACTTAAAAAAAAGGTAATTTTTTGTATAAAAAGGCTACCATTTTATAAAAAAAAATTCCTTATAACCAAAAAAAAATAAAGGGACCTAACAAGTGTTAAAAAATCGGCAAGGAAATTTATGGGAGCAAATATCAGTACGATCTACAATATTTTTGGAAAAAAATTTTAGCTATCTACAGTTTAGTAACTTATAACTTAACATATAACTTTTTTTTTCGAGTAGATATCTAATAACCTAATGAACCGTTTTTAATAAAAATTTTACACAAGAGCTTCTTATAAGTTGGAACAATATTGCATATCAAAATTTTCAAAAAAAAAAACAAAACAAATTTTGGATTTTTAAAAAAGTTTTCTAAATAATTTTTTAAAAAATCGAAATGGGTAGATAATTTTTTTTCAAAATTTATTTTTTAACTCATTAATTTTAACGCAATAATACACTAAAAAATGGCGTATAAAGGTACCATTTGTTTTTTCTCAAAAATATTTTCAAAATTTTATATATAAAAATTATTATTTTAAAAACCTTTCCAGCGATTTTTGAAATTTTTGTCTCATAAATTATTATTTATTTAAGAAATCAGATGGCGTACATAGCTTTGGTGTTAAAATAATTTTAGATTTTCTTTAGTTAATTTATTTCTAATTGTAATATTATTTTTTTTACCAATTTTTCAGTTTAAGCTGTAAGTTTCATATGTATACATGCATAGTATGTGCACCACGGTGCTGTAACAATACAGCACCACACACACACATCACATAATAAATTAAAATACGTTTTTAGCAGGTGACATAAAATATAGGTTCCCATAGCTAATGTTCTTTTTTTAAAATCAGACTAATAGATCTTAATTATTCAGACTTTTAAACCACGGTGTGATCGCACATAGGAGCAAGTTCGGGCGATTCAATAATTTTTGAAAAAGTGTCACCATAAAAATTATACCTATCTATCTAAAAAAAAAATTATAGCTATGATAATTTTAATTCAAAAAGCTTGTATTAGTTTTCCCGTAAAAGTAATAGATTTTGAGTAAAACTTGTGCAAACCTTAAATTATTAATTTATTCTTATTTAATGTACAACAACACCGCTGAAAGCGTTTTTAATTTTTATGCGTTTTCCATATGTAGGTATAAGTAGGTTTAATCCAATTGTTGAAAATTTAATTAACCCACAAAAAATAGACTTCGATTTGGAAAATATTCCGAAAAATCTGAATTACTATGAAGAGTTTCGTTTTAATGTGCAATGCAAATTTAAGGAACTGATATTATAATATATCAAGGTAAATTGTAATTGAAACTAGAAATAATATTTTTTTTTTAATTGCTCAAAAACTAGCAATATTAATATTTATTTGTTTCAATGAACTTTTTCTCACATTACCCCGGTGTACGTTTGGGTACATTAAATATGTTGTTTTTTCGAAAAAAGTATTTTTTTTTCTGTATAATTTTATAAGCTACATTTTTGTCGTGTAATTTTAACCGTCAAAATCATAGCTTTTGAGCAATTTAAAGAAAAAACTAAATTTTTTCACTTTCACGAAACAAAATCAATAGCCGTGCTAAAAATTAAAAAAATTCTTATATAACACAGAAATACAGCTCTACACCAAGATTGAACTTTGTCAATACTTTTTCGAAGTTTGGCCTCTTATTTTCATTTAATTTTCTTGGGTTGGCAAAGAAAATTTCTCAAGTAAAAATATTTTTTTTCCAAATTTCTTATAACAAAGTTTAGCGAACCCTACATTAATGTGTTTCACTGGGTCTTTCATAATAGTTCATATATCACATGTGGTTCTATCAAAGACACAAAAGTGGACCATAAATTTATAGACATGATAAAATTGGTCAAACTTTTCCACCTACGATTGAGGATAAATAACGGATAAATTCATATGCACGGTCGAGAACGCCCCATCGTTCTGGGCATTTTAACAATTTTTTTTGTTTAAACTGATATTTTGAAAGTTGAAGAATACATCAATAAAATGCAAAAAATTATTTTGACGGTTAAAGTGCAGGGGGGTCATTCCGTAATTTATTAAACAATAATCGTCAAAACCAAAATCGTCGACGAGATCGTCCATTATTCGCTTCACGAAACTCGACCACTTTCGTCTCGTCTATATCGTTCGCAGTTTGAGAGCGTTTTGTGTATTTCAGAAACACAAACTGTAGTTGAAAAGTCAAATTCGCTGTCATAATTTTCAATAAAATGCATTTTTAGTGTTTGGTGCTACTTAATAGGGCAGTCACGCAATCTCAAATTTCGATATTAACTTCTTTTATGGATAAACATACGAGGTACTGCACTTTAATCGTCGATTTGTAATAGGTATGATTATATTAAGTCGAGATATAGTTCATTTACAAAGATATTCTCAAAATATTGGTTCGAAATTTTGTCGCAATCGTGAAAAAGGACAGACCCCTTAAAACTTAACGCACTGCAAGAAACTAGGTATTTTTTATGAATGTCAAGAATAGTAAGATTTGTGAAATAAGATACGCCTGTAGCATCAGCGTCAGCTGTTGGAGAAGGTCATAAATCTTCTGTGTTGCCATTACTTGGTTCAGTGTATAGCCGAACAATCAAGCCATAGATGAATATCGGTCACCAAAAACAGCTGGAAGTACAAGACTATAATAAAAAATAAAAATATTTAGCTGCAGGCGTAAAAATCTTAATTGGTAAGCTTATATACTCTACGCAACACCTACATTTAATTTTAAATTTTTTGTTTAATTCCCACCAACGCATTTAGTTACAGTTTGTATTATATTTACGCTTGAAGAAAGGTAGGTGAACTCTTGGAGGTGCAATAATTAAAATATTAATGCCTGACCGTGAATTTTAATACACCTGGTTATATTGTGATTTACTCCCATTGTAACAACAACGAGTGAATAAATTAATACAGAAACAAAAATTCATTCATCAATATTTATGTAGATTTATCTCAACAAAGTGATCTTATGCGTTAAAGTGTGTGTGTGTTTTAAATAATATATCAATCTTCATCTAATTTAAAGTTACTTACTCGTGTCATTTGTCAAGTATACAACAACTTATCCTAAAAAACAAAATTCAACAAAATAAATAGAATGATTCAATTTTAGATTGTAAGATTTAATTTCGTCAATGAGGTAGGTTATAGCTTAATCCAAAAATCTTTATTTCAAGTTACCTATACACACAAGTTGTTAGCAAGAATTTCATTTAAAAAAGAAGGTTTAGAAGCACAAACAGTATAATTATCGTATATCGATTGGCTTTAAACAAGTATACGTCATATAAGCAAAGCAATAAGAAGCCATTTGAATCAATTTAGTGCTGTTAGTTACAAGTTTCCTTTTATGCAAAGTTGTTTTAATCCACTTCATCTACATACATTGAAGTGAAAAAAAAAATGCGTGCTGTGGTAGACAACAACCAACGATATAATATGAATGAACAAAGGCACACAATTGACATCTCATTTGTGTATGAGCCTCATTTGGCTATAATGTCATTTGGTCGAAGAAAATATTATTATGGTAACAATGATTCAGGTCAGATGTTGGAAATAATTTGGTCAAAATCAAGAGAACAAGTTTTATTATTTTTTTTGTTTGCCTTCAATCGACGACGAATTTGTTATGTACGACTGTTAAAACCACGCACTTTTGAAGAACTTAATGTAAATGAACAAAAATTAACCAGTACCGGATTACATAAGACACTTATTTGGAGGGCCCCAATAACTGTTTTTTTTTTAATCATTGGAGGGACATTAATCTTTAAATTTTATCCCTCGTTGTAGCGCACTTCGATACAAATAGAATTGGGCTTGAGAATTTTTTTGGAACGTGTTAATTTTTTATTCCACTTCAGAGGGAAGATAAAGTAGTCTATAGATGTTTCTGAAATAGTTAAGAAATTTTGTAGGTGTGATGTCGAATTTAAAGAATGTTTCTCATAATCGGCCCCTTTTCTTTCAAGACAAAGAGAATATCAAGGTCAGGAGCCCCATTCATCGGCTTGATTTTTAATCCACCACTGAATTTAACCCACTCGTAAAAAAAAAAAAAAATTTACATAACTGCGAATGGGCTGTTAGCTTGAGCTAGGGATGATGACTTGCTTGTCCAGCACGTTCTTTTTCTAATAACCAATTGCGTTGGATGGCACATTGATGGACGAAGAGGTTAAATTAACATACAAGAAGTTGTGGTCGTTGTTGGAGGAAAGCCTTAAATGGAAAATGGTTTAATCATTTTTTTTTTATTTTGTAGGGATTTAAAATGGCGCATGGATTTCCGTGAATTAAATATATAGGAGTTAACAGACCCAGTCAGCAAATTGGAATAAGAACTGAGTCAGCTTTAAATGTGTTAAAGATTAAAAATACTTATATACCTGATGAATATACATTGTATTTTCAATGTAGGTATACAATATGTCTACATCGTGGGCTCAAGTGATTGATTAATGAAACAGAAACAGAAGGCTTATGTATATGTGTAGCTTTGTGTTACAATTAATTTTTGACATTATTTTTTTTTTTTTTCGTATACGGAAATGATTGATTGATTGGTATAAAATTCTTTCGAGTAAAATGTAGGCCAAAATTATACCGATTTAGGTCGTTGGCATTTCGTATAATAAATAATTAAAAAAAAAATATCCATAGGTGCAAACAAAATAAAAGGATGTGCTGCGTTGAAGTACATATGTTAATATAGAAGATGATTAATGCTTTTATTTTAAAAATTACTAAATTTTTCTATGAAAAATGGTTTTACAATATTTTCTATGACAATTTTTTTTTGAAACGTGTAAAAATAAATTGCTCACTTTTTTAAATTTTGGGCGGTGAGATTTGTTTTCAAATGCGATGGAAGGAGAATTTTTAAGTTGTTAAAGACATCAAACAGTGAGCTATGTCAGCTGTCAGTGATGTACATAAATTTAAAATAAGTCAATATATTATTATATACCTATACCTATTGGCCTTTAATTCAAAAATAGGCAATTATTGATTTAGGTGAATTTAATGTTGAAGGAAAGGAAGAAGAACAATAGTATTTAACCTGCATGTTTTGCAAATTTTTGATTTATGAGTTTTTTTTTACAGGTCCAATAATTTTTAAAAAATACCACTATTTTGTAGCTTTTTTTAATATTTCATTGAATAAGAATTTTAATTTCATTACGATTTCATATATGTATGTATCTACCTACATATATGTATGCATGTATATGTACATATATCATGTAGATTGTAGGGTAAAAATGATTTTTAATAATTTTATTTCACATTTATTCCCGTAAAATATACAAAACATTGTTTTTTTTTATTTGTTCTATACACCTAGTCAAGTATTGCCAAGTATTATTAACAAAATTTGAGGTTGTAAATTAAATTATAACTACGGTAATCCGAAAAAGTGGGTTTTATCATATCGTCCGTGTCGGTCGGTATACATCTCTGTGGGTGAGAAAATTTTTGTTTGATTCCCTTGAGGAAAACTTCCCATTTTTGTTTTAGTTCATCTAAAGCGGGTATAGATGCCATACAACAAATTCTATTTTTTTTAATTTTCTCGAAAACCGGCTTTAAATATCGATCAAAGTAATTTAAAGAAAACTGCATTGCAGGTTTTCGTCAAAAATCCTCATTAAGGAAATTGGGCTTGGACATTTTTTAGTTATTCACGTATAACTTTCCAATGATTTAACGGATAAAATGTTCTTAGTCTTAAACATTTTTTATTTAGTATCATATATACTCAACGTATATTGTCTCAATAAATCTTCAGTTGAACACTCCTAAGAAAGTGACAATTCGTGCAAGCAAGTAAGGAAACATACCTACCATTTTCACATTTTAAACTGTCAAAGTGACATTTGGGGTAGGTATATGATACTAAAAAGTTAAAATAGACATTTTGTGATTTTAACTTAAAAAAAAAAAGTTTAAAAAATAGTGCGATGCTAACTCGTTTGAAATTTATAAAATCCGATTTTTAATCTAAAGCATTATACTAAAAAATGTTTCAATATCGTATATTTAAACGTCTTTAATTTAACGCCATTTTGTTCAATAAAAACGTATAAAAATTAAAGGTACAGTAAAACCCGCTGCAAAATGTCACAGTCATTCTTTTACTTAAGCGGGTTTTTCACTTAAACGAACCCCGCTTAAGTGAAAAAAAATTTCACTTAAACGGAGTCCGGATAAGTGAAAAAAAATTGCACTTACCTAAGCGGATTTTAAAATTCCAAAAAGGGTTCTGACATATCAGAAATTCAAATGTCATTTTTGTGATGAAAATTTGGTGGAAGTTAAAAATAAAAAAGAAGTAAAAGCGTTCAGCAAATAATTTGTTCTGTTCTAATAAATTTTTTTTCACTTAAGAGAGTTTTTTTTCAATGAAAAATATTAAATTTAACTGAAAATATGTTTCGGGTATCCGGGTTTTTCACTTAAGCGAGATTCGCTTAAGCGGAGTGTTATAAAGGTAATTGGCCGACAAATACTCGGGGATGAAAAAAGTATTACAGATAAGCGGGTTTTTCTCTTAAGTGGGTTTCTCTTAAGCGGGTTTCTCTTAAGCGGGTTTTACTGTATTAAAAAAAAAAAAACTTAAACAACTATGCCAAATATTGGTGTAGTTTGGCAATGATTAACACATTAATTTTTAAAACCTTTATTTGATTTAAAATGTATGTATTTATATACAGTAGAATCTCGGAAAGATGAACGGTTCTATTAGATGACCAGCTCGGAAAGATGAACGAAATATTTCCACTTTGTTCAAAAAGATGAAAGGTTGAAATTTAGTACTCGAAAAGATGAACACTTTATTCCTAACATAATTTTTTACTTTTTCTTTGCCTTTTAGTTCTTCTTGAACTGTACTTTGGGGCTTGTTTTGACTTGTTATGTAAATAATATTTAATGTTTTTATTTATAAAACTATATCTTCTTCCTTAACCAAATGTTGATGCTGGAAAAGATGAACGGGCCCTGTTTTAAATCTGTTCATCTTTTCGAGATCCTACTGTAATTCAAAAAAATTTATTATTATTATTTTTGTTCGTATTTTCAATTTTATGAACAAAATGCGACTTTAATTGCTTAATAAAAAAGTGCCCAAAAGCTTTACTTGAAAGTATTCAAGTATACAATTCGCATGCGGTGTCAAAGTAATCCAATGATTCGCAATTTAATTAATGATTCAAACTTTTACCAATGATTGACATTAAAGTCGATGCAATAATTGCCATCATTTACCAAAGATTAGCATGGTGCCAATTATTGACTGTTCCATAGCTTTTTAATACAATATAATAAACAACCCTTCTAAATATTGATTTTTTACATCACACTTTATAGATTTTCTCCATATTTGTTCATACGAAATTATTGTAACTCTTTTTCACTTCTTGTCTTCAAAAATGACGCGAATTCGAAGATGCATTTCTGAAAAATATTGGTCCACTGCAACAAATCTTTAAGGAAAAAAAAAAGAAAAAGCCGAGCTAATACGTTAAAATAAGCAAACTAAAGCAAATATTATTGAAAAAAATTAAGTCTGTTTGGTAATGTGAAATTTCTTAAAATTGTTCACAAACTTTCACAAATTTCTGTCAAAACCCATAGGAAAAAAAACAAGTTTCGGTAATGGAAAAACATGGATGTTTACCCTACCCTTTTTAAAATATAAATATGTACATAATATGTATCTATACATATACTATACAATATACATACATATATGAGGACTGGGGACATATAATAACATGTAAATTAATAAAATACAATTTAATCAAATAACGAATTTCTTTTCAAATCATTTTTGATTTTTTTTTCTGCAAGTATAGTTTGTATTATTCGAACAAGGGAACAAATATAATTTCAATTAAATCAATATATGGAATCCTACTCTCTTATCTGTATATAGTCGTGCATCATCATTATATCATTAAGTATACTGAACCATTAATTAACTCCGTTCAATTAAATGTTCATATATACATATATGTACGTTAGAAGGTACAGTTATAATTATTAAAATATCATATTACTTCTGCTCTGTGTTGAAAGATTTAGTTTATCAACTGTATGTGCCTCCATAACGTAACTGATACAGGCAACAATTTACAACAATAAAACGTTCACAAAATAAATTTAAATAATTAATTGAAAGTCCATTGCGTAATTGAAAACGATTATACATATATTTAAAAAAGTGTCGATTATAATATGTATATACATATTGTATATGAAGCATATTGAAAATTTCGAAAATAATCGTTTTCAATAAACGAGAATATTTGTATAAATATTTCATAAATTTGTATGTAAACTAAAAGGATTTAATTTGTGGGACACCATAAATATAACATCATTCATGCCCCAAAAATATTTATAAAAACAATAAAAAAAATAACAGGAAAAACCAGCAGGTGCTTTTTCAACTCCGCCGCTTCCTGTTCAAGCTGTCCTCATATCAATTAATTTTCCCATTATATTGTTTTTCATATATTGCAATAACTTCGTTATTTATAATTTTAAACCCAACTTTTTATTAATTTATTTTTTATTCGTTACATAGTTTGCTTACAAAAAAGAAAAAATAGAATATCCTCTTTGGCTACAATGTTGTATACATCAGAAACAACTTCCATATATTTTCTGAGTTTTCGAAAAAAAAAAATAAATTCAATTATTGACGTCATTACAATATATCATTGGATAATTTGCATAGCCCATTAACATCAATTATAATTTCCGCTGCTTAAGAAAATTAATAATTTTAAGTTTGTTTTTTTTTTTTCGACAGGATTTTAAATACAAAATAATTTGGTGGAAGAAAAAATTTAAATTCATGATTTTCTGTTTCAGATTTAAATGTATAGTTTTTGATTTAAAATAAATTATTCATAGAGAAAGCAGTTTTCAATTTCACACATAAAACAGCTTTTAACATAGTCATACGCGACTGGTTCCCATGTGGCTAGATATATTATATTGCAAATTTGTGGCTTTGGTTTTATAACATTATATAATTATACATATATCGTTAGAGGGAAAGTGTGAACAAAGCTACATAAAAATTGATTTTTCTTTTATATTTTTTTGCTTATAAAAAAATTATTTTGTAAAATTTGTTAATAGAATTAAGTAAAATTTAAAAAAAATCACTACAGCCATTATCGAGGTAAACAGCATTTCAAAAAACCTTAGAAAACTATTTCCGTTAAGTGATTTTTTGGCAAAAACCTGAAACGCAGTTTAAATTCAATTAATTTGAAAAAAAACATAGATAATTGTATGACCCGTTCTAGATGAGCCAAAACAGAAATTCAAAATTCTTTCCCAGGGAAGCATATAAAAATGCTCTGTAACAAATTTAAAGCAATTCGGTCCACTTTTTTATGCTTTAGCGCAAATTAAAGAGATAGCATGGCCGCAAATACTCATAGACCCATGGATGGTATGATAAAATGCCTTAATTTTAAAAAGAAATTTTTACAGAATTTTTTCTTACACGAATCCAATACGTATATGGCAAGTAAAGAGTGTGAAATTCGTTTTTTATAATTTCTAAAAAAAAATTTATGAGTAATTTAAATAAAACAAAACTGTAAAAAATCTATATGAAACCTTTTAAGTTTTAAATGTAAGTTTTACAATGTTAGTTTAACAAGATAACCTATTTAAGGTACATAGGTTATCCTACCATTACAACCCAGAAAAAATAATTTGGCTTTCTGTTAAACTGACAGCACTTGTCTGTGTATAATATACAGTTATCAATGTTTAACTATATAACCGGAAACCAAACCTGAATGAATTTACATGATATATTTTATGTTGTAATTTCAACAATATCCACCTTTGTAGTTAACATGACCCCTTGTTATATTAGAACTTTTGAAATATTAAGCTCAAATGGGAACAAGGATTAATTAGCATGGTATAATGAAATTTCAACTTATACTTTACTATAATACATATATTCTTAGTCTTTATCAACATCTAGACCTGTACAAATGATGTGATTCAACGAAAAAATTTAAATAATGTATCGGTTGACTTTGAATCCACAATTAAACAAAATTTCAGTTGATATAAAAAAATCTATATCTATATTCAATTACTATCAATTACAAATTTTAAATATGAAATTTAAAAAATTTAAAAAAAAATTAAATTTTGTTAAAATAATAATAACTTTGTATAAATTAACACTGTATCATGTTAAAATATATCCATTTTTCTTCTATGCAGGAGAGTTTTCATTGTGAAATAACACGTTATCTTCTTAAATCAAAATATATTGTTGTTGATATTGCTATCATATTATTTGAATAAAGTAAATTATAATTTTATCGAAATTGTACAATTAGTGCCAAAATTCGGTTTCCAAAATTCTGTATTCCAAAATTCTTAATAATCAAAACAATTTTTATAAGAAGGTTTTTTTAATAATACAAATTCTATATACTACTAAAATACATCAGCCAAGTAGAAGACTTAGCACTATTTTATTTGGACTTGTCGAATTATTGATTGAAAATAGCTTTTGACGGCCTTTAGTCCTACAAAAATTTAGCGTTTCGTCCCAGCAATCTCACTTGGGCTCAATAGTTGACTAGTGAGGGCCTTTGTAAGTACCTACGCAATTTTTCGTAAAGTTCAGTTCATCATACATATCTAGTGTTAACTACATCGAAAAAGCCCAAATAAAATACTGCTAAGTCTTCTACTCGGCTGATGTATTTCAGACTTCAGTAGTATAATATAGAATTTGTATTATTAAATTATAATACAGTATTAAAATTTTTCCAGAATTTTAAATTTATAGAATTTTCGATTTACAGAATTTTGTAATAAAGAATAACGACCCGTTCCCAAAATGAACCTTTTTTAATTTAAAAAGAAACCTGTTAAAGTAAAAATTGGTTTAGCCATTACCAAGAAATACGGAATTATATTGCGATCAAATATCAACATCTGAATTTTAAGACAAAATCTATACTTTAAAGTTTCGATTGATATTTTAACTTTTTTTAACAGAAAACAATCATTGACACTATAAAATGAGTTTTACCGTTTTAGTTTATGTCCTCCTTCGACAAGTTGACTTATCATCTCTATCGTAAAAAATGATTACAGTGCAGCTTCTATCATGTAAAGCTAAGTACAGACGATTGTCTGATCTTACAATATTGTCAGATCTTTCAGTGAAAAAACTATTCCCAATGTCTTACAATCGTCTGAACACACAATTTTGTCTGCCAATATTGTCAGACACGTCATTGACAGACGACAAGCTGACAAAAAATTGTCATTTTTCAGGTATCTTACAATCGTCTGAACACACAATTTTTTATCATTGTCAGTCGATTAGGACATTGTCAGACTCATTGGTCATTGTCAGATGTTTTAATTGAAAACATCTTACAATTGCTGATAATTTCTTCATTGTTCGAAATGTCAATGAGTTGGTTAAAGAGAGATACAAAAATAGCTGACAATCAAAATGGAAAGAAATCTACCAACCGTGTGAACGGACAATTTTTCATTGTAAGAAATATGTCAATTGTCAGCTAATTGTTAGCTATTATCAGACCATTGACAGTTCTGACAATATTGTAAGATCTGACAATCGTCTGTACTTAGCTTAAGAGTTTTATAAGCGGGATACTCTTAAAACATGCAGCAAAGTGACTAGCATTAAATCGAACTTTATGTTTGTCAAAATATAATATATAGGTACACAAAAACATAATAGGTTACAACGACTAACGAGTAACGACTCTAAACCATTCCTTTGTGGATGTTGTTAGTCGGCGTCGGCAGCAGTGGAAGGCACAGTACACAAATCTAAAATAATATATTGCGCAGATTGTCGAAGTTGAAAATGTCAAAAAATTAAAAATGGTTGTTCGAGTGCCCACAGGAAGTCAACGCGCATCATTAGAAACAACAACAAAATATTGAAATTAGACAAGGAAAATAAATACATAGTTAAATTTAAAAAAATCTCGCCATGATTCTTTAAATTTGTATCATGTAGGTACCTTTCAAATACAAAAAGAAATTTCACTCTATAAAAAGAACAAATTTTTAAATTATTTATACTTTAGGCCGTGTCCGAATTGCGTTAAAATTTTCTACCACTGGTTAAATTTTGGCATTTGGTTAAAGGGGATAATTTTTTTATTTTTGCTGTCCGAACTGGATTAAAATAGGATGGGTTAAATGGGATTTTTAGTTAAAATTCCCGCCAGATTAAAGAAATTTCTCTTACCACAAATGTGTTTTATTATTCCAGAAAATAAATATTTTATACAAAATTCAGCTTTAAATGTATCAAAATAAAAATTCGACGCCGAATAAAGTACAAATTTCTTAATTTGATTTACTTTTAGAGGTTTTTGCATCGATTATATAACCAAACATTACGGAAAAAATCCTATTGTGTATTGCTTGATTATGCAGTCTGCGAACACTACTTCACGGCTATCAACAAACTAAAAAAAAAAAAAAAATAAAACAAAACAACCAATTGGCATTAATTTTGCAAGATGAATATTGAGGAAGTATTTTATATTGATTCTTTTATATTTTTTTAAATATCAGCGTATTATTACGAGGACTGCAATAACACAGCAACGACTACGAGAGGTATGTGTACATTAGGGTGGAGCGTCGATGTATGGAGAAAAATAAAAGTTGTTGTATCAATTTCGAATACCTCCATTTTTTTGCGTTTCGATGAGTAGAATAATTTGACATTAAAAAAAAAAAGTTTGGATTCAGTCTTTAGCCCTCTACCTTAGCTCAAAGTTTCGACTTTTTGGAACAAAAAAATTTTTTTTTGGGAAACGTTAAAAATTATTTCACAATTTCGAAATAAATTATATGATAATTCATGAAAAAAGAAAACACAAATTATAATATATTAACTTTATTTAGACAAATAAATTAACACAAACTTGAAAATAAAAACTTAAAAATTCAAAATACGCCATTCAGAAACTAACTTAATTAAACTGTTTATTTTTCAAGTTGTAATTTTTTTTTTTTGTGGAAAAATGGCAATATATTTCGAGAGTATATCTTATTTTTTATTAGCCCGTCTCTGGCCTTTTCACCAGCTACTGTTATTGAAGCTTCGGTCACCATCTCCACACAGCGCTCAACAGCTTGAGTGTGACAAAGGAAGTCCGAAAATGACATGCGAATAAGAGGTTTTTTTTTTTTAAATTCTTGCAAATCCTGATCGCTAGTTCTATCCAACAAAGGGGTTGATGTAACTTGTGACTCGCTCCAGCTAAAAAAGATTTCCATAGCGCAAATATATGAAAAATTTGAATATATCTCGAGAACGGCTAATCATACAATATAAGTTGTTGTACATTTTTTATAGGAAATTTAATTATCTTTCTTTTTATTACAAATATTATTTTGTAGGATTTATACTTTCGGAAATACAGAATAAAGCAAAAAAAAATACGACTTGTTTTCCAATTTTGCAAAACTTTGACCTGTGGTAGAGGGCTAAGAAAAACAATTTTTATTTTTTTTTTATTTTTTACGGGTAGCTTACGTAACTACGCAACTTTTTAGTGCTATTCGAATAGTTAAACCGGAAAAAATTTGACGCTCCACCCTAGTGTACATGCACATAATAAAAATAATTTCAAATTCAATTTTCTCTCTTTCTTGAGAAACGTCAAAATTTAACCACTAGTGTCAAATTTTAACCTGCTCTGGAGCTGGGTAATTTTTAACTTATTTTATTCACCACTGCGCTAGTGTCAAAATTTAATCAAACGTCAAGTTTTAACCAACATTTTAACGCAATTCGGACACGGCCTTATGTGATCTTCGAAGTCCACAACTAAATAAAACCTTTTAAAACAAAAAGAATTTTTGAACGCAAATTTCTGTTTTACCTCATTTCACCCTATAAATGTTCGCTATTGTTTTCTGATTCTTGTATAAGCCTCATGTTTTAAAAATAGGATACAAAAACTTTTTTTTGCAGATGTTTGCAAAATTTGTGTATTTGAACTTTGTAGGTAGATTTGTATAGGTACATACCCTACAAAAAAAGAAGAAATATTTTACGCAAAAAAATTTCGAAATATCAGATATATATGTTTGTACATACATTTCTAATTTATGTATACATTTTACATCATGTGGGATTACCTTAAGCATAAATATTTGAAAGCTGTCAACGGCATAATCTTCTAATCTTCCCTGTGTGAAACCTATATCTGTCAATAATTTTATAATATTGATCGAAATCTCGACGTCGGTATTTCCCTTAAGTAACCACACACCAGTAAACATACATATACACTTATAAGGCATAAAATGCGTATAAAAAGTTTAAAAATACCCAATGACATTATCAGCATTTATATATACATAAATATGTATGTAGGTAGGTAAGGTGTAGAATTCTTTTTTTAAACGTTACTCTTGTTAAGTATAGATATTTATGCTCGAGTAAGCGTGGTTATGCCCTGATATTTTTACCTATATATGTATATATAAAGCGAGCTAAAAAGATGCCTAAACTTATATAAATTCCCCTTCTGCTATACTTACCTATACATTTTATAAAAAAAAAAAAAATTAGGAAGAGATTTATTTACAGCAAATATCGACAAATTATTCCCTTTATCTCTTTATATCCTTTTTGTATACCTCTATAAATTTTATAAAAGGTTCACTTTGGGAGAATTCCATTGTATATCTAAAGTTGTACCTTTGGGAAAAGTTTTGAAATTTTTTTTTAGCTATATAGATACATACTAGTTAGTCTTTCTCTCTTTATTTGTACATATGTTGGATCATATCAACATGTTGAATATTATTATTTTTATTTTTATGAGAATTATATCTGTAAATGTATATTGTATATAGATTATAGAAGGTTAAAAATTAAATGGTTTGAATGATATTTTGGAATTAAGTATAAATATTTAGATACATTATTATATGATATTTGTTTTTTGTTGAAAGTTAATAAAGGGTGATTTTTTAAGAGGTTTAGAACTTTTTTTAAAAAAAAAAACACAAAAAATTCGAAAAAATGAATGAAATATTTATTTGAATCGATAGTTTGAACCTTGCAATTTAATGTTTAAAGATAATTTCATGCAAATGTTGACCGCGGCTGCGTCTCAGGTAGCCCATCCGCTGAGTCCAATTTTGGCATACTCTTTCACACATATCGGCCGGTATCTCACGAATGAATGCATGGATGTTGGCTTCCAGTGCGTCAATCGAAGCGGGCTTGTCCCTATAGACATTAGCCTTGACATACCCCCACAAAAAATAGTCTAATGGTGTCAAATCGCACGATCTAGGCGGCCAATTGACCGGCCCGAAACGTGAAATTAACTGTTCACCAAACTCGCCTCGCAATTGCGCCATTGTTTCGCGTGCTGTGTGGCATGTGGCACCGTCTTGTTGAAACCACATATCATGCAAGTCAAGAACTTCCATTTCGGGCAAAAAAAAGTTTGTTATCATCGCTCGGTAGCGTTCACCATTGACAGTAACGCTGCGATTCGCATCATCTTTGAAGAAATATGGCCCAATAATGCCGCCGGCCCATAAACCGCACCAAACAGTGGCTTTTTCGGGATGCATTGGTAGCTGTTGCAATGCTTCTGGCTGATCTTCACTCCAAATGCGGCAATTGTGCTTATTTACGTACCCATTCAACCAAAAATGAGCCTCATCGCTGAACACAATTTTTCGATAAAAAAGCGGATCCTCAACATTTCGAACCGAGCACGAATTTTGATAGTAAAATTCAATAATTTGCAAGCGTTGTTCATTTGTAAGACGATCCATGGTTAAATTGCAAACCAAACTGAAGCTGTTTGACAGTGACACAAGGTACTAAACACACGTCAGCTGTCAAAACCAGTGTTGCCAAAACCAAACCAGCTAAAAAATCACCCGTTACAAAGTGGCACAAAAGTTGTAATCGACGTGGCGGAAAAGGTTGTCACCGGTTGCAAATGGCGGCAATTAATGTCAATTCTACTTTGACATTTGTGAAGTTAACAAGAAATGCGAGTAAAGCTGTCAGTGAAAAATGTTCCAAATGCCTTACAATCGTCTGAACACATAACAGACGATTAAAGCAAATCACTTAAAACAAATCATCACGGCAAATGTAACAGCTGCTATAGACAACGACATTGTGTATTCGCTAACTGGGAGCAGTGGGAAGTAGACCCAGATTTGAGCAAACAAAAAAAAAACAAACAAAAAACTTCAGAAACAAGCCCTTTTTTTAATTAATTCATAATTTAAGAACTCGCGTAGTAATTTCAACACGTAATTTTGTATGTAATATACAATTTATTGAGTACGACAAAAAGTTAAATTTATGGATTTTGGACGATTTCAATTTACACGATGTCCATCAATTAGTGACAATGAATCCGCAGAAATTTACTCTTTGGTGCGGATTGTGATTCGGATGCATTATCGGTCCGTACTTCTTCGAAAAAGATGATGGCTTTCCCAAAAGAAAGTAAAGCCTGATTTTTGAAAAAAAAAATCTGCAGCAGACACAAATAAAAGTACACACAAAAATACATCATAAAAGGAAGTGTCATATCTTGCACAATAGGGTGATTCAAAATAACACCTTTCTCGACATTCAACCGGGACCGGGCGAAATTATGAAGCTTAGATTGAAAATAAAAAATAAGACCAAAAAATTCAAAATCGAACAGCATTTAGCTGTCGCTACCAGCGCTTTTTTAAAAATTTAGCTTGAAAATCGAAATTTTTCTCAAATGTTAAAAGCTGGATAACTTTTCGAGTTTTGGTGCTAAAAGCATGAAATTTTCAGGGATTTCATAATTTTGCCCAGTTTCGATTGAATTTGGAGAAAGGTGTTTTTTTGAATCACCCCATTGCACAACTTTTTGTCTTTTTCTAAAAAGCGACAACTAAATGAAAAAAATGAATGTGTTGAGTGTTCAAATGCGATTTGCAAGCATTCAGTAAACGTTTTTCTTCTAACGATTATAATTTGTGCGATAATTATAAAAAAAACCTGACAAAGGACGAAACTTGGCCAAAGCCTGATTGGACATTAAAAGCCTGAAGCGTCAGGTGAAATCCTGACGGATGGTAAACCTACACGCATAGTGCTTTTTTACCCCACTAGAATTTTGCTTAAGTCACCTGTCTTTGTCAATTAGCCGCAGACAACTCATGATCCAATATTAGACCTCTCGAATGCGTGCCACTAAGGGAAGCCGCGGTATCATTTGAACAATGTCGTATTCCAAACATAATTTCATTCACCAAGCCTTTTAAATGAAACAAAATTATTCGTTGATATCTCACACACAACTTATCCATCTCTATTGTAAAACCCTTTAAGAAATTAAATTGGGTGGTGCGATAGCTAGTGTAGAACTAGGGTCTAGTGACAACTCTCAACCATTCATGTGCAGTGTGTGTTATATTGGCAGGAATAGAGGGGGCCTACAATTAAGGCTAAGGTGGAAAGCATTTTTCAATACAAGAGATACTCTTGGAGGATTTTTCAATTCCTCGCAAGGGGCGTGAAAAACATTTCTGTTTTTAAGTGGAATAGGCTGGGAATCGAACCCACGATCTTTGGCGTAACAGTCCTATATGCACTAATCATTATGCCACGGGCTAAAAAGCTTTAGAGTTATTAAAAAGCGATCGAAGAACAGGCAAAGTGTTGGTTTTGAAGTAAATGAGAACAAGACCAAATACCTGCAAGCAAGAAACCAGCTTCTGTTCACCGTCAAGTCACTATTGATACCAGGAACTTCGAAGTAGTTAAGGAGTTCATCTACCTTGAAATAAATAGGACACCTCAGGGATGATCCGCTGAAGAATTACCCTATTGGAGATCGCTACTACTTCGGTTTATTGAAACAAAACAGTTTCAAACTTCGCATGCGTAAATAAGCTGTAATGTACGCTCTACAATAACCCCAGAAACATAGAGCTGGTACTGGGCACTTTTGGAAGAAAACAGGTCGGAGGTCCGAGGTCCGTTATTTTAGCAAATAACAATCATTGAGTAACAAAACAATATAATTTACCAAATATATTAATCATACAATTTTATATTTATAGAAAATTTCTTTGAAATCATTTCCAAACGATTTCGTTTAATATTTCACACAACTTAAATAGCCCAATTATCTTGGTCATTTATAAAACTCTCAACAACAGCCATAAGTTTTTTCCACGAAAATCCAATTAAGCGCGTAAATTAAAAATTGTCCAACAAAAACAATTAGGACTCCCAAGCTTTTCAACTAAATATGATTTGATATTTGAACTGCTCTTACATATAGATTGTCAGTAGGTAACTTGGTTTCAATATAATTACGGTTATACCTACTTTAGGAAAGTTCACTAAACCAAATTACAACCGCATTCTCCTATTGTTTTTCCTAGAAAATCGAATTGAAATTTTATTCATTCAGTTATGTGGATTTAATTGCCATGGCAAATGATGTTTAGTCCTGGACAATATTGCATGGAATCGAAATCGAAATCGAAAACAAAAAGAGAAAACAAAATACACAGCATGGCAGCAGCAGCATGAAGCCCCTATAGTGTTCTTTTTATATAAATCTCATGCTTATATGTATAGGAACATACTCAATAGTTGAAATTGCAGTTGCATTTACAGTTAGAGGAATCAGGCTTTTACAAAAAGATACTTTATGATGGTAGAACAAAAACGTACAGAAGCTAATGATGTGAACTGAGTTTGGGAACACTAACACCCGGCAATATATGGACATGGACAAATGCACAAACTTGTTCGCCAAGGGTCATTTCGAAACCAGGGGAGTAGAAACAATTTACAGTTTCATGATTGCATGTCACGTAGCTACTCGGCAGCTACAATTTGGAACACATTACAGAGCATGGGATCTGGTACTTTGGCCCACCATACCGTCAATCCACCCACATCAGAGGGTTTAATGGCGTTTTGATGTTTTCCCCAGTACAGTTTGTTAACTCTTTTTAAAGTATAGAGAGAGGGAGAGAAAGGGAGAGAGAGAGAGAACCATAAGGACCATGGGCCAGGGGATTGACACTGCAGAGAGATAGCAAGTGAACAAATGTATCTACATATTTCGTTCGAATTGCAAAGTACACGATTCGCCACTTTTTGACTTTACATTTTTGAATGTAGGATTCAAACCCTGCAGCAGCCCTGGAAAAAATGTTCTACGAGTATATGCCCACATAAGATCAATGTTCGCTATACCATCATCATGACATCAAGGACCTAAGGTGGAAACAAACAAAAAATGAGCTCTGGGGCAATCGATTACGTAATGCCGTATTGTTTCTTTTTTTTTTTTGTTTCTGTTTGGTGTATATCCTTGCTAGCTGGCTGGCTGGCTGGTCCTACTTTTGTCACATTTCCTGAACATTGAAACACATTGAAGTAGAGTATTTTGTCCTGTTAGCTCTTAATTGGATTTAATCGAAATCTCTGATCCAATGAAAAGGCTCTCGCTGAATGTGACAGAATAAAGAAGTCATTGAGGTTTACTGGAACGGATGTATTTAGGTGGAATTACTTTATTTCAGTCCTACTCCTATATACAAACTGAATGAGTGTATACTATTAAGGGATAGAGAAATCAAATCAAAAGAAAGAATGACCTTTATGTAGACATCATCATACATTCATACTTACATAGGTATATTCATGATGAAGACTTTTCGGAGAAATTTCATTTGGGAAATACATGTTGGAAGAAATTGTTTCGGATTGACTATTTAGAAACTTAGCAACCCATCAGATTCAATTCAAAATGGTGAATTTTGACAGCTAGAGAAAAGCTTCTTTGTCGTTAAGGACTGAGTTTCTTTGTTTCTGTGGTCTGCAAGAACACAGCGAAATACAAGCGAAAGCATAGTGGAAAATATCCGTGAGGATTTTAACCAATTACAAAAATAAACGCCAAGAAATCACGAAATATTAAAGAAACAAATCGAATACAACTCAAATGTCATTTTTTCGTACAGAAAAATGAGATTTCCGAGATTTCGCTCCGTCAAAAAGTGAAGAAACGAATCAAACTTTTTTTTCCTTAAGCTTAGTACGCTGCTGATGCGAAACGAAAAATCCCATACAAAAATGACACAACGAAATCATAAACGGAAAATTTCGTTCTGCTTTTCGTTTTGCAGTACGCTGTTCGAAGAACGAAATTTATAATTGTAGCAGATTATTTGGAAAGTCTCCGCTCCTTTTTCGCACTGAATTAATTATACAGACTATTTATTGTGTGCGGAAAAATAACATTTGAGTTTTATTTGTGTTTTTTTTGTTGTTTATCATTTTCTTACATCATGGGTTTCTCTGATTTGTTGCGTTTTTGTTTGATTTGGTTTTTGGAATTAGTAAAACTCTCCAAGGATATTTTCCGTTGTGTTTTCGCAAGCGTTTCGTTGTCTGTTTGGAGATCACAGAAAAAATGAGGAATCCTGTTCACGTAACTGAGATTGCTATAATGATCTCATTTTCCTGAACATTTCTCATTAATTCTTTGGGTAAAGTGTTCAGTCCTAAAAACAAGTGGAGACATCTCCAAAACATCTGGTACAATTAACAATTTCACTCCTACAATAGCGTTCTACAGGTTCTACAATACGAAAAGCTGAACGAAATTTTTTGTTTATATGATTTTGCTTTTTGTATAGGATTTTCTGTTTCGCAATAGCGGCTTACAAGGCTTAAGCTTAAATCACCTTTGATTTTATTTGTAAACGTAAGCTTGTCGTGTATATTTGTTTTCCCAAATATACACATGTATAGGTACTTTGATTCATTATAGCACATGGTATGTGTCACAAAGTAAGATTACAGTGGATTAATTGTTGGATACATTTTGTTGTTGATGTGGAGGAATTAAGAACTAAATTAGGTACTGCTAGTTCAATTTAAGGGTTAGTTCAAGGTAAGGGTTATACTTTTTTCTACATTTGAAATCCATCCCCGAGTAGCACAGAATTCGATTTATAACAAGAATTAGTTATACTTGTGTTTTGTTGAAGTAATCTGCAACATTATTTGTTGTAACTCAGTTTCTCAATTGTTTATCGAAAAACAGATGAAACTTTGTGAATTAAAATGGTGTTGTCTATTCACAATACGAAAAAAATTATGTATATTATAATGAAATACATCATTCCTTGAATGGTTTTTTTTCAATGAAGTTTGCATAAATCTTCACCTTTGTTTTTTTTTTTTAATTACATTTCAAATATCTTGTTACTATTAAAAACATCAAAACAAAGATGAAACTCTAAATGTGTTTTGTTATGTTGTCGTTTTGTTATATTTGGCATAACACGAATGTAACAAACAAATTGTTAAAATAAACATCGTTGAAACTAAGTTGAAACATAACTGCTTGTATTTTTTATGGGTGGAGACTGTGTTATATTTTGGACATTAAAACAAATAGGTAACCAAATTGCTAGAATTGACAAAAAAAACATTACATTTGGTTTGTATTTAAAACAAAACTTCAACATTTCTTCAGATTCAAGTGATGTTGAAGTTGAGTATCTAGAACTAATAACGTTGCAATTACGTTTTACGTTGACCTTTTGGGTATCAAAGTTGTAACAAATTATAATGATATTTTATAACTGTTAATGGTATATTTTTATTTACTATATTTAAATCAACCATGAAAAGTAAACAAACAAAAATTATTGCTTGGACATGAAAAGAGTTACTATACATGGCAGAGTTGCCGCTGGATTGAAAAATTGTGCCAAGTCAGATTAAACAATCCATAGATTTTAAGATGACCATAATAAACACATCGAAAATAAAAATAAAAAAATTATATTGCATGTCTTGTCATATAGAACACATTTTTACGTTTCATGAATATTTCGTTTCGTTCCAAATGTCAAGAGGCTGCCTAGAAATCGTGATTTTATGAAGCATTAAGAAATAGGCAAACGAAATTATGTTTTTAATCCATTTTATCGTAGCTATTTACAAAAACAACCCCCAAAAAGAAATTTATTTTCTAGAATTTGACATTTAATGGGGTTTCGAATAAAGAGAAAATTAATATTTTGACATTTACCGTAATTTCTGTAATAAAATTTGTGTTTAAAAAAATAAACAAAAAGTGAACTGCGGTAACTCTGGCTGGCAAATTTGCTTAATTTTTTCTCGCCAGAAAAAAAATGATGGTTTTTTTAACATTAGAATTCTAGTTTCAGTAACGAAGATTAGAAAATATGATAAAAAACTATATTTCTCTGTTGTATAAACAGTGTAAATTGGTTAAAATAAGGATTTTATAGCCTTAAGTTTCTACTTCGTTGTATCTTTGGTGTAATAACATGTAAGTTTTAAATTTAAAAGACAATGTTTTATTGAGATTTCCGGCAACAAGCGCCATATTGTTCACAATTTATTGCTTTTTTATTAAAATTTGATCTTAAATGCAAAATTTTTAAACTAATTTTTCCAGTTGGTATCACTATTTCCATAGTAAATTTCAATGGAAATCGCTAAAATATTCATTTGGCAATGTAAATCACAAATATTTTTGCAACTTGAATGCCTAAATACAAACATGAATATTTTTCTATTTTTCAAATTTTCGGCCAATTTTAATTTTTTGGGTGGCGCGTGAATTTTCTGGACGTAAAACATCATTCTTTATGATAAAAATGTCATTTGCATTAGATTTTCCGTTCATAAATAACTAAAAATCGCATTTTAGATCACAATATTAGAAGTTTTCATTTTTTTCAACACTTTGAAGTTTATCTTTTTATAACATCTCAAGGTTATTATACATATTAAAAGAATTTGATTAATAACTTTTCAGAAACTTTAACAATGTTTTCGGAAACATTATTTATCATTATATTATAACATATAATAGAACAGAAAAAGTTAAAGTAATAGTAATAGAACATTTCTGCAATATTAGTAAAGCTCATCTTCGAGCTCAATTAAAGTTTCACAATTGTAAGATTAAGTTACATTTAACATTTCTTAGTTCAAATAACTTTTATAAAACTGAGAAACGACAAAATTTAACTTCTATAAAACCCAATTACGACAAGTTTGTTGTAAATGAGAGGGGAAATGCGGCTATTTGGGTTACACAATTGTACTAGAAAATGTTTCTGAAATAAATGGACAACAACTTGATTGTTTTACTGTTGTTATATCTACCAAATGAAAACCCGTCTGTGCTACTCGGGTCCGCATTAAAAATACCTTATGAAATAGTATCTAGAAGAATACCCTTGGGAAGAACCCTTGGAATAATCTGTTTCGATTTAAAAATTTTTGCGGAAACATCCGAAATTGAAAAGAATTCTTTCATTATCACAAAAAATACGATTCTGATAGTTCAGAAAAGAATCAGAATATGCGACTTAAATAACACGTTCAAACATTCATACTTAAAAATCATACTGCTCATATTATTTTAGCTTCACCATTTTAAAAATTATTTATTTGGGTAAAAAACCGAATAAAGTAAGACCCATTTACAAGAGAAACGCCAACGTTTCACAGTATTTCTTTCACTTAAGCAGGTTTTTCACTTAAATGAACCCCGCTTAAGTGAGAAAAAAAATTACACTTAAGCGAAGTCCGGATAAGTGAAAAAAAATCGCATAAACGGATTAAAAAATTCAATTAAACGGAAATTTAAAGCTAGAAAAAGTTGAATTTATCTAGAAAAAGTTTAAATAAAATAATAATTTTTTTTTCTCTTAAGTGAGTTTTTTTTTGTTAATTAAAAATATAAAATTTAAGCGAAAATATGTTTCAGATATCCGGGTTTTTCACTTAAGCAAGTTTCGCTTAAGTGCGGAGTGTTTTATAGGCAATTAGTTGACAAATTCTCGGGAATGAAGAAAGTGTTTTAGATAAGCAGGTTTTTCTCCCAAGCGGGTTTTACTGTATACTATTAACTTCGAAAAAAAAAATATGCAAAACTGAATTTTCGGGTAGACATTTTTTTTAAGCTTACCATACAAAAGTCCATAAATTTTAACGATTGCTTTTGATTTTATGAGGTAAAAGGGCAAAATCTAATCTTTTCAAGGCTTTTGCCTTTTGGAAAGGAAAAAGTTCACTTTTTTGTAAAAACTAGAAAAGTATCAGATTTTTTGAAGAAATGACATGGCAAAATTGTAGCTTTTAAATTTCTAAACGAAAAAGATTTTAACCTTTCTTTCGAAAGATAAGCTAAAACAAAAATTCGAATTGTTCCTCCAGGAAATCACATAAAATTATTCTGTATCAAATTTCAAGCAATTCGTCCATTTGATTAGAGCGATGAACATTGTGCACCTGCACGCATGGAATGAGACCAACGACAGAGTGCTGGTATACCATTAAACCATATTTTTGACCTTCTAAATCATCGAAATGTTAGTGTTGATTAACACCTCGATTTTTTTTTCTGAACTCCAAACCAATACTTGCCCCGTACCTTAGAGCAAGTAAAAATTTTATGAGTTTATGTTTCATTTATTGAGTTTTTTTTATATTTTTATTTAAATTTTCTACTAATAATTTTCTAAAAAACAATTTCTTATTTTAAACAAAAATATGAATTTTAGGGTGAAATACATCAAAAAATTAGAAGAAGTAGTTTTCCCTTTTCGTATATTGTCAAAAATTAAGAGTTTCTGACAGTTTTTACTCCAATATTTTTTAATTCCATTTTCTTGAAGTAAAAAAAATGGAAATAAGAAAAACGTGCGATATTGAATTTTTTCGTGCCACGGTGCCGCACTATGAAATATTCGTGTCAAAAAAGCACGATCGTGCCACTTCGCCAACACTACTCGGAACCTAAGAAATATGTTAGTTTCAGTGAACAAATTTCAAACATTGTTGTACCAAATAATTGTGGAATTCTGAATTAATTGATATTTATTGAGCTTAGCGAATACATTTTTGACTCACTTTCAATCTGACACTTAACTTCCTTCAAAGCTTCTACTTTTTGTTTTTGCATAATATTGCTCGAATTTTTGTCAGTTAAAACTATAAACTTGGCTTATTTTAATTTAGAACTTTCTTATTCATACATACATATACCGACTTTGATGTCATTGTCAGTAATAAAGTAAGAGAATTTTTCAACAAAATATTATTGTACATACATAAATGTAAGCTTTTCCAAAAGCAATCAATTCGATTATTTCAGCTCTTTTTTCTAATCCAAAATCCACTTGTTGATTATTATAACACAAAATTGCTTTCTGACACATATACATACTTACTTACCACAATTTCTGTTCAGCATTATAACATCTTCAACCAAAAATCGTTAACCTTTTAAAAGTCCAAAGAAGAAAAAAAAAATTATTTAAAATTTCCATAATTTGTATCAACATTAATGCAATTTATTCCAACTAAGCTAACTGTATAATACATACATACTTATTCATGCACATACATAAATCAACGTGCGATGAATTTAAATGATAAATCCTTCGCTTTTCTTTTTTACGAAAGTAATTGCTGATCACTTAAGGACCACGCGTCTAACTGGATGAAATGACACAGAAACATGTGCGGATTCTATAGAGAGATTGAATTGGAGGGGAGCGAGGTTCCCTCCAGCAGCACCGACAATGAAAATTCTCACTTTTGTAGTTTTAGAACGAAAACATTTATTAGTCAAAAAAGATTTTCACGGCCCTTAGTCCCCAAAACTTCGCTTTTATGCCCTTCGAATTACTTATATATCAGTTGACTAATGAGGATATTGATTCCAATAGCTTTTAACGGCCTTTAGTGCTAAAAAATTTTGGCGTTTCGCAATTTTGTCGGTACGCAATTTTTATTAAGTTAAATTCATTTAACATAGATTTTTTGACATTTTTTTCAAAATATCCTTGTTAGATGAATAAAACTGAATAAAAATATATTAATAATCAACAAGATAAAAGTTCTTAAAAACTATAAAGTTGTCCAGAGTCAGATATAATGGTTCTTACAATGTCAATTTATTACTAAAATAAATCAACCACGCACAACAATTAGAGTACCTTACTCTTGAATGTTCTATTTTATTTTATTGGACTTTTTCTTTTTCTTATATTAATTTCAAGGAAACAGAGGAAGAAAATACAGCTTTCTCTATTATTTTGAAAGTATTATTTGAAAACGGTTTTCTGTATAGGATAACTATACATTTTCATTAATTAAATGTATGTAGATATCTCTAAACAAATTCTCAAAGGAAAATCGGTTACTTATGAAAATTAAATCCTTCTTCATTCCGCAGAACAAAATGCTGGGCCCGCTCCTGCACATCAAGGATATATGTATTATGTACTTCGATAATAACGTGATGCGGTGCGTGGTTTTTTTATTCACCTTTATTCATATCCATTTTTTTTTATATTAATCGATAATCCATTCATAGGTTAAGAACGCACGGTGAGGAGGACGAACGACGACGACGGACGGAGAGTGCTTAAAAACACTTTTATATTTTTCCATGACAGCAGGAGCAGGATTTATGGATTATTTTTTTTTTTTTGCGTTGAAAATTCTTTCTGAATTTAGAATGAGAACTAATAGGGAGGGGTTTCCGTCGTAGTCGTCGTCCTCATCCTCATCGTCTTGTTAGGCAATACCTATACTTGTAGCAAAACATTCAACAGAATAGTCATAGAAATCTAATTTGAAGAGACAATAAAAACGAACATTATATTGAACTTTGATTTTATTGAAAGTCTTTAAGTTTTAAAGGCCAATTCATATGGTATAAGATGTGGGTTTCTGTCGATTTAGAGCATTTTTTTTAAAATCGATTTCACAGGTGTTTGGAAGAGATATATAAGATTAGTATCTGATATAATGTGATTTTTGTTTAGTTAGAAGAATTCCATGCCTACTATAAAGAGCTAAAGATAGATATATAGAAGAGCCAAATTTTTGTCACTTTTAAATTTTGTATCGATTGATTAGGAAGATGATATAATAAATTTTGTATCGATTGATTAGGAAGATGATATAATAAATTTTGTATCGATTGATTAGGAAGATGATATAGGAAAATATTTGAACCATGTTTAAGTAATTTTTTTTATTTTGAAGGGGTCGTTATTTTATATTCGAAAATTCTGTATATGAACATAATTTTGCATTTAGCATTATTCTGTAAATCCAGAGTTCTGTATATCAAAATTCTGTAAATCTTATATTCTACTATATTGTATATGTTGCTATGTAAATAATGTTTGTATTTTTGTTAATCTTGCATTTAAGAAAATAAAACCGTTGCACTGTGGTCTAAAATCACTTTTTTCGTTTCAAAAAATCACTACAATTTTGTTTTTCTTTTTTAACGAAATTTCCAAGGCTATTAAAATAGTAATTAAAAAAAAAATATCTTCACAAGGTTTTTCAAAATCGTTGGCTGAAGTAAGATTTTCTTGGAAAAAAGAATTAATATACAGTAGAATCTCGAAAAGATGAACAGATATAAAAAAAGACCCGTTCATCTTTTCAAATTGTTCATCTTTTCGAGCATCAACATTTGGTTGAGAAAGAAAATATATACTAATAAATAAAAACATTAAATATTATTTATATAACAAGTCAAAACAAGCCCCAAAGTACTGTTCTGGAGGAACTAAATGCAAAGAAAATGTAAAAAATTATGTTGGGAATTTAGTGTTCGTCTTTTCGAGTAAAAAATTTCAACTCGTTTATCTTTTTGAACAGTGAAAAGTGGAAATATTTCGTTCATCTTTCCGAGCTCTTCATCTTATAGAACCGTTCATCTTTCCAAGATTCTACTGTCCTTTAAAAACAGTTAGAATTTTGCGAATTTTGTAAAAGAAAAGGTTTTGGCTATTTGATTATTTACAGGGTGTTCCAAAATAAAATTGAGCACAATAAACTTAAAGAACCAATTTTTTATGTTTTTAGCAAGTACATATTTCAACAGTATTTTTTTTTTTTTCATTTTGCGGATCATCGACATATCTTATAAACTATTTCTGTGACCAATTTTATATGAAACAGTGTAGGAACAAATTAAACGGACCAATATTGTAATTAATAATTTTTAATTTTTTTTTTTTTTTAAATAAAATAGAATAAATATTAAGTCTTTTTAAAATGAATTATAGATCATTGGCATCATCATCATTTTCAACATTCCCAACGCAATGTACATTCTCATATAACCTCTTTTTTGGGGTAACGATAACAACTTAACATTTCCTGTTCCCTGTTTTATTGGACCATAAAATAATTATCGAAAGTTAAATATTTATTTTCTTTTCTTTATGGAGCAGACAAAAAGAAATTAATCTCTTACTTTAATCTTTTTAGTATTGATAAGTCAATAAAGAAATTAATCTCCAAATTTTGGCAGGTTTCAAAAAAGAAAAGGGTTTTAGAATTATTATTTTCTTTCTTGTCAATGTTCATTCGTATATTTACCTACTTAAGTTTCAAAAACTCTTTAAGTTCATTAGGAATTTATTCAAAAGGGGGTGTGAAAGTGGGCGGATTATAAAAACTGAATTTAAATAAATATAATATAACAATAAATATAACAATCAGTAATTATTGTTTACAAGGTTGTAAGTCCATTTTTTAACAATTACCATTAAATTAAAAGTGGGCTGATTTTTGTACGATTGAGATAATAAAACGTATTTTAATTGAAATGAAAAGAAAATTTTACGTTCTTAGCTGTTTTGAGAAAGGAAATAACTCAAACATTCCAAAAGTAAATTTGCTTATAAGACCAAAATGTTAAGAGTATATTTTTTGTTCATAGACAAATTACATTATCTCAAAGCATTACAAAAAGTTGCAGTTACAATTTTGTGTATGATTTAACAAATATGTAGTGAGAATAAAATATGCTAGTAATTTTTCATCGGGATCTAATGAGATTTTTTGTTTGCACCTCTATTCATACTTCAAAATATCATAAAAAAAAGTGTTTTTTTGTTTTATTTATTTTAAAAAAATTAAAACTTTTTTTTTTTAAATTTTAAAAATTTTATTTTACTTACAAATAAAACAAATTGAAGAAAAGTAAGATTTTCATGCCATAATAATTGTAAAAAAGAAAATAAATAAATTCGTATTTTGTTATTGTTTTTTTTACTAAAGAACAAAATTGAATAGCTTTCTAAACCAAACTATTTACCAAATATCATTTTATTTGCTGTTTTTGAAGCTCTGTTTATATTCCTATTAAAAAAAAATTAAACAATAAACGAAATCGGATTTTGTATTTTTGCCACGACTTTTGGCTTTTCGGACCACAATGCGCATTTTTTCTTTTCCATTTTTTTTTATTTTATAATGTAAAAAAAGTACGCACATTTTAACAAAATTTTAAGAATTTTGAAAAACAGAACTTGTTGAAAATTTTTAATTTTGGAATACAGAATTTCAGATTTACAGAATTTTGAAATGTAAAATTTTTGAATAGAGAATTTTGGAATTACACAATTATGACTCCAACTGCTTATAATTTTGTTAGCTCAAGGAATTTTCGAAAAGTACACAATTTTTGAAGTCATTTTTTGTTTTAAATCTTTTTTATAAAATTCAAACTCAAAAAACCAAACGAAAACAGGCCCTTATTGGGGAATAAATTTTTTTTATTAGAATTGGATTTAAAAATTGTAGAAAGATAAAGAAATATATTTACGTAACTAAGGAATTTTTGGAAAAATACGACTTATTTTGAGGTAAAGTTTTGGTAGCTTTATTAATTTTTAGTATTTTAAGGAGCAGAATTTAAAAATCTCAAAAAAAATTTGGCCTAGGTATATGGTTGGGGAATTTTCGATTTTTTTGTTATTTTCTAAAATACGATTTTATTCGATATTTTTATCTACGATATTCTTTATTCTTATAATATATAATAAAATGTTGACAAATTTTTTGGCGATTTTTCGATTTTTGGAATTAATTTTTTGGAAGTTTTTAATTTTAAGTATTTTTAAGCGATGGATTTAATAATCTAAAATAAAATACCTGAGGCATTGTGAAAAGAATAAAAACTTATTGAAAATGATTTCAAATCAGTCAAACCAAACCAACTATGATCATTGGCTTAACAAAACTCATGAACACCCCTATTAATAAACCAGTGTTGTGCCATGTAGACTTTAAATGTAGACTACACGATTATCTACGTGTAGACAATTCAACGTAGACAATTGGTAATTGTTCATTTCAATTGAAATTTAATCCGAGTCGTCTTCTTTAGAGTGAAGGCGTAGACATGAAGGAGCTTCTTTGAGCGCTCAAAAATGAAGAGTGATGAAGAGTGCACATGTCCCCAGCTGGAAAAAAAAAAACTCTCAATTTGTGCGGAAGAAGCAGGAATTTGTAAAAGTTTTCCAGAAAACTATGGGTTTTTAAAGGGTCTTGAAAAATTCATTTCTTCTATTAAAATTATCCCAGCCTTCAATACAGTCGCCATTCAGACAAAAATTTGCAGACGATTTCATTTTGCTCATAGGAAGCCTTTTAAATTGTCGAAGTGAGGGTGCAAATAATATGCCTACCTCATCAAACGCTTTATTCTTCGGCCTTCCCTACATTTAATTTTTTGTCTTTATATAATTCTTTGTCTTAAAAGATCTTTTCGCGTCCACTCTATGCGATGTTCTGGAATGAATTTTATTGATTTGCAATTTGACAAATGTGACAGCAATTGTTTACATTGTATACATACATAATTGTTGACATTGTCGACACAATTGTTTACGTTTAAATGTAGACAATTAAAGTCGACACGTAGAGGAACAACACTGTAATAAACTCCAATCTTACATGAAATATTTTTAACCAGTGAAGTTAATGCGAAATCTTATGAAAAAAAAAATACAAATATATTCATGTTAATTAAGTAATTCACAATAGATTAAAAGAATACAAACGCTAGTCAGACATAATATGTATGTAATTTACAATCTAGAAAGTGTGTATTTGCATAAGTTCAAACTTTGTGATAAAGTGAATATTAACAGACTAAATAATAATCTTTTTGCCAAGAGCAGAGTTTTGTGGAATGTAGTAGATTTACGTTAAGATTTGCAACTTGTATGTACATAAACAATTAATTGTTTATTAATAAATATTTTAATTCGTGCATTAACATTTAATCAACATTTTTTATTGATTTTTAAATTAGAAGACAATTAAGCATTTTTTTTTAATAATATAGAGGTTATTGAAAGAGGTTGCTAAATATTTTTAAACTGACATATTATTGTAGATTACATTTAATGATTAACTTTATTACACCCTTATAAATAATACTTCATTTATCTCTTAAAAGCTATTGTCAAACAAAACAAATAAGTGGAATGATAATTTTAAAGTTAATATCCCAATTTAAAAATCATGAAATTTTCACTATCGTCAAACTAATCCTTTTAAGAATCTTATATCTATTTTTGCCTAGTAACTATTAAAGACTAATAAAAAGCATTCCGCATTTATAAGAATTGTCAAATGGTCAAAAAGCTTAAATAAAATATGTATATACAATCCTCAAGAGAAAAATTTCTACCTTTTGATGAAAATAATAATAATAATCATTATATTATTTCCCAACTATCTTAAACAAAGCAAAAGAATTCTTTTGAAAATTTCAAACAAACTATTAAGTGGAAATTTTCAAAAGAACATTTGAAATTGTATTTTAATGGCTTGTTTCTATACCCACTTTGAGTGTGACGACCATAGCATGTTGATCATTTAGCTCAGCTGTACCTTCGTGAGAATTTTCATGGAATGAAACTTAAATGCCTCTTTTAGATTTTATTTTGGGATAAAACTTTTTTGCTTCCATTCTGCTAGGAATCCCCAACATTATTTTCAATTCTTGGAAACTTTCAAAACGAATTGAATGGCTTCAAACAGAAACATTCCATTTCGATGAATTCCCAATTAAATTCGGGATAGGAAAAAAGTTCGCTATAAATGAAGTTTCGTCGTGTATATAATAAGTTTTCATCTAGTAAAAGTTCAATGCCACACATAAATTTGATGGAAATTATATTTTTTCTCATCCATTTTGAGTATAAGGTTTGCAAATACAGTAAAACCCGCTGTAGAGAAATCCGAAACACTTTTTTCATCCTCGATTTTTTGTAGACCTTTAAAAGACTCCGCTTAAGCGAAACTTGTTTAAGTGAAAAACCCGATTACCTGAATTCTAACTGAATAATTCAGTTAAATTTTATATATTTTTCATTGAAAAAAAAACCCTCTTAAGTGAAAAAAAAATTCAATTGAACAGAACAAAAACTTTTTCATTTCTTTCTTTATTTTTCACCTCCACCAAAAATTTTCACTAAGAAAATTACATTTGAATTTTTGATATGTCACAACCGTTTTTGGAATTTTAAATCCGAATGAATTTTTTGTTCACCTATCTGAACTCCGCTTAAGTGAAATTTTTTTTCACTTAAGCGAGGTTCGTAATTGTAAAACCAGCTTATAAGTGAAAGAAAAACTGTGACATTTTGCCGTTTCTCTTAAGCGGGTTTTACTTTATGGGAAATATTGATTTTGCATTGGTGGAAAAGTGATATATTTATCACAATTTACTAATCAAAGGAATTCAACGATTGAGTGCAGATGCTGAAAACTATTAAAGACTGCTTTGAGCTACTTAAAGTGAAATTAATTTGAACGAGTTACCATATTGCAATTCTTATAAGATGGAGTCGAATAGTTTTCACAGAATCCATCCATCCAGGATTGTGAAAATGTATATAGGAATTAATATTCTGTCATTTTCGGATGTCAAGCTTTATGAGGTTTATAAGGGGAGATATATGATGAAGATATTCAGACTCTATTTGACTTTGACAAGAAGACTTTGCGTTCAACCAGATTTTCTCTTTACATTTGTTGGTTAACATACATACTATACTATTATTTCCATTAAATTGTTTTGAATTTTATAATTTACCTATCAGTGAATACGAATTTGGAATGCTGCCTCTATACATATATATTCGTATTTATTCACTTACACAGATTTCAATGAAAAGATGTTATGTTGTGGCTGCCATATTGGCTCTGGCAACAACTGCCATCATTTACCTAATGTACAGTTTGGTTATGGTCTGAAGCTTTTAGGTATAGTTTGGTAATGGGAGTAGGTACCTATATGTAGATTATTATACTTAATGATGTACATATTTAGATTTGAAGAATGTTTGCGTATTTGCAGATATAAATTGTATAATTTCGTTATTATTTATAAGATTCCATAAATAAATGTACCTAAATATCTATAAGAGGAGTGTCGGTTGAGTACAGGTGGGTAGATTGATATTAAGCAATTTATTTAAGCATTTAATACATTCAAGGCTATCGTTGACTGTGTCAAGGTCTCGCGAAATTGATAATATCTTAGTTTTATTTCTATTATATATACATACATATAAATATATGTACTTTTAGGTATAGTATATGTAGTCAATTTTAAACTAAATAGACCAACAAATCGGAGATTATGGGGGTACATCACACAAAAGAGAAAACCCATTTTCCTATGGAGTTTGGCCCAGGATAAGGAGGATACCATATGAAAGATGACGTTGAGTTGGATGTAAGTGCCAAATATTTCCAAAATCGGTGTTGGGGGATTCGAGATATTTTAGCTTGAATTTGGCAATTTAAATTTTAAAGAAATCAGCTTTTTTGCAAACAATAGCCCATATTTTTCGAAGTATTTTGGAAATATTTGGCACATACATCGAGCTCAACGTCAGCTCTCATTAGGTATACCTTCCCACATCACTAGGCCCCAAAAATGAGTTATCTCCCTTTGTAATAAGGATTATCTTTGCATTTAATTTTTCCTCAAAGTCTAAAGTATACAAAAAATGTCAGCTTTTCTATATTTTAAACCTTGGTCGGGGAGAAGTTTGTGGGCAAAAAATATAAATTTTAAACATTTTGTCTTAGCAAGCCCACACAGCTCAATTAGAGGCCCCTACAATGAGGATAAATCTGTTCTGTTCCCACAAGATATTTTAACGAAAACTATATAGTTTAGCTGATGGGGCCCCCTACACAAATTATTATTGTGCTATTGTAGGCCCAACGGGTTGTACGAAGACCCTCACAGTACTGTTAAATAATTTAAAAGGAAATTATCGGCAAACAATAGGTGTTCTATGTTTTGTATCTATGTAGTTTCAGTTCATTTAGAGGAATTGAACTGCCGAGAGGCCCCAATTGGTAAAATTGAGCAGACTGTCTACGACTTTAGTACACAGCGATAAAATTTGTTGTATCGTCGTTTTCGGAGCTAATCCTTTTTCACTCCTTCTATTAAATTTACTGTTTTGTGGACGCTTTTTCTAAAAGTTCCGGAAGGCTCTTCGACTCCCAGTCCATCCCTGTTCCCAGCCTTTCTCCACCTAACGGGTAGCTGCTTGATAGGAATTGACAAATTCTCCAAGAATACCTCTTTTCTTTTTCAATAAAAAAGTCCTTCTCATATATTATAGCCCCTCGGATTCGATTCGGTGGAAAATTTTAGGTCCCCTCCATTTTTGGCAATAACACACATGGTGATTGAGAGTTGATAGTCATTATAGGTCCTGGTGCTATACGAGTTGTTGTGCCACCTAATTTATTTATTTTATGTCGGTAAACCGCCAACAAATATTGAGAAGATTATAAAAACTCATCAAAATGGTTTCTCTTGAAAAACAAACTTAAAAAAAATTGTCAAAATCAAATGAAAAAATGTCAAAATGTCAAAAGAACTAACAAAATGGATTTTTGTTAGTTCAAAAAATTCAAATTATTCAGAAGCACCCGATTCGTTTTAACAAAATCGGTCAAGTTCATTAAAAAAATATATAGCTGAATAACTCAAAAGTAAGATAATTTTCTCAAAACATGTCAAAACCTATTTCCGTAATGCAGTTTTTTTTTATGTGTAAACATCTATACTGGCGGTAGGGTGAAAAGAAAACGTAACGTAACGTTGTAATCGTGATCGTGGTCGTGATCGTGATTCTGAGCTTTACGAAAATTGAGTGCGTTCAACAATATGTACGTTCAGTAACTAAACGTTGAGTATTTATATACGAAATCGAAAGGTCGAGTTCAGTTCGCGGGTTGAAATTTGGTTGGCTGCTTAGAGGATATATTAAGCCCCTATTACACGATGATTCTTTGCGTCTGACTCTATTCGAACATAATGAGTGCGAAAGAGAAAAAAGATAAGATGGAAGACCATTTGCCCTGTGAGTCTTGGGCCAAGTTTTACGAGACTCTTTTTGACGCTTCTTTAGCATTATCCGTATTCTGTATTCTTTGCATTACTTTTTTTCAATTACATGACTGCTTTGAGACCAGAGCAGTTTTTCTATTTTGTTTTCCTTCCAGTTCCAGAGATTTTTGATGTGTATAAACATTTATACTGGCGGTAGGGTGAAAAAAAACGTAACGTATCTTGTAGTCGTGATTCTTATCTTATAGCCGTGGTCGTGATTTTGATTCTGAGCCAGAGATTAGTCTGCTATAACACGATGCATCTAGACGCATGCGACTTTTCGAACTACGTAAGTGCAAAAGAGAAAAAAAAATCGAAAAGATGAGACGGTAAAAAAGTGACCGGTGTCGCGTGGGTAAAATTTTCGGTGCAACTATTTGACGTTTCTCTTTTCTCTTGTCCGTTTTTTACTATTCTGCTTCATATGGTTTTGTTGTTCAAAGAGTAAATTTCGATGCAACGCACTGTTATTGATAGCCTTAAAGGCTTTTTAGAAATGAGAAATTCATCTTTAAAAACAACATAAATAAAATAAATTATTGCTTTTCTTGACTGATATTCATTTAAAGGCACACAAACCTTTCTTTCTTCAATATATCAAATAATGAAAACAAAAATAAAAACAGAAAACTTTTTTTTATTGCTTGAGCACAGCCCAAAACAAAAATGAAAAATAAAGAGAACTGTCAAATTAGATTCATAACTTTGGTTTCAACGTGTAATAGCGCTTGAAACAGCGGACGAAATATAGAAGAATTTGAAGAAGGCGCATGCAACTAGATTCCTCCTGTAATAGCAGACTTATGAATTATCCATAATCTCTGTTCTCAGCTTCACGAAAATTGAGTGCGTTCAACGCTATGTACGCTCAGTAACTAAACGCTGAGTGTTTATATACGAAATCAAAAAGTCGAGTTCAGTTTGGGTTGAAATGTGGTTGGTTGCTTAGACCATATAGTACATGGACTGCGCTTTCATCATGGCTGCAGGGTTTCAACATAGAAGGCCGCCTTTTTTGGCAAATTAGACGAAATAAGGTCATTGACTGGAAAATATTTTTAAATATAATTTTCAGGATTGGCTAAGAGCCCACTGCTGTTGGTGGGTGTGAGTGATCGCAAAAATTCACTGGTATGTTTAGAAAGATCTTAAATTTTTATAAGCGTGGTTGGGGCCTTTGTCGGTAAGCTAAAAAACGCATTTTCCATGCATCATTACCGATTTTCAAATTTGCTTATGAAAAGTTAAGATCTATATAAAAATACCACTAAATTTTTGTTATCATCTACACCCTAAATTTGATGTAGGCTCTCGGTCTATGAGGCATTCGGACGAATGTTGATGTTTACACATCTTAACCGTGAGTCCCGGCACTCACACTTTTTTTTTTTTGCAATAATCTGAACGAAGTTTTCTTACAATCCCATTGGTCATTACAGGTACAAGGTTTAATAAAAATCGTTATAGCCATTTTCGAGAATGTTTGAAACAAAACGGAATCGTTGTATGACATAGCTACCCGTTCAAATAAAAATGTTCTGTACCAAATTTGAAATAAATCAGCACACTCGTTTAGGCTTAAACTCAAAATACAGTGGACGTACATTTTGTTTTAAAAACAATTAGGAAAATTAAAAAAAAAAAAAGCCGAAACCTTTAAAAAGCGTTAAAAAAAACCAATATTAAAAAAAAAAAAAAAGGAAATATTTTTAGTACGAGAACGGGCTTGACCATGAAATAAAATCTGTGAAAACTTAAACGAATCAAAAAGCACGGGAAGAGCAACGCAATTCATAATGTCCAAATTGTTCCTTCCAATCAATTTTATATTAAACATTGTTCTTATACTTATGTTCACAAAATTTAAGGCAGCAAAACAGACCAGTCGAAAAAAACATTTGAACTGGAAGAAATTGTATTGCACATATTTCTTTCACAATTCGTTATAGGGGTTATTAGGAGCATATGGGTGGTTTTTTGGGAAATTTGTGCTGGAGCTTTAGCCGCCATTTTCTCTTAAAAAATTGATTTTAAATAGTAAAAAATATCCAAAAACAACGGCAACACTTACAGTGTCGTGCTATATCTTTTTGGATTTTCTAAAAAATTGACTTAACAAATATTTAAAAGACACGGCAACACTTACAATGTCATGTAATATACTGAAAGACATTTTAGCATCTGGTTTGAAGCGTTTGACTTTAAATTGATAAAAGCATTGATTATTAGAATAATGACGTAAAATTAAAAAAAAAAAAATTAAACAATTTTTTTTTTTTTAATTTTGAGTTTGATAATATTAACTAAGTACTCACTTCAATAATTTGAATTAAAAACAGAATTGAGAAATGGTTTTCTGGCTTTTAAAAAAATATATAACATGACACTGTAAGCGTTGCCTTTTTTGTTAAATATTTTCTTTCTTATTTAAGTTAATTTTCTAGAAAATTCAAGATGGCGGCTAAAGCCTCTGCCAAAATTTCCAAATTGTAAAAGAAAAGTGTATACAATAAATTTGTTTTCCAGGTCAGTACTAGAGACTTTGCTAAAACGAAAAAAGAATAATTGTCTCTAATTCGAACATGAGCCCCGATTTGTTAACATAAATTTAGTTTGTTTTTTTTTCCAATCTCAGAACATTCATCTTTCTAATTGCACAAGTTTTACTTTCAAAACCCTCATTCATTTTGAAAAAGAAGAAGAAACAAAATAACTATAAACATTCCAGAGATGATAAATGTAGGTATGTAGGTATATAGCAATCTCCACGTGGCTTATATACCTATATCCCTGAGCATCCAATTAAAACAAATCCATCGTCAATTAAATAATATAAGTTGGTCCCTGAGGAGTAACAAATTGAAGATTTTCATTTAGCAAATCAATTAGTCAATTCAATTGCCCACATGAGGACCTTTCCCTGGATGTTTATGGGGAGTGAACAAAAAAAAAATCGTCTCTGCCTTGTCCGCCACCTCCTCACCCTCCTTCTCCACGAAAACAGTCAACTTTTTTTTTCCATACTAAACCTATACCTCCTGTATATATAACAGATGATTGAAGGCATAAGACACATTACTTTATATTGCATGTCCTTCGTGAAAGAATCTGCTTCATTAAATATTAATTCATTTCTTCTAATTGATTTGTTTGTTCTGGTCTTGTATGCCGCCGACTAAGCGTGCAAAAGGGATTCATTCGAGGGAAAAATTGCCACATAAATTAAATGAAAATGAGTTTTATTTTGTTTAAGTAGAAAAGAAGAAAATTCTATACAAGGATTATACAATTTTTTTTGTGTTGTTTTTCTTTGTTGCTGTTTGGAATTTTTATACTCTGCGACTGTTGGTAGACAACGACTGTTGTGTATAGAAAGAAACAAACAAACCTACTCGTACTTCACTTTATTAAAAAGATCTTATCTCAATGTGTTTATAATTTAAATAAAATTAAGAGCATTATTGCGTGGGTTAAGGTGTTTCAGAAAAGGAATTCTGAAAATATAAGTAACTATACAGAGATTTATATAATGACACCCCTATTAATAAGCGCTTTTTTAATAAAATTTACTTTAATCAGTGAGCTAAGTATTAAATCTTATCAATAAAACAACATTGAAAGTAATTGATGTTACTTAGTTAATCTATCGTAGTATAGGTGGATTAACGAGTGATTAAGCTAAAAATACACCCATGCTCAAATGACAGAACATTTAGAATACGTGAGAAAGTATGTGTGCAAGAGTTCACATTTTTAGTGAGAGTGTGTATGTGTCCAGATTAATTAATAGATACCCTCTTTGGTGGCAATAGATTTATTGTTGATTGTGGTAGATATGGTACTTAATGTGAATTAGCAGTTTATTTGTTTTTATTAATACGACTTTGCCTGATTTGTCTTTGGGAACTTTAATGGTTAAGTCAGAAATGAAAACTTTTACGGTGGATTACTTGTTAAGCACCCAGCTTTCATGAATCACGATATGACAACAGATACGATCTTCCGTCTAATCGAGTTTGCAGCATAATACGTTGATAAGTTGCACTGTGTTTCCAAGGTAAATGAACTCTGACAAAAAGAAATTGCGAAGCACCCAGAAGAAATTCGACAATATGGACGCCTTTGCATATTTGGACTTTATGTCCCTGGGCCTTATGGCCCTGCGCCCTTAACCTACCCCAAAGAATAAACATTTTTTGTCTCTAAAATATAACTCTGAAACAGTGGATGGCCTAGTCACTTTTGCATGCAAAATCATATAAAGCAATCAGTATTGGGCTTTTAGAGTATTTGTAGAAGTCAGGCTAGGAACACACTTACGATTTTCATTCGGTGCGATTAAAAATTAGCGATCCCACAAAATTTTTGTTGTGAACGCATTAATTGTTGTTTTCAGTCACGCGATTTTTTAATCCCAAACAAATATAACAGACATTTTTTAATGAGAATCGAAGCATGTGTTACAAATAAATAACAACGTTTATAAGAATTATTTGCGACCAAAAAACGCTCAAAGAGAAGAATCTATTTCATTATATTAATAGCTGCATTTTGTAGTCTTATAAGCTTCACCATTTTTTGGTATCATGAGCGATCATTATGATGGTTTTTTTCCGTCCAGTATCAAAATCATCCGATTTTTTTTTTCTCGAATCCGGTGGGATTTTTTTAAATCTCATCTGGCATCACTGTGTTCAGGCCGTATATGGGCGAGTGATAGGACAAGAAGAGAACTAGTCTCCAGTCAATGAATATGCCCAACACCAGTACCACCATCCTGTATACAATCAGACGATGTAGATTTAAAGTTAAAGCTTACCAGCGGGAGTTCTTCAAATATGGAGGGAATTTGTTGGTGGAGTAAAAAAAAAATTAAATCATCAACCTCGTATGCATGTTAGATGATTGAATCATCAGTTCCAAATTCCCCATCTATAACATCAAAACTTACTTCTTGCAAGAACTTTTGAGGTATATCCCTAATAAACTTTGCATACAAAAGACGTTTTTCAACGTAGGTATCTACCGTTTGATCTTTTTAATCAGCTGATCAACACAAAAATTTGCAACTATCAGTGTGGCTTCCATCTCTGCAAATTGACCAATTTTTCACACTGAAAAAAATTCTAGAAAAGTTTAAAAAATCACAATTTTGAAATCGACTTCAAATTCGTATATATAATATCGTCAGGATCTTTCTTTGCTGCTTGACAATTTTTCCTGTGGAAATAATAACTACAAAATTTGCGTAGAAATATTGAATAACGTATTTATTTGTTGAAAACAGTGTTATGTAGATTGTAGGTAAAGCAAACATTATTTATTTTTCATTTCAAGATACTCAGTACCCTACTATAAAGGTTCAAAATTGAAATACCAAACTTAATTTATAAAGAATAAAGAATTCTCTCAGAAATGCTTTCTGATATCTGATCCTACAAAGTATACATATTGTACATAAGTATCTTAGTACCTATATACTCTTTTGAAAACAAACCAAACAATGAACACTTCAATTACAATAAAAAATGAAAATGAAAATTGCATTCCTCATTTTTTTTTTCTTCAATTTTTTTCTATTTTTTTTTTTTTTTGTTAATAGAAAAATTCCAATTTCCCGATGAGAGATACAAAAATATAGACATTACATCCCTTTGAACAGAGAACAGGGCAAGTGATAGAGAAATGTCATCCTTTTTCTAGAATAAACTTTTGTTCGTTGCACCATCCACCACCACCACCATGCCCTACCCACATTTATAGAGTGTCAGCCATCATACCATTATATTCTACGTTTTCATTACACTGACAATGATAATTCAATTTTCAATTCATATGTATATACCTAGTTCGAGTGCATATTGATGTTTGTCTGGGGATTTTCAATTTTAATAATAAAAAAATAATATAGTGTGTATATACCTACCATGCATTTCTAGATATGTATGTACATATTTTATATTCACGTAATTCAATACGGAAGGAAAAAGTTGAGAAAAATATGAAGAAGTGCAAAAAAAAAAGAAGACTCAATAGCTGAGTTGAGGTCGAGGAGGTGAAAGGAATAGATTTATAAAGAATAATCTCAACACATCAACTGCTGTTTGTTAACATGAGACTTAAAGGACATTACTCGTACATATATATGTTTCGGAAAACAGCAGTAGCAGTAGCTGTATAGATCCAAACAAAACCATAGTGGAAATGTAACCATTTCTATTTATATGGGAAGTACTTTGAAAAATGTTTCCATTTCCTTACAACTGGGTCATTTCATTGAAACCGCCACCACCACCACGACCACCGGCATCTACCAACAACATAGAACAAGAACAACAACAAACTCTCAGAAGTGGTTTACAGAAGTTGATTGGACAAATGGCATTAGATAATACCGCCATTACTACATACACATTTACAGCTGAACTCACTAAATTGAGCATCACTTGGTACATCTCCTTCGTTCATTGAATTCTTAGTGTGGGTATCGCAAATTCTTTTCTCTAACTAGGTTAGAGGTTGTAAACGGTTTAATAGTTCTTTCTTTTTTTTTGTTTGTTTCTTCCTTCTTCGGATGAAAAACACTGAAATGAATGAATAATGGGCTAACATGATTGTGAATGGTATATAAAATGGAAGAATTAATTTTAGGACAATCAATATAAAAGATATTCAATTTGGTGTTAGAGAAAAATGTATTTTTAAAATGAGCTTATACATCGGAAGCGGTTTTTTAAATTTTTAAATGCATTGCTATTTATTATTTGATCAAGTTAATACAGTTTTCGTTATTTAACCATAAGCGATAGTTGAAAATAAATTTTTCTTTTAAAAATAACAGTATCTTATTTAGTTTGACGCCCTAATCGATAGGTCCGAGTTACAGTCATATAAATGTCAATTGATTGAAGAATGATCTATAAAACTACCTAGCCAATTATACTTCATCAAACAAAAATAGGCAGTACACGTCTTATGGAAGAGCTTTTTCAAAATCTGTAGCGCGCCATATTTTTGCACCATACTAAATTGAAAGAACTCCTCCATAAAAAAATGTGTGCCCTCCCGTGAATTTTCGATTGTATCTGACGCAGATTCAACGTCCTACTGAGCGCACATCTGAGTGCGCACTGATTTACTGAATTGCTGTGGTCTATAGGCTATATGGGCTTTCTCTGGCTATGGGATGGCTGCCAGCGTTGCCGATGTGGCACGATCGTGAACTTTTGGCACTTTTTCATTTAAATTGCACTGTGGCACTAAATGATTTAATATGGCACTTTCATTTTGATATAAAAAATTAAAATATTTGGCGAGCAAAAAACTAATTCTTAGAACGTTTATAAAGAACTAAACGCACCCACACTACTAATCTTTATCTGTTCAAATTTTATCTGTTTTGATTTAATTGTTATTATTTGGAAAATTGATTATTCCATGATTTGATTTTCTTTAAAAAATTGTGTTTGTGTTTTAAAAAAGTGTTTAAACGATATTTGTCTAAAGTTTTGTCAATAAAACTGGAGAATACGCCACAGACGTTAAAAAAAAAAAAAAATGTAGCGGAAGTCGCACATTGAGTGCGAAGAACATCGTTATTTGGAAAATATATAATTGTGATGAATTGCAATTAATATTTTTTTTTTTAATAGACAGAAATTTTTTTTATTTCCGTTGGTGGCACGCAGTGTCTTAAAATGGCACTTTTTTCTTGCAGCGGTGGCACTTACAAAAAATTATTTCCGGCAACGCTGATGGCTGCTGCTGCTATTCAACCCCCATTAAATATTGATGTTCATTCAGAGTTACCCGTGTCCAGTTGGTAACTCGTTCAGCTTTTTTTCCTTGGGTTTCTGTTGAGTAGCTTTTGATTTTCGAGCTTTAAAAAAAGTTTTTAATAAAGAGTGTTATCGCGGAATGTTTTCATCTTTTGCATTTCTTTTAATGTGTTAAAATTACAAAAGCTAAGCTGTTTTCTTTGAAGAAGAACATTATTCGCGTAGATTTTCGTAGCGCGTGGTCAATTAATATGAAGCAAATTGTATTTTTTAAAAGGTAATATGTGTTTTAATTTTTATAAATAAAACAATTAAATGAATATTTCTATGTAAAAAAAGTGCGGTAACCCTACATACTATTCTTTCATATTTGAGTCAATTTAAAATAAACATTACGACAACCCTGTGAGAGCTTTAATGAAGGACAGATTTATAGAATCCACTGTAGCCAGAACGCGAGGCAAACGTCCTATCTTGCCCACACTGCCAATTTTTGTTGGATGAAGTATAGTAGAAATTTTGTGGTAATATCGTCCAAATGAATTCAGTTCTTGTTACTGTGAATTTAAAAACAAACAAAACGATTGTGAATGAATTTTTATTTGATTTGACGTTTCGGCTGTCAGCAGTGGATTTTTTTAGTTTGTTCTGCTTATGCAAAACTTGTATGTTTAAATAATAATAAATAAAGGAATAATAGGCACGTTCAGAAAAAATTTGATCTCAGAGATTTCGCTCCGCCAAAAAGTGCGAAAGCGAATCCTTAGTTTCTTTTCCTCAGTATTTTGACGGCAAAACTGAGAAATTTTGTTAAAAGATCTCATTTTGAACACTTCATTTCTCTTGTGTCAATTTTTTTTTCTAAAAAAAAAAATTACACCGATTTGCACAAACACTAACAAAATTTGATATTTCTAAATTATCAAAATATTCTAAAATGGCATTAGATAATACAGTAAGACCCGCTTAAGAGAAACTGCAAAATGTCACAGCATTTCTTTCACTTAAGCGGGTTTTTCACTTAAACGATACCCGCTTAAGTGAAAAAAAATTAAAATCACTTAAGTGGAGTCCGGATAAGTGAAAAAAATTGCACTTAAGCGGATTTAAAAATTCCAAAAAGGGTTCTGACATATCAGAAATTCAAATGTCATTTTCGTGATGAAAATTTGGTGGAGGTGAAAAATAAAAAGAACTAAAAGCGTTAAGCAAATATTTTGGTCTGTTCTATTAAATTTTTTTTTCACTTAAGAGAGTTTTTTTCAATGAAAAATATTAAATCTAACTGAAAATATGTTTCAGGTATCCGAGTTTTTCACTTCGGCGAATTTCGATTAAGCGGAGTGTTATAAAGGTAATTGGTCGACAAATACTCGGAGATGAAAAAGTGTTTCAGATAAGCAGGTTTTTCTCTTAAGCGGGTTTTACTGTACCTTAATATCTTAAGAGCTTAAAATTATATTTTGTTGTTGTTTAATTTGACATTTTTATGTCAATGCTTTATTATTTTTATTTTTATGCTTTATAAAAATGTCCTCCTGCTTATCCCTGTCCACCTTCATGTATGTATTTAATATTTTTTCAAATAAAAAAGAGTTTTAATAATTTGTTTCGAAAAGAACACAATTCTTTTTATCGTTTTGTTTCGTTATATTTTTTTTCAACTATTGTTAACAAGAATTGCAGTCAAGTTGAAATTAAAATAAAACGAAAATACTTAACTGAGAAAATAAAAAAAAAATTTTATGTAAATTTATGATTTTAAATCCTTTTTATTTGGATACACCACCCACCCAACCATGTTTCATAATGGCTTTGTAAATCAGCAAAGCCCCTATATTCCCTATATCAAAAAAAATTTAAAGGATTACTGAAACATACCCCAACTGCTAAAAAAAAGTCTTTTTTATAGAAAAGTACAAAAAAAATAGAAATATGTACTTGTATATTTTTACGAACACAACAATATATACAATATAGGAGGAATAGGTATAGTAGGAAAGGAATGCAAGGATATAAAGGACACAAATATTTGAATATTAAATTTTCTTTTAAACTCGTCATGATGGTTGGTTGGAATGAAAATAAAAAGAAAATCACCGTTGATCAAAAACATTTTTGTGTTGAGTGCACGTTCAGTGTTATACCACGCAGCTACACACTCATTCCACACAACCCCATACCCCCCTATATATAGTACTAAATAGGCCATGTTCTTTCGTTTTTTTTTTTCTTATATAACTTAACTCTTGCAACAAAAAAAATAAAACATCCAACGCAAATTGAATGAAGTGGAAGCGGCAAATTATTGAAATCGGTGATTTAATTTTTTTGCGTGTTGAAAATCTGAATTGAATCTTTTTTATTTGGTAAAAAAAAAATAAATAAATAAATATCCCCAGCATGGACGTTTGGGTTTTGAATTTTTATCGCTCAATTTAGAAATTACTGGGCGTATGGTGATGATAGGGATTTTACGATTCAGATATTATATAGTGATGGAATTATAAACTCGTCGAGTTGGGTGGTTATATATTTTTATTTTTTTTCGAATAGGAACAGTTTTTTTTTTGTTGAATGATATAACGATGAGAATTAAAGAAAAATCAATGAATCTCAAACAAGCTAGATCAGAGTCGATAAATCAGCGGAAGTTATTAAAAGGGTCTTTCAATTATAACCCTCGATTTTGAAATGTATAATAAATACAAGTGTATGTGAAATATGTACCTGTTACTGTAAAACTCCAAAATGTGAAAATTATAGAATTTACCGTTAAAATTCAAAATTTTTTAGCAACCTTGGTAAGAGTTCAAAATGTCTTGATTTCATAATTCAAATGATCTTCTTAGCGGGTTCCAAGAATTTTATTTTTTTAGTCCCTCTTTGACAATTTCGTCAGATCAGAATACACACAAAGCAGTGAATTTCTCAATATTCATTTTATGCTGTTCCCTCAAAAATGGGTCTCGTTGCAAACGATAAAAATTACGTAAATACTTTGAACGTTTCCCTAACTTAGCACTTATTTTTAAAATAAAATTTGATTATTTGTACACGTTGTTCAACGTTATTACTTTTCATAGTGGAAAGTCGAAATCCAAAACCATTATTATTAGATGTATATGGCAATTCACCATAAAGGGTTGACGTCAGAATCCAGAAAACCGAAATCACAAAACCAAAAATTTAGAAAACCCTAAATCCGTAAAATCCATTTTCACAAAAATCCATAAAACCCACAATTAAGAAAACACAAAATTTAGTAGGTAACTCCAAAATCCCGAAAACCCAAAATCCCCACAATCTATTATCTTGAAAATCCAAAATATAGAAAACAAAGTATAGATTTTCTGTGTTGTTGGTTTTCTGGTTTTAGTGTTTTAGAGATTTATCGTTTTGGGGATATTGGGTTTTCTGGATTTTTGGGAGTTTGAGTTTTCTGGATTGGGTTTTCGGAATTTTAGGTTCTTTCGATTATAAGTTTTGTGGATTATGGGTTTTTTTTTAGTATTTTGATGTTGGTTTTTCGGGAGGTTTGAGGTTGGAATCCCGAAAACCCAGAGTCAATAAAACAACAAATTTAGTAGGTAATTCCAAAATTCTGAAAATTCAAAATCCCCAAAATCCTTTTTTTTGACAACTCAAAACATAGAAAACAAATCATAGATTTTCTGAATTATGGGTTTTCTGGATTTTGCCTTTTAGAGATTTTGGGTTTTCGGGATACTGGGTTTTCTGGATCTTGGGTTTTTCTAGAGTTTGGGATTTACTAATTGGGTTTTCGGAATTTTGAGTTGTACAACTTTGGCTTTGGGTTTTTTGGATTATTGGGTTTTCTGGATTTTGGGTTTTATATGTTTTGGATTTTGGCTTTTTGGGACTTTGGTTTTTTAATCTTGACCAAATGTTTAATTGTCATAATTTTTAGTGTTAAATATTATGGATAGTCGCAGTTAATAATATTATAAATTATGTGTAGCTATATAGATAATATTAAATCAATTTATCTCCTATGCCAACAGTATCCATAGATTGATTTAGCTTCTAGTCTTTTATCAATCAATTAAGACAATTAGTCACAGGTACATTGTTGTGATGTGAATTTCAAAGTTTTGATCAATTAATTTTACCTTGAAGCTTCTATTTTGAATCGTTGTATTAAAATGACATTTTAACATAAAAAAAAACTTTGAAAAATATTAAATTTAATGATGCTGCAGGTACTGAGATTAAATTTGTATATATCATCAAGTCAACTTACTTAAGAAAGGCAACCATTATTACAGATGTTTAGAAAATATTTTCGCTGCAATTAAGTGCAATTAACATTTTGTATCATTAACAAAATTCCTTCTAATTTATAAATCTCTCCTTTCTTATCAAAATGGATGTATGTATGTATCAACACATCCAATCCATCTCAATCAGATCTTGTGTTTTGTGTGAGGCTGCTATATGAATTGAATGCATCATCAGCTATATAGCTTAATTGCAAAACACAACAAGAGCTGTATTGGATGTCATAAGCATCTGAAGCTTATAAATTAATATATCCATCGTCCTCGTGGAAGACCTCTCCTCGTCCTTTTAGCAATTGCCGTCATATTCCTTTTGCCATCCCTTTCCATGTCACGATAATATGATTAATGAACAAGCACAAAAGTGGCTGCATCCTATATACATACACCAACCAATTTCTCATAACCGCACAACCTTTATGTATAGGTATGTGGAAGTGGAAATCTCCTCGTCCGTTTTCTTCTATATCTTCATGTTTGGGTGTGTTGTATTGCTCCTGATGTGAATGGCATTCAACTTTGCTTTTGGGTCACGTAATGAGGCAAATCTATTGCTATATATCCACCCACTCACCACATTCACAACGATGTCAATATGTTTTTACGTTCAGCTGTTGCTTGTTGTTGTTTCAGTTTTTTTTTTTTTTTTTTCTTTACAAGAAACACTGCTGTCACGTGCAGGTTGACCAATGTCATTTTGATGGGCTCTGGGGTATTAGACCAATGCGGTGTAGTTTTCAAATAACACGTTGCACTATAACATAGTCTCACACACATCACACCCTGGGTCGTCCAACCTCCATCGCAGTGACAACTAAACAAAGCCTAAAACCGGAACTTATAACCCCTGTGCCGGACAAATGTGAAGACTTGATGATGTTGGGCAACTGATTACATGTCAAACAGCCCACAGAAAGGATATTTGTGACAACACATGACCAGAATGGATTTGACGACTTGATGGGGTCATCTCTTATGCTTTGTCGATAGGTGGTATGGTATATGTATATTGTGTATGCGCCTTTTGAAAATGAATTGCTTTCTTGATGGTTGAATTATAAATATTCAATAGGTTTTCCTTCTAAAAAGAGTTCATATAATAAATATCTATACCTAGAATTGGGGTTCCTGGTATTTATTTTTGTTTGTTTATTTTTTTTTTTTTTATTTAAATGAAAGTTTAAACCAACACATACATACGTACTTAAGGCAAGAGGAAAGCGAGAGACTTGAGAAACTTTTCCTTAAAATATTGATAGAAAAGACATTCGACTTAAATCAATACAAATAAAGGGAACTTAAATTAGTTGAAAGTATACAAGTATTAAGTATTAAAAATTTACTTATGGTTTATGTACTGAAAAAATTGATACAAATCAACATAATTAAAAGTAAATTGATTAAACAACTTCTATAAAATTGCTGCGACACCAATGCTATGTACACAAACTGATTTCTTTAATAAATCTTTAGCTATTTATGATAAAAAATTTAAAAATCGAATTTAAAAAAATTAATTTTGAATAGGTATTTTTTTAAATATTATATGTAGGTAGAATTTTTTAAATATTTTTCAGGAGAACAAAAATTTAAGTAGTATTCGTGAGGAGTAAAAATATCAATTTTGAATTTTTTTTTAATCCAGAAAAAGGTTTTTTTTTTAATTTTGATAAGCAAAATTAACTTCTGTATATGCTTGCGAAACGAAAAGTCTCAGCTACCATCTCGAGGAAATTGCAGGCTTTTGTAAATCGTAATTTTCTATGGATTTCTCACACACTGAGGAAACCAAACGATGATATTGCGAAGCGGTGTTTTGAATGAAATTAGGGTGCACGGCAGGTTGGAAGACCAAGAACAATATAGAATCTCAGAGAAAGACGTGGTCGCAATTAAAATATCTAGCTGCAAACTGAGGAGGATGAAGAAATTTTGTTGGCGCCAAATGCCCCGACCGGAGTTCTAAGACTTGATGATGATAATACAAAAATTTATTTAAATCGACTTAGCAGACAACGTTTCTTAAAAAGAAGACCGCCATAACTCAAAATATGAGGTTTTTGAGTTAATTACATCATCTTGTGTGAAATATTTTTTTGCGCTTTATTTCTGTAAACAAAATATAGACATCTTTTCTCAATTTTAGCCACGAGCGTATTATTTGAGGCACTTCTGCTGTTTTAGGAAAAAAACATATTTTTGTGTTTTGTGTCATAATAACATGAAAAAAATGGAAAATTTAAAAAAATTTAAAAAAAAGCTTAGTAAAAAAAAAAATAAAATAAGGAACATTGCCCCTAGAGAAACGTACATATGTATGCTCTACAAAGAACAAAAAAACCTTTCATACAGGAATCATATTTAAATTTTGATTTCTTTTTTTTTTTTGATATAGATATTATAGTTTATTATATGGGTCACTTTCTGATTCGAATGTATAGGTATTAGGTATATATGTACTAACACATACCTGTAAGATTGAATTGGTAGTGTTCGAGTGAAATCACATCTCTGTTTACATCTAGTACTTTTCATATTTATTTGTTTTCTAAGAGATGGCGCTATTTATTTATATTATGTTATCGATAAATTGTAACTTAATTAAATCGGAACTGATTATACCTACTCATTTTGTAAAAAATAAACTTGCTTCTTGATTAAACTCTGTTAGAGGTAAGACGTGCTTTTCAATCCAAAAAAAAGAATATTTTACTCTGGCAAACCACGATTTTTCTGGTCTTCTCTTTTCTGGTGTACAATACGAAATAACGAACCAGTGACTTGCTTCACAAGCCATCATTGGTCCTTCGAGCCGGATATTTTATAAATATACTAAAAGCAAATCCCCTTTATATTGGACATAAATTGGACATCTAACTCAATTGACAAGATCCCTATATCTTGCTTCACCACGATCACCTAGATCAAGGAGCTTAGACTGCATCAATTAATATCAACCAATTAATTCCATCGATCGAACATCCGTAGAAGACATCATTTGCCAACGATTTCCTACAAAGTGCAAATATCAAATATTATGTGCATGAATGATTAAGCATTGGCTTCGTAATCCTGCCACGTTTATTACACGTCATATCATCCATATTCCTAACAAGTTCGCTATAACTTGTGTTATGTCATCCACATCAAGTGCAAGCTCCCTATAACAACGCACGAAAACTTCAAATTATACAAGTGTAACAAAGTTTCGCTTCGCAGTTCAAGATCCCTAAATCTTGCCCACTTCAGATACTCATCATTCATATCCATTAACTTATTTACCACGCTACATAAAGTCATCATAAAAAATTTGTAACGATCACAAAAATCCATATCTGAAATTCATAAAACCACATCACACAAAAAAGAGCTGCTGATCATCCACCATCCATCATTCATCTCACCACATCACACAAAAAAGAGGTTATCAATTGGGCATCGATCATAAAAAACGATCGCCTAAACTCTCCAAAATCATCACCGATCATCATCCAGCAACAGTTTACAGCGAGGGATACATAAAAAGTCTTCCGTTACCAACAACCTGTAGAAAAAAAAATCCGTAAGCCGAATAACTGGTTTTAGATCACAAATTCAACAAGATCATCTCGGACATCACAATCAGTTCCAATTGTGTAACAGGTGCGTGAATTTAATTTTAGATCGGTGCAATATTTATAGCCTTTTATATAATTATATATTTTCAATTTTAAAACCCTTTTAAGGTGTAGTGAATTAATTTTTTCCTAAATTTAAAACTTTATTCTTTTCTTTAAAATTATACGAATTGAATATAAAAAAAAAAAAAAATAATAATAATTTATATACATAGGCTTGTATGTATATATAAACAGATTTACATATATGTACATAAATCCTATATGCATACATACGGAAATCAGTGCTATCAAAACAAAAAAGATAAAATAAAGATATAAATTAAATCAATTAAATGAACCTTCAACCTACGTACGGATGCAAAGTCTTGTTAAAGGAATATTTAACTTTTGTGTTCATTTTTATATAAATTCGTGGGGTGAGTTTCAATTAAATCTCGTTATATCGTTTTCAAGTTTTTTGCAATTATAAAATGTCTGCCCTTAACAAATTTATACTTGCTGCTGATCAGCTGGTTGCATTTTGCACAAATTTCCAAACCATTTCTCTAGTGGATCAAACTCCTTCTAAATTAGAAGCTTCAAAATCTGAATTGAAAGACTTATGGTCTGAAATTAAAAGATGCTATACGGTCTGTTTACTTCCCAATCCCGATGGAGATGATGCTCTGGCAGATGTTGATTTAGAATCTGTTAAAGCAAAGTATCTTTTATCTGGCAATACTTACATACAATGTCTTAGTGAAATTATAGAGTCAATTAAGAAACTTAATTTAATTAAAGCCGATGATATGCAAATGCTCAGCCCTAATCAACTTTCGGTTTCGGAAAATTCCCGATCTGTGAATCCGGATGAACGTCCCGGTTCTTTACAGTGTATTAAAGTTCCTGCTTGTGACACTGACATATTCTATGGGGATTATTTGACTTGGCCAGCATTTCGCGACATGTTTACGGCTGTATATATAAATCACCCTAAATTATGTTCAGTTCAAAAGTTGTTTCATCTTCACTCAAAAACAAAGGGTGAGGCAAACAATATTATTTCAAAATTCCCTCTTACGTCAGATAGTTTCGAACTAGCATGGAAGGCTTTAAGTGATCAATTTGAGAATAAAAGAATCCTTGTAAACAATCAATTGAAGAATCTTTTTAATTTGTCTAACGTATCCATAGAATCCGGAAAGGGTGTTCGAAATTTACAACGTGAAATAAATGACAGTCTCTCACTTCTTAAGGCTCACAAAATTAATATAGATTTTTGGGATCCTATTATAGTGTATTTATGTTCAAATAAGCTTCCTGAAAAAACACTATCCATATGGGAACAATCATTAGAAAATCCTAGAGATATTCCATCTTGGTCTGCTATGGATAATTTTCTTACAAACCGTTATAGAGTCTTAGAAACTGTTTCTGATATAAAGTGCCAATCAAAATCAAAAGAACCGACAAATGAAATTAAAATTTTAAAATCGAATAATGATAAGCCACAACAACATCGGTCGTTTCATGCAAACACAAAAAGCTATAGTTGCAAACTTTGCAATAACAACCATCCTCTTCGAATATGTCCAACTTTCATTCAAATGTCAATTCCAGATAGAATTTCCAAAGTCAATTCTTTAAAATATTGTAACAATTGTTTATCGTCTTCTCATTTAAAGCCAAAATGCCAAAGCATTCATACATGCATGTATTGCAAACAAAAGCATCACACGATGCTTCACATCCCTACTGGAACCGACTCTCAATCTCAATCCATGCCATGCAATCCATCTTCTTCAGGGAATCAATCCAATATTCAACCTCAACTTCAAAATAATTTTATACAGTCCACTCAAAACCCAATTTCAAATCCAAATTCCGTTAATATACAATCTTACTTTTCAAAAAACAATAAAACCGTATTGTTAGCAACAGCGTTAGTTCATGTTCATCACTTAGGAAGCATATTTACTTTACGAGCGTTCTTAGATACAGGATCAGAAGTATCATTTATTTCTGAAGCTGCTCAAAAAAGATTGAACCTACCTGTCAAACCCATTCAAGCTCATATTTCTGGCATGAGTTCTGTAGTAACCGCAACCGCCTCAAAGATTTGTTCTATTCATTTAGGTTCAAGATGCAATCCCGATTTTAGTCTTTTCGCAAATACGTTGGTTTTAAAAAATCTTACAGGTAATTTACCTACCGTTAATATAATCCAAAAGGATGTTTTGGATCCATCTGAATTTATTTTAGCAGATCCACATTATTATGAAAGTTCTAAAATAGATTTAGTTTTTGGAATGGATATATATCCCTCAATTATAAGAGATGGTTTACAAACAAAGGTTTTGGGTTCATTAATGGCCCAAAACACAATATTTGGTTGGATTTTATCTGGCCCCATTCATGAAAATGTTCGTTCCTGTTCAACTTTTGTCTCGTTTTTTAATGAAGTTTCTTTGGATAAACAAATAGAAAAGTTTTGGGAAATTGAAAATATTTCTGAACCCAAACCTCTCGCCGAAGAAGACAAATTTTGTGAAAATTTGTATGTCAATACAACAACGAGAGGTTTTGATGGCCGTTACACTGTTCGTCTTCCTTTCAAAAATCCAACTCCCGCGTTAGGCCTTTCTCGAGATCTAGCTTTGAAACAATTCCAACGCATGGAAAAATCTTTTGAAAAAAACCCGGATTTGCATGCCAAGTATATTCAAGTGCTTGAAGAATATTCTTCACTTGGGCACATGGAAGTCGTTCCTTCCAATGAGGTCATCCACGACCACAAAGTGTACTCATTCTACTTGCCCCATCATGCCGTTATCAAACCAGATAGTATTTCAACTAAAATTCGCGTAGTTTTTAACGCATCTTATAAATCAAGCACTGGTGCAAGTTTAAACGACTTGTTGCACACTGGCCCTGTGCTGCAATCCGACTTAACCACCTTAATTTTGAAGTGGCGTTTTTATCGATATGTATTCAATGCGGATATCGAAAAGATGTACCGACAGATCAGAGTCCATTCTGATCACACTCCGTATCAACGAATTTGGTTCCGCAACCCTTTAAATAAAGATAAAAACGAGGAGACCTATGAGTTGAAGACAGTCACTTTTGGTGTAAACTGTGCACCGTTTTTAGCTATTCGTACCTTACAACAATTATCTGAAGATGTTCAACATAGTTTTCCTCTTGCGTCTGCAATTTTAAAGGAAGATTTTTATGTTGATGACGTTCTGTCTGGTGCTCATACGATTGACACTGCATTAAAAGCACAGCATGAGTTGTTTGAAGCTCTTAACTCGGCAGGGTTACCATTAAGAAAGTGGACTTCAAATTGTCCAGCGCTTTTGAACACAATCCCAAAATCGCATCTCTTTAATCAAGATATTTTAAATCTTGAAGATAAAAGTGTGTCCAAAACACTTGGTATTCAATGGAATGCGAAACTTGATACCTTTCAATTTTTTTTTAAAGCCAACACATCTGATAATAGTCTTACGAAAAGATCAGTGCTTTCTGTAATAGCACGTTTATTTGACCCTGCTGGGTGGCTAGCACCTATCATTATTACTGCGAAGATAATAATGCAACAAGTTTGGCGTGACGGGACGTCCTGGGACAAAACGATTGAGCCCCTAACGTGTCGCCGCTGGCAATCATTTCTTACTTCTTTACCAGGAATACAAAATCTCAAAGTCCCTCGATGGTTACAATACCATCCATCGACTCCAATTCAAATTCATGGCTTTTGCGACGCTTCCGAGCACGCATATGCAGCTGCATTTTACTTACGTGTTCAAACCAATGAAAACACTTGGTCGTCTCATTTAATATGCTGTAAAAGTAAAGTGGCTCCAGTTAAGCAACTTCCTCTACCAAGGCTGGAACTTTGTGGGTCTGTTCTTTTGGCAAAACTTTTTAATAAAGTCATAACCAAATTAAACTGCCCTGTTCAAGATTTATATTGCTGGACAGACAGTACAATAGTATTAGCTTGGTTAGATAAACCACCCTGTACGTGGAAAACCTTTGTGGCTAACCGCATTTCTCAAATCCAAACTGATCTCCCAAATATAAAATGGCGACATATTCGGTCAGCCGAAAATCCTGCCGATTTAGCTACCAGAGGCATTTCACCGATGGAACTCAAAACGAACGATGTATGGTGGAATGGCCCCCCCTGGCTTTGTCAGCTTCAATCTCTTTGGCCTCAGTCTCTTTTAAAAACTGCAGGCGAAGATGATTTGGAGCGGCGACCAATCAAAATTTACCACAGTTTGATTTTATCAAATGTTGAAACAATAATTAGTAGATTTTCTTCGTGGGCAAGACTATTACGAGTTATTAGCTACGTTCTTCGATTTTTCCATCTAACACACCCTCGATACAGAAAATATTTTAATTATTCAAATACAGTTCTTTCTCAAAGCGAAATTAATCACGTGAAAGAGCTCGTAATTTGTTTGACACAAAACCTCTATTATCAGCCAGATTACCTTAGACTTTCGAGAAAGGAACCCGTTTCCAACAAAAGCCACCTCTTGAATTTGAATCCCTTTATGGATAAAAAACATACAATTCGTTCTAATGGAAGACTTTCCTGCTCAACTCTTTCTTACAATGAAAAATATCCTATCATACTTCCCTATGAAGCCGTAATTTCAAAACTCTATGTTAATTATTTACATCTTATAACACTGCACGGAGGAAACCAACTTCTACACCGAATGATTAGGTGTGAATTTTATATACCAAGAGTTAAAAAACTTATTAAAAAATGCATCCATTTATGTAAGCCTTGTAAGATACATAAAATGAAATTGCAAACCCAAATAATGGGCGCTTTACCCCTTGAACGAACAATTGTATCATCTCCTTTCACTTATACAGGCGTCGATTTTGCTGGGCCATTTTTGATAAAAAGCTTTTCCGGGAGAAATTGTCGCATATCTAAGGGATACGTATGTCTTTTTGTGTGTTTTGGAACTAAAGCGATTCACTTGGAAGCTGCAAGCGATTTGAGTACGGAAACTTTTATAGGTGCGTTTAATCGATTTATTTCTCGCCGTAGCATGCCAAAGATGATGTTCTCTGATAATGGAACTAACTTTGTAGGCGCTAGTAAAGTTATTTCTAATGATTTCAAACAATTTATAAAATCTGTTTCAAATGAAGTATCTGAAAGATACAAGGATCGGAATCTGGAGTGGAAGTTCATTCCACCTGGTGCTCCACACATGGGCGGGATTTGGGAAGCAGGAGTTAAGAGTTTTAAGCTTCACTTTAGAAAAGTAGCTGAGAACCATAAATTCACTTTCGAAGAATTTTCAACTCTTCTTACTAAAATAGAAGCCTGTCTTAACTCTAGACCCATTTCTCCGATTTCCGAAAATTCAACAGACATTCCGCCTTTAACTCCCGGACATTTTCTTTGTGGTGGCCCCTTGTTATCACTTTTAGAACCTGCCATGGATGAAAATTCTCTCACTTGTATCAAAAGATGGGAACGAGTAAAAGTTTTGCATCACCAATTTTGTCGTAGATGGAAGGATGAGTATCTTAAAGAGTTAAATAAAAGATACAAATGGAAATATCCAAAACGTAACATCATGTTAAACGATTTAGTCGTAATTAGAGAAGAGAATCTCCCCCCAAATGAATGGCGTCTTGGCCGCGTTACTAAGGTCTATTTTGGACCTGATAACAATGTTCGTGTCGTAGATATAAGGACTCAAAATGGAGTCATAACCAGACCTATAACAAAGCTTTGCATCCTAACCGAACAAGAACCCGAATCTGAACGCGAACGTCAACTCGAACCTCCTAACTGAATTCAAAATTTTTGTTTGTATGTATGCATGCATTATTTACTAATACATAATATGTTAAAAAAAAAAAAAAAAAGAAAATGAATTCAAATACAAACTTAGATACCTACTTAGTTTCAATGACCATATGAATTCGATTTATTTACAATTTATGAATTCGATTTATTTGCACCTATCTTAAAGTAAAAGCTCGCATTTTATATAATATTTTGAATTATTTTAATTAATTATTATATCCTAACAATCATGTTATTTTATAGTTTAAGTTAAATTTATATTATAAAAATTGTTATAAATGAATAATTTGATTAATAATAACGGTTTTACAGCCAATGCTGCAAGGCGGCCGGCAATGTTCGAGTGAAATCACATCTCTGTTTACATCTAGTACTTTTCATATTTATTTGTTTTCTAAGAGATGGCGCTATTTATTTATATTATGTTATCGATAAATTGTAACTTAATTAAATCGGAACTGATTATACCTACTCATTTTGTAAAAAATAAACTTGCTTCTTGATTAAACTCTGTTAGAGGTAAGACGTGCTTTTCAATCCAAAAAAAAGAATATTTTACTCTGGCAAACCACGATTTTTCTGGTCTTCTCTTTTCTGGTGTACAATACGAAATAACGAACCAGTGACTTGCTTCACAAGCCATCAGGTAGGATCTAATAGCAGTGATATTTTACGAGGGGTTCAAGTCTCCAATTTTTTTTAAAGTCTCCCGATCTGTCCCACCTATACAAAATTGAATTTTTTTTTTATTTTATTGATTTTCTTTCACGTTTAAGTAATTCCATGAAAATTAATAAAAGTGTTGCTCTGCAAACGATTCTTTCTTAGATGTTCTAATTTGTTAACCCTTTCAATACTTACATATATAAGTATAAGTATATGAGATAAATATTCATATTTCCTTGAAAAATAATTTCTTTTCCTTTACTAGGAAATTTATCATCTCTTTAAGATAAAAATCGAAACCATCTTATATCTATTTATAGAATTTTAAAACCTTTTTTTTTCACACAAAAGCTGACATACTTTAACCCCTAATATTATATATACATACCACATTTCCACCAACCTGACTCCTAACTCGATATTCAACGTATTTAACATAAATCTTCTTCAAATCTTGAAAATTTATTATACTTCTTTAATCTAGAATAGATTAGAAATTAATCTTGATAAATCTTAATAGAAGCTACAGCAGTTTTACAAATTCAACTAACCTATACCCATATCACGCTAAGGACAATCAATCGAAATACGATTTATGAAACAAACTTACCTAATTCCGTTTAACCTCACTACCACTTTATTGAAAAAAAAAATGAAACACCATTTGAATTTTAAAATTTGCTGTCAAAGTTAATCTACTTGTTAATCTTGTTGTGCGGTGGATGAAACAGTACACAATTTTATTTAATCTAAATTAGATTAAGTTTTGGTGCAAACATTTTAGATAAGACAATTGGGCATATTGAGATGAGAGAATAGGTCGTTCTCACTTCTTGCAGTGTAGAAGAATCTGACAGTAATGTATTATGTATGTATTATAAATGGTAAGGTAGTCAATATCCTGAATATTTTCTTCTTCTTTATTCCTTTTATTGTGTCGTCGTTTCTGGGTACTTAAACCTACTCTCTCTTAGCTAAAAAAAAAGAAAAGGAACAGCGTCTCTCAAAGTATTTAATTTAAGACCGAACTAAATGTATAAACCTATATTAACAGATATAAGTAGGTATACGAACAAAGAATTTGATTTGATATTAACCTTCTTATAGTATTAAAAAATTATTGCTTTACAAGCGATTCTTTGAAACAATAAAAATCCATTTGAGCACAAATAAAAAAAAACTCTTGAGAAAGCTTAATATATATATATTTTTTTTTAAACAAAGATATAATAAGATACCACTTTATCTTTTGAATCCTCTATACCTAAGCATTCTTTCTTATATATTAATAACCATCCTGGGGCACATTTCAAATAACAAAAAAAAAATATAGGAACTTCTTTTAATTTTTCTTTTAAATTTCTTCCAAAGCCCTACTAACCCCCATTTCTATATTAAATCTCACTTCACGAACTTCACTATCCCACTCATCCATAACAACAGCTGGATCTATTGGGGACTTATAAGAAAATGGATGTCTATCCTGTATCTTTACACCATAAACGACTTAAATTTTCCTTTTGCTTGATACAACAATCTCCCACTTCCTCCCCCTGCCTCACCGTACTCCTATAAAAAGACACCCATTTTATACGGTATCAATTAACTGACTGATGCCAAAGAAGAAGAATATAGCAGACTATACATATATGGTATGGGGTTTCATGTTCTTTTCTTCTTTTGTGCTCTCCTCATCAGAATGAATGAAAGTGGTGAAAGACGAACAAAAGGACCAACAACCATTTCCCGTTTACATAATATCTATATATACAACCAAAACCACACGAACAACTTAGAAGCAACTTTGCACTTACGAGTTAGAGTTTTTTTTTTTTTTTTTTGCGAGAAGGAAGAAAAGAATTTATATAATATAGACAACGCAATCTTGAAAATCTCGTAGGTTCAAATGTTAACGACCCAAAAATATTTTAGTGCTCTTTCTAGAATATCGTTACGTTACAGCGTATAGCGGTTTTGCTTGCTTTCATATTTTTTTTTTTTTTTTTTTTTTTTTTTTTTTTTAAGTTAGCGTTGCGAACTTCAACTTCCTTACCCCCTTTCGCTCGCTTTTATGTGTTCTATGTTGATGATGTATTTTATTTGTGAGAATTTATGGTCCAGTGATTTTGTGGTCATCATCACCACCAACACCAACAATTTCCTTATGGGAGGTGAAAATCCCCCAAAGGACCTGGTTGGGATTAGAATGAATGTTTTTTTCTTTGCGTACCATTAATTTCATTCCTAAGGATATGAATTGGTTCTTAGAAAATATTTTGTCTTAAAAAAAAAGTACACAAATCTAAGATAATATATTGTCAAAGTTGAAAGTGTCAAAAAATTAAAAATGGCTGTTCGAGTGCCTACCGAACTACTCACCGCTTCATTAGAAACAACAGCAAAACAATGAAATTAGACAATTCTACCATTTTACCACCATTTTTCTCGTATTTGACAGATGACTGAACAAAAGGCAAAAGGCGCAAAATTTTGAACGATTTAGTAAAATTTTAAAGCCATTTGAGGAAGTTACTAAGTTAATAAGAACGATTTTAGCAACTTATTATCTCTTAACATTTTGCTAAAGTTAAAATCATACTTTAACTTTCAGTAACTTGCTAAATCCAAATGACATCTGTCATTTTCCTCGAAAAAAATTTACTGGCAATTTTATTTGATAGAGTTAAATTGTGTTTTTTCTTATGATAAGTGTGCTAATTGTTTTTCAAATCAAATAAAATAATATATAAAATGTTTTCTGAAGACGAAGGTTTCGATATGTTCGAAGACTCAACTTTGTGCAAAAAAGTGCGATGTTTTAAGTCCCGAGCAAATCCTTTTAAAGAGCTGGACGATGGAGAATTTTACTCCAGGTGTAGGTTTGACAAAACAACAGCTCGTTTCTTGGTTGAAAACCTAAACATCCAAGACCGAATAACAAACCATGGGCTTCCGATTTCACCAGAACCTACAAAGAACAACAACTAGGCAAAATATAATAATAAAATAAATTGTATGGTTGTCACAAATAAACAAATTACAAAATAAATTGTAGGTTGTCAATTTGACTTTTGACATTTCAAACTATTAAGTCCGTTCCCTACATTTAGGTTTGTTTGCTTTGTTTTTCTTTCACGAACTGTCATTGTTTGGAAGTGTTGAAATGGTTCAGTTTATGGAGGTAAACGAACAAGGTTAATGTTACAGTTCAACACAAAGTCAAGTCAAAATCGCAATGCTTCAACTCTTCATTAAATTTTCAATGGCTAGTAAGTCCCCTTTTTCACGATGGAACTTTCTGCATGAAACTTTTGATGATTTCTCTTAAAATTCATTCGACCTTTTCCACGATGGAACTTGTTTCTCGTTGTTCAACTTTAGGTTTGACGAAAGGGGAAACGTCAAAAAAGTTTCTTCAAATCGTAGCCCGGCGGTGTTTGGCTATCCCCATCACTTTCCTACCCTTCTTGCCGACAAGCGAAAAAGTTTCATGCAGAAAGTTCTATCGTGGAAAAGGGGCCGACTAAGCAAATTGAAATTACTCAAATGTAACAGATCAACGATTATCGCAATGCTGCAACTCTTCTTTAAATGTTCCTTGGCTAGTTAGCAAATTGACGAACGTTAAATCACAAATGTCAATTGATTCCAAAAAGTTGTGTCGCGTTGTTTTTTTAATTTTTTTATTTTTTTTACAAAATTTATTTACATCTTTAAAGAGCTTTGTGGAAATTCATTTTCGGCGATTTGTTTATTTTTTGAAGGAGGATTTTTATCAATTTGGAGGTTTGGGAATTTCTATTAAGATTTTCTGCAATTTTAAAATTTCTCCAAAGCTTTGAAAGTTTTTTCAATTTGTTGGTTGTTTATGCCGTAAGCAAGAATATGCGACTCATATTATGTCATTTAATGTTTTTCATTTTTACAAAAAAGTGTAGGAGTTAGAAGCATTTCTCTTAATGGCAACATCAAAGTCTCTCATCAGTGAATTCAACATCATCCTGTGATGCCTTAAAATTCATTTGCCCGTCTTGCCAAGATTTTTTTTTTGTTTTTGTATCACCACTCCATCCTATCTGCCTTTTGATTTTTAGTTCTGCCATATCAGCATATATGACCATGGCTGCTCCTATAGAGTTGGATTGGAACTCATCGTCTCTTTTCACCTCCTCTAAAAGTTGCGCCTTCTATGATGTCTATGTGTATACGTTAGGATATAAGGATAATGCCCACGTCGCCGTCGTCATCATCATATATACCCTACGATGATGGGGATCAGAACCCTAAAGCTGAGTATCCTATTTTTTTTTTTTGGAGAAGAGAAGAGCAATCACAGACAGTCGAGTATAAGTATAATTATAAAGGAATGATGGGGGGTAAAATTCAGAATGATGGCGAACAGAGCGCATTGAATGTGAAACGCACGCGTCTTTAAAGTTTTGTTTTAGTCTGTTTAGGTACATCAAACATCCTTCATTTTTTAGCAGTGAACCTAGGATGTATATAAAATATGTGTTTGAAGGAAGTTTTTTCTCTTTTTTTTTTGTGTTCATGTTGCATTCATTTCTTTGTTTTCTGGTGCCTTTTTAGCTTTTCTATAAATGCTCAAGAGTATTATTCAGGAAGTAAGTAGGGCTATTGACTTTTCACCTAGATTTTCCGGCAGTGTGCTGCTCTGTAATGGAATGGGAGGTCTAATAGGGTTTTATACCGCTATAATATAGATATGTATATTAAGCCATTTTCATACAATGCACAGAGAGAGACTATATATCTATAGGTGATAAGAACTAAGGGTACAATGTAACGCGTATACTTCAATTGTTATGGGGAGGAGAAAAATCTTCTTTTTTTTTTGTTTGATTGTTAGATGCGGTAGAGTGAATGCAAAGATTCAACGAACCAAAAGACTTAAAAAGAGATTTCCGGATTAAGATTTTATAAAAAATTTGATTTTACTCTGCATTTGGGAGATTTAAATTTTTGTACCTTAGGCATCTCTACAAATTATATAATATGAAAAGTGTGCGAATAGGTAGTTAGATAATCCTTATTTGAATTCAAATGTCAAAGGAATTAAAAGAGGGTACAAAATTAAAAACTGGTTTTCTTTCTTTTGGTGCAAAAATAAGTGGCTTTTATATCATTCCACCTGAAAACTTATTTCGTTAAGTTTTACGACATTCACCTTAACTTTCAAAAGAGTTAGCTCGTTGGAGTTTTTATAAAAATAACTACATGCATGAGACAGGCAATATTTCCTGACATTGGCTTTTGATTAAACTTAACGAAAAATTGTAAAATAAGATAAAATGGGATATAGTATAATTCAAAACCGATATTCATTGGTGAACAGACAAGTGACTTCTACAATTTCCATCTGAAAACTAAATTTCGTTAAGTTTTCCGTCACTAAACTTTACTTTCGCAAGAGTTATGCCATTGGAGTTTTCATAATAAAAGTATATGAAGCAGGCAATATTTTCTGGCATTGGCTATCGATTAAAAAGGCCAGAATTGATTGCTTTAACGAAAACTTACCAAAAAATCATAAAATAATCTAATATGGGATATTAAACTCAACGCTGATATACTTTGGTACAAAAACAAGTGACTTCTATCATTCCATCTGAAAACTCAATTTCGTTAAGTTTTCCGTCAATCGTCTAGACACTTGAAAAATTTATTTTCCCAGAATTTTTATAAAAATATTTGAAGCAGAAATATTTATTATTTCTTTTAAAATAGTCCAACTATGACCAGTTGGAGTGTTTAATTGCTTCTAAGAAAACTTAACGAAGAATTGTAAAATACTATAAAAATTAAAATCTACTTGTGCGAAAATAATTAACTTCCATTACTTTAATTGAAAATAATTTTGTTAAGTTTTTCGCCTAACTTTCCTAATATTAATCTCATCATAATTTTCATAAAAATATTTGAAGTAAACAATACTTATTTCCTGACCAAATTATGTGCAATTCAAGCAATTGATTGCTTTTAAGAAAACTAAACGAAAAATTTTAAAAATACCTAAAAGGAGTTGAAAAATAATTAGAGTAATGGTAACCTTTGATCCAACAACAAATGATTTCTATCCACCTGCAGACTCAATTTCTTTAAGTTTTCCTTCACTCACCTTAACTTTCGTTAAAGTTATCTCGTTGGAATAGTCATACATATATTTTAAACTGGCAATATTTCCTGACACTATCGTTTAAATAGCTCAATCTAAAAGCAAATTAAGAAATTGATTGCTTTAAAGAAAACTTAACGAAGAAATTTGAAAAAAGTTCCTTTTTTTTTATTATAGTTCTGCTTTTAAGCTCCATTTTGTTGAATTTCTCTTATATTTTTTTAAAACAGTGTAGTTTCCGTTGACGTTCGCTTGGGCATCAAAACTCAACGAACGATATTTCCGGGTTTTTTAATTCTTTAAAATCGTTACTTCTTTATAAAAATTTTAAATAAATAAATAACTGTTTCATATCTAACAAAAAAAAAACTTTTTTTATTTTCAGAGAACTAACACCAGAAGCAGCACTTCGATCACCTCGACGACCAAAACTCTCACGTCAAGATTATTCATGCATCGATTCGACAAGTGAAGCAGCATCAACCGATGACAGCCATTTAACTAAAGATTCTCGTTGCAGTTCAAACGACCGGACATCAATTGCTGACAAAATTGATATCTCAAATCTCCCGCTACCAGCCCTTCCACCGAAAAAACGACGTAGTCGTTCGCGTCCCACCCTTGCCTCCTCCACCCATCCCCTCTCGTCGTCCATTACCACCCCTGAGGATAATGTAAAAAATCCCTCACCATCATCAGATCGATCATCCTATCAAAAATACGCTGCAAAGAGACGTGAAAGTCTGGAAGCTTCTACACGAAGTTTTAACGAAAAACTTCGAGCTAGGAAAATGCACTTTCACAGTTTGAGTCAGACTTCGGCAGCGTCTTGTTCCCAAAAACCAACTTATCTCTTTGGTGAAAATCGTTCAACCAAAAAATCAAACAATGAGATTTTTCTCAATAAATCCGGTTGGGTTCAGGTCAATTCGAAAAGGATAAATAATGAAAACTCACCAGGAAGTCATAATCGAAGGTCGAATAATTATCTGCGATATGATAATCATCATAATGATGCAGCAAATCTTAAAAATACAATTCGTGTTATACAGATTGATAATACGGGGCGTGATAAGTCCGTTTATGCAGTGCCAAAGGTATCCGGTAGCAAGATCGAAGAATTAATTTCACGAAACGAAGCACGAAGAAATACTTCAGCTACTAGAGGCTACCTTAAGCCAGGCTATAAGATTGTCGACCCTCAGATTGCTAGCATTTTGAATGAAAGACCCGGCTTTCTTCCGGTTAAAAGCTACTTTGACTCCGAATCACCACCTCCGATAACTCCCATACTTTCCCCTCCGCCAGCATTTCAAGATTCCAAAGCGAAATACGAACGTCCCGATACTGCAATTCGTCTTCAAATAACCACAGGCAATAATTCAAAATATGATCCCAATAAAATTGTCAAAGGTGGAATGGTATTTAGCCGAAGTTTCGAATATGACACTCGAAAAACCCCCAAAGATAACTATGTAGAAACGTTTTCTAGAAGTTTCGATTGCAATCTATCCGATAAACCTCCACCCCAACGTGATAGATCACCAAATTTTAGCACTCTTACCGGTTGTTCACCTAACTATCTAACAAAAAAAGAGAACACTCAAAATAAGAGTCGTGATAATTCACCTAAATACCAGCAAAATCTAACCACTGCCTATATGAATACGTCTGTGAAAGAAGCGCCACCTGTGTATAGTCAACCGAGAAAATTAGAGAAATCCAAAACACAATTCGATCGGAGTGGCAGATCGAGAAAGGCTCAGTTTTCATCGCGAGTACAGAGTGCAAGTGGAATGGTGGTGCCACCATCGATAGCCAATATGTCGCGGTTTCGCAGTTTCGATACGAATATAAGTCAACGCCTTAATTCATGTGATAGTGGTGCACGATCAGGTATGATGTGATTTTAAAGTCATTTATATTTTTCTACATTCCACTAGTAGACCCGTTATGTACATATATGCAGTATTGGTATTAATATCGGTATTTATATACATAAAATGGTATCCGATTAAGAAATTTCTTTTATTTTTGAAAGTTTGTACCCAATGATCTCCGAAACCTCCAAATGGATTGAGCTGAAATTTACAGGAAATCTTTTGCATAAGGTCTTGAGTGTTTCTGTAAAGTCAAAATCAAAATTGGTGTAGCAGTGTGCCAACAGCAGCACTTTGAGTGAGATAACATTCTTTTTGTTTGGGCAGCAACGCCCGCGTTTTAGACTCAAAAACTGTTCACTCAATGTACATTACATATGTAGTGTTGGTATTAATATTGGTATTGCTACACACAAAATAGTAGATATCTGATATAGTAATTCTTTTTGTTTTTGGAAGTTTGTACCCTATGATCTCTGAAACTTCTAAACTGATTGAGCTGAAATTTACTGAAAATCTTTGGCATAAAGTCTAGAGTGTTTCTCAAAAATCGAAATCGATGTAGCTGTGTACCAACAACTGCATTTTAAGTGAGACAACATATATTTCTTTTTGTTTGGAGAAGCAACACCCGCCTTTTCAATCAACTTCGGTGACATTTACAGAGTTTGTTTTGCATGAAGGTTTAAAAAGTGTTTTTTTTTTAGTAAAATCCCCTGCCAAGCCCACATTTCTTAAATTTTAATTCATCTTTCTAAAAGTCATGACATTTCACTGTCCAGTCCGCCTTTTTTTCAAGTTCTCCATAATTTGTTTCTCACAGCATAGGTTCCTTCTTCTTTTGATAAGATTTCTGAATATACCTAATATCTAACCTTTAATTTTTTATTTTAAACAATGTCACAAGATAGATGGTCAGCAACCTGCTCGTTTTCAAAAGTAATTATTATTACTTTTTCTGACCCTTTTCTTCAAAGTTGTCATAATCGTCTCTTCCATAAAACCTTTTACTTTTTTCTACTTTTCTCTAGAAATTTAATTTGCTTCTTCTTTCCTTTCCTTTGTGGTAATCGCTCACGTATAAATAGCAAATATATCTCAAAAAACATAGAAGCAAAAGAAATAACCAGAAACAATTTAACTTGTTTAACAAAATGTTCAGATGTAACTTCCTCATCTATAGGTACCAATCGACATGGATATAAAAATGAAGAAAAAAAAAGCATTTACCAAAAAAAAACAAAGATAATAATATTTTATTCAGCTCACGTAACGAATCCGAAAATTGTTCCTCCTTTATCTGCAGGATACTCGTGTTACATGAAGGCTGTATTGCATATCTACTGCAACTCTCATCCACCACCACGTGTTACCGTACCTATATTGGTGAAAAAAAATCCATATTTCTGCTTCCTGGATAAATTATGTATTCATTCGAAGGATAAAAACCACCCATTGTTTGCACCCAAAACACATACTAGCAAATTTACCAATGTCGCGTGTATATGAATACAAAAACATATTGTATAGATTTCGGTTCAACTATTTCTGGTACAAATGGTCTTTCCAAATTGAATGGAAACTAGAAAAAAAAAATTTGTAAGCTTCAATTAAACGGAAAAACTCTTAATAATGTTTAGAGAACAGGAAATATAGACCTTTTCAGGTTGTACCCTATGATCTCCGAAACTTCCAAATCGATTGAACTGAAATTTATAAGAAATCTTTGGTATTAGTTCGAGAGTGTTTTTAAGAAGTCAAAATCGAAATCGATGTAGCAGTGTGGTAACAACTGCATTTTGAGTGAGATAACATGTACTTCTTTTTGTTTGGTTGCCCGCTTTTTAGACTGATAAACTTTTCATGGAAATTCGCTGACATTTACAGAGTTTGTTTCGCATGAAAGTTTAGTAAAATCTACTGCCACGAATCAAATATATATACGAGAGGGCTTATATTTCCACAAAAACTTTTCGGATATATTTCAAAAATATGAACAAATATTCTAAAAATGTAAATTTGTTTTATTTTTTGTTTGTTCTTTTTATTATATTTTTAAGATCTCTCCAATGATGAGCTGGACAACGAGGAAGATGAATCAACGGAATTTCTCACAACAAATTATCATAATATTTCACCCTACAAACAACAGAGGCAACGTTCCTTAACACCCGATCGCAACGACTCGCACAGCTCGTCAAGCAGTTTACGCAAACAAAGGTCAATCACACCGGAAAGTCGATCATTGACACCGGAAGATCGTCGAAAGAAGGGATCACAAGGATCACTGATGGGCTCAAGGCAAAATTCTGGTTCACGCAGCAATACTTTGGAGAGAAATAAGAAATATGAAGACAAATCACGAAGTGCATCACGAAGTTCGTCTAGTTCAAGTTATAGTGGACGTGAGCATGATGGCCAACAAACGTCAACGCCACATCGACGATCAAATGCTAGGAATTCAAAGGCTGCTGAAGATCATCGTATTCGACGATCGAGGTAAGATGATGTTTATATAAAAAAAAACTGTCACTTTGAAGATTAAAACCATATATAATTTTTTGTTTTCTAGATCACTTCAATTAACAGAACGCTCGCCGAATCGATCACATAAAATAATGGTTTGTGTTGGGCAACCAATTCCACCTAATCAACCCCCGATCTATCATCAGTCATCCCTGAGATCATCACAGAATAGTGCATTTCCACCTACCATTCGAACAACTACCAATCCCCAGCAAATATTGGTCACTAATGCCAATAGCAATCGCAGTACACGATCTTCAGAGGTTGACAAGAGTCGATCGTTTGATTTCGATTATGGGACGTACAGCAATCAGAATGTGCCTAGTCGCCTGGACTTTGTAGACAAGAGTCGATCTTTCGACGAAGATTATAGGGAAACAAGCAATAATAATGGAAACACCAGTATTAATATGCGCTATCTGCAGACCACTGATCCAGGACTCAGAAAAATGCGCAAAACCTCCCCGGTGCCATCGCCACAGTCGTCGGGAACCAGTTCAAGCACTACCCTTGGACCACGTCAAACAAGCCCGCAGAACTATGGGACGCGCCTCTGTGATCATGAACTGACCTACGACATGCTCCGAAGATCACTCGATCGATCACCGATCATGGATTTTAGCCGAGACTATGACATTCCTGCGTCAATGAAAAATCGCGAAACTATCAATGCTGGTGGAAACAGTGAACTGAACTTTCTGAGCAGCAGTGAGAGGATATACGATCACCCGACAACTAAACGTCCCAATCAGTCACCCAGTGACAGCAACTATTCACTCGATCGTCTGCATAATTCTCGAGACAGTATAACCCCTGACTCAGCCAATGAATTTAAATCGATTGTTACCAGCGACGATCGGCTGCGATCGGAGTACCTTTACCGGCAGCAGCAGCAACAGCAACGATCACACCAAGGAACAAATCGAGGAAGGTATTGAAATTAAAATAAACAAAAAAAAAGCTTGAATAGAGTTTAAGACCCTAGATGACTAGTGTCTAGTCCCCTCCTTATATATTGCAATAAGAGCTATAATCAAAATCATTAAACTAAAAACACTTAAACTAAAAAAAACTTAAAACTAAAGTAGTGCTTAACTAAGAACTGATCTAAGACCAAAAAAATTAAAAAAAAAAAACTAACCACAAAAAATATCGTATTAGTTGTTGCATCTTTATGTAAAGCACCAAAAAACCTTAAAAAAAACATAAACCCTCTAGAAAACTCACAAACAAAATTAAATGCAACCACCCCGCTACTTATTAAAAAAAAATTTTAAATGTCAGCTTAAACTAAACAAAAAAAAAAAACTTTCATAAACAAAATGCTATAAAGTTGTTACCGCTAATTCACCAACCATCATCATTTTCTCCACTTACCACCACCACCACCAATCAGAAAAAAAAATTATTCACTTCACTATTCCAATGGAATGCCAAAAAAAATTCAAACATCCATGTGAACTGTCAAAAAAAAATGAACTCCGCCTCACCGCCTGTGTTCTGTGTGTGATTTATGTTTTTTTTTCTTTTTTCTTTTTTTTTATTTTTTTATTTTTATTTCAGTTCTTGTACGGCTAATACCTGCGATTTTTGGCCACACTGTGGTGCAAATTACAATCAAATTGTGTCAAATGCTAAATTCCAACCACATCAACATAAACACCAACAATTATTGCCATCCCAACATCAACAACATCAAAAACAACAACAACAACATCCAAAACCAATTAAACGTCAAGTCAAAGCAAGTAGTGTTGAAGTGCCGCCAAATCAACATAAACCATTTTCGGTTAAACGTCAAATTAAATCCAGCAGTGTCGATGCGTCAAATGTTCGTGCTGGTGGCAGCAACGCCACTCTCATTCGATCGGACAGTAGAAGAATTAATACTGATTTAAGAACTTTAAATATTAATGGTGATTCGCGTGGACTTTTGAGAAATTCTTATCAAAATGAAAGTCGTGATCGGGTGAATACGAAAAATAATCTATCGAAGACATCTATAAGGGTCGAGGGGAATACGACGACGAGGAATAGATCAAATGTTGTAACTCCACTGTCGACATCATCGACAATGTCAATATTTTTGGGTAATTGTGAAATGCCAATAACGAGGGAAAGAGAATATCATGGATCACCGACGGCAAGTGGAACTTCATCGGGCAGTGGCGGGAGATACGTTCATTCGCCGAATGGTGAATGGACAGCGGTGGATAGCATAAGATCAAGGTGAGTTTTTTGTATGTTTGTTCATATTTTAAAAATGATTTATACAATCAGTAAAATCGATTCGACAATTACATATCGACAAATTTTGATGATTAAAAACGACTCACCCGGCCTTCAACGCATTTAAAAAGTATCCGCAATGGAGAAAAAAAAAATTACACAAATTGAGCTTAAAAAAAAGAATAAGATCTTACGCTTACAGTCCCTAAGTATCCTATATTTATGTTTGCCATTAGAATATTCTTTGTCAATCATATTTTATAAATGGGTTGTATGTGCGCCAAAATTCAGTTTCCAAAATTTTGGATTCCAAAATTCCGTGTTTCAAAATTCAAATAGGTAAGTCAGAAATTTTGTATTGCAAAATCCTGAAAATTCAAAATTCTATATTTCAAAATAATTCTTTAAATTGTAAAACAGTAAAAGAAAAATTGTTTTTATAATGAAAAAAGGTGAGCACTTTTTATTTATCAAATGTCGTTCTCGTAACTCGGTATAGTTATTCATTTAACGGTAGATCAGTAATAGCCGCAAACTCACGACAGTGATCGTACGAAAATGAGCGAATACAAGAAAATCAAGAAAGCAGGATTTTATCATGGCTGGGGGCTCCAACTACAAATAGAAAACTTAAAGATAAATAAAACTTGCGTGGGCTTTGTGCTTCATTATTTATGTGCGTAAAGCACTGCCATTTCCGATTTTTAAAAACAAAAAACACAAACTAAGCTTAAAACAGCGCAAGTATAAATTTTTAAAAGATCTTAATTTTGAAGAAAAAAAAAATTTGCGAAATCAAAAAAATATTTACGGCACAATAGCTGCACAAGTTGAGCACAATACAGCGCAATTTTATATTTTTTTGAAAATCGAAAATGGCGTTTCTCATTTCACGCTAAGTTCCTTCGCAACATTTGATTTCGGTCCTAAAATTTGCAAACATGCGATTTTTTTTATCTCTTCGGTTTTATAATTTTTGGGACACAAAACAGCACAACTTTAAGTTTTAAGAAAAACTTTCTTTTGAAAAAAATTCCATCCTCAAAATTTGCAAATTTGCAAAATTTTCAAAAATATTTACGGCACATTGCAGCACAATTTGGCCACAATACCTCACATTTTGTGTTTTTTTAATCGAATATGGCGTCGGTAACTTCACGCTAGTAAACGATTTTTTGACGGCACATGGCAGCATAAGTTGGGCATATCGCAGCACAACCGTTTTTTTACGAAAATCAAAAATAGCGGTGCTAACTTCTTTTTGTCCCTATAATATTGTATAGTATTTTAATATGTTGGTTGGGAGAGGTATGATAAATTGACTCATTTGAAGTTTTGGAGGTACGTTACCTATTCTTGAAGAAATTTTTTGTCAAAATTTTATAAAAAGAAGAGAAATTAATATTTAATAAATAAATTAATTAATGTAAAAATATTTGGTTTAAATGCTCATGCGGGTGGGAGGGGCGTTCCGGACCTGAAACCCCCCCCCCCCCCCGTGGATCCGCCACTGCATGAAGGATATCTTCAGTTTAGCATAACAAATACAATTAAAGCCAGTTACTTTTGTTTATCTGTATGGCCCATTTAGTGGATTTGTGTAAATTAACAATGCTGATCAACAATGTTTAGAAAATGTAGACGCACTAATTATTTTTTGTTGGTATAAACTACGTTTTAATTCACAACTTTTATCGCCGACTAATCAAATACACGTATGTACAATGTACATTGTACAATTTCGTACAGAGTACTTTCATCGATCCTCTGAGGAGGAATTAGAATTTTTGTTTTAGCTTTCATACAACGATTTCAGTTTTTTTTTCAAACTTTATCGAAAATGGCTTTAAAAAACCTTATTAAATACCCTATTTCAGATTTTTGTTTTTGTAAAATGGAAATAGAGTTTTTACGTTTTTTGGAAAAATTGTCTTAGTTTTAGTCGATCATATGGATATTTTTCAAATGACTCAACTGGTTGTTATAATTAAGCAATCTGCTCCTTTGGAATAATATAAACAATATTGCATTTAAACATTTTGAAGATACAGTTTTTTTTAAACTTACGACTCTTTTAACATTTTATAGTTAAACAAATTATACAATTATATTAAACCACTAACATGCATTTTCAATGTGTAGCTTTATTAAATTCGCTATGCCTGCTTTTTAGGAGTAGATTTTTGCCGGTGCGGCGAGGTTTTGTGGCGCAAATCGACTCATGAAAATGTAAATTTGACAAAATGCAGGTGACTTAAATCGCAAACCCGAAAGTAGGCCCCTATACAACAACGATTTTTTGTTAAATTGTGTGCTCAAATCTGTGAAAGAAAATAACGAACAGAAGTAATATTGTGAAATTTTGAAAATGCTTTGAAAAGCATTATTATTTGTAATAACCCATGGGAACCAGAATGTGTAAGTGTTTTGAAATTTAGAAGTGAACTGAATTTTTAATCGATGCGATTTCAGTCACCAGTATAAATGATGTGGTTGTGCGGCCAGTCGCAAGACTCGAGGAAGCAACTAGCAGCACGGCAAAAATCTACACGTGAAAAGCCGGCATTAGACACAAGAGCAAGTTCGTGCAAACAAGCCGTATACGTATATATATATATATTTTTATATATACATATGAATTTGAAATTTTAAATATCGACTTATAAATGAGTATCAATTTTTTTTTAACACATACATAGGTACCTACTCATATTTTGATTAAGATATGTTCAGGATTTTTATTTTCAATATTTGCTATTTTTTTTTATATTCTTTAAAATTGGATCAAATTTTCTATTTTTTCTGTAAATTTTATATTTTTAAATAAAATTAGAAAAACTCAAACGACAAGAAGATGGCCCACAAAATTCCCATCAACGGCATTAGCAGCTTACAGAAGAGGAGACATCTATTGTGATTTTTGAATAAAAAACGAAGGTTTCAAATATCCAGTTAAATTTTATCTTAGCCAAATTGCTTGATCCATACTTTCATGTTGTCTTTTAAATTAAATCTGATGTTTCAGTATGAATATATAATCCATATACTCCATGAAATGGGTTCCAACAATTACTTTCCTTGATCTTTTTTCTCATTAATCGGTTTGTATATATTTTTCTTAAAGAAATGAACTCTATTCCGATTCTAACCTCCAATTCCCAGTTTGATCAAAAAAAAATAACTTCCCAACTATGAATGACCCCATTGGTCATATACATAACCATTGAACGTGATATTTTATGCACGAACTAATGGTTATTAATTACATCCTTCTAAACTTAAGAAACTGTAATACGCATAACTTAGGTTCCTTTTACCAAATTACACCCGCACTTCTTCAGTGTTACTGCTCTTAAACACACAAAAATCCATGTACATATTATGTAAAGCACCTTATAGGTATAAAAATGTTTATGATTACTTAGATGTACAGGATGCTATATAAATTTAAATTAAATATCCTTCGGCCAATGACCTCTCCCTATAAATCCGAAGAATGACTCTTTTCTTCGAATATGTCCTATAGAATATTTTCTCCAACATTATTTATTTCCGATGTTGTTATACCTAGGTGTTTTCCTTATTCAAACTTAAAATTTATCTAAAATTCTCACTCCTATAGGTACATATATTACCATAACAAACATTCAATGATTTTTTCAGGACATCGAACAACAATAACAACAACAACAACAATTGCAACATTTCAACGAAATCGAACTGCACATCAACAACTATTCCAAATGCAAATAAGTCTTCAACGGAAACGACAACAACAATAGCAGCAAAAACAACAACAACAACAATAACAGCACTAGCAGCACATGAACGTATCCGCAGTGTATCGTTACCGAACATTCTCAATTTATCCGAATCACAGTGAGTACCTATATATACCTACCATATACCATCATCATATAATATAGCAACTTGTATTGTTATGTTGATATAAAATTTTACCATTTATTCGTTAAAGGAGTTTTCTCTCTGCATTGCACATATATTTTTGTTCTTATGTCCCGTTATAGCTGCTCAGAGTGCTCAGGTATATTCAAATACTATATTCGACTATCTACTTCAATTCCTTCTCCTTTTGTCATTGTTGAGCCAAATGGCAAAATTCTCACTTAGCCACATATAAATTGAAACCACATTGCATATGAGAAAATAGAAAATCCCTCACATATCCGGCTTCAATTTTCACACACACGTGGGTTTCCGTATCCGTTAAAATTTACTTGCAATTGCATAGATATAGGTATAGCGGAGCAACAGCAGCAATCTCGAGTGGAACTACATACACACAAGGAGCTTTGCATTTAATTCCTTAAATAAACCAAACCTGGAAAGGATTATTGTTCTCATGTGCGATGAACGAAGTGGGCGGCCGACGACGATGACGCGACGGTAGTGGTGGTTTTTTTAAGGATGACAGGGGTCAGGACGACTTCGGTTTTTGAATTTTTGTTCATTCCAAAAAATAGACCTTTATTCCCCCCGAACTCTATCTTTCTCTTTAGTTCCGCCATATGGGGTTTTAAAAGCATAAAGTTTGGTGGGGTGGTGGCGAGGTTGTTTCCGGTTGGTGTTATCTGTCCAACCGACTGCCTGCTATCTAACGCATGAATTTCACTTGCTTAGTTATTCTATATAGTGAATTGCTAACATTCTGATGTGAATTCCTACAGAGAATAACCATCCATTTCTATACTCTATATTATACACCTTCTGTTATATGTAGTATATCCTGTTGAATCCTTGTACATAGGGTAAAGTACGTTTGTGCGACATCCGTTATGGGTTATTCAATTGTAAAGCTTTTAAAGATATTCAAATGCGACCATGTGTAGAAAATCGGATGGGATCCATTCGTTTGTCGAAAGATAAATAGATAGAGAGAAAGAGAGAGAGAGAAAGAGAGGTGTAAATACCCATAATACAAATGAAGAACACGTATTCTGTCGACATGAAGTTCTGTGTCCGTTTATATAATTGATAAGAACATCAATCTGTAATGAAAGTTACATGCTTAGAGAATTTAAAGGAAATAGTAGTAGGTGCATATAATAATGTTCCTAACTATATAACTATTTGGACAATGAAAACAAGGGTGCACACAACAACAGATTGTGTTGATTTAATTGAAGTTTAACATACATAATCAATCTCAAAATGGACCAAAATGACACTAGAAGGAGAAGATATGTTTGTATATATGTATGAAAACGTTATCATATATCTTCACGGTTGATCGATCAAAATCCTTTCATTTGAATCATCCATATATATAGTTTCTGTATAATTCAAAGATAATTATTTTTATAGTGAAGGTTTACGTTATAGGTACAGGTAGAAATTTGGATTTTGCGACAATCGACACAAATCATCTTAGAAGAGCCCAAAGGTCATCCTTGAGGAAGAAACAAAAACTTTGTGCCATAAGTAAAGATGAATATTTTTTTTTTCTTATTTATTACACATTTGTCTTTTGGATATTGAACTTGTCAAGTTAGTCATAAATTCATTTTTAAATGGGTTTTTATAAAATTGAATATTTTGTCGGTCTGGAAGACCCCCTTTACAAATCAAAAATAGAAATTTTTTAATGAAGAACGGAAAAACTACAAGATTTTATAGTTAAAAATTTGGAACTTATATTCAGGGCTGTTGTGTGGTTTTAAAATTTTATTTTTATTTAAATTTTAAATTGTATGTCTGTTTTCTTCCAAATCCGCAGCTATTTGATGTGAATAATTGATTATGCAAAATTATTTCAGTTAAAAAGTTTCTTATATAGGTAATTTTCAATGACTTATTCTTAAGATTTGGAGATTATTTCGTCTGTAGGTAACTTGGTAAATATTTTCAGATATAGGATTTTGCTGCTAAGAATCGGAGAGGTAAAATTAATTTCGCAAATTTTGCGAAGTAGGTACCTTTGCGTGAAGTTAGCATCGATATTTCGATTTAAAAAATAAATATTCCACTGTAGGCACATCCATGGAGCCTGATAAAAACAAAATAATTCCAAAATCTGTGTTTGGAGATAAATGTATTTTAAAGTTAAAAAATTTACTCTAAATCCAGTTAAAAAAAACTGAAGTATTGTTAGGGCCATGGAATATCTTATGAATCGGTTCTGTCAGACCAAATGAAAATAGATTTTTTTTTTGTATAGTTCTGCATCTTTAATTCAATTTCGAAAAAATGGACTTATGCTGTTTTGACCAGACTCCATAGATATATTCAACCTGTGCTGATATGTGACGTAGGTACATACATTTTAAATTGCGAATTTGCAACCGAGCATAAAACAACACAACTTTTAAGTTTTAGAAAATTGTAACTTTGAAAAAAAAAATAATCCGTAATATTAACAAACTTGCGGATTATTTTTAGTATTTTTACGGCACTTGGGAGCACAAATTTTTTGAAAATCGAAAATTGTGGTGCGATTTTTTTTGGTTCTCAGCTGAATAAAATAAGCAAAAACCAGAATAGCATTAATTTTTTCGGTTTAAAAAAAAAAAAAATCATCGGTAAGATTTGCAAATAAGCAAACTATTCTTTTTCAATACTTAATTTGAAGACATGAAGCATTACTCATTAACGCAAACATATTTTTGAAAATCAAAAATTGCAGTGCTAACTTCGCGATGAGATGCTTCGCAAAATTTACTATCGGGCATAAAAGTTGCAAATGTGCGAGTTTTTGTATCTTTTGAGTTCTCCGCTGAAAAACACAGCACAGCTTTAATTTTTTTAACTTTGAAAAAAAAAATTTCATCCGTAAAATTTGCAAATTTGCGAAACTTTTTTTTTTCATTATTTAAGTTGCATGCAGAACAATTCTGGAACATATTACAGCACAAGCGTACATTATACACAAACATTATTTTTGAAAATGTAAAATTGAAAATTTTGGTGCTAACTTTGCGATGAGATGCTTCGCAAAATTTACCATGGACCACAAAAGTTACAAAAATGCGAGTTTTATCTCTTCGGTTCTTTGCAGGATAAATTGAACACAACTCTATTTTTTAGAAAATATTAGTTTAAAAAAAATCATCCGTAAAATGTCGGAATTTTCTATTTTTTCTTATTATTTATGACACTGGCAGCATAATTTTGAGCAAATTTCAGCAACCTATTTTTTTTCAAATCGTTTTCGTAAATTTTTTTTTTGCGTTTAAGTTTGCAAATATCCGAAATTTTTGTTATTTCTTTAGTTCTCAGCACCATTGATTGAGTCCAAAAAAGCATAACATAAATTTTTTAATGAAATCGTAGTTTTGAAGAAAAAAAAAACAAAACGTAATTTTGAAGCAAAAATTCATCCGTAAAATTTGCAAAATAGCGAGTTTTTTTTATATTTAAGGAACATGGCAGCACAAGTTAAGTGCACTACAACATACATTTTTTTGGAAAATCAAAAAATAGTGGTGGTAACTTTAAGCTTCGCAAAATTTATAAAATGTGCGAATTTTTGTATCCTTCGGGTTCTATGAAGCATAAAAACTGAGCACAAAACAATACAACTTTAAATTTGTAAAATCGTTATTTTGAAAAATAAATTCATCCGAAGTTTACAAATTTGTATGTTAGTATGTACAGTCACATTATATCACATTATAAGAAAATGTTTTTTTTTTCTTTTTTTAAATAATATGACGTTTCGCAAAATTTATTTTTAGCTGTAAAAGTTGCAAGTATAATGCGTTTTTTTTTTTTGTTGTCTCTTTGGTTCTCTGTAAAATTAACACATCCTTAAACAGCACAATTTTAATTTTTTTAGGAAATCGTCATTTTGAAAAAAATTGGCAAACAATTTGTTAAAGCAAAATAAACTCAGCCTTAAAACAAAACAACTTTTATTTTTTTAGGAAATTGTAATTTTGTTAAAAATTCATTCATAAACTTTGCAAACTCGCGAATTTTTGTTTAAATATTTACGGTACACAAATTGAGTACATTACAGCACATTTCTTGTGTTTAAAAAAAACTACTGAGGATGTTACAAAAATTAATACTAATTGATTGAGAGGTGAATTTCTATTTAAAAAAATAAAAGTTGACGACAAATTTCACAGTTTAAAAAATAGCATTCTTAAATGTAATTGCCCCAATTCTTTCGCTAGGATAATATCAAGAGATTTTTGAAAACTATAACTCAAAAGCTTAAACTTTTTAACATTTTCCTAATAGCAAAATAATTAATATATTAAATCATTACCATACATCGCTTTACGTTCTATAGCTTTGAGCCACAAGAACAATTAAGATTTATTCAGTCGTTTCATTTTATTTATCTCTTTATATTCATATGAACTTTCACAACCTCATTAATTTAACTTTACAAAAGCATATTGCGCCTGAATCTATCAAAATTATGCACTTAAACCAAATTCAATTTTATCTATTTCTACCTCTGTGACTTAAAATTAATTTCCCAACACTTAAAACACACATTCGTTTGCATTATATTAGACCCGGTATACAATTTCTAACCGAAAACACACCTTTCCATTCAACTCTGCAGCAGTATACCGTATATCTTGTGTTCGAAATAAGTTTTTCCGCGAATATAGCTATAGGTATCAAGTTAAACTTTTCATTAGTGTTTTTGGAAAACGACAAACTTCAATTTCGTTAGAAAATCTCTTCAATCATACCGGTAGAGTTATGGATGTGAACATTGCATTATACTGAAATAACAAAATTTCCTCTTTCGCAAATGCTGTATACGAACGAGAACTAAAACAAAACTAACTTCATATGCACTTTAAGATTAAACTTAACCACTGTCTCATATCTATATACCTACGCTAGTATTTTGAGATCCTTGATGATAAAAAGGACACCTTGATGTGCCTTAGAGTTATGTATGTATATTTAAGTTACAACAGTGCACTTTATAATATTTCTAGTAAAATATTTTATGAACTTAGGAAAGTTTATGATTAATTTACATGCCGTAGGCATTATGTTTCTAACTGTACCTATATATACTATTATAGGAAGACATTTTCACCATTTGTTGACAACAGCTGTCATTCTTTATAGCTGTCGTCGCGTACACCAACGTAGTAATCTTAAAGCGGGCGTGTTTAGAATTTTAAAATTAATTGGATTTGTTGTTAATGGTAGATGCCTAATTTTTGTTTTTCTTAAACACAAGGTTGAATTGAAACCTTTTAAAACGGAAAATTATATTTCAATGGTTATAAAGGGTGATTTTTTAGCTGGTTTGGTTTTGGCAACACTGGTTTTGACAGCTGACGTGTGTTTAGTACCTTGAGTCACTGTCAAACAGCTTCAGTTTGGTTTGCAATTTAACCATGGATCGTCTTACAAATGAACAACGCTTGCAAATTATTGAATTTTACTATCAAAATTCGTGCTCGGTTCGAAATGTTCGAAAATGAAAAATTGTGTTCAGCGATGAGGCTCATTTTTGGTTGAGTGGGTACGTAAATAAGCACAATTGCCGCATTTGGAGTGAAGATCACCCAGAAGCATTGCAACAGCTACCAATGCATCCCGAAAAAGCCACTGTTTGGTGCGGTTTATGGGCCGGCGGCATTATTGGGCCATATTTCTTCAAAGATGATGCGAATCGCAGCGTTACTGTCAATGGTGAACGCTACCGAGCGATGATAACAAACTTTTTTTTGCCCGAAATGGAAGTTCTTGACTTGCATGATATGTGGTTTCAACAAGACGGTGCCACATGCCACACAGCACGCGAAACAATGGCGCAATTGCGAGGCGAGTTTGGTGAACAGTTAATTTCACGTTTCGGGCCGGTCAATTGGCCGCCTAGATCGTGCGATTTGACACCATTAGACTATTTTTTGTGGGGGTATGTCAAGGCTAATGTCTATAGGGACAAGCCCGCTTCGATTGACGCACTGGAAGCCAACATCCATGCATTCATTCGTGAGATACCGGCCGATATGTGTGAAAGAGTATGCCAAAATTGGACTCAGCGGATGGGCTACCTGAGACGCAGCCGCGGTCAACATTTGCATGAAATTATCTTTAAAAATTAAATTGCAAGGTTCAAACTATCGATTCAAATAAATATTTCATTCATTTTTTCGAATTTTTTGTGTTTTTTTTTTTTCTAAACCTCTTAAAAAATCACCCTTTATTTCACCATTGAAAAATATAAGTTGCCGTTTTAAAAGGTTTCGAAAGAAAAACTTTTATCAGCTCAACACAAAAAAAAAAGGAATAGAGAAGCATTAAAAAAGCTTTTTTAATAACCTTTGTCAAAGCCAGAACGTGGAAATTTAGATGGGTCAATATAATATATAAAAGGTATACTTCGTGTGTTTGAGTAGGCGTGGTACATGGAATGTAGAACCATTTTTATAGGTTATAAGTAAGGTATATATCCTAAGAATAAAAAAAAAGACATTCTCTCAATTTTTTGTACAATGTATTTACATTGGACATTGCACATACTTTTAAGTACATAATTTGATCCAAAGAAAATGTTATATAATTGTGCTCCAGATTTTTAGACATGCAACTTCCCATTTCGAAAATAAGGTGTTGAATTTTTTATTTTAAATATATGAATATGTATTTTTTTTTTCTGTAATTGGTCAACCGATTTTTATTAAATTTTTTAAGTAGCCCAAGTGATATTGGTTCCCCATAGTTTTCCAAAAAAAATTTGTCAAAACTGTCAAATAATAAAATATATCAAGTTTTGTAAAAGGCTGAATATTATTAACTTTTCACAAACTTTTGTTTTTAATAATGCGCGCACTAAAAGCTTTTTTGACTACCCTTCAAAAGTTTAAACACAGTACGAGCATTAAAAAAAACAGAAAGGATTTGAAAGGAGATACCGTTGCACATTGGTTTTAAAGTTCTGAATACCAAAATTGAAGGGAAAAACAGAGCTAGTCAAAGAATTTCACAATCGTGTTGTGCGGCTTAAGAAAGAATCTCAATACAGTAAGTTTGCAGTTGGGCATTCATACAAATTATATTAGTAAACAGTTAATACGTGCCTATCTTTCATTCTAAACGCTTAGCTAAAGGGTTTTAAGACACAAGAGCAATTAGTATACTTGTAATCCAGTTGGGCCTTTTTACTTTTTTTCTGCCTTAAGCCTAGTACGCTGCTGATGCGAAACGAAAATTTCCTGTGATCTCCAAACAGACAACGAAACACTTGCGAAAACACAACGGAAAATATCCTTGGAGAATTTCACTAATTCCAAAAATAAAATCAAACATAAACGCAAAAATCAGAGAAACCCAATATGTAAAAAATGATAAACAAAAAAAAAAAACACAAATAAAATTCAAATGTCATTTTTCCGCACACAATAAACAGTCTGTATAATTAATTCAGTGCGAAAAAGGAGCAGAGACTTCTCCAAATAATCTGCTAACAATTATTAATTTCGTTCTTTGAACAGCGTAGGACTGCAAAACGAAAAGCAGAACGATTAATTAAATTAAAACTAAATCATCAACATGAAAAATCCTTTTTTTAAGGATTTGACTTTTACTCTACAAAGGGTGAAATAGACAGTCAACGCTTCCTTAAAAAAAATTGTTTAGTCCCAAAATAAATGGAAAATAAGCCTTCGATACTTATATTTAAACATTATTCATTCACCCATGTATTGTTAAGTCCTGCGAGCTTGTGACAATAATAAAAGCTTATTGTGCGATATTTTTCTTCTGATAAATGAATACAAAGATTGATTGTTTTCGTGACTTTTGTCAACGTTTATATAAAATGAAGCAATTCTTTTTAAATTAACAGACAAAACGAACAAAAAAGCCTTTATAAAAGCTTTTATGCTGATAAACTAATTTTGAGTTAAATGGGATTTTAATTTTTTTATTTCCTCTATAAGGAAACTTTCAAATTTCGGGTATAAATAATGTTTGCAGTTCTATTCAAATATAAAGGTTATGAAAAAGGTCAAAATTGTGTTTTTTTTCAAAGCAATAATCAATTGGTCAGATAAAGATATACCCACATACGCACATGGGGGTGTATCTGCACATAAAGGAGTCCGTTATAATTCCGAACACAGATTTTGTTTAAAAGGTAATAACAATTCTATGATTAAATTTGATATTTTCAAAATCGTTCCAATTTTTTTTCTTGCTCGCTGATATTTGTTTAAGATATATTAATTTTGACCTTTTTCAAACCTTATCTTTCTTCATGTTCTTGAACCATATAAGAGCATTTTCCTGTCCTAAATGTTATTTTTCAAAACAAAATTCTTGCAATTTATTTTGATATCATTTATGCGATTTTCCGAAAAATATTTCTGGGTATACTGTGCTCAAACAATTTATTTAGTTTAATATAATTTCTTTCTGTTGAAAATTCATTAAGCATCAATTCGTTTATGTAAATTTAGTTTAAACAACTGAGTCCTCGCATATTTTCAATATATCCTTTCATCACAATTTCGGGACAAAGTTCTGTTATTTTTTTTTAAGACTTATATCCTAATAAATTGATTGTTATGGTTGAACATCTTCTTACAAGTTATAAAACGAAAGTTTCCGTTTGTTTTTGTCAAAAACTTTCAAAAACGATCCCATTATAAATTGTTTTACATTCAATCCACAAAATGCTTTTGCCTCTATTCTTCTTCTATACATATAGGTATAGTCTCAGAAGTAAAAATAAACCATGTAAAAGCTCAATGAACTGAAACCAAGCCCAACATCTTGTTACATAAATAAATCAGATAACCATCTCTAAAGCAATTTTCCAGTTCTATAGTGACTTGGTTGTAATTTCTCTTAAAGCATACATCTGCATAGCCCTTTACAGATTTTTAAAACATTCAGAAGGGTCTTCTATTTTTTTTTTTTAACTTGTATAGCTCTCTAAATACAGGGCATACGACGACGACGAAGAAAAAAGTACGAGAAGGGAAGGCAGATTTGCCTTGCTCTGTTGCAATTTATTTCCTCCACTCAAATTCAAGCCTTATCCCCTTCCTTCCACCACATCACCCCCCCCCCCCTTCCTCTCGTTACCATCATCACCAAAAACTTGACTCGAAGATGGATTGTTTGTGTTTAATGAAGTTTTCAGCCAGAGTGACATTTTAAAACTTTATTTTGGTTCTTTCAATATTTTAGCTTTTTTTCTAAAATGGCCGACATTTATTACTTTTTTTTTGTCATTCATACTTTTTGCGTGTGGCGAGCTCTCTCTCTCCCTTGAAAGGGCCATAAATCAGGGCATTGAAAATGCTTCTAGTACACTTCGCGCTTCTATTGCTCCTTCAAAGCTTTATAGTTAGTTGCATGTAAGTGGTTTTGGTTGCTTCTTATAAACGCAAAAGTGTCTTGCCATAAAATTGAACAACTCAGCGGTTTGTTAGAACAGAGTCTTGAGATTCTCTGCTATACATATATTGAAGTAGGTTCTTAAGTATCTTGGATGCTTCTTTTTTTTTGTCTTCTTCTTCTCCTCTAAATCAAGTAATCAATACTCGAAGGTTATATTACAGTTATTTTTATTACATGAAATGGATATTATCGTATAAATGTTTGTAGCTGCTGTTAAAATGCGCTTCTGTAGAGAAAACTCAGTTGGGTTATAATAATATGCTCTTACTTTATTATCAGAATTCGTGCTGGTGCATGTGTACTTGAGTCATGATAATGCAATGAAATAGCACTATCATGAAAGTGCAGTGAGGCACGGCAGCAGCAGCAGCAGCGACGTTGGCTGTCAGAAGTGGGATTTTATTTATTTGAGTTATGAGCTTTGTAGTGAAACACTTTCAAGGAGGAGAGCTTTTCTTCAGTGTATACCCAGGAAAACTAAAGTAAAGAGAAGACCATCTGTTTTGTAGTTTCATTAGCGTGACCAGATGGTCTGGTTTAAGGGGGAGGGGGGGAACCAGCCAATTTATATAGGTACCAGAGGGTAAGAGAAAATATTTCTATATAAAATTGGATGGCAGTAGCCAGGGCAGTTGTAAGGTATGTAGGTACATGCCGTTTATATATTAATAATGATATGATTTATATAAGGTAAAATAACTAACTATACAGCTTAGATTGCGGAAAAAGGGATAGTTTATCGATGTAAGGATTTTCCCCAAGAGCAACGTATCAACAGGGATATAATAGACTATGGGGGATGCATTACGTTCAAGGTTTTTTGGAAAACGCAGACTCTCCTAAAATTTAGTCTTTTAGGATGAAAAAAAAACTACATTTCTACACAGCATTGAGGTCAAACTTTATGTAATCCCAGAGAATGAAGAAGAAAAAAAAAGTAAATTCGTATATGAACTTTAACGAAGTATTGATTTCATATGAATTGCTAAATTCTTTAAAAGAAACTGAGGAAAACTTCATGAAAAAGTTTTTTTTTTTCAATTTGACAGTTTTTTTTTTTAATGAATTCAGAAATTTTTTTGGCTTGTGGCAGAAAAATGAAATTGAGGTGCATTTATAAACACAAATATATATATCTAAGATTTGAAAGTTCTCGAATCGAAAGTTATATGTAAGAAATTTCTTTGAATATTTTTGAAATAAATCAATTAAAAGTTTTAATATTGGTTAGGAACTTGTGTTGTAAACTATTTCCTATGCGATGATTCGAATTTTGTTTTCGACTTTTATTTTTATGTTTTTAAGATTTTTGTAATTTAGTAAAATGGAAATTGGTTAAATCAAGATTATAAAACATTTACTGCGGTTTATGATACGTCATGAGTATTTTTTCTAGAATTTAAATCCCATTTACATATAGAATGAACATTAAAATAATATTTGCACAAGATTATTCATTAGTTTTATTAGTTTTATTATTTTTATTTTATTTCTATTGATTCTACATTTTGTTCTTTTTACCATAATTAAGAAAATCTATTTAATGTCTTGAGAATTTCCTACGACATAATTTCTAGTAAATATTATGTAGGTTGTTCTTCACAGCAAAAAAATATATGTCTACATATATCAGTTCCAATTTTGTATTTCTGCCCTTACTCGTCCTTTTTCAATAACAGATTCTGTTAAATTGCATTAAGGGCCTTTTTTGGGTTATGATTGTATATCTCCTTACTAACTTAACCAATTTTGTTTAATTTTTATAAATATTCATTAATCACAAAAAAATCGACAGGAAAAATTCATTTGTTCGAAATTTTTTTTTTTTTTTTTTTTTTTTTTTCAAAATCGGTTTTACCAATTTCCTTTAAATTTTTCCTCAAGTAACATTTTGTGCCAATATATATATATATTTTTGTGGAAATTAAATTTTATTATTTTTTGTTGTTTGGATAAATTCAGTAAGTTGATCGCAAGAGTTTGTAAGTTATTTGGAAGAATTTCTAAAAACATCCTGATCCTGAATTGAAATTGAATTATAAGACTATAATGACCTGCTTGTGAATTCGTTGATTGAGCCGTAGGTATACAGTTAGAATGACAATTTTTGAAAAGATAAATTTTCACTAGACCAGAAATTGTGGCAAATATGCCGTTAAAATGAAAAAATTGGACAGAACTTCAGTACCTCATTTTGACAAATGACCGTAACAAATAAAATGCACGACTCTTGTGTACAATCACACTGTGATTTTAAAGTCTGAATAGTTTAGATCTATTCATCTGATTTTAAAAGAAATAAATTATTTATAATATAGACTGTTAAATTGTTAAAAAAATATATATCGATATAAATAGATTAAACAACCTCTGAAATTGATTTAACACCAACGCGATGTACAGTATCGGATTTGTTAAATAACATTATAAGGGTATTCATAACCCCTTGTGTGCGCGCACAATATAAAAAAAAATCTCAATTTAAAAAAAAATAATTGTTTAGGTATTAAACTTAGTAAACATTTTTAGGAAACAAAATGGCACGCCATTTTTAATGTTTATTAATGCAGAGTTAAAAAATTAATTTTGCAGAGTTTTAAATTAATTAAGTTTCAACAGATAAAAAAAATGGTTTTGTATGAGAGATAGCATTTTTAATCAATATATTTTTTTTCCAAAAATTTGGTAGACGGTACTGATGTAAGCTGACATAAAAAATTTAATCAAGATCGTAGGAGTCATTTTTCAGTATAATATTATCCTTACCGGTTTTTAAGCACTTGTATAGAAAGTGCCGTTATTTTTGTTTATAAGTATAATTTTTATTTATAATCTGCTAGATTATATTAAAAAAAATTCTGGGTACCAAGTTTGATAAAAATCGATCAAGTCGTTTTCGAAATGTAAAATTCTCAAAAACAAATTTTGAAAATTTTTTAAAAACTTTTTTAAAACATTCTTCATAAAAAAAATTGATCAAAATCGGTTGAACCGTTTTTCAGAAAATCGAAAATCAAAAAAATTGGTTCTATGGAAGGTACCATTTATAACCTTTTTTTTAAAAAAAAATTACTGATTTTTTTTAATGTAGTGAGCACGTTTTTATTTAAATTTTTTAATATTTTCATTTTTTGATAAAAAAAAACTCGTACCCCAGCTACTGTTATCTTTGGTCCTAAAAAAATAAAAAATTTTTGGGGGAATGCCCAAGAAAGGCTACGTATCAACTTTAAAGAAAATCGACCCACCCATTTTAGGCTGTAGTTGAAAAGACAGGACAAGTATTGCGAGACCCACTTTTTTCAACTTCGCTATCATCGTAAGACGTATTGACAACTTTTATCCTGAGTTCGATTTTTTTTTACGAATGTATAACTTGCCATTATGTATGTGAAACAAAATGCACTGTGATCGATCTGTCTTCACAGCATATCGATACGTCATTTTTTTTTTAACCGACCGTAATAAAAATGTTATGATGTTAAAAGTCAGAAGTGCCGAACAAAATACGAATTTTAAAACTCTGATAGCCAAATTAATAAAAAACGCTTATTCCACCTTTATTTCACGAGTTAACTAAAGCAGGGAATAAGAGTTAAGGTCTGGGTTAAAAATTTCCATGAACAAAACCAAAATGTTCGTGGAATAGTAAATTGACGTTTACCAGAAATCCCTTAAGAAAACCTAAGAATTCTCTTGTAAATATATTTCTGTCAAAATTACTATCATTTTTCAATTGTTTGTGTTGTGTCCGTTTTCTGTTTTGTTTACATAGCTATATTTCTTCCTGAAATCCTCCTCACTTAGCACTTCCATTAGATCCATGTATTTTTGTATAGTTTTCTTTTTATGGTGGTTGATGGCTGATTGTCAAATAATTAGAATCAATAGTTTAAAAACTCGATAAATCTAGCAGACATTATTAATTTTAGTCAAAGTCACTTAAGTATTTTTTTTTTATTTCAGAATAAATTTCACACATCTGGTTCTTATTCCTTCGCTAAACCACCTTCTCCGGTGGTTTAACTTTGTACACGTAACTTTTTAGAAATTTTCTTTTATTCATAACATTTTGCACTTAGTCCACGGAATAATACCTAACCCTTCGCTTTTCCACGTTTATTAATTTGGCTATAAAAAAAATACTGCAATCGATTTATTTTGGCAAAATCTCGATATATTATTTTTTTACTGACCGTGGCAAAAAACTTACGATGAAAAATGCTTATAATTCCAAACAAAATAAACTATTAAAAATTTTTAACTCTCCCAGCGCCGTAAAAATGATTTGATTTTCTTAAAAAAATAAAATACGGCAATTGATTTACGTTGACAAAAAAATATAGATTCGCCATTTCTGTTTTTTTTTTTTTTATTCACTAACCGAACCAAAATACATACGAATGTAGTTACGATAATAAAAATCAGAATTTGATCTGTCTTGACAAAATCTGGATATGCCATGGGTTTTATTTTTTTTTTAATTAAAAAAAAAGGTTCGATTTAGATTTAAAAAAAAAGGACGTCAATCGATCCTTGTTGACAAAATATCAATATGTCATATTTTTTGTTTTGTTGCTTTGATAAAATGTTATGATAAGAAAATTACCAAACAGAAAAAACTACATGTATCTACTTACTTTTTAACTTTCAACAGCAGCCGCGCCCCGTAAAAATGAATCAACCAATAAATATGGCTGCAGTCAATTTCTTTTGACATAGTCTCATTTTTTTTTACCGTACAAAAAGTACGACGAAAAAAGAGTCAGAAGTGCCGAACAAAAAATCAACATACACCGATTGGAGTGATTTTTTTTTTCAAAAATTGATTTTTTTTATTAATAACATTTACATTGATGAGAGTCCAATTCTTTTTCAAAGTTTTTTTATTTGGCACGATTGACTTTTTTTGTCGTAACGTATTTGTAATAGTCAGAAAAAAATAAAAATTTATGCATGGCTCCACTTGTTGTTCGATAGGAACAAAAAAAATTACTATTTGTCAGTCACAACATTGTGACTAATTCAATAGGTTCAATGTCTTTAAATCAATTTGTTCACAAAATTCCAAGTAAATCATTTATTCCGACTTACAGAAGACATAAGAAGTAAAAAGTCAGAGAGATAAATAACAAATCCCTTACTGAATGTTTCCAAATCACGTCAAAATTCCTTCAAAAATATTTACAAATAAACTACACATTAAACTTTCAAGATCGAGAAGAATTTTTACTTGTAGTGTTGATTCAACTTTTTTTTTTTTGTAAATTGAAAGTTCATGTAGAGCAGATTTAATGCAATCAATTCCCATCCGAAATCAAACAAAAAGAACGCAGGAGTCTTTGGCATGATCTGATTTTGATTGGTAGAGTTGAGAGCTTACAGCATTACACTTGGTATAACATCGTTGTACTCGTGTATATTTCAACCGGCTTAAGGAGCAAAAATGCATAAACTACCAAAAAGGAATTTTCTGATGTATGAATGGTTTTTGTAATATCATGGCTTCTCTCCTTTTTACATCATCATCATCATCGATATTGGCATCATGTGCATCATTCCACAAGGGAGATGAAATAACTGCGTTGAAAATACATACCTTAACCAGTTGCAGTTGTACAAAAATATTCAATCAGTCTTAACTTAACCACAATTTCATTCCATTCCACCAAATTGAAAAATTATTAATTATTTCGCTATTTATACACAATCATCGATGTATATGTATGTACAACTACCATTGAAATAATAAAACATTCTTTAAATTATGGATGGCGGATGTACATCTAAAGCCCTACCACCCCTTTGAAATCGAATTTTTTCTGTATAAAGTATTCAATCCCAATTGCAAGTTCCCTATCTTCCATCCAACCCGCATTCCATTGTTTTGTATTGTTTTTCCATTGAATACATTCCATATTGCTGTTATTAATAAAATTATCTTCATATCAGGTCAAAGGTTAGACACAATAATTGAATTGTGTAAGTTTTTAAAAAAATATTTCTAGAATTAAACAAAAAATGAATAGAAAACATTGAACTTCTAATTGATTTTTAAACTTCAATAAACCAAAAAAAAAAAAGAAGCTTATGGATACGAGTAAGTAGAGATAGAATTTTTTTTTTACTTTTTTTTTGTAAATAAAATTTTTTGTTCGTTTAACTAAAATTACTTTGTACACAAAAATCAATGCAAACTTTTTTATTCATCTTCCCGTGCCACATTTGAGATGAAGTTGGTTTAAGTAGCTTTTAGCTGTTTTTGTTGCTTTTTCTAAAGTTTAATTAGCATTTTACCGTAATTTCAAACCATTGAATTACGACATGAAAATAAGGAAATAATTAAAAATATTTGTTTTAATTAAGATTTTTCCTAGAAACTTGTACTAAATTTTATGTTTGATAGCATTTTTGGCAGGTACCTACTTTATTAAATTTTGGTGGAATTAATTTGTTATCAAATTATATTTATTTTTCCCATAAGAAATGCCAAAGTTTTTTTTTACTAAAAATCCAAGCATCCTTTTAGGCTGAATTTAGATTAATACTGCACGACGCACAGGCGCAATCGACAAACGGTATCTACAGAACAAGATTCCAATTTGCTGTTGTATTATGTGATGAACAATGGTCCTGATCCAGATCCGTAGATAATAAAAAATGACTTGTATTCGTTAGGTGTGATTAAAAACTCAAATATTAAGCAAACATGTTCCACATACGCCACAGTGAACTTTAGATTTGAAAAAATATTTTTTTTAAAATACAGACTATGAGAAAGGTAAATTATTCAATCAGATGGTTTGGCACTGTAAGAGGTCGAAGGATGATTTTCTGAACTTTCAACAGCAGCAGACAGCCAGCACCAAAGAAGTAAGAACTCGTACAAACATACTTCTTTCTTGTTAATGGTGAACAAGAGGTTAACTATTTTTACTTTTTTATTTCTTTTCTTTATTACTTCCGTTGTTTTAGTTTTTCAATTACTTAAGTTTACATTAATTTTATAGTTAAAAAAAAGGTTTTTTTTTAATTTTTATAAAAGAAAGTAAGTCGACTTGATGAAGATTTTAGAATAAGAATAAACAATAAAGTTTTAAACTGACAGTTTGGTCAACTCTGATTAAAAGTAAATGTCCACCGTACACAAAATAACCGATAGACTACTTTTAGACGAAATCGATTTTTAAGTGGCCGACAGTTCCTTCAACGGAACTGTTGAAGTTGACCGAATTTATAATTTGTAAATTTTCGGAAAAGGAAAACTTCAAGTTCATAGGATTATTATCAACATATGTATTTATTTTTCTTATATTAATTCGCAGAGTACCATATTTTATCTTTTATTTTGAAATTTAACTGATTGCATGTTAACTACGGTGAATAAAGAGGCACATAAAACACTTCGGCACAAGATCAGAGCACAATAGAACACCCAATGCATTCCAGTCATGAAACAAGCCTTTTATTGTCAACTGATACCAACGAATCTGCCATGAGAGAAAAGTAAAAAGTTCAGCTACTTTTTGCATTGCTTCGGACGCATGCGTTGCCTATGGCTCGCTTCACATAAGAGCGTGTGTATATAATCGAGCTATCAGTTATTTACGTCGACGCAACACAAGCGACGGATTCTATGAATCAGCCCCTTTACTGCCTGAACACAATGGAGACGGAGATGCAGCTGGAATAGCTGTCAAAGTATTGAATACATACCAATACAAATTCAGAGTTACGAATACGCAGTTGGAGCTGCAAGACTTCACCAACTTTTAACTTTTCACGTACAGCATTTTTAACGTTTTAATTTATATGAGGAGCTGAAAAAAATATTGATGCTTTAAGTGCTGATTTGTGTCCAGAAAAAAAATTATTTATTAAAAGAAAAATATCGGAAACACAAAAAAGGGAATAATAAGCCTGTGGTTGTTTTTTTTTTCCTTTAAAATATGTATACATAAAGCTGTACAGCAGCTGCATTGTGGGCACGCAAAAATTAGAACGTACGGCACTTTTTGCAGCATTCTATTGTATTCAGGCAGTTAAGTTCTTTTGGTTTCCTCTCGGTTGCAAAGATGCTTATAAAACTGCTATCTTAATTAAAAAAAAAACAGAACTGAACTTAGCAAAAATTGCGTATTGACAAAGGCCCTCACTATAGTCAACTGATTAGTCCAAGTGAGATCGCCGGGACGAAACGCCAATTTTTGTAGGACTTAAAAGCCGTTAAAAGCTATTTTGAATCAATCTCCTTACTATTTACTCCGCTTATGTCTCAAATAATAAGAAAAAGCACGAAGAAGAAAGAGCGATAACTGCAATTTTTCCAACGTCAGCAATTTTCCACCACATATGTACATCCCCCGCCAGCGAGTTTAAAAATTTTAAGGTGAAATTGCATCGTTTAAAAGCCTACACACAAATTTGCGTTTCCAGCTTAAGCAAAATAAAGCGATATATGTAAGCATCCAAATATTCATGTGATTTTTTGCAACTCCCGCGCATTCCGTCAAAGTACGGATTGGGCGGACCTGCATTACCAAAAGTCCATATATGAACACAGATTGTGTAGTTAAGTTGAGTGCAGTTTTCATCTGTGAAAAATATTTGATTAGTGAAGTTATAGTTACCCAAAATATTATTTTATTTGGCTCGTTTTTGGAATTTAACTTAATTAACAGAAGAAGTAGACAAAAATGGCACACTTAGTTATTCCAGGACGATCAATTGATAATTTTGACCACATACGGCATTAATTGAAATGAATGAAGTTTTTGAAATTTCAAAATGTTGTCTCTAGCTTCATTTTGCGGGACGTAAGATCTTAAATGAACTTTTTGTTTCTAGAAATAATAATGGAAAAAACGCATCCAAAATTGAGGAGAATATAAACTTTTCAAAGTTTTGAGAATATGAAAATTTTTAAGATCTCCAGAGGCCGGAACCGGTCAATTTATTACTTGCAATCTCAAATGTAAAATAAATATTAGGTGTGTTCCTTTTATTTTGAAACTCGGTGTATTTGTGTGGATTTTAACACATTTTATTTTTTTATATGAACTTTCACAGACTTTTGTGTAGAAATTCATACAAACGCACAGAGTTTCAAAGTTTCATGCTGCCCCCCTGCAACCCTTCTGCTTGGGCACATTATAGGATTTTGGGTAGGTGCGAGGCTGGGATGTATGCAGTCTCTTTTGCATTTAAAGAATCTGGATTTAAAGAAACTCATGCATACACCCAGCCTCCCACCTCACTGTTATACGCCTCGCCGGTTTAATTTTCAAAAACTCCTATATTGTAAATGTCAGTATAGAGTTTTATTATTATTTGGGCGTTATTTCCTTTTTCTGGATTTTTTAGGCGATATTTCCATATTCCCATTTGACTTTTAAAATTTTTATTTTGGGCGTTCTTTTTCAAAAAAAATTTTAAAATTGGAAATAACTCCCAAATCGAGAAAAAGAAAACAACAACAATTATTCAGAATTTCTTTGGGCGATATTTCCAAATCGATTTGGGCGTTATTGACTAATGCCAAAAACTGCAGGTATACTGACACAATCGTTGTTTGCAAACTGTCACACACTTAACCTTTTAACTTTTTTTCTCAAAATATAAATTTTAAGAATATGCAAACATTCTTCAATTTGAACAATAATAATGAGAATGAAATGTCAAAGTTAATTTATAAGAATCATTAAAAGAGCACTCTATAGTGAATATTCCATTCATTCATTCAATTGTGTCCTAACCTAAGTCCTTAAATTATCTCTATTTCATTTAAACTACATATTATATATAGGTACAACAGAAATACAAAATAAAAATAGCTTCCAAGTTTGCAAAAGGGCATGAGTTAAATTTGCCCAATGAATTAACTCCAGGGCTCGAGCATAATCAGAGAGGAGAACAAATAATATAAAATGTCTTCACTTAAAATTAGTACAAGTTCATTTTTTTGTTTGTTTTATTTTTAGAGATTTCAGTGCATTAGATGTGCAACGTGAGAATATCACCACCGATAAGCCTCGGCAATGATGGTTAACTAAAACAACCAACTCGTTTTCTCTCTTTCACAGTGAATGTGATATAATAATATATAACTTTTGAAATATCTTTTTTAATCCGCTTTAAGTGAACACATCGGTGGCGTTGGTGGTGGTGATGATGGTGGTGCGTACAGTGTGCCTATGGTTCAGTCTTCACATCTTGTGTATATATGTATTTAAGTTGGTATATTCTCTATCCTATTGTTCTCCTACTTTGTTGTAAGTTTCTGACGTGTTGCAGCTTAATGAATTAAAATTTATAAACTTTCAGAAAATTTGATTAAAATTTTCAATAGGATAAATGCAAACTTTTCCAACTTCACCTGATGATAGTACCTACCTATGTAGTTAAGGCACATTTGAGTACGGAAATGACATTTTTCATCCGAAAGCACATATTTTCAATTCAAAGAACAAAAGATTAAAAAATATAAAAAATATAATTTCAAATAAAATAAATTAAATATTTTGAAAGTTTTACTTTACTCCGCGTATATAAATGCAAATGACAAAATGAATGGCATTTCAGAAAAAAAAAATTATAGAAAATAAAATTATGCTCATAAAGGAAATTTAAGTATTTTAACATTAATTTAAATAAGTTTTCTACCACTTCATCTAGTTTTTTGTGAAAAATTTAGGCTTATTTAATGTTTTAAATCCCATTTGTTCTTTTGTTCGTCGGTCGTTGGTCACTTTCATGTGAATTATTCTTAAATCACTTTAAATAATTATTATTTTCCACTTTCCAACCCCTCCTTTCGTTATATACGTATACATTCATATTTAAATATGTGTACAATAAAGAAAACAAATTACTTGTTAGTAAAATTTAAGGTACCTTCTTAATTTCAATGAAAACACACCCTAAAAATATAGTCCTATCACTCCATCATATAAGCTCTTAACAAAGTCAACTTGGTCCTACTCGTCCTCTACCAAATTAACTTGATCCACTTTGTTATAAATAACACTCCCAGGTGCGCTCTCTGCCTTACTTATTTATACGAGTAGGTACCTATAGTATATACTCGTACAAAGTATACTCAAAGAAAAGCCTGAGCCCTTAGGTATTTTCTATGAAAACAACGAGACGAACGGCCACCCGCCCTCCTGCTAGAACCAATTATAAGTACACCCTGTGCCACTGGTTATTATATTTTTGTATGAATTTTGTTTTTAGTGTTGAATTAGTGTCGCTTTAACTACCTTACCTACACACTATTTTTGTGTGTTTATTTCTTTCTTCTCTTTTTTTTTTCTCAGGAATGAGAAATGAATTCGTGTAAAAAATAATAATTGGCTATTATTCAAAATTTGCAGACATCTTTTATTCATCAAACGATAAATGAGGGATTAATCAAAAAAGATAACAATACAGACATTTTGTTAATGACATAATTATTAAGGTAGTATATTAGAGGATCTTATAACATAATAATTGCTAAACGAAAGTGTCTTAACGTACTTACCTATTATATAAAGGTATATAATTTTTGGATTACATATAGGGATTAATGGAAGGATATATCTGTTTTAGTAATTATACGACACGCGTAATGAAATGTAAAATTCACTGCTTTTTTTTCTGTGAGTGACAGTTCATATTGTGTATTGATGACAACTTAAATTATTCATGGAAAGGTTATGTAAATATTCATTTTATTAAAAAGAAGTTTTTTTTTAATAATACAAATTCTATATACTATACTACTGAAATACATCAGCCAAGTAGATGACTTAGCACTATTTTAATGGACTTTGTTGAATTATTGATTGAAAATAGCTTTTAACGGCCTTTAAGTCCTACAAAAATTGGCGTTTCGTTAAAATTTTTTGTCATTTTTTTAAATGTATCGATTTATTTAGGGATGTATTTGGTCAGCCCTTCAATTTTGAACATAAATAAAATATAGTTAAAAGTGTGGGTTATTATAGAAAATAACTTTGTATAAATTAATTGACTTTGAGTATAATTAAGGATCTTCAAAATAATTTAATCTCCTGCCAATGCCAAAACCAAATACCATTCCATTGCAATGTTCAAATATGTGTGCCTTAATGAAAACTAGATATATAATAACTTCTTGAAGCTTGTAGTGAATAGATTCCAATATATAGCTTCCAGAATATTATTACTGTCTGTATATTATTACCCTAAAGATGGATGATTGATTTTCAATGACATGTTTGTATATCAAAATCAGCTTATTAAATTAAGACTATAATATAAATTAATGCAATTGGAAAAATAATTCTGTTGATAAACCACATCAATAACATTTTACCACCATCTTATGTGTTCACAGTGATTGATTGCTCATTAATTCTTCTGCTTCAATTATTGGCAAAATAGTCTTTTCAAGTAGCTTGACCACAGTGATGCGTAACTTGAGGTAAAAGCTTAAATAAATATTATTTTGTTTTGTTAATTTAATTTATCTGTTTTTTTTGGTTAAGCCTTTATGACATGGGTAATTTAAGAAAAATTGAAGCAATATTACTAAATGGATTTTGAAGAAGTTCTTGAGTGTACAATTAAATTAAATAATTGGATACTTATATTATATCAATTGTAAGTATATTCCGGATTTTTCATTCATCTTGCTCTCATCTATAACATGGTGATGGTGTACCTATTAAATTTTACGACCACATAACAACAAAGTTCATGAATTCATTTAATTCAATGGTAATTACGCTGCTGTGGCTCCATTGACAATATGTGAAACAATGCCAATTTCAATGGCAATGGAAATTTATTAACTATGGGTAGTGGGTGAGCACTTCATTTGGCGCATTCAGAAAAATAGTTAAGCGAATTCTACATTCTTTTTCCTGATCATTCTGACAGCAAAGCTGAGAAGTCTTGCTGAGGAGGAATCCTGCTCATGAAACTGAGATTGCATTTAAATTCTCTATTAAAAGTAATATCATTAGCGTTTTCATTTTTATTCAGTTCTGCGCATCTGTCAAAATCAAGTTATTATGGTGGTAAAAATGTTGGATTCAGTGCCCCATTTCCTTGTCTAATTTCAATATTTTTGTTGTTTTTAATGATACGCATTGAGTTCCTGTGGTCACTCGAACAGTCATTTTTAATTTTTTGACATTTCCAACTTTGACAACCTGCGCAATATATTACCTTTAATATGTGTACTGTGGACGGTGTTCACATTGGAATACTATAACGTTTTCATTATAGAGACAAAATGAAATAATTTAAGAAATTACATAAATGGGTTTTTTTGATCTCAAAATTTACTAATATCTTTTGACAGTTTTATTTAATTTAGAATTTGATTTGACCTTTAATCACGTATTTTGTTTGGTTTTTTTTTTGCTTTTGTTGTTTATTGATCTTATTTTGACATTTTTAATGGATTCCAATTTAAAATATGTATCTTCATTTGGATGTATTCGTTAAGTTTTTAGGTAATTTCCTAAATGTACTTAATTTTGTGAATAAATGGGAAAAATGATATGATTTGGTATCAAATTTGGACATTTTCAACGAAATTAACTCATTTGCCTTATAGTTGTAATTCGGGCTAAGGTTTTTAGGAAAGAGCGGGGGGGGAGTGGTAAAAAGAGATGAAATTCATTGTTTTGGTAAATACAGTCGAATCTCCCTAAATCGAATTTTCACGTGATACCAAGATTTGTTCGAGTTAGAGAAAGTTTTGGAAAAATTCGAGTAATAGAGAGAAACATTTTTTTATTTTAAAAGGTTTATTTAATAAATAAAAGTTAATATATGTATATAAAGCAAGCAACAACACAAAGAAAAGGATAACAATCCTTTTTTTTGTTTTTGCGTTGTAACTTTTTAAAAACTGTATCCTTTTATAGAGGAACCAGGGTTATGAAAAGGAAGAGCTGACGATGATGGTACACGCGATGCTACACATATATACATACATATGTATTAAGGTTTTTATGGTTCGTAGTCATACTATACCCAAATACGAATTCCGAAGGGGTAATGTTTTTTTATTTTGTTTTGTTCAAAACAAAATTCGACTTAAGGGGTGAAAAAAGATGCCAAATATCGAGAAAATGTGTTCGAGTTAGAGAGAGTTCGACTTAGAGGGAGTTTGACTTAGAGAATGGTTTTTGTATGGAAAATTGAAGGGAATGATAAAATATGGCGAAAAAGTTCGAGTTAGAGAGAAATTCGACTTAGAGAGAGTACGACTTAGGGAGAGTCGACTGTATCTTGAAAACTGTTTTTTTTTTTTTTAATGTGATGATAAAAATTATAGTTTTTGATAATTCTTTGAAATTCTTACATATTTGTTTTTTTTTTTGAAAAAGAAAGTTATTTTCATATTAAGGTTCTTTTTAATAATACAAATAATAAAATTTACTACTGAAATAAATCAGCCAAGTAGAAGACTTAATACTATTTAATTGGACTAATTTTTGAATAAGATATTGATTAAAAGCTATTTTCTTAGTTATTTTCAATTTTTAAAATTCAATATTGTATAAAATATTTAGAAACACCATCTGTTCAAAATAACTGAAAAATAATGCAAAACGTCAAAACCTTGTTTCCGTTATTCGAATTTTTTTGAAAAAACTTGAAACTGAGTTTTTTACAATTAATTTGATCATTTGTATGTAGGTAAGAAGTTTAATCAAAATTTTTAAAGTAGTTTTGAAAAAAAATTAGAAAAAGAGGAATTGTCGGAGGGCAGCTATACCCGTTTTAGATAAGCTTAAACGAAAACTCGAATTTCTTCTCTAGAAAACCACTTCAAAATGATCTGTACTAAATTTTAAGTAAATCGGGCTTAGGCTCTTATTCTAATTACAGTGCAGGTAGATATAGTTTTTTGGCTAAAAAAGAGAAAAAAGGTATCTCTTTGCAAACACGAAATATTTTTTTTATAATTTATTTATTCTTTTTTTTTTTTTCATTTTTAGCCATGTCACTTTTTGTTGGGTACAAAATTGAAAACAAAAGTAATAAAACCCTAACAGCCTTATTTATTAGATTTCACTAATACTCGTTTCAACCTCGGAATAGTTAAACCGAGTCGAAGCACTTACTCCGCCTTTACGCCACGTCAAACAAATTCTTATTTATTAAGTCGTTTTAGCGACGGAGTAAATTTACTCCGACTTTACTTCGCCTCTAATCCTGAAAAACTTATTAATAAAAAAATAAAAGATGATTAGAGGCGGAGTAAGTTAAAACTGGTACATAGTAGGATTAAAGCCGTAGTAAAGCTGTTTTAGTTCTAAAGGACATGACATTTAGTAACTAAAAAGGAGTGTAGAAGAAGTTTTTTTATCCATTTGTTACTATTTGTAAGGCAAAATGGATAGTTATTTTGCATTTATAAATGATTTAAATTCTTGAAACGCTTTAGTTGCAGTACAAAACTCGTTTAATCCCATATTACAATAACCAGACAGATTGTTTTTTTTTGATAATATATTCGACATAAGGAGGTTGTAGCTAAAACCATTTGACGTGGCGTTAAGACAGAGTGAGTGCTTCGACTCGGTTTAACTATTCCGAGGTTGAAACGAGTATTAGTGAAATCTAATAAATAAGGCTGTAATACTTTTAATTTTTTTTCACCTTTCAGTTTGAAACAATAAAAGAAAACAAAGTATGACAACAAGAAGATACGTATCGATAATATCCTATTATACCTCTGTCTAAACAATGCAACAAAATAACCGACATTAAAAGCCTACATATATTGTTTTAACAACAAAAACAAAATTACTATCCAGTTAACTAAACACATTAAAGCAGCAATAAAAACATCTATTTTTACTTATTGGATTTTTTATTATTCAAGTTTCATTTTAGCAATATATGTACAATGTACATGCATAAATACCTATACATAGATTAGATATGTACATTAGTATATATGTATCTTAAAATCTTGTGCCACTTTTTCACACATATCCTTTTTCATTCTTAATTACTTTCAATCTATACTCAGCTTTGGGCCAACTATTATAGATATACCTAGGTATATGAAAATACTAAGTCCTTTAACACAATATTAGAACAAACTGATACCCAAGTAGGTAGATGTATATACCTGCTCTCTCTCGCTTGTCCGTCTACTTCCACTTCCATAACAAAACAAAAAAAAAAAAAACAAAAAAAAATATAAGAGGATATTTCTACTTTTATCTCAAGGGCCTAAAGGGCACTCCATCACAAAAGAATATTACCTTAATCTAGGTCAAAGCACGCAAAAGTATACCGCATAAGTATATACTCTTGTTCTCATTCCTTCGAGCGGATTAATTAGATTCTAAGGAAAAAAAAAGCATTGTCCTTGGCCGTTACACTATAAGGATCATCATCATAATCATCATCATCTTCTGTGGCGAAATTTTTAAAGAAATCCACTTGAAAAATTTCATTCTTCTGTCGGCTTAATTGCCATAAAGTGGCCGAACCGCATACCCATCATCAGCATGACAACAAAACCCATCCCCATTCCCTACATAAAATATTGTACCAGTAATAAAATTTGTACGACTATATACTATAGATATAATCTAAGTTATGGTTTATCTTCCAAAAAAAAAAGAAAAGAAAAGGAAAGTTCCAAAATCAAAAGTTAACTGAAATTAACTACCCATATAAATATAATCATATTCTTTTATTCACCCTAAACATTGGAATTCCAAGCTATGATGGATAAAAAAAAAAGTGCTGAAGATGTTTTTCCTTTGTGCTGTGCCTTTCATCGTCCTCTGTTTAAATATTCTGCAATTTCAACAAAATTGTAAAGATCTTCAGTTTTTAATATTTTTTTTTCTTGTTTTATTTGCCATAGAAACTTATTTTGATTGTTTGCCAATATTAAAAAATACCAACAATCTTTTTGATAACAAGACTGTAAAATATTTAATAGGAAAATCTTTTTGATTATTCATACATATTATGAACATCGAACAGATATATTTTTTCTGTGAAAATTAAAGTCAGAACTTGGCGGAAATAACTTCCAACACTCGAGAGGAAAATCTTATGTACATGTACATTCTACATACATAGCATATTGCATTATTAATAAAATTAGAAAATCATAAAAGAGAGTTTGTATTATAAACTTAAGAAAAAAAAAATTCGATTGTTTCCCAGTAGCTTCACAATTAAGGCTCCTCCAAACCAACACGAAACATTCGGAACGACAAGGAAACGTTCAGCTGTCAAATAATATTTACATGACGATAAATGGGAGTACCGACTACCCACGCCAATTTGACGATGCGATTAAGCGAATCTCATGTAAAATAATATGTTGACAGTTGAAAGTTTCGTCATTGTTTTGAATGTTTCACGTCGGTTAGGGAGAGTCTTTAAGCTTAAGTGAATTTGAGTCCAACAACTGCACCACAACATTTTAAATAAGTTCAAACATAAAATCGGCTTAAAATCAAAGGAATAAAGTGCTCCAAACAAGAGTTTTGCTGTGAATTTTAAACTGCACTGGATCAAATAAGCTGTTACCCACTGTATGTCCAAAGAAATGTTGTTTTTTCTTTGGTCGTCCTTCCGTTTTCGATTCTGAAATGAGATTCAGAAGAAGAACTGTCATTTTGAGGGTTTCAGAAGAGTTCTGGACGACAAATAGAAAACGACATATAAGTAGAATATTCTGGTTTTACATTTCACTGAAAACTTATAGGAACCTAAGCGGTTTTCGATTACTTTAACGCAAACGGGAATTAGAACTGTGAATAACCTGAATCTGAAATATTTAAAATTCAAACGTAAATTAGAGGGTTGAATATGAAAATTAAAATCGTAGAAATCATCTCTTTAGGTGCAGTGGATTGCCAATTGAAAAGGAAATTGACAGAATTTTTTACCTATATATAATAAATTGTCAATTTTATAGGGAAATGGAAAATTATCTTTAAATTATTGATTTACAAAAACAAAAATGCAGAAGTAATTTTTTTTTATTAGAAAAAGTATGCTGTTTCCAAATAGTTTTAAAGGAAATTAATTTTTAATCTTAAATTTAGTAGTCAAAAATACGATAAATCTAGAGATTAAAGGCCTGGTCAAACAGAGCGCGGTCCGGCGGGTCGGGAAACAATTTTGCCCATCTCGTTCTCTGTCTTCTAGAGAATTATACGTTGTTGTACAAACAGAACGCGGTCAAATTCAGCGGGAAAAAATGGAACGCGACGGTAAAATTGAAGTTGTAGATAGAACGCGACAGTCAAAAGACAAAACAGAAAAAAAACAAACAAAATCGCTAGCTCTTTGCACTTTGTTGAATGTGTTTATTTCTTGGAGCTGGTTCCAGACTGAAAAGAATACAAAATATTAACAAAAACTCTTATTTTGTGAATTCTTGTTACGAAAATCAATAAGTAAGTTTCAATTTTAATTCATATTTTATAAATTTGAAAAGTATTTTCGTTGTTTGTTTGGTGAAAGCACATACATATATTATTGATAAGCTTAACGTGAACGTCTTCCGTGTAGAACTAATTTAACGGTGGGCCTACCCACAATAACGGGACCAGTTTTAACGCCGGTCACAGCGTCCCTATTCTGACTAAGATGAATATAGGTACAAATTCCATGTGTTCACCCTGGGGGGGTGAACCTGAGTGCTCGCTACACACCCGGAGACCACCAAAACTCCGATTTTTTTTTGTGGAACCACCAAGTGCAAGCACCTGATGGAACCTAATAACCACAGCCAGCACGAAACTCCCACAAGGGGGCCAATCTCAATAAATAGTACTGGATAAAATCCAAGGGCTAACTACCTCCTTTTCGCCTTTGGTCTGGTTAGCGACTGACCGGTTATTTCGTTCTGAAGCTTACTTAGTTCCTAAGAACCGAGCAAGCCCAGTCCTCAATCACCAGTCAGCGACAGCCGGATAAATCCCCCAGATTCGGGTTGCCGGTGCCCATACCGCCCAGCCAATTCCACATTCGCAAGGTTAGTTACGATGTTGGTGAAAGTGCACTCGACACTAGACTTAGAGTGCTAATATTGGACGATCAACTAAATCAATAGAACGCCGAAAGCTGACCGCGTTCTGTTTGACGTATCAGAACGCGGAGGGCAGCGGAGCGTTCTGACCGTCCCGCCGGACCGCGTTCTGTTTGACCAGGCCTTACGATCCCTCTCGTGTGTATTTGTCGACTTAACTTGAAAATCACATTGAAAAATTGTTGTAATGGGTAAGTTTTTGGGATGTGTCTTATAAGCCCCAGTTTAAATTCGATGTAAGTGAACAATTTTGAATAAAAATCCCCATTTCACAATGGAAGTCTACCTTTTCACACCATTCATGTAATTAAAACTTAAATCCAGATGTAAATTATATAAATTCAATGTTAATAAATCCGGATTTAAGTTTTTAATCTGGATATATCGGGTGGATAATATGGCAGTTAAAGGCGACTTTACTTACCTCTCACACTGGTAACACTAGACTTAGAGTGCTAATATTGGAATCTCAAGTGCCATATCTTATTCTGGTAAGTGTGCACTGTTAAACTGGCCCCATAAGCAGGGTTCGTGGAATCAACTACACTACATTTTCTATATTATTAACTATGTGTAGTTAATAGTATGTAGTAGGTGCGTTCCTTTAATTTGAAATTCTGTGATTTTCTGTCCAAAACCGTAGATACATTTTATTTTTTTTTCATATGTTAACTTTGGCAGACTTTTGTGTTGAAATTCACACAACTCTGCAGATAGTTTTGTATTTCTTGGTAGAAAATGTAAGCTAACTTTATATTTTTGTTCTTTGTAGTGTTTGTTTATTATTATTTTCGTAGGAAACATTGAAACATACGAATAAAAAAATACAAAATTCATCTGAAACTTTCATACTTGCGCCGCCTTCAGGCAAGTCTAAGTGCCTGTTTGCATTTTAATGAAAGGCGCAACCAGTGAGACAGTTAGAGTTATGTGTGCGTAGAAACGCGAAGGGTAAATTCCATCCCAAAATCCTTCTCGTTTCTACGCACATAAAATCTACCTGTCTCACTGGATGCGCCCTTCAGTAAAATGCCTATGTAAACAGGCACTAATATATTAGATTTTTATCGCAAAATTATTCCGCTAATTTTGTCTTTCAATTTCCGTTTTCTGTTTTTATTTCATAAATGGCAATAATAATGAATCCATTTTCATCTTTAGTGTAAGTTCACTTTAAAAAAACAAAAATGGATGCACCTTGAATTTTGACAGTTCGGAGTGATTACGAATTTTTCGAAAATGAACGAATAGTAGAACAATCAGTTTACGTGAAATTAAAATGCGATTTCTTTCGAAATGCAGATTAACTTCAATTAACTACGTTTTACTAAATATAATAAATGAAGTTTATTCTAGAAAGTGACAGTTCGACCATTGTTCTTCGTTAATTGGAATATTATTTGTGCCGAAAAAAAAATTCATTCTTATCCTTCTATTTATTTTAATTTACATTAGTAGAGCTGTGTAATTCTTGCATTTAATAATTAGGTATGTATGTATCTACATTAATGTAGTTAAATTATTAAAATTCAAATGGCATTTCTTATATAAAGATGGAGTTGATACAATTTACAAAGCATCGTTTTAAGATAAGATTAAATAGTGAATACATACTCCGAAAAGTTAAGATCAAAAAGATGGAAATTAAAGGCGGACAAAAATCTATAAATATTGGTAAGTTCTACTTAAATGGAAAACATATGACACTTACATTTTTCAAAAAGGCTTAAAGTACCTACGTAATATATTGCTGGTGGATTAACATGACTGACAATTTCCTTTAATTTTTTTTACCATTTATGATACTTCATTGTGTATAAATGGTCAAAAATCTGCAAATATTTAGATCATGTTTAATTGAACTCTGAACTATTATAATTCTATGCTTCAAAACAATTCTTATATCATTTTTTTAAAATTGTAACAAAACGCTGTCAGATTTAAATTACACTTGCAGAATATCAGAGCATCATTATTTGACTTCCAGTAGTTAAATGTGGACATGCCATTAGAGAATATTGACTTTCTCCATAAATTTTTGTTGAAGATTGCTGACAGAAATTATAGCAGTTTGACAGCCGTGCAAATACATCATAATATTAGGCATGTTCAGGAAAATGAGATCTCGGAGATCTCAGCAATCTCATGTCGAATTCCTTTCAAAAAAAAATCGAATTTTTTTCCAAAAGAATCGAATTTTTTCTGTCAAAACGAATTTTTCTAGTGTAGCAAGATTCGTTTTGACAGAAAAAATTCGATTCTTTAGGAAAAAAATTCGATTCTTTTTTTGATAGGAATTCGACATTAGTTACCTGAATAGAATTCCTCAGCAAAATTTCTCAGCTTTGCTGTCAAAACTCTAAGGAAAAAAAATCTTGGATTCGCTTGCTCACTTTTTGAGTGAGAAAATTCTCTGAGATCTCATTTTTCTGAACACACCAATTGAATTCACACGCCATTTTGTCTACCATATTTGAGCTGTTGCTATAAAAGTGTTTAATGACAAAAAATAGTTACAAAATGCGGACATCATGCATTTGTTTTTTTTCGTTATTTGATGCTTTATTTAGCTTCAGATACTAAATACAATATTATGTTTTGCTGTTCATCATACTTACTCTATTATATATATTTTGTTATACAGATAATTAAATAATAGGTAACATATTATTTTTTTGTACTTATTTTAAAAACACAAATGGGAACATTATTATTGTTTGACTTTTTTTAAGCAATTGTTAAGTGTTTAGCATTAATTGTATGAATTCTTACATAATCCACATAAGAATGTTTTTCTATCGAATCCACCCCACTGTCGTCATAAACATTTTATTTGTGTAATGTGTAATTTATGTAATTTAATTTTGTTAAATGATCACTGAAGTCAATTTTCTATAATTTTTTTTAATTTTTTCCACTTGGGTACCTTCAAAATTTAAACTATAACTGTCAAAATTCATGATGGTAGCTTCCTATTTTGTTGATGCTTGTTGGCTTTGCAACAATCACTCTCAAACTGTAAATAACAATCATCCATTCTGCGCCAATGAAATCAATTTTCAAGTTTCTTAATTTCAATTCGGAATCCTCAAAATAATATGTACATATGTACATGTTTCCCATTTGCATTTGCATTTCTGAGTTCAATTTGTTCGTTAAACAAAAATCACGTTCTTAACGATATGAAGAAATATTCTCCTCATTGAAAATTTATTTCGTTGTGTAACCAAACATTCAAACTGTTTATGGGTACTTATTCTGTCATAAGCTTGAAAAAAAAGCTATTGCATATCTTTAGGTGTTATGCAATTTTGTTTTTCCTACCGCCTAGCAATATGCACTGTTTTTATTTTCATGCGACTGCACTTTTCTACAATATTCCAGACACCACCATCGGCCACAAGTCATGCGCACTTATTTTCTTTGAGAAAAATTATTGATTTTTTGATAACAACTCAGGCAGCTGTTGCGCTTTATTTATATCGCTCTATTCCTTGCGGGTGATAAAATTTAATTTCACAATAAATAGAGACATTTTAGTTTTGCTATCGGAACTATTTGGTTATTTACCAGTGAATGTCAGGCATTGACATTTAGTGCCACTAAAGTTGTTGTAGAAAATATTTAATATATTTTATAACCACTAAAGGAAAATTTATAGTCTCGAAATTGGTTTCAGTGTTTCAACATATTCCATTTTTATTTATTCTTTTTTATATTTTACCATCAAGTTAAGAATCAAAAAAATTAATGAGAAATAGCTTGATAAGGTTAGCAGAATTGGAAACATGAGTTTTCAAAGTAAAAACTTTATGTTAAAAAAAAGCAACCATAAGTGAATAAGATTATTTTTTTAATGGAAAAAAAATAGTACATTCAAACTTTATTAAAAAACAACAGTCGTATTTATTTGATTTTTGTCTATTTAGACACTGTCTAATATTTTCAAATCGGTAGAAATATGCTTTATTTAATAAAAATAAATATCACATTATTAACGATTAAGACAATCTGCTCTTGTGTCTAAGTTAGGCAGCTATAGGACAACAATAAACAAGGTTTTTGAACACATTTTCCAAAGTTAGACAGTTGTCTAAAGTTAGACAACGTTTATAATTAAGACCACCAAATGTTCTGATGGAATAAACGCACTTTCCAGAAACTTAAACAATAATTACGACTTTAGCTATTCACTATTATAATAGGTGTTATTAGATTAAAATCGCATTCAATTTGATCCAAAGTTTAATTTCTGAAACCAGTGAGTTGGATGTGATTATGGAAATGCCATAAAACATTGTAGGTATTTAATTTAGGTCGTCGTTCAATTGAATTAAAATACAATTAAATTTTATCCCCAACTTAATTTTTGGCACTACTGAAAATTACCAATCGAAGTAGCCATAAAATGTATGAATTTGGTATGACAACTCATTTCATTTTGAAATGGTCTTTAATGGATTATTTTTGTTGCTTATATCTCCATTCCTATTTTTCATATATTAAAGTCAACAAATTCTTTACAATTATTTTTTGAAATTGCAACAAATTTTGAATATTCGTTCGGTTTAAGTCAAATTTCTAACCTTATTTTCCCAAAAATTCGCTGATATTATCTTATTTTGAAATGTGAAATTGCATAAGATTTAAATTGATGTATTTTACTGTTGTAAATTTCAGTGAAAAATTAAATAATCCTGAAATCGAAAAAAAATTTTCAACAAAATTCATTTTAATGAAATCCAAATGAAGTTCATCTCCTAAAACGCTACTATAAAAGAATAACATTCATATGCCTTTAAGAAAATATTTATCTGGCAGTGCTGCACATAAACAAAAATATCATACTGCTAGAAAACAACAAATTTCCCTCACACAAAACCAGTGCTCTTCAAAGTTTCTTATGCTTGCTCCCTTCAACTTATGTATCCGAAATATAATGCGTTTATAGTGTTCTGCTCGTCTCTCTCCATCTCACAAACACTAAACAAACTTTTTATACTGCACATGCACCAACCTACACACAAACAAAAACTAAATAATTGAGAAAAAAAAAAGCCAGCCATCGATAATTCTGTCTCAGTTTTTCATTCATAAAAAAGCCGTGAGAGTGCAAACAACCACCAACGGAAATAGAAGCCTTGCGTTTTTTATACAGTTTCTTCTTTTATACCTTAAAATTTAATTTTCTTGTTATTCGAGGATTGATTCGATTTATTTGCTGTGTTTTTGTTTATTTTTTCTTAGTGCAAATAATAATCATAAATAGAATAAACAAAGTAATGAAATGTATACATATCAATGTAATAAGTGCCAATGATAATAAATTGTCCCACCCAATTATGAAATACCACCAAAACGAAGGAATTATTCCTGAGATAAAAAAAATATTTGCAAAACCGTTTGTCGTTGACTCGTTGTTCCTTTAAATTTCTGAAAAAAAAATTCCAATTTGAATTTGAAAAAAGTGTGTGTTGGACGTGGGCAACGGGTGTGTTTGTGTGTATGTCAATTTGTCTAGAAAATTTTACCGGGAAAAATAGTGTTATCAATATTTTATCCTTTATCAGCTGTTTGCTTTAAATTTTCCACTAAAAATGGCTGAAATAATGGAAAGCGATGAAAAAATTAACCTCAAGGAGAAAGATAATTGCGTTAAAATTGAAATAAGCAGTGATATTGTTGTTGTAACCACAATTGAGGGGGGAGGCGGAGGTGCTTGTGATAGTGGTCGGGAATCTGTTACAGAATTTGAACTCGACAGTGGACATCTGTGCAAGAAACCGTGTACAGAAAAGCCGGGTGGCGACGACGGCACGAAGGGTGAAAGACAGACCAAGTGGTACTTGGGTCATGATGAGGATGATGACGATGGTGACTCGGTGTCACTTGAATCCAAAAAGGATACAAAAAACAACGAACTGACAATCTCTGCTGCAGTTGACTTACGTCGTTCTGGTGGACGAAAAGAAGGACAAGAAGGCTGTGGTTCAGCTTCAGCTATAGCCAGCGATCGTCACAGTTGGCATTTAGAAACGAGTGACAGAAATATAATGTAAGCTATTTTTTGCATTTTAATTATTACAATATTGGATGCCAAATGAGGGTTGAAAATAGATGTTGTTGGTTGCGCAATACATATAACCATAACCAAACAAAGCAGTTGTTATTATTGTTGTTGTTGACTGTTATTGCCATCATCTCTTCGCTCTTCTATTCCTACCATGCCACCTTCTTTCTAACCTAAGGCATCTGTTTGAATTGAATTTTGAAAAAAATAATCATCATCTAGCAGAATTGCAAGAACAATAAAAAGTAATTTTCTTCCGCTTTGATGAGGCTTATGTTCTTAGATAAAGAAGTGGGATGAGGGTCCTTGAACTTTAGAAAATTATATTAATTCAACGCTCGATATTATTGAAATACACACCTATGTATTTGCAATGCTCATAAAACTGGATGTTATTGAAATAAAATACTATGAGGATGATGGGATCGAGGGAGCTAGGTAGGGAGAACTCTACATTATTCAAGGGGATGAACATGCATTCTGCGAATATCCTTTTGTTTGTGAAACAAAAATTGCATTAGCTCGCTGTCTCAATGAATTATTCATCACAAAATGGCAATTACATATAAGCAATTGGGTATAGTCAGGTACGTGCTTATAAATACCTACAAATAATAATTTCAAAGTAAAATAAAACTACGATATTGTAGGTACCTATAGGTATTTGCTCATACCGTCTTCCATTCCACTGATCATAGGTAGGTAGGTAGGTACCTATCTACTTTAGATTTGAGGGTCATAGGTCAAATCTTTAGTGGCTGAAGTCAGGTGAAGTTGTAGCTCGTAGCACTGTCCTGCTGCTCCTAGTTAAGCACAATTTGGTTGTGGTCGTTCTTCATTTGTACTACGTTGTCCATCAGTGGTAGATTATAAGACTCGTCGACCTACTGCGTCCCTGTCGATAGGATCCATAGATGTAAGGTAGACAAAGTCCTCCATTACCTACTTCAAAGTTATGTATCCATCGTCACTTTTTTTTGACAATGTCGACATTCCTTTCCCGATAACAGCCTAATCTATAGGTTAAAACCAAGCCCATTTTCGCGACTTCAATAGATAGGTAGGTAGGTACATAGGTACATGCAACCTGAGCCAGTAAAAAATAGCTTCCTTCTTTCCATAATGTCAAAGGTATCATAATCACAGTGTAAGCAAGTAAGTAGTCGAATGGACTTTTGAAAAATAGTACCTCTGGATCGCCCTTATTGTTTGTGAATATTTTGGTAATCCGCTTCCAAGTTGATTTTTTAAAAAGCTTGGCTAATGTTTAAGTTTCTGACAATAAAATAGATACCTATAATTGGCCAGTTCAGGTTTCTAAAGAGCTCTGAGATCTCAGCAATCATAGAAATATAAACGTAGGTAATTCCTCAGTAAAAGTCCTCACTTTGAACTGGCTAAATAATAAAAACAAACTTTGACCTTGATGATGTTCTTCTATGTTATTTCACCATTGAATTCCGCATTGAAAGTTACGACAGGAATTATTTTGACCTTTTTAAAAAGTACCTAGCTTGCTTAAACAAATAATAGAAGTCCTGTAACTTTAGTGACACACTGTATACCTACTATTATGTTACATGTAAAGCAAATAAGTAAATTCATATGCATACCTATATGTAGGTATTGTATGTATACATATATACAATTTATATTTAAATGCGGTCTATGTTAACCCTAAGCTCTATAATTCTAAGAAAAAATTGTAGGTAGGTATTTACTTATTTTGAAAACAATTTCATAACAAGGTCAAACAAAAAAATACCTCTATGACATGCCTATGAATATTTATTACAGATTTACTTAAACTAATTCCCAGAAAAGCCATGAACTTTACAATCAGCTTGAAGAATTAAGTTTAAAACTAGTTTCAACAAGTAGTTTCTCTATAAAACTTGAATAACAAAACAAAAAATACCAACAAATCTATAGTTGAGATATTTTTTGTTGTTTTTTTTTTAGAATATAAATTTAATGATCACACAAGAATGATATAATTTTATTTAAGAAAAATAAAAAACACATACACATACATACATACACTTTCGATTTTAATTAACAAGCGTGCTAACCACAATTTGTTCAAAACGTTCACGCAATTTAAAAATAAGTCTTAATCAGACTTGCGGATTTCCGTCTGATTTTTGTCATGTAGTTCACATAATAGACCTCAAATTATATATAAAAAAAAGTCAATAAACTATGACGACCTTTTGGGAAACCATTGTTCCTATTTGCAACAACTTTATATGCATAGGTACATGAATTTCATAAATGCCACCGCGTGTTTTGCAGCTAAATGTCTGATCAATTACAGTTTTGCGGTAACAAGCTCTTACCGATATGATAATAATCTGCTACTGCATGACTTTCACGTTTCACCTCTTCTTATGACAATATGATCGGTTTTGCAACTACTATACTGTCATTTACCCCGGATATAAAACCAATTCATCAGCTTACTACGAGTTTGCCAGAGTAAAGTCGATGTTGTCTAATTGACGCCGGGCGTCTGTTTTGTTTATAATTCTCACGTCTTCTTCAGACCGCAAACAAACAGCAAAATAATAAATGAGCAAAAAATTTCGTTCATGTGCAAATGCCATTGAAATGAAATGCGACGCACAAACGGACGAATAGTGCATTGCATTTTCAATGACAGCTCCATCAATTGAACAAAGTTCTTGGTCGTGACTTGGTCATAAGTGATTGGATCAACAACAAAAAGCAAAGTGTCTGACGACAGCTTAATTAGAGTCTCTAAGCAGACTGTGATCATACATAGAAGATGCATTCATTCCTGACTTGACCAATCATGTAGAAGTGAACTCCACCCACAGTCATTGCCATTGTTGCTTCGATCACGATGGAATATCAATTTGTTACAATGGAAGGAGATAAATAAAACAAGTTTCTTGATTAGAATCTGTTGAAAGATTTTGCTTCAGACAGACTTATCGAAGCTTTACAGGTTGTCTACTATTTTGCTGCCACTTTGCGGATTCCACTTTAATTTTTTTTTTTTTTTTTTGAAAAGTTATGCAGATTGGAAAAAAAGTGTAAATGGGTGGTAGGTTAAGAAGTGGATATTAAATAGTTTTTAGATTGGTACAACTGAAATTTTATACAAAACTGTACTCTTGGTCTCTTAAAGTAAATTTCGCTGAAAAACTTTATTTTTTATTGAAAAATTTCAAAAACATCTCCAAGTGGGATCAATGGTAGCATATTATGCTTTTTCATTTTTGAAAGCCATAGGCTTAGTCACTTAGAATCATATACATAGTACCTACATATCATAATGTTATGATCTTGGATCTATGAGTAATATGCATGGACACTTAAGTTAGACAACTATTTTATATTCCCAGCACGAGGTGCATGCATTTACTTATAGACAAGACCAAGTCGCCAATACCATCCAGAGAACAGGCATAAATATTTTTTTTTTCAAATTCTTCAGTTATTTTGTTTGGTAACCTCATTTTTCATCTTTTTGTTATTGTTTTTTTGGTTCTTGTTTTTCGATTTGTTAAGCTAGTTTGTCTAACAAATTGGAACTTCAATTTTTGTGTTGGTGTATGGTGTGTGCTGCCTGCCTGGTGTTTGTCATGCACTGGATGGTGATTAAGTTTAAATCCTTTATGACATACTTTTGAGAAAATGTTCTTGAAATTTTCATTTTTTTTTTTTTTTTATTACATGAGTTTGTGTTTTTGATGGAAAACTTTGAAACCGGATGCACGTTCTTATTGTGGTGGAAAAAAAGGTAGTAGAGATTGAGAGTTTTATTTTGTTCGTTTTCACTGTAGGTATAGATATTTGAAAAGAAGGAAAGTTATGAGGAGTTTTAACAGGTACATACATACTAAAGGTGGAAATTAAAAGTTTTCTAATATTTAAGAGTTTGATGGTAAATTAACGGAAAGTATCTTTAAAAAATCTACTTGTTAAGACGTCACATTGTTGCATAAAGATGTGAAAGACCATATACCTAGTAGTTTACTAAGGTTATAATGATACTTACAGGTGCTTTATACTTTTTCTCAGATATAAGAATAGTTTTAGGTCGCTGATGTTCTTTAAGTTATGAACAGGCTTTTTAAAGTTTTATTTAAAATTTAACAATTGCCGTTTTTTATTATCAGAATTAATCCATATGGATCAACAAGTAACATTCATAACAACAACAACACATGAACTTGCTCTTTATCGGGTTCACGTTTCATGATCCGAAAACAGGCTACTGCTTCTCGCCACTATGAGGGTGTTTTGTTTTCGCAGGATGATCCATATGGATCATGGGTCAAAATACGGCTAATACGGCTAATACATAATTCAAATGAGGTGAAAGGAACACAGTTGCACCTATTCGTTTACCATTAGGTCATAAGAATGGTCTCATATGAAATGTAAAATTTATTATACCTACATACCTACCATATCAGGAGAGAAAAATATCACCAGAAAATTTTGAAAATGGAACATATTTTAATTTGAACAAACTAAAATTTCCTTCTCAACATTTTAAGTAGTTTTTCAATGGTTTTTTTTAAACTTTAAATAAATGTACTAATACACATTTATTTTTGAACCCAATCAGCACTTTAATGTTGGCATCCCAAAACATTTAATTCTGTTAACCTGAGTGACATCTAATTTTTTGACAAAATTACTTTTTTATACTTTAAGTGAAAATATCAACACCTACTGTTTAAAATTACAAATTTAAATAAATCGTGTTTAAAAATAAAATGCAAAAGTTTAAAATTTTTCTCTCTCCACTTCCTTATTAATTCCTTTGCAAAACTTTAAATGGCTTCATAAAAAAAAAACAAAATCAAAATTATTTAAGTGCCCTTTCCTCTAAACGAATTACGTGACTGTTTTAACAATAAAAAAAAAACAGTAAAAAGAAGAATCCTAATATAGAAAGACACGCATTCCATATTGCATAAACAATCTCGGTGGTTTTTTTTTTTTTTTTTCTTATACTTCAACAAATCCTCTGTTTTTTCTGTTCATAAATAACTTCACATCATTTTCATCAAAATCTTTGCCAAAGACACTCATTAAATAACAAAACTTTGCATATTTTGGTGAAAATAACCCAATAATGTATTTATGTACATAATATTGATGGAGATATTTTCTACTTCAACATTCCTGTGCTTCTTCATTTCTTTTAGCGCTTGGAAAAAGCCTCTTAAAAAAAAAGAATGAATAAAGTACCTACACGTTTTGAGCACATGCACCATTCGCACTTAACTTACATATTGAGTCCTTGTTCCCAATGGAGGAAAAAAAAAAATATAAATATCTAGAACTTCATTTGTGCTAAAAGGATCTGTTTTTTTTTCTCGTTTCGCTCAATAAAATCGTACCTTTACCATTGCTTTTCGGTTCTTTTAAGCTTAAATTTGGAATATATATTTGCCTTTTGTTCATATATTTTGGGCTTTTTTGTGAAGAGACAAAATATAAAGCAACTATTTATAAATACGGGTGTTTTAAGGATACGTGATTCATGTGCCCTTTAATGGAAAAAACACACTATTTCTATCACACACATATACTGTGTAGATTTCATTTTCCTCTTCGCATAGAAATGCCAAGAAAAACAGAAATTTTTCACAATCTCCACCTAAACAAATACCATAAGCAGCCTGCATAGGACTGGGATAGACGGGAGGAGCCTCTTATACAAGACTTTTACAAAATATCCACTACGAAGATGGTTACGACCGCCGACGACGACTACTACGACGTCCGGAAGGAAGTTGAAATAATCGTTAGGTATGTACGTGTGTGTTGTATCCTGCCTGGATGTAAAAATTATGCAAGTGGATAGTTGTTGTAGTAGTCAGTATAGCACAGCAAGTTGCTTTTCTTTGTTTTATTTTATAATATAAGAAGATGTGATGTCGGCTCTTGCATTTGTTGAGGAAATTACTCAAGAGGATGGGGAAGTATGTTAAGGGTCCTTTATATTAAGGTTTTTTTTCTCAGTTTGTTTTCTTTATTTTTTTTTTGCTGAGGAATTGTGGTAGGTATAATTTATGGTCGGGGATGTAATAGATTTATGTGGGAATCCTAAATAAAAATAAACTAAATTGAAAGCAAAAGACATTGACCTTATATGTACATAAATGAGATTATAGTGTTTTTATAAGTTCATAAATCTGTATATATTATTAGAAAATCGTTATGTTTCTCTTACATACATATGCATATATGTATTAAAAACAGTTTACATTAAGAGCTTATATAGGTCACTTAAATTAAAACGAAATATCTAAACCCCGGAAACTCATGTAATCTTTATCAAAAAGTAACTTATACATGTCAAAGATTATGAATTATGATTAATGAATCCAATTTTTCCTTAAGTTTTTCATTATTTATAAGTCTTTTAGAGTAGATTTAGGGTAAGTATACATATATAAATATTTTCTAACTAAATAAAATTAGATCAAATATTAATTTTACCAAATGAGGTCAGAGAAAAAATGTCCCCGATAACAAAACGATAATTAGGTATGTTACCTACGTTTACTTAATCTATCTATAATCTATAATCTATAATCTATAATCTATAACATTATATAAAGACGAAACGATTATTTAGTTTGTCACGCGAAATCTCAGAAACTATTTACCTGATTAACTTGAAATTTTTTCTACAATATTCTTTATCTTTAGAAGATTGTAATAAGATAGTTTTTGTTTATCTAATTCGTTTGTTTAATACTAAAATTAATTTTTTTAAATTGATAGTCAACTTTTTTCTTGATTTTGACTTACATATTCACTTATAAATACGAAACTAATTGATAATTGAAAAAAACAAAAATTATTTCATAAAGTACATTTTTGTATGCAAATTTTAAGCCCTAAATCTTTTCTTAATTATGCATACAACCTGAGAAATAAATATAAACAAATCTCTAAGTCACTTACTTTTTCTATTTTTTTAAATCCAGGAATTTAAATCAATAGCATTCATGAGGTCGCTGCTTTGTTTCATTTCATATCATTTCCACCCTCTTACAGTTTTTCCTCCCTTACGTTTTTTTATTTATGTTGTGCAGGTTTCTCTTTGTTTACTCTTTTTCCACTAAATTTTTTTTCTCACATTCTTTTGTTTTGTTTCGCTTTGAGTATAACGCTGCAGGCAGGGATGGCGGAACTAACGCTTTTTGAAATAAACTACATTTTTTACATTTGCTACGTAGTTTAGATATATAGTAAACTTTGAAGATTGTATTTGAGTTGAACTGTTTTTATTGAAATTTTATTATTTACCTAGCTTTACTATGTATGTAGCAAACGTAACATTTTGTAGTATATAAGGCGTGTAGTTTATTTAATTAGCTATGCGTAGTTAATCATGTAGAAAATGAAGTGTAGTTAATTCGGCCAACCCTGGTTGCAGGTAGTCAGGCAAGAAGAAGATGTTTACTTGGGTGCGAAGTATTATATGTATATTTGTATATGCAATAAGAAAATCAACGGGAGATAAAGATTCTGTTTATGTGTCAAACATGAACCTACTTAACATACAAATAGGTAAACCATTTTTTAAGAACTCACATTTATCAAAACGTATAAGTGTATAATGTATAAACTTTTTGTTAATAAGATGAAATAGAAATTAGGTACGGGTAGCGGTAGCCCTATTTAGTACTATCGGTATATATGAAGGTATGTTAATATTAATTCTTATTTTTGCGAAGCAAGGCGAGCACGGGTCTACTAGTTATTTATAAAGTAATCCAGTTTTGTTAACAAACATTTTCCAAGAAACATTAAATAGGGGAAATTAATACGAACTATTAAGAGAATAATTGAGATAGTTACTTTGGTTTGGTTAGGTACTTATTGGGCTTAATGTTAATGTTAAGTTCAACATAATCGGATATAAATAATCAACTTTGGATAAAACCTGCATATATGTAATGGAACGAGAGCCCACAGCAAATTGTGGGTGTGAATGATAGCAAAAATTGAGGTATTTTTTTTATATAGGTAGATCTTAACTTTTCATAAGCAAACATATGAAAGTCTTACATTCCGAGGTTGGGGCCTTTGTCGGTAATGGTGAATTGAAAATGCGTTATTAAATTTAATAAAATATCTCACCGCTCTAGACACAAAAAAAAAATCAAACGATTGATTCAAATGACTTGAAAGAAAAAAATATCGCAAAGATATAATTTTTGACTCGTGTGATTGTCTAAAAATGTGAATTTCTGCGATTTTTTTTCGAAATTTGGACAAATTCTTTTCCTCACTTAACAAATTGTACAGTTTTCTTATGAAATTTTACGATAGAATAAAATATCAATTTAAAAAAAATGGTTTTATTGGAAATAATGAGTACCTACCTATGTACCTACTGGCAAACAAAATTAAAATTTTATTTATGCCATTGGTTTGGTAAAAATTAGTTTTCACTACTTTTGAAGTTAATACAGTGAAATCTCCAATTAAGAATAGCCACCTTAAAGGTGGATAAATTTTCCTGACCAAGCTTTTCAGATTCACATTCTTCAACAAAACATTCTAAACAAAACAACCTATAAATAACCGCGAAAGCCTACAAAGTTATATTCTTCGATCCCTTTTGTGGACACCGTCTTAACCGGACGTGGACAAGATTATTGTCTGTTAGACATGAAGACGGAGTAAAATAAAAGAACTTCCTTTGCATGTTTTGGCAGAAATAATGAATAGTTACTGTCAATTGTATGTTTGACATTTTCCATATGAAAAAAAAATCAAACTTTATTTACGTCATCGGTATAATATAAATAATTTGCATTACTTTTAAGCGTAATACAGTGTAAATTACCATTAAAGACAGCTGCCTTAAAAGTTGACAATTTTTCTTGCCAAGCTTTTCAGATTCTGTAAATTAGGCAATCTCTTGAGCGTAAAATCCCTTGTTCGGCCAAGATTGTTGTCTGTTAGACGTTACTAAATTGAGACGGACAGAAATGAAAAATACTTGCTTCAAAAGATTTTTTGTAATTATCTTTCCAGTTGTAAAATACAAAGCTCTAATTGCTCTTAAATACAAATTTTGCTCATCGAACAGTGTAGGATACTGGAGAACGAAAAGCAGAACGAATCTTTTCGTTTTGTCATTTTTATATGGGGTTTTTCGTCTCTCAGCAGCGTTATTAAGATAGGGGCAAAACAAAACGTGTTGATCTTAAAAGCAAAAATTGATCTATTTTTTTTATTGGAAAGTGTCCATGAAATTTTATTTTATGAATTAAAATTCAGAATAACTGATTTGTTGATATTTTATAGAATTTATTTAAGTATTTACTTTTTTTTTAGATAATCTTTTCTTCACCATTCTTAAATTTTTAACCAATTTGTGACATCGATATATATAGGTACACTGAGTATACGACTGTGACGATTTATCATATAGACTGATGATGTATAGTTGTTTCAGTGACCAGCGCTTTTAGGGACCTCTCCAATCTGAAAAAAAAACAAAAAGAAAATAAGGACTGTCATTCCATAATTTGTAATTACACACATATTTAATTCATGCTTTCAAATGTAATTCCCAATCCGTCATTTAACGACGAAAAAACACGAAAAATAATGAGATGATTGCCTTAAAAATTCTGACATCTACGTAACAAAAGAAAACAGCATAAAATAAACAAAAAAACTATTCATACAATCATTGTCAATTATCAAACCAATAAAATAAAATTCCCATGTGCGGGTATAAACAATATTTAACGCATTTTTTATTAATCAGCTAATGAAAGAGAACAATAATAAAAAGTATGTTATTGTCCGTAAATTGTACAACAACACAACAAAAAAAAAAAGCTTATGAATTAATACAAAAATTTGTGCCTTAAATAAAACACAGCTGCTAACTGCACATTCCACCTGTTTCATGGCTATAAACAAAATATACCAAAACGAAAGCCACCTTTCTGATGGTTAGTTTATAAAATAATAATACAACAAGAAAAAATAAAAAAAATAAAAACTATAAATTGCATTCCAAAATACTTTATACCTCTCTCTCCGTCGACATTTGGTCTGAATCCAATTTTTTTTACAAACATTTCCACCACATAACAATAGTAGGCTAAATAAAGGTCTAATCTTAACAAAACCAGCCCAAGCAACTGACATGAACGAGTAAACTATTCTTCTTTTCTGGACCATAACGTGCAAGCATAAATCTTTTCACTAGATTTTAAATCAATTTTCATATTTTCGATACAAATAATAGGTATCTATGGAGGGCGACGACGACGAAGACCCTGTAGCCAGAGAAAAAGAACTTTCCAACTTTATGATGTTTGTATGGACGTTGGATGTTAGCCAATTTTCCGACATATAGAATTCTTCATAATTTTTTTTTTGCGTGGGTAGCTTGCTTAGGATGGCGTGGTAGACAAAGACAGAACTTGGCGGTTTCCCCAGAAACATTAAAATGTTTTGATGTCTGTGATGTTCTCATAAAAAAAAAAAAAAAATTCAAAGTCATGATACAAACACGCACTTTCTTATAGCCCCGCACTCTCTCACGATTGAATTTGTTTACTTTTTTGGTCTGACCGACAAAATTAATCAATGAAATTTGTTTTTTTTGTATTTTTTCTTGAAGAAAGTTCATCTGTACCCTATAATGTTGATTCAAACAAACAAAAATCATCAATTCAAAATAAACACAATGAACTTTTAAGCAAATTAAAGGGTGTTTATTATGAAAAGTCATACAAAAAATCAATTTTGACAGTTTCATTAATTGAAAAGGTATGTTCCAGGGTAAATTCTTGAGTGAAAATTTGATGGACATTCATTTCGAATTGTATTTTTTTCTTATTTAATTTTGGAATCGAATTTTGATATTTTTTTGAATGCAAAGGTCAAACATGTGATGACGACTGTGTGTATTTATTTAAGTAGGTAAGTTTATTAAGTTGTTCACACAAAATTCATGCTGTAAAAAGTCAATTACAAACAAGCTTGTCACTGCCATTTGAAAAATGTTGCATGTTCTTTACGGAATACGAATTGAATTGAATTAAAAAATAAAAATAAAAATAAAAATACCACCAATCTCTAAAGAACACCCTGTATATTTTGTTTGGAACAATCAATTTTTCCGGAACGACAACAAAACTTGATATACACATGTATTTAGCTCCAAATGTTTACACAGTCAATTTTATATCACTATTTCTATCGGGTCACACTCTTATAATAATATATTATATGTATATTTACATTTATACTGTTTTAAGGTTCTCTAACAAGCATTTGACCTGGATTATTATCGCCATCATATATATTTATTTGATGGTTTAAAGTGGCAATTTGATTGAAGATTATAACATTGTGTGCGTGTGTTTGTTTTTTGATTATTTTGTCACCGTATTAGGGTTTGATATCCGTCCCTTTTTTGTTTCATTTTGGTTTTTCTCTCGCGTTTCTTTGCTTCATCTTGGGATTCGATTTAACGAAAAACTGATAGTTGATGATACATTTGTAGTTATTTACGATTTCAGTCTGAGTAATCGATTTCTATTGAATGTATTTTTTGTGTTTTCGTTGAATTGTTTGGTGTTAACGATCCATATCGAATTATGTAGGTATTTATGTAAAAATTAATGAACGCAATTGAAGGGTTCAAAAGATTTATATAGAGATTTTTAAGTGTTCATTATCAAGGCTATATGCAAATTTCCAGAGGTCGTTGTGGGTTATGACGTTTTTATTTGAAATTTGTATAGTTACCTACGTATGTAAATAGTCACCTCCAAATATACTTGAACTACACTTTCATTAAAAAAAAAAATAATTGGTTACACAGCTCTTTTTTTACATTTTATAAAAACATTAGATACAGGTACTTGGTTTAACTGAAGCCAGCTTAACTTACCGCAGATATATGAATGAAATTGCTTTAAACATAATTTTCGCACAGTTAAAAAATTACTGATCATCACTTTAATTGTTTTTTTTTTAGCAGTACCTATCAATTTAAGTTACCGAAACTGATCCTTTTTTTTAGTTTTGATAGCACAATATTTATTTTTAATCTTTCATTCAACTTGCTGTAGTCTTAATATTTTGCTTAAGCTATGATTAGACGGTCAATGCAAATGGTCAACGTGTTGACTATCCGAAGTCAAAATGGCGTAAATTTTATCCCAACATTTTCAAGGAGTGTGATCGCCAATGCAGAATACTTTCAATGCGTTGACCCCTGCTTTTTTTAATTCAACATCGTAGACATCTTTCAACAGAATTTGGAAGTCAATTTTAAGGTCGTGTGATCGTCAACGCGAACAATTATTGATTTTTGATCTTGGCAACTCCGCGTCAAAGCTCAATAGTGTTCGGATGTGGGTAAGTCGTATGATCGTCATTGTCTAACCTTTATTTACGCTTTGACATCTAAAGGTAAATTAGTGCGTTGACAAATATATAACAAATCAACGCATTTTGGGACAACATTGACCTACTGGCATCACTCATGTGATCGTCAGAGTTTCATGCGCATAGACATTAAGGAGTCAACAATGGTCAATGTCATTTAAGTTGACCGTCATGATCGTAGCTTTAGGTTCTTAGGTTTGCATTCTGTAGTCCAAACTCATGTTCAGTGAATTCTTTTTTTATTTTTCTGACTTAGAAGAAAATGTCTATTCCTTTAAACGACGTTGTCTGTATAGATGCACTTCGTATTGAATTATATTATCGCGGATTTGTTGCTGGGGTGAAAAATATTTATTTATTTCATGAATAATCAGATAAAGTGTACAATGTACATACATATATGAAATTGCCTTTATAAGCAGATTATGTTGGTAGTGTTGGTGAGATCTTTTGAACATTGAATAATAATAATAATTAGAAATAATAATAAAAATTTAGATTTTGTAAATTAAATAACGTCAACTTACTCGTAAAAAATAGGTACCTACTGTTTTTATATGCAAATATTTTAAACAAGAATGCAATTTTCCCGTTTTTCTTACGAGATATGATGTCAAATGTTTTCAACTGATATAAAAGCAACTGAGCTCTAACTTCTGAACTCCCATATTAGGTTTAGTTTTTTTAGAGCTTTGTTTAGGTATTTAAAAAAAAATTTTTTAATATGTATGTAATTAAATCACATGAGTTTTTGTTTTGATTCATTTTGAAACATCATCCCAAATAATTTTCAAAGTTTTTGTTTAAATTATAGAGCTCTCTATTTTAAGCGCGTTTCTTATTACAAGTGTATTCTTGTCAAGTGTACACTTGTAGTAAAAAAAACTCAACACGTGTATATTAAATATTATTATTTAGTAAACTGTGTGTAATCTTAATCAATATTATCAAAAAAAAAGTTGTAAAAAACCTTATTGATTACACTTATATTATTTCATAGAAAATTAAAATTAAATATAATAGAATTTTAATTAAGAATGAATACCTCTGAATGCATTTCGATAGAACTTGTCTATCATCTTCAGCAGACACGACTGATGGATGGTCAAATCATGGTTTTGCATGTAACATTGATGCTGAGTGTCGTTAGATGTTCATAGTTTTAACAAAAACAACGCGAATTACAACGGAGATTAGCGAAAGACTAGGTAAAGCACACACGAAAAATTACACGAATTACAATAAATACAACGTTACACTAATTGGAACAAGTATGACGAAATGTTGCCACTGTCGGCGTTCATTGATCTTTGGTCTTTTTGAATATAATAGCTCTCATAAGCATCTAAACGTCTGGCATCATTTACTTGGCGCACTAATTTTAAATTTTCTTTTTCAATATTGAAGTGACCATTAGTTAAGACATGATTTTCTGAACACGTGTAAATAAAAATACACGTGTAATTATTAAAGCTTCACTTTTTTGCAACTGACGAAAAATGGGTGTCAACGCAGCCAATGCCAGAACCACTGATACCAAGACCACTTATCCCACTCAACTGGTACCAGCAGCCAACTGCACCCAGGACAACTGGTCCCGAGACACCATTGTATATACAATTTATATACATTTTATATACAATGGTACCAGTTGACTGGGATAAGTGGTCTTGGGACCGGGTTCCGGGATCGGCTATACCCCAACCCTGAAAAATGTATTGAAGAATTCATTCATAGTCGAAAATCTACTAAGAATTTCGAAATGCGGGGAATGAAACGGAAATATGACCTTCATTTCTAATTCTTTTCGCTGTCAAGTGGAAAACGGTTGTGTTTCAGTAAAAAAAAATTTATAAATTCTAAAATTGGCAATGTTTGGAAACGCAAACTAATCAATTTTTATATTCTTAAAAATTATTAGACTCTTAAAATAATTGACAACTTACAAAGGAGGTAAAAAAAACTAGGTACTGAGGAACTGTGTGTTCCTTTACTTCCTCGGTTTTTATTTTTTAAAGCGCATAAAAATAAAAACCGAGGAAGTAAAAGAACACACAGTTCCTCAGTACATTTGAAACCACTTTATTTTTTATGTTGAATCTATTTTCTTGGGAGAAAATAATAAAACATTGAATAAATAAACAAATATCAACAACACAGTTTTTTTCACGATCTCAATCATTTGACAGCTGTAACAGTGCTCAGGGATTATGGGATTTTCTTTTTTTTGCGAGTTTCCATGTCGAAGGCCAAAGGTAAAACTATTGTAGATTCCCATTTAGAAGAAGTACATGAAGGGAAAAATCTGGCTAAAAATTTGAAATAGAAAAGAATAGAAATTGAGGTATCTCAGTATTATTATTTTTTTTTTTTGAGATACAAAATTTTTGATCTCTGGTGGGAAATGAAAATAGACATGAGTTTAAAACAGGGGATTGTTAAAGTTGGGCTGCACTATGAGTTATCAAAATTGTAATGAAATATTAAAGACACAAAGCTTTTCTAAACCGATATTTATTAAAACAACTCTTTGTAACCATATACTTAATACAAATGTTCAGTTTTTTTTTTTTGTGGAAAATTAAAAGGGCAAAAATGGGACTTTTTGAAAATTTTAAGGGATTTTTGTTTTTAAAAGATCCGAGTATTCGTGTGACATTGCAGATATAGTTCGATGTTGATTTCCAATAAAAAAGTTGTTTATAGTTTTATATAAATTTATTTAGTATAAAAGTTGATTAAAAAAAAACAAAGATGTTGATTCGAGTTCAGAAAAATAATCAATGAAAAAAATAATATTAGAACAAATTGATAAGAGTTGCTTAAAATTAATAACAAATAATTAAAGTATTTTTAGAGTAAAGTGATTTTGCTTAAACAGACATAGAACAGCTAATTTCGAAATTCAGAATTAATTTTAGTAATGAGGCTTTGCTTTTTTTTATTCCATTCGGACCCTTTTTTCGTGGTTCGTAGTGAGATTTTCCACAATGGATTCTGTGATAGGCTTGATTATACTTTTCCATTTCACAATGAATAGGTTTGCCGATATAAAAGGTATTTTGCATAAGATGTCACAAGAGTCAAGAACGTGGCATTTGAGTCAAAGCAAGAAAATAATTAAAAGGGATCTATTCTCTTTTAGGCAGGAAGGACAAAACTTACATTTTTATGCAATTAAAATTCAAAAATCAAGTTGTTCTAATCAATGGTTTCGAAAAAAAAATTATTAAATTAAAATTTTGCAAACAAATGTTAATTGATTTTTAAAAATTTTACGTCAAGGTTATATTTTTGTGTTCAACATTGAATGCAACCTTTTCTTAAGATATGAAAGAAAACTTTGCAGCAAAATGTTCTTATAGAACTTTCATATTTGACTATTTAAAGGATGTCGGAAGACGAACTGTTGTTTTTTCTCTTATAATTCAAACACCCTTAAAATATTTGTTTTCCTCTATATAATTTTTCCCACGTTCAATTAGTAGCCAACTTTTCGACAACAAGCTGGTGTTTTTTTGCCCCAAAAACTACAACTGTCAACATGCCATTAAGTACCAGTAAGTTTCAGCCCTATACAACCATTGGTATAAGTAATGAAGTAGGTAGCAAACTAACTGTGAAAAGTTTATGTCAACAATCCTTCGCAACTATGTATGTACATATGTATATATGAAGGTTGATAGAGTTGATAGCAAATCCTTTCTACCCAATTCAATGTTTCCCTAATCAATCAAACAGAAGTTGACGCTAATTTTCATTTCCTAATTAATGATGGAGAATCCCTATAGTAGTAGAGGGACGAGGCTTGCTTTATTTTTTCTCAAAGTAAATTCATCAAAAAGGTACCTAACGCCTAACTACAAAATAAAAATAAAATATTTTAAAACATGAGCCAAAAGTTAATGGAATTTTTATTTAAATTTGTATATATTTTTTGATTTTGTGTCTATTTGAAATAAAATCAATGAAGTGATTTACTCAAAGAAGAAGAAAATAAAGTCAAGAACACAATATCATACCTGAATTTGAGAGCAGTGAAACATGATAAAACCAATTTAAATTAAGGACAATTTCATTAAAATTGTCTTTAGCTGACAAAAAAAAACAACTCAACCTATACAAGAAAAAGGTAATTAATATCAACCTCGAAAATGTCTCAAAATGCTCATGAAAGGGTTGTAAAATGAGAGAAATTCTAAAACTCTCTAATTTAGCTTGTTCTTGTATCCATATATGCAATCGATATTATTTCTTGGCAAAACCATTTTTGTTGGTTTTCAAAAATTTCATGACAGGTAGCTTTGTAAATTTTAACACTTATTTTATTAAGTCATACAAGAATTGAAAAATTTATGGCGTTCGATATTTTTTCTTAACATGAAAATCAACAATGTCGCGACGTCATGAAAATAAAACAACAAAACTATCAAAATACTTTTGTATAAAATCAATAGCCGAAATAGAGACAGAAATGTCCCAGGCTTAAACAATTTCGCATACACCACATTCGCCACATGAAAGTGGAACACATAAGAGCCTACTACTATACGAGTATATACAAACCCCAGCAAAAAACGACACTATATAACATGAGCATTAATTACTCGCCTATCAATTGTCAAGATTGTAATAATAATTTTTCCAGCTAGTGACCCCAGACTGCAAAGTGAAGTATTATAGCAAAGGAAGCCATACAAACATATTATAATAGAGGCTCACAGAGTTGTTGGCTTAGACACACACTTGTTTTTCGAACAAGGCGCGCACCGCACACCTGAACCCAAAGTAAATAGTTGATGCAGTCAGCAGTGGGAGGAATGGAAAAACCTGCCCAATATAATATATACCTATATACCTACTTGCACTAGGTGAACAGTGGGCCTGCCTGCAGCCTGCTTACCTGGCTGCCTACTCTTTCGGTCGTTCCCATTCATTCGAAGAGTTAATATCCATGAGACTTCTGAGTGATTTTTCATTCGGTTCGTTGGGATGGAATGTGCCTACGCTTGTTTCCCCCCATATACATATGAAGGTATCTACAATCCTCTGAGGAGTGCGTATATCTATAGATTTCTGTCTGTCTGTCTATTCTGTTCATGGTCTATAGGTACCTACTTTTTGCACACTCAACTTTTGTACTTATTTTTTTTTTCTAATAAGTTTTCTCATTTGGTCTGTGTGACAGCTTTTCATGTTATTCCTTAAACGAAAAAGGTATATAGATGATATAGAGATGGAGAAGAGGATGATCAGTTGCATATGATGGGTGTCATTGATGTTCTTTAAAAAGGTTAAGCTAGAGGTTGCCAGTTATACCATATACCACCCGCACAACAAAAGGATTTGTAAGTACCTATAGTAGAAGAGGATGGCATCTCATTTGTGCACTTAAGTCTTGAGGGCATTTTGTTGTGTGAAGAATAATATTATATATCTACATATAGAATATTATATACTTTAGTTATATACATGTAAGCGCATTAAGTACTTAAGCAAATGAAGAGAACATGCACTAAATGACAGTAAATTGGCAATATGAGTAGGTAAAAAAAATGTGAGAAGATTATGGCTGTATGAGCTTCTGTAAACCTTTACGTAGATACCTATTAAACCATAAAAAAAACTTAACTTATTTAATGTGAGTTTTCAATTAATTTTTCCTTAGGTTCTTTTGTTTATTTTTTCATTGGGGAATCGAAATTTTGACTTTTATACCGTTTTAATAACCGATGGGGATTTCAGTGTAATAAAATATTTTTCATATTTTCAAAAGTTCAAGATAGCTAAATTAAATTTATTTGTCATTCTATACTCTGTTCAATTTATATTTGCAGTACAGGCCTTATGGGAGAGCTTTTTCTGAAACACTGGTGCCTGCCTGCTTGCATGGCACCTTAACTGAAGAAATTGCCACTGAAATAAGAAACAGAATCACTGAGTTACATTTAAATTGTTTGTGTAATCTTCTTTGAGCTCACGTACACCCCACCATGACCTATCTGCTCCCCGGGTGAAAGGAGACTGATCGCAAATTTGCAACCAACCCTTATAGATATTTTTTTTTTTTTTTACAATAAAAAAATACTTTGAATCAGAGTTACCATTAACCAGTTGATGGAAATTGATATGGCATATTCTTTGGTTTTTGCTATGTAACTTTCAGGATTTAAGCTTTTTTAGAGCTTTTGATACCAAATATTTCTACTTAGGGAAAAAAGTGTTGACGCTTGGTGTTTTTCTGTTTTCATATTTTAGATTTTCCTTTTATGTATAGAAAAACTGTTAAAAATTAAAATGCAATTATACAAATTGTTGGCTATTGTCTTTCAGAGAGGTGTGGAAAAAGATAGATTCAATTTATTTAGGTCATCATTGTTTTTGATTATAAAATGTGCGTATATAAATAAATAGTTGGTAACTCTATCGATATTTTTGTGAGATTTGCGGCAATTTTAAATGCACACTACTGCAACCCTGTTAGAGTTTAAAATGAAGATAGCTTATTGAATTCCATAATAGTCAGACTGAAAGGCAAATATCCTATCTTCCCTGTACTGCAAATATAAATTGAACAGAGTTTAGTGGTGCTAAATACATATGTACATACATATGAGGGTTGAAACATAAGAATAGTAGGCGTGGTAGTAGTTTTTTAGTTTTTTAGTGACATAAAATAAGTTGAAAATTCAATTATAAAAAAATGGTGGTGTAAGTTGGCAGATTTTACTGATTTTCACTTTCTATCTGTGTCTTGAACTTTTTTGTGTATTAAATCCTTTAAAATTGTTATTCATCCTGAAATTGTGTGCCTCCCATTTCCGCATCGCTGTCAAAATTAACGTTTAGAAATTTTCCAAACCATATTCCCTTTAAATGATTTTAAAGCAAAACTTTTCCTTCTCCATTTTAAACAGCATTGAATCCATAAATTTTCCCCAAATGTTGAACAAAAATTTTAACCATGAACAAATTCTTCATCGCCTGAAGTTATGCTTTTAATATAGAACCCCAAACCATACATCTACAAAAAGCATCATCTGCTTTGTAATTACTTCTTTCTTATTCACTCAAATTTATATTTTGTCAAAAATAAAGAAACATTTTTGTGGAAATCATTTGGAAACTCCCCTTTGTATAAAAATCATATAATTGTGATGCAACCCTTGTCATTTTGAATGTCAGTATAGAAGAATGTTTCGTAGAAATATACGAAATACTTTTTAAACCGCACACAACAAATTACTTCCACACAGAATATATTTTTCAAAAAAAAAAAAACACTCAAACACAAAACAATGAAAATTAAAATTAACAAGAACAAACAAAACCAAAAAAAAAACCTGCTCCAATGTTTTGATGATGTCATCATCATCATTACCTACCGTAGCTAGTAAACACATATATCAACTCCTTCATGCCTTGTATATCCGCACCGAATATAGGAGGATTGAAAAAAGCTGAATACGAAAAAACCGGTCGATACCGAATTGCAATTACTCACGAGTCAGTGCCCATCACAAAGAATTGCCAGCTCCAGACCATAACTTTTTACAGCAAAATACATGTACATATTTAACGACTAACCACTTCAAACAGTGGAAAGCATTTGCTTCAAAACTGGAGAAATAAATTAAGTTATTGAAACCGGAATTAGAAAATCATCATGTTAATAATTCTCAATTCAAGCCAAAGAGGTTTATGAGATTTGTCGGTAACAGTTGTTCTTTGAATAAAAATAAAATAAATAAGATTCCTACTGATACGCCCACAAACACTCCAAATTAACAACCCTTTAAATTTGAATTTTTCCAAATTATCTCGCTACGCTACCCCACTGTGCCATGATATTAAAAAGAAACAACGCACACGGAGATGTGCTGTAATTTCTTCAATTAAGTACAACAAACCGACAAACTTGTGATAAAAAAAAAAAGAAGTATTTACCTTAGTCTGGGTAATCCAACTTAATCTCACAACAAACTGCTCCAGCTTCAGTCATCTGTTGGCTGCTGTAGTTTTTATTTTGATTCTCATTCTTCTTCCACCAGCTGAGCTGCTGCTGCCAATTAACTTGTCATGATTCTTGAAGAAATGCTGAATCAGCTGAGATTCCGGTCCGCTTTTTTTTTATTTGTCGTATATAATGTAGGATGACGTGTGTATATACCTTAAGCAATTGATTGAAGGCTTATACTTTGACACAACAATCTAGAGAGGAGAGTCGTTGTCGCACGTCGTCCAATTTGTCATCAGAGAATCAGCAGCAATATTATTATTTGTTGACATTTTAACTTGTAGTCATAACAATAATTGAATTGAAACTTCTTGGAATTGATTGTGGTGCAAATTGGAAGTTTGAAATGCGTTTCGTTTCGTTATATATATAAAATTGCTTTGTGAATCAGCAAAGTGTACCTACATACATAAATGTACAACGTACAATTTCCTGCCCTCTTTGTCTGATGTGCGGATGCTTGTGGTTTGTCCTGATCTGAAAGCAATTTTTAAATTTAAAAATTATGTCTTTCTTTCATTCCTGTCAATTACATACATACAAACATATCTAAAGATGGAAATGTGAATTGAATATACTAAAACGAAGAAAATATATTATATTTGTTTTTTGATTGAATTGTGAAGCAATGTCAATCATCATTTAAGAACAGAAAAACTTGTTGATTGCTGCTGTAATTACTCTTCAATAAATATTAACCCAGATATGGTTAGAACAAGAGGAGAGACAGTGAAAAGGAGGGGGAGAGAGTGAGAGACGGAAGAACAAAAAAAATGAAATAAAACGAATTCCAAACGAGATGAGGAAACAGCTTGTTATGCAAATTATGCAGTGATTTCAGACATTTTCTCATACACAAATTTTCTTTTGACCCAGAAATTACTGGGAGAGAATAAAAAAAGAGAAAAAAAACTCTTTTTTTTTTTTTTTTCTTTTAATGAACTATTATAACACCTAGTAATTTTTTTTTTCTTTTTTCATAGTTCTTGAAAGAGTGTTAATTGCTCAAAGTATTTAAACATTTTCTATAAAAAAAAGAAAAGTTTCCATAAATTTCATAAAATATAGTGTGACCATGGAGAGTAAGGTAGTGATGATAATATATACACAATATTATGTTCATATATAGATAATGACAGTCTATCGAGTTGATCGAAAGCATAATAAAATGTTAACATTCTAATCTTCCCAAAAAACGAAAGAAGCTAAAATCACACAGACAAATTTATTATTTAAAAACAACGTTAAACTCGGTTAAGTTAAATAACAAATATTGTTAATATACATTATACAACGACAACCTGTAAACTCATCAGGTTAAATTATACGAATCAACTCGATTAAAAAAATATAATTATTTAAATATACACACTGATTCAGTTAAAGTGTACTAAATTTTATTACACTACTTCTGGGTTAGTTTATTTGGTTTCAATAACCAATTAAATTAGTTAATTAAACATATTTAATCGCTCATAGTAACCAATCATCTCAGAGATGTGTGAAATTAACTAAATATAATTATTTGATCTAAACAAGTTACTCGTTTAACGGAAATAATCTTCAAAATTGCGAATCATAACCAAGTTTTTCCATTAATATTTAGATCTTTATTTTAAACAATTTATTTTAATCGAGTCGACTACGTTATAGAATTAACATAAGCCGTGTTTTTTTGCAAGCCCGGGGGGAATTGGATGAAAAAAACGACGTCGGTGCTAAACAATTAACATGTTAAATGCAACAACAACTAATCCCGGAGAATTCTCGGGGTTTAACTTAAGCGCACCGAAAAACTGTGTTACATATTATCGATATTTTGTATGAAAATGCCATGTTTTTTTACTGTCATGGCGTCGCTAATCCCCGCTGTCGTTTTTTTCAACCAATTCCCCCCGGGCTTGCAAAAAAAACACGCCTATAGTGAACTAGGTAGGTATGTAATTTTTGCCCTTGACTACGTAATATTTAACACAATTTTTTTAACCCACCGAAAAACGCTCTCGGTTATTATAATTATTTTTCTGCGTGATCCTTTAAACTCGCGAAACGTGCCAAGGTACTGTTGTCAAAGAATGTGTCGGGGAAGTTTTTTAAAATTATAAAAGTTGTTTTTTTTTAAATAACAAATTATTACCCAATTTCTTTTTAAAATCAGGAAATATTGAGTCAACAATAAATGACTTCTGATTCATCAGGGTGGGTTAAAAGTTCAAAGTTTATTTGTAGATTGAAACCCACCCAAGTGACTTTTATTCTTTGTTAATTTGGAAGGTCTGTTCGTTTACTTTCCAAATCTGTCAATTTCTACCAATTTGTATTCCAAAGTTTTGTCAAAGTTCATATAATAAAAATAAAAGTGGACTACAATTGCTAAAAATTGACAGATTTGGAAAATAAAACAGACCTGACAAATTAACAAGTCATGTTAAAAATGTTTGAACTAAAAAAAATTATCTACGGGTAATATTAAAAAAGTGTAAAAATTGTTTTGTCTGAACAAATAAAATATATCTACGGGTAATATAGTGTGAAACAAAATTTAACTCCCTCATACACAAGAACTGACAGTCTATCTCACCCGATTTTACCTGTGTTTATATCTACTCAGTCAGATAGTGTGGAAGAGCTTTTAAATAAACTTATATTTTCGTTTTTCTCCGAATCAAATCTTTTTAAAGATACACTTAAGTTGTTCACAGAACATTCTGATCCATTAATTTAAATTTAAATCATGCTTGTAGCTCTGACCAGTTGCTCGTTTGTAACAAAAAAAGATAAAACTTAAAATGTTGTGATTTATTTTCCATTTAAAAACATACATACCTATATACATGCATATATAGGTATGAAATAAACCTTTTTTCAGAAAATATTATTCTCGTTATGCATCGATAAACCGACCATCATTTCTACTGAATTGTTGCTGAATATAATGTTCATTCATTCTCTATGCCATATTGGATCATCTTCTTGATTTAACTTCAAATTATTCACAAATTTCCTGTTCTATGCTGATGGTGTCTGCTCCACCCAAAAAAAAAATTCTTAGAAAAATCTCGACTTTTTTTATAAAAACAAAAATTCTTTCTTTTTGTTATCTGCATTTTTTTGACTATAAACTTCTATATATGTATAGCTACTGTTGCATTGCAATGGTTACTTACTACCACGCTTTTTTGAATAATGATACTTCTCTCTGCTCGTGCTAGATAAAAGAATATTATTATTTTTTGTTCATTTCAACTAGATTGAGTTACAAATTGAATTCAAAAGAGAACAATGATTAATGATTATATACTATGTAGCTGGAATGAAATTGAAGAATGAAAAAAAAATTAAAATTAAATAAATAAATATTTAAAAATTAATTTTAAGCATTTTTCAATTCATAAGAAGATTATTAATTTATCTCGTCTTTCATTATCCTTTGCATTTTCTAACTTTAACAAAAATAGCTAAATAATAATAATAATAATTTTTTTTGTTTCTTTTTAGGTAAGTGAAACTTCTTTTTATCTTTATTTTTTTAAATAAATAAAAATGTTTGGGTAAGTTTGAATAAAAAATAATTAGTTATTTAGAGATATATGAGTTTTGTAAATAAATGAACGTGATAGTTTTTCAAACGAGCTTTATGAGATGTTCATCTTTATAACGCTCCGGTTTAGCACTTTGTCGATACATTTTCAGAATAAATAGAAATTAATACACTTTTTGAGATACTCATGAATATTTGGGCTAAAAAATTGGTTTGGGAATTTAGTATACTTTGCGCAACCGCATTGATCTTTCCGTTTCGTAAAGACTTCGCTACAGTGCAGCGTTGGCCCTACAATATCACTACAATTGTAGCGTTTTTGCTAAATTTTTTTTCCAAAAAAAAAGTCAATATAAGTAGGTACAATCGCAAAATATTCGTAAAACACAACAATTTCAAAATTTCAAAAATTAAAATTCTTAAAAATGATTTCGCACATTGTGTTTGGCCCTTTAATTCGCCACCATTTCTTTTTGTTGTTCAAATTGTTGCGCGTGATGGCGGTTGGACTCATTCGGGTCTTCTTCGATACTCTGCTCCACAGCAGCAATGGCGTCTTCGGTGTGTACGGCGTCTCTGAGGATGCGCATTATCCACTAGAGTAAACGTGGTGCGGAACCGATCCATGGTTGCTCGAATTTCTTTCCTGGGAGATTATGTCGACCGAATATTGGACGCAGCGCGCAATGCGTCGCGCGAACCGAACCATTATTTTGGTAATAAATTAAACGTTGTTCAGGAGTAAGTCTTTTCATTATGAAATGGCAAACCAAACTGAGCATAAATCAAGTGAGAGCTGAAAGACCAAGTCCGAAAAAAGTATTGCCAGAATGAAAACCACGCATCTAAAAAAAGCACCCTTTACATCTGCGAAGCTACATTTTGAAGCAATTAATTGTGTATTAAGAGTCTAAATCCACAAAGTTCGAACAAAAAAGTGTATGCGTTGGGCGCCATTCTGAAAAATATCTTTAAAATGCCCCATTTTGTGGTATTTTTTTTTTATTATTTTTATGTTCACTTATTTTTGTAGGTGACCCGGTTTTCAGTGAAAGATCGTCCAAGTTTCAAATTTAATTTCGAATTTACCACTGAAACATATTTTTCAGTCAATTAAGATCCCGAATTAACTTGCAGAATTTCTCTAAATAACTGAATAGAAATGTCTGACAGATTGTTGCATCTTTCGAAATAAAGAGGGCGACACTATGAAAATCATCATTTCCGTATAGTACCGGATAGTGTTGCCCTATCTGTTTCGATAGTGAAAGCGCATTTCCACGTTGATTTGATAGATTTTTGACAACTCAAAATTAGTTCTACCCTATCTATCTATTCTATTCTATTTTATCTTTACACAATTTCTATCTTTACACAATTTCTATCTTTACACAATTTCTATCTTTACACAATTTCAATCAAGAGCGTATTTTTTTAAGCACTACTGCTGTTTTTCCATAGCTTTTTCACGAAACAGAAATTTTCAATTTCATTTATCTCGAAACAGCATTTTTTTGAGCAGCAAATGAGCGGTATATATTTTTGCAGAATTCACTAACTCTGGTTTAGCTAAGATTTAACTTGGGCACTGACAAAATTTTACTGTAAAAAAAAGTTGTTTTCGAAAAACTATTGAATTTTGGGAACCAAAAATGGTTTTTTAACGATAAACGAACCATGTTCTTTTGAGCCAATAAGTGTTCAAGATATTTTCTGAGCAACACTCAATTTCTTACATTTCCATATTGTATTAAGATTTTCTGTGGGATAAAAAATGACTAAAATACAAAGTGCAAAAGTAAAAATGCTATAATCTCATACTATACTAAACAGAGAAAAGGCAGCTAAATTAATTAAAATCGACCTAGGTTGCCCTTTAGAAGTTCTAATAGTTGGATCTTCAAGAATCAACCCTTATAAAATTTTTCAAACATTTCAAATGGGCAAAAAATTTCATACTTCTTCATGATTAAGTGGATTTTCGAAATGCAAAATTTGATCAAAAGTTTCAGAATTATGTCAAATTGGCAAGACTTTATTTGGCGCACATTGTTTATGGCGATAATATAAAACTAACAAGACAGGGACCAAGTGCACTTCTTTGCGGTAAACCACCATTTTTATTTTTTTGAAATTTCGAATATTCCATTTCGGAAAGTTTTGATAAAAAAAATAAAACCCTTTGCACTTGATACAATCTTTTAAACCAAGTTTCAAATTACTCCATTTCGAAGTGTTTTCCTAATATTTAGTTCTTGGCCGATAATCTTATAATTAACCTTGAAGATTTCATATCCCTTAACTTATCGATCTGAAATTGGTTTTAGATTCAAATACCCAACTTTTTATTATTTCGATTTTTGTAGATTTTTCTATACCTACTTAACTTCCTGTCTCTTCAAATTGATGAAATATTATCCCATTGAAATATCAAACATCCTTTAAATAAAAATGATATACCTTCACATTATGTTTATTTTTTTTTTCCTTTACAAATATTTGCTTCTCTTATTCACACACACACACACTTATAAGACCTTTTTGTCACAGATTTAACCAAAAATAACAAAGGTTTTATTAGAATACCATCGTGAATATATTGCAAATTTCAACTCAACCAAATATTGATATAAAGCAACCAACGACAACTTTCAAGGGTTTCATTTAGATCTAGAACATCTATGTTATATACACCTAAGATACCGGAAGGCTTTTACCTCCTCTTTTCTATATAATATACTCTTTTCAATAGAAATTGATTTTTTTTTTCTTTGAATGCAAAAGATATTTTGTACATAAAATATCTAGATATCTATCATCATCATCAATCGCACCATGTATATGTAAGCAAGACATCGCGTCGTCGTCGCACGTAATGTTATATGATTACTTTTGGTCGATCAAAAAAAAAATTGTAAAATCTTTTTGTCATGCATTTCAATACCTTAAAGGTATAACAAAACTACCATCCGCCATGATTCAGATAAAAAAGCAGGGATGTTACAAAATTGTAGAATTTTTTTTTTGCTTTATTTTTTATTTTGTGAAATTTGAAGTTCTTTCTTCTTAATTTAAAATGTTTTATGATAATTGCTTTTATAATATGAATTTGATGTATGAATTTAAATCTCATAGTGAACTCAGCAGAGTTACCTTCTGGTTGCCACAGCAATGCAACTCCTTTTTTTAACATAGTTCTTTGCATTTTTAATTTTTTTTTGAATTATGAATTTTGATATTTTTAGAAAAAAAAATATTTTATAATTATTTTTCAGATTTTTAAGCTTTTATTTAAAATATTAATTAATAACTCAAAAATCTGAAGTCAACTGTGTTTATCAAGCAAACCTTTGAGGTAGGATTCGAGTTCCGGACAGACAAAAACCTTTGAAAAAGTTGGGTCTGATTTCTTGGCAAGAAAATAAGGAAAGCATTTTGTTGCCCTCTCTTATTAAAGAAGGAAGAAAATCACTTAATATCAACCTTAAAGAGAATGTGATTATCTCTCTTTATAACAACGCTGTTGTTGTGTAGTAACAAGCAAGTTCATTCCTACCTGACGCTCGCTGACTTTAATATTCTTTTTCCTTTCAAATATTTTATTAACATGCAACACTTACAACTGAACCGTGCTGTCGGCTTCTTGGTTAATTTATATAAACATAGGTACCAACAAGATACCGACAAAACCGTTCACTCGTATAAAAACAAAATACATAGAAGGAAACTTACGGTTTAGGCGCCAAAGCAGTTATTTCTAATAATTTTCCAAGTGAAATAAAAATCTTTTACTTTACACAAATGAAATGAGTTCAGACAAAAATTCATTTGGTAAGAAAAGAGGTGTGTGTTATGGCGGAGAGGAGAGTTAGCTTGTGGAAGAAGCTTCCTAAATTATGCTTAAACTCTTCATAAGTCAACCAACCAAAAAAAAAACATAATAATAAAACGTTTCATGAAGGTAAACAATAATTTTTAAGTACTGTTTGCTTTTTGTCATTTTGGCCATTGTTTTTTGACACAAACAAAGTGACACAAATAAGATTTTAACAAGATATGTTTGTTTAAAAAATATAAAATTAAAAAAAAAAAACTAGTGAAGCAAAAGGAAGGTGTTCTAAATTCATGTTTACTTGTAACATAATGTTCTTCATTCTTCTGGTCTATTTCAGCGGCCGCATGAGTTGTTGTTATTGTTTGTTTGTTTGTTTTTTTTTTTTTTCTGAAAATTTTATGTCAGCGTCGGCGTTAGTTTTATTGTTCGTCAAGTTAAAGTAAACAAAAGAAAATTCCTATAAGGCAGAAAAGTAGAAGAAGTTTAACTTTTTACATATTAGTACGAGTTTAGACAATTTATTTACATTATTTATATTGTTTAAACTAAAGGTTTTTTTTTCTTGAATCTAAGTTGGGTTGGGAAGTTTTTTTTTTTTTTAAGATTGAGTGAGAGTGATGTTTTAGATAAGAGAATGAATCTTAAGAAAAATGACACTTTTGTTAAATTATTTTTAAATATTATTTTAGGTTTTTTTAAATTTTGTTGAAACTCTCTGAAGTGTTTGGTTATGTTTTCTTAATAGTTTGATGAACTTTTCAGTTCTCTTTTAAATGTAAATATGTAGGTATCAAAAATGACAAGATCTGACAAACATTTTGAATGTGTTAATTTACATATAAAATCATAAAATACTGGATTATGAACATGTACAAATGTCAACTGATGAGTCCAATTTAGATCGCCGGGAAGAAACGCCAAATTTTTGTAGGTTAGAAGCTATTTTGAGACATTAATATTTATGTTTTTCATTATCGTCGAAATGAACTCGTGTCCAAATAAAAAAAAAATATTTATTTTCTAATTTGTCTTGACAGAGTTTACACATTTTCAAAATAGCTTTGACGGCTAAAATTACTGCATTCTTTGTTTTTTTTTTTTTGCTTTCAAATTCTTTAAATGTTTCTATTTTCATTCAAAAATAATATTTTATGTAGACTTATAAAATAAATTAGTTGACTCAACGTATACATTCGTTGAATTAAACTATAAATTCGTTGAACTAAAGAATCAAATAGATAAATTCTTTGAATTAACCAACTAAACTAAACAAAATTCGTTGAATTAACGTTAAAATAAAGAATAAAATTGTTTACTCAACGAATAAATCATTATTGAAATTTAAATTAATCATATAAGTTCATTAACTCAACGAATAAAATTACTGAAGTATAAGAAATAATTAATTTTATAGTGACTTATGAAATAATTTCATTGGCTTAACGAAAATTTGTTTTGTGTTTTAATGAACACTTTTTTGAAAAAATTACATTTTTCAAAATCAGAAACGCACTGATCCTGTGTTTCAAAGACTGTTGCCTGATTTTATGAAATACAAACACGAAGTCAAATAAGTGTGCTGTGATGATACTAGCAATGGGACATATTTACGGAGCCTAGGACATTAGTTCCGATAGCAATTTGTGAGCCATATGAGTGGGACATAGTCCCAAATCTATTTTTAAACTTTTTTCCCAGTCAAAAGGCACATAAATCCCGTTTTTTCAAAAAGTCAAAAATATTTTGTTTTCATAATTTGTTCCGGACGTCTATCATCATGCATTTGCTATGCAAGCCACCCCGGTCAGGGTTGTCAGATTGTGCGATTTATCGCCAAACAGGCGATTTGAAAATTCATTTGGCGACACGAAAATCGATTTGGCGATGTACCACCAAAAAGGCGATATTTTAAGTTTTTGTCGATTTAATTTTTGATATGAAAAGATCCAATGGCAAAAATTGATACATACATTGAATTTAGACTAATTTTTAAGTTTTTGAATTTGTTTTCTTTTGTTGTTTTTTTTTTAAGAACGGTTTTTTTATGTAAAAAATAAAAATTGTGAAATTTTAATTCATATTTAAATTTGGTGATTTATTGGGTGGAAGATATTGAAATTTGGCGATTTTTTGGCGATTTAGACTTAACGTTTGGCGATTCCGCTTTTTCAAACCTGACAACCCTGACCCCGATTACTGCTGTCCAAGAAAACTGTTGACATTAGAACCTGCCTGCTGATTGAACAATGAACATACCCTAAGCGGAGCAACTGAGTTTTATGAGATGGACAGAGGATCGTAAGAGAAAGTTAAAATCGATCACCCAAGGCATTTTTGTCCAAGAAAATTGTAAACAAAAGTTCGGTAAATTCTAAAATTTCCACATTTCAGAGTTTAACATTAAAATAGTAAAATAAAAACGTTTTTCTTCGAAACTTATATCCTTTAAGCCGCGAAATAAATTTGGGACATAATATCACATTCAAATTAATAGAAAAATAAAATAGTTGAATTAAATTCACAAATAAATTTTAGAACCACGTTTTTTTTCTTCTAATTTTGGGACATAACATATCCCACTCAAATTAAATTAATAGTGAAATGAAATAAGTGAACTAAATTCAGTAGTAGATTTAAGACCCAAAGTTTTTTTTGCGGGATTTATTGCCCGTGTGGAAAAAAAGTCCCAAAATAGATTTAGGACGTATGTATTTCCCCCTCAATTTAAAAATGAAATGAATTTAGTGACCTAAATTAACTTAAAGATTTTAGCCCCAACGTTTTTTTTAGGACTTACATATTTCCCTTGTGAGACAAAAGTCTCAAAATAGATTTGGGACATATGTATATCCCACTCAAATTAATAATTAAATAGAATACGTAAACTTAACTCACTTGTAGATTTTAGCCCCAAATTGTTTGTTGGGACAAAAGTCCCAATTAGATTTGGGACATATGTCCCACTCAAATTAATACGGTGCAATGAAATAAGCGAATTAAACTCATTAGTAGCTTTTATTCCCCCAATGGGGATTTCATTCCAATGTACCTAAATATCCTGTTTAGAGGGTCATTTGACAGAAAATGATACGAAAATAATAAGAGGTTAGCGCGAATAGGTAGGTACTTTTAAGAAAAAATCTTTCTAAATCACCCTGACATTAAAGATTCTAATAATTTTCCTTGTAATTCTCAATATTAAATGCTCTACTTTTCTAAGCTGTTGGCTTGTCCTCTAACAATGATTTGCTTATCTCTTTATTTCATTTCAGTTAATTATTTTCTTAAATACCCATTAGTTGGTTACATAATAACACGCTATCAGTTACTGCTTAATGCAACATTATTTCTTTTCTCTGGACCCGAGATTATATACTTTGTCTTATCATCAGTTGAGATGATCGCGTTTTGCCACAATCTTTAATCTCAATATATTGTAGGTATACAAAGAGCTTTCAGTTTATTGTTATTGATTTTGAATATTCAATGCCTTCACATGATATAATAATATTTATGTGTATATAACGATACATTGAAATGCCCTAGACATTCAATCAATTGGTCAAGGGCAATAACAAAGAAAATTTATGGGGAAACTTTAAAACACTATAACCTAGGCAGTTATAGGCTATACAATTTTAAAATTTTAAAGCTTGTCGAATGAGTAGATTTTAATTTTAGATTAATTTTTCTAAAAAGTCTAAAATTTTGAAATTGATAAGATAGTGAAATATTTTGAAATTTCACACTTTCATTGTGTGCAAGAAACTAAGCCTCGTCGCTGTACACGATGGGTAACTATTTCATGTTGATTGAATATATAAAAACCATATTCATACATATGTATGTATTTGTTTGGCATATCGTATTAAGTTGTTTCTATATTATTGAAGATTTATAATTGTTGAAAAGATTTACTCTAAATTTTGAAGATGAAGATTTTTACCTACTTGGGAAATCAAATTGTTGAAGAAAAATTAACTCCCGTTGTTACATAACCTCAAATATCTTATGGTGTTATCTTTTAAAATTTCAAACTAGACCTGATGAAGCCAATCTAAGCTTCAAATACAGGACATCAAAAATAAGTTTAAATTTTACAAAGCAGTTTTATTTACTTGTGCACTACTCTGACGACTGTTCTATAACATCATTTCGTCTGCTTAAACGAAAGTTAAAATTTTTGTTTTTTTCCCACAAGTACTTTTCGTCATAAATATTCAACCACAAACTTTTTCCTTCTATATACAGCTATTTCAAATTAAAATTTACCATAATTTTCTTGACGAAATTTTACCTTGAAACTTTTATATTTTCTTCTTCTTTTAACTTTAGCAGCATAAATCACAGAAATCATTATGGCTTAAAGTTGTAGTATACAACTTATTCATTAAAACAACAACTCAAAAATTCACCACGCTTTGGTCTTTAAATATGTACCTACTTAAATATAGTCCTTCTATATATGTATACATATTTTGCGGTTAAGATGTCTCGACTTGGTTTTATTTAAATTTCTTTTTTTACACCTGGTCCGTTTGCTCGCTGAAGGGCATTTAATTAATTCTTAATTCAGGGTAATTTAGAGACTTTCGGTTTTGGTGGAGTGAGGAGGCGGGGTTTGTTTTGTGAAAAATATTTGTATATACATATTTATTTCTTTTGTTTTGAAGTCATGTTTGCATAAGTAGATGGAAATAAAAATTTTAAAATAGGCTTGTTTTAAATGTTATTTTTGGGAAATAACAAACTTGAGTTTGATTTAAAAATAAAATCACTATATTCTCCACAAAACATCCAAAATAAAAAAAAATAAACTCGACAAGATGATATGGTGACGTGACCGAAACTTATACATGTCCCTCAAGTTAGCAGACCAAAGTCAGCAGAACAAATTGATTTCAAGTAAGCAGACCAATCACCGGAAAATACAAGAAAAAAAAATCAAAATCATTTCTATACTATCTTAATTTCGATTTTGCTTGACCAATTCAATTTTTTCCGACCCAAATCGAAGAGAAAAATAATAAGAAAAAAAAATAATTATGTAATTGTTCAAGAAAAATCGAAATTAGCAGAACATGGTTTTGTATGGGAAATTAGAAAAATATTTTTATTTTTTTTTTGGAAATTTTTTTTTAGATTCCTAGATCAAAGGCCGATTTTATTCACTCGAAGTTGAACACAACTTGAGGATTTTTATTTTCAACTTATGAATTTCGTTTTATTCCCTCAACGTTTTCGTTTTCAACTTTCGATTTTAAACTCTAAAGTTGATCAATTTGAGATTTGTCAACTCCTGGAAATAGTATAGAAGTTGACCGAGAAAACTTGAGATTTTACGTACATAGGTAGGTACACAAATTTTCTTGTTTATATTTGTTACAAAAACACGTTCGCTCCTACTCATGTTCCAAAGTAATCATTTTTCTTCGGGCACATGAAAGTTTTTTTGTCTGCCATTAATTATTTGTATTCACACCTTAGCACAATTTGACACAATTGTATTGTATTGACACAAAAAAAAAACACAATTTAACACAAAAAACACAATTGAACACATAAAAACAGTCAAATATGATTGACAAAAAAATGACAGTTTTTGTTTTATATTTCACAAATATCCCAGGGATATTTTTCAAACGTGAAGTTGGCCAACTTTAGATCTTCAACTGGAGATTTGAGAAAATAATTAGTGAATAAAAAGAAATTTCAACTTGCGTTTCAACTCTCGAATTATAGTCAACTCTCAAGTTGGCCAACTCGAGAGTTTGCCTCATGTTGAGCATGTTGAAAAAAATGGCCCTTAAATAGCTTCTAAATACTAGACTAAAACTTTTTTTTTCTTGTGTTTTAAGTATTTTCTGGTAATTGGTCTGCTTACTTGAAATCAAGTTAGCAGAACATCAATTTACAACAAAAGTACTGGAGCACTTAATTTTGTTGTTAAGTACTTAATTAGCACTTAATAAGCGCCTAATGATGACGTCACAAAAAATTTGTTCTGCTGACCTTGGTCTGCTAACTTGAGGGATATCGGCCTATTACAATCGTCAATTATCAATTAATAGTTGATAAATATTAAAAATCGATATTTTACAACTCAATTGATAAAAGTTTTGATCATTAAGGAAGCTGCAAACTTTTGTGTATTATAAGAAAATTGATAAATATTGACAAATACATTAAAACTCAAACTCAAAAAAAAAAAAAAAAAAAACTGACCAACTATTCCGAGACAATTATCAATTTTCTTGTCATACACAAAGGTCTACAGCATCCTCATCACCAATGATCAAAACTTTTATCAATTAAAATTTTTAAATATCGATTTTCAATATTTATCAACTACTAATTGTCAATTGACAATCGTAATAGGGTGTTAGTTATAAGGGATCGATACAGATATGATACTGAAATTTTCCAGACAAAAGTCTGGTCTTATGGCCAGCCATATCTATAAACTTTTCTTCTCTCAAACTGTCAAAAAAAATTAAAAAGTATACATGTATAGTGGAAATAAATTCAATTAACTTAAACGAAAAATTTTGCATTCATTCAAAGACGAAAACAATCTATTTGATAATGTAAACCAGGATCTCTGGTTTAAAAATATACTTATACCTACAACATTTTCAGAAAAACAATCATTTTAAAAAAAATAAAAAACAGAAATTGAAAAGGAAGTAATTTCAATTTCTTAATTGGAAACATGTTCTTGTGTAACTTTTTCATACTTTCTTTTTCGAAACACCTAGCAACATCTTTGAAGGGGACAAAGAAAACAAATTGAAAGCCTTTGACAAGGTATACACGTGAATGCGTAAGGATTCTACGGAAAATGAAAAAGAATAAAGGAAAAAAAAAAATATCATGTCACTCTAGAGATGCAATCATTTGATATGGGATTTCACTTTTTTTATCGTTTTATATGCTGGAATTCGTTTCAAGTACACACTGCAGTAAGAGATGTTACAAATAAATTTGCATTACATATTTTGTTTAAGCTGTGAACGCGTACCAGTATTTTTTTCATATATATTCTGTGTATCTCTAATACAGGTTATTTGGTGTGCGGTGGACATTTTCTTTTAACTTTAAGGCTCCCCCAAACTAACGCGAAACTTTCGCGGTGATGACGAAAACAATGATAACAACACGTGGTTGTCAATGAAAAGAACACGTTTTTATCACCAATAGTGATGCAATAGTGAACACGACCGTTTTTGAAAAATGCATTTGCAAGATGGTCAAGCAAATTGCAAAAGTCAACTGTTCGAAAACCCAAAACGAAATTTTTAGAAAATTAACCCAGTTTGCTAAATTCAAATGTTCGATAACATCATTTGCAGAGCAACTCTGGAATAAAAATATCGAGTTGACGACTAAAATATTGAGCGTGTTCGTAAACCTCAAATGCGTTTTTAAAAACATTGACTGACACGGATCAAACATATTAGGTCTCACTTACTTCCCCGAAACAGCCAGATTTCTATCAGATTTATATTTTTTATATAAACTTTCGCAGACTTTCGGGCTAAAAATGTTAGAAATAGGTACGTTTGGGAAGTAAACGACGATAAAAAAATGACGATGATTTGACGATCAAATTGACGTTGATTTTAATTTTTCGAAAAAGGCCCAGGTTAGTCACAAACTGATGCTGGTTTGATGCATTTATGTATGTTTGACAAAAGTGATGCAACGATGCATTTTTTTTTCAAATTCTTCCTACTGTCAGGCGACAAGGTTACTGAACTATTATGAAATAAGCTCGATCTCTTTTTCTTTATGTACATCTAATATACAAAATTGTGTGTTAACAAAGTCTTACAACATTAATCCTAGTTTAAGTTCACAAAAATGAGAATTTGAAACCGAAGAAGGGTTTTATTTTTCTCTTATCACCCTTTAATTTTTTTTTTGAAATGCACGTGATATGACATTTATAAAAGGAAATTCCTCCAGGCTTTAAAATACGAGTATATATATTCATCCCTGCTCTAAATAATAACTTTTTTCCATTTATAAATTTTTTTTTTTAAAAGACATTGGTACTGCGTTCGCACGTTGTCATCGTTTTCTTCTTCGTTGAGTTTCTTGCTGCGATGTGTTCGCATTTCAAAACAACAACAACAACAAAAATATCCTCTGCCTTTAGGCTATAGGTACACTTCATTCATATAGCTCAGCACTTTGGTACTTTATATCTATACCACTCGAATGGCAGGATATTTTGTTTATCTTAGCGTTATTCTGTTGCTTTTATTATGATTATCATTTCAATTTTTTTTTTATTTTTGTCAAGCAACACTTTGTTTACACATTCACAAGAGAAATAAAAAAATGCGGGTGTGAGAAATACCTTGACTGTGAAATGACATACTTGAAAACGGAAGACAAGCATATAGGGATATATAAATCTCAAGTGTTTGGTTCCTGTTTTGTGTTGTGTTCACCCTGAAATCTACCACAATATTATACTCCAAGTTATACACTCCGACTCATAAACCAAGATCTCAAGTTACTTTGACAATATATAACTGCTTTACTTACAGAAATCAATATCCGTTCGTTGATGAGTTGCCCACAAAAATGTTAGAAACCTCTAATTTGTACATATGTACTACTATATTTGAAACAACTAACAAAAAATACAGTTCATAGGGAACAAGGACCTTTTGACTAACAATTTCAACCTCAACCATTCCTGTGTGCCTATTATAAGTCGGCACGAAGGAAGGGGACCTACAATTTTTACCAAGCAAAAGAGAAACTTTTAGAAACATCTGTCATTTCTTTTCAAGTCGCAGTACCCCTGAAAATTTTTTTTTCAAGCCAAAACTTTCCTTCGATCCGGCGGCGCACAGTGGACTGAGAGTGGAAAAAAGGTCTTTTGAGAAAGTCATATGTAGCCTTTTTATTTTTATGTCTAACTACTCTTAGATAACCCGAGCGTATAATTTCAAAGTATTTTTTTTATATATATACATATATTACACTTATTCACAAGCCCTAAAAGCGAACCATATTTTCAATAAACTTTTAAATGCCTTTTTCTGAAGTTTCTTAAAATAAATTCTGTAACTTTATACAACATTTTATTGGCATATTCTTGACTATATATCTTAAATAAAAAAAAAGAAAATAATGCATTAAAGAAGCCTTCTATAAGTAGCCTCAAACAATCGTACTAAAAAAATGCTTTTAATGAAAACTTTTTGAGTTTTAAGTTTAGCTCCACTTGCCTCCAAGCAGTGACGTATATCAACGTGTGCTCCATACTTTCAAGTTACAGCATCAAAAAAATATATGGAAAAATATTTTTATTTTATGATAGTCTGAGTTATGTCATAGGGTTTAATAAAGAATAAATAAAAGAATTATGGATAATCCTACAGTTATTTTCAGCCCTATTCTGCTATTCACGTGGATCGTATGTTCGATTCACCCATTCGATTCCCTTTCACACTGCCTTTGCATTCTGCTATCCATAGGGTGAACTACATTATCCCAAACCAATTTGACATTCAAGTAAACAGCTGTTCATGTCAAAATCTTGGATAAATTGTTTTGATTTTAATTTTTAATTTGATTCATCTTCGTAATTAAATTTGGAAATGGACAGTATTGGACTTTTTTCCAATTGTAAACAGAGGAATAAGAGAATCATCGAACAGAGAGCTACGGAGAAATGTTAGAAAATCGAAAAAAAATATTATGGAACTGCCGGACGAAACGTAAGTTCATTTATTTTCATTTTGAAATAATAATAAACCAATTATTTCAAAATCATAGGTTTACCAAAAACTTTCGGTTAAATAAAAGAGCATTTCTGTGTGTATTGGTGATTGTTGAATCGAATCTTCCACCTCCGCAGCGAAATGATTCAATTTCAAGAAAAGAAAAATTCATTGCAGAAATTATTTGCGTAAATTGGTCTATGTTTGTCGTTCTACCCCTAAAAATGTTAATAATCTATTATTTACAAACAAATATTCTAAATTAATCATAATAAATTAGTTTTTACTTACATTTTACTAACAACCAACCAGACAGACGACCCATTAAATGAAAAATCCGCTACATTTCATATGCGGATTTGAATTGTATAGAATGAATGCGTTCACGTGAATAGCAGAATACCGCGCAGTATAACCGTCGTTACCGACTTTAATACAGATTCACTTCGAATGAATAGCAGAATAGTGATGAGTGAAAATTAAAGAAAAATTCCCCCCGATGAATAGCAGAATAGGGCTGTTTGATTTTTGCCTAAAATTTTAGAAAAAAGTCCGTAACTTTTTTTGTAATCAGTTCTTCCTAACCAAATTTTGACCAAATATTTTTAAGACTAATCTTTATATGTGTGTCTATTTTCAATATCCGATAAGTTGTTCAGATTTAACAGACTGTTTTTGAAGTAAAACTTCTTTTGCGGCATGGGGGTAAAAAATGTTTCTATGGAGCTGTCAGTGACATGTCAAACCGACATACAAATTCCCGTCACGAATTACAAAATTCAGCGTCACGATATTATATTTTCGTTAAATGCAATGGTTCGTGCATTTAATATATTCGTTAAGATGGTTAGTGAATTCGAGTAAGGGTTTTTTGTGGGAAGAATTTTATTTCTGAGGATTTTTTTCTGTTGTGTTGGACTTTCGGCCATTGGTCTATTTAATGCGAGGAAGCATAAATTATGTATAGTTGTAGGTTTATTGGTTTTGCATGGAAATATTCTGCAATCTATTGTGTCTCTCGCTCATTGGGTGTTGTTGAAGTAAAACTTCTTTTGCGGCATGGGGTAAAAAATGTTTCTATGGAGCTGTCAGTGACATGTCAAACCGACAAATTCAAAAATTCAAATTCAAATTCCCGTCACGAATTACAAAATTCAGCGTCACGATTTTGCAACGGTTCTGAGTTTCAAATCGGGTGCTCTGAGTGGTAGGACTTGAAAAATACTTGCCCTGTTGTCGTGAAAGAAGTTTTACTTCTAGCGCGTGTACATAAGTACCCACACTCTTTTTTTTAATTTTAGTACCCTCAAATTTTAGAAAAATGTCAATGATTTTATTTTTAATAATTATTTCTTAATCAAATTTTGACCAAATATGTCTTAGACTAATCTTGGCATGTTTGCCGAATTTCATAAAAATTCGTAGAATAGTTCAAATTTAACAGACTTTTTTTAATTTAACAACATCAAAACCCACAAATTTAAAAAAAATACCAATAATATTTTTTCTAATAATTTTTTCTTAACCACATTTTTATTAAATATGTCAAATTTCATAAAAATCCGTTAAATAGTTCAAACTTTTTTGAAATTTTGGTACAACATCAAAACACTCAAATTTTAGAAAAATGTCAATAACTTTTTTTCTACTTAATTTTTCGTAACTATATTTTGACCGAATATGTAAAAGAGCAATCTAAATGTGCAATGTGTGCCAAATTTTAATAAAATCCGTTAAATATTTTAGATTTTACAGACTTTTTTCCGCTCTCCCATACAAACCAAACCACTGTGCGGCGTACGTCAACGGGTTCTAGTACTATAGTTGAATCAGGTACATTTTATAATTTTAATCGAGAATAAACTCGTTTTAGATTCTGAAACATGTTCTCAGTCAATTTTAAACCTGAGTTAACTCTGGATTAACTGAAGTGATATTTGATAAAAATTAATAAGATTAACCAACTCTGGCTTAACTCAGAGTTAATTAAGTTCTAAAAAACAGAACCTATAATATTCGTATTTATAAACTTTGTTTAACTTTATTTAGCCGTTCAACTTTAAAAATTCAAACACTCACTTCCAACAGCAATTACTGATCACTTGGCTAAAAATTAAAAACAATAACTTTATAAATTCATGTCACTAGGCAAATGAAACGGAGTGTTTTTAATAAACACTGCGTGTTATTTTACGCAACTAATATACCCAATTGAAGATCCAGGAGCACGCGCAATTTTGTTTATATAAATCAGATGAGTCATTAAAAAGAATGGTAAAACAAAAATATTTAAACAAAAAAGGGTTGTTTTTTCCTTTGCCAGTTAAAAAGGGTTGACAATGTTAATTCTTCAAATTTAATGCCTGATGATTAATTTTTTTTTTGGTTTAAATTCAGTGATTTCTTCTGCATCAACAAAATCCCCATAATGGGTTTCTATAAATTTTTAATACCTACATATTTCTTAAACAAGGGTTCCATATGTATGTGTGTATAGTATCTTTTGTTTGTTTTGATGAACATAATTCTTGAATTGAAAATTAGAAAATGAGTTTGAAAAAGGGGCCCATTTAGATGATAATCCATGATTTATTTGGATAAAAAAAAGAAGCTTTTTGAAGACTTTCTTTAAATTCAACCACAAACTGCAGTCTTGGATGAATCACAAATCTCAAAATGACATGCATGAGTAATGAATGAATTTTTTTTTTCTCCACAAATGATATGCACGCCATCTACATTTGTATTGAATATACAATGTCGTGATGGAATTCTTAAATTTTCTTCGACACATGCAATTTCGAAAGAAGAAAAAACTTAAAAAAAAAAATAAATAAATAATAAAACATTGCGTGTTTGCTGAGACGGAATGGTATAATTTTTAGAGGTCATCTCATCGTCTTCTCCACCTCATCTGATGTATATAGATGATGCAGAAATCAACCTAGCTATATGTATATACAGTAGAATCTCGAAAAGATGAACAGATTTCAAACAGGACCCGTTCATCTTTTCAAATTGTTCATCTTTTTGAGCATCAACATATGTTTGAGGAAGAAGATATAGTAAACATTAAAAATTATTTACATAACAAATTAAAACAAGCTCAAAAGTATTATTCAGGAGGAACTAAAGGCAAAGAAAAAGTAAAAAATTATGTTGGGAATAAAGTGTTCATATTTTCGAGTACAAAAATTCAACCCGTTTATCTTTTTGAACACTGAAAAGTCAAAATATTCCGTTCATCTTTCCGAGCTGTTCATCTTTTATAACAGTTCATCTTTCTGAGATTCTACTGTAGCTACATTTCATTTTATAAAACCAACTACGAATGTTGTTTTTTTTTTGTTGCTTTAAGTCTATTAAAATGCAAACATGCTTTTAATTATAGCTTGTCAGTAGGTATATCGTCTTTCCATAAAAGTATATATTGCAATTAAACTAAGCCAATCATTTTGGATTTAAGTTGGCTTAAGGGAATAAAAATCAGCTTGAAGATTGAAATTACGACGCAAATCATGGATTGGATGTTTTACAGCTTTGGGGCAAGTTTTGCTGCAACGAGACGACCGACGACGGAAATGTAATTAACGTTAAAAGTTTAGCAATAAAATTTTGTTCAAGTTATGCGCTACGACCGACGACGCACGTGACGTAACAGTGACTCTAAAACATATTTATGTGGTGATAAATTTATTTTAATTATAAACGCAGTGGATTAATTTTTTTTTTAAATAACATTAAATTGTTAATAAGAAACGAGACAGTTCTTGTGGCAACTCTGCGGTAGGTTCATTATTATAGGCTGCAGTGTTTCAGGATTTAGTTTAAAATTTAATTTTTTGATGAAAGATTTATTAAAGTCTCGAATTCAACTAACAAATTTAAAATTGTCCTATAAGATGTCCATAGTCTAAAAATATCTTTCTCCAAAAAACAATTTCTTTTGATAAAAAATTATTTTTAAATAATTAATTTATTACCCCAAATAAACAATTTTAAGGACATCAAAAACGCCCCTATATTTTATCAAATTTTTGTCCTAAAGATCATTGTTACATAAATCATTTAAAAGAAATATAAAAAAAAAAAAAATGTATCTAAACGCGTACCATTCTGCTTAACGCCTCCAATACATTAATTATATATGATCCAACACATCTCCGATAATAATAATAGGGGTTCCCAAATTAATTAAACGGAAACCATCTCGTTAGTGGTATTAAATTATACATACAAAATATATATATACATTTTCTCTTTTTCTAAAAACCCACCCTGAGAAATTTATTATGTTTCTTTCAATGTAATTACGGTCGTCGTTTTTTTTTTTTTTTTGAAGCTGTTCTTAGATACCCGGACTTAAAAGGACCAGTTGCCGAAAGACCTTTTTCCAACAAAAAAAAAATAAATATATAAATACGTCATCAGATTGGAGTTGTACGTGCTGAAATATGGGTGAAGCAAAATAATGAAGAAACAAAACAAAATACATACAAAAAAAGGACCCCACACACACAACAAAGTACTGTTTAATTTTAAATGAAATCCTTTCAAGGACGACAGTAATTATTATTTTTGGTTCAATGACATGAATCGAAGATAAAAAAATCTTGGTTGCAAAAAAAAGCTCAAATATTCCCAAAATTTATTTTTTTATAAATAGAAAGGAAATTGGGTAGTTTGGATGACCCTTAATGATTTTAAATGAATTTCATTTTGAAAAAAATATTTTTCATATGTAGGTACACTTTTCGTTTTTTTTTTAAAGATTTTGATTAAATTTCGTTCCTAAAATGTAAAAGTGTTAAAAAGTACACACATCGGGAAAAGGGTTTAAACTTTTTTTTTTTTTTTGAGGAAATTGCCTTATTTTTGGGTTATTGTCGTTTTTATCGTTATATCGTTAATGGCTAGACTGAGTTTGTTAGGATTTTCTATTTTTTGACTTCAAAGTACTATGCATGATTTAATATACATATGTACATATTTAAAAAAAATTAATTTTTTTTTTTTGCTTTGACCTTTATCATTTTCTCTGATCAAAGGGGAGGGTTATGGTCGACCCAAGTTCTAAAGCAAGGCACTAACACATTTTACAAGAACCAACTCAAGTAACTTCAGTACCTAAAAATTAACGTCAAATCGTAAATACTTCCGAAGCTGATCAGGCACAGAGAGATATAGGGTTATAGGATTGACTGCCTGACTAACAGATCATAAAATCAGCGGAGCACTTCCCTATACACCGTAAAATCTTGTAATATCGCTCAACGGTAGGTCTTGGGGTACATACATAGACAAAATTGAGGTTTTCCATTTGGGGGAGTGGTATCCGCCCATTTTTAATGAATTTGTATGAAATATCTCTATTCAAATACAGTAGCTAGAACATTAAAATTTGGCGGAGTAATAGGCTCCGGGATCTTAAAACCTCAAATATGGGATATTCGCAAAAAAAGTATTACAGTAAAACCCGCTTAAGAGAAACACTTTTTTCATCCCCAAGTATTTGTCGACCAATTACCTTTACAACGCTCCGCTCCTGAAACATATTTTCAGTTAAATTTAATATTTTTCATTGAAAAAAACTCTCTTAAGTGAAAAAAAATTTAATACAACAGAGCAAAAAATTTGCGGAACGCTTTTACTTCTTTTTTATTTTTCACCTCCACCAAATTTTTATCACGAAAATGACATTTCTGGAATTTTTAATTCCATTTAAGTGCAATTTTTTTCGTTTAAGTGAAAAACCCGCTTAAGTGAAAGAAAGACTGTGACATTTTGCAGTTTCTCTTAAGCGGGTTTTACTGTACATCTAAAACGATCATTAAACGGTCACAAAAAAGTTGAACTACTTTTAGAAATTGGTCATCAATATAAATTTTTGTATCAATGGTAAAAGTTTTTCAAGGGCTTTAAAAGATATTAAGTACCTCATTTGTGGGATATTCGCAAAAAAAAACAAAAAAAAACAATTCCATCTGAAAAAACAGTCTTTTCTTATAAAAGATCAACTAGTTTTAGTAGTTGGTCAGAAATAGATTTTTTTTTGAGGATTGAGTAACCTATCTGATGGTATATATTATTTGTTTCTTCGAATATCCCACAAATGAGTCGCTGAAAATCTCAATGACCTTGAAAAAAATCATACAAAATTCATTACAAAAAAATCTGTTGCAAATCAATTTCTGAAACTAGTTGACCTGACTAATAAAACTGACCTTTTAGATGACATACTTTTTTTGCGAATATCCCACATATCAGGTAATAATATTGTGCAGAGCCTACCATTTCGCCAAGTCTCAAGGTTCATACTCTAATTGGATAGACGGGTGTTTAATGTAACTTTACATTCAGGGGAACAATTGAAATTTAAAAATTTTACATTCAGGAGGCGTGTGCATCCTCCCACTTTTTCAAATTATTATCAATTCTTATATAGCTTACTTAATCGTAGAATGGTAAAATTTGTCAAATTAATCTAACAAATTTAAGTCAGTAATAAAATGAAATACAAAATTAATCTTTTAAAATTTTGTAGTTTTTGAAATGAGCTCGCAGAAGAGCACAAAATTCCCTCTGTTCAAGAAATGTCAGTTCTGCCAAACGTAGATATACGTGTCATTCACCACAGTAGGTATAGTATTGGTAGTAGGTACTATGAATTTGTGCAACCGTAGTTTTTTGGAGTGTCAAGATTTTTTGAGAGAATCTCATCCTCACTCTTAAAAAATTAAAAATTGGCAGTTTGTGAGTTTCCAACCCTAAAGTACAGGAGCGGACATAAGTACCATTAAACTTCTTTAGGCGTTTAAACAAAAAGATTTTCCTTAACGGCTATGTTACACCTACCCTCATTTTCAAAAATATATTCGAAATTGCACTTCGAAGGTTTATCCTTGAATCTGGATACAAAATTTTTACGAAATATCTACTAGTTCATATTGACAGAAACAAAAGCCCCAAATTTTTACGCAACTAATCATAATGTCAAAAATTCCATAAACATATTTATATAACTTTTTACCTACCCATAACTTGTCGTTAAAGTTTCCTTTAAATATATACACCATCGCAAGTAAAAAAAAAAAATATTTAAATTGTGGCGCTGATTGCTGTGATTCATATTATTAAGTACAAACTTGAGGGGCGTAGCGTATATCGGCGAACGTGACCATTTGACATCTGACACTCTTATCAAAGTGTGGACGATATCGTATGGAAAATTAGTGGCCGACCACCTGCTCTGTCACATTGGTTTCCGTGATTTTGATACTGAACACAATTTGAACATATACCCAATACGAGATTACACCGTATTTCCGTTATTCGATATTTCAATGGTGCAGGTTACCCAAAACGTAGTAAAGTAAAAGCAGGAAATGATGGGCGGGGGATGGATGATGGTTCGCAGGTACAACAACAATATAGTGCACAAATGCATTGAAAAACAAAATCCAAGGCAAACATTTCATTTTCGACAAAAAGTGATTTGCGATTGTTTTGTTGCGGTTTATTTTTTATTCTTTTTTTTTGTTGTTGTTTTTGTTTGGATTGCTCGGATTGATTTAATGAAAAACTGGTGCAAGGCAACAGATTAAAAATGAACTCGATATTCGTATATCTGCATAGGAATGCGAATGAATGAAATGCAAAGCGCATTTTGTGTGGTTAAATTGAATGACTAATTGAGAGGGTTAGATGATGATGACGATGGAGGGTGTAAAATATACCAAGTGGGAGGTCAATGAATCAGATTGAGTTGTAATCGAGTTGAACTACAGTTGGCAGCAGTGGTGGCGGCGGCGATGGTGGATTGGTGTGAATGACATGCAAAGTGGTTGTTGATGTTTTATGTGTGCCTGAAGAAATTTAAGAAACGTGGGAAATATTTCAGCTGAAAAATGAAGAATGAAGGCGTATAGGGCATGCGGCACGTTGGAAATACGATTCGATTAAAAGGGAAAATGTAAAATCAGAAGAGCAAAACTATAAATAGTCCATATATAGTAGTCGGCAAATGGAAGATTGGATATTAAATCGAGAGTCCAATGAAATTTTAACTTTCCCCCCTCATATGGGGGGTACAAGGAGTATAATGTATTCTGAGTTTTCAGGTTGAAGTTAATTAGCTTGGTAAATATGTATAAGTATTGGTTTAAGAGCTAGTTTCACTCTACTTAAGCACTTAACAGAATAAGTGGTACTAAATATTCTCATATTGGCATTTTAAGTCCAGTGTTTCAGTCTGAGTAAGTGACACTTAAGTGATAAAGAGACTTAAGTGTCAATTATTGAAGTCAAGTCTGTGAAATTGGGTTTAAGTCGTTTAGATTGATCACTTGAGGGCAGCTTGCTTAGTCTAAAAAGTGTGTCATACGTGTGTTCGCAACTCTAGAAAAACTTAAGCGCCAAAACTCGATTTCCGCAATTCTTCTTTCACGAGCAGGATAGAAGTAAATTTGTTCGTGTGCAACGATGGTCTAGTTACTTACAACTCTCAACCATTCCTATGTGTATGTTATTTCAGGGATTTTGTAGACTTACGATTTTTTGTCGAATCCGAACGGGTACGATGAGAGTTACTTCTTCATGAGAAGAGATACTCTTGGATGATTTGTAAATCCCTCACAAGAAGCAGTAAAAATATTTCTGTTTTTATGCGGCATAAACTGGGTACAGTTCTACGCACTAACCAACCATTACGCAACGGGTTAAACTATGAGCAGGTTAATTAAATTATTCTGGAGCAACGGAAGCAGTACCTTTCTGTTGCTTGTTTATCTTCAGGGTACCTTTTTTCCAACCCCAACCAAGCGATGAAAGTTCGCGTCGGAGCGTATCATTAATAAATTGATTTTATTTGATTTTATTTAACCGAGTTCTACAAGTTTCCTATACATAATTTAAAACAAGAAAAACCTGTACAGTTTAAAGATGTAAAATGTTTACGAACAATTGAAATGCCGTATGCAAATTTGATTAGCCCATTCGCGAATTTTCGGAAATATAAATTTGTGAATCATCTTCGAAAATATAAGAAAAAGTTTACCATTTCCTTCGAAAAATAAAGGTTTTGCCAATCATTTTTGTTTCCAGGAACTTTGGAATTGTTTGCAATCAAATTTAATAAGTTTTCTGGGAACATCACACGAAAAAAGGTAAAAAAAAAAATAAATATATATCCAAACAAATTCTTTTTGTGGTCTAACAATATGCAAAATTAATTAAATTATATTAACTATAAATTATAATAAAGGCAACATCCAAGTGTTGGGTGTAAATGGTGTACACTTTTAATATTTAAAAAATCTATGTACAGGTTTGGAGTAATGAAAAAATATATTTAAAGAGGGTGTCCGACAATATTAAACTTTAAAGTTCACCCAATTTAACTTCTCAGATTTTGAAGAAAGGGATTTTGTATATTAGGGTTGGGTTCGATATCCCGCTTTTTATAATCCTGTTTTTTATAATCCCGCTTTTTCAAGATCCCGCTTTCTATAAACCTGTCTCTTATAATCCCGTTTCTTATTATCCCACTTTTGCAACTAAAACTACTTATTTTAACTCCCACCAAAATTTCGTTGCGACTTAGTTCATAAATTTGGGACTTAGTTCATTATGAAATAAGTTCCAATGATTTTAATAAACAGTGAGGTATGTATGGGGCACACTATATGATTTGGGGTAGGTGCGAGGTTGGGTGTATGCAAAATTTCTTTTTATCATTTTAGTAGTTGGGAGTTAGTTGCAAAAATAATGGGAATGCGTTTATAATGAGCCAAGTTTGATACACAAATGAATTGCGAAAAACGGGATTGGCGGTATTTGGCGGGATTTAAAAACATTGGGATTATGAATAAGCGGGATTTTAGAAGACGGGATTTTAAAACTTTTTTTTCGGGATTTTAAAAACCGGGATTCCGATACGCTCCCTTGTATGTTAACATACTCGCAGTAAAAGTTTTTTCCATCATCATTCATAAATATTTTATATTTTAAAAAACGGTATTTTGGTAGACGGGATTTTAAAACTTTTTTTTCGGGATTTTCGAAAAACGGGATTTTAAAAACCGGGATTCCGATACGCTCCCTTGTATGTTAGCATACTAGCAGTAAAAGTTTTTTTCCACCATCATTCATAAATATTAAAGGTTTGGAAGGAAACAACCTACACTTAAGTGAGCTACCACCAAGTTATTATTTCACTTGTCCATTATTATTATTGTAGTCACTTGACTATCAGGCTCCTTATTTTTCTTTACTTTACTTTACTTTACTTTACTTTACTTTACTTTACTTTACTTTACTTTACTTTACTTTACTTTACTTTACTTTACTTTACTTTACTTTACTTTACTTTACTTTACTTTACTTTACTTAACTTTACTTTACTTTACTTTACTTTACTTCACTTTACTTTACTTTACTTTACTTTACTTTACTTTACTTTACTTTAATTTACTTTACTTTACTTTACTTTACTTTACTTTACTTTACATTACTTTACTTTACTTTACTTTACTTTACTATGCTTTAATTTACTTTACTTTACTTCACTTTACTTTACTTTACTTTACTTTACTTTACTTTACTTTACTTTACTTTACTTTACTTTACTTTACTTTACTTTACTTTACTTTAATTTACTTTACTTTACTTTACTTTACTTTACTTTACTTTACTTTACTTTACATTACTTTACTTTACTTTACTTTACTTTACTATGCTTTAATTTAATTTACTTTACTTTATTTTACTTTACTTTACTTTACTTTACTTTACTTTACTTTACTTTACTTTACTTTACTTTACTTTACTTTACTTTACTTTACTTTCTTTACTTACTTTACTTTACTTTACTTTACTTCACTTTACTTTACTTTAATTTTCTTTACTTTATTTCACTTTATTTTACATTAGTTTATTTTACTTTACTTTAATCACACACAAATCCCATAAGGAAAAGGTAAGAGAAAGACATTACTACATTATATCGTTAAGTTTTAGGTTCTTAAGTCCATATCATTAAGACAAATCGAATTCCCTTAAAATCTATGAACTTCTTTGGTATTAAGGAAGTGTCTTTTTATTTTCAGCATCATCAAAAAAAAAGTCAAGAACTTCACGTAAAACATAAACCTGATCATTATTAGTATGTACTTAAGAAAAGACTCAATTAAGCAAAGCGTTGCGACTGATTAGATTATCTATCATATTCATTCTTATAAAATGTTAGTATCCACTAAATAAGCAAATCCCCCCTTGGTGGTCTTACGAATGCAAAAAAAAAAAAAAAAAAAAAAAAAAAAAAAAACAACAACTAGGTAACTTAACCACATCAGGAAATTTTACGAGCAATTTGAAAAACTCTGTTTCGTGCTCATGGCTGCTCATAAAAATCGTTTTAATTTTACTCACAACATCGTTATTTTAGCCGATACCTATACCTACATTCAAGGCAAGAAATGTAAGAGAGTTGTAGTCTCTATCACGTATAAGCCCTTTTGTATTAAAGAAAATAAAACAGTTTGTATAGATAGTAATATCCCTTTTTGTTACTTAACTGAGCGCTGGATGTTATGTCAGATACATCCAATAGTCCTTGCTTATCCCACACTGACATCACGTATCGTAAATATTCCCCTGATGGCGAAATACTATATAGCCCTAAGGGTAAATAAATTAGGATTATCAAATAAAAGTTACCTCACCACCACCACCACAAACATACCCAATATAGGCTAAAGTGACACCATTAGACCAACAAACTTCATCTCCTTCTTCAGTCTTCGACATATCACTTTCCAGGGAAAAATACTTGCAATAATCGTAGGCGTGTAATGATAAACCACTCTAAGGAAACATTATTTCAAACACCCTCGTCATTCGCGCCCCTGCTGGTCATATGTCAAATCAAATGAAAAAAAAAAAAATCCTTTGTGTTTTTTCTTCTGACGATGGCGGCAGCGGCGGCTGATATCAATGTCAGAGTCTCCTTAGATATCATTTTGAGTCGATTTATGATGTGACACTAACGATAATAATGCCAACTGTTGATGATACAGTAAATTCTCTCATTGGCGGTATCTTTCATTCGATACTTTTTTTTTTATGGAAATAGCTTCAGCATGTCAAAAAAAGCGTTGACATGGATAGCTTAAGAAAAGTTCGAACTAAGTAAAAATGTATGTACAGTACAAAATATATTTTAACATTTTCGCAGATTTTCTTTTGTTACCAAATCAGCTATTCAAAATAACTTTAAATCTAAGATTGAAAAAAAGAAATCTAGATAGATTTTTATTAATTTATTCTCTTTGTATCTTTCTTATTTTTTAAAGTATGTTTTTCTATTTAATTCTCTAGGTAACTCTTTTAGAAGAAACAAATTTTTGACAACTTCCACTTTAGAGAGATTTCACTGTAAGTATCTCCAACACAGACAGAAATTCACCAATTCCAGAATGCCAATTCGATTCCACATTTTCATGATGACATTTACATCTGAAAGGTAATTCACTCGTTTTCTCTCTCGCTCGATGTTATAACATCGAACACAAACACACGCACACTTACACGTACGCATCATTATTCGCAAGGATAACGATCTTGAGAGCAATAAAACGAGGAGTTTTATTACGAAAAATACTTTCTGGACGGTTACTTTTTTTTTTTGTCTGTCTGGTTGGTTGATTTGTATACACAAGTTGGATCAACTTGTTAAAAACAAAAATAGACATTGATTTGCAAGTGCTTGATATCGAACATGCAAAGTTTTTCGTTTTCGTTTGAAAGATAGGTAGGTATAGGCAGACAAATATATTTAGTTGGTCTAAGAAGGGTTTGAAATATGGATGTCCAATTGACGGGGCCTTTTATGTTTTTTTTTTTTTTTTTTATTTTCCTGAATTTATAAAAAACCAAATAAACTGGTTAAAGATAGTTGTAGAGTAATTATTGTGTTAATGTTACAGTCAAGTCGTTAAAAAATTTGTAGTTTATAATTTTTTTTTGTTTTTGCGGCTTGTGCAAGAGACATTAATTGAGATATCTTGCAATAAAATTAATTTTTGTTTGGGTACTGGTTTTTTCGAGTACTAAATTTTAAATACGGTTTTTTTTATAATTATCGCGTGTTATAACGTTTCACGTTTAAAGGATTCGTATGTGTTTCAGATATGCTATTCATAGAAAGAAATTAAATTTTGTAAATTGTAGAAAAAGTTAAATCACTAATGATAAAGAAAACGTAGGTTATAATATAGGTATACGATAAAATGTTCCTAAAATATTAAATCAAAAAATAAATAATTTTTTAATGGTGATTCGTTTAATTTGCATTACCACTTAAAAATTTTAAGGATCCAATATTTGGCCGCGAATTCGTGGTAAATTTGTCCTATTGTCGTGAAAGTAAACAAAATTGTCGCACTTGTTTTTTTTTTTTAATGTTTTGTTGACAATAAAGTCAGCATCAACACCTCTCAAATTACGATAAAAGAAATAATTGTCGTAAATTGTCATTTAAAAAAAAATAACCCCTGGAATGGCTTATTTGATATTCAAGTTAGCATGAACTAGAAAATAAAAGGAGTGTGTGAATAATTAGGTATCGTAAATTTGTCGTAAAATTATCATAAAAGAAAAAAATATTCGCGCTTTGTTTTTAAAACATATACTAACTTGACAGTCAATTCAGCACTAGTATACCTCTAAGATAAGGCTACAATTCACTCTTAAAATGTATTGTGTCGTAAATCTGTCGTAAAATTGTGGCGAAAGAAAATTTTTTTTAATGCAGTCTTTTTGGATTTTTAGCAATTCATGGTTTTATTATGGTAAATTAGGATAAACAAAGATAACGACTGAGAATCTATTTTATAAACCTAAACTGAAACAGTTGTTTTTTTTTTTTTGGAATCCACAGAAAAGTCAAAAACTCGAGATATATAAACGTTTGAAATTTCAAAAAGGAAGAAGATATATGTATGTACCTACATATATTTGAAAAAAAAAAATCATTTAAATCAGGATGATGGTTAACAAATTTTTTTATTTTTGAAAAGCATGATAAGAAATAAGTGTATCCGTATTTGGAAAATTTTCGATTTAAACTCTTGTTTTCGCAAGGTGAATTTTTGAAAAACCCAGTTTTTTTGTATTAATTTTTGGTGGTTTCCGATTTTTTCTTTTTAACCCTCGCATTGGTATTTTCTTTTAAAACAAAATTACGAGTACGGTGGTAGGTACTATGTTGTCTCTTGTTGTCTTTGTCAAGACTCAGAGGGGCCGAACTTTAAGCCATCGATATTTTGAAATTTCTATTTGCATTAGAATGAAACTTTAACCAAAATGTGAGTACGTGAGTTAAAATTTACAAAAGTTTCATGATACTAAAAATTCCGATTTTTCAAATAATTGTGTCAGTAGTATGTTATAACCTCTATAATTAATTTATTAAAAATATAAAATGATGCCTTTTGTCATTTTACCTAAGCCAAAAGAATACAAACTTGACAATCCGCACACTAAGACAACCTTTTAAAATGAACCACTTGGGCATATTTTTCACAAAGCAAATACATGGGGGAAAAGCTTAAAAAGATTCTCTTTGGTTCTAGTGATCGGATCGTCCAGGTTTAGGACTCGTTCTTCGACATATTATAACAATGTTAAAAAAGTTTATTAATGTCGAAAGCGGGTCTAACGATTTTAATTTGTTTTCTTAATTTTATTTCGGTAAAAAAAAAAAATTACCCCAGTTATAAACGTAGAGCCTTTTATTTTACAGTGAATGGCTGAACCGATTTCTATAAGAAATTAGTAGGAGAACCTGGGGACACTGGGAAACTTGATCCTCATGTATTATTTCAATGAGCTGAGCTGTATTTTTAAGCAACAAAATGGTTTTCAGACATACTTTTTTCAGTCGCTGCAACAAATCTCATTGTGGCTGTGAGTTTTATGTTTTCAATCGACAAATTGTTTTTTAAGTACCTACCTATTTATTAATTCAAACTAGACTAGACTTCGCAGTCTCAAAAAAGATTTTGACTCGATTTATGATTTAAGTAAAAAGTAAATATCAACAATTTAGGCCTTTAGTAGCTCAGTATAGCTCCTTTAAATAATAATGTAAAAGGTAAACAAATTAAAAATACTTTTTGGATTTACAAAAAATCTATTTTGTTTTTGAAAATTCAATATATACCTAGATAGGTTCTCTTTATCTTAAAAACGGGTGGATATATTTTTTAAATTAATTTTAACTTCATTCTCTAACTTTATATAGGTTCCATTATTTGTTTAAGAGAAAATGAAACTAAAAAAAATAAAGATAACCACTGGTCTAACAATTTTTAAAATTTTCCTTGAATAAATTCATATTTATTCAAGAAATCACGTGTCGTTTAATATTTTGAGCTCAAACTTTTTTTCGGAATTGTTTTACATATTATCACGAATTTCATAATTCTCTGGTTTCCCAATTAATTCATTCTTAATTTCTTTAATTACATCCATGTACTTACTTGGCCTACACAACCCACAAAAAAATAATTGAATGAATTTTTGTATTGTTTCTTAAAAAAATTGTATCTTTTTGAAAAGTATCAAGGTGAAACAAAAAAAATTCTAAATCTCCATAAATGTCTTCTACTTTTTTCACAGGAAAATTTCACCCTTAAAAAAATTTTAACATTTTTGTCTTGTGCTATTTTGTATGAATACCCAGCACCGATATCTTAACAAATTATTTCTGAAAAATCTTGGAACTGTAGAAACTTAAGAATGCTTTTTGTTTAATTTAACAGCTCTTCAAAAAACCCTTAACAAAATAAAAAAAAAATGGTGCTCCATTTTTTGAGTACCTAGTGTATCAAGAGCAAATACGTATATATGACCCAGTACTGGAAGTCTAACGAACTTTAAAATGTCTCAACTATAAAATCACAAAGCCCCATTCAAATTTTATAGATGAAGTTAAAAAAAAAAGAAGAAAAAACTTTCCAAATGTAATGATTTAATGCTTTTTTATTGTAAGTTTTATTATTTTTATGAACTTTTTGTTTAACTTAAATCTTTTATAATTTCATCAAGAACTTTTTTTTACTAAAAAGTATAGTAACAAATCACAATTCATCATCACAAGCTGCAATTAAAAGAAAGTATGTCTTCATTTTTATATATAAAATTATGTGAACTGTTTTTAAACAATGAATTGTGTAAGAATGTTTTTTTTTTTTTTTTTTTTTTTTATAACTTCTCCGTCTATCCAGATAGATTTGATCTACAAAACGATTCTATTGTTTGCGCATTTCTATATCTTTCAAGTCAGCAGTCAACTTTGCACTTTCGTTGCTAAACTGCGACATTAATATTATTATGTGCCTCAGTTTGTATCTAAAGAGCTTGAATTTAGATTTATATCCTTTCAATCGTTAACCTCTTTTGAACTATATTCTTCTTCAACCTTTTTGCCCTTCTCTTTTTATTTGCATTGCCTTTTAAGTTCTTCCAACCTTTTCCCTCAGATTTTTGTTAAGGTTTTATTTTATTTTTTTTTCACTGAATGCCACCTTCCTATAATTTATCAAAACGACCGCGAAGATTAAAGCCATCTATAGGTACATTGATGAACTTTTACCTTTAGTCGTTTTGGCATTTTTTTTTTAGCTTGATGCAATAAATTCAGCTATGTATAGTAGTTGAGTTGAGACTTCTTCCGAATGGTTGGCTGAAGATTCTGTTTACACTGATTAGCATTTTAACAACCATCTGTTCATGAATAAAATCTGAAGTTGGTGTAAAACTGTTGGTGTTAAAATACAAAAAAAAAAATGAAAGTAAAATATTTACATAAAACAAAGTAAAACAACAAGTACGTATAGGTACTTGACTCGTAGAGCGAAAGATATGGAGTTTTAATTACGTTACGAGCTTATGTATCTGCATGATCATTTAAAGCGTCTTTAACTGTTGTTTTGGAGTTTAAATTTTTATTTATTATATTCTTCATCTTGTTTTTTGCGTCTCTTTAAAAGTCGACTTAAAACAATTGTTTGCTGCAGAAAATAATTACGTGCAGTTATGAAATGCTCACTTGGAGGAAAGCTATTAATTACACCGTTCCACCACCACCACTGTGGTGATAAAGGTACAGCAAAGATTGGGGTGGCGTTATTTTATACTTTGCGTTAAGTACCTGTGATAGTGAATGGAGTTTTAACAAGTAGCTACATACAATTTTTTTTTTATTACACTTAAAAACTCTTCAAGTGGAATGGAATTATTCGTTTTTAAAATATTATAATTTGACGTAGGTGCTGCTTTGTGTTTATTATAGTGACGTTTTTAAATGCGCTTTTCTTAAATTTACTATATATAACATTAATCTGTATAGAATTTCGTTCAACTATTCTAAACAATAAGTCATTTTATATTCAATTTAAATTATGAATCGCATGTCACGATAAGCGCGATTGAAAAAAAATATGAATATTTTTCGCAGCTGAGGCTCGAAGTAAGTCCACTGCGATTTAGTGTCAGTAACCTTTATGAAACAATTTGGCGAGTTTTGAGAAAAGAACTGCCATGCTAACTTCACAGTGAAATTGGTGCACTGTGGTCCAACACTTTTTTTTTTGCAAACTTTTGCAAAAATCATAACTTTTGAACGCATGAATATATCGCTACAATTTTTTTTTCTTTTTAAAGATTTTCTTAGGAAAAGAAATTAACAGAAAAAGTAATTATTAAAGCAAAACTTTAAAAACAGTTAAAATTTTACGGTTTTCGTAAAAAAAAACAGAAAATAAAACTTTTCATTTTAGGATGTTTCTTGTCTCCAAGTTGTAGTTTTAAGTGGATAAATAAAATAAATATAAAATTTTAATTAAGAAATTTTGTTTTTATTTATTAAATTAATAAATTTATTTTCACAACTTTTACTTATTTTGTATTGCGACGCGTTTCGGACTTTTGTCCATCTTCGGGCGAAATGATAACTGGCTCAGTTTCTTAATTAAATTTATCCACATAAAACTTTTCATCAGTATCATAAAATTAACGCATTATTTTTTGTTATTTTGTTTGTAGCTCTATTAACCTCAAAAACTCATAAAAACTGTTTTTTTTTTTTGTTTTATTTATTAAAAAAATATTTGAAATTTTAATTTACTTACAAATAATACAACCACCACAAAGAAAATAAATAAATTTGTTTTCATTATTTGTATGTAGGTACTCTAGAACAAAATTACCCAACTTTGGAAACTTTATAAACCAAAAAATAAAAAAAAAAAAATAATTCGTTTGCTGTTTTTGAAACTCTGTCTATATTTCTATTAGAAATAAAACACCAAAAAAATCAAAAAATAATCAGATTTTGTATTTTTGCCGCGACTTTTTGGACCACAGTGCGGTTTAATATGTTTTAAAAAAAAATGTAAATGACGACAAAACTTGGGCCTAGTTGAAGTTTAGAGTTGAAATATAATTTTTTTTTTTGCAAATTCTTATTTTGCTTGGTTGCTGAGAAAAGGGCTGTAATGCAAAGTAATTTTTTTTTTTATTATGAATTCAAAATTTGGGCCGAGATTTTTCTTGAATCTAAAAAAAGAGCCTTGCTTATTTCACAGTGAAGTTAGCGAAGTATGATTTGTTTTTTAAATTACGACTTCAAAATTTTGTTTGAGTTATTTCTTGAAGTACATTAAAAACTACAAATTTGGGGCCTTACTGCAAATTCTTAGCTTGCGTGGTTCTTGAAGAGAGGGATGTCACACAAACTTCATAGTGAAGTCTCTCCTGAAATATCTTTTTTTAATTTTTTTGTAAATGGGGACTTACAAATGTGAGAATAGCCTTTTCATAAATTAAAAAAAAATTCAAATTTGAAGTACAGTCGAATCTCGGAAAGATGAACGGTTTTATAAGAGAAACACTAAGGAAAGATGAACGACATATTTTCACTTTCAGTGCTCAGAAAGATGAACGGGTTGAAATTTTGTACTCGAAAACATGAACACTTTATTCCCAACATAATTTTTTTACTTTTTCTTTGCCCATAGTTCCTCCTGAATGGTACTTTTGGGCTTGTTTTAACTTGTTATGTAAATAATATTTAGTGTTTTTATTTATAACTATATCTTTTACCTCAATCAAATGTGGATGGTCGATAAGATGAACAATTTGAAAAGATGAACGGGATCTGTTTTATATCTGTTCATCTTTTCGAGATTCTACTTTTCTTGAATTGCATGCAATATTTAAAATTTGGCGTATAAATGCAAATGGCTTACTTCAAATATCTAGCTGAGAAAAGGCTGTCAAGTTAAATTAAAAATAAAGTTGGCGGTGCAATATTTTTTTTAATGATGAATACAAAATTTGGTCCTAGCCTTTTCTTGGTTTGAAATCTTGCCTATTTCACTGCAGTGAAGTTAACGTCGAAATATATGATTACGACTCTAAAAATTTTTCCTGAACTACATTCAAAATTGCATATTTGGCTAACTTCATTGTGAAGTCGGAGATACCAACCTACTATAAATTTTTTTGATTTTCTTCAAAAAATTAGTTGAGCCTTTTCTTGAACTCAAATTTGAAATCTTGTTAACTTCACAGTGAAGTTAGTCTTGAAGTATGATTCATTTTTAAATTACGACTTTTTTTTTGAACGGTTGCAAGCACCGAGAGAAGTGGTTGAAGAAAATAACAAGCAATTTATTGACATCATCACAGAAAAAATGTTGACATATCCATACAAGCCGGTAATACAGTTTTCCTGTGAAATAAAGCTAAGCTCCGATAAGTCTCGATGCTTAGCAAAGCCCGTAAAGAAAATTAGTTGTATTTGCATTCGATATGGAAATTATATAGCTCCTAACTCGTTTTTTCGTCAAATTTCCTTCGAGATAGGAAAAAGCACACCTATATTAAATTCTAACCAAAGTTATTTTTTCCAGTTTCCTTCAGCTTCTTAGTTCTGCATAGCTAGTAACTTCTTAAGAGATTCAAGGAATGCTATACACCATTAAATATTGGCTCAAAAAATTTCCGTTGCAGAATGTCCGTTTTTTTAGTCTAAATCATTTATTCAAAGTGAATCTGATCACAATTCGATGAAGGATCGGCAAACAAAGAATAACAATATCATCAATCATTTAGAAAATGAAAAAAAAAAAACACGTTGGTGTCATTAATATGCACACTACCACGCCTCATAACGAACTCCCGTCGACTATACGACTATATGGAGTGAAGTTATTAATCGCATGTGTGTATACATGATCCCTACCCTATATATACCTTCCGGAATGAGTGCGGGTCCATTTCTTCCTGATGCAAGCTCATCATAATAAATTACTACGTCAAACCAATTTATTGGAGTCTCTTTTTGAGGCCACAGCACTCAAAAAAAATTATAAAAAAAGGAAAGAACCATCCGATATGCCAGCTTTCGAGAACCTAACTTCACTTCCAGAACCCCGGAGATAGATGATAATCTTGTACTAAAAAAACCAACTCCATTTGCCTGTTGAAGTCTTCCGTCGGTCGTGTCGGTCGATCGTTTGCTGTGGTGATGTAGAACGAATTATTCAATTATACTGCCCCACAACCTCTGCTTCGCTGCAGCATATTGGTGATCTTCAAAGTCACTTCCATAGCTCCATCTTATACCACTCGCACATATAAGCTGACTGTGCATTGCAATCGGATCAGCAATTGTGGGGTCAATTGAGCTCGAGATATATACCGACTGATGTACTGCGATAGTATTCGGTTTCCTTGCTGAATCTCCACTCGCAGTAGAATATATATGTATACTGTCGCTGCCGCACATGCTCATTCAATTATTATTATTTAGAGAGCGATTGTTTTTTTTTTTTGTTTTTTAAACTTAAATCGGGTTAATACCATTAGTTCGGACATATATTGCTGTCATTCGCAGACAAACGTTCGTCATGACGCCCATAAAAAAAAATATGTGCACGACTGGGTCGCACGAACTTGCTCTTATGTGCGATCACACTGTGTAGTTTTAATATTTCAAAAACTATATTTTTTATTTATTTTAACATTATAAAAGCAGGGGCCGAATTACGGCATCAGTGACTAAACGACACGTGAGGGAAATTTCATACAAAATATCGATAATATTCGATATTTCGTATGAAATTTCCCTCACATGTCGTTCAGTCACTGATGTCGTAATTCGGCCCCAGGAGTCTGTCACTCACTCACTGATTCATTCACCTGACTAATCATTGCACAATGCACAGCTCATACTAAAAGTATTAAAAATATAAACTAAATTTTTGTATTTTACAATTTTTGTGTGGAGGCTCAATAAAAAGGAATTTTTTTAAATTCCTATTCCAAGTAGGCTAAAATAGGATAAAACTGGTCAAAGGTTCAAAAAAACTTCTAAACGGATAGTCGTACAACATTCATTTATTTTTTTTTTTCAATAGTTAAACAAAATTCCAGAACTTTATTTATTTAAAAAAATATTCTATAAAATCTACAAAGAGAGATATAATTTTTTTAAATTCAAAATTGAAAAATTACAAAATTCCAATAAATGAGGGGGTAGTCCGATTGAAATAAATTTAACACCATTGGAAAGGTAGATATTCAAAAAAAAAAAGTATCCATGTTTCAGCAAATTTTGATTTGAATATTTTTTATCACCATTTTTGATGTTTTAAAAACAAGAATTTTTTTTAAAATCAAACAGATGATAGATACTATTGATTTACATTTGTTTCATTAATTTTAATGAACGGGTTCATTGATTTTAATAAATGGGTTCATTAATTTTAATGAACTGGTTCATTAATTTTAATGAACGGGTTCATTAATTTTAATAAACGGGTTCTTGAAAATACGTTTAAAATTTCGACAGCTAAATTTTAAACAAAAAAAAAACAAAAAACAAATTGTTGATAAATTCTAGAAATCATCCCGGTCGATAATTAGGAAAGACGATTCCGTTTTTTTTTATTCAAAATTTCTTGAAAACGGGTCTAACGATTTTGATTAAACTTCGTTCTTATAACAACCAATGAAATTAGAAGAAACAGAAATAAAGTTTTGATCTTTTTGTATTATTTTTGAGTTAATCTGCACGTATAGCTCTTGAACATCTTGATGGATTTTGTTATAACTTTGGAATATGGTGCCTCTTAAAATAGTAAATCCCGCTTAAAAACTCTTTTTTCATCCCTGAGTATCTTTCTAACAATTAAAACACTCCGCTTAGGCGAAACTTGCTTAAGTGAAAAACCCGGATACCTGAAACATATATTTTCAGTTAAATTTTATATTTTTCATTAAAAAACTCTTTCTGAACGCTTTCACATTTTTATTTTTCACCTCCACCGAATTTTCACCACGATAATGAGTAATGACATTTGAATTTCTGATATGTCACAACCTTTTTTGGAATTTATAAATCTGCTTAAGTGAAATTTTCGTTCGTATCCATATATTATAGTACAAAGTTTAAAGTTGCAGTTTGGGATGGATATTCCTTGTTCTCACACAATAAATGGTTCAACATCTCTTACATCTTTTTTTTATATCATTCTCAAAGTAAATTTTTCTAAAATCAGAATTGATAATAAAAAAATGTTTGGTTATGAAAGATGAAAAACAAATATCGAGTAAATTTAAAGTGTTAAACAATTTATACAAATAAGTTAAAATATGTAGTTGCAAAAAAAAAAGGTGTGGGGATAAGATTTAAAAAAATTATAACATTTCAGAAACTCCACCCCATTAGAAACTGCGCTCCTTTTTTTTAAGAACTTCTTTTCTTGTATCAACGTTTTGACAACACAAAATTTGACTGTAAACCCGAAATCAGCAGTCATTTTGATTATTCCAACTTTGCAATTAAGAGTTCTTCTTGTGTGCTCTTTTTGATCAATGCATTATAAAGGCATTTTTAAGAAAATATGTTAAATCCCAAAACTTGGGATATTCGTAAAGAGGTGGGATATAAAGGTCAAATTTATTTTGTCCGACTAATTTACATGTCCCTTTTTTGTAATAACTTACATTTTACAATTCTCAATAAAATATGAAGTAGTTTCAGTTTTTAAAACAAGAATTTTCAAAATAACTTAAACAAGAATGGTTAAACCTTTTCCCTAAAATATTTCAACTTATTAAATATTTAAAGCTGTCCACGATTTATTCATATTTTTATTGTTGGAAGAAAATCTTGAGAATAAATAGAAATCTTTAAAGAAAATTCGAAAAATTAAAAAAAAGCCTCTGAAGTTAATAATGCTTCGCCTATATTAAAGAGACAGCCCTTAACTCCACCCCATCAGTAACAGTCCTCATTTTATTTTTTAATCAACTACAAAAATAAAATAAAACATCACACCAAATTAATCACAGCTCTATAAAATCCGACAGATAATCCCATTTCATAAAACTCAAAGGAAAACAAAATCAAAATAAAAAAAAAAACCGTTTGAAGAATAAATGTCATAATACTTTTAAAAGTAGGGTACAAATCGTCCTTATAAGCCACCACCAGTATAGCAACACCGTTCGCCCGGATTTCCTACGACCACGTAATAATCTCAATCTGCGACCGTGTCATTGTCAACTCGACTAAAGTATATTTTTTTTTTTTTTTGTTCTTTTATTATTATTTTCTATGCCAAAAACCCCACGCGCCCAATCTAAGAATTTCAAAGTATATACGAAAGCGAGACCAACCTCTTTTATAAAAGAACCAACAACAAAACAACGAGTTATAAGAACAACACCACAAAAACAACAACAACAACAAAAACAGCAACAACTGAAGTGAGAATCCATGACTAGATATTTATGTAGATACAAAGATAGAAACACCATAATCATCATCATCCAACAAGAGGCTCTATGAGATGCTGGCTATGGCAGCGGCGACATCCATAGACGACGACCGACGCTCATGATGATTATGATGATGATGTCCTCTAGAAGTTCTACTCTGATAATCTTTGAAGGCGACCAGACACGCTCCAATCATACAACCCACCTTCCCTTCACCATCCCTTTAAGTCGCGAGTCTCGTCGTGACAGACTCTTAAACATTCATCGCTGTTTTGTATATACATATAAGGGCTTAAAGTTAGAAAAGAATAGAAACGAACCATCAAACTTGAACTTAAGTATGCCAAAAGACGGTCAGTCGCCCGGCCCCCAAGCTCCAACATATATTATATTGTGGGGGTTTACTGTTTTGGGTTTAACTATTTTGAAGAAGAAAAAAAAAAAACAGACCGAGACATAGAATTTCCCTTTTTGTCTGTTGTTGGCCTATTGTCAGTCGGTGCCCTGTTTGTTGTCTTGTCTGGGCCTATTAAACCACATTTTTGTTGCCTTTGATGCCTACATCCGTTGCACTCTCGTGTATAGCATGCAAAGTTTTTGTTAGTTGCATTTTTTCTGTCTTTTAAGGGGATTGTTTTGATGGTTTGTTGTGGGATGGATTTAACAATCTAAAAAAGGGCCTACCTCCGTTTTAAATCTTAACCGACATTTATGATGGATTCAAAGAAAGTTACAACCAAGAAAAATTAAATTAACATAACAAAGAATGTTTTTTAGTTCAATTATAGACCAATTATAATTGCTTAGAATTTTTTAAACATTTTTTTTTATATTGATTTCCAACAGAGTTTTTGAGACTGCAGTGTTTTGCTACTGCAGTCTATTGAATAAAAAAAGGGTTTAAGAACACTAAATTTGATTGTAAACCTGAAATCAGCAGTCATTTTGACTATTCCAACATTGCAGTTAACTATTCTTTGTGTGTGTGCTCTTTTTGATGAATGAATTATAAAGGTATTTATAAGAGAACATGCTATATCCCAAAAATTGGGATATTCGAATAGAGGTGGGATATAAGTTCCAAATTCATTTTGGGTGAATTATATACATGTCCCTTCTTTTTTTATGTACTTTAGTCTTGCAATTCTCTATAAAATATGGAATAGTTGAAGTTTTGGAAACCAGAACTTTTGAATTAACTGAATCAAGGACCATGAATGGAAAGACCTCTTTCTATAGGAAGCCTTTTAAATGTTTAAAGCTGTCCACGATTTATACACAATTTTAGCGTTTGAAAAAAAAATGTTTTAAAAAAAAAAGCTTTTTAATTTAGTAAGTATTTGCATATTATAAAGAGCCAGCCCTGAACTCTCCTTTGGGCTGATATAAGGCTCTATGGAAAGAACATATTTTTTTTTATTTGAATCTATTTTCTTTACAAATTGTTGACGGTTTTGATTCTTATTGATTGTGGTCTTAAAGATCTGTCTGATGATGACGCGACTGACTATGTGTGATGACTTTTGATGTGTTCCTTTATAAGATGTGGGAGTGATGTTTTATATCTGACATATAAAAAGCCACCATCATCGTCGTCAGTGCAGCTAGTGCAGTTAACATCTAATCCAATGTTACCTATATATAAATACAAAACATCTAACGGAAGAATGTGGGAGAGATTCATGCAGGCACAGACAAAACAACACTGCATTTAAGCATCCCAGACTTAATCTCGGCGTGGCGGAGAAAAACAAAAATCTTTGTTGGATTTTCTATGTGATGATGAGATTTGTTTAATTCTAATTGGGTTTCCTTCCGCTTTGGTGTGTAGCTTTTGTTGTATGTCTTTGACTTAAATAAATATAAAAAAAAAAACTTAGCTTAGCTACTAGCTAAATTGAGGACAAAACTTGTGTTTTCAGTTTGTTGAGACTTAATTGCGTGTATCTGATGTGTTTTACGATTTTATGCAAATTTAAAATTTTTTTTTAAGACTATAAAGAATTAGAACCAATTAAAGGGTAAAGTAAAATTCCAGCGAGAAAGAGTTCTATAATAGAATTTGAACGAATGGGAACGGATTTGTAAATTAGGAATATATTAAATAATATAAATACCTATGCCACGGGACTGAAATTAAAAATTCATTTTTATTTAGCAATTAATTTTATTTTTTCTTGTCAACCTTCTCTTTTGAATGACAAAATTTATTCATCAAGTACTTGAGTCTTTTAATAAAATAATTTCAACTAAATTCTCAGTTCAACTTTGAAGCTTGAACTATAAGAATTTAATTGATTATTGAAGCAGCTTCATTTATATGTTTTGGCGTAATGTAAAGCAGGTGTCACATTGTATTACCAGTTTAATGGGAAATAAATCCATTAATGTTTCAATATGAGCTAATTGGCAAATTGTATCAAAAATCAGTTTCTTTTGAGTTAAGTTTTGCAGACATCATTGTTGGGAAATAGGTGCATTTTCTGAAGTCTCATCCTAGCTATAGAAATGTGTTAAATAAAATTAATTTTAAGAACTCCTTTTTATTTATGCATTTCAATAAAATTCTTTTATAAAATTTATTAATGATTTTGTTTTATTTACTTACAGGTAAGTACATCAACCAGAGTATAACAACAACCGAGGGGATCTAGATACTTCTTCAAAAAAAAATCTTATCTATTATAAAAGCGTTGGTATTGTATTCAAATATTTTACCTATCAACATTTTTTTAGTTTAAAATTTTATGTAAGACTGCATTTCGTCAGCTCAGAATAACCGAGGTCCTATTGCACCAACCAAGAACTTATCATGAATCACTTAGAATCTTATCATAAATCTTGATATGATTTTTTTGCTGTGCGCTGGACGCTCGATGCAGAAGGACCCAGTTTTAATTCTTATAAGAAAAAAATGCTGCTGATGCGAAACGAAAAATCCCATACAAAAGTGACAATCGAAAATCATAAGAAAGTCATAATCGAAAATTTCGTTCTGCTTCTGATTTTGATTTTGCAGTTCTTTGTTCGACGACCGAAATTGAAAATTTTAACAGATTATTTGGATAAGTCTCCACTTTTTTTCCGCACAGAATTAATTGCCCGAATCATTTATTGTGTGCTGAAAAGTGATATTTGAGTTTTGTTCGTGTTTATATTTGATGTTTCTTACCAAAGATACTGAATTATAAAGATTGCAATCTTTCGTACGTTCCATACCCCAAAACCCATTTGTCTACATTGTTGTTAAGTTGTTAAAACATGAACACTAGTGCAAAAATGTGAATTCACCACTGCGTTAAAACATGAACACTAGTGCAAAAATATGAATTCACCACTGTCCGCCATTTAATTTAGCTTGTAGGCAAACCAGAATGACAGCCGAGGATTCCAATCTTTATAATTCAGTATCTTTGTTTCTTACATTACAGCATGGTTTTCTTTGATTTTTTTGTGTTTGTGTGGGTCTCAATTTTTTTTTTTAATTTGGTAAGACTTTTAATGTGGGTATTTTGTGGCTGTGGTTTTGGTTACCTGTCGTGTTGGAGACCAATGAAAAATTTCGTTTCGCATCAGTAGCTTACTAGGTTTAAGGCACCAAGGTTCGAAAAGCGTTAAAATAATGATTCGTTCTCTCATGAAAAATTCAAATTTTATTTTTGATTCGATCGCGAATCTTATTTTTTGTTTCCTTTAAAATAAAATTCATTTTCACTATCGAATCAAATCTCATTGGGATCTGTAAAATATGGTTCGTTCCCGAATTGAAGATCTATTCACGAACTGTTCAAATAAGAAAAAAATGTAATTTTACATAAATATCATTATATTAGATACTCAATGTTATATAATGATATTTATTTTTATTTAAACTGGGTTTTATTTTTCACTTTTTTTTCAAAATTTTTGAGTTTTTTAATTTTTTAAAATTTTTGAATTTTCTCAAAATTTTTTAATTTTCTCAAAATTTTTTCAAAATTCTTCACTTTTTTTCAAAATTCTTCACTTTTTTTCAAAATTCTTCACTTTTTTTCAAAATTCTTCACTTTTTTTCAAAATTCTTCACTTTTTTTCAAAATTCTTCACTTTTTTTCAAATTTTTCAAACAACTGAATGGATACTTGATGAAGATAGATTTGTTTTAAGCATCTTTTCGGATCCGATCGCTAGCGAACCATATTCTACCTGCCTTTAATTTTTCCGATCTCTCACCATAACAAAATGGATTTAATTTGTTCGTGAGAGAACTAAAAATTTTTATAGATCGAAAATTTTATAATTCGCGAACTATGTTCTTAATGGTTCGTGAGAAGATCGATAAGAATCCGTATTTTATGATTCGCGAGCGATATTTTACGAACCCTTTATTTAATCATTGCGATTATCTTGAATTATATCCGAGCATTCACATTGAAATCTCTATATGTACTTTGTATTTTTTATGATTAAGAAATCACGCGACAGAAAACACCAAAAGTTCATGCATACAGTCAAAAATTTAAAACGACCACGATTTTCTTATTCGCAGCGACAAAAAATCGCAAGTACATTCCTTAAATAAAGTCGTGTGTGAGTTTAGATTAAACTAACTAACTAACCACAACTGCAATTTTGTTTGTTCTTATAACTTAAAAAAAACCACTTGATAAGAAAAATACTTCATTGTGTTTTGTGTGTTTTGATATTATAAATCTGTGAAGTAAAATTTGTTCATATAAAAATTTCCAATTTGATTTAAAATCTTGACAGACATGTGTTTCCCTAATTAAATAACTTATTAAACTTTTTTGATTTATTTTTTTCAAAACCCCCATTTATCACAATGAAAAAATTCATATTTATTTCAGAAATGGATCATTAATTTTAAATTATTTTAGATAACTATAAATATAGGCAGATATTTTAGAACTAATATTTCAAACCTTGACGTTTCATGTTCAAGGTATATGAATTCGCTATTTTTTTTTCTCCCAACACACATTTCTATAAAATAAAAAATATACACATAAGTCTGAAAAAAAACAAATATTTAAGACTCTAAACATTTATTTAGACCTTCTGCACATAATTATAATATACCGCACACACTTTACCTATTTCCCTCTTAACATAAATCGGTGAGACACCTGTCAAAGTGTCAGCATTTTATAAATTCTGATGACAAACTCTTCCCTCTAAACCAAAAAAAAAACACAAAAATAGAAACGAATTTCATTGTCTGCAGCTTGGGTCACAATTTATTATACATAACTACACATTGTTTTTGTTATTATAATAAATTTATATAGCTGCGTATGTTCAACTTTTTATTTCTGTGAAAGCCACAAGTGTTGGTTTGGTAGAAAAAAATCAGAATTTTAATTGAAGTTTATCTAATTCAACGCTCTATGTTTTAAAATGCCACTCGTCGGATTTTATATATCGATTAAAGCCTACAAATGCGATGGATTCAATTTGAACTTTGCGCTAATAGAGCTTTAAAAGTGCAACTGAGTCTTAAAAGTGGTATTTCAGTTACTGGATAAATAAAATGTTAGCTCGCACATTGAAATCTTGTACCATCAAAATCTTGTTTTATTCAAACCCTGCAATAACAATATCTCGCATTTTAAAGATCTCGGTCTAAAAGACAAATATGTCGCAACAGAAAGTTATCACATCATCAAATTTTCGTATTAAAAGTTAAAACTTTGAAATACTTTCAATCGTACGCAACCGAAGATTATTGAGGGTCTGTATGTACCGCATTTTTAAACAGACACTTGCAATTGGGCAAAATAATTATTTCGCCAAAAAAACAGTACCGGACCAAATGTACTTCCTTGTGGAACACCAGCATTTATTTGCTTAAAAACATTTTTATTTTTATTGTTTGCTTGTATTGACTTAAATATTTTGACTTCTAAAAAATAATTCCCATTCAATAATTAAAATACCTAATCACGACATCTATAAAATAATATGTTCAATTATTTTACAAAAAACGACTAAAATGCAATAATAATTATACTATCGTGACAAGTATTAATTTTGAGCTTACAAATTTTTGTAATGAAATAAGCATGTTCAATTAAATTTCAAATTTATTAATTTTGCCTTTACCTATTTTAAAGAAGGAAATTTTATTTTACGATTTCTTATAATTCGTATATAAGAGTAATTACATGCGACCCTGCAATATTTCCTTTAATTTAATTCTTCATCATACACCAGAGGCGGCCCAGTGTGATTAATGTTGTGTTAATAAATAAGTTCTCGTACTCGATTTGAATGACGAAATATTTCTGGCCACTGACCAGACCAGAGCAGCGAGCGTCTAAAAAATTTAAAATTTTTTAATATGTCTGCAGAAATTGTCGTTTTTTTTTTTTTTGGTTTGCTATTTCTACTTTAGAAATTGTTTTCCGGCTCTTTTAATTTTTTTTTATTTAAGGCAAAGCAATCGAAAAAAAGGGTGACATTCTTATAAAATTATTTGTATATATGAATGCAATTGGCAATGCCATTGGCGCGACACTCTTATTTTAGCTATTGCAACGGTTTCTGTATAATATATGACTCGTGCATTATTTGCATTATACATTTTTGTTTGTAACTCTCACATGTACACTATACATGTTTAGAATTGTTGATATATGAAACTAAATTTAATTGATGAAAGAATTTGTGCTGCAGCAATAAAAAGATATAAAATGTTTATGTGTTCAACGAGAATAGAATTTCTTGGGCTTAACATTAAAAGAATGCTGAACTGACTGTAGACTGATGTGAGAATTATTTCAATTGATTAAAGGTCACGAGTCGCTTCTGGCAACCACCACCGCTATAGAAGCTTACATGAGAAGTTATTTTGTGAATTGACAATAACTATGCGAAAGATTTAATTGGTTTCGATTTTTATTGATTTTTTATTTTTTTACAAAGTCAAAGTAGGTCTAGGTATTGGGTGGGTGAAGAAAAATATCAGAAACCAAAATTCGTTAAGTAAAAATTCATTTAGAACGGATAGCTGAGTCATATACAAAATTTTAATTTTTTATTTTTATAATTTTATCCGAAAAATACTAAAGATTTTGATTAAACTTCGTAACTGTGTATAATGTCCAAGCTATACATATATAAGGAGATGACCTTCTATATACATAGTTTGGAAGAAATACCAGGTAAAATTAATCAGTTATCAGGTTGTTATTTTGTTATTCAACGCGGTTTATCATATTGAATATAAAAGAATACCAGATTTTAACATCGTGTTGGATCAACACAACTTACAAAATTTTAATATCGGCATGAAACATTGGAAGAGTTGATATAAGCCGGTATACTGTAAAATCAACACAGGTTAATTTCACTGCACAATTATTTTTTCCAAAAATTCACAGCCGATTTTACAACATTAAGGGGTCAGTTATAGCTTTCATTGAAACTCATCATTACAAATTTTAATTGTTAATTTTGAAGTGAAATTAGTGATTATTTTAATGCAAATAAAAAGCTGATAACTCAATTATTATTTCTAGTCAAACAAATATTTCGTTTTGGCCCAGCCTATCGCAGGATATGAATTTATTTATTTCAATGATTGAACTACCTTATCATTGATCATTAAAATCTTAGAAATCGTTTTATGTGAAAGGAATTATTTTTTTGACTAGAAATAATAATCGAGTCATCAGCTTTTTATTGGCATCAAAATAATCACTGATATCGCTTTTAAAGGGCCTCAAAACTGAAAATTAAAATTTTTAATGATGAGTTTCAATGAAAGCTATAACTGGCCCCTAATACAGTTAACTCAAGACCAGTTGACCAGTTCATCAGGTAAACAAATATTTTAAAAACAACTCTATAAATAATTCAATAAGTCATCATGTAGTGAAATTGAAATTTACGAGGTGTCTTGTTAAAATAACATGCAGTTGATTAAAATTAACACTGTGATCATGTCAAAAACTTGAGAAAAAAAATGTATTGACAAGAATTTCATATTGAAACAGTATGACATCTTTTTAAATTAACTACAATTTTATCAAAATAGTCCCGTGTTAATTTAGTCACAAAAATAATCTTATTAAAATTGTTTTAGTTTCTGAGTTTCCTGGAATTTTTTTTTTTTGGGATGTCAACCTTGTTAATTTAACAAGATAAAATCTATGGCTGTCCAAATACTGAAAGTGATTTGTCTTTTATGGCCAATTAATGAACTTGTATGTTTTTTTTTTTTTTTAATTTTTACAATCACAAAAAATCAGGTGCTAAGGTCCCAGATCATATAGCAATTACTGTCAAAAAATTAAGAGAGAAATAAAAAACGATTTTTTTGTTTAAGGAAATTGAATTTGTTTTTTCGTGTCTAAGAACTGTGAGCATGGGACCCATTCCTTAGACTGCAGCCAAAATAGATTTACAAATGTGAAAACATAGCCATAATTCCAACAAAGATTAAAATTGGTAAATTCCCCGTCAATCTGATACGAGCATACAAAGATATTAAAGGTCAAGAATTTTAGAAAATATCGATTTTTCACAAATATTTTACTTACAAATGGTGAATTGTATCGAAAAGTAGTTTAAGTGAAATTTGTAGATAAAACAATTTTTACAAAAAACAATTATGACACTTTTTTTTTGGGAATACCGATCATTTAGGAAATATGAGTGTTTTTTTTGCAAGTTCATACGAATTTGACGAAAAAAACGACATCGAAATAAACGATTTACACGTAAATATAACAACAACTTAAGTCCAGATAATTTTCGGGACTTAACTTAATTCCCGATAAAAACTGTATTACCGGCGCTAATTATCATTTTGCTACCAATTGTTTGTATGAAACAGTCAAATTATCTGAGACATCGATTGAAACAATTTTTTATGTAACAAAAAAAATGGCGTCATTGTCATAGGAATGACTTGAAATTAAGATCTATGTTTTATTTAAATTTATTTTATGAAGGGGAATAATTTTCTAAATGAGTTTTCTTTTTATTTTAATGTGGCTTGGCTGATAAGACTTTATTTTGTATATGCTCATCATTAAGCTAAAGAGATTGTGATGACATTTTGTAACAGTGATATGGGCTTGTTTGCTGTGATGACTTTGGTAAGTCCCAATGTTGTTTTTTTTTCGACAAATTCTTATGGATTTGCAAACACGCCTAATTGTAAATTGACTCTTAAACAATGATTGTTATTTAAAAGCATGTTACTTAAATTGTTTAGATGAGGTGAACCTTTACAAGAAAACTAATTTTTTTTCTGAAAGTTAGTTATATGTAATTACTAAAAAGTAAAAAATACTGGCGTTTAATTTAAGGCGATTTAGTACGATGTTAAAATTTTTTTTCTTAGAAATAGTATTTTCCAAATTTTAAACGAATTAGCATTGTAATATATTTTTAACATTTTATTAAATCAATAATTGCTTATTTTATATTTTTAGTATCATATACTTACTCCAAATGTCACTTCTGACAGTTAGGTATACAAATGTGAAAATGGTATGTTACATTAATTTTTGTTGCATTAACTGTCACAGTTTTAGGCGTGTTCAGCTGGAGTTTTATTAAGAAAAAAGGTTTATAGGGTGATACTAATATTCAAAAATGTTAAAAATTTAGACTATTTAAGTAAAGAGCTTTAAAATTTAGAAAATTGTAAAGTAATATAATGCTAATTCCTTATAACATCAGACTGTTAAAAATTTGACACTTCTGCTTTTTTTGCCTATTACTCTTAAGTTGCTCAGAATCGATATATGCTCTGCTTGTGTATAAGTTATAGAATTATCTATGGCATTATTTTTCTTTTCTTTTTTCACAGGAGAGATTATTAACTAGATACCTATTAAAAAAAAAAGTCTTGGAAAAATTGTTTTATGTAAAATTTTTAACGCTTTTTCACACCAACTTTGAGGTATTCGAGTTTACTTGGCTCATTTTTTTGTACGTTGGTTTCCCCTTATAATAGGTGTGTTCCTTTGGGCCTTGCAAAGTACTTTTTAGTACTTCGCAGTAGATGATAAATGGAACGTTTTAATTTTTGCCAAAAGAAAAATCTAACCTCAATGTAGACGAAAGCTTTGTTGTTTGTATTTTTATTTTATTTTAAATTATAAAAAAACATCAACAACAATAATTTTGTATAAGTATTTATTTTCTTCTACTGAAGGTGTCTCTTTCTTGCGTGTACACGGTTAAAAATTCTGGCATTAATTTTAATATTTTCAGGGTTGTATATATGACAACGCCAAAAATGTATTAAAGTTTAATACATCGCAAATATTACATTTTTACTTTTAATACAAAAATTATTAAATTTTTAATAGAACTTTATTAGAAAAAGAGAGGAAATAAATTGAGGAAATTTCTCACAAGAAAATTTTCTCTCAAAAGGATATTTCTTTTGAGAATTAATGCAACACAGAAAATATTATGAATACATACTCGTAATTCGTAATAGCTATAATAATGAATGTGTATTTTTGCAAGAGTAGGGTAGGGCGGGGATAGTTGGCCCACTTTTTACTTGAAGTCTCATAATTATCAAACTACTCATAGTACAACTATGGAGCTGGTATCAAAAGAAAGGATAAACTTCTGGCTTCTAAATGAAATCTTTAAAATTTGAAAATATGTAACCGCAGAAGAATAAAGCTACCTAAAATCGATCAAGTGCAAGTGGGCCAACTTGCCCCTATAGCGGGGCAAGTTGGCCCAGTGTGTGGGGTTAGTTGGACCAAGCCCTGAAAAGTGGCAAAGCAAGTCTCATAAAGGGAAACAAATCCAAAATTTTATAAGGAATTTTATTTAAAACGTTCAAACAAACTTAACAATAAATTTTAAATAAAACTTTAAAAATAAATATAATAGAAATATATTAAGGTTTAAAATAAGTTTTGGAATTGTAATCGCTGTTGTAATTGACGCATCGAAGAAGGACCCATCTCCGGCTACTGTTTAGTTTTCATGAGCCCACTTTCTGCAAGTATGGTACTGCATATCCACTCCTAACCCAACAATCTTTCAGCAAATGATTCGATCCACGTAAGGCAAAAATATCCCAGTTCCTCTTCTTCTTCGGAACTTTATTTTTGTAATAAAAACCCCCTGGGCCAACTAACCCCACACCTGGTTTGAGAAGCATATTTAGTCATAAATATAAAAATATTCAAAACTGTTCAATTTAACTCACAAAATATGAAAATACAATATATTCACTTATGAGAAAACTTTACCACAGTCCTTAATCCTGGATTTTTCACTAGGAAAATAAAAAAAACTATCCTATCGGCATTTTTTACTTTTACCCTCGAAAAAGACAAATCTGTATGTGGTTTACCTTCTGAGGGCACAATATGCAACTGGAACCGTTATGGCACGTGCTGGTAACAAAGCACTCTTTGTTCGTAAATGATCATTTTCTTGTAGTACTTTCAGGTTGTGAATAATTCGCGTGGGCCAACTTGCCCCGTGGCCCAACTTATAGCCCCGCTCTACCCTACCTATTTATCTTTGTATGTCAATTTATTTCCATTTGGGAATAATTATTCTTATTATTTTTATTAGAAAAATAACATTCTTTTTTCCATCGTTTTTCAGAAATGAGAATAGAAATCTTATTGCGATTGAAATTTTGTCTACTAATTAACATATTGTGCCTCGAAAAACTGCAAAGCGCCTTCAAAATAATGCATATTTAAATTTTTTTATTTTTATTATTCTTGCTTTTTAATACAATATTAATAAATTTTAATCTTGGGTGTATTAAAAAGTGACGCAGTCTGTTCAAAATGTTCATATTCAATATGGCTGACAAAAAAGAGCATCGAAGCAAAAAAAGGGCGAGGAGGTATTAGAATGTAATCAAAAATTATTAGAAAAATTCTCATATTTGAAATGGCAACTGAGAGAGAAATTTTCCCTCTCTACAAGGGATATGTTTTATTCTTTTGGGTTAAAATCGACTCTTTTTTGTATTACAAATGATATTTTAATACAAAAATATTAGAATGTAATAAGAATTGATTAGAATTTTTTTTTAATATTTCCCTAGTATTAAAATGTAATATTTGCTGTATTGCATACGGCTGTAATACAAGAGCTGTATTAAAAAATACCCCAGAATTTTTAACCGTGTACTCATTTCGTTACTACATTATTTAAGTGCTTTGAACTACTTTGACCATATATAGTAGAAGTAGTTGAAAGCAGCCAGAAGCAGTAGATGCTGCAGCCCAAGGGAACACGCCTAATATATAATCTATAATCGAAACTTTTCATTTTCAAGTTCTATTTGAAAACATAGATAATCTACGTGTTCTTCTTCATCATATAATTCTATACCAAAATATAAAAATAAAAATTATTTCATATTACGGTTCATTTGATTTCTCTGAACATTATTTTCATCAACATTTCCGCAAGCAAACTGAAAGATAATATTCCTCACATTATTTCCGGGTGGGTAAATTGTCTTTTCCTAAAAGGACAATCAATATTTGCTCAAAACGAATGAAATACAAACAATATTCCTTAAATAGTTTTGAAAGGTTTTTACAATAAGTATAGAAGGCACCTTGAATTTCTCTTTAGCAAAAAAATTATAGAAAATTCTCTATTTCTTGGAAACCTATGAGAGAAAATACATGTATGACACATTGGTCCATTTTGTTTACCTTATAGGACTATCAGTTTTCATTAACGTCTGTAAATTGCTATAAATTTACTGTTGTTTGTGGATTTTTTTTATTGAAAAATAATACTGGAAAATGTTGCTATTTACCTCAAATTTTATACAAAATTAAATGGAATTAAACTGGATCTGTAAGAGTTTATTCAATAACTCAAGTTTTAAATCAAATGAAGTAAATTTGAGCCAAACATACGAAATTCGAATTATATCCTATAATAAAAAAAAATGATTCTTTCTCAATCGAAGTAAGGGCCAGTTTGCTCACAGTGGGTTATATCTGAACGATGACTTTCACAGCTTCTAACTAAATGGCGCTAATCAACCAAAATCGGCTGATTAGCGATTTCCATGATTAACAACTTAAATTATGGATTCCTTGAAAACTAAAATTTGATAAGCATGCTCATTCGATGATTTACCAGCTGCAATAATCCTCGATTACCCCCACCATTATCGCTGGCGAGTCGAACGAATAAACGTGTGAGTGTGAGAAATTAATACGGTTGGAGAATTGAGAACCTTTGATTCGCCTTAAATGTCGAAAAATTTCCGAAGTTTTATCCCACTCTATTGTGGTTATCTAATGGTTAGTTCGCTAATACAAACATCTCACTTCGAACGTTCGATTCGCCAACGGTAATAGGGGGGTACAAATGATCAGCTGTGAACAAACTGGCCCTATGTGTCATTTAAGCGCTTAATTTTGAAAACTAATACCCAATTTGACAATGCAAACTCAACTGAATAAGTGATACCTAAGTCCCCCATATTGTCTACATACAGTAAATCTGCACATGTTACACCTAATGCCACCCTTATTCGTCACGCTGTCAGAATCATTATTGTTATGTCAATTTTGTGAGGTCATCTGTCATAAAGTTTCAAATCATGTTTTGTTAAACTAATCTTAATTAGAGTGTCAAATATATTTGTTAAATTAAGTTATAAATTAAATCTAATTCTTGCTGCCTATTTTTAGGTTAAAGCTTTAAACACTGAAGTAAATATTAAAAAAAAAAAAATTATCAACAATTCTTCTTCAAAACATAAACAATCTATTTATAGAACAGAATCCTTAAAACAAATTTCAATAAAACAAAACACCATTATTTAACAAGTTCCTATGGGTTATACCTACGCACACAACAAAGTCATCAATTTGTCAAATTTATATCCATCCATTAATTTGTACATTTTCTTTTGTTACTTTTGTTATTTTAACACAATAGCAAAACATTGGGAGGAATTCCCGCAACAAGTTACCTAAATCATCCCTTTTTTCTCTCATTCCTTTACAAAAGCTTATTATTCTGCGTGCCACCACCGCCTTCTATAGAACCTCCATTTTTGGAATTAAATATTTCACCTCTTGAACCTCCGCCATAACTGGTGCCTGCCTTCATTGTCATGTATTACTGCGGTATATCTCATTTCAATCTTTACAATTAAGTGTCGGCAATATTCGAATCATTTGTTTCATTCCTTCTTTTATACCGCGAAAACAAAATGTCCTTATCTGTATAGAGTGGTGCCGCACAATTAAAGCCTAAACAAGCGTGGATTGTGAATATGTATAGTCTCCGTTCTTTTGCGGCGAAAATTAATTATCGTCGTTTGCCTGTCGAGTGTTTTTTTTTTTTGTATTATCATTATTCAAAATGTATCTTTTGCTTAACCTACAAGTTGCGTTCTTGTTGCCTATTTGTCTATCAAGAAGCCGCCCGGTGTGTGAGTTCTTAAATTCTTACCACACAAACAAGAAAAAGGTTAAGAACTAAAAAAAAAATAAAAAATTAAAGCTCGAATGGCACGCAGTGTGAATTGATCCGAATGATAGCCACTCTTCTGTCTGATGGCCAATTGAATGCAAAATCTCTTATGGCAATGGGAAAAGATAAATATGTATTCGCTTTGACGACACGATGAAATGCACAGTGGGGCATAAATAGAGTGAAAAGTGGGAATAAATTTTTTAAAAAATATGAAAATAAACTCAAGTTTTTTTTTTTTTTCTAAAAATTTTAATAAATGCAAAAACAAACAAAATATGTTCTATTAATTTTATAATTTTCAAAACTAAACAAGTGTCCCCTAAAAATATTCAAAAACCTGTTAAAATATTATAAGTATGACAAAAACTGAAAATGAGCGTATTTTGTTTTTTTTTTTTTAAGAAACCGCTTCGTATTTTCGATTTAAAGAGTTAAAAATTGGGAGGTGGTAGGCTTTATTATTTTATTTAAAAATTGTTTGCATTTTATTTCATACCAACTTTCAAGGCAATGTTATCCCGTTGTGCTATGCAACGACGACGAAGACGCACAATGAGATGCATGCTGAGCATTAATCTGTTCAAAGGTTCCACAGATAAGGCAGGTCGATAAAAAATAAAATGCAAAAAAAAAAAAAAATTGCAAACAAAAAGTGGACAAATAGCTGGGAGCTGGGATTCGATTAAAATGCAGCATGGTGGATCCCAAAAAGCCATCGAAGTGCATTAAAGTGCCAGCGTATGCCCAGCAGCGAAATACCTCAGCTGAGGCAACACAACTAGCAAGCAGGCTCTGGCTGTTTACTTTTTTTTTTTGTATCTCACCTTGATCACGTACACAGTGTTTAACTTCAAGAATGGCAACTTTCAACAACGGTTGGCGTCACACGCAGGTTGTTTAAATCGAAGATGAAACTTCAATATATAGGTAGATATAACAAGAATGAAGATGCAGTTTTGTTGTTTTTGGTTTTTTTTTTTTTTTTAAGATACAAAAACTAGAACTCAACTCAGGTATGAAATACGAAGAATATCATAATAATTTGCAAAAGGTTTTTGTTTTTTTTTTTTTTTTGTGAATATTATTGGCAATGGTGTTGATTTTTCTTTTTAGAATTAAATTTACCGCACAGCGGGAAGTGCATATATGTAGTATGGTTGGTTTAATCTTTTCTGGGATTACGTGTAGAACAAATTTTATATATGTATATGTGTATCTACAATCTACATACATATTTAAGAATAACTGAAAACAAAATTAACAGGTTATTCTATTAGGAAAACAATATAATTGGTCACGTTGGCGACGGTGGTCTTAAGGAAATCATAAACAAAATTCTCGGAATTTTTTTTCGGATTTTAAAACTGAAAACCTTAAAAGGCAGTGCTTGTTTAATTGAATCAAAATAACCAAAATTGTGTGAATATTTGTCATGCAAATCTATAAGGTAAGACATCTTTTGTTGATGCAAATCAAGTGCATTATTTCATTGTCCAATATTAAAAAAAAAATGTTTAAGTGAAAATTTCGTCGATTTTCATGATACATTACTTGTCACTATCATATGATTATTTCCAATATTAATAATAAAATTTTTAACAAATGTGAAGCTAATCGAAATTATCCTATTTAAACAACGCTGTATTTTTTACTTGCGATATATACATACATATGTAGGTACAGTAGAATCTCGAAAAGATGAACAGTTATAAAACAGGGCCCGTTCATCTTTTCGATACAGTTTTATAAATAAAAACATTAAATATTATTTACATAACAAGTCAAAACCAGCCCCAAAGTAGTGTTCAGGAGGAACTAAAAGGCAAAGAAAAAGTAAAAAATTATGTTCGGAATAAAGTGTTCATCTTTTCGAGTAATAAATTTCAACCTTTCATCTTTTTGAACACTGAAAAGTGGAAATATTTCGTTCATCTTTCCGAGCTGTTCATCTTATAGAACACTTCATCTTTCCGAGATTCTACTGTACTATAATATGGCAGTTTATGGATTGTAAAAACAATCGAACTCGGGACATCACGATTATAACGAAGTCGAAAAAAATGGGTCTCGCAATTCTGTCCGTCTGTCTGTCTGCCTGTCTGTCCTTTTGGCTGCAACCTAAACGGGTAGGTCGATTTTCTTCAAAGTTGGTACCTAGCGTTCTGGGCATTCCCCCCACACGTTTTTTTCATTTTTTTTTTAAGACAAAAAGTAACGGTAGGTACATGCCGTACAAATTTTTTTAGCAAAAAATAAAAATCTTATTTTTCTTAGAAACGTGCCAAAACTTAAAAAAAAAACTCAGTAATTTTTTTTTACAAAAAGACAACCATTTTATAAAAAAAAAATTCCGCAAATGGTACCTCCCTTAGAACCATTTTTTTGGTTTTCTCATAACCAGTTCAACTAATATTGATCAATTTTTTTTATGGAGAATGTTTGAACAGTTTTAAATGGTATACCAAAATTTTCTAAAAATTATTTTTGTATTTTTAAAAAAGTTTAAAATCTTTTGTTTGAGAACTTAATAATTCGAAAACGACTCAGTCAATTTTTATTAAACTTGGCAGCTAGCAGTTTTTTAACATTATCTAACAGATTTTAAATCAAAATTATTCTTATAACCAAAAATAACGGTACCCTCCCATACAAATGTTTAAAAACTGGTATTTAAAATCTCATTTTTCTCAAAAACGGCTCCTACGATTTTGATTAAAATTTTTGTGTGAACTACATAATATCTGTACGATCTATTATATTATTGGAAAAATATAATATCTTCTATCGTAAATGGAAGATATCTCTCATAGAACCATTTTTTTTATTTTCGACTATCTCATTATCAGTTGAACTGAATTTTATGATTTTTTTTTGCACAAAAGCTTCAAATAATTTTTAATAATATTGCATACCAAAATTTTCAAAAGAATAAGTTATTGATCTTTAAAAAAAATTTCAAAATTATTTTTTGAATATTTCATATTTCGAAAATGGGTAGGTAGATGATATTTTTTAATTATTTTTTTTTTTGTTTTTTAATCAATTTATGTTAAATCACTTTTTTTTACAATTTTTCAGTCTAAACTGTAAGTTCCATGCATATTTGCAACACGGTGTTATATACTGTTTATAAATAAATGTACATTCTCGCATAATACTGCCTTAAACTTAACTAAGTTTTAAGCAGGTGGTATACAATATGGGCTCCCATAACTAATTTATTTCTTTTATAAGATAAAAATATAGTTTTTGAATTATTAAAACTTTAAAAAGCACAGTGTGATCGCACATAACAGCAAGTTTGTGCGACCCAGTCGTGCACATATGTTTTCTCAAGATATTCGAGTCGAAAACCGTTTTTCTACAATTAACATGTTTTTTGATTGAAAAAAAACTGCCTGTTGATTTTTTTAAATTCGAATTAATAATGGACTCTCAAAAAAATTTATAAAGAGCTTGCTTAATAAAGTTGTACCACAAAACCAATTCAAATGAAAAAAAAAATTATTCATTTCTAACATTTCCTCGAGTACTAACTACATCCCTGAATTTTACCATTTTCCCAAACAAAAATTCTGTAAATGCGTCAATAGAATTGTTAACAAAAACAATCTTCACAATCTTCATTATTGACATTTGCACAAATACTTTTGAATTTGGGCAAGAAAAAAAATCTACTACGTTTAGGAACAATCTGCTTAGGAGGGATGCTTACGTTTGCATTTTGGAACTATTACGGTGACGTTTTAATTTTGTTTGGTTCTTTTTTTCGAATTTTCGTATTTGGTTTTCATCACATCCGAAGATCGGTAATGGGAGCCACTCTTGGAGTTGAAATCTTTTGCAATGGAAGCTCCCATGCATATGTTTTTTCTTTACATTGCATTTTATAAGTCTTTTTGTTTTCTATAATGTGCATATTTATCATTACCAATTCCATAAACAAATCTTCGTGTACTTTTGAAAAGTTATTACTTCTTTTTTTTTACAAAATTATTGTTTTTTTTTTATTTTACTTTCTATTTTTATAATCAGATCTTAAAGTCACAGGTCACAACGGTACTTTTAAACAAAACAAACTTCTTCGATTTTCAAAATTTCGCAAACTAACAATACCACTTTTCATAATCTCGCAATTACAAATTATTGCTTTTAACAATTTCGCATTTACATTCGCATCGAAAAATCTTGCAAATATCAACCGAAATCTCGCAAATTGCAGACCAACGAAGGTACTATTGACATTGGCTACTGCCAATTGCCAAATGGGGTGAACAGTGAACATATCCTAACCTAAACGGAGCAACAGAGTTGTAAGTGAGTACTGAGTATAGGACCACTCGAAGAGTGCCAACCAAAGAACTTTTAATATTGGCATCTAACTCTTTCTCAAATGCAAGATTTTAATTTGCGAAATTATAAAGAGGAGGATTTTGTTTTTGCGAGAAAGTCAAAGGAAAAAAGAATAAAAATCATAAAAACCGTTATAAGCCGAAAACGAAGCGAAAACGAGAAAATTACCTCTTAAGTTTTTCGACTTGAAATGACCTCAGGAACTCATGGTTTTCTTCTGAGGCGGTGATTTCGGGACACCCTGTATATAAATTTGTGGCACGGAAGCTCGTGGAGAACCAGGGCCTTTAGGTACTTACAACTCTCAACCATAACTTTTCGTGTTTCAAATTGACAGGTCTTTCAATTTTCTAGCCTACGTTCTGTACCTAGCTCTTGCATCGATAAAATTGGTCTAGAAATGTTGAAAAACAACAAATGAGTTTTGTTCCAATTTCATAGGTTCTCCATGAATTTTATCGATGCGACCGCGACGTGAGAGTACGAACGTAGGCACTGATTCCGGTTTATAACTCAGAATTAACACTCAGGTACTGAAAAACTGACCTTTAATATCTTCGGTGAGAATAAAGTATGTAAATACTACTGCACCTAATAAAGCAAATCCTTCTGACTTATTCTTAAATTAACCTGCATTTAAGACCAAAAGATCCTCGTCAAAATTGGATAACTATATGAACAAAAACTAGGTATCTTAAATAACCACACAACCTCTATCGAAATAAAACTCTCCTATAATATACCTTCAATTCCCATTTGTAGAAACTATACACATCTAATATATTTTTCATGCTCTCAGTCACGTAAACATACCTATCATAGGTAACCTTTTCTCAAAAAACAAAACAACAAGTCCTCTTGAGAGATGAAAAATATACCAACTCAAACTTTGGCAAAAGGCAAAAAAAAACTAATAAAATTCGAAATCCCAAGATAATCTTCATTTCGTACATACTTACTACGTTTTCAAGGGAACTTCCTCCATTAAATATGCTTGCATGATGCCACCCAAGTAACATTTTTAGTTGTTTAATAGCTTTAACAGCACACCCAGAGCTAATCTTAAAGCTCGTTTATTTTAGAAGTAGCTCTAGATACACCTTTAGAGCTAACGTCGCGCTCTCTTGCAGCTAATTCATTGAGTTTGAGAGCTCTTTTTTGCTCGTGAGAAGCTTGTTGTTAGCGGCGACTGACTCTGCAGGTATTTGGTATATATCTTTAAAGAACTACTTTGGCAGAATTGTTTGTATTGGTTTGAGTAATATGTAGGTACATATTATGATAAAAAATATAAACACAGGCACGCTTTAATACTACAATAGAATAAATATGAATCGTTTGAAATTATGTATGTATAATGAATATGCAAACTATAATTTCCTAAGAAAATAAATAATAACAGAAATTAATATTTTTCGGTTAAATGTTAGCGAATTTTATGTGCGAATTAAATTTTTTCACAAACGTATTGCCGGTACTTTGCTTAATTAAAACGCGCCTTTGAAATTCTGGATATTTAGTTGTCAAATAAAAAAAAATAATAACAAGAAAAAACAAAAAAACTCTAAAAAATACATTTTCGAAAGCCGAAATAATTTCAATAAAAAAAAAATGCAATTTCGTGTGTTTTTAAGTGAGAGCGGATATATATATTTCTTTTTTTAATTGCAAAAAAACAAATATTGCATAAATTTTTTTCCTCGCCGCCATATTGTCAAATCGCTATATTTTTTATTGTTCTAGAGCTGCAATATTGAGTACTGTTGATATCGAGCTCACATCACATACCTATACAGTGTGTGAGTGAAGCATTAAATTGTAAAAAAAAAACAAAAAGAACCCGATCTGTCACTTTGCCAAACTATAGGAATGTGTTTCGAGATTTTTAAACATTAAATTAGTGAAAATACTAAATAAAAAAGTTAAATAAAAGTTAAAACAGTGAATATTTTCAGTAATTTATTAAAAAAACTATAAAACAACATACAGTGCTGCGTTAAATCGTGTAAAAACACCTATAATATGGAGTTTTCAATTTTTTCTTTTCACGGTCTGATTGTGTCTCATATTCCATATAAAGTAATATGAAGTGATGTTTTTTGGGCAAATACATTGTCTTAGAACACATTTCAATTGATATTTCTTAACATTTTGCTATAAAAAAGTAAATTGTTTGAAATTAAAATACACTTCAATCACGGGAATTATAGCTGAACCCAATCTATCGAAATTGAAATTCTCGTCCAGGGTCGCATTAGTTTTTGTTTGTGATGGCAAGGCGCTCAAATTCATTGATCGCCCGTGGTGCAGAGTCATTTTACTTACTTTATGTGGAATATGAGACACAGCTTACCTTTGAAATGAACAAAAACTACACTGTTAATTATAAGTGGTTTTAGAAGATTTAACGCAGCACCTCATGTAGTTTTATATTTTTTTTCAATGAAGTATTGCATTATATTCACTTTATTTACTTTTATTTCACTTGTTTATTTAATTAACTTAGCTTTTTTTACTATTTTAACGATTTAAAATCTCAAAACACTTTTTTCAAAAAAACACATAAAAATTTTCTTTGGGCGCTTTATCAATTAACTGTTTGACTGCACGCCTTCCCTGTGTGAATGTATTTATGTTTGTTTAACTCACACTTTTTTCTTCCTATTTCTTCTTTTAAGTATACAGCTTTATATCCACTCTGTTAAAGAAGTTTTTTAAAACTTTAAAATGCGCATGCGCTTCACGAAGTACGCTACAGTCGCTTTTTGTTTAGCTCCATAAATGCTATTCTTTTTGACATTTTAGAAGATCATGCGTTATTATTTTGGACATGTGTTGTTAGGAGCTCTACAATGTCTTTAAATTTTTTGATATTGAGAGTTTGCTCGTTAGAAGATGTATGAAGATTTAATGGAGCATATTTTTAAATCTTAAAGTGTCATAAAATTAATAGAGCTTAAAGTGTTTTTAAATTCCAATTATAGAACATAATTTTTAAATCAAATGTAGAGAGCTGTGAAATAATCATTTACAAAGCTATAGTTTTGCATTTTATCACCTTAGAGCTTCAGAAGAACAATTTTACTTCTAATAGCTCCATCGATGTTACTTGGGCATTTACTTCCCTTTTTATTTTATTTTCCTGGTCTGCTATTTCCATTTTTAATTTATAATTCTATTTAATTTTTTTTTATTTTTTTGCAAAATGACTAACTTTTGTTTAAATAAATAAATAAATAATCAAATATCCGGTGGCTTGTGGAAAAAAAGTATCACGTTGTCTATAAAAAAAAAAATAAATATATTAAATTCAACTTCTTTTCCTCATTAATTTAACAAAATATGCAGGTACACACCTATACCTATTGTGAAATCCGCGAGAGAAAAGTTGAATTTTTTTTTAAACAAAAAAAATTACGACTTGGCGTATATTTATCTGACAGATGCTTTCTGAATCTTTGTCTGTTTGCGGCAAGTGTTTCAACAGAGAAACTAAACTAACTCCCGAATCAAATGGTGAGGACAATGCACTCTCTGTTTCTAAAGTTGTTGTTGATGATGATGGGCCACCGATAAAGAAAAAAATTCTGGCTTTTGAGATACTGAAAAAAAAAAGAAATGCTCAACACACGCCATCGGGCGCAGATGTTTTTTTCCCAGAAAATATGAAGACAGGTACCCAATTTGAATTATATTTTATATTTTTTTGGACTGTTTTCGTCTTAAAACTGGTTTAGGTCCTTTTGTGAAATTAAAAAAAAATAATCCAGCTTTGATGTCTCACGAACAGACTCATGTTTTTGAAAACCAAGTTTTTTTAAGAATTTATATGGAGAACGAAAATAGGTAAGAGGAATTTTAAACCAGACTTAATCCATGCCAAGAAAATGAACCCGATTTTAATCAGAAGCAGTTTTTTACCGACATATTGTTTCCTCGATTAATCCAGTTTAAAACTTAAATCCCGATGTATTTACTTGAATATGTATAATTTACATCTGGATTTACGTTTTAAGCCTACTACATCCTTATGAATCATGTCGTGAATTCATACAAATTTGCATTTTTGTTCACTCGTGAGCGTGCTCGTGAAGCCATGACAAAAAGTGGAGAGTTTGCGTTCATGAGCGGTGAACCATATTCACTCGCAAAATGTACGGGAACTCTTTGATTTTTGGTGTAGCTTTGACAATTTGACCATAAAACCTGCAAAAGTCAAGTAAATTGTGTCAAACATTCACTTTCTCCACTGATGGTTGTTCACTTCACGAGGAAGTATGTACTAAGCTTTAATCTGGATGAATCGAGTGAATAATGTGGCCGTAACTCGCATCGATAAAATTGGTCGAGAAACGGTGAAAAATGAAACAAATCTCATAAGATTTGTTTTAATTTTCATCGTTTCTCAACTAGTTTTATCGATGCGAGAGTTACAGAACGTATGGTACTGGATTAATCGAGTGAATAATATAGAGGTTAGAGTACGATTAATTTTAACTTTCAGTTTATCAAAAATCTATCGAATCCAAAGTGCCGCCTTCTCTATTTGGAAAGTGGAAGCGCATTTCAACAGTGTCGCCCTCTTTATTTCGATAGTTTTTGACACACATTTGTCAGAAATAGCTATTTAATTAATCCAGATTTAATTCACCGAATATTCAATTGATTAACTCGGATTATAAATTGACTGAAAAAAAAAACATTTTTCCAGAGTTAACTCGGATTTTACTCCGAAGCTGAGATGATTTCGCACTGAAAAACTTGGCCTAAATAGCTCATTCCAAATTTAAATCCAATTTTACAAAGCTGTTTCACTGTTACCACAAATAAAAACGCTTATTTATAGATGAAACAAATTTTTAATCAATCCAATACTTAACCCTGACGGAGGTTGGTCGTTAAAATCCTTTTAGTTTTCTTTTTCTTCCTATATTTCCTCGCCTACACCACTAACAAGTCCTTAAGTAAAAAAAAACACATTCCCTTTCTTTCCATCTTCATATGATTATAAATGCGATAGAGTGAGAGGGTAAATCATCTCCACATCCAGCAGGACAAGTCTCATATAGAAAAGAATTCCCCGAAATGAAGGAGAAACGAAAAAAAAAATAAAGCAGCTGTTAAAATTGAACAAAAAAAAAAAAAAAACTACTAAAATATAGAGACGAAGGAACCTTCAAAGGACTAATAATCATTGCCTTTTGCACAGTCGAATCGTGTCCCTCGTCTGGGATATTTCTCAAATTTTCTCATTGTGCGCGTCTTCGGGATCTTTCGCTGAGATTTTAATAACCTACACCGAGAATATAATATTTTAAAAAACTTTCAAAAATAAATATCAGATTTGTTGATCAAAAGTATATCTATAGTGATATGGTGACATATCGGGAACGTTTGATAGATGGACGATTGCGTCTCACACGGGTTCGGGTTACATATTTGTCATCAATGATGGAATATACTACATCCATGAATGGATCATACACCAAAACTATAACAAGCACCAATAATTTACAATCTCCACCACCAAGGAAATGTTGTTCATCAGGGTGAGTTCAGATCGAGAGGGGGTGTGAGGTGACTCAGAAGGCAGAGAATATTGTATATTGATGATGGGCATACGTGGGATATTCGTATATATAAATTTTATTCAAAACGCAGGTGATGAAGGATAATATTTAAATTACACCAACAAAAACTTAACAAAAAAAATGGTTTACAAGGGAAGAATGATGGGAAATTAAGCGGCAGCAGTGTTGGTGTTGGCGTTCGATGACATTGGATTAAATTAAGTGGATAATTTAATTTTTTTCTTTCAATTTCACACCCTCTACCTATATTCTGTTTTTGGTATAATGTTAAGGCGAATAATATGAGAAAATGAAATAATTATTCAAGTGGCAAATTGATGGGAATTGGAATTTTATTGAAATGTGTATTAACATATTTTTATATGTACAGTACATATATGTAGGTACGTATGTATATATGTATGTATGTATTTGCAAGTGAAGTGAAGTTTGGTGGTTTGAATCTGTGTTGTTCTCTTATATGTTACGTAGTGAAACTTAACTTTTGAACCTTTTAAATAATTTTATAATTTAATTGTACTTCGTTAAAATTGTTTGAATGGGTATACCTACCTACTTATAAGTCCAGTTTTTCAGTTCTTTATCAACTTAGAATTGAAACATCATATAAATTAGTTATCATACAATACATATTATTAATAACATTTTCATTTGGGCTAAAAAATATGTTTTGAGGATTAATTTAATTTTACTCCGAAACTTGGACTATCTTCAAATTTGGACTAAAAAATATGTTTTAGGGGTTAATTTAATTTTACTCCGAAACTGGGACTATTTCGCACTGGACTTTATATTATTTTCTATTTAGAAATTAGTCAAAAAAATGGCTAAACTTCAACAACAACAAATAATTCCACAAACACAATGTCGGTGTAGAGTTTTGTTTTGACATCTTAAGCCTATCTGCATAAGTAACCTTAATTTGAAATACTGCTTTTGATTTTATGGGGTGAAAGGAACAGTAGTGCACTTAATTACCACCAAAAATTAAGTTTTTTGGGGAAATGAAAAGGGATGAAATTCAGCACTGTGTGTAAATATTTCTAAAGCTTATCAGTTTTAATGAAAAAAATTTCAATGTAAAATTTATAAGTTATGCAATTTTGCACAAAAATTAAATTTTGACACTTTTTTTCTCGTACGGTTAATACAAAGACAAAATTCAAAAACTCTTATTATAGGGCGTCATACAGAATTCGGCAGGTTTTTTGTTGATTCATGAAAAACATTCAAAACCGACTTACGAGATTCTGCACTTTAACCGCCGCCGCGCCGTGCGTCGATATGCTTATACGTTAAGACCTCAAACAAAACTCTTAACCGAAATAAAGTATTATCAAATATTTTTTGAAGCAAAAGTCGTTTAATTTTACGACCATGTTCACAGCGAGTTGTAGGCTAGTCCGTGAAAATTATTGATCAATCTTAAATCGAATCGCAGCAAACATCAAATTTTAAAGTAGGACCAAAAGGTAAAAACTGAATGCACTGTCGTAAGTGGCGCCATCAATACATACATAGCTAAGCTTTTTTTACTTTTCTACTTTCTCGTTAACTAAACCACCCGCTTGGAAAAATTGCAAGTTTTTTTCAAGTTTAGTTGAGGACCTGGAACGATTTTAGCAGAGAAAATCTGAACAAAGAAAACTTGCAAAATACTACGAAATGTTTCCTACGAAAATAATAATAAATAAATATTAAGCAAAATACTACGAAATGTTTCGCCTACGAAAATAATAATAAATAAATATAAAAGAGAACTATAAAATATATATAGTTTGCTTACATTTTGTACCATAAAATACAAAACTATCTGCAACTACACCAATTTCACAACGCATACACAAAGTCGATTAAATACGTTCAGAAAACGGAACTAACCAACCGAAATGCAGAACATCAATTTTAATTTTCGAAATTCCAATACACAATAAATAGAATGCAGTAACATGGGCGTATATGTTCTACAATTCGTTTGTTTTCGAAAATTTCGTAATTGCCATTCGAACTGTCAAAATAGACAAATACAAATCTAACTGCATCTGCACCAATTTCACAAATAATTTACAAAGCAAAAATAAAGTGGATATGAAAAACGTTCAGAAAATGGAATGAACCGAAATGCAGAACTTCAATTTTCATTTTTGAAATTCCAATTCACAATTATAGCATTTTGAATAAATAATTGTAGAATACCCAAATTCACTTTCTTCATGTGAATTAATAATAAATAAAATGCAGAACATGAGCGATAATATTTTTAAAATTTTGTTTCTATAAATTCAAATTATTTAAAGAAATCAGATTTTGTACTTTTTTTTTTAAATTAAGACGTTAGGTAATTTTTATTAATTTAAATGAATCTTTTTTCTAATTTAATAATTAAAATATTGTAAAGGATCATTCATTTTTCGGTTTCGAAAGTTAAGTTAAATAAAACACACACAGCGATAATTTTTGATGAAAATTTTATTACATAATAAAGTTTGGACTTTCCCATTAAGTGTCAAAAACAATATCTGGAAGATTCGCAGCATGCGATTCTTTTGGGGAAATTTTTAAACACTTTTTCGAAAAGTTTACGTTTTTACGTTTGAATCACCACTTTTGTAGTAAGTTTTAATAATTTTAACGCGTTGTTACTTTGTCGATTGTTAAGCTATCGTAAATGGCAAACATTCAACTAATATTATGACACTTCAGATGACAGCTGAGTTTGACAGGTGTCACGAAATGAATGACCCTGTGCAATACATATTTATATTTAACACTTAAAATAGATTACAAATAAATTTTGTTTTACATTATAATCACTGTAAGAAGTTTTCTATTAAATTTTATTAAATTTTGTTTCCATTAAGAACTATAAATTGTCGCGATGTTAATTTTCTCCATTTTTAAATTAAAATAGACATACACACGACACAATATTCTTGTTCGTCTTTTTTTTTTATTATTGTCGAGTTGTGCCAGAATTTTGTTCGTTGTTAAATCAAAAGTTACATAGTACATGTAAAGTGTAGACTCGCTCAATTGTCACTCATTCAAGTGTTAAAAACAACATGTTGATGGATTCATTGTTCTTGTTTCTTTTCTTTTTTTTTCTTTTCTTTTAAATTTCATCCCCATATAATACCATCCCATCGGGTGCCTCTATAAATTCTATTTTTAAACAAAACATTTTTATTTGAGTTTTGAAGATTTAAATTAAACTAACAAAATAATTTTTTCTTATGCACAACAACTGATGGCATAGGAATATACCAGATTTGTGTGTGTTTGTGTGGTAAGGTGAAAAATTCCCAGAAAAAATAAAACACTGCCAAATGTTGAGTTTTGAAAAATATTTATTCTTTAACAATTTTCTTGCCAATGTAAATGGTGGCCTTTTTTTCCTGCTATGAAGGTGTAAACAAAAAACCTACGAAATATGAATGAAATTGAAAACAATTGTTTCTTTTCTTGGAAGAAATCTATTTCTATGCAACCTATACCTACATATGTAAATACATCACTTGTTAGTTTTTTTTTTGTGTTCTTGTGTAATTCATCATTTCAACTGTCAGTTTATGATTTTATTGTATTCTTTTATAAAGGGTTTGGGTTTTTTTTTCTAAACATATTTTTGTAACAATTTTACTATGTACGAGTATAAAACTTATAGTTACTTATGTATATGTATTGTAATTTTAATATGTTTTTTTTTTGTTTCTTTTTTTCAGATTTGAAACAACAACAACGAATGACGGTATTAGTGTCATTGGCATAAGTAGTAGCAATGATGTCAAACGAGATTTATTTTCTAGTAATTTGGTAAGTAAATCATATGAGTATACTAATTAATTTATTTGGTAGCTATAATTAAAATTTTAATATGAAAAACTGGTACATATTAATAATATTGCAAAATTAATGCAAGAGGGTATAAGGCATTAATTAAATACGTATCAATTCGTGCAGAACGTAGATACACACACATTACAACTCATATAGAACGTTATTATTTAACACAGTGTCTGTTAAAAGTGTAGGTACATTTCATTAATTTGTAAATATGTTTTTTTTTAGGATTTTTTAACCTTTTCAAATATATTTTATTTTAGATAATTTAAATTTTCTCAAAACGGTTCTTAAACGGTAGGTTTTTATTTTCTTTGATTATAGTTATTGAATTGTGACTTTTTGCGTGTGCTTAGTTTTTTTTCGAAAAAGTTTATTTTTATGTCAAACAATGGTCCAAAATTTTAAACGATTTAGTCAAGTGCGATGTTAAAGCATTGTAAGTATCATAAAAATGCTTTAACGTTCTAAATCGTTTAACATTTTGCGGCAATTTTTTGTTTTGTTCAAGCAAAAATAAAGTTTATCAACCAACTTCAACCCACATTAACATAATACTTTTTTATACAAATTCAAAAATGATATCAAAAATTGTATAAAATAATTTTTTTTGCAGATTTGTGGGCTTTAGGTAAAAAGAAAAGTTTTTTGTGTTCACTACGTTTCGTCCATCTTCTGGATGGAAATCAAAAAATTAATCTTTGAAACAATGGTTTTCTAAAATTAACTTTTCTTTTTAAAAAACAATGGTTTTCTAAAATTAACTCTCGTAATATTTATTCTGAGTAATTGTTGTTATTATAAACATTTGTTATTTTATACTTATCAATACAAATATATGTAGATTACTTTTTTGATTTTCACCTGAAGATGTCCATATGACATTGACGAAACGTAGCGAACACAAAAAAAATGTTTTATTTTGACCAAGCCCACAAATCTTACAACAAATATTCCAACAAAAAAGTTCATCTATTTTATCTTACAAAAAATATTCCAACAAAAAAGTTCATCTATTTTATATTACAAAAAATATTTTTGAGAAAATTTAACATTTATCTTTCTAAAAAAAAGAAATGTCCTTACTTTTAATATTGACTGTAGAATATAAACTTAATGCAATTTATTTAGTTCATATATTTTCAACCCACTCTATTAGAAAAATTCGTTACAGTTATCGTTGGTTGCTGTTCTTCTTAAAAAGTGAAACGTAAAATACCCTTCAGTATAAATATTATGTTCATTGTTGCGTTAATAAAAACAAAATAACAGCAGAATAACAAAACGATATAAGCTAATATTGTAATAAATTAAAGACATAAAGCAGGTGCAATTATAAAACTATATAAACAAAACATATATCAATCAATTAATTAATTATTATTGGAAAATGATTGTGTTTATGGATAGTGAGTGTACACTGCACAGGTACACTCAACATATTGCGAAGTATCCTACCTGTGCTTAATTTTTAATGAATTTAATTGATTGAGGTTATTGCAGTTATTTCATATTATTGTAGTAATTTGAATTGGAAATCGAAATTATTTTTTTGACCTTTTTAATTCTTTTAGAATTGAAAAAAAAATACTTAAAAGAATTAAATGAGAAACAAAAATGTTATTTTTTTAAATTTATTTACACCTATTAATTGAATTTAAATTTGATCTTTTTTTCTTGCTCCAGGACATCTTTACAAAAATGTTTGAGGTCTTTGTAAAAATTAACACTATCCGATGATGTAAAACACCGAAAAAGTAGGTTTTGTCGTACCGTCTGTCGGTCTGTGCTTCCACTATAATTTGAACTAGAGCCTAAACAATGAATTTTTTACCGAAAATTTTTATAAAGTTCCTTAGAGCGTAAATTCAATTTTTTTTTGTGCCCATCTTAATGGGGTGGCTGCCATATAACGATTTCGGTTTTTTCTTAAATTTTTTCAAAAATGGCTAACGATTTTGATTAAACTTCGTTCCTGTAATGATCAAAGGAATTGTATAAAAAACTGCGTTCAAGGTTTTTGCCACAAAAAATTCACTAAGGGAAATAGGGTTTGACGTTTTTTGAAAAAATTGCCCTATTTTTAAGTAATTCACGTTCAAGCTTTTTAATGACTTGAGCGATTTTTTTCAAATTTTAAATCTGGTCCAACTCGAAAGTTTTAAAGACATTGCATTTAATAAATTTTAAAATAATTTTTTTTTAAAACAAGAAAAAATCATCAAAATAAAACAAATCAATTTTGTGTAGTACTTTTTGTAATGAAGGACATTATAATACATATATATGTACATATGATATATAATTTTTTTTAATTTATTTTTTTAATAATTTTAAATGTATTTTTAGGTAAAAATGTTAAGTATTTTTAAGAACACATATTGAGCTTTCATAATAATAAAAAAAATTATCGTGTTTTTGTGAAAAAAAAATCATATCGAAGTCAAAAAACAACCTAAAAATGCTTAAAAAATGTGTGACATAAATTGCGGGAAAACCGTTATCCACACGGAAGAAAGTTGTATGGTAGATACAAATTTACAGATTAAAAAAAAACTAAAAGTACTATTTTGCAAAATTAAAAAAAAAAAAAAAAAAATTGTATGGTAAATACAAATTTCTAACAATTCTTGTTTAAACAAAAAAAAAATTTCAAAAAACGGTTGTTGTTTGCCAAATTAGAGTTATAAAAAAGAATGAAATTCATGATAAAAACCGTTATAAGTCGAAAACGAAAGGAAAACGGGAAAGTTACCTCTCAAGTTTTTCAACTTGAAATGACCTCAGGAACTCATCGTTTTCTTCTGAGGCGGTGATTTTGCGACACCCTGTATTATAATATTATTTGGCATAGCAAATATCTTTATAATAATATTGTTATCTCGCTCATAACTACCGAAAAACAAAAGCTGTAGGTAAGCTTGATCTGAGCCATATAACAAATTTCTTGACCAAAGGATTGGAACTACATTGTAAAATATTTAAAAATAGCATTGAACTATCGCCAGCAACTTATTAATGAATACAACAACTTAAAAACTGTAATTTAACATTATTTTCATTATTAATTATTAATTTATTGATTGCAGCAGACTACGAAAGTCATTGTTGAACCTTTTATTTAAATAAATATTAATAACAATTCGTTACATTATTTGTAATTATTATGTATAATTAAATTAGAGAAACTTGTGAAAAACAATTTAATGTGTTGTATGAAATGAAATAATCGACAATACTTACTCACTTAGGTACTTAGTATAACACAAAATGTCAATAAAGATATCACACGGTACCAGAAGTGGGATAACCTATATGTTCTTTTTCATATTTTTTTTTTTTTTGTTAAAGATATCATATCATTATTGAAACATTTACATGTATCTTTAATATTAAGCTACATTAAAGTTGTTAACCACCAGAGTAAATTCGTGCATATATTTCCCTCTGTGTCCCTATGGAACTAAGTTTTTGTTTGTCACTGTCCTACAGATACATTTGAATATCTTGCTTGAATTAACACTACTTAAGTACTTACTTTAAGAGTATACAATATTATATATAGATATTAAATATTTAAACTTTTTTCGAGTGGAAATGAGTAACTTCTTCGTATTATTAAAGTCTTCAAATTTAAGTGTCATTTAAAGTGAAATTTAAACTAAAAGTGTTTGGACATTTTTTTCCTTTAAACAACCACTTAAGTAAAAATAAATCAATCTTCCATTATAAATAAACGCTTAAGTGCGCTCAAAATATAGAGGCATTTTAAGGTAATATAGAAAAGCAATTTCTATAAAAAAAAATCATTCACACTTGAACATCTATTTGATTGAAGTGCAATCTTCTCAAGTCTACATCATCATCTACTTCAGACATCAAGGCACTGGTATGCTCCAAAAATATATACATAAATAAATTTCTTTTTTTTATTCCTCCACTTAAAGAAAACATATAAAACTCATTCAATAAAATATAATTGAATATTTTCAAAAATGTGCGAATTCCGAACAAGAACAACTATAAAAAATGAAGGTTCCAATTCGTAAATGAATTCATTGCTCCCTGAACTGAACCATAACCTTGACATCGTTTAATTTAATTGACTTACTTTTGTCATTTAAAGTAGGTATGTAGAGGTACCTACACGTCTCCCCAGATGCATAATAAAAAGAACTTGTTTACAACGCTGCGCTGATCTGAATAAAATTCAACCCACTATTATGAAACTTTTATCAGAGAATCCGTGGTTTAAATGCAAGTTACGGCTTGAAAACTTTAAATAATCGATAAATCAAGAAAGAAAAAAACCAGTAAATAGTGGGCCATGTCAGTGACTTGACTTAATTCAGAAGAATAATAATATATACGCAAAATATACACCTTTTAAACTGTGCAACCCACCACACCACCACCACAACAACCACCTGACCAGATGCTCACTTTCGATTTCATTTAATTCGTTCACCTTTTATAAACCGGATTAAGTTAAAAAAAAAAATAATAATAAAAATAATTTTGTACCCAGACAAAACAAGCAGACAGACAGTAGGTACCTATCTACCTATATATTTTATGGTAGTTGTCCAGTCTGTTGTTCTAGTCTGTGGCTAGCCAAACCAATCTATATAGAGCCACACATCAGAGACAAACCACCTACCATCACCATCAATTTGAGTATCTTGGGCTACTTTAAGGCATTCGAATTGAGTATTTCTTAAAAGGAATCCATCTTGTGGCACAATTTATATTTTTGTCGGTATTTTTTTTTTTAATTAAATACCGATTAATCGTGGGGCTTAGTGATGGGGGGGGGGGAGTTGATATAGTTTATGAAAAAAAACTTGTTCCACTCATGTAGTTGTTAAAAAATAAAATCTGGACAGTGGGGTGGACTACTCATGGACTTAAAGTGACTTTAAAGTGATTGAGATACTTTTATCTTTTATTTTTTTTTATATTTTTGTATGAGTTTTATACTTTTCGTGCAGTATGAAATTCCACTGTGGGCGTTTTTTTTTTCTTCTCCATTTTTAGATTTGTAAACGAAAAGTGTCTTACTAATTGCTATAGGTACATTCCAACACATTAAGCTTGATATTGCTATATAGACGATTTGATTATTAACTATACGAGGTCTTTGTAACTGGTATTTATGGTTTCATAAAAAATGACATTTTTCCCAATGGGAAGGCGTAGGGTAGTTATTATGTTCATAACTTCATTTTTCATTTTCGAAATATTTAAGCATAGTGTATTATTAGACTTTTGGGGTGTGAACAAAACTTGTATCATGTTTTTTATTCGTTTGGTACAAGGCGGTTTAATGTTTTTGGTACAAGGCGGATTGTATAAGCCTTTTGACTTATTCCTTTGACTTTATAGTCCAGTCAATGAAGCCAAATTCGGAAATAATCGCCGGGAAGCTGGATTTTGGTATATAGCTTCCTCATGGTGTTCTTAAGAAACTGTCAAAAATCCCCATCGATACGAGCACCGCTAACAATTTTTCGGGGGGGTTGAAGGCCCCCCAAAATGGTTTTCCAGGAACAACTCCCAAATGGTAAGTTGTACAAAAAAAGTGTCAAAGACTAATTTGTAGCTTGAAATATTTCCTACAAAAAAGATTAACATACTTTTGTTCATACAAATAACGGTTTTTAAAATAAACCAATCAGAAGAGTTAAGGGTTTTACTTTTCTATGTAGTTGGGCGACTTAATTCCAAAATTATGCATTTTGTCATTTTTGGTACATTATATAGACATGATTTTAAGATATCTGTCCACTCTATTTGTCCACCCCTTTAGGTGGGAGGGGCAAATTAAAAAAAAAACAAAATTCTTAAATAGAAAATGAATGAAAAAACACAACGGCAACACTTACAATATTATGTTATAACTTATTTTGGAGCTAGAAATTCATTCTTTATGTATGTTTTTGATTGAAGTTATTTTAGTGCTTAGTTTTTGAATAATGATTTTTAAACTCAAAGTTTTAAAAATATAATTAAAAAAACATAAAACACAATTTTTCCATCAATTCTAAAAGGGTTTTATTTTTTATTTTACTCAAAATCAAAATCAGTATTACATTCTTTAATATTTTCGTCGCTATGCAAATAGAAGACTTTCCGGAAGTATAGATAAATAGTAAAAATCTTGTCAAAGCATAAAGTGATTAAAAATAATTTTTGGCAACATTTCGGTAAATTGAATTTCAAAAAAACTCAATGACCTATATCATTATTAAATTAATTATGAAAATTAGTTGACTCTAAAAATATACTTAAATGTGTTTGCAATAAAATATTTCTGTTTTATTCCTCAACCATCGAATCGTCGCGTGACGCGTCGTTCCTCAAATAAATAGAAACAAGAGTCTTGCTGATGTAGATAGTACATAGTTCTTTATGTAAAAAATTATTTTCATTTTTAAAGAATTACGTCGTTTGTTTAATTTAGATGCCAATCAATAGGTAAATTACAAAATTTATTGGATTTTTTCCAAATGTAATCATCCAAAGAAAATTAAAGAAAAAAGAAACCATTACTAAAATGAAAATATACATTTTTAAATTTTATAAAGAACAAAGCCATAAAAACTACTGTCAAACAAAATATTTTATTATAAACACGTCACAAGAAAATTGCGAAATAATGGATAAAAGAAATTCATTAGGGGCATATAATATGTAATTACTATTATTTACAAGAAATAAAACAAAAATCGACTCGCTGCTGATGTTCAGTTCATTCTTTCATTGTTTAAAAATCTGCAGTATTAGCACGTTTTAACCAATATCTCGAGAGCGGCTCATTGTACAAAAAAAATTTGTTATGATCTTTCTGATAGATTTTTTTGCATACCTATACCTACCTACATTTTTTTATAGGATTTATAATCGCAGAAAAGTATACACATACAAGTTCGCAAACGTGGGCAAAAACTAAAAAAATACATAGGTACTTTTCGGCTTTTGTATGGCCTTAGCTGTCAATATTCAAGAGTCGCGTAGCAAAAAAAAAATTAAAATAATTAGTTGTGATTAATAAAAACAAAGTTATACTTATGAATAAATAACAAAATTAAAAAATCTAAAATCTTTTATTTGTATTTATTTATATTTTCATATACCCACACAATTGGAGACGAAAACACGATAATGAATCGCTAGAGTTCTTTCGATGTGTTATCATCTAAGCTAACCCTTTACAATTATTTGTCAAACCAATAGAAGGAAACTCAATTAAAAAATTGAACTTTTTCAAATGTGACAACAAAATTAAGAACTAGAATTTGTTCCATTTTTCATATATGTATAGAAAATTGTCTATTCTGGACATGATTGGGTATTACTATCGAGTATGTATAGATAATTTTCAAGTAGATACACACCAAACATATCGAAATAAATCTTTTGTTCATTAACTTCCATGACCTAGTCACTGAAAAAAGAAATAGCAGCTGTTCCTTCTTCAATTTAAAATAATCCCACTTCGAGTTTTCTTTTTCAAACTTTTTTTTTGTTTAAGATTGAATTTCTCTTCCAATTTTCAATCACAATCAATCGAGTATCCTCTGAATCAAAAATAAAGAAGTTATATGTAAGTATGTGAGCAACTCTACGAAAATAGAGTTGGGACATTCCTTCCACACATACATACATATATACACAAAAGACAGCAAACAAGAAACTACTTAATCAAAAATCATTAGACGTGATTTTATTCCATACTCGTACTTTATTTCAAACTACTGGCGCTAGAAAAGAAGAAACAGGACAATTCTCGAAATGAAAAAAAAAAATCAAATGTCATCGATGAAATGAATTGCTGAAAACATATTTACTCTGATGATATACACATACATATACCCCCTTGTATGTACATCTCCGCACAACTATTTTTCTTGAATAAAGACGAGTGTTAGGAGCGTGTGTCTACCAGCTGGCTTCAGGGTGAGGATTCCAATGTCACTTTCAACAGCACACAGATATCCTTAAAGGAATTTCCTTTTTGGTGTTATTCGTGCCTGCATATTGACTACGTTTATATATACATACTATGGTACTGCAGACTCCTAGTAAATCAGGTCACAGCTCTAACAAAACAACACATTCTGTGCTCAGCTGCTGTCGGTCGTCTTATACAATTTTGTTTGTGTTGTTCTTCTTTCTCTATACCTACATACATATTATTTTCAGTTCGTTCATCTTGAGAGGGATTTTTTGGATCTTAAAGTGCGCTCTATTTAACCGAGTTTGTGTGTGGTGTCTTTTTATGAGATAAGAAACAAATGCATTTAGAGGTATGGTATTTGTTGTTGTGTGATGCTACCAAAAATAGAAAGATTTAAAATAGTTTCCTCTGAATCACTGCACACTAACACAACACACAGCTTCCTTTTTCGCTTCCAAACAAATATGTACGTAGGTATAGGTTAGGTATACCTATCTTGATTGTTTAGGTACATCCTCTCGACATCTTTTTTGAATTTCCTGCTGCCAAATGACGGGCAACAGAAGGCAGATTCCGATGAGGAAGGTGACGAGAGAAATGTGTTTTATTTGCAAACTAAGAATATTTCACTTTAAGTATAACTCTGCAGTACACTCAAAGAAATACTTGTTGTCACTTAAGGCACTCCATTCGCAAAGAAATTTTTTTCTTTATTTCTATGCTTGTTTTATCTTTTTTAAAAGTTGCAAGAGCATAAGTCAACCACTAAGAATCCTTTTTTCACGAGGTCAAGGAGTAATTCTTTGATGATACCAGTGATAGTAGGGGTATAGTAAAAAATAATTCCCACAAGAAGGTATTTTCAAATTATAGAAGAATATAAGGGGCAGGTTTCCATTAGGAACAGTGAAGGAAATAAAAAATTTTTTTTTTAATTGTTGTGAAATCGCGTAAAAACAAGAAAAAAATTTTTTTTTAGTGCGGAAATTGTTATTAACAAAGATATAAACAATTAAAGTTTGAACCATAGCTTCATGAAAACAGCTTTATTTACTTAATAAATGCACTGCAAAATGGTTATTTGGGATTATTCGTGTAAAACAATATCCAGTTAACTAAAAACAGTCATAAAACCACATAAAAGTTATAAACAATTAACAATATCAAAGAAATAAAAGTCTATGTATTTGACAGATTAAAAATACTAAGCTAAAAGCATTATCTAAAGCAAAATGTGTTATACACCCAAAAGTATACAACACTTCTGATAAAACTGTGTAAGTGAAAATGTTTTTGTTATTAGTTGGGCTGATATAAAGTTTTTTTTGTAAGAAGCAGCACTGTGGGTGGCCCGCTTCGCGGGTTCAAAGGATTTTAACTCCCTTTTTGGGGTCCAGTCCCGCTCACGCAACTCCGTTGCTCCGCTTAGGGTATGTTCAGTCGCCAGGCAGGCGCCTATGTCGTCAGTTAGTATGTTATCAATTTTTTTGTATTAAAATTTGAATCGCAACGATTTTTCCGGCATAATGAAAAGGGTTGCATACTTTTAGTAAAACAGCGCTTTTCATAGTTTTGTTCGTATAGGTACGTAGTTTAATAGGAAGGACCTATGGAAACTTAAATTGTTTATAACTTTGTTAATAATCATTTCCGCACAAAATAATTATTATTTTCGTGTTTTATAGCTGAGCCGACATCCGGACACATTTTTTCATATTTTTTTTTTACTGTTCCTAATGGAAACCTGAGCCGAATATTATGATCCTGAACTTTGCAGACAATGCGTCCGCTGAAGTTTGAACAACCACCAAAGTCGTGATACTTGTTCGATTTTAAAAAAAAACTTAAGGGCAATCGCTTCGTCTCGGCAAAATCTAGTGCCGATATTTTTTATTTTTTTTTATTTGCCTTGAAAAAAAGTTATGGCCAAAAGATTCAAAAACTACCAAAAAATTAACTAAAATTAAAGTAATTTTTACGAAAATGCGGCGAAAATTACAGTGGTGACTGAAGGCCAAAGTTTTTTTAGTTAATTTTTTTATTGTTTTTGAATCTTTTAGCCATAACTTTTTTTTAAGGCAGATAAAAAAAAAACTACAAAATATTGGCACTAGATTTTGCCGAGACGAAGCGATTGCCCTTTAGTTTTTTAAAATCGAACAAATATTACGACTTTGGTGGTTGTTCAAACTTCAGCGGACGCATTGTCTGCTAAGTTCAGGATCATAGAATATTTGTATTAATTTAAATTATAGTTCTTTTCAATAAAAATGTTTGTGTTGTAACGAAATTTATTTTTTTTTTGTCGACAGTATACAGTGTATTTTTGTTCGTGCAATAAAAAATTCTCGGTTTGGAAACACAAAGTGATTAAGTGATATTTTCTCAGTGTATCTACATACGTAATGCTGAAAATAAATGAAGATGCACTTGGCGCTGAGGAGTCATTATATTTATTTATATAAATAGAATCTTATAGCAAAAGTACTTTCGATTTATAAACTGAAGAAGAATTGCCTTGCAGTATTAAATAGGTACATATTTATGCAAGACTACTATAAAGAAACCATTTCGGAAAATTGTTACTTTGGTATTTTAGTGCGCGAAAAATGTAAAAATGTGCGTATAGTGACATTTTAACGGTGAGATTAAGAGATGAATTATGGGAATGTGGCGGCATTTACATATACATAATATGTGAAAGGTAAACTCATAAAAGTAAGACAAATAGTATTTAGTCTGTGAAATGACTGCAAGTAATATTTTATATTCTTTAGATAATGTTCGTAGAATAATATTACACCATTGGCAATATTCAAGGAATTTCATATACAAAGTAGAAGAAGTGTTTTTTTGTTGTTATAATATCTTCATTGGAAACACATCTTGTATATTATAATATCTTATTGGAATGCATGTACGGGGTCTATTAAAGTTGGTTCCTATAAAGGTGAAATACATATTTTATTCTCTTATTTAGAAATAAGATCATTTTATTTCAATCAACGTGTAAATTAATTAAAATATGTTAAATGTGTTGTGAAAATAATCCAGATAGTTGGATGGATGTCAAATGTCAATCTTGTGGTATTAGACACCAATGAATATAATCATCAATAAAATAAATTCTTACGCTGTGGTTATATTGGCAATGTCAATTTCTATGGCAATGACAATTTATTGTCTGGGTGGGCCTTCTATTCCACGGTAATTTCAATAGCCAAATGTCAGTACATAGAAATTACGACCGCTGTCAAATGTTGCTTTGCTATTATTGATAATTAAAAACTTTAATTCACATTATTAATTTCTAATATTTTGAACTTTAATATCAAAACGAAGCAAAAGTCATTCAATATCGCAAAGAAATAATTTTGAAAAAGATGAATCGTCAAAAGTTATTCCCATAGAAATCCATAATTGCGTCTCCATTGGCAATATTCAAGGAAATTGCTATGAGCCAAGTAATTTATTTACTCAAATATTGCCAATGAGCCACTGGGTTAATATGCACCTATAATAATTTCGTTCGTTGAACTTTACTCAGGGTTGACCTAGGTTTACTTGACAACCCCAAAAATTGTCAAAAAAAAACTGGGTTCTCAAAAAACACCATAGGGGTTTAAATTGTGTTGTTGACAATCAACGGAGAAACAAAAAGCTGTTCTGTGTATAATAGTAGTAGTTCTTTTGTATTACCATTCAATTTTTCTTTTAATTTTTATTTCAAAAATAAGCAATTATCTGCAGCAAGCGAATCCACAACAAAATAATTGTCTCATAACTCATGTCACTTTGAAAGTGTATTCGTTACCTTAACTCACCGCAGCAGGGTGAATTCAGGGATCAACGAACAAACCTAATAGTGGATTTCTATCGTTTCGTCAATTTTCGTTCACTTTTGTTTTCCAAGTACCCAATGAAAGTTGATGTAATAACATTTTGACAGCTTATTGTATTTGATGTTATGAAAGACATTTTGATTAGTACCTACCTATAATGCATGTAAATTCACTCTGTACAATGGATAGATTTTCTATTAAAACACGCCTAATGGCCATAAATAAAATATTAAAAAAATGCAAACTCCTACTTCCTATAAAACTTGATGTTGGAACACTCAAGTTGTTGTAGTTTCATTCAAAACCCTCCAATTGTTAAAAAAAGTCAAAAACTCTGTAACACCATAGTTCTTCTGATCCGTAGAATTTTTCAACTCTTTCAACTATCCTAAAAAATACTACAGTTACAAAAATATGCTTATTGTTGAAGTTTAATTCAAACCACATTATCCTGGTTTCTTGACTGATTTTTCATCCTTATAAGGAGTATATAATATGTTTTTTTTTCTAACAAAGAACACATACTTATACAGGTGTCTTTCTTTGTTTCAGAATTTCAAAGACAATTGTTTCAACCATCATCATCGTCATAGACCTACCACTCTACCACTACCTGCACTAGTGGTAGAGCAAAAAGCAATTGAATTGAGTGTATTTTTTTTTTGTCAGCATACATACTTTAGATACTTGTCCTAGTTGTATGTCTCCCCATCGCATGTGACGTTGAATAATATTTTTATTTTAGTTTGTTTTTTTTTTTCCATTCACAAATAGAATGTATATCTAATTGGGAACGCTGGCTGATTTATATATGTCGGACACAATGTTGTTAGATAGATATTATAATAATAATAAAATATGACATTGGACATTTCAATGGTTTTATATTCTCATAGATGATGACTATGAGGACGAGGACAACCAAGGTCCTTTAGTTTTTTTTTTTTTTTTTGCAAACAATTATTCACTAACAAGCCAACAAGATATCATTACTTTTTCCAGACGAAACAAAATTGACTTACTATGCAAATAAACAAAATATTGTTTGAATTTTTTGTATGAGTCTATATTAAGTTCATATACATTGAAAGTTATACTAACGATTATATTCATAAATCAGAACTGCAAAATTAAAAAAGTTTAAATTATTTTTTCAACCCTCTGCAATTTAATTTTTGTGCAAAATTTTCTATTTATAGCTCCCACGCATAATTTCAAAAGTTCTTCATAAACTCCGTTGATAAAAATTTCATTCACAAGTTCAAGCATGTTATTTATTCCAAACCACAAGAATTCCACAAATACCTCACACATGTCTCTTCCCCCCCTCCCCCCAATGTATAGAATCTCTTATAACCAATATGTGTTTCTAAGGTTTCATTCCATTGATGTATCGAAATTATATCAAGAGTATTGTTTTGATATCTCTTGATTGAATGAGAAATTTAAAAAGGAGGAAAGAACTTAGTTGCGCATGTCTGATGGTTAACCGAAAAACCACATTTGTGATGGCATAAGTTGAATGCATTTACGTATATAGTGTATGCGGACTTAAGTAACTTTATAAGGTTTATATTTGCCAAGACACGCATCTCTAGAAAATTCATTTCTTTAAAGGTAATTTGATCAATGAATTACCTCTCATCATTGATGTTGATTTTTCAACACCTTACAGAGCGAAGACGACGTACGACGCGACAGTGAAATGAGTCAATGGAAGGAATAAAAAGCTAATGACACTACCTACTTATATGGAAGAAGTGTATTAAATTTGCATCTATATATATATTTATGCAAATCGAACCTTTGTATGCTTTTTTTTTTCCTTCAAGAAAATAGATAAAGTTCAATGTACATTTCAATTGATACTGAGATACCAGAAAAACATAAAAAAACACCTATCAATTCGAAATAGGTTTCCATTACATTAATGTAACGCTATTGAAGTCATTGAACGAAGAAGTAGAAATTTATGTAAACATTGGAAACATTAGTAGGTATCTACATATTTACATATTCATTGGTTAGATTACCATATTAACACTTAAAAGGTTAACGTCTGAATTCTACCACGCATTATATTCCGTACAACATAATAATTTATCTTCTTCTGCTTACAACACAATTGGTACAAAACCAAAATTCAATCGAAGGATCTTTCACTCAAAAAAAGATCTTCATCATTCGACTTTTAGAATTTCCCTTCATCAAATCGGAGCACTATTAATAGCGATGTCTATAAGTTCTTCGAGAAAAAGATTAATTACTTAATTAACATCTAAGCTGTAAAGAAACAGAAATTTCAAAATTGTTTTGAATTTCGGTAGACAACTCGAACGCCCTTAAACTCTGACACTGTGACAATCGATAAATCGATGATTAGTATGTACATACCCAAAAACACCGTGCTTTTGAACATTTAATGTTATATTATCTGGAAAACCTGACGTGATAGAACAATTTCCAAGTCGAATTCGAAGTCAGGGCATCAAAAAGATTCAAAAAATTGTTTGTCTAGTTCCAGATAAAAAACTTTATTGAGCAGTGTTATCATTTGATAATAATTTACAATCATAAAAGAGGTGTATGTCTTTAAAATTCAACTAAAACAATACTCTTAGTTGATCTTAGAATAACTTAAAATATAAAACAAAATTTTATGATTTATGATGTCGCGCTTGCCTGCTAAAACAATTCATTAAAACTAATCAAAATGTAATAAAGCTTTTGAATTCATCATAGCTGAGGTTTTTTTTTTTTGCTAACCGACCCCCCTGATAAGAATTCTTAAAGTGTTTTTTTTTTCATATATCAACACTTGTGTCTTACTTTTTCACTTTTCAGTTGTTTATTATCATTGGAATTAAGAAGTCACAATTTTTGTTGTTTAAAAAAATTATTATTTAAATTTTTTAATCCACGACGACGACATCGACGTCGCCAAAAGTTGGATCAATACGCCAAACAAACTAAGACCATGGTGGTCTCTCGCGGAGTTGACACTTATGGATACCTTAGAATACTTGAATTCGATAATACCACCGTTGATGTAGATTTGGTAATTCTTTTTAAATTTCATAATACTCTTACAAATTCAAATAGTTTTCTTATCGTCAGTCAAACTTTGGCGGATCCTTATCTCATTTTTTTTTTTTTTGATTTTGTTATCAGTTTTTATGTTGAACATTTATTTTGTGCTGTCAAGAAGAAGAAGATTTAAACATTAAATAAGACGAGGTATATATGTGTGTTGTACATAAAACATGATATCGCCCCCCTCATGCCCCAAGCATGAGTGTGCAAATATAAATATTTAACGATATCTAGTTTGAATTCTCTACGAGTGTAGACTGAAGTCATACCGATTTTTCAAAACAAACTAATTTGCCAAACAAAATTAATTTGCACTCTCATGTTTCTGGCATAAAGGGAACGATAACGTCGTCTTTCCATCAAAACTCGTCCATTTTTTTCTTGATGCTGAGATAGACCTCTCGTCAAAACGCTTTACTTAACGAAATATGAAAATTCTGTTCTAGGTCTATAAAGAGATAAATAATATTTTGTGTAGTGTTGTTTTTAAAGCCTTTGGAAAAGTTTGTTTAAATGGTTTCGAGTAAATCGTATGCTAGCCCAGCTTATGCTATATTGAATTTTAGTATTAAAATACTTAAAAATATCCCTTACTTTTATTTCAACAAATTCCAAATATAGTGCGAATAACATATTTACGTAATGATTTCAATCAAAGAAACATAAAGCCACATTGACGTTGGCGTTTCTCATTTTCATTCCTGCAATCACCACACCACATACAGAATATAAAGCAACAAACCCCTAAAGCTATTTCTAGGTTATATTATTGTCCCATAGAAATCAACATATTGTAACACAAACATCTAGAATCGTTTCATAATAGTAGTCCTTATTCCTCTCCGATGTAATCTGAGAATGCACCTTGAACTTATGTAGATATATCAAACCAAGGATTACGAAAGCGCAATCGACAACAATAATATAGGTAGTGAGTGAGATAAAGTAAAAAATAAACTAAAACTGCTTCATTTGTAAAATATTATTCCAAGCATTTATCCCATTGTCATTGGCAAAATTCCATTAAAATCGTAAATAAAAACGTTTTTTTTTTTTTTTTTTTTCTCTTTTCTTCTAATGCAGCAAAGCCAAATACGTGCAGTCTCTAGTCCTTCACTCTCTGACCACCCATTGGATGCCAATTCAAGGAATAACAACCACAATGAATACAATGGCAGTGGAAAAGATGCCACCCACAGCCTTACGTCGTCGTCGTCAACAACGGCTACTAATGCAGTCCTTGTGAATGGCCATCGTGGAAATACAACATCATCTTCATCGGCAAATGGATCGGCTGGAGTCCTGCAGAAATTCAAAAGGACTTTTTCGAATTTCAATAAACAGTCGAACGGCGGCAGCAATAGTAGCAGCAACTCATCAGCACCTTCAACGAATAATACAGTTACAACACAAAGTCAACTATTACAACAGATTCCAATTCCAGTATTAGAAATGAGTGATAATACGGCAAAGTATCGTTTTGGACCTTTAATTTGGCGTTCGAGTAAGGAACGCCGAAAGACTAAATACAATCGTCGCGATAAATGTAATAGCGGGGATTCAGGAATTCAAATTGAATTGGAGAATGATGAGACTTTTGCCGGAATGGTAAGTTGAATCTGTTGTGTGTGAAAAGTGAAAGTAGATTTATTAATTTCTTGACAGGAAATTAATGGAGCTTCACTAACTTCGACTCCAAAGTCAAGAATACGTCGTGCTAATTCAGCTAAAGCAACCAGCTCACCAACATCGGCATTGACGGCCAAGGCCAAGGCATTGAAGAAAATGGAAAGCTATGACAGTAGGATGGCGCCGACTTCGTTACCAGCCAGAAGGTCATTAAGTCAGCCAAGTGGTTTGGATCGAGTCACACGAACTGGTAAGAGATTTTTCTTATTTTAATCCACTCAATGAATTTAATGTTGATTTTATATTTAGAACTCGATGAAAGCGACACGGACAGTGTGTCATCACACCCTGAATGTCATGAAGGTAAAATCAGTTTATTAAAAAGTCATTTTTAATCGACCCCCTTCATATTTAAATGTCTATTATGTAAACATGTTGCTTCTTTACTACTTAAAATAACATTTGAAGAATATGAGCCATATTTGCAGCCTTTTTAATAAATATTTAAAATTGCAGGTCAACACCGTCCATTGTACGCCGAAGTAATGCACAATTTTACTCCGGCTGGTCAACAAGAACTCGCCCTTGTACGTGGTAATCTAGTCGAAATTCTCCGTAAAGAAGTCGGCCCCTGGTGGTATGGTCGAATAAAAAGTGATGCAGTTGTTGAAACTCTCTTCGAACCCCAATTGGGTTGGTTTCCCAAAGATTTTGTACGGCCCATACAATTCCCAGAATCTGATGGCACATTCACATACCGACAACGTAAACTCACTTCACCATCGCTTGATGATACTTTAATTGCGGCCACTTGCAGTATAAGTCCAAATAATGTAACCACAATTGTTGTGGATCATCCGTCGCCCGATGCCAGTCCAAAGAAATTACAATTAGAAAATGCCTGCCTGAGAAATAATGCTATCAAGGAACTCCTCGAAACTGAGATAAATTATGTTAAACTACTGGGATCCCTGTGTACTGGGTAAGATCGCAAATCGAATCTTTAGTTTTCATTTTTTTTTTTTTATTATAAACGTTTCTTCTTTGTGATTTTAGATATCTCCCGGCAATGAGAAAACGTATTGATATTTTCTCAACTGAAAGTCTGAATTTAATATTTTCCAATATCGAAAGTATTTGGAAGTTCCAACAAAGCTTTCTTGATTCTCTTAAACGTGGCATTGAAATGGATCGTATTGCACAGGTGTTTTTACGACATGTAAGTGCCCCAGAAAATTAATTTGTTTTTAATCTAATCTTATTGGTATTTTCTTTCTTTATTTAGCAATCTGGATTTTTGGTCTATTCAACATATTGCAATTCATATCCACGTGCACTTATAGAGCTAGAGACTTATTCGCGCAGCAAGGAAGCTAAAGTTGTCCTTGAAAAGTAAGTTATTTCATAAATTAATATCCATTCAATATTCTTATGTTTTGAATTAATTTTTTTTCTTCTAGCTGTCGACAAGCTGAGAATCTTGCTGAATTACCATTATCCGCCCATTTACTTGCTCCAATTCAAAGAATTTGTCGTTATCCACTCCATTTGGCCGAACTTATCAAAAACTCCTACAACAGTACCAATGAGAATGGTGATTCAATCGATGAAATCGATGCTAGTCTTCTGGATATTGTTGATTCTAAAGAAATGATTGAAGCTGCTCTTAAGGCTATGAAAAAGGTCACCGAGGCTGTTAATGAAGGTAAAAGATAATATTTTCTTTTAATAGCTTTTTACTTATAGGTTTGTTGTTATTTATTTTATAGGTAAACGCCATAGTGAAAACTTGGCCCGCCACCAGTCCAGCTTTGAAAATTTTACTGGTCCACCTCTGCACTTCCATAGCACTCGTTACTTTACCCAAATCGATGCAACTCGTGTCTCACCGAATCTCTGGAACAATACCTATACTCTGTTTCTTTTCGACCATCAACTGATTTATTGTAAAAAGGACATCCTCAAACGCAATCACTTCATCTACAAAGGTCGAATATTTTTAGATAATTGTCGCATTCTCAATCTTCCAGATGGAAAGATATTTGGTGCCACTGTTAAAAACGCTCTGCGAATCTATTGTGAATCTCGAAATAAATGGTTTGACTTCAGTTTTCGAAGTGCAAATCGTAAGAAACGCTTCCTAAGTACCCTGGCTTTGGAGCGACAGTTTTGTGGGAAGAATCTTTTTATATCCGAATTGGCAGGCGAAGAGGATGATAATTTGTCCGATCGTGAGTATCACAGTGATTATGAAGCAATGACGACGACAACTATTCTAACGCCAACCGGAGAGAATCACTACAGCAGTGTACATTTAAATTGGAAGGAGAATATCTACGATGAAAAATCCCCAGAATCACCAGCAAAACAACAAAAATACAGTGACACTCTGCCAAAGAAATCTCGACAAATTAACTCGAAAGAAGGTTATGAATATAATACGGGCTCACTGGGACGTCGTCGGATAGGAAATTGGTTCCGCAAGTCGAAGAGCACAAATTCCACCCCTAATCAATCCCCCACACACAATCCGAGTGTAATTATTTTCAATTCAGATAGTTCTTCGCAGAGTAGTCCGGCTTTGGGAAAAAATAAAGCAAAAGACTCTTCAGGATCATCGTCCTGAAGGAAAATGCGATTGTAAAATAAAATACGAGTCGAACTCGGTTTTAATCTACAATAAATAGCTCCAACAAATACATATTATTATCATTATAATTATTATACAAAATTCTGAAGATTTTTAAAATTGTGTGTCAATTAAGTGAGGATAAAAATTAAAATTAAAGAAATATTATGTTAATTGTATAATTTATGTGTTATAAAACAAAAATATGTATATTATCTATTGTTATTTAATTAAGCACAAACAATAAGCAAAACAAACAAACCATTAATATATAATTAATTAACACTATATTTCTTTTGTATTCTAAATTAATATCTTGTTTTTTCTTATATTTTTGTTTTGATGTCACCTATTTATTTTATTTTGTATAGTTGTAAAGTTAAAATTTATGTAAATTAAGTTCTTTTTTGTTTTCGGAATATTTAATATAAAAGTTTAGATTTTTTTTGTTTTCTATTGACTCCTGGATGAGAGAAAAGGATTCATCCAAATTTACTGGGAACATAACTTAATTGTTAAGGGAAGAAAAACATTATTTTTTTTGTATGTATTTACTTTAAAAATTTGTTTTGTTTATAAACTTAAGATTAACCTGAAGGAACAAATATTTTATTTAATGTTAATTTTATTTAAATAACAAACAAACATTTAAAAATAAATTGAAATTAAATTTTTTTAAATATTGAGTTGTATTTTTATTTTGTTTACACTTTTAATAGTTTTTCTTCAAACTTTTTTGGTGATAACAACAAATTAAGAGAGACATTTTCTTGAAAAATGGCGCTTTCGATATATGTACATATTTGAATGGGTTTTATGAAATTTCAGATTTTCTTCCAGTTCTGGTGAAAAAAGAAATGGTTACCTCCACAATGTAGATGACTTGAATTTAATTCGAAAATTCTAGGAGATTTAGGGTAAAGGAAGAATCAACTTGTAATAATCATGTCAGTTTGAATTTTACCGTGCGCGCAGTATTTGAATTCAATTACTTTGAATGAATTAGTATAAAAACGTTTAAGTCATGATTTTGAGACGAAGTACTAACAATTCTACCCATTTTTTATGTTGCTTTTCAATTTATAATAAAATAAATAAATGAGAAACTGTATGGTAATCATAAATTGATTAAATATAAAAAATCGATATTAAAAGAACAAACTAATTTAAAGAACAGAACGCCGGAAACAGAATTTTGAAAACGATCAGGAGATTCATTTAATTTTCTACTTCAACTAAAAAATTTTCAAATGCTTTTCTTTTGTCTTTGAAATATGAGCAAAACAATTTTTTAGGTTTGCTCATATATCAAATTTTTAAATGGAAGTTCCTTAAGTTCAACTTCTTTTTCTCACATCAATATTTTTTTCTTTTGTTTTTATGCACTTTAATGTAGCAATGTAACTTTCTTTTGTTCATGAAGTTAACAAGAACTTTTAGCAGTTTATTTTTGTCGCATTTTTTTAACAAAAAAACATAAATTTCTTCCGACAAAACAGTAGATCTTCTAATGCTAATGGAGGAGTCCGAAAATTTGATTTTCGTCATACTGTCCAGTGTCCACTGACTTCAATTTGAAAATAAAGCATTCGAAGTCATCTAAAATAATGCTATTGATTGGCCATTTTGTGTTTCTGATACCTTAACACATATATATATTTTTGCTGTAGCAACATTTGGATTTTCTGGTTTAATGTTGTGATTTGTTACAACCTATAAAGTAATTTATTGTTGTTATTTTTTTTGTACCATAGTAATTTCTATAATTTACTTCCCAATAAATTTACAACAGTTGAAGGAATAAATCAAATCAGAATTACAGAATCCTTCAAACAAAAAAAATTTTGGTGCTTTTTTGAGAATAAAGGAAGCAAACTTTTGGGCTGTCCTTAAATATAAAAAAAATAAAAAACAATTTGTAACCGATATGTATGTATATGCAAATTTAATCTTGAATTAAATAACATAAAAAAAATATAAGTGACTGTCTTTATATACAATTTTTTTCTTATAAGAAACAAAATATATACTTTGCATTATAATCATCTCAAATCTGTAGAATCCATTATTTTTAAGGTATAAGCAATATTTCTAAATTTCAAACAAAAAAATAAACCTAAATGTCTGTCTTTTTAGCACAAGTGTTAAAAAATATTTTTCTAAACCCTTGAATTTCTTAAAAAAAAAAAAAAAAAAAAAAAAACAATTTAAAATAACCAATCTGTCTTTTGATAAATTTAAAAATAAATTCACAGCAAAGTAAAATACAATTAAACAAAAAAAAAAGACACAACTGCCTGTAATTGAAGCGCAACACTTTACCAGTTCTTTATACAAAATAATAAGATATTATAATTACTATAAAATTATACACTTCATAACTATACAAAATTCAATGAAACAAGTAAAAAATAAAATAAAATAAAAATATTAAATCTGTATACTAATAATTATGTAGAACTGCAAAAGTCTTAACACTATGTAGAAAAATAATAAAGTAAAGATATATATAAATGTAAAATAGTAGTGCATTAAAAATCTACAATAAATAATACAAATGCTTAAAAAGCATTTTCCCATATTAAGTAATAACATAAAGTGTAAATAAAAAACTAAATTTGATTAGCAAACAAAAAACTATTAAACGGCAATAAAGTAATGAGTTATTTATATATAGAAATAGAATTAGTTATTAATTAAATTAAAATATAAGATTTAAATATTTAAAATACAAACAAACAAAAATAATGGTTAGTTTCCAGTCAATTTCACACTACTTAGTTGCCAAATAAATACAACTATAATACAAAATATTAATCCTACTTGCCAAAAGAATTAGCAATTAAATATTGTTCAACAAAATAGACACAAAACAAAATATTAAACTTTCAAAAGTAATCCTGTCTAGAGGGTGCTTAATGATTGATTTAAGCTGTTTAAACACACCAATCAATTTAGCACTCTCGAGTTCATTGAATTCCCTGTCTATTTCTTTAGCAGATAAAAGAAATATTTTCTTTTTTTTATATTTCGTTATTACATAATGTTATGAAAGATCGAATTAGAAAACAAAAGCATGAATAAGTTATAAGTATATTAACAACAAAAATAGTAGGATGATTTTAAAATTAAGTAATTAAAAAGTTGAAATAAATGAAACTGTGTATGTTATAATCGATATTATATTATATACGACTGAAACAAGAAATATAATGAATTTAAACTAAAATGAGATCTTTTATTTTGTTTATGTATGTTCTAAAAGACGATTCAACTATGTAGAATGAGACAGCTGACTATGGGATTCGAAGTGAGTCGTATATGTTTTGGACTTGACTTTATGGATTATAAAAGGCGTATTTATTAAATTTTTAATTAGTTAGATTGTTCAAAAAAGTTGATAATATGTTTTATTTGATTAAATAAAATGTTAAATTAACCAAGGTTTAGACAAGAGTATCTAAGTTAGATAGCTTTTAAACATCAAATGCAAAATATGTTTATCTATAACTTGGAAATCTATCTAAAGTTAGACAACGTTTATAAATACGACCGTAAATGTCTAGTCTAGGTTGAAAATCAATTTTGAAGGAGAATATTTTAAGTTGTGATTTAAGCTGTCGTATGTCGGTACTCAATTGAAACCATATTTTTCCTCTTTAAGCAGCCCATACACCATTCAATTTGCATTTGGTCGTCAGCTTAATTGATGCTCAACTCAGTTGAAAGTTTACTACAGTCAAAAATATTAGTATTTGTCTAATGAAGTTACACGACTACTACGAGTACGTAATGCAAAATATTAGAATACATACGTAAATGCAGACGACATATTTATTAGATTTTTACTATTTAGACAATGTCTAAATAATATTTTATTAAATAAATGTTACATTAAACAATGTTTATACAACCGAGTCCGTTGTCTAAGTTAGATAGCTCTTAAACATCAAATACAAATGTTTATCTATAACTTGGACGGCTGTCCAAAGTTATACAACGTTTATAAATACGATCTTGAGTGTTTAGTTATGACATGAAGAAATAATACAAATAAAAAAACAGACTTTAGATGAATGAATGAATGACTGAAGAATAAAAACAATTAGCTATAAATCAGTTTTGCAGTGAGGTTGAGTTATACGTATCGACCCCCTTATAAATCTGGCGTGGCGTATGGCGATAAGACAAGTTTTAAAGCAACAATAGTAGACACAATTTAAATCATAAACATTAGTCATGTTTTTGTTTTATCGATCAAAAACAAGTCATTTTCAGTATTCCCATAGTCAATCTAAATCTATGAGTGAAATCTGTAAATCTTTTCATATAAAAAACAAAAAAATATACAAAGTTCACTATTTGGCGTTCGTACTTTAGAAGCACACTACCTTGCTTCTCAATAAACATCAATACCGACAATGCCGCCATCATAACGGGAAATGTCAAACTTATAAAGTGCATTATTAAAAGCAAAGGCAAACTGTGAACTGTGAAACTACTCGCCAGACAACATAATTTTACATTAAATTATTGTAAGTAAAATCACAATAAGATTTAATAAAGTTCATGTAAAAATCTTTAATAAATTATAAACATTTATTTAGTAAAAAAATACATTCAAGAAAGTACAGCACAAATTTATAATTAACAAATATACTGACTTCCGTTTTGTGAATTAGGCGGAACTGGAAAAGACTTTTCTTGCCTGCTCTTCCATTGTTGCTCATTTAATTCACTTTGCGCAAGATTTCCATCGCAAAAAGGAACAAAGTCCTTATTTTTTTTGTAATTAAGACTGAATTTTAATTAATTTTCAAAAGAATTTAAATTTCTTATTGAAAAAGATAACTTTTCATTGAAAATGTTGACAAAATGCATAGGAGTTCTTATTTTTTGTTTGCAATTTTTTGTTGAAAGATTTCCGCCGTATTTTGACGTTTCTTCGACAACTGTCAAACGAAATGTCAGGCTCAACAACAGGGATTTTATGATAGATTTGTTTTCGTTTGTTTCTTCATTTGTTGGCTAATTTTTATTTCTTTAATTTTATTTTAAATATAAATAAATAATTGTAAGGCAATAAGCATTGCTATCCAATGGTTGGAAACAAAATTATTGCAGCAATACGACCGGACGCTAAAGTCTACTCTGCAAACAACTCCAGTGGCACTAGCAGGGCCATTACAGTACCAAGCAGTGTCCTTCATCAAAATAATGGACATTTTCCCGTGAAAATAGTAAGATACTCTGATACATCTCTTTTAAAGTTGATTCGTTTTAATGGGTCTCTATTTTAGCGCGCAAATTCAGGAGGTGGTCATTACAACTGGAACGACAATTCGGATATTGTTATGAACAACAATCGCCTTCAAGCCTCTGTGATGGATATGGGAAAGAAATTGTTACAATGCGCTCGCGACAATGATGTCATTGGTGTTGAGAATTTGATAACAAAGGGATCACCCTTTGCTTCCGATTGGGTTAGTTGCAACACATCAATTCCAAGTCTCTACTCATGAAATTTTGTTTCCGTTTTAGCTTGGGATGACGGCGATTCACTTCGCAGCTATGAATAATGGCTATGAGATTTGTAAACTCCTCACAAACACTGGGATAAATAAAGACGCACGCACCAAGGTTGATCGAACGCCGTTGCATTTGGCAGCCTTCTATGGCCACGAACGCATTGTTAAGCTTTTAGTTGAAAGTCAATGTGCACTCAATCCGAGAGACATGGTAATTATTTTATTTTTATCCTCTAATTCACTCCTTTCCAACAAAAAAATCTCTTCTCAGCTCCGAATGACACCACTTCATTGGGCAGTTGAAAAACGACACAAAGGAATCGTTCGGTTACTTATCAAACATAACGCCGATGTTACAGCAATTTCTAAATTTGGCAAAACACCAATTGCCTTGGCCGTGCTCACAGAGCAACCCGACATTCTTGAAGAATTGGAAGCAGCAAGACAATTACAACAAAGCAGGAAATACAATGAACAACATGAGGTTCGTTTTTCATTTAAGTTTTTTTTTTATAGATTATAGAATTTTATTTGATAAATCTCGTTTTTTGGTTTGTTTCTCCTACTTATTTTGCCTCCAACAAACTAAGAAGACACAACGGATTAAACTAGTGCGTAACGTATGAAGAAGTGTACCTACAAGTACTAGAAAAATTAATCCCTATTCTGTACTTTATATATTTTGATTATCATATTTTCGAAAAACCTGCCCTGTTTTCCCCCCTTATAAAATTAAGTCCTTTTCTGCACGTACGAATAGGCCTAGTTCATAAATTTACAAGATGGGTAATGCTACAAAAATCGCGTTGTATTTCTAAAGAAAATTATTTTCTATTAGTTTTTATACGTTCTTAGAATACATACCTACATTACAATGAATGCATGTTTTACGAGAAGTGTGCATAAATAGAACCGTTCTTTTACAATTTTATTTTGTATTGATACACCAATTTTACATTTATGAACTCGGAGATAATGATTATGAATTTCAATGGAAAAGTTTTGTTGTGGTTTCTTTTTGTTTTTTATTCAAAAATGCAATAAGTGGTTGTATCGCATCAAAAGGGCTTCTTTTAAACTTTTTCCTTTTTGGAACCTATGACTGACCCTCTATCATTTACGTATGTACATATTTTGGCGTACATATGGATGTACAAATACCTGGCCATGAATCACTATGGCAAGAACTCTTTGTAGTGGCTAAAAATAATCCAGTGGTTGAAAATAAAACCGCGACAAAACTTTTCCGATGCCCCATAACAATATAAAACTACACAATTGAACTTTTATTATTTTTTTGCCTTTAGAAAGAAACAAATGAAGCTGTTAACTCAATCATGGGCATATCAAATGATTATGAACCATCAGAAAAAAGATTCAGATTAAATTCTGAAAGTGATAAATCAAACAAAACTTATAAAAAAGAGTCTATTTCTATATCAGAAGAAAAAGGTAAGAAATAAATTCATTTACTAGTAAACATTAATTCTCATTTATTGTTATTTTGTTTAGATATGACAGTTCAAGATAATCCGGCTGTGAATCTTTTAAAAAGTCATGGCATATCAATTATGAATGATGATGAGGATACGTCAAATAAACTCCTTACAACTGCACTTCAAAATGGTCGACAGTTAATTCTTTCTGAGGGCGGAAAGCTACTTTTAAACGAAGCTAAGAAAATGAGCAAAACACCATTTTCAGATGGTCTTAAGTTAGTTCCAAGTCAGCCGGCTCTACCGACAACGATGGGACTGGTAAAAGTGACTAATAAACAAACAACAAAACCCGTAGAAACTAAATTTCGCCCGAACATCATCCATAAGTCAAAGCCAGCTATTGCATCGTCAACGCCAAAAGATGTAACCGGAAAGGTAACGATTTTGACATATATTCTTAGAGCTTTTTAAAGATGATTTTTTTTTTTTTTTAGAATATACGAATAATTTCACTCAACGATTTCAAAAAAATCTACGGCAATGGAAATATAAAGTCCATGTCGAACACAATCAACAAGTTAGTAATTCGATAATTAGTCGAGAGAAAATCAGAATTCGAAATGGCTTTTTGTTTATTCTTTTAGATCTCAAGTGGTGAAGATAAAACCTCAAAAACCTCCAGTGCCACAAATAAAGGATGAACAACCAGAATTCATTGAGTACGATTGTGACCCTCAATACGACGACGAAGAAAATGACTTGCCACCCAATATAGTTAAAGTTTCTGCCGAAAGCGATCAAGAAGATTTCTCTGATTTTGAAAATGTACAAACTGCAACTATTCATCCTCCAGCACCGCCATCGCCTGAACCACCAAAACAATCCACTTCCACACAGAACAATGTTCGATATTCTTTTACAAAATCTCCAAATAAGGCAGCAACATTACCAGACCGAACACCAGTGATTCCATTGCTGACCATACCTGAAATCTGTCGACAACTTCTTGAGCTGCGTAAGCAAAATGATGAGTTGCGAAGAAAATATGAAATCGCTCAAAAAGAGAAGGAGGACTTCCGAAATCGATTGGAGCGGCTGGAGAGTCTGCTTATAGAGGAACAACCTGTCGAGGAACTTGGTGATATGTAGCAGAAGTCCTTTCTTTGTAATATGTCGAGTTATTTGTTTTGTAAATATCTTTAAGGAATTGTTTTGTTTAAATCGTCCTTAAGGCTTCATTCGATCAATCACCACTTCACCTTATGTGTTGAAGCCTAATTTTTCTATATTTAAATAAGATTGTAGTTTGTAATGTTACATTTATATTTTCATAAAAAATCCATACAAATACTTACAGATTTATATCTTTGCCATAGGTCATTTTTAAAAAATGTTAATTATGGAATTGTTAGAGAGGAGTTAAGAGAGTCTATAGACGGTTTATTTTCTACTTTATATTTTTAAGAAATGATTATTATGAAATACTGCTGTTTTTTCTTTATTTTTTTTTTTAAGTCAAATTCGATTCTCTTTTTATGGAAAACATAAAAATATATAACAGAGTAACATTTGTAAAATAAAATTATATTTTTACTTTTAATTAAGATTGTTGGTATTATTTTTGATTCAATGAATAATTAAACTCTAGGCAGTGCTTAAATCAATGGGGGCTTCAACTTTTGTAACCTTATTTGACTGCTTTTACACGATGACTGCAATTTTTAATAAAAAAGGACATCTCCACACTCTTTACTGTGCAATTTTTCATTTTTTTTGCTGCGTAGTGCATAATATGGCTCTGAAGGAAGCTTGGTCTGGTAAGCTTCACAGTCATGGCAAAAGTGTTTCTAAATAAAATTGAACAAATAAAGACCAAGTACTACAAAAAATTCTGATGATCGTCGTAGCAGTCGTCAAATAGCTATAAAGGCTCTCCCAAACCAACGCGAAACATTCGCCGACGACAGATTTTTGTTTTTGTTTAACGTTGTGTATTTGTCATATTTTGTGTTAGTGTGAATGATTCGCTACGATTTCGCGTTGGTTTGGGAGAGCCTCCACTCCAGCCTATAAAATAAACTTGGTGGTAGCTCACTCAAGTGTTGTTGTTTATTTCATTCAAACCTTTAACAAAATGCATAAACTTATTTTGTTTAACTGATGTCATTTTTCGGCAAGGTGCAAAGAAACTATTTTAACAGCAATAGCATCAGTAACGCTCATATTTTTCACTCAATACATCCAGATTAAAACCTAAATCCGCATGTATTTGCCTTGAATTTAAATATTTTACACCCGGATTTAAGTCTTAATATGAATGTATCGAGAGCATAATATGGCGGTAAAACTAAATTTTGATTCAAGAGAAGACGAAAATTTAGTTTTCGTTAAATAAATAATTTAATAATAATTAGCAAGTTTCATAATCGGAATTATTTAAATACAATTATTTTGTTTCAGCTTCGTGTAGACGTAGGATTAAATTGATTTACTGATTTACCTTGCCGACACTCATTTCAGAAAAAAGAAACAACAAATTCATTGACATCCCTGTATTTGCCAAATGTCATTCTGAAGTTTGTCAACAGCACGTGTGAGTTGAAGACTGAGGTTGCAGTTTTCCAGAATTCGTATCAAAAAAAGTCTTCATTTAATTTAATCTGTGATCTAAGAAAAAACTGAAAAATGGTAAAAACAATTCACAAATTATTGACTTAAAACTATTAAAATGTATATCTGTATCCTGTTAGAAAAAGCCTAAAAATGACGAAATCCCCGGTTTCCCCTCGATGGACGGTGGTGACAAAGATGCCGACATCAAACCCATCAAAGGTGGTGGAAAGGTAAAAAAAAGTGGCGGTTTTCAATCTATGGGTTTGGGCTACGATATTCTAAAAGGAATCACCAAACGTGGCTACAAAGTTCCAACCCCGATTCAGAGAAAGGTGGGAATTGCTTAAAGATTATTTTAGTGCTTTTAAAAATCAAACCACCAATTTTCCTTCAGACTATTCCTCTCATTCTGGAAGGTCGAGATGTTGTGGCTATGGCCAAAACAGGATCTGGCAAAACTGCCTGCTTTTTGATTCCAATGTTTGAGAAATTAAAACAACGTGAACCAACCAAAGGTGCACGAGCACTTGTTCTATCACCAACACGCGAGTTGGCAGTTCAGACATACAAATTTATCAAAGAAATTGGTAAATTTATGGACCTAAAGACGATCTTGGTGCTCGGTGGTGATTCTATGGACTCACAATTCTCAGCTATTCATACTTGTCCGGATATCATTGTCGCCACACCGGGAAGATTTTTACATTTGTGTGTGGAAATGGATTTGAAGTTGAGTTCGATTGGTATGTTTGACTTCAGAATTCATAATGCAACGAAAAACACTTTATTTCATTTCTAGAATACGCTGTTTTTGATGAAGCAGATAGATTGTTTGAAATGGGGTTCGGAGAACAATTGAACGAGACTCTAAATCGATTGCCTTCGACCAGACAGATGGTGATGTTTAGTGCAACATTGCCTAAGCTTCTAGTAGACTTTGCAAAGGCTGGTTTGAGTGATCCAGTTTTAATTCGATTGGGTAATTTGATAGAATAAATCATGTAAAATATTAAGTATCTAAAGATTCTTTTTTTTCTTTGAAGATGTTGAATCAAAACTACCAGAAGGTTTAACACTTAAGTTTTTGCATTGCCGTCCAGATGAACGCTATACATCTTTGATAGTTCTGCTGAAATATGTTATCCCCAAAGACGCACAAACCGTTGTATTTGCTGGCACACAACATCACGTCGAACTTATTTCCTATGTAATTTTACTAAAAGAAATTTTGTTATGAGACTTATTTTTTTACTACCGTAATCTCTTCAGATTCTCACTCAAGCTGGCATCTCCAATGCTCCTGTATACTCTAGCTTAGATCCATCGGCTAGAAAAATCAACACAGCAAAATTCCAATACAAAAAAGTATCGGTTCTCGTGGTCACAGATGTGGCAGCTCGTGGTATCGATATTCCCAGCTTGGATTATGTCGTAAACGTGCATTTCCCAGGCAAACCGAAGTTGTTTGTCCATCGAGTTGGTCGGTGTGCTCGTGCTGGACGAACTGGTACAGCTTTCTCTATTTTCGCCACCGAGGATCAGGCTCACATGCTTGACTTGCATATGTTTTTGAACAGGCCGTTCAAGATAAATGATACAAGTTCAATTGGTGTTGTTCCGCAGGATCTATTGGAAGAAGAACATCTGACAGTGATTGAATACAAGAAAAGCCATCATATTGTAAGGAATTTTGAGTGATCTAAAATATTTGTTTGATAAAAAAATCAATTTCCAGAGCGGAGTGATGAGAACTAGTGAGAATGCATATAAAAAATACTTGGCATCTAGACCGGTTGCCTCAGCAGACGCCAATAAACGTGTAAAGACTATCAAATTCTTCAGCCTCAAGCCTTTGGATGACTTCCTTAAATCATCGGTAGCCCTGGATACTGCTTTAGCTGCCAGTACAAAAGAAAAACCAAACTCCAAAGCAGAAGCAGAAGAGGAGCAAAGACAGCTGCAAGATGCAAAGCACGATTTGGTAGTTAAGATGCGAAATTTCCGACCACCAGGAGTAAGTTATATTTTTGGGTTTTATGAAATATTTCTGTAAGTTTTGTGTTTTTATCTTTTCAGACCATTTTCGAGCTTAACCGAAATCAAAAATCTGTGCAATTCACAATTATGAAAGAGAAACGTGAAAAACATTCTGAAGTTATTGAGAAATTCCGTTCCCAAATGGAGGAAATGGATAAAGAAGATGAAAAACGTGAAGCCCTAATCACTGAAAAGGAAGACAAAGTAAGTTTGATCCCTTAAAATTGATAATAATTCCACTGAAGTATGGATATTCTGCTTACAGGCCCAATTAGAATTAGATGACGAAGAAATCACCAACACATTTGGCAAAGTAGTAGCTCCTAAAAGACGTAAAAATATGGATGAGTTGTATAAGCCAAAGACAAAAAAAAAGAGGAAGTTTCACGTCAAGGACAGCGAGAATTTTATTCCCTATCAGTCAGCCGATAAGGCAACCGAGGATGGTTTGGCCATTAACTCCTTCGAACGTCAAGCAATGAATGCTGAATTCAGTGTTGTGGAACGAACATCGGTGCCTGAAATCAAACATAAGCCAGGTCAAAAGAAATGGGATCGCATAAAGAAGAAAATGGTCTCAGTTCAAGATCCTCGCAACAACAAAATCCGCACAGAGTCAGGTGCTTGGATTGCGGCTAGTTTCAAAACTGGTCGCTATGACGAATGGAAGCAGAAATCAAGAATCGAAGAGCAAATGCAACGTGAAGCTGGAAGTGATGATGATGCACCTACACCACTCACACATGAAAAGAGGTATCCAGTGAGTAGACATGCCCGTCACAATGTCAAGGTCGAGGAAAAGAAACGCATGGGTGGATCCAATAAGGAACTGAGAAACCCCGATCAGATTGTGAAGAGTCGACTGCGTTTGGAGTTCATCAAAAAGAAGCATCAAGTCAATACAGAAAAAAAGGCAGAGAATCGTAAAAAGAGTATGAGGAAAAATCAAAGGGGTGGAAGGAAAAGGAAGTAGGCAGTTGATCAATCTTTGTTGTAAATAAAAATACCATTTTTATTACTATGAAGCTGAATTTTACATATTTTTTTTTGGAAGCCAATTTCAACATAATATAATTAGGAAGCGGACTCAAGTGACTTCTGCAGTTATCAGGATTTAATATTAGAGATCCCTCTTAAAAGATGCCAATCATGGCATTTACTGCAATCGAAACGGAAATAATGAATTTGAATTTCGAAAAACAAATCTGTGTTCTATATTTCGATCTATTCATATTTTGTTAGCATTCAATTTGTATTTATTATTTTTTCTAAAGGGTAATTGCAGGACACGCCGCACCATTCCCAAATCATAGTTGTGTTCCTTTACTTTGAAACTCTGTGAATTTGTGTAAATTTCTACGCATTTAATTTTTTGTTTGTGAACTTTGACAGACTTCTGTGTAGAAATGCACAAAAATGCACAGAAATCGTTTCTTTTTCTTTGGTTTTTAAATTCTACGATAAGCCGTTCTCATCAACTTGGTTAAGAGTATTAAAATGTTTTAGGACAGCCATCTACCTTCAAACTCCATTGAATGCTTGATAAATCGCCTGAACTTCGTTTTATTTAGATTTGAATGAAAAGCATATAACTCGAAAAAATAAATTCCTCAATTAATAAACGAATAATTTGGATGTTTATTTCCTCACATTTAATTGCATGAAGTAGAGAATTTCCGTTTTACATTACTCAAATATATTATTCGCATAGCGATAGCGGATGCGAATTATTGTTGGCTATACACACTTCGGTCCGGTTTCCTTTTCTTTTTTTTTTGTTGTTGCTGCATTATAACAAATGATTATGGTTATGGTGTGCACTTCTCAAAAAGAGCCAATTAGTCATGTTGCCGATTGCTTTAGTTTTTATATATGCTAGGAGTTCTTGCTCTCGATGCAGAGTTCCATGTTGTGCAATTTTATATTTTCGTTTGCTTGCGTAGCTTCGATATGGAGAATTTTTTTCATTTTCATGATGATCCGCTGCTGTTTGTTTTATGCTCACCATGCATTGCAATGTAGTAATGGATGAGTGAACCATGTGTGTTGTGTTTATGTTTTTGGGAAATAATATATTATGCTCCAGCTACAACCAATAACAACTGTATTCTAAACATATCATCATCATCATCATCAACATCCAAACCACAACAAAGAACAGTGCAGCCTGGCCTGGGCATATTAATATAATCATCATTTATACAATTGATGAAACAGATGTAGGTATGTACCTACCTATACCTAGATATACATATGTGACCATAGTTCTTTAAATTCCTTTGCAATTGGGGCATGAATGAATATGGAGGCTTGGTGAGGAAGAGTGTATATGTATGTAGGTTTATTAATAGTTTCGCATTTCAGATGATGGTGGTTAATCACAAATTGTTTCAAGTCGAGTATATTGCAGTTTTGGAGTTTCATGGATGAAATACAAAATGTTGTTATTGATGATAGCAATTAGCGTCAGCAACAACAATCGTCGATTTTGTTGAGGTTGAAGTACTTTGTAGCATATTTGTATAAAGTACATGATAGCATATTGCATATGTGTTTATTTTAAGATTTTGGAAAATTAAACAAAAAAAATAAATAAAATTAGATTTCTTATTTGTTTTTCTAGAAGTTAATACACTTCAAATCTATAAACCTCAAGTTTATTTCTATAACTTATTTCTATGAACTTAATTGTTCATTAGTCGAAATTTCTTAATTTCTCTTGTTTGTTAAAATATTGTATTTTTTCTGCACAAAATTGCTTTGTTAACTTATTGAATTTTTACGGTTTTCTTTCGGACCGACGAACTATACGAACGAAGAGATATTTACCAGTGTCATTTTGTTAATGTTATGGGTTCTTAATAAATATGTTTACCTACATATTTACGTTTACCTACAGGCTACAGCAAATTGACGCTCTAGGAACTTAATATCTCTAAGCAGACTGCACATTAGCTCCCTCTTAGGTGTCATTACTGGACGCTGTATAATAGGCAAGCACGCAACGAGGATTGAAGTATTTCCTAACGACTTCTGCAGAAGTTGTATGGGCGAATAAGAGGAAGAATCGATTCCTCACCTTCTCTGTACATGTCCTGCTCTATCTCAAAGACGTAGGCTCCATCTAGGAGAATTCTACTACAATGATCGTAGTGATCTGGCAAATCTTGACATTAGTAGTCTCGCGCGCTTCGTAAGAAGCTCTAAATGGTTCAACTAGTAGGAAGAAAGCTTCCTAGATTAATGTGGTATCACAATGGGCCAACCCCCTGGTCTAAGTGTGTCAAGCGTTTCTGCTGACAACCACATAAACCTAACCTAACCTACAGCAAATTGAACTATAAAATGTACAATTTACATACCTATCGTATGTAGGGTCAACTTACTATACAGCTTGTTATTTTGCCGGAAATCATAAGGTAGGTACGGCTTTGAAAAAATAAATTCAAAGTCAAAAAAGTTATTTAAAATGTTCTTAAATTAAAAACAAAAAGAAATATATGTTTTTACCCAAAATTAGTTTTTCACTATGAAAAAAAAACACTCATACGCCATACATCATTTTTTTAAGATTAAATTTTTTTTGTTATGTTTCTTCTTAAAAGAATAAGGGGAATACTTTTTTTTGATTTATTTCATTTTAAATAAAAAAAAAAAAACAGTTTTTATTACGACAGGAATCGAACTATTTGAACTAAACCATAATGAAATCCCTTAATTCAATAGTTTTATGTGATTCTCTAAAAGAGAAATTAAAATTTTTGTATTAGCTTATCTAAAACAGAAACCTTCCATACAAAAATTTGTTTTTTTTTTTCTTTTAAATTTTCTCTAAAACGAATCTGAATAAACTTCATAAGTAAATTTTTAGCAAAATGACATTTTCTGGCCTGACCGATTTCATTATAATTTTGATAATAAAACAATATTGCATTAAAGATCATGATTAGAAAAACAAATATTTTAAACAAAAGAGAAAAATCATTTTCCAAAACATTTTTTCGCTAAGCACTATAGTGTTGTTAACCACAAGTGCAAGTTCAAGTTGTTTTAGAAATATGGAATTTAAATTATTTTGTAAGTATTAATGAAAAATCAAAAATAAGTAGTTGACGGGGGGACCAGAAGGACCACACACGGACAAAGCGGCTCACAATTTCGAACTCGAGATTTTGATCAAACTTGACAGTATGATGCTAGCGAGGTCGGAAAAAATGGGTCACGCAATTCTGTACGTCTGTTTATCTTGTCTTTATAACATGGTACCTAGCGTATTTTTGGCATTCCCCCGACACGTTTTTTTTTCTTTTCTTTTAAGACCAAAAATAACTGTACCTGTCGTTCTATTTTTTTAACAGTTAACGAAAATATTATTTTTCTCAAAAACGTGCAACCAACTTAAAAGAAAATACAGTAAAATACAGATTTTATAAAAAAAAAATCCGAAAAATGCACCATTTTCATAGAACCATTTTTGTCCATAGAACGGTTGAACTGATTTTGAGCAATTTTTTAATGGAGAATGTTTCGAAAAGTTGTAAAGGAATTGTAAACAAGTTTTGTAATAAAGTTTTGAAATTTGTTTCTTTTGGTTTTTTAAAAAAAATTTTAAATTTTTGTTTGACAACTTAGTACATAATTTGAAAACGACTTGAACGATTTTTATTTAACTTGTCACCCAGCAGTTTTTTGAGATAATCTAGCAGATTTTTAAATGAATATTATTCTACCCATTATATCTCATTTTTCTGAAAAACGGCTACAAATTTTAATTAAAATTTTTGTGTGACATCATATCATACCATATTATTGCAAAAAAAATGTATCTATCGGTTAAAAACGGTATCTTTCATATAAGCATTTGTTTGGTTTTCGAGTAACTCATTATCTGATGAACAGATTTTAATTTTGCACAAGAGCTTCTAATAAGTTTGAATAATATTGCATATCAAAATTGAAAAAAAAAAATTGGATATTTAAAACAAATTTGAAAATGATTTTTTGAAAATTCGATATTGTGAAAATGGGTAGATGATTTTTTTTTTTTTTTCAAAATCCACTTTTTAATCCCGCATTAATAAATACTACAAAAATGGCGTGCCATTAGTTTTTTAAAAAACCGCTTAGCCAATTTTCAAAAATTTGTTCTAATAAATTGATATTTTGTTGGTGTCAAAACAATTCCAGGGGTTTTTTAATCAATTAACTGATTATTTTGTTCTTGGAAATAAATTGAATTTTCCTTTTTGCATAAAAAATTCAGCATTTATTAAAAAGGAACAATAAAATCACAGATGGTACCAACAAAATAAAAATAAACATTTATAATTTTTTTGTTGTTTAAAATTCTACGGACCAAAATGCATATTTATCTTAATGATACCCTTAAATTGTTAAATTTCCCTTTCATTTTATGGATTTTTCTCATGAGACTTACATAGTTTTACAGTGCTCTTGCATTAAATTTAACAAATCAAAAAATATTCCTAAATGCATAATGTATTTCTGAAAAAAAATATTTCTCATGCACTTTGCCCTACGAAGATCTCTCACTCTAAATAGAACATAAAATTTATATAGATATACTACTGTTTTTCTCGTTCATTATAATAAATAAAACAATATTTTACGAATTCAAAACACACCCTCGCCATTAAATTGCTATTTTGAAAAGACGGGTCCAAATCTTTTGACGCACTTCCCAGAAATACATACATACTTATACACATATTCAAAGAAAATTGATTTTCATAACAAAAAGTCAAATCCCCCTTGAAAGTGGAAAGCAAAGTCATTTCCACAATTCCACAATTAATGAGCAAAGACGATCGTTTGTGTTTTACGAAAGGGAGTTTACAAAAAAAATAACTATGTCCCCCGATCAAAGCGCATTAAAGTTGCACTGGTTCCATTTATAAGTCAGCAGCGCCAACCCCACACGAATAAACTATATAGAGACATTTCTGAGGAGGAAGGAAAACGACTCCTCTCCGACGACGACTTATATGCCGAGATCGTTAATAATGTGGCACATCATCATCATCGAATCTGGCGGGAGCCAGGCGTTCTTTTGAAATATTAAACTTCCTCCAGAGTGATGATGCTATATGTGGCTATATATGATGGCTGCCTCCAGCTCCTCCAGCCTATATATTCAGAGGGAGATTCTAATAAATCTCGTTGTTGTGAATTTGAGGGGTCTGATGTCAGATATTCGAGCACACGCAAAGGAGTCCAACCGCATCCGAAGAGAATTTATATTCGTTTGTACAGCAAAATATCGTATATGAAATTTCGAACTGGTCATCAAAAGAATAGAATCTCACAGAGATGATATTGGGATGGAATTCATTTGTGCACAAAAGCGACATGAGCACTGCAGTACACACAGCAGCCCAAAATAATAATAATTCATTATTTCCGGAGTTGGAATGTAAAGATAAAAGAGTCTGAATTCTTAAAAATTATGCATTTTGGGATGATGCTTGCTACTTCTGTTGTATATGGGTTGCAGTTCTTTTTCTTTTGTGTGTGAAAATGTGAAGTGTGTTAATTGGAAAGCTGTTGAATCTCTTCGTGCAGGCACTTAACAGCAGTGCCGAAATGAAACCAAAATGAAAAAGAAACAGGATACACATCGGAGGGAATACATTTTTAAAATGATGATGAGATAAGGGTTAAATATGTACATAACGATGTACCTATACCTAACCTATTTATTTATAGACCTAAATTATTGTCTTATAATTGATTCTTTAATCGCTGGACAAATTTAATTTTACAATTCTTAGGTATAGGTTTTTTTCAGCTTTTAAATCTTATAATCGTAGGTATATTAGTTACCTTTTTTAAGATCGAAATCAAGGCACATGGACTGTACGGCTGAATGGCTTTCTGCAATAGTTCATTCTTTGCACTTGAAAATCAGACGCAGTTCAAGGGAACTTTGCGAGCTGTTTGGTATAAGCACAAGGACAAATCACTGGATGAACAAACAAAAAACAATCACTTAGAGGAGGATTGGGAGTCAAAGGAACTCCCGGGACATTAAGAAAAAGGGCCTCAAAATATTAGAATGAGTAGAAAAACTGAAAGAGAATAAGCTCCGAAAACGACGATACAAAAATTTAATCGTTGTGTAATTAAAGCAATAAACAGTCTGCTCCAAAATTTCCATAATGTATTTGAGTTAACAAAAAATGTAATTTGATTTTTGAATAATGCAAATTTTATGATTCCTATAGTTCTACTGAAACTTCGAAAATACTCACACCAATCGAAATATTGTTGTTGTTCTTTTCTATTTTGTTTCTGCGGCCCTTAATTTATGTGTGAAAGTTTTCATTTAAATGAATTGAAAGTACATACTTCAAAAACCTATAGAATTTAAAGTTTTCGAGTAATTTGGAGACCTCTTTAGGCTACCAATGGGGTCGCAATAGCTCAATATTTAGTGTAGGAGTTTCAAATATAGTTTCGTTTAAAATGTCTAAGGCCAGGCAACTAAACAGTTTGGTTCCAATTTGAGCACAACGTGCTTATATGGAAGTGCGCGCACATAAACTTCCGCGGGGTCTCATATAATCCTATAGTACTCAAAATCGAAACCAAATAGTTTGGTTGCAAGTGCGCGCCTGGCCTAAGAGAACTGTGACGACCTACAACTGCTCAATAATAATTAATTAGTGTGGGGGCCCCGCTATCATCAGCTAAACTATATAGCTTTCGTTAAAATAATCTTGTATAGGGACCCAACAGCTTTATCCTAATTTTGGGGGCCATAACACCACTGTGTGGGTTTCCTGAGATTCTTTCGCTGCCAAAAAAGCTATATATTTACTGTTGGGCCCTTATTCAGGGACAAAATTCCCGTTGCCTGGTGAGCAGTGGCCCAGTCCGCTCCTGATCACTAGATTATCCGATGAATGAACTGCCATAAAAACGTTAAGAAAAATCAAAATATTTGGATAGATACATACATATATATGTATAATGTATATGTCAAGCAAAACTAACGAATTATAAAAAATTGGTCAAAGAGAAATACATTTTCATGTTATAATAGAGAATGATTAACTGTAAACCAATATAAAAAGTCTTTCAAATGTTATGTAGGTAGGTTTTTTTTTTTTAATTCTAAGCCACTTAAACATAAGGGCAAGTACTTACAACCCAGTTGTACATTATATTTGTAATCAGAAATAATTTTCAAAATGACCTTTTTCATTACAAAAAAAAGCCATAAAAGATTTTTCTAGAATATGTTCCTAAAATCATTTTGCATATAGTATATGTACATACGAGGAAAATCCTCGAATATAAACATAAAAATAGGATCTATTTTACGATCCATATATGCATAAGTATATGTATGCATAATGTCTATTATATGCATACCTATTGAGCTAATCAAATGAATATTCATCTGATGAAGAGGGTTAATCTTTTTCAAATACATATATACCTACATACATAATTTTATGCTTCGTTATTCTTCCTTAAATGTCTTCAGTGGCTCTAGTCAAATAGACTTTCAAATGGCGGCACTTAAATTTATTGTCGATACCCATATGTGTACTTCACCATAAAATTTATATTCATTTATTGCATAATTGGGATCTTTTATTGGGCAATAAAAACTGAGTTGGAAGTGCTGCGTCGCGGTCGTCCCGCGATGGTGACGATGGGTTAGTGTGAGAGACGCTCTTATTTTATTTTATATGACAAACAAAGAGCATTATTTCCTCTCCAGAATCTAGTTGTGTTGACGATTTGAAGTGGGGTCAATGCATTACTTGTCACATCACTTGGAATGCATCTAATTGCCTAGTATCCGGTTAAGAAAACTACAAAGCTGTACAAAAGATGTATACATAATATTTATACATAGGTATATACCCTATCACTTAAGATGCGTTTTCTTTAAGTTTATTTGCGCGGAGAGAATTTGTTTGTGAATATAATATCGCATAGAGAGGAGCATCTACTTGAAGTCTTAATATTGACCACTTGAAGTGGCAATTTTGTGTGACGAAAATATAGGTACCTAATACAGTGGGGTTCAAATGTAACTTGTATATGTACATACATGTTCGAATCTTTAATCGCAGAGGATAGGTACAAAAATGCTTTTCAAAACGTATTTTAAATTGAAAAATTAAAATTTATTTAATTTTAAACCTAAATATGTTTTTATTTCGCATGATTAATTTTATTTTTAATTTAGAGGCAAATTATACGTAAAGAATGGGAAATCTTTAAATATTAATTCCCTTTCAAATTCAAAAATTATTACTAACCACGCATCTTCCTTAAAGCATATTGTCTGTCGGTAAGAAGATCGCTATAAAATAAGCTAATGAAATTTTCGAGTAAGCAACGCAATATTGTATTCAAACATAAAACTACATATACATACCAACATATTTAAATAGATTAAAGAAATTCTAAAATTTATTTAATTTTCTTTTACTACCGCTAAAAAATAAGATTTGTGGGTAGTATCAATTCTTTCCGGATTAAAACACTGTTTATTTGAACCTGCAACGTATAACACCAAGGAAGGAAATTTGACAGTTGTCAGTGTGAACTGAAGCTAAGAGCCCTTTCACACGAGGAAACTGTATTTCCAGGAACTTTCTGTTTATAGAAGAGAAGACAATAGACTTTAAAAATCACCTATGAAAAAAAGGAAACGCCAAAAAGTTTTCTACGATCTATTTCCTCGTTTGAATGGAGTCTATTTTCATGATCTATTTTCAAACAAAATTATAGAATTCAAACATTTACATTCTAAAATTTAAGGTTTTTATCTTATATAGTAGCTAGAATATTAGGTAATAAATTGAAAGAAAATTATAGATTTTTAATTTTAGAGTCGAAAAGTTTGTCACTGTTTTGTTTCTAAAAAAGATGTGTAATATTTTCATTTAAACTTAACCAACAATTAAAATTAAAAAATTATTTAATTTAGTAGGTACATTATTTTATATCCATTACTGTAGAAAAATTGTTCATTATGTTATTTATAAATTATGAGCTGCAAAAGTTCCAATTTCACATTTATATTGAAATACATATGTAACCCTATACACTCTGCAGTAGACAGAGTGCCCAAGTCCAATGTGTTCTCTAGGCACAGTGGATCTTTTCTTTGAGTTCTGCTAGGTTTAATAAGAAGAATCTGATAAATGAATTGAATTGTCTGTGATTGGGTTGAAGATATACACGAGTAAAAAAAAAACTCGGTACTTTGTAGATGATTCTCTTGCGAATTTATCAGTGTGATCTTCTTAATTTGGGGCAATAAACAAATAGCCAACTCAGTATAGATGCTTGAAGTGGTATACACATATATGTATACCTACGTATGTGTGTACATACATATATACAATACATAATGTGTGGTAGCTTGTTAATACAAAAGACTTTAAATAATATGTGAAGAATGACGTACAGAAGCCGAAGTGGATTCCAGACCAAAGAGCTGATTGAAAGATGTCTCAAATTTAACTTAGTATACCTATAATATATGAACCCCAATAACGAAGCAAGATATGAAAATTAGCCTCATCAATGATGAAAATGATTTTGTTCAAAAAATCACAGCCAATTTTTTTTATTATTTTTTAAAACTCTTGCTTATAACAATGAAAACGCGTTGTTCTTTTGTGTAGCGCTCCATTTTTAATTACTCTCTGACTTGACCACCGGGCAACCGGAATTTTGCCCAATGGGACTATGGGAAAATAAATAGTGCATGAAAGCCCCTGCAATAATTTCTGTTCTTTTGAAAGAAAACTTTCTCATAAAATTGGATTTCTTTAAGAACCTTACAGTGAATATAAATTTTTTTGTGGCCCCAAAGGAATCTCAGGAAACCCTACACAACTCTGCAAGGGGCCCCCACAGTGAGGATAAACCTGTTGGGTCCGTACAAGATTATTTTAACGAAAACTTTAGTTTAGCTGATGGGGACCCTACACTAATTATAATTGAGCTATTATAGGCCCAAGGGGGGCTCACAGTACTCTCAGACACTTTAAACATGAAACTATGGTATTGGGGCTCCCACAATAAATATTGAGCTATTAAAGAACCGTTTATAGTAACCTAAGGAGGCCCTCAAATTACAGTTCACGAATCAAATATATTATATTGCGCAGATTGTCAAAGTTGAAAGTGTCAAAAAATTAAAAATGGCTGTTCGAGTGCCCACAGGAACTGCAAGCGCATCTATAGAAACAACACCAAAAATATTGAATTTATACAAGTAAAGAGGCTCTGGATCCAACATTTTACCACCATAATACCTCGATTTTGACAGATGCGTAGGTAGAACTGAACAAACAAGAAAACGCTAATGATATTAGGTACCTTTAATATTATGTGTACTGTGCCCCCAAATTACTCTTATAGTAAACTTAAAAGTACTTTCAAAAGAAAGCTTTCACACAAAAATTTCATGCCCGCAGAAACAAAACAAAAAAGAACAACAACGATATTTCGATTGTTGCGGGTATTTTCGAAGTTTCGTTAAAAGATAAGGAAACATCAATTATAAAATTTCCATTATTGCAGTAATGTTTTCAAAAATCAAGTTATATTTAAACTCAAAATATATACATACAAAGCAAAATATTCGTAGCAGACTGTTTATATATAGCTTCGATTACACAACGATACAAAAATTTTTATCGTCGTTTTCGGAGGTAATTCTTTTTCACTCTTTCTACTCATTTTACTATATTTTGTGCCCCATTTTTCTTTATATAACCCGGGAGGCATTTCGACTCCCATCCGCCCCTGCTCTCAAGCTGTCATTTTTTTCAATACCTCACCGCACAAATGAGGTTCAAATCTTGCGTGAATTTTGGGACAATATATGTATATAAATGAAATTTTATCCTTCTGATGATAGCCGTGTTTTTTTGCAAGCCCGGGGGGAATTGGATGAAAAAAACGACGTCGGTGCTAAACAATTAACATGTTAAATGCAACAACAACTAATCCCGGAGAATCGAGGTTTAATTTAAGCGCACCGAAAAACTGTGTTACCGGCATGAATTGCAAACATGTTATCGATAATTTGTATGAAAACTCCATGTTTTGTACTGTCATGGCGTCGCTAATCCCCGCTGTCGTTTTTTTCAACCAATTCCCCCGGGGCTTGCAAAAAAAAACACGCCTATTACCTTATTACATTAAACAATTTTTGACATCAAACGTTAGTACACATATAAAACTGCTTATCTAGTTTATTATAATAGATAAAAACCGCTGATACTTTTTATTTACTTTTAGGAAAAACTTCAATTGAGGAAAAAATGCACTTAAATTTCTCAAAAGTAGAGTTACAATTATAAATATCGTCAGCAGTGCGTCTTTTGTCTATACCTTCAACAAATTATCATAAATTCTTTCAATATGACAATGTCATCGTGCTCATATTGGCTCTATTACTCACTCAACGATACCATTAAAAATTAACAAAAGATATGCCATAAACCTTAACAGTACTTCCGGCTTTTAAAGGATAGTATTAAAACCAAAACCTTTTTTTTGAAAAATAAAACCAAACAAAACACAGAAATAAATAAATACATACATTTAAATACAATATGAAAACACAAAAAAACACACAATATTTTTTCTTCTTCACCCATAAAACCAGACTTTTACAAGGATAAGCAACTCGAACAAAAAAAAAAAAAAACGAAATATAGACATTTAAAAATATGGTGGAGAAGATTCATTTTCCACACAAACTTCTTGAATTTCATTTAAATTAAACCCATACCCAGTTTTAACTTTGAATGCGTGCTGTATAGTGTGTAGTGTACCCGAGGGGTTCTCTCGAACAAATTTTTAATTTACTTCCCAAAAGCGTAACGTAAACAACATTGTATATGTATGTATACAACACATCCCTTTCTTCCTTGCGGCATGCATTTGAATAACGGCTAAATTCATTAGTAGGCAAGTCTCTTGGCAGAACATCACACAACAGCTCAATATTAGATTTTCGAAAATGATTGACGTCAACATGATACACCGAACCAAACTGCTGGCTGGATGCCTGAATTCATGAATACACACAGTCTGCCATATGCCACGCACTTGAATTCAATTGGAATGGAAGAACTAGGACCACTTTAAAACCCTACATCCTTCATTTTATAGAACACACACGACATACGAGATACATAGTGCTGAGATAAGTGACCCTTCTTAACAATGGCGGTAGTTTCGAATAAAAACATTTTTGAATTTCATTTCATCGAAGGCGGTTTGTCATAAAACTAAAATAAATCTGACATTTTAAGAGAGAATGCAGTGTGTATATCTGTGCAGTGCATAATAAAATTTGTTTAGATAGAGAAATTACGAGCTCGTGATGGTTTCGAGACAAAAATCATCTTTATGATAATTAAACCTGTGCTGTCGAAAATGAAAAAAATATCATCTAATAGTTGATATATCCTGTTTAGTTAGATTAGGGTTTTTTTTTATTTTACGATTATACATTTAGAAGAATTTAAAAGGAAAAGGGATTTATTTCTGTTATCGGATTTATGTAGTTCCAATATGTGTATTGTTGTTTGTATATATTTTATGTGCTTGAGCACAGTACTCATTTTACCATAAGAATTAACAGTAGGTATACGGTTGATAATTTTAAATGATAAACATAAACAATCTGAAATGTTGATCCTGTAAACCTAAACTGTGGCATTCCACATTTAGATATTAAAATATTAAAAGGTCTTCAAAGAAATAAGAGATGAACCCATTCATTTTATGAAGATTTTACTACTACACTGAATAATTCGGAATTCAAGCCTTACAGGTTTTGATTAAATATTATAGGCCTAAAACTTTAAACATTTGAAACCTTCTTTAAATAGCGAGGACTGTTTAAAATTTTGCGCCATAAAAACTTTATAATTTTATTGAACTTATTCTTCCTTAATTTGGGACTTGCTCACTTGAACTAACTCCTTTCTATTTCTTAGAATTTTAAACACAACCGTATAGAAGGCTACTACACCCTTAAGGTTGTCAGTTTTTAGTATTCAGACACCACCTTGTTTATTGTTAGACTCACAAAAACTATCGAAATTGTATAATCTCCTCAAAACTCACAAGTTTGACAGTTGAAATAGTATAATAAGGTATAAGAAACTTAACTATTCTTTCTTATCTGAAGAAACATTGCATGTGCAAAAAAACGTATTAAGGCTCCTCCAGACCAAAGCGAAACATTCGAAACGACGTCGAAACTACCGGCTGTCAATATAATTTTTTATATGAGATTCGCTTAGTCGCATCATCGCGTTGGTGTACCTACACTCATATATCGTTAATAATAAATCTTGACATCCAAAAAGTTTCGTCGTCGTTCCGAATGTTTCGCGTTGGCCTATATAATAGGTCAATGGGTGCTCCGTTTTAGGCAGTAAATGAGGAATTTGGCGCTTTCAGTAAAATGAGATCTCAGAGATTTTGCTCACTCAAAAAGTGAGCAAGCGAATCCCAGATTTTTTTTCCTCAGAATTTTGACAGCAAAGCTGAGAAAATTTGCCGAGAAATCCTCTTCAAGTAACTGAGATTGTTGAGATCTCTGAGATCTCATTTTCCTGAACATGATAATAACAAAATAAACTCAAATAAGTAGGCATGTACATTGTACATGTACTCTAATATATTTAGAAATATTTTTTTATTTACTTTGAAATACATATTATGGTTTAACAATTTACCAAAAAAAATGATTCAATTCGAACAAGATATCAAAATTTTACAATCACAACAAAAAATTCACCTTGGTGTGGTGAGTTTTTTTGTGACGATAAAATAGGTTGTTTGATAACGTGATGTTTCTTGTAAATTTGCACAAATTTTTACAATTTGCTGTCAAACCCATAGGAAAAAATTCGGTTTCAGGAAATTTGTCGAAAAAAGGGTCAACAAACCGAAATAATAGCTAATGAAAATATTATCAAATTAAAAACAAATCTCACAAGAAATTTATCTTACAAGAGCTTGTGACTTGTGAGCCCTCACAACTACAGAATAGGGCTGTACCCTGCTCCAAAAATAAAATTAACTCATTCCCAAAAGTGGGTTAATGAATTTACTATAACAATATTTTGAATTCCTCTGAAAAGAATTATTCTTATTGTATTAAAATTGATAGGGTTCATAACGAACTAGATATACGCCTCAAAAAAAAAAAATATCTCCTAAAATTATGAACTATATAAATCCAACTGACAAATTTGGTGGTATGTATGTACTGCATTCCATTTTTTGGGTGCCTATTCGATATTTAAGTTTGGCATTTAATTATCCTTTGATCGGATTGATTTCTACGGGTACTGCCCCTTGCGAGGAATAAATCCACCAAGAGTTCTGTCCTGATAATAAGTTTTCACCTTGCCATCCGGATTCGGTTTAAATAAATAAATAAATAAATCGTATCCTAACAAAGAAAATCTAAAAGTTTTCATGCCAAGTTAGGAGAAAAAATCAACTCTTTAAGGTTAATTTTTTTTTCATCGATTTATGTATATGACATTAATTATTTGTATAAGGAATTGTTGCATCATCATGAAATAACTCTTAAAGTTACATTTATTACAAAAATGGTCTGTTTGGTAACGTGAAATTTCTTGCGAATTTGCACAAATTTTCATTAAATTTCACAATTTGCTGTCAAAACCCATAGAAAAAAAATCAGTTTTTGGGAAATTTGTAGAAAAAAAAGTTACCAAAAAGCATAAAATCTCAAATTGGAGTTTTTTATTATACTTACAACATTATTTTGCTAAAAGTTATTTCATCAATGTTAGGAGTTACATTATATCTAACTTTTTCTAAAAAAAGTGTTTTTGTGGTTGTTGGAAGTGTTTTTAAAGAAAGTATAGATAAATACTGTTTTTATGCTGTGTACCTGGAGATTACTTACCACAAATGGATCCGCATATCTAATAAATTAATTCGTTCTTAGTGGTTAAACATGTTAAATTCAATAGCAACAAACTGCCCTCTCTTAAATTACCATATTGCAATTACACAAACATTTAACTAAATCATTAAATTTTCAAGTCAGGTTCTAGCACCCTCTTCAAAGCCACAGGTCACCATTAAAAACATAAATTTCAAAACTAATAGGTATGAACAGCAATTTGAAAATTAACTAATAATTACACAAATTTAACTTTTCACAGCCCACAACATGAATTTAATAAGCCCTGAAATATGAAAAGAGAATTTGTGTAGGTTATTCATTTATACAAATTATATAACCGTTGCCTCTTAACTTTCCTTGTGCCTTATAAAATTGAATTATTCATTTCCAAAAAACAGACAAAAATTCCTTATCTTCATAGCCTGACCCCATATCTGGTTAAGAATAAACCACAAACAGCTCGTTTGCTCCCAATCAAACCCACATTTTACGACATTATCCCTATATTTTCCTGACCCAAATATTCCCTTATGAACAAAACACACACACCCAAAAACATCGAGGATTTTCACAAAACCAATGTTATAGCTGGATGGAAGGATAAAAAAGATAGAAATCCTGCGTAACTAAAATTCAGGAGAGTATACGTACGTTAGCTAATAGAAAATATCCCCCAATCAATTCTTTCGTGCTGGGATTCCATCATGTGAAAACGCACCCTTAAAACAAGGAGTGTTGTATTTCCCTGCATATATAGAGAGAGAAAAAAGGAAACGTGTCAATTTTTACCCACTCTGCTATTATAATAACAAGAACTGTTAAAGTGCCACCCAGCTCGGCACACGGCAAATATAACGTTAAATTATCCCTTATATCCTCGGAAATACACATTTTATCCTCTGTGTCCTCACTCACCTCACACTATTCCATATGTCTGTATAAACACAGGCAGATACGGTCGGTATAGTATGCATTTCTGAGCCAAAACAGAGTCAGAGGGTGAACGTTTATTTAATTTTCGTTGTCTGAAAAATCCATCAATGGCATCATGCATAAGCCATATACCTACCCAACCTATCCATATATACCCACATGCCACATCATCAATCCTGTTGATAGCCAGAGCGTGAAGTCATCGAGGTGCATGCAGCATGCCACAGGATTTTAAAGCAATTATTTTATAGATCCATTGACTTGAACCACAATACAGGAGATTGCCATTGCCATTATGCGGGACATGTGTTCTGTATTCCAACTCTCGAGTCTAAGGCAATATATCAATTCTCCATTTTCGTAATTCGTGTACAAATATCACTCTGAGCAGCATATGGAAAGAGCAGGGCTCAAATTCAATTATTTAAAACTGAGTTTTATTTCAGCAAGAATTTCACCTCAAAGTTACATTTTTTTTTTGACTACAAGAAAAATTTAATGAGGTACTTCAAAATCAAAAATATATGATTTGCACCAGAAAAGTTAGTCAAAAATACCCGTTTCGTTAAACGAAATATATGAACGAATAAAGGCTATTCGAAGTTAATCAATTTATAAAAACGAGATGGGGACTGGAGAGTGCTTGTGATTTCTAAAGAAGAAATTTTCTTCAGGTTTCTCCTTCTCTTCAGTGGAGCTGACAGAAGTTTGCTCATTATGTATGTTTAAAAAAAAATTTAAGTCACCTCATATAATGACATTTTTTGCTTCAATATTGTAAGTCTCTGATTGAGTAATTCGTATGAAAACTAACTTATTGTGCAGTTAAAGAAAAAGAAAGGTTTTTGGTAAAATTCCCCTAATATTTTTCATAGAAATGTACAAATTGTATAATTGAGATAACTTTCTCGGAATTATTTTTTTAATTACACTGCATTCCCACATACCTAATATGTAGATATGTATTGAGTTTAAGGACCTTATTTGTTCAGAAATATAGACGGTGTAAGTGCATAATTCGTTTTTGAATATTTTTCAGAAATAAAAAAAAACCTGCCAAATTTTTGTAAAGCGAATGTATGGTATGATCTTTCGAATTCTGTTTTTTTTCTGTAAAATGTTCAGAACAACATTGTTACGCTAAAATTTCCAAAAGGTGGCTCTGATCCTGCTGATTATTTTGCATTAATATTATTATTTTTTTTCCGAATTATTCGACTCGCGAGATCCTACATTTTAACCGTCGATATGTAATTAATATTTCAGATATTGCTTGCGTGACACCTTTCATAGAATCTATCATAAAATTCTATCTATTAAATTTTATATACCTAACCTTTAAAAGACTTCGTAAGGCCGTTTTTCAATTCTTAAATATTGTTTTACTCTGTTATTAAAAATTATTATAAACTTAAAAAACTTCTGTGTCTGAAACTGTGTATATGTTCCTGTTTTCTTGATGTAGGTAAGTACCTATATTTATTATTTATATACATAGTTATATGTATGTCTTCCCGTATATGACATCCTTCGTGATTGATGACCTAGATTATTTAAAATAAAGAGAATGAATGTGACTTCAGGACTCAGGTGCTTAACAAACTTATCAGAGCAGAAATCCAGAAAGAAAAGACATAATGAAACGGACATAACATACACACATTTATAGAGTAAGCAAGGAGTACTTTAAACCTAACATATACCATTTAAATGGCTTCATACTGTTTTTTTTTTTTTTAGGTGAATTACACATCTACATAAGCATTCTTTCCTTATCTTTTGAAAAGAGGACACAATGTAAGAAGAGAACCTAGGTAGGATTTTATATAAGAAAAAATAAAGTACGTGTGGTATATGAACGTGAAAATAATTATTGGGCTGAAATTCGTCATGGTCACCCACTGAGGAGTTAGTTATTATATGAAGGTAGGCTAGGTATGTCATTTTAACATGAAATGTAATCAAGAATATATACCGGACACAAGAATGTGCGAAAGTCAATTGTTCAAGCGAAATCGTGACTTATCATGGGAAATTTTTTTGTAACAGAAATAGTTTTAATCGAACCAGTGGCGTAGCTACAATATTTTTGCCTCTAAAAAAAATTATTTATTATTATTCAAAAGTAACATTTTGCTGAACTGGCTTACAATTTACAAGTACACTTTGAAAGAAAACACCTGTTTTTTTTATTTTTGTTCTCGTCTCATTTCTGTGTGCATGTTATTGGCAGAAATGGAGGGGACCTACAATTTTCTGGTTATATGCCTCATATATAACACAAACTTTATTATATATAAAAAACGGCTTTTAAATTTTCTTTTTACATTTATTTTGCATCTGTCAAATCCTAATTTTATTTTATTTTATTTTATTTTAAGATTTACTATTTATGAATTTAATCTGTACTATTAAGAATTATTTTGTTTTCAACTTTTTGAATAGTATAAGATAGTCCCCTTTCACTTGAGGAAACGGAGTTTCCAGCAACTTTCAGTTTTTGGGTGAGAAGGGCACCAAGTAAGAGGATTGAACGGTCTACGATTGGTGGGAATTGAAAATTAAAAGAAAACGTCAAAAAATCTGCAGCAACTTGTTTCCTCGTGTGAAAGGGGACATACAAATAATTTTATTATTTAATAGGCATCTACAGGAAAATGAGATCTCGGAGATCTCAGCAATCTCAGTTACCTGAACAGGATTCCTCATCAAAATTTTACAGCTTTGCTGTCAAAACTGTGAGGAAAAAAAATCTTGAATTCGCTTGCTCACTTTTTGAGTGAGAAAATTCTCTGAGATCTCATATTTCCGAACACACCAAATCTATTGATGCTCTAAATGATTGAAATCTTAAGCAGAGAGAAGGAACTAATAGAGAGAGTCAAATTCGACGGTGGCTCTCTTTTAGTCTACAAACTACGATGTTTGGACTTGTGCACCATCTTGCATATGTATAATTATTAACTCCATATAAAAAAAAATGTGGGGACAAATACATATGCAAGAAGATGTGCATACTCACCACCTTTGTTTTTGTTTTGCACTGCCCGAGGTGAAAACATGTACACACCGATAGGAATTCAACATGTTATAAAAAATGTAAACAAAAGGCTTCGAGGGGACGGAGACGAGGAAATTTGACTCTCTCTATTAGTTCTTTCTCTCTGTCTTAAGTGTCACTCTAAATAGAAAACTTTTCAAAATAAATTAAATGAAATCTGTCAGTTACCAAAAAAAATGTAGATGTCACTTTTGACGTTGACAGATTCGGAAATTATCCCAACCTTGTTCTTTCCAAACCTATCCATTTTTGCAATGTATAGCCCAAAAGTCTGTCAAAGTTCAAATAAAAAAAATAAAACTGGTCGAATTTGGCAGTTTCGGGAAAGTAAGCGAATAGACCTCCTATTGCATTCTTTTTGACGTTTTAATGATTTTAACATACATATTAGCTGTGTTTTATTTTCCCCGAGATCCGAACCAGATTGGATTTGCTTACGAAAATACATATGTATAACAAAAACAACACAAGATCCAACTTTGTTTTGGATTTGGATTTCCAAATCCGTTTTGAACACACACCCTTAATTTGTAAATGTCGTCAGTAGTGTAAAGAAAAAAGACAACGGGTGTATACAAATAAAAAAAACAAAAGGAAAAAAGAGTTGGGTATATAACAAGTTGTCACTGAGATCCTGGGTTGTTTTATTTACATGATCTGATCTGGATTGGATCTGGGGGAAAATAAAACGCAGCTATTATGTTTAAACATGATTGAAAAGTGAGGGACTGTTACCCGTTTTAAACTGACCGATTTGTAAAATCTTCACAAAAAAAGAATTTTAACGAATATGACGATTTTTCAGTCGTGTGAAAGTCATAGCCTCATAGGTAATTGCATTTTTCTAGCAATGTACAATCATGTAGGTATTAGTTCTCTGTTGCTATTTTGCAGTTTATTTTGACAAAAGTGTCACTTGCTATATTTCAACTAAATATGACTAATTCAACAATACAAAACAAACAAACAATCCTAAAATAGACAACCCCAAAACCCCATTATTGCACAAATTTAGTTTCGGTTTCATAAATAAACATGGGGGGGGGTCATTCAATAGAATGTCCTCTTCCCAAAATGCGCGTGACTCATCGATGCGTTCCTATGAAAACCAATTTATTATTGTTAGCAAAAAGTACTTTCACCCTCTCAATGCTCAAATAAATGCTTTTGCAATGAGTTATCGGGAAAGCATCATAGAATAAACACACACATATATTCCTGATGTGAAAACCTCCTTTCATTCATTCATCCCTGACCAAAAATGAGCAAAAATTGATGTTTATACAATCCTTGCATGATAATATCAACTTGAAAATACGATAGATGACGAGGATGAAGTACCAAAACAAATGCAATTTCAATTTCAGTATTTTATTGAACAATTTAAACAGAAAAGGGAAAGAAACCCTTGTACATTTTCCTAAAGCGATGTCCATAATGTGGTTACAACGTTACAAGAATCACAGCTTTAAGGGTTGTAATGCTGAGCAGTACATACAGAGTTCAGAAAAAAAAAATAGGTTAGGTACATGCAAACATAGCTACATATTAAGCAGAACGGAGTTCTGAAAATCGATGTTCTATTGAATGTCATGAGATGTAATGTAATAGACATAAGTTTATTTTCGTTTTCTACTGTGACCAGACACTAAAAATTGAAGTTGGAAATTAAATTAAAAGTCTATTTCTTTCTGAAAAGCAATAGGTCTGATTCTTTACTTCCCAAAACTGCCAATTTAGCCCAAAGTTTTGTCAAAGTCCATATAAAAAAATTAAATTGGACTAGAATTGGTCAAAATTGACATTTTTGGGAAGTAAAGAAACAGACTAAATATAATATGTATGTAGATAAATTGTAAATATAAGAATAGAATAATTATTTTGTATACCTACATATACACAATACAATATAAGGTGTGTTTTATTCATTGCTGCATAGCCAGCGCAGCAAAATTTCCCTTTACAAACAAAAACAATTTGATTGCTGGCGAGTAAAAAAAAAGATGGCTGTGCTGGCGATAGAGCTTTCAATTATTGAAATGAACGTATAGAGTGAGTGATTGTTTTATTCAGACTTGTGCTGCGCTGGCTATGCAGCAATGAATAAAACACACCTATACTTACCTAACTATCTATATACATAATATATGATTTAGGTGACCTTTTTCTTGATAAATGATTAATAAATGTTGCATAGGCTTTATGTCATTCCCATTCAACAAAACGATCACAATTAACTAACTTCAACCCTCGTGTGCGGTTTTATTATTGGTATTAAAAATTAATTAGTAGATACATATTTTTAATAGGTATTTGGGTTTTCAATTCAATTTACAATTTTATAAAATTGAATTAAAATCATGAGAATCTATACGAAGAAACAAACAAATTCCATCTCACGAAAGAAAGAATCTTGAATAAAATAAACAAATTTATACCATTCGTTTTATGTACCGAATTACATTTGGGAAATTAAAACCAACGCACTCGGTGCGCGGCGCGACCGCTAAAAAATGTTTGGTTTTCAATTTTCTTTTAAATGCCAACTTAAATCCAATCATACAAACAAAATACGTAATTGCATTCACCTTTATATTTTTGCGTGCGAGAAAATTTGCATTTTGCAATATGCATAGTATTTTTTTATTTATTAGTATGACTGTAAGCTACCCTTTATTCACCTATCACCAAAAATTCTAATTTCGAATTCACCAAAAACTATTCCCTCCCCCATTGAGTACTATGGATTAAAGACGAAAGAAACTGTCAAAATAAATTCCTCAAAATTACCCAGCGAAGTAAAAACAAAAAGAAAATCACAAAAAATACACCATTTCATTTCCACAGCATTCTCCGTTTGTTTCCATTATTCCAATGCATGGGAAAAAATGGAAAAAAAACTTCCCCAAGCTGAAGAAGAAGAACTCAAAAATTTCCAATAGAATTCCAGTCCACCGAGGTCGAATGGGATTTTCTGGTGTAGTAATGGCTGACACGAGCACTGTTAAAGACGTAACTTTTAAATTCGTCCTGAATTCCGCGGAATACAGTTTTTCTTCATTCTGCAAAGTTTTTCTTTTTCAAATCCAACAATAAAGTGTGAACAGCAATTCTATTGAATTTTTAAAAGGTTCTCACTTGAGAACCCGGCTGTATATTTAAAAATCTAAACAAAAGTTAACAAATTTATTCGAATAAAGTGAAAAAGTTTCAACTAAATGAAGAAAACATCAAAATTAAAGTGAAAATTGTAAATTTTTGTCCCATTCTTCCCTCCCACTCGTCATTTTGGTCGATGTTTTTTCTTATTTCTTGGTGTTTTGCTTTCCGATTTTCTTCAATATTGTAGATTGTAAAGGCATATTTCTGCGTTTTCGTTTGTTGTTTTGCATAAGGTATTCGTTCGTCGCGTTTAAATGAAAAAATAAGTGAAAAATTAAATTCCAAATTGTTTTTCCCTGTTTTGTGCCAAGATACCCACAAACATTCAATAAAAAATACAAAATAGGAAAAGAAAGTTAAAACAAAGAAAACAAGTTCAAGCCCAAACAGATCATACAAAATATAAAAATATTAATATTAATTGTTTTTTGTGTTCCCAGTTACTTAAGTGCATTTTTTTTTGCTGCTCTCCAAAACTAGGATAATCAAATATCCCTGGATACAAAATACTATACACGAGATTTCTCTTGTGAAAAAGGAAAAAGGAGTGGCGCTTGGATTTTTTTCGATTCGCTCTGTATTCGTCGGCTCGGCGCATTGTTGTTGTTTTTCTTGTTGTTGCTGCTGCAATTCAATAGGGAGGATTTAATTAAAATTTATTTGGAATGAATTAAGGTAAATGTTATAGGAATCAAACAAAATATTAAAGTTAATAATTAAATAAATTTCGTCGATGTATTTTCGTTTGTTTTTTTTTTGGTTTTTGTGTGAAAAAGACAAAAGGGCGCTGCTACCTCAACTTGATTCCCTGTTTTTTTTTTTGAAGCACTTCTTCCAAATTCCAATAAGTTGTGTTGTCAAAAAAAAAACAAATCCTCGAATTATTTCTTTTCCACTTTCCAGCAATTTACCACAAATCAGTGTTGCCGAGAAGGATTTTGTGAATAGTATTATAATAATAAAAATCAAGGAAATGGAAACGTTATGGTGTGGAGGTGTATGGCAGCGTTTGTTGTGGCAATTGAGTTGTTTAAGATGAATAAGTTCGAAATTTGAATATTTTTAAGAACAACCTTCACGAAAGTGCCAGAGAGGCAAGGTCCTTAACAAACCTTATATTGTCGCTGCAATGCAAACTAGTATATTTAAGGCTCTCCCAAACCAACGCGAAATCGTAGCGAATCATTCACAATAATAAAAAATATGACAAACACACAACGCTAAACAACAACAAAAAACTGTCGTCGACGAATGTTTCGCGTTGGTTTGGGAGAGCCTTTAAACTTAAAAACGTTATAATTCTGGAACATTTAAATGAAATGCATTGGCATAAAAAACGGTCACACGGTCTATAGTTATATTATACAAATTTATTATTTCTGCTGAATTTTGGACATGAGGATCTATTGCATTAATACAATTCTGAAGGAAATACTGTACGTACTACTGTTTCACAATGTCTGAGTAAGTTCTGATTAGTTACTCGACACATTAAATATTGACACAAGGTCATAATTTCACAAGAGAAAATCTAAAAAAATTGTCTCTGTCTTCTACGTTATAAATGTAAAGTAATTTTATTTGGTTTGTGGACTTATGATCCTGTTCCGATATTAATGTTTCAAGTAACTTATCTGAACTTTACTCAGACATTGTGAAACAAGCCCTTAATGTTGCTATCGATTGTTTGAAAGAAATAATATATAAATCAAGATGTGCTTACTTACTATTGTCATTTACTGTACCTACCTATGTCTAATTAAATAGCTTTAACCAATTGTGTTCTATAAGAAAAAAGTCAGATCAAAACAGAACAATCTAACACAGTTTTTTATTTTTTATTTCTAACCAGTTAAAACTGAAAATGGCGTACCTACTGTTATTTTAAATTTAAGTGAAATGCATATTTTAGCTATGGTTCTTGAAACATTCACTGCCTGAACACAACAGAATGCTGCAACTGGAAATGGAGCTGAAACAGCTATAAAAAAGGTGTCGTTCGTTCTAATTTTTTGCGAGTCTACAAAGCAGCTGTACACCTTTTTGTATATTTTAAAGAAAAAAAAAAAAACAACAACGGGCTTATCACTCACTTTTTGTTTTGTTTTCGATATTTTTCTTTTAATTAATAATTTCTTTCACGACACAAAATATAGGTAAGCACTAAAAACTTCAATATTTGTTAAGCTCTTTTTTTCTTCATACAAATTGAAACATCAAAAGTGTTATACCTACGTGAAAAGTTAAAAGTTGGTGAACTCTTGCAGCACCATCTGGAGCTGCGTTGAGTTGTGTTCGTAACATTAAATTTGTGTGTATTCAATATTTTGACAGCTTCCTATAGCCCGTTTTATTCAAGGTTCTTTTTTATTTTTCATTCTTACGCCCATATTATTCACTCGATACATCCAGATTGAAACTTAAATCCGCATGTATTTACATTGAATTTGTATACTTTACATCTGGATTTAAGTTCTAATCTGGATGTATCGAGTGAATAATATGGGCGTAAATGTTTATTAACAGAAAAAAAAAACTTTTCTTTGATAAATGACGGTGGTCGCATCGGCCGGCCCTGAAACCTTCTATGAAGAGGACACAAATCTTCAAAACATTTAAATTTTAGGAGTTAGGATGAATCAACTGCGGAACTAATTTTCTTCTTACGAGAACGATAAAACGAAAACAAACTCCCAGCTATGTACATTAAAACGGGCAACACTGTTTCCATTCGCTATTTCTATTTCCCTAGCTCTCCAACTTTCCATAACTATCCCACAAATTCAAATTCCCTCATAAAAAAATACCCTTTCCATTTTACAAATTACAACTCCAACAACAATAAAAAAAAAACCTGCAGAATACTAATTCCAGGATATTCCTGTTTTTCTTTACGGGCTTGGACTTTCCCCACCGACTCCAAATAAATTTCGTGCAAAAAAAAGTGCATAAATCTAAGTAGTATCTCTTTACTCTCTAGATTCAATGGAACATGGCGAATGGAGTTGTAATGGTGTTGTTGGAATAGGTAGGTATAGTTAATAAGTTTTTTATTGGGCACACCTTGAATGGACGACCAGAGTTGCCAGATTTTTTCATTATTATTGAACAGATTTGGAAAATGAATTTGAACAGAGAATCAAAAACCTGATTTTCTTGTCTTCAAAAGCTTTCTCAATGATGACACTGATGTTTACTAGACTGCCCAACAATGGATACAATTTTACAAAATAAGCTTGTAACTCCTTTTAAAAACATATTCAGTTTATTCTCGTTTTGATGCGTCAAATGTATTGGTATAAATATATTAAAATTTCAATAGTTACATGTCACGATTTTAATTGACAACCTGGTAACCCTTTAATGTACAAGATACAAGTTTCATTCCTCTCGACACTATTTTTTTTTTTTTTTTTTTGATTTTGCAAATTTGTTTACCCCTCATTTGTGGTTTTGTTAGCAGCATCAACTATCTGCCTATGCATGTGATAAAAATGGAATTTCCTGAGAATAGTATTGGCAAAAGTAAACTGTAAACAATCTGTGGGTAGAGACACATTTAGTATGTTCATACATTTATACAAACATAAAACAACATCGACAACAAAATCGAAGGTGACAAGATGCGACCTCACATGCAAAATATACTTTCTGACATCATCTCAAATTCGACTTAAAGTCTGCAAAAGATGCAAAAAAAAAAAAAAAAAATAGGAACATATGTATGTATGTATGTTACCTACCTACCTACATACATAGTTATTTTGTTGGCTTATTTTTGAGTTTTTGAATGTCATATTATTTATTTTGTTTTAATTTAATGTGTTTTGTTGTTAATTTGAAAAATTATTATTAATTTAATATACATATATGTATTGTTATATTTGTTAAACCTATGTATATAAAATACAATACATTATGTAGGTACACATAGTCGTACCTATGTGTTTTTTGAATGCATGGTTATTTCACGCAATCAATCATTAGTCTTGCGGGGGTCAAAACGGTGAAATCATTTAACAATTTTATGGACGTCATGTTCTGTTCATGTTCGTCTCTTTGAATGATTAGCTATATTTTTTTTTTTCAAGAATTTCTTTTTGTTTCTTTTTTTGGTTTGTCTTTCTTTTGTACGTTTGTGTGTGTGAATATTTAAATCTATTTATTATATTGTTTTATGTATCTTTTTTTATTGACAAAAGATTGTTGTCTTTTGTTTAGACTGGCTTTGGTTTTTTTGCGTTATTTTACATTTTTGAGTTTTTCTTTTCTTTGAATATGAATGAAGTGGAATTTTATTTACATAAAAAATCATCTATACCTACATACATACTAAATAAAAGCTTTAAACCTATGCAAGATTTTTTAATTTTATAAAACAAAAATATTTGATTAATTTTTGTTGGAAAAATATTTGAACAAAATAAAATCGCGATATTTTTGTGACTTCTGTGTGCCACGCGTATAGGACTGCTAAATTTTATTTTGCAAAAAAAACTTCGAATAAATTTCAAGTTGAGATTAGCGAACACTATTAAAAAATGACGACTTCAGAGACTTGCCAATTTAAAACAGTTTATCATTATTAAAAAATAAACGTGCATAATAACTAAATAATTCACAAAATTCTTTACTGCAACAATTATTTTGACTTAAGATATGTATGCCGATTATAAATCTGAAGCATTTTAATCCCAGGTAGGTGCCCTGGTACCATTGTAATTATAAAGTTTTAACTATCAAGGGCTCTGTGTATTTGACAAGTTTTCCTCGTCTAGTTTCCCACTGGGTTTGAATTAATTTGGCAAAAACTTTCGATTTTTCCTTAGGCAGAATTTTCTTTCAAAAATAAAGTTGATAATCAGCTAAAACACGCGTGGAGTTTTTTTTTTGTTACAATTTTCTGTTCTGATTGCATGTAAACTTTGTGCTTACATAGAACGGCTATCTTTTTTAGGATGTGTTTAATATTTTGCGGTTTTTGGTTTCATTATTTTTAACATACATAACGGGTGATTTTTTAGCTGGTTTGGCTTTGGCAACACTGGTTTTGACAGCTGACGTGTGTTTAGTACCTTGTGTCACTGTCAAACAGCTTCAGTTTGGTTTGCAATTTAACCATGGATCGTCTTACAAATGAACAACGCTTGCAAATTATTGAATTTTACTATCAAAATTCGTGCTCGGTTCGAAATGCTTTTTTATCGAAAAATTGTGTTCAGCGATGAGGCTCATTTTTGGTTGAATGGGTACGTAAATAAGCACAATTGCCGCATTTGGAGTGAAGATCAGCCAGAAGCATTGCAACAGCTACCAATGCATCCCGAAAAAGCCACTGTTTGGTGCGGTTTATGGGCCGGCGGCATTATTGGGCCATATTTCTTCAAAGATGATGCGAATCGCAGCGTTACTGTCAATGGTGAACGCTACCGAGCGATGATAACAAACTTTTTTTTGCCCGAAATGGAAGTTCTTGACTTGCATGATATGTGGTTTCAACAAGACGGTGCCACATGCCACACAGCACGCGAAACAATGGCGCAATTGCGAGGCGAGTTTGGTGAACAGTTAATTTCACGTTTCGGGCCGGTCAATTGGCCGCCTAGATCGTGCGATTTGACACCATTAGACTATTTTTTGTGGGGGTATGTCAAGGCTAATGTCTATAGGGACAAGCCCGCTTCGATTGACGCACTGGAAGCATTCATTCGTGAGATACCGGCCGATATGTGTGAAAGAGTATGCCAAAATTGGACTCAGCGGATGGGCTACCTGAGACGCAGCCGCGGTCAACATTTGCATGAAATTATCTTTAAACATTAAATTGCAAGGTTCAAACTACCGATTCAAATAAATATTTCATTCATTTTTTCGAATTTTTTGTGTTTTTTTTAAAAAAAAAGTTCTAAACCTCTTAAAAAATCACCCGTTATAACAAAAGATTTATTAAAAAAAAAATATTCTTTTGTTCAGCTAGAATCGTATTTTTGATCACTGTGCGACTTATTATTATTTTTTTATATGAATTTTAATACAAAAAAATTAAAAGTTGTACAGATCGGTGGTAGGTACTAATAAAAATCCTGATTTGTGTGGTTTTCTGCCAACTGTGATTCTTTGTGTCCAATTTTTTTTTTTGTAACTTAATGTAAAATTTTCTCATGAATTTCTGGTTTAAATAGGGGAAATGAGTTTGTACTAAAATTTACATTAGAGATTGTTTAAAAATTTGTTCACTTAATGTTGACTAATTATCCAGCATAAAAATAAAGAATGAAACTTCGAAAAACACTCAATTATGAAAAGATACAATTTTGAAAAAAAAAAAAATTGCCTTTCAAAGTTTATTGCAAAACATTAAAGGGGATTCAGAAGCTTATTAAATATATTGTCAAAAACAATGAGAACGTATCAAAATTCGACCATCGCCGACGCGATGGCGGTGGCGATCGCGATAACAATGTGGATGTCGCACATGTAAATCAATGGAGGGGCACACATCAACGCGATAGGTGGATTGCGTTCACGTTCCACTACTGCGTTCAGTACGCGATTGTTCTTGAACGCAGCAAGCACCATTTGATCGCTTTATCGCCTGAAGAAAAATGACAGTTTAAAAAAGAAAATTTGAAAATGACTTCAAATACTGAAAAATTAATAGAAAAAGTTCGGGAGAATTCCATTTTATATGATCTGTCAAACAAAGATTATAAAAATATAAAAAAAAATAATATATGGGATACAAATATATCGCGTTGATGTGAGCAGGATTTTGAAGGCATCTTTATCGCGCGATAAAAGTTATCGCGATCGCCACCGTGTCGGTTTGCGCATAGCTTTAATACCATGTCTGATAAATAAAGATAAATTGAATAAAATAAATAATTTTCAAGGAGTTCTAATTTTAACAAAGTTTTTTTTTTTTAAATCACAGTTGAATCACCCATGTGTCAATCTACGGTAGCGATTCTTTACGTGTTATGGAATTACTCAAATTTCTTATTGACAAAATTTGTAGTTAAAAGAGAAACTCATTTGAATGCTTCGAATATGTGCAGTAAGAGAAAGAATTTAGCATAAATCCTAAATTTGTCATCTTAATCTGGGAACAAAACGGAAATATCGATAATTTTTACTTGATACAATTGAACAAACAAATGAAGTGTGATCACATTGTAATGCCGAATTTAAATGACTGAAAAATTACCATAATTTCTTTCCCAAAGTTTTTCCACAAATTAAATGAATAAAACTTCAAGCAAATAAAAATTTATTGAAATGAACCCAAATAACTTGAATCTGTTTGCCTACAATTTAAAAAATTCCAAAAATATTGCTTATCACAACATAAGCCAGAATTGGTAGGTTATTATAATTTATTTTTCTAGGCTTAATAGTCTGGGAGGTGAGGTTGCACTTCGAATATTGATTAAAAAAAAAATCAGATTCTTATTATTGGTATTCTTAAAACACAAATATTTTATTACTTTTTTTTTTTTATAATGAAGATGAAGAAAATTACTTTTGTTTAAGCAGTGCGATTGAATATAATTCAATGAAAAGTTCAAGTGATTCAATGATTTTGTCCGTGTGTCAATTGCACTAAAATAAGTTAAGTTAAGTTAAATTGTATCTGAAGTTTAATTTTTGACACTTTTGAATAAGAATTGTTCGCTGAAAATGTCAAAAATTATTATAAAGATCAAATTTAGTCCAAATTTAAAATGTTTTTGGCACACGGCCTTTCAAGACGTAAATATTATATCAGTTTTCATACTTTTTGGACTAAATATAATTCTTATAAAACATTTACAGTGGATTTGTCTAAAAACTAAAATGATCCTTAAATGGTATAGGCAAATTAAAAGGGGTTTTAATTTTAAACCTATCACAATCGGTGCAGGGACATAAGGCCCAGGGACATAAATCCCAAATTTTATTTTTGGGGCTTGTGTCCCACTTGAGTGGGACATAAAGCCCAAATTTAATTTGGGCCTTATGTCCCACTTGAGTGGGACTTAAGGCCCAAATTAAATTTGGGCTTTATGTCCAACTCAAGTGGGACATAAGAACCAAAACTAAAATTTGGGCTTTGTGTTCCTGCGCCATCACAACCAAAATACAACACACTACATCCTTGACTATAAATACAAAGATAATGACAATCAATATGTTATTTCTCAAATACATTCATGCCTCAAGAGATAACTCAATCAAATTAGACACATTTTCCCGTATATTGAAGTTCTACCGCATAAATACATATTATGTTCCAATTTCCCTAATTCGTTGATGCGTATCCAGATCTCTCTTAAGAGTGTGTGTGTTGTTGTTCATGCACTTACTGCATGCATTCCTTTTGACAGTAGGTATACCGCCTTTTCGGTTAAAAAAAAAAAAATAAAAAAATGGGGTACAGTGCCCCATGTCAATCGTTATCAACTAAACGATTGAAAATAAATTAAAAAAAAAACTTGTTGCGCAAGTTTTTTTTTGTAAAATTTATATAAAAAAAAAAAACAAATTCATTATACCTATTTGAGAATAATTGAGGAATGAAATTAAATTCTTATTTTGGAGAAGGTTCACTCTCTCGCGATGCTTGACAGCGTTTTATAATTTGTTTACATTCAGCACAGAGAAAAAAAGTCTTATCTGCGTGAAATTGTAAATTGAAGTAAAAGTTCATAGCGCCGCGGCCGTGCCGCACGCTTTACGGACGAACGATAAAAGATCAAACTTTTTGTGGTTTTTGTTTTGTTTGTTTTTTGATTTGAGGGTAAATGACTCTTGGTTTTAGTTTAGGTGTCATGTTAAACTTGAAATTGATCGGATTACTACCTATTGGTAAGGTATTCAAGGTTATACATAAATATACACTCGAATACCAGCCGCGCAGAGACACATTGGTTGTATGTTTGTATTCATTTGCTTTGTAATTGAATATTTTTTTTCTGGTATTCGACGGGGAATTTTATTTTTTATGACGAAAATACAATTGTTGAGCGACATTCAATGTTAACGAACCATTTCAATAGCAAATCATTAAAACAAAATTAAGAACAAAACCAATATAAAAACGTGCCCAATAGTTCATTAAAAAACAAGCTGTTGTTATACATATATTCAGGTTTTAATCACCTACACACATACATACATTCATATGTAAATATGTGTGTATATAATTTCGAAGTTATTTTAAAAGTTCAGATAAAATGTTAATTTAACCGGATAATATTAAACAAAATAAAAAATTAGTTAAAAATTCGAGAGGAATGAAAAGTAATCTTTGAATTTGACCATTTATATATCTGTAGAATGTAGATATACAAAAATGTTTTACCTACTTTAAATTCAAACATTCATTTATGGACATAAATATTTCTACAACAATCTATTAGTATGAGAGTTCGCAGCAGATTTTTCACATGAAGTAATCCTGGTGAAGGTGATAATGAATATTTCATTTGTCAATAAGTCGTAGAAGCGTATACTGGGAAAAAAAGCATCAAAGTAGATTTTTTCTGAAAATAGAATTTGAAAGGGAAACCACATCAAATGCATCACATCTCAACGCTGCCGTCACTCTCTTATTATAAATATGGTATAATGATAGATATTTATGGGGTCACAATAACTCCGTTAGGCGTGTTTTTTTGCATTTGTTTTATGTTTTAAGACTTTTGGGGACCACATAAAAACAATCCATTCTGAAAGGCATTGATTCATTGAACGAATATGGACATGATAGATGCTTAAGTGACGTCGAAAACGGTATTTTTGTTGCATTTTGGGAAATTTATTTATCTCAGAGGAAAGGTCTGGTGGTTCCTGAATGCAAATATGTATATGGCAAACGTCTAAAATGATTTACAAAAAAAAATAGATAAGTTCAGAAAAATGAGATCTATAGGCAAATTCAGAATAATGAGATCTCTGAAGCCTTATGAACATGCGAGCAGGATTCCTCAGCAAAATATGTCTATTTTGCTGTCAAAATACTGAGGCAACATTTTGGATTTGTTTGGTCAAGTTTTGATAGAGTGAAATTTCCGAAAGCTTTTTTTCCTGAAAAAAAATAGAATTTTTTTTTGAAATATTTTGCGAAGAAAAATGGAATTGTTCAAAACTGTTCAAATCCGCCCTATACAACAAATTCCATCATAATTGAAAATTAGCTTTGAATCACGAAAAATGTATTGCAGAATCCATTCGTAGTAAAAAAATCTACTGCTAATTTCAAAATTCGGGGAATTTGCTATCACTAATTCCGAATAAATTTATTTTTTTTAATTCTTAAACTCTTAAAATAATTGAATGCCATGCCAGTGAAAAAAAAAACAATATAAAAAGGAAGTCAAAACTATGCGCTTTAAAAAAAAAACCAAGGAAGGAAAAGAACACATCACTTTTAAAACAAGCCAGACTAAAATTAGTTCCTCAGTATATTTGAAACCTTTAACTTTAATTAATTTTATGATGAATCTATTTTCTTGGGAAAAAATGATAAAACATTGGAATAAATAAAAAAATATCAATAACTCAGTTTTTTTCACGATCTCAATCATTTGACAGCTGTAATAGTGCTCAGGGATTATGGTATTTTTTTTTGCGAGAGTTTTCATGCGAAGGTCAAAGGTAAAATTTGTGTAGATTCCCATTTGAAAGAATGGGATCTTAAAGTGGAAATGAGGTAGAGATCTAGGTATTATCCATTTTTTTTCTATTGGAGATAGAAAATTTTTGAGCTCTGGGGGATTGTAAAAGTTGTGCAGCCCTATGAGTAATCAAATTTGGAACTAAATTCTAAAGACCTAATACTTTTTTCTAAACCGATAATTATTAAAACAGCTCTTTGTAGCCATACTTAATACAAATGTTCAGCAGTTTTTGTGAAAAATAAACAGGGACAAAAATGGGAAATTTTTGAAAAGTTGAAGGGATTTTTGTTTTTAAAAGATCCGAGTATTGGCGTGACATAGGACAGCGGATTTCGAAATTCAGAATAATTTTTTTTTTATTGAGGCATTGTTCTTCTCGATTCCATTCAGATTTTGTAAATCCTTTTTTTTTTGGTTAGTAGTGGAATAATTCATTCGGGGATTTCCCACATCATGGATTCTCTGATAGGCCTGAATGCCAAAATTTGGAACGAATCCTTTGACAGTACTTCGACATTTGAGGCGTAAGAATAATAATGGTTTTTTGGAAATTAAATTCAGTAAAAACTTTACTTTTAATATCTATTTTTTTTTCATGTGAGATTTCAATTTCAAAACAAAAAGAGTCACAAACATATTAAGTTTTTATTTATACATATATTTACATTTATTTATATTTACATTTATTTATATTTACATTTATTTATATTTACATTTATTTATATTTGTTTATATTTACTTCAAATTTAGTAAAATTTATTTATTTATATTTATGACATTTTGTTTCACATTACTTTGAAAAAAAAAACTAATAGTTTCCGGAAATTTTCAAGTAAGGTGAGTGAGTCAAAAATCGCCGTGCTATTTTCCATGATCTGTATCTAAAAACAAAAGAAATTGTGTGAAGCAATCAAATTTTATGGACGAAGATGTACAATGTACATTGCCGTCCTTATGCTTTGTCATTTTGCTTTGTTAATAAAAACAAGAGTTAAAAAAGGCTATGTGACTGTGAGCGCTAATGTGCTCCTTATGGTCTTTTTTGAAACATATTTCAATTTAATAAGCCAAATACTAAAACTACTTTCACTTTCACATAAACATCTATATAAATACGTATATACTGGGAGTAATGTGGTGCTTTTTATTTATTTTTAATTTCTGACAATTTGCATACATTTTAAAGCAACACAAAAAATAAATACAAAAAAAAAATAAACTAATGACCGTTAAACCAAGGAAAAAGTAATATATATATATTTTTTTTTCTTTCAACGAGTAAATTCCTATATTTATACATCACATACGTGGTTGTCGATGCACACTTGGAATTCCATATTAGCTAAGACCAAGATAAATTATTCGACAACCGAGGAACGAACCATTTTACTTTGACTTTGTATTCCGCATACGAAACAATTGCCACTCAATGCTGTCAATATACGTATGTAGTTGTAGATGTAGCTAGTACACCAACGTTTTGTATACGTAATTCAAATAGTTCAACTATTTTAAAAATAAACTAACGCCATCGCAAATGTTTTTATCTTTATTTTTAATTTTCCGTTAGATAACAGAGTAAAAAAAAAAATGTCCTCGTATAGGTTAGGTAGGTATATAGGTACTGGCAAACAAAAATTAAATAAACAAACTTTTGATGATGATGATATTAAAGTATTTTCTTTATTGTTTTTACTTTAATTTTTATCACGTTGTCATATACATACATATGTGTGTATGTAGGTGTTTTGTTGTTATTTAATTCGCAGTTTGTATGTTTTACATTTTAGTACCTATGTACCTAGATACCTACTTGGTTTCATAACACAAATTTAATTTAGTGATAAAATAACGTGAATATAGACAAAAACTGAGGAAATGAGTAGGTATACTTGTACCTACTTACCTATACTGTCATGTCTAGAAATATCAAATAACAAATTTATTTGAATAAGACTTAAAATGTGAAATTTTAATGATATCTAATTGGTTGTATATGCGAAGATAAAGGGCTTAGTGTTGCATTTTTTTTTTGTTAAGTTGATAACATCCAATTATTATAATAATTGTTGAGTGTGGAAAATGACAATGACTTTTTTAATTGAAGTCATAAAAGTGTTTATTTTTTACCTTTTCCTCATATACCATTATATAATTACAGTGGAATTTGTTTCATTAAAAATTTCGATTTTTTTTTGTCTAAGGGGTATTCTCTTAAGCTAAAATATAATTTCACATTTCTAATCTGAAAGCATTTCAAGAATCCGAATAAGAAATCACTAAACAATCTAAAATTATATTGTCAAAAATGACAGAATAACCCTGAACACAATGGAGACAGAACTGAAACTAGAAAAGGAGCTGGGATAGCTATCAAATACAACACAAATTCAATGTTACGAAAACACAAGGCAACGCAGCTGCAATCGGCGCTAGACAAGTTAGCAAAGTTTTAACTTTTCACATAAAGGGTGTTTTTTTAGACGTGAATTTTAGCTTTATTATAAAGATAAGGGTTTGCCATTATGTTTTAAAAATGATTTAGGGCAAGGAGCTGCCGCAGCTGGCTCGAATAAATTCCAGCCGAGAGGCCCCAGCTCCAATTGTTGCGCGCGATGGCGAATGGACTCATTCGGGTCTTCTTCGATACTCTGCTCCACAGCAGCAATAGAATCTCCGGTGCGCACTGTACGGCGGCGTCTCTGAGGATACGCATTATCCACTATAGTAAACGTGGTGCGAAACCGATCCATGGTTGCTCGAATTACTCTGCTGGGCGATTATTTCGACCGAATATTGGACACAGCGTGCGATGCGTCGCGCCAACTGAACCATTATTTTGGTAATAAATTTGCACGATTTGTAAACGTTGTTCAGGAGTTAGTCTATTCATTATGAAATGGCAAACCAAATTGAGCATAAATCAAGTGACAGCTGTCAAAATGACCAACTCCGAAAAAAGTATTGCCAGATTGAAAACCACACCTCTAAAAAAAACACCCTTTACAACACTTTTGACGTTTCAAATTCCATGAATAAAACAGGAGCCGGACAAAAATATTTTAACTTTTAGTACCTACTTATTAGTTTCGCGAAAATAAAATTTAAAAAATATCGGAAGTAAAAAAGTTAACATTAAGCCCGTCATTGTTTTTTTTTTTGTTTCATTACAATACACAAAAAGCTTTACGTACGGCACTTTTTGGACAACTTACTGTTACAGATCCAATTCCAGTTGCAGCATTCTATTGTGTTTAGGCAGTAACCAAATCGAAGGTAAGTTTTCGACTGAAAAGGTATCTTAATTCTATTTTTAAAAATTTTGAGCAGAGCAAAAAAAAACTTAAAACAAGCACCAAGTTGTGTCTAATACAAAAGAAAGGAATGAGATAGAAGAATTCGGATAAGACAGAACTGTGGGCCTCTGTATAATGGTAAGAGGGTTCATTAAAAAAAGCAAATCATCTTAAGTCGACTTAAGATATTTTACCTTTTCAGTCGAGAGTTATCCTTGATTTTCATTTTAGCAGGGCTTAGTTAATAATTTAGTAGGTACATATATACGAGTAAGCTGTTCAGTATAATTTCATAGCGCTCACTAGAGCAAGGGAATCTAAAAAATTTTGTTCTTCAGTATTTGACAGCAAAATTGGGAAAATTTTGTTAATTTCTCTGAGTTTCAGAAATATAAACTCCAAAAAATTTATAATAAGTTAAGTTTAGTTTCTACATCAGTGCAAAATGAAAATTGAACTACCAACGAGTTTAAAAACCCCTTTTGGTTTAAAAAATTTGTTTTATAATTTTTTAAATCGGTTTGACAGAAAAAGTCGACGAAATAATAAATTTAAATTCAAGGATGAATACAAATTAACAAGCCATGTATTGTTCGACAAGAAGTTATTTTTTAGTTGAAGCAAAAATTTTATATGCCCAAAATCGAGTTTGTCACAATTTTTGGTTGATAGAAAATGACGATTTAAATGCTCTTTAACCTACAAATAAAATTCTAAGAAAAAAATCTAGTTTTTAGCGTTTAACTAAAAAATGAGAAAATTGAACATTTAATCCAGTCATATTAGACAAACAAACACGCTTATAAAGAAAATAATCGGCGGTAAGCTGGATTTTGGTATATAGCTTCCTCATGGTGTGCCTAAGAAACTGTCAAAAGCCCCCATCGATATGAGCACTGCTATAGGTAACAATTTTACAGGGTGGTTTTTCAGGAATATCTTCCAAATGATTCAATTAATAAGTTCAAGTGGGTAATTATCGACCATAATTTGCGTCTTAGAAGGGTATGACAGCATCTAACTGATGAGCCCAACTGTCGTACCTGGGCGAAACGCAATCTTTGGAGTAGAGGTCACTTGAACTTATTAATTGAATTATATTCAATCGCTCCACTAAAACAGAAGTAGTTTTCTAAATTTCTTCACATTCGTTATTATCTTCCAAATGGTTAGTTGTACAGAAAAAATGTCAAGGACTAATATTTATATTAGAAAATTTCCTACAGAAAACATAAATATACTTTTATTCAAAAAAATTTCCGTTTTCGAAATAAATCAATGGGTTTCATAAAAATTGCCGTTTTCGAAATAAACCAATGGGTATGAGTTAAGGGTTTTACTTTTCTATATGGTCGAGCAGCTTATATAGTTAAAGAATTTTACATCTTTGATGAAAGCATATAATTTTTATTTTGCATTTTTTGGTATATTATTTGAACATGATTGTAAGACATTGGGCGACTTTATACGTCCGTCCCTTGAGGTGTGGTCAAATTAAAAAAAAAATATATATAAAATACAAAATGAAAATTAAAAAACAATGGCAATATTATGTTATAGCTTTTTTTTAGTCTGGAACTCATTAATTAATAGTTTTTAAATTAAGTCATTTTAGTGCTTAGTTTTTGAATAAATTATTTTCAAACTCAAAATTTTTAAAATACAACTCAGAAAAAAACTTATAACAATTTTTTTTTCAAAATCTTACCTACTAATTTCGGTTATAATTTTCGATACTCTTATTGCTGTAAGTCTTTTGGTTTTTAAGAAAATTGAAAATTACAAAAAATACTTTTTTTCTTTCAGTAACTTTTGCGTGAGAAATTGCGTTCTGCTGTCCGTCGGAAGGAAAAAAAATTCAAAATTTCCTATAAATTTCGATAAAAATAAAATAAAATTTTAACAATTAGATTTTTTTTGAGAACTTCAAAAATTCACCATATACCTAGCTACTACGTCATACATATATGTTACGATTTAAATAAAAAAAAATTGAAATAAAACTTAAATAGAATTTTTTAAATCCTCAGATGAATTCATTGAAAAGCTTTTTTAGTTTTTTTTCACAATTATGGAAAAATGGGGGAAATTTTGTTTTTTTTTACGACAATTTTACGACATTTTTATGAAAATTTTACTGCAATTTTACGACAAATTCACGACAATTAATCACACACTCCTTTTGTTTGTTTTGTTTTCAATTCCCTCTATTTTGAGGTATGGCAATGCTTACGACTTTTATGTCAGCATTTCCACGGCTTATTTTTTTTTTTTTAAGTAAGATAATTTTTTTTATTTCATGAGTAATTTTCGACAAATTCACAACAATTAATCAAAGTTGGAAGTGGTAATGCTAGGTTGACAGTCAATGCCTTTCATCTTAGCCGTTTGGATTCGTCAAAAAATTCTAGTTTCCCTCCATTCCTATATACATCGGCTGTGTAAGTATACACAAGAATATGGTTAAGAGTGTAGGTCACTAAGCCAATGGTTCTCTACCATATTGCCGCACAATCAATTAATTTATTTTTGTGTTATATTTAAAAACATCGAAAAAATCTAAACCCGAGTTAAATTTAATCTTACTGACCCAACCATAATTTGTAGCTATAAGTTATACCAATTTATAAATTCCGAAGTAAATTTTAATCTGTTTTGTATAACTTTAAACAAAGGTTAAGCTATTAATAAATTATTCTGGTCATATTCTGGCTTACATAAACTTCCCGATCTCCATTGTTTATTTCCTTTTTTTTTTTCTGAGGAACTACAACAACTGTTATCGTTGAAAAATTTTCCAACATTTGATTTATCTCTCATAAAAGAATGACAAAAAAAAAAAACTGCATCTTATAGTTCCGGGAAGTTAGATGCCATATTTACAACTCGCAGTTAGATTTGATATTATTGTTTTTTGTTTTTTTTATAAATGTGTTTTGTATATTTTTTTTTTTTTTTTTTTTTTATAAATGTGTTTTGTATATTTGTTTTTTTTTTTTTTTTTTTACAAAACGTGATGGAAATAGTGAATTATATTCCACTTAAATAAATGTGCCACCAGATAAAAACTACAAACTATAAAGTAAGTATAAAAACTATGAAAAAAAAAGTATCAATTCGTGGCCGTGGCCAAAGTCGTCGTGTTGGTCATTAATGACTTCCGACATTCGATGTTCTTTGATTTCTTTGTCTCAGATATATTCAATTGTGCTTATGGCTGATTGCCTCTAGTGGATGGCCATAAGGGAATACTAATTGGCTATATAAATCTATCTATATGGGTTTGGGTGCGTGTTTATTGTGCCTCCCTTTTATAGACAACCTGAAGGTATGTTTTTTTTGTTTGTTTTGATTCGTCTCTCTTCATATGAAATGAGATACGAGAATAGGTTTTTATTTTGTTGCCGAATTTATTAAAAAAATAAATATAGAAATTGATTTTTGGGGACAAAGACTTGTTGTTGTTCGAAATGATTTACTAAAATAAGCAATTTCTGCGATTATTATAAAGACGACCGGAAATGGCTCTTTATACAAAATTCTATTTTCGTTGACGTTTGATTTTACTCCTTTGTTGAACACTCTGTCGCTGCCGTAGTCGTTGACTTCTTCTTTGACGTTTTCTTCCTGTCTTCGGTGTTTTATTTATTATTCTTAAACTATCTAAAATCCTTTGAACTCGTTTAGAGTTTTGTGGAGTTTTTTTAAGGCGGTTTCTTGTATTTTTGTTTTTGGCAATTTGAGTTCTTTTCCGTTGAGGTTGTTTAATAGTTGTTATTGGATAAATCTTTCTTTTATTCTTGCGCAATACTCGACGGAAATCAATGTTTTTTCTTCTACGAGTCTTTTTAGCTAATTTCCAACGTTTTACTTTCATTGCTCGTCTTTGCTTTATATCTCTTATAACCTGAGGGATATAAAAGCAGCATGCACTTTTTTATAATAAGTACGTTCAGAAAAATGAGATCTCAAAGATATTGCTCGTCAAAAAGTGAGGACGAGAATAAATTTTTTGTTCACCTTAGTACTTTGACAGAAAAAGAGAAATTTTGTTCAGGAATCGTTTTCTTGAAAATGATGATTGCTTATAGTCTTTTAGATTTCATTTTCCTGAACTTGTCTAAATATTCTGAACTTTTTAGAACGAGAAAACTTACATCTAAATATCGGAAAGTCTTCTTTTCTTTATCTGAGAGCTTTACCCATGCAATAGCAGCTTCGTGATAAAGCTCCGGAATATCCAAATCCAAATGTCTGATACGAAATTCACGAAGAAAATTTATATAAGCATTTTTATACAATAATTCCGGTTGGCTATTAAATATCGCAGATAGTTTCGATACTCGATCATTTTGTGTTAAGTTACGTAAATTCATTAAAATATAAAGATTCTGTGATAAGTTACTGAAAATTTTTTTTAAATAATATCTGACGTTATTTTTGTTTGTTTTAAAATTATTTTTATATAAAAATGTTTTTTCCATAGAGTGATGAAATAATTTTTTCTGAAATTTTACTTCTATATATTTTTGAAAAGTTTTCGAAGCGAGTACTTTTAAAATTAAGTGATTATTTTGTATGTCTTAGGGCCAGTTTGTTCACAGCTGATGATCTTTAATCAAGGATTATTGCAACTGGCAAATCATCGCATGTTTCAAGGAATCCATTTTTTAAGTTGTTAATCATGGAAATCGCTAATCAGCCGATTTTGGTTAGAAGCTATAAAAGTCATCGTTCAGATTTAACCTATTGTAAACAAACTGGCCCTTAACATTACTTTAGATGGTGCCTTAAGTCCAGGTTAGACCACGACTTCTTGCACAAAAAACAAACTATCTACAGTTAGTCCGATTACTAAATTTCTAGCTTGTTGTTTTCAATTCTAAAACGTGCAAAATAAATTAGATAAAGTGATGTCCGTCAAGTTAGCAAAATTTTCAAGACTCCATATGTATATTTGTCGCAAAAGAAAAAAAATGTATCCGTTTGTTTTTTTTAACTACCCCTGGCAATGCTTACTTATCAGCCCAGTTACCATATTACCAGAAATTATTAAAAAAAAAAAATAGTGCGATAATTTTACGATAAGGAAAAAAATTTACAAATAAACAAATTTGAAAAAGAAAAAAATTATTCAAGCTAGTATTACCAGGAACTATTTAATAAAAACAAGCGCTACAAATTTAGGACAAATATTTACACTCCCGTTTTTTGTTTTGAGTTAATTTTAAACGCGACAATTTTTTTTTTCACGACAAATTAACAAAAATTCACGGCAGTTAATCCAATTATATAAGAACATTCAAAATTTGAAGGAAGTGGTAATGTTAACTTGATGGAAATGATAAAATGTGTTAAGGTTTGACATCTGTCAATTAACCAGTTTTGTATTCGTAACAAAAGCTGTGAAATATTAATGTGTCAATTTCATACATAGACGTTTTTATATTAATTTTTCACTCCAACTGTTTAGGTAGGTACTATTAATTTCTACCAATTCAGAGACTTGGAATGTTTGTGGAATTACTTGAAACTCTAATCATAAAAATATCAATAGTATAGGTAATATTCGTTCTTCACATGGCGCCCGCCGACATACATGTCAATAAAAGGTTTAAAAAATTTAAACCTTAAATATGTGTAATTTATATCGATACATCCAAAGTTCAAATTCCATAACTTAAAACAATAAAAAAAAAACAATTCCAATTACACATGCACTGGTAAAAGTATTTGCTTTATTATTTATTTAAAAATAAAATAAAAAACAAAAATTGCTCAATTAGTAATAATTTATGACTAATATGTGTGGCTATAGCTAAACAAAAATATAAACGACATACTGCGGGTTTACTTGAACAAATGATACAATTAAATTTATGTGTATTTTTATATATTTTTGAATCATTGTAGAAATATAGGTAGATATTTTTATCAGAAATCGCACTCATTATAGACTCTAGAAATGCGATTTGAAATTTGATTACAATCGAATTACATGGAAAAGGTTATAGAGTCGTGTTATTTTTTAGAGGACAAAAAAAAAAAACACCTGAGCAATTTAAATTAAAAAAAATATATAATTAAAATAAAACACAACTAAATATTTAACAAAAAAACACGTAGGCTCTATTGGAATTTCAACACCTTTTAGTAATAAACACACACATGCGATGAATGATCATCTCATTAAGATTTGTTTTTTTTTTTGTTTTTTTTTTTTGTTTTTTTTTTTTTAATCGTGTAATTGAAATACCTACACGTAGGTACATAATTCTAAGCTTATACATTTAATTAAAGTGAAAAAAAGGAAAACACCTCTTCTTCTTCTCTACCATTTATTTATTTTTCTCATCCATTTCGGCCTTAATGTAATTTAATTCTCCCTAACTTAAACACTCAGCTAAGCCCATTTATCAGACATCAAAATGGTGTGGTGGCAGGGTGTAATATAAAACAAAATCTGAACATGCAAATAAAAAAAAAATTTTTTAAATTGGATAAATAAAAAACAAAACATGGCAAACAGTTAATTAGTTTAAATGCATAATAACAAAAATTAAAAAAAAAAGAAAAAATATTGCAGATAGTATGGAAGGTTGTGTTGCAAATTATTGAGTAATTTTTTTTACAAAGAAAGGATTTTGTATGATGGGGTAAATTTTCAAATCTAACAGTCTGGGGCCTATTTCACGAAACATTCATCACATACATTGTATGAATGTATGTACCTTAAAGTAATCGCCAAATTTGGCTCATTGTAAATTTAGAATTTTTAGAAAAACTATGCGTCAACTTAGAAAACGCATAATTTAAAAAAAAAAATTAAAATTTACGACCACTCATATGGGCCTATTTTACGTCACATACATTCTTGTGATGTATGTTCTGTGAAATAGGCCCCTGATGCATGGGTAGCCGCAGAGATTTGTCATTAAACTGATATTTTTCTCGTAAACATTATACCTACATGAGAGTGCGGGAACAAAGTCTTGAAGTACGGTTTCTTAAACTTCAATTCGAAAGTGTTTTCGTGATAACAGGAAAATGGAATTATATCGCTCAAATTAAATCAAAAGAAGCCACAAAAAACATTTTAAATTAAAAACAAAATTAATTAATTAATTTAAATTTTTTAATTACTGTCGCAGAATTGTCGTTTAAAATTTTGAAAATCTCTGCACGATTTTGCATTTATTTAAAAAGCAAAAACAACAGAAACTGAGTTGTTTTTATGAAATGGTTTGAATTTTCATACTGAATTTTCATACCGTAAATAAAAATCAATGTCTGTTGTTGCTGCTTTGTATATAAATTTTAAAGGACAATTCTGCGAAATAATTAAAAAAATTTGTTTTTTTTTTGTTTATTTAACCACAAAGTTTGGGGCCTTTTTCATATGATTTGACCGATATTTCTTTTTTCTTACCGGGTGAATTTTCAATCTGAAATACGAATATAAATACAATAATTGAATAAAAATAAAAATAAAATTTTAATATAGCACGTTTTTAAAATGTATAAACATAATTTCGCCTACTCTCCTATATCTAAAAATGCCCCATTTCCAAGATGGCGGACAGAAAAGGGAATTTGAAACGCAAAAATTTGTTTTTTATACTCACAACTGGGGCTTGTACAAAAAAAGAATTATTGTCCAGTCCAAAATTCAAAGTCAAACTAACATTTCAATGGACTAAAAGGAATTTCTACTTAAATTTATTGTAGTAGATTTTTTTGAAAGTATTTTCTATGAATGTCAGTTTGTTATTTCACGAACATTATGTTTTTTATAAATAAGAAAAATCTCATTTCGCGAGTTAAATTTCATTCTATGGTTTAGCAAACTCATTAGAGATGAGTTAAGGTTTTTTTTTGTATTAATAGAACTGCTTTCATTCCTTTTTTTTTTAAATACCTACCTCTAAATGAATCACCCACTAGTGAGGTTATACTATACTACTATACTATTAAAAGAATTTTGATATTTTCATTAGAATTCAATAGAAGACGTTATGCCAACACCATATAAGTAAGCGCATACTTATTAATTTCTTTCCCAATCACCGACTAACTAATAAAACAATCATTCCATCTAAAATCACTGCAACATTAGCTTTTTGACTATTATCTATACAGATATACAAAGCTTCAACATCAACTGAAATGTAGTAAATGCACGCACACCCCCATCGCCATTAACAACAACAACAATATTATTTTTATTTTGTTTTGCCATTCTCTCTATAGATATTAAGCTTTTAATAAAGGTTGCGTATCTTCAAATTCATTGTGGGCTGTGGACCATGCAGATGATACAATAAAGTCCAATTTGAATACATTTTATGGCTCTTTCAACACTCCTCGCTTGGTGTAGTGGTTTTAATATATATTTTTTTTTTGCCGCAGATTAAACACCAGCAGCGCAACGGTCCAAGACCAAAATAATCAACAGATTTATGGACTCTGACTTGGGTTATCTTTTTTTATATAGCTATAGATATCATCTACCTTCTATTACATACCAAAGTACATATAAAAACTTTTACTTTACTTTAATCTTTTTTTTTTTGCACGCATTTTTGTTTTTTTTTTTTTTGTTTGTTGTGTTTTTGATGATGGGTAGAAAGCATTAAAATAAACCCTTAAATTATTCTCAAAAATTGTTTCACCTTGACATCGAGATAAAGCCACAGATTCAAATCTACCCACCATCACAGAGATCATACTAATGAGAAAATTTAAAGCAACAATTTTTTTTCCATGAACACTATACCTATGATGACAGTGTGACGTAGGTAGATATAGGTATAGAGAATATTGTCTAAAATTAAAGCAAACAAAAGTGTTAAATTTGTCTGGTGCTTAGTGACGATACACATATACATACATTGTATAAAGAGAGAGGAGGTTCAAGGTAGTTTATTTTTTTGTTTGGAACAGTTTTTTTTTTTATTATTAGACGAGTCTAATGTGTTGTGTCCTAAAGAGAATGCTGACGTTGTTCCTATTACAATCAACTCCGCTTATCTCTGAAACTATATTGAACAAAATCGGTTTACTGAAAGACAAATTTAAATTTAGAATTTTTTTTTCATAATCTTCACTTAATTTACTTAATTTCGCTGAAAAATTGGTAAACTGAAAATCGCTGAACTAAAAAAAAAACTTTTCTATTTTAATTTTAAGTTTCAATTCAATTAAATTCAATTCAATTTCAATTTATTAACTACAAAAATATTTACATTCTTATAAATAAACTCAAATTAAACATGAAATACATATCTTTAATTAAAGTGAGTAAAGTGCAAAAGTACACCTCACTATTCTTTCCAATTTGTCAAAACAATATAAATTTGAGGCGTATCGCATAGCAAATAAAATAAAACAATGTGTTATGTTAACAAATATCTTTAATCATAAACTTAACTAGCGATTAAATAATTTTCAATTCAAAAGTGGATAATTTACAAAGTTGGTCACAGTCGACTGGTTAGCAAAAGAATGAACATCATTTTCTTATCTCGCTCAAAGTAAGCAAGAGGTTTTTACTTTTTAATCATTTGACGTTTGAGACGAGAAGCGTTCCCAGTTTGAACTACATATTTCGTTTAAGGGGTCACCACAAATTTGTTTTCGATCGAAAAAAAAAAAAAAAATAATAATAGTTAAGCGAAGTCGACTGTCGACCGACTAATTTTTTTTATTTGAAAAACGTGTGTAGAAACTCATATAGGTACTTTTGGCAAATTACGTAATTTTGTTTTGATGAGTTTTGATTATTTTTGAATTGCGTTTGGTGGTTTTCTATTTATCTATTTGTCTGTTTATAAGTTGGTTGTATATAGAGTGTAAGTAATAAAACTGACCACGGTTACCTTAATCCAAATAATTCTTATTTGTTGTGAGTTTTTTTTTTATTTATTTATATTTTTTTTTTTTTGCTAGTTATGGAGTCCTTCGAGCAAATTCAGTATATATATGTTGTGGATTATGTATGAAGACCTTAACAAATATTTAATAAAAGAATGTTTACAGAATAGTTGAATTGAAAATGATAAAGGTACTCAAGCTCACATTTTATACATTCCACAGCCGCCAGTTGTGGCTAAGACTATCATTGAACATTTCAATTGTTGATTTTAAAAAGTTTACAAAGGAAAATCATTAGTTTTTTCTCTGATGCCAAAATTAAGTTGATGGGTTGATATTATTATTTTAGTAAAAAACAAACAATCCGAAACAATCAACTTTAGGTAGAAAAACACTTTTATATTTAAATGTAATGTAATTTAACGTATTCAAATAAATTCAAATGACTGAATTACCTATTTATAATCATTAAAAATCATTTTATGTAGGTAGAAGTTAGGGCCTGAATTTAATTATTTTTTTTTAATAATTCAAGATATAAGCTTTATTTTGGGATAAAAATTGGTTTTGCTTTCTGATTGTAGGTTTCAACTTGCTCTAAGCTTACTACAACAAAGAATCTGAAGTAGGTACCTACTCTTTAAAATTAACAATTTAAAATTTAAATTTTGGTTTTCAATGATAGCTATGTATCTATTAGGTACTGGTGGTTTATATATATTAATTACGCTTTTTGATTTTTTCTTGGTCGAGCAGCCTACGAAAATGAAAATATGCTATGTGAAAGATTTAAACGTATTCTACGTGTTACAGTTATTTGAACTTTTAAATTGACCAAGGAGATACAAATTTTGGGTCTTTTCGAAAAAATCAAAGGACTATAACACCTATTACGATTGTCAATTAATTATTAATAAAATTGATAGCTGACAAACATTGAAAATCGATATTAAACAATGCAATTGATAAAACTTTAGATGATTAGACAAACAATAATTGTTTCACGAAAATGTTGATCATTTTTTTTTTTTTAATAAATTGAACAAAACAATTTACACAAACAGGGCGTTTTGCATAAGATGCAACAAAAGATTAGAGCGTGTACGTTGGGTCGAACCCAGAACAAATTTATATGGGAGGGGAGGGGTGCCGTGTCATAAGGCCATATTGAGAAATATGGCCTTATGACGCATTCGAAATGTGTCATAAGGGCATACTTAAACATATGGCCTATTGACACTTTACCAAGGTGTCGTAGTGCCATATTTTTTTGCGACTTAAGGCCATATCTAAATATGGCCTCATAATACTTGCGTTAAGTGAAAAAAAAAATGATTTGTTTTTTAATCCAGAATCTTTAAATGCAAAAGAAACTGCATACACCCAACCTCGCACCTACCCCAAATCCTATAGTGTGCCCAAGCAGGGGGGCACACTATCCTCACTGTTTATACGCCGTAACTGAATTACAATTAAAGTGTTGGACAAAAACATTTGGCCAGGTTTATTTATCAAACAAGGAAAGACGGTTGAAAGTGACATAAGGCCATATGGCCCTATGTCTTTTTATTAATGAGTCAAAAGGCCATAAGTTGGAATATGGCCTTATGTCACCATATTTCTTAATATGGCCTTATGACGCATGGCCTTATGACACGGCACCGAGGGGAGGCTATGTCCCTTCGTTAAGAGGGAATTTTCAAAAAAAAAAAAAAAAAAAAAACAAATTAATAAAAAACAAATTATTAAAAAAAAACGACAACACTTCCAATGTCCTGACTCAGATATCCAAAATCTATGCTTTAATTTTAAATCAAGTTCTTTAAATATATATTATTTGAAAAAATAATTTTTAAATTCAAAGTTTTGAACCTCAAAATAACTAAAAACTAAATTGAAAAAAATTTAAATTTAAACTCAATTTGGTTTTCAACACGTACCGAGTACTTTTAATTTAATATATATTCAATTGCTTTTATTAACTTTCTGTAAAACACAAAAAGCCAGGCATGCTTAAATGTCTTCTAGTTTTTGAGAAAATTGAAAATTTGAACGATATCTTTCCACATTATAATGTCATTGACATGACATCCCTACAAGTAAAGAAAAAAATTTGTTGATTTCTTACAAACAATTTTTTTTGATTCAATTTTAAAATCTACTCATCCTTATCTATTCGAAAACCCTCTATCAGAATCAATAATTTTGTTCTTTTATTTTTCCCTTGTTTCTGTAGTATTTATTACTCATTAACTTCATTTATTTAATAAATTGAAGTGTACCACAAAGTTCCCTTCACAGTCCACTACTTTTTATTTTATCATTATTTTTTATTTATTTTCGAAAATTGTATATTTGATGGAAAAAACACAACCTTCCGTCATTTAAATCATAATTACTGAACTGACCTTCAATCGGGAAACAAGTAAATTTTGTCATCATACATACATATATCAGTCAAGAAAACAAAAGCATCATAATAAGCCATCTTGTAACTTGAAACTGTATACAGTATATAGCTCCAATGAGACAAGAAACAATTGCGGTTGAACAACTATGTCAATGCGTACACTAACTTGAATTGTTTTTCTTTAGTTTTTTGTATTGTTTTCCTCTTTTTTTTTGTTGTTGTTTGTATTTCTTTTCTTTTCTTCCATCACTCTTCTGTTTTGAACTGATATAAAAAAAAGACGGAAATTGCATGATGACAACATCATTGCGACTCGCTTGCGCTTATCTGAGGAAACGCCAGTTACAACGACGACGACTATTATTACTGGTATATATCCGCTGCTTTACGGAACCTATGCATCCATATCCAGAATAGTAGCGCAGTCAGTGAGTTACACAAAATAGCATTTCCTCACTTAGCCTACTTGTGCAACATGCAACGCAAAAAAAAATTGTATATTTATCGGCTTTTGATGCCACTTGGTGGATATGCAGTGTTGGTTTTCTGTGTTTTTTTTATCGTCAAAAAAAGTCGCCATCACCACAGAATCTGTGCAATGGGAATTTCAACCAGTTTTGCACAGTTATTATAACATAGCCTTTACTTGAAGTGGATTTAATTACCTGGGAAGGGTTCTTTTTTTGTATTCAAAATTTTACAAAACCCAAAAAAAAAAAAGAGAATGAAGCCCACCTCAGACTTTTCTGGTAGAAGAACTTGACCCTCAAAATGTATTTTCATGTAGGATGTAGATTGTAGGTATAGGTAAACGATTCCTCTGGTCAGTTATATGTACATATGTATGTAGTTGTTTCCAAGAATGATTGATGTAGCTCTGAATTAAGCTGATTTTTTTTGTATGGTTTTCTCATTGTTTCCAGTGAAACTCAACTCAACTTGATGATAATAAAATGTTATGCTTGGATGGTGAATTCAACTGTCGGCAAGGCGATTTATTAATTTAAAAATAAAAAAACTCATAAACCCTGCCACCAAGTTGTAGGTAGTTAGAAATTGTTGCAACTAACGGGTGATTTTTTAAGAGGTTTAGAACTTTAAAAAAAAAAAAACACAAAAAATTCGAAAAAATGAATGAAATATTTATTTGAATCGATAGTTTGAACCTTGCAATTTAATGTTTAAAGATAATTTCATGCAAATGTTGACCGCGGCTGCGTCTCAGGTAGCCCATCCGCTGAGTCCAATTTTGGCATACTCTTTCACACATATCGGCCGGTATCTCACGAATGAATGCATGGATGTTGGCTTCCAGTGCGTCAATCGAAGCGGGCTTGTCCCTATAGACATTAGCCTTGACATACCCCCACAAAAAATAGTCTAATGGTGTCAAATCGCACGATCTAGGCGGCCAATTGACCGGCCCGAAACGTGAAATTAACTGTTCACCAAACTCGCCTCGCAATTGCGCCATTGTTTCGCGTGCTGTGTGGCATGTGGCACCGTCTTGTTGAAACCACATATCATGCAAGTCAAGAACTTCCATTTCGGGCAAAAAAAAGTTTGTTATCATCGCTCGGTAGCGTTCACCATTGACAGTAACGCTGCGATTCGCATCATCTTTGAAGAAATATGGCCCAATAATGCCGCCGGCCCATAAACCGCACCAAACAGTGGCTTTTTCGGGATGCATTGGTAGCTGTTGCAATGCTTCTGGCTGATCTTCACTCCAAATGCGGCAGTTGTGCTTATTTACGTACCCATTCAACCAAAAATGAGCCTCATCGCTGAACACAATTTTTCATTTTCGAACATTTCGAACCGAGCACGAATTTTGATAGTAAAATTCAATAATTTGCAAGCGTTGTTCATTTGTAAGACGATCCATGGTTAAATTGCAAACCAAACTGAAGCTGTTTGACAGTGACACAAGGTACTAAACACACGTCAGCTGTCAAAACCAGTGTTGCCAAAACCAAACCAGCTAAAAAATCACCCTTTATAAGTAGAAAAAGAATAAATAAATTGAAGACCTAGTAATTTTATGCTGACTTAAAAACCGCCCCCCCCCTGCCCCGCCAACATCGTTGACCCTTTGCAAGTTTTTGCCGAAGTCTTCTTCTGACATGGCCATCACGGTAGAAAGCATTCATTTGGATGAGGGATGAAAAGTTTTACGGTTCGCTGCGCTGCTGACGAATAGGGTGAACAACAATAGATGCGGTTGTAATGTTAATAGGATTTGGTCAGGGCAACGTGTGATAAACGACTTACAAAAAATAAAAAAAGTACTTGTAACATTATATCTACATATATTTTGTGTTTTGTTTTTACAATGATATACATATACACTCCGCTTTGCAAAAGGGCTAATAAAACCTCAGCCAAGTGTGTAGGAAATTGTTTTGGAATTTACTTAAGAGTTTATGGTTCACTCGTGAACTCTTTACACAAGGTTTTGTTTAAAATTTATGGACAGAAAAATGATTTATATTATGACATGATTTTTATTTTAAAGGAAATAAAGAACGAAACCATTTAATGGGACGTTGTTGCACCAAGTTTTGAAAATTGTGACGGTTTATTTAGTACATAAGTAGACAAAGTAATTTCTTCACTCAATTGTAGATTTCTTACAGAACAGAATATAACAGAATAGAACCGAATAGAATAGAACAGAACAGATCAGAACTAAATAGAACAGAATAGAATTGAACAGAACAGAACAAAAGAGAATAGAACAGAACAAAATAGAACAGAACTGAAAAGAACAAAATAGAACAGAACAAAATAAAACAGAACAGAACAAAATAGAACAGAACAGAACAAAGTAAAACAGATCAGAACAAAACAAAATAGAACAGAACATAACAAAATAGAACAGAATAAAATAGAATAGAACAGAATAGAATATAACAAAATAGAACAGAACAGAATAGAACAAAATAGAACAAAATGAATAGAACACCATAGAAGAACAAAAAACAACATAGAACAGAAAAGAATATAAAAGAACAAAACTGAACTACGCCTACTACACAGTACACATGATCTATTTAATACCCTAGTTAAAGTATCTTACAAAAAAAGATTTTAGTAGAAGAAACCATGACATTTTAGACTTGCTGTCCTAATTTTGGTGCAAATTCGCATTTGAATCACAATCTTATAATCGCGCTTCTGGCTTCTCTTTTAGTCCAGTCAATTAAGCATTTGATTTGGAAAAAAACGCCGGAAAGCTGGATTTTGGTATATACCTAGCTTCCTCAAGGTGTTCTTAAGAAACTGTCAAAAGTTCCAACCGATATGAGCGCCGCTAACAATTTTACGGGGGGTTGTAGGCCCCCCAAAATTGTTTTTCAGGAATAACTCCCAAATGGTAAGTTGTACAAAAAAAGTGTCAGAGACTAATTTGTAGCTTGAAATATTTCCTTCAAAAAAGATTAACATACTTTTGTTCATACAAATGACGATTTTTGAAATAAACCAATCAGAAGAGTTAAGGGTTTTACTTTTCTATGTACTTACTACTCTATTTATCCACCCCTTTAGGTGGGAGGGGCAAATAAAAAAAAAAAAATCTAAAATAGAAAATGAATATAAAAACACAACGGCAACACTTACAATATAATGTTATAGCTTATCTTAAAGCCATAAACTCATTCTTTATTTATGTTTTTAAATTAAGTTATTTTAGTGCTCAGTTTTTTAATAAATGATTTTTAAACTCAAAATTTTAAAAATAAAATTTGAAAAAAAAATAATTATTATTACATATTTCCGAATTTGGTTGTTTTTTTGGCTTCATTGACTGAACTATTTAATTTTTTTTTATTTTACACTTTTGTATAACATATTTGGACCTAAAATTTGAATTCCCATTTTAAAACTAAAATGAATACAGCGTCCTCAAATCATAAAGTGTACCAAATTTCATTAATTTCTGTCAACAATTGCAGTGGAAAATTATTTTGTCGTAAAAATTCAACAAATGAACCACTGTGGCCATAAATTTTATTTTTAAATTACGTACTTCAATCGTTATACCAAATTTTTCGGTATGTACGCAAAAAAATGATCGATTAAAAACAACGTAAAACTCGGTTAAGTTAAATACAACCTCCAAACTCAACAGGTTAAATTATACGAGTCGTCTTGATTGCACAAAATTATTAAAATCTACACACTGTACTAAATTTTATTAAACTACTTTTGGGTTAGTTTATTTGGTTTCAATAACCAATTAAGTAAGATTTAGAGATCTGTGAAATTAACTAAATATAAATATTTGATTTAAGCGAGCCACTCGTTGAATATAAACGATCTGCGAAATTGGGAATCCTAACCAAGTTTCTCCGTTGATATAACCTTTTTAGGTTTTTATTTTAAACAATTTATTTTAATCGAGTCAACAACGTTAGAATTATAATCTGAAATTGATTATAATCTGATATTATGAACTATGTAATTTTTACCCTTGACTACGTGATATTTAACACAGTTTTTTTTAAACCACCGAAAAACGCTCTCGGTTAGTAACTATTTTTCATGCATCAATTATCTAAAGGGATTCGCGAGGTGTCAGAAAAACTATTATCGGAATTTAAATCCCTATGTCAACCGAGATCGTATTCTACATTTTGTTGGTATTATATCTATTTATCGATTCAAGAAAACAAGTTAAACGATTTTTTCAAGATTACGTGTGTTTTGTAAAAAAAAAATACATTTTTGAACTCGCTAAAAATGATAAAATCATACAAAGTCTATTTTTATTTGTACGAATATGAATTTCCCACAATTTGTCTTTTATTTATTTTTTTTTTTTAAGTCGACAATAATGATAAGTACATAAACCAAAATATAACAATTGTACAAAGTACAGGTTTTTTTTGTTGTAAAATTACCCAAACATATGTTCGAACAAGTTATCATTATTTCGTAAAAAAAAACAAAATTAGTCAATTGATAGAAATTTGGCGCACAAATAATTGTTTTTCAATTGCTTCATCAATGCATTTAGATACTGAAACCAAATTGACAAGACAATGAGAAGCATTGTCTTCCGGATTCTTGTAAATATTTTCAAAATAGCAAAACTTTTGATGATTCAGCTTATTGTATCTCTACAGTCTATATACGTATTCGTATCGACATAAAACAATTGAAGAGAAAAAATAAGTAAAATAGACAAAGATTACTTCAGACTATACAAACAAAAATTACATATTTTAAATAATCCTTTTCCTCCGCCTATAAATATGTACATTGTACATACGTATGTATGTATATTCATTATATTCAATTTTTCATTTCCTTCTCTCATGCATTTTAAGATCTATTTAAAGCTTATTATTTTGAGTGGTAAATCACTAGATTTAACTTTGTGACTTGATAGCGCATTATCAAATGTTGTCAACTTGAGGGTGGGGTTGTAGAAAATATTGTAGTAGTTTGTCTTGTCGCCTCGGTCGCCATCTATCTTTAGAAATATCTTAGTCAGCGTCTGAGAATATATTTGTTTTTTTTTTTTTTTTTTTTTTGCAAAACACACAATACAATTGCTGATCATACAAAAGACCTTGCGATTTATGCTAATCTAGTTAATAGCTGTGACCGCAATGTGATTGTGGGGATTTGTTAATTAATAATAATTGTATTTTCTTGTTGAACTTTGTTCTGGATTTTTTTTTTAATTTTAACTGACTTTATGAAGAAAATTATTTAAATTTTGTTTGTATCTGTCTGTATGGTGATTGGGGAGAATCGTGTTAACACCAAACATAAAATCGTCTTTAACTCGACTGTATAGATCGAGATAGAGCCTAAACGGTTGGAATGATTTGCTTCAAATTTAATACATATATGTAGGTATGCATAATTCATTTGAATATAAATAAATTATTCAATTGTTTTTGCAAAAACGAATTATTATTTCAGATTTCTCACAAACACCATTCTAGACAAGAAAATTATATAAAATGCCAGAAAATATTTGAAAAAAAGTTTCATCAATAATAAGTTCATTTGAATAAAATAATAAATGTATGGCTTTAATAAAAGTCACGACATAATTATTGTTTAGTGCTGCCGTTATTGTTTCATAATATATTGTTTCCATTTTAAGTAATTTTTAAATAAATTTAAAAATTACTTAAATTTTTAAATAAATTTAAAAATTACTTAGATTTTTAAATAAATTTAAAAATTACTTAAATTTTTAAATAAATTTAAAAATTACTTAAATTTTTAAATAAATTTAAAAATTACTTTAATTTTTAAATAAATTTAAAAATTACTTACGTTTAGACGTAAAACGTGGAATTTATAGCTTTATATAGGTCAAGCATCGAAAAATTCCCCTAAAGCTGAATTTTCGTAAACAGCTTTTTTTTTATTTCCTGAAATTTAAATACCCGAAATTTGGATAAGGTGCTAGGGAATTAATTCCCTTTATTGTAAATATCTCGAAAGCTGTCAGTTTTTTATTTTTGAAAATGCATGAACCTAAAAATTTGTGGCTTATGCAATTCTGCACTAAAAAGAATACGACACTTTTTTTTCGTAGGATCAGTAGATTTCAAGAAAAACTTGCGCAAACGTTACAATATCAGTTATTTTTTTAATGTACTTTTTTAATGTACTTTTTTAATGTACTTTTTTTTAATGTACAAAATCAGTTACTTTTTTTTATAAATGTACTTTATTTCATATCACCGCGATTTAAGCTAAATTTTTCTCAAAAACTATTGCTCTTGCAAAAGAAAAGTGTTAAAATCTTTTAAGTTCTCAGCTATGTCAGATTTTTTTTCGAAACTAAAGTGTGTTATTAATTACAACTCAAATTTATTAAATGAGGCCCAAATAACCAATTTTGAAGAATCCAATGATAAGTAATGCAAAAAATATTTACCATTTATTTCAATATTTCCATAATCACTTCTCGACTAAATATATATATTCTATTATACATACATATAATAAAAACTTGTTTTATTTCAATATATAAATTTAGAAGAATCTAGTAGGTGTTGTGTAAGAAAAGAAATCCATCAAGTATATCTCAAAGGTATTTGAATATGTTTTAGCATCAATTTTCTTTCGATTTATTTCTTAACTTTGTGGTATATTGAATTTCGCATTTTTTTCTTTCTTCATTTATTTTTTTTTTTTGAAATACGATACATCGTCGCGTCGAAGTTGTAATGTTATTTGATAATGTTGAACCTATGAGAAAATGAGTTGAGTTTAGTTGAGTTGAGTTAGTCGGTGAGGGAGTTAAGAAATACATATTTTTATTTACTTTTGTATATGAAGAGAACTTTGGTAAAGTGAAACCCTTTGAAGAACAATATTTTGTAACTATTATATTGTATTCCAATTTTTTTTTATGTCAATGATATTTGATAACCTTTAATTCAATGTTTTTTCTTTTTTTCATTTTCAGGTTGGTACCGATTTAACTGCTGTTTTATAATGAATCTTTTAAGGAATAAAGGTATTAATAGTATTTAAAGAATCGTAGTATTATCTTATAAAAATAAATAAAATAAAAATTACAGCTACATTACTGAATTCTTAAGATTTGAAATTTTTATTAGATAAATAAAATATGTGATTATATTTAGAAAAAAAATAAGTAAATAATTATTATTCAATTCGTATTGATTTGCCCAAAATTCTTTTCAATGTAAATGAAATACTTTTAAATAAGTAACGGAGAGCTGGGCCGAATTACGACATCAGTGACTGAACGACACGTGAGGGAAATGTCATACAAAATATCGATAATATTCGATATTTCTTATGAAATTTCCGTCACGTGTCGTTCAGTCACTGATGCAGTAATTTGGCCCCTGTTTCTGTAATTTATCTGACAACGAAAAAAAATAATTACACCCTTCAATTGGATTTGGTTAGTGATATCGATGCATTAAACTAAGAGAAAACATCAGGTAAATTTAAACAGAAAGTATCTAATTAACAGGTTGTTATTTTTCAACACGGTTGATCATGTTAAATATTTAACAAGATGTAAGATTTCTTCATCGTGTTAAATTAAAATCAAATAAAACCAACATGACACCTTTAATCCTGTAAAATTAACGTGAAAATCTACATAAATGAACTCGGTCTACTATAATTATTTCTTATAGAAATTCAACTCTTCATGACTCGAATGTTTAAAAAAAAGAACCACTATATAGTTGGGTTAAGTTTATCCAAAAAACAAGTATGAATTAAAATTGTGAGCTGTAATTTTAACAATGCCCACCTGTCAAATTTACCTGACTAACCCCTTGTCATATTAAACTTATATGGACATGTTAAGTTTTCATGATAATCAAAATAAATCAACATAGCACACTGTAATTTTGAATAATCTGTGAAACCTTGTTTTTTTTTATTAACATAGTTTTTTAAAGTTATCAATTTTTTACTGCTTAGTTTAAAATAAATTATCAGAAAAGCGAAGCATCAATTGAAATAGAAAGAGGAGTAATATTGAAACAACACCAAGTTATGAGAGAAATTTATTATTTAATGATTATTGACTAAAATTTGGGGGTTCACATTGTCAAGTTTTCAAAACGTTTTGAATTGTGAGTAATTAAAAGAAAACTTGCCAAGTAACCCCCAAATTTTAGTCAGTAATCATTAAATAATAAATTTCTCTCATAACTTGGTGTTGTTTCAATAGGCGTTTTTCTTTTTTAGCCCCGAGCGGGGCACAGAGCGGGCTCTGAGCGAATAGAGCTCACTCCGAACAGAGCGTGACCTGAGCGCACCGATCTATTTAAGAAACTCAATTGAGCACTGAACTCTCATACGCTTAGTAATCTGTCAAATTACATGAAAATTGTATGAAGTTAGCCGCGCTCAGCTTTGTGCTCGATGTGCTCGGTCATTTTTTTCCGAGCTCATCGTGCGAGCCCCGGTCGAGGTCTGAGCTAAAAAAGAAATGCAAGTTGAGAGCTCGGAGCGCTCCGAGTTAAAAAGTAACATAGTTTTCTTTTTGACAGCTCAGTGCCACGCTCGGGACTAAAAAAGAAAAACGCCTAATATTACTCTTCTTAAAATATTTGATATTAAACCTTCATTAAGTTAGAACTTGGCATACTTTTAGATCTCACTACTTTTCACGGCTGAGTTGTTAAATATACAAAATTTTATATTTTATATATGTTTTTTTAACATTTATGTTTTTTGTTGTGATCTCACTCCTTTTTGCAAAGATATTTATTTGTTGTCAGGTAATACCTCGTAAGATACCTACTAATATAATTCTACAACAATCAGAAGTGCTTTATATAATTGATAAACATTCTGTGAAAGTGGGTGGATACCACGCCCCCTGAATTGAAAACCTCAAGTATTCTATTTTTTTCTTTGTATGCACTTTAAGCCCTACCGCTCTACCAAATTTCATCATTCTACAGCAATCGGAAGTGCTCCATTTAATTGGCTGCAGTTTTGAGAAAGTAGGTGGATACCACGCCCCTTGAATGAAATATAAAATTTGTTTCTTTTTATGCACTTCAAGCCCAACCGCTGTACCCAATTTCATCATTCTACAGCAATTGGAAATGCTCCTTGATAACTATTCTGAGAAAATAGGCGGATACCACGCCCCCTGAATGGAAAACTTCAAATATTCTATCCTATCGCTCTACCAAATTACATCATTTTACAACAATCGGAAGTGCTCCATTTAAATGATTGCAATTCTGAGAAAGTAGGAATACCACGCCCCCTGAATGGAAAACCTCAAATATTAAATTTTTTTCTTTTGTATAAACTTAAAGCCCTACCGTTCTGCCAGATTTCATCATTCTACAGCAATCGGAAGTGTTTCATATAATTGATAACAATTCTGGGAAAGTGGGTGGATACCACGCCCCCTGAATGGAAAACCTCAAATTTTCGATTTTTTCCTTCGTATGCACCACCAGGCCTAACACTGTGCGAAATAACAAGTTTCTGCGGTGTCGGGAAGTGCTCCATAATTTTGATGATCTGTCAGTGAGTCAGTTACGGTTTTCGCGATTTTTGACGTCTTATATCTCGGGAACCACTCACGCTAAGGAGTTGAAATTGAAAATTTGGTGGTTGTGCTTGGCTAGCCTACCAAATGTTCCGAATTTGAAGTTCCTGACTTTATTGGGACTGAAGTTAGAGTTGGGTCGAAAATCGCCTGAGTTTGTTCCTGTAAAAAGGGTGCAGTGCCCCAGAACTTGGCTGGGCACTACCGTGTCCTTTGATTATTTACAAGAATATTATGTTAAAATAACATGGTATCAACAACCATGTAATCAAAAATAGTACCATGTTAATTTAACTATCGACAATGTTATTAAAACCGCGTATGTTAATGAGTTTTTTGCAACTTTGTCAAATTTGTGTCACTGTTTTTCTCTCTGTGTATTATATATCTTGCCTTAAACAAACTGAATTATCGAACAAAGTGCGTAAGCACTTAAAATTCGTATACCATTACGTTTTTAAACAAAAAACTATTGTAGTTTTCGTTCAAGAAAATTTTAAAAAATGACGTTTTCGAAAACGGCCTCTGTATGTATTTTTTTGACAAATAACAAATGCCACCAACAGAAAATACTAACAATAATATTTAATTGTCTTATCATTATCAAACAAAACTTATGACGCCAGAATTAAAGAATGTCTCCACATCCCATTACACTTAAATACAACCACACTAATACATATGTATTTATCTCTAAGAATTTATCTATTAGTGTTAATCTAAACTACAATTCCAAATTACATCCAATTACTCGTATAAACTGACAAAAAAAAAAGAAAACATTCTGCAAATATGTGAGCTTAAGAAGGAACTTGGACTGCTGTTCCACATAAACGCAATGCCAAGTAAGTTCATGTGCTGCAATCGTCATCGTATTTATAAGCTACATATATCTATCGTTATCATCACAATAAAAAATGTCATTTTGTAAAAAAAAAACAACAACTTGGGCGGTACACCCTATATATTCTACCATACACTGCATTGGCGCGCCGCAATGACGGCAAAATGAAATCGAATCGTGGTGACATAAGATATACTCGCAAACGAAACTCATTTATTGCATTCCAAAATAAAATTGCAACGCCTCTATATTTCAACTTTGTACTACAACTAAAAACACGCACTTGGTTGGAGAAAAAACCAAAACAAAATCAAGATAGTGAAGAACTTCCTCTTCCTGGGCCCTCTTGGCATTCAATACTCACACAAACAGAAACACAAATTATACATCTATTTACGATGAAAACGCGCAAAATTGAACTTTACCCGGCCAACGGCGAGATGCTAGCGTCGGCGCCGGAAAATCGTCAAGTTCAATGAACTATTGACACGAATTGGATGTCAATGAAAATGGTATATATGTATGTTCGATTGTTATGTTTTTTTTGTTTTTGTATTAAACGTTTGAACTTTTGTAATTTTTAATCTACCTAATGGACAGACAGTTGTTGTGATGTTTCTTAACATTTTATTCACTAGTAATAAATATTATAAAACAATAATCATAAAATTTGTATTTTGGTGATTGATTTCCGTTGCAAATCGAAGAAGAAACCCATGTTCACTTGCTATTATAGGGTACTATATGGCAAGTTATGGATTCGTTAAAAAAAAGAACTTGAGGATTTGATCAAACTTGACATTACGATGATATAGAGAAGTCGAAAAAAGTGGGTCTGTCCTGTACTTTCGGATGCATCCTAAACGGGTAGGTGGATTTTCTTAAAACTTGGTACTTAGCATTTTTTGGGCATTCCCCCTACACTTATTTTTTTACGACCAAAACTAACGGTACTTGCCGTACAATTTAGCAAGTTTAGCAAATAATGAAAATCTAATTTTTCCTAAAAAAATTTTTTTTTTTTTATTCAAAAAGGCTGCCATTTTATAAAATTTCCGAAAAATGGTTATAAATGGTAACTCCCATAGAACCATTTGTTGGAATTTTTTAAAAAACCGTGCAACCGATTTTGATCAACTTTTTTAATGGAAAAGCTTCATGAAGTTAAGAATTGTTTACGAACTTTTTTTTTGAATTTTTAAAAAAGTCAATTTTTTTTTGATAACTTAATATGTATATATGTAATTAAAAAACGGCTCGGTCGATTTTTATTAAATTTGACATCCAGCAGTTTTTTAACAATATGTAGCAAATTTTAAATGAAATTTTTTCTCATCAACAAAAATAACGGTACCTACCATACCATGGTTTTTAAAAACTGGTAATGAAAATCAATTTTCTCGAAAACGGCTCTTACGATTTTGATTAAAATTTCTAAGTGAAGTAATATCAGTACAATCTACCATATTCTTGAAAAAAATGTTTCTATCGATTAAAAATGGTATCTCTTATAGAACCATTATTTTTTTTGTTTTTAGACAACTCATTTCCTGTTGAACCGATTTTAATGAAATTTTTCACACAAGAGCTTCTAATAAATATGAAAACATATCAAAATTTTCAAAAAAAAATTTGGATTTTTAAATAAAATTTCAAAATATGTATTTCGAAAATCGGTATTTGTTTTTTTTTTCAAAAGTAATTTTTTTACTTTACATTATCAAATATGTATTTAAAAATGGTGTAGGTACCAAATTTTGTTCTTAAAAAGTTTAAAAAAATTTTACCTAAAAAATATTTGCTTAAGAAATCAGGTGGTGTATATCGCGTATCCAAGATATTTTTTGTGGAATACTTTCACCCTAATTACAGAATCCGACGAAGAAGCTGCGGAGAGAATCACACTAAATTTTGAAAAAATTCAGTCTGATTACTTCTGCAGCTCCTTCATTGAATTCTGTAATCGTAGTTTTAATTTTCCATTTTAAAACTCAGGCAAACAAAGTAATATTATTTTTTTTTAAACGATGAAGGGTGAAAAAATTATCGTTACAAAATCGGAAACGGTCTTGTAGGAAGTTTATTCCAAGCTGCCCTTAAATTTTCTGTGGCATCATTTTTTCCTGAGGTATTGGTGACCAAAGTCAAAAATCTATTAGATTCCCTTTAATACGTTAAACAAATTTTAGAACGACGAAAAAAATTATAGCTTAATATTTATCTGAACATAATATTTAATTGATTCAAACACATTCGGAATAGACGCTTTTCAAAAAAAAAAAAACAGCATTAAAATGTTACGAGTCGTGATGTTGCTTATGGTTGCGCAGTAACGTAATCTTAAAAAAATCATCTGCTCACTCGAATATCTCAACACTTAAAACAGAAAGCTTCAGAATGCTTTTGTTTCATCTCAATACCATCACTTTTCAAAGAAATACAGCTCTTCAAAAAAAATAATTTTTATTAGATACCTTAATTTTTGTGCCTATTGCATTTTGTATGCGACAAAAAATAACTATAAATATAGCGTGACAAAATGTCAATATTCACCGAATAACTGTTACTCGTTTGTTTTGAGGCTCCCCTCCTGACACTCGTTTTGCATTTTCTCCAACAAAACTTGTGACATTTAGAGTAAATAAATGACACTTGGTTCAATAATTTTGTAGAATATTATTTTTCAAAATTGTGAAATTTTGTATCAATACTTGCATTTTGAAAAATTTTAAGGTGTGTTCCTTTACTTTGAAACTCCATGTGCATTTGTGTGAATTTCTGCACATTTTATTTTTTTATATGAATTTTCACAGACTTTTGTGTAGAAATTCACACAAATGCACACAGTTTCAAAGTTTTTAATTTATTTTTTCTCTATTCAAATTTATTTTAAACTGTTAAACTTAAACTTTAGCGTTGAAGAAAAAAATATTAAATAGAAATGCTTTGCGAAAATTTTCAACTTAAAAGCAAATCTGCGTGATGCGCAAATTTATTGAAGCTTCATTTCTTTTTTTTTTTTTTTTATTTCACATATACCTACCTACCTATTCCTCTCTTCCCCTTTTTCATTTCGATTTTCATATTGCACCCAAAGAAATAAAGAAACAGGAGCAAATTTCACACTTTGTTGAGTTATTGTGGTTAAAATGATGTGGTTTATGCGATGCCACTTCGGCCCCTGTTTTGCATTATTCCGAACAAAGTGCAATGGGGCGAGAGTTCATATATAAATGTATGCATATATAGCCGCAAAAGAAAAAACAAAATTAAAATTAAAGCAAAAAAAAAAACAACAAAATATACATATGAACACAAAAATAAGAAGAGAAACAAAAGATATATACATTTATACAAAAAAAACCCCAAGAATGGAGATAGAAAAACGAAAAAAAAAATAAAATAAAATAAAATAAAATACTAAAGTGGAGTGGAAAATTCATGAGATCTAGAGGATATTGTGATTCCAGAAAGTCTTTTCTTTTTGGTTTTGTTGGGTATTTTTTTTTTATTTTTAATTATTTAAAGTATTAAAATGGAAAACATTTACGAAATACATAGACATTAAAGCACAAAATATAGAGTCCTTTTGCAATATAATGTACCTAGCACATACAATTAGATGGGAGTGTAAAAGAAAAAATGCCGGATATTATAATGCAGATACAAATACGTCCGTCCGAAAGACTGACGCAACAGCTATTGCATGAAGGCACATGCGGAAAGTAGTAGATAAGTTGTAGATATCTCCTGTTGTTGGCTATTGTTTAAAATTTAAAGAATATAATGTCTTCATGGAAATGGAGTTTTTTATTAATTGAAAACTCTAAGAGCGAACATTAAATCCTTTGCTTGCAACAACCTGAAAGTATACACTAACATGCATTTTGTTTAAGTTAGAAGTTTTAGTTAGAAGAAGAAACATTAAGCAAATTGCTAAAGGAAGGAACAAAATAAAAGTAAAGTTTGTAATTACTGCATAAGAGATATAAACTTTTATGCTATTAAAACTTTACAACTGGTTTAATTGAGTTAAGTTTCATTTTCCCTCATAGAATTTCAGGATATATGTAGGTATACTATATTTATTTGTTTGTGGATAAATAGAAATCTATAGCTCTATAAGCCTGGGTTTCACAGTGGTGTTAAATTTAGAATCACTAAAAAACACTTTACTTGTACATGAGATTTTTCATACGAATGATCCTAGCGACCTGTTCAAAACAAACATATATGTATAAAATGAAAATTACTGGCCCATGAATGCTTCCTTGTGGAACACCAGCATCTACGCTCCTTAAACGCTTAATATTTCGCTGCTTTCCAACTCGGTGAACAAAATAAATCGATTTGTTTAATATTTTAAATAACAGCATTCTTAGATACCATGAGCTGTAAAGACTGCAGTCTTTTCGGTACTGCAGTTAATTGAATAAAAAGACTAATTTCCTAAAAGTCCTTTAACTTAGAAAATGACTGTAACTGTAATCCGACCAATCGCAGTCAGTACTAATATTCTGACTATACAGTTAATAGAAGCAATTAAATGACTAAAAGTTAATTAAGTGCAGTACTTTTTAACTGGTTTTAGTCTTTCAGATAGTTGAAAGTAGGAACTGGCCTGGTTTTGTTTTAGTCAATCAGACTTTTAACTACAGTAAATTAACTGTAAGTCTTTTCTATAGTAATTTAGGTCTTTTGACTAGTGACATCTGTATTAAATGGAAAAATTACTTCAGGCATTACATATTATCTATTATTAGTTGAATTATGAAGTATTTCAGCGAACAAAATTTAAAATAAGTGCAAACAAAAATTTCAGGTAATTAACTGCAGTTAAAAGACGTATTGACAAAAATCAAAACCAGTGCAGTATTGAAGACTTTCAACTTACTAAAAGACTAAAACCACTTAAAAAGCAATGCAGTTTTGTCAATTAACTATTAACTGCATAGTGAGGTGAGAATACTAGAACTGACTGCTGTCTGTTTATTTAGCAGTTAAAGTACTCAGTCACAGTATTAACTTGCATTCAATTATTAAGTTATATAACAGCGACTATGCATTACCAAAGTACTGCATTACTAAAGTACTGCATTACTAAAGTACTGCATTACCAAAGTACTGCATTACCAAAGTACTGCATTACCAAAGTACTGCATTACTAAAGTACTGCATTACCAAAGTACTGCATTACCAAAGTACTACATTACCAAAGTACTGCATTACCAAAGTACTGCATTACCAAAGTACTGCATTACCAAAGTACTGCATTACCAAAGTACTGCATTACCAAAGCCCTGTATTCTTTTACAGCTTAGTTATATACTTACCTAGGTACCTGAGAACGATGGAAATTCAAATTGTTTTTTCATTTTACACTTCACAAATATATTCTTGTCGATTATGGAATCCGCAGTACTGGGTCCGGAGTGATTCGCAGTGCAGTGCTCTCTTTTGTCTTGACCCATTTGTCGTGAAAGAAAAAGAGAACACTGTACTGAGAATCACTGCGGATCCAGTATTGCGGATTCCAAAATCGACATAATTATGTTGGAAAAACAGTCAAGTAAAATATTTTAATACAAACATTTTTGGTAAAAACTAGAAAAATCGTGTTACTTCGTTGCAATTCGGCTGTAGGTAATATATTATATTTTTGAAGAAAAAAAAAAATAATTGTGAGATTCCAAAAATAAAAATGTCTCTCTATTTCTAAGCAATTCTCAGTTTAATAATATTTTATTAACACAAACCCTCTTAACTGCGCACAAATAAAATACTTTTTTTCTTTTTTTATATTTGAGCAAAACACTTGATTCAATATCAGACAGACAATTATTATTTAACAAAAAAATGTATATTTCATTGTTTCTATAGGGATCAAATTTAAGAATAATGTCTACAAAATAAATAAATAAATTCATCCCACTTTACTGATGCTGCACTGTTACTAAGTTTCGAAAGATTATATACATATGTAGGTACATAGTTGGAATCAATTCACATGGCGCACTTAAATTGAATTCAATTCTATAACTAGGCTCATTCAATTGCGTTTTTTATAACCGTATCGCATAGTTATATATATGTCGAACTCTGGTTTCAGTTGAATTGGCATAATCTGTAAAAAAAAAAAAAAAAAAAAAAATGTGCCACCATCGACAGTCACATTTGTATATCATACACTTCATTGAACCAATTTTACAAAGCTTCTTTAAATCATCATACATTGGGATTTATCAGGGTAAATGTGTTTGTTCAAAATGTATATAATATAGCTCTTTTCTCAAACTATATAACGATGATTATAGAAAATTTTCTAAGAAATTAAAATCTACAACTGGGTCGGTCGTAATTGCTCGATATGTTTGATTGACACTGTGGTTTTAAAGCCCGAGTATATATTACAATTTTCTCAAAAAATAGAAGACAATTGGTTTCAAGTTTTTGACTAAAAATTTATGAGAGTAACTACTAAATAATTTAAACCGAAAAAAAAAAACTTAAAAATGAAAAGTTTTGAAAAAAAAATAAGTTTGAAAAAATTTGTTGTTTCAAAATTTTGAGTTTAAAATTTAATTTTCCAAAAACTATACATTCTTATAAGTAAATACAACTTGATTTAAAAAGAAAACTGAAGTATCTATTCCTGGTTTTGAATAAAGCAGCATTGTAATAATGTAAGTGTTGCCGTTGTTTTTAATATTCTCGTTTTGATTTTAAGTATTTTTTTTTGTTTGTAGAATATTGCCCCTACACCTTAACGTGGAGAAATTTTTTCCCTCCCTCGACTCAACCTTACACTCTAGATTTTTAATTACCTTATGCGAATCACTCTATTTGTACATACATACATATGTATGTATGTAGTTTTCAAACAAAAATATAAAAAAAATTATAATTTTTTTTTTCAAGTAAAATGTTTTTTTTAATATATTTTTTTTAAGTTTTTTTTCAAACTCTGTATGTATTTGTTTTTAAATATAAATATTATTTTTTTTACTATAAATATATATTTTTTTTAATAATATTTTTTTTAATTATATTTTTTTTTATTATATTTTTTTTAATTATATTTTTTTTAATTATATTTTTTTTTTAATTATATTTTTTTCAATTATATTTTTTTAATGTATTTTTTTGAATATGTAGTTATATTTTTTTTTAATAATTATAATATTTTTTTTTAAATATGTATAATATTTTTTTTAAATATGTATAATATTTTTTTTAAATAGATATAATATTTTTTTTTAAATATATGTATATAATATTTTTTTAAATATGTTATTGTTTTTTATTTAAAATCTTTTTTTAAATAACCACGGTTAAATTAAAAAAAAATCAGTTTAAATTTTTTTTTAATTTTGAATATTATTTAAAATTAAATAAATTAATAAATAATTTAAAAATATTTATAGAAATTAATTTTGAAAAATAAGCTAAAATATTTGTGGACTTATGGACCATTTACTTTCTAAAATTAGGGAATATTGACCAACTTAATTGTGCAATTCTAGCCCATCAGTATGGTTCATGTGACTACAATTGATTTCTGAACTTCTAAACCATCCAAGTTGGTCATAAGTCCATTATGAACTTTTAGCCCGTGGACTTGTGAGCTTGCACCTCTGTAAAGTATCGAAGTATAGAAGCAATAAGATTTCTAACAATCATTTTTTTTTTTAATATTTAAGTCTCCAAAAATCTATCAAAACAATGAACTTCAAATGTTAACTTTCAGATCTAAATTTTTTTTTTTAGTTTTCATTTTTTTTAGGACCTATAGCCCAAATATTACAAAATTAATTTTAATTCCACATGTTATTTTTCTTCCCCTTTCTTCCACTAACATCCCTAAGTACATTCAATTTTTTAGGAGCTTTTTCGACGTACATATATGTATAATTTTTGGGTCTCTTCTACATAGAGTCAGAAGTATGGTTATGAAATGTTCAATGTTTCAATTTTTTTTCTTACAACATTTCTCTTGAACAAATAAAGATTGAAATAAATCAATTTAAAAAAATAAAAACGCAAAGACGAATTTGCTATTTGGTTCAAAGCATTTTTATGTAATTCCCTTGTGGACAAATACGTTTTTTTTTTTTGATTCAGTTCATTTGTCATACAACGATTTTGTTTTATTTTTTGGAAAACGAAAAGCTTAAACGATTTTCATTGAACATAGAAACTATAATGTATAAACCAATAGTTTAGTTAAACTGTATTTGAGAAACAAAAATAGGAAGTAAGGTTTTTCACGTTTTTGAAGCGATTACCTTATTTTTGGGTTAGTCCAAAATATCTCGCTAATGGTCGGTTTTGCTATAATTTTTAAATTTAAAATGATTAAAGAATTAAGGAAACAAAATACAAATTTTTTTAAAAAATTTTTAAGAGTTTCCTTCTTTCGGTTTTATTTATTGAAACATACCTACATTTTTATTGTCTAAGCACATTACCTATAACTTCGAAAGTTCGAACCATAAGAGCAAGTTTATGGGATCCAGTCGTGTATTTTATTTCCTTAGTTTGACAGTGTACTACATATTTCATTTATGTACATATAGATTCATAATCACCGTGTCATATACATAAGTAGCTATATACAACAACTATTCATGGCAAACTTTCCTGAGAAAAAACTAAACCAGAAATTAAAGAGAAATGTAACAAAAAAGAATAGAGAAAACGAGAGCAAATCAATTATCATCATTTTGCATTTGAAATGCATTTCTTCTATCTCTATACGTGCTGCTTCGCTTGATATGTTGTGATTTGTTTTTAGTTCCACTTTGAATACGCATTCTTTATGATTTTGTCTTGTCTTTTTATCTTAAATTGTGTATATGGCATCAGTGTGACGTTTATATAATTTTCATTGAAAGAAATACATATAGAAATATAAGAAGAAAGCGCAAAAAATAAAAGAAAATCAAGTTCAAAATGAAGTTTCGCTTCAACTCTTAAAAATAAAAAACTATTCTCCTTAATTCGGTGGTTGTTTTTTGTAAAATTTTAGAATCAAATGAAGGTTCTCCTCTTTGGCAATTATGGTATGTATTTATATTTGGGTGTAAAAATCACATCAATTGAGTAAAATACACACGCGGGACATATTAGTTAATTGGTTAAATTGCCATGGAATGCGGGTCGTCATAGCTTGGAATTAGAAATAATGGATGAGAGAGAGCATATAAAATGTATACCTATACATTCTCGTATAGTGTGAAGCTCTCTGTCTTCACTTCATTTTTGTTGGTTCCCCCCAATTTAGTCAGATTGAACTGAATCCTACACACAGTGCAATGAACAACAAACGATATCAATTAAGGCGAAGGTTACCATAGCTACTATAGGTACCTACTATTTAGCTAGCTACATGCTGTTCGCGTAGTTTTCTTGTTTTTCTTGAATTGAAATTCAATTGAAGCCGCACTAATATAAGACACGGCTGTAAATTTATATAAATAAATGGTATTTAGCGAGTTGAAAGAGCATTGTATTCTTCAATGAAAAAAGGCTTTACGCTTAAGGGAGAAAGTTTATGTCTGTGTGTGTGTTTGTGATGTAATTGTTGAAAAGCAAAGGAAAGCGTTTTTGTTGTGTAATTTCTGTTTAGGTTTTTGGTTTGTTTAATGAAGTTGAAGCAACCCGATTATGTGGAATAATTTTCTGCAAAAAGGTTAATGACATTTAATTGAATAAATGTATACCAACTTTGATTGTACGAGAAGTTGTTAGAATGTGGGTTCTAATTTAGAGTAGTTTTGAACTATTATTAAACGATTTATTCGAATCTATACAAATTTTCTGAAAAAGTGAGTTTCTATAAATTATAAGATTTTTCTTGCAGATTTAGGTACATAACGATAGTTGTAGAAACGTCGTTCATTCTCCCTTAGATCGAGGTTTGTGTTAGACATCATTATAAACGAAACAAAATTGGTGACGTTTGCGTTTGACAAACTCAACCTTTCCAGCGGCACTTCTTCCTGACAAGAGATTCTTACGAAGGATTTTTTCACTTCTTCGAAACAGGTAGTTCCCCTGAAAAAATTTGTTTGTAGGTGAAATAGGCTTGGATTCGATCCCTAGACCTCCGACGTGACAGTCCAACCCCATCATTAAGTCTACCACATTTATCAAGATCAACTAGTATTGTTGAGCTACACGCAGAAAAATGATCAGTTAAAAACAACATAAAATCGTTTAAGTTAAATAACAAAAATGGTTAATATACAACCTGCAAACTCACCAGGTTAAATTACACAAGTCAACTCGATTAAACAAAAAATTATTTAAATCTACACTTTAAATCGGTTAAAGTGCAGGTACTAAATTTTATTAAACTACTTCTGGGTTAGTTTGCTCGGTTTCAATAACCAAATAAGTTTGTTAATGAAACATATTAAATCGCTCATAGGAACCAATCTACTCGTTTAACATAAACGATCTTAAAAATTACGAATCCTAACCAAGTTCCTCCATTAAAATAACCTTTTTAGGTTTTTATTTTAAACAATTTATTTTAACCGAATTAATGAACTGTGTAATTTTTACCCTGACTACCTACCTAATATTAAACACATTATTTTTAACCCATTAAAAAACGCTCTCGGTTAAAAATTATTTTTCTGCGTGATAAGAGAAACGCAAGCTATTAAATATTAAAAGCTCAAGAGGAGATCTGTGATAAATATTTTTATCCCAAAATTTAACTATTTGGAAGAAGATCCTACAACTGTGTACGTGACTATAATTTTTAAAAGGTATCGCGGTAAGCTTTTATCTAAATTTCAACTTAAGCCTAGTACGCTGCTGATGCGAAACGCAAAATCCCATACAAAAATGACACAACGATATCAGAAACGGAAAATTTCGTTTTGCAGTACGCTGTTCGAAGAGCGAAATTTATAATTGTAGCAGATTATTTGGAGAAGTCTCCGCTCCTTTTTCGCACTGAATTAGTAATACAGACTATTTATTTGTGTGCGGAAAAATGACATTTGTGTTTTATTTGTGTTTTTTTTTTGTTTATCATTTTCTTACATCATGGGTTTCTCTGATTTTTTGCGTTTATGTTTGATTTTGTTTTTGGAATTATTGAAACTCTCCAAGGATATTTTCCGTTGTATTTTCGCAAGCGTTTCGTTGTCTGTTTGGAGATCACAGAAAAATTTCGTTTCACATCAGCAGCGTACTAGGCTTCAAGAGTTAATCTCTTCAGAAAAAGCTGAACTCTTGAAAATGAGTCGATTTTACGAATGATCCCAATAATTTTGAAACACACTTTTTTTCAAAGGGAACTGCATATCATCTCATATTCAGAAAGAAAAAAACAAAATTCAAAATTGGAGCAAATTAAAACTCCTCAACCCAATCATAAAACCAAATGACAAAATCCTTTTTAAGTCTCACGCAATTTATTCTTGTCCTCCCACCATCACCGGAAGAGTTCTCTCAACAAGAAAAAAACAACAACAAAAAATTCCATCTAGGCCAAGCTCGGCTATAAAACATACCTACTTCTTGCAAACACAATCTGAACAAATTAAATCATTAATGTGCAAACTCAAAAATACTTGAATTCAGAAAAAAAAAAAAAAAAAAAAAAAAAATGGGTGCACCACCTACACGGTGATGTGTATAGTAGTGGTCCTTAAAACAAGCTTATAATATTAGACAAGAAAGTATTATGTGTGTGGATATCATTTTACATCAGTAAAGCAAGGGGTCGGTTTTTTGGTTCGGTTAGATATAATCTCCACAGGGCACTTTCATTCATTTTACTTAATTGTTCACCTTTTATACACACAAAATACTTTTTCTTGCAACGCCCTCCTGCGCCCCCGCTTCTTTTCCACCTTTTTATTCTTCATCCTACGGCTGTGATGTTAAATTCAAGATATATCCTCCATTCACCATCAGGCAATTTCATATACGAAAGACCAAGCCTTAGCTATTAAGTTGTATTATATATGTAACCACCATCACACCCAAGGCTGGTCCCGCACAGACCAAAAGTGAAATAAATTTTTCTCTTGAGTGTCTTCCATTTTTTTGTTTAGTACGATTTATTCAAGGATTTTACCTACCATATATACACCTACACCTCTTATATCTATATCTATGTATATAATAAAAAGCCTATAACCACCCACAAAATAATACATCCATGCGTCGCTGACGTTGAGTTGTTATTGTAAAGTGTCGTATAAAGGGTGGCTTAAAATTATATCTTTACATTTTTTGTATATAAATTTTAAATTTTATTCTTAAGATAAAGTTTTCGATAAGTTAGATTTTAGTTTATTTTAGGTAAATTTTTAGTTTATGTTAAGTTAATTTAAAGCTAATTTTAAGTTAATTTTTAGTTAATTTTAAGTTATATTTTAGTTAATTGATGGTTAAATTTTAGTTAGTTTTTGGTTTATTTTCAGTTAATTTTTAATTTATTTCAAACTAGTTATTGTTTATTTTAAGTAAATTTTTAATTTATTTAAAGTTAATTTTTAGTTATATTTTGGTTAATTTTCTTTTTAGTTCCTTCAGTTCATTTTCAGATAATTTTTTAGTTTATTTTTAGTTAATTTTTACTTTATTTTAATTTAATTTTTAGTTTATTTTAATTTAATTTTAAGTAAATTTTTAGAAGTTTTTATGTTGACTGTTTGATAATGAAGGTTTTTAGTGATTAATTCACAGGCAAAGTAATTCTTTATGCGCAGGCAATGTTGGTGGTGTTAAAAATACAAAATTCTCATCAAAATAAATGTTTTCAACTTAAATCATATGAATTACATAATTTTTAGCAAACAATATTTAAAAAAAAAAATCTATTAATACTGATCTATGAAATCTATGAAATGAAAAAATAATACTTTCAATTGAATTCATTCAATATATAAACACTCTTACTTAGTCCATAAGAGAAAAAACAAAAATAATGTTTTCTATTGTTGTCATTAATTTATAAGATATTCCCAGCTATAAAATATTAGAAAAGCTTATTCTGAGACACCCTTTAGATGGTCGTATATTCTTGTGTTTTGTTGTGCTGTGCTGTAATCTGTTGTCAGTCAATTCATTGCCTCGAAGCGTGTAAATGTCTACTACTTGTTCTGATGTTATTCATCCTAACTTGACATACTTTTTTGTACAGAGTAGTAGATTTTTTTTTTATTTTTTTTATTTTTTTTATTTTTTGTTCTCCTTTCAACTCATAAATATATAGAAGGTAGAGTATAGTGGTTAAAACCGTTAATTTGATATACATATAACATTTTCTCGCATTTTCTGAATGAATAACGAGTTCATTTAAAAAGCATCATCATCATCATGGCGCTGTACTTCCTTCTTTTTTTCTTTTTTAAATTTTTATTTTTATTAAAAAAAGGACCATTTTTAATTTGTTGGTAGTAGAGAGATATAAATTAATGAGTCGTCATCATAATCATTTGGGTGACTGTTATTTATTTCTTTTTCTTCTTTATTCTTCTTGTTAAATTTTAATGAGAATAATTAAATTATTATTGTTCGTACATACAACCAAACTGCAGATAAATTTTTGGTTGGCAAATTTTTCAGAGCATTAACGAAGTATGTACCTACCTAAATATTTTTTGCTTTTTTTTTTGTTGTTTAATTTTGTTTGTATATATTTTTGTTTGTCCTTCTTTTTGACTATAAAAGTTCTCATTTAACATCCAAATGAATGTCCTTTTTTTGAAATATGTATTATCTTTCTTAATATTTTATTTTTTGAAACTCTTTTCTTAGATATAGTAAGGTATATTTATTATGTAGGTATCTACTTTCTGGTAAGAGTTTATAATTAAAAAGGTTAAGAACTGGAACAATTTTGAAACAAAAAAAAAATTATATGAGAATAAGCAATTCGGCACGTTCGGTTCATTTGTAAATAGAATAGGATTTTGCTTTTATCAGAACTAATAAACCACATTGGGAATAAATCGCACTGTTATAAGCTCTGTCTGAGCCTTTTTGACGTAAAGTGGATAGTCATGGGGTTGTCTCTTTATAGGATGGATTTTATTGTTTATACAAAAATATTGTATAAGGTTATTTGTAATGGGATAACAAATCATTTTGCATATAAAAAAAAATAATTATTATATAAAATTAAATAATTAAATAAAAAATCTGCTGAAGCGAAATTTAAATTCTTAATCGATTGTGTGCAACTTTTTCCTTCTCGTTTAGTATCAAAATCACATTCCTATACATAAGTGCCAATATTAAACTTAAAATTTTAAATTCTGTTTCAGAAAATAAACCTTAGGCCCAGTTTCACACTCGATTAAGTTCCAAATATGGAAAACTAATGCACAATTTTAGAGTGTAAACTTATTGGAATGAGTGACACTTAAGTCTCCCATATGATGGCCACTTAAGTTCCACTTACTTAGACAGTAAAACTGCGGCTAAAGTGCCAAAATGGGAAAATAAATGGCCACTTATTTTGTTAAGTGCGCACTGTGAAACGGGCCCTTAAACTCGCTTGCTTAAACAAATCACAAGTATTTAAGTTGAACAAAATTTACAAAAGTACAATTTAGCGTCTTAAAAGTAGTTTTTATTAGTTTGGTTTTTTTTTTTTTTAATTTATTGTTCTAAAATAAGGCGTTACAAATCATATAAAATAAAATCTTAGGTCCGTTTGTTCTTTTTAGGTTTAAACTTAAAATGCAAAATGGAAATTTGTTAACTTAGTACCTAAACCTAAACCTTAAGTTGAACTTAAATAAAATATACACATATGTATATGATTACTTTGAACAAACTGGGGCATATTTTGTGTTTTATGTCGAACTGAAATATTAAATAGATATCATAAATATTTAAAATCAGATATTAATAATTATTTTTTATTTATTTTCAGGTAAGTTTCGTCTTAATGAAAATACAAGGTGTGTTTGTATTATAATATGCAATGTAAGTTTTTCTAGAAAAAGTAAAAAAAAGTACCTAATACATTTCTAAGCTTTTTTTGTATTCTTTTTTATTTGACACTATGGCTTTCCGTTTCCAAAGACGGATAATAATGAGACGGCAATGTATTTTTACTTGCTCTGTATCTGCATATAAACATAATAAACAAATTCATAGTAATGTAAATAAACACCTCATTTCCTTAGTTCTGCTTATAGATAACAATAAACAAAAATTTAATTATGATATAAATATTTATTATAAATATGTAGTTACTTTTATAAAAAATAAAAGAGGAGTTGAGTTTCGAATCCCAAAGCGTGTAATCAGAAAAAAAAATTTCTGACTCCGATACTAACTTAACTCGTCAGCTAAAGCCTAAAAAAGTGAACCGATTTGTTTCAAATTTGGTACAAAGCAATTTTTTTTTTTTTAATGACCAAAAATATCATTAGCTGCCGCAAAATTTTATTGAAAAAAATGAAAATCTTATTTTTCTCAAAAACGTGTCAACTTTTTTTTTTTAATTCAATAATTTTTTTTATATAAAGGGCTACCATTTTATAAAAAAAAAGTTTCAGAAGAATAAATTTTTAAAAAAATGATAAACTCATTTTGTTTAATTTTTTTTTTGTGAAAAATTTTTCAAATACAGTGAACTCGATTTACGCAACCCTCGATTCGTGCAACTCCTCGATTTTCGCAACACTAAATTTGTAGCACGTCTTGACTCTATAAGTGCAACTTTTCAAAAATGCTACCTCGATTTGTGCAACTTCTTGTGTTTATTCATCTGTTTTCTATTTACATGCTCTCCTTTTGATTCTGTATTCCTGCCGTTAATTTACAGCTAGTTTGTCTGAACGAAATTCCTTGTAAAAACAATACACAAACACATAAAATGCATCTGTGTTTATTTGAATGGGTTGCGATTTCATTAGTGTCTAGGGAAAATTTGTACAGGATGGGTGTTACAAGAAAGATTACAAAATTGTCTATTATCTATCACATATCACATATTAATTTTTGTAAAAATTTCGAATATTTCGTTTTCGTATTTAATAAAATATGTTCAAAAATAATTGTTTGTTTTGGTTTCACTAAAGTTTTTCATAGCATTGTCGTTATCTATAAGAAAATAAGGTATTTATAATTTGTATCAAACAAAAAATACAACCCAGTAAGTGCAACAACCTCGGTTATTGCAACTGCCCCAATTTCTATTAGTTGCGTAAATCGAGTGTGTACTGTAGTTTTAAAAGTCGTAAATTTTCAAGAATTGTTTTTTTGAATTTTTAAAAAAAGTTTATTTTTTTTGAGAACTTTATAATTCGAAAAAGACTTGATCGATTTCTATAAAACCCAGCAGTTTTTTAATATTGTCTAGCAGATTTAACTTAAAAATTATTCTTATAACCAAAAACAACGGTACCTCTCCCATACAAGTCTTTAAAAACCGCTAAGGAAAATCTCATTTTTCTCAAAAACTGCTGATACGAATTTGATAAAATTTTTTAAGTGAACTAATAAAATAAATAAACGGTCTACTTTATTATTAAAAAATAAAATTATCAATCGAATACAAATAAAACCATTTCTTTGCTTTCCGACTATCTCTTTATCTGCTAAATCGATTTTAATGAAATTTTTTAGACAGGACCTTTTAATAAGTTTGAATAATATTGCATACAAAAATTTTCGAAAAAAAAAATTAAAAATATTTTTTTGAAAATTCAATATTTTAAAAATATGTATGTAGATTTTTTCTTAAAAATATTTTTTTAACTCCGATTAATAAATGCTTAAAAATTGCGCACCAATTTTTGTAATGTTTTCAAAATTTATAAAAAAAAATATTTTTTTTTTTAAACCGCTTCGACGATTTAACATTTTTTTTTTTTTTCATAAATTGACATTTGTGAAATCAAATTATGCTACGTTGGTATACAATGAATTTCAGAGGTTTTATAATAAATTTATTTCGCATTGCATTGATTTTTTAACAATTTAAAATTCATCTTCGTTAAGTATATTTTTTTTTTTAAAACCTTAACACCAGCATCTATATTAATAAACGCGATTTAGCGACGAGTTATGTTTAATTCGTAGATTGAATGCAAAATCTGATTAATACAACGAATTTTTTGTAACTGAATTTTATTAAATGAAGGAGTAAGAATGAAATGAGACAAATTCGTTTTTTTTTTACAAAATTTAGCTGATCCTATTTTTGGACATGGCCAGATTATTTTTTTTTTATATTTTTTTTTTTAAAATTAACCTTAACGGCAGGAAATAGAACCCCACCACCCCGCTTCAATACGATTTTTTTCTTGTCTTCACGTAATCTACATACTCGAGCCTTTTGTCGCATCTTATGCGAATCACCTTGTATAAAGATCCCAATTCGGAATTTTATTCAAGTTAAATGACCTTTCTTGAATCCACAAAGACGCATTATTTAACTCAAACAAATTTAATCGATTTTCTCACGTTAAATATACATAATTTGCTACATCCCGTTCGTCGGAAAAAAGTCATAAATGGAGTAATAGTACCTACCTATCTTGTTTGACATGCAATCCAGCGTATAATTGTCATAAAAAAAAGTATACGTATGTATGTATGTAGTTGTTAACAAAACAAAAATGCTGTTAATTTCAAGTTCAATGTTTTGTTCCTGTCAATTCACCTTCATAATGTAGTTATTTACCAGAAGAAAAAAAAATTACATAATTACAAAAAGTGAAAGGAAATCAACAATTTAATTTGAGAATTACAACAACAAAATAAAAATTAAACTGTCAACTTTGAAATTTTATTTGATTTCTTCGTTGAGTTTAAATTAAATCACATCCTTCCATTCATTTTAAATTGTATTTTAAAACAAACAATACAAAAAAAACACGAACGTTAGTAAAAATTTCACAAACTCTCAACTAAACAAACAGGAAGTGATTTGCATTTTAAATTCCCTTTTTGCGCGTCGTTCTATGTTGAGGAGAAACGTTCTATTGATTCAATCAATATGCACCACGACACCACAGTGCAGCGTAGAGTTTCATTCAACAAAAAGACATAAACATAAACTTTCAATGCCAAAGTGAAATTAGCTCCATTTGCGCTGCAAACCAAAAATATATACAAAAAAAAAAACAACGGCTTTAACACTTAGAGAACATGGATGACACTCTGGACGATAGCGATGGTCGCCATAGGAAATCCTCTCCAGCTTCATCACCCCAACACAAAGCACCAAACAAGGAAAAGCCATCTTCGTGTCCATATGTCAATAGAAGCAGTGTCGTAGAAACACGCAAAGTGAATCATGTGGATTTCTAAATTTAGAACCCGCTTTTACGGAGGGAAAATCTCTGTAAAAGGTCGGACGTGTTGTTGTGTGTCTGTGTAGTGTTGTGTTGTGTTGTATAGTGTGTATTAAACTCTACGTTGTTGGTCCATGTACCGTGTGGCAGCTGTCATCGTCATCCATGTTTCTTTCGCACCTAAGATTATTATAACTTCCATTTATGGGAAAGAGCGAATTTTTAGAAAGCTGACGAATAAGATTATGGTTGATGATGATGATGCTTATGATGCTGATGTGAGCTGGATGCTTTTGGGAACGAAATGAATTACGTTTTTCAATCAGCAGAATGGGGTGCAACCACCATAATATTTTCCTCGTTTTATTAGTAAATCTATTTATATAAAAAAATTTGTATTCTGCATCGAATATATAATGAATTTAAAATTAACTAGAATTTGAAATTCAAGTCACATGCTGAAGTTAACATATAAACTCGCTGATCCCGCTGTAAGTATAATAATCCATTGGGGGAGTCATATAATATAGGTATACATAATTGGAATTGGGACTTGGCGCTGAATTTTACGATATCTACTTATTTCTTGATACTTCACGCGATGCCGCTTTTTATGATCTTCATTTTGTATCGTTTTTTTAATTTAGTATTTTACGAATAGGTTGGGTTCAATGTTGGGGTAAATTGATTCTGTGCAGGGTATGTTCGTAATGTGTTGGTACAAAATTTTATTTTATCAGTAGTATACTTGGAGAATTCTTGATCGATGATTAAGAAATAATCGATAGGTTGTTTGTGAAAGTATAAGTCATAGAAATGTTTTCCATGTGAAGGAAGCTTACTCAGTATTTATTTGATTACAAAACAAAAAAATATTTGTCGAATTGCTCTAAGGGGCAAGTATTGGTTTGGAGTCGAAAAAAGATTTCGAGGTTTCAATATCAAAACTAACATTAAGATGAGATGAGAAATCCGAAAAATTGGTTTTCGACATGACGTCCTTTGGTGTTTTTGTGCGTCTAATCGTCCTTGCACCCAAGTGTATATATATCTAATTAGACCCTAACCGCTTAAAGAATAGACAGGTTTATTTGAAATTTAGTACAAAAAACTTTTATTTATTTATTTATTTATTTATTTATTAATCTACAAGCAGTTTTACAGCTAACAGATATAAGGCACTCCAATAAAATTTTAAAATTTAATTACATATGTACAAAATTTCTGATTTAAATTTTTCTCGAGAAAGACATACAAAATCAACACTTAATGACACTTCATTGAAATAAACGATGGATCTGGATAAAGGCTCATTACAGCCATATTTAGTATTATGTGCTCTTTGAAATAAAAAAATCCTAGCTCTCAGTGTTCTAGCTGGAACGTAAATTGGGATCAGTGCAAGAAGTGATGGACACTTTATGTTATAACAGAGTAAATCTCTAATGAGCATTACACAATGAACTTTTCGACGAGATTCAAGAGATTTTATACCAAGCAGTTGGCATCTAGCTTTATAATGTGGACTAAAACTCCAACGCATTTGTCGGAAAATATATTTAGTGAACCGTCTTTGAACCTTTTCAATTCGGTCAGAATGAATTTTATATGCGGGGCTCCAAATAACATCTGCATATTCAAGAATTGATCTAACAATAGATATGTATAATGTTAATAGAACGTAAGGGTCTCTAAAATCTTTACCATTTCGCTTGATGAATCCAATCAGCGAATTCGCTTTAGGATTCTCTAGAAGAAAATTTGGAATTTTTGTTTCTGGTAGCTGCCAAAAACATTTTTTTTTAATTTTTTCAAAAACGACTTTAATGATTATGATTAAACATATTACCTATGTACATATACATACATATACATTGTACATATACATTGTACATATACATTAATTAACGCGAGTTAACCAGGAGTTTTATGTTTAAGTCGTGGATTAAATGCAAACTCTCATTAATTAAACAAAATTTTCTAATTAATTGTTATTTAATGCGTCTAAGCTTATAACCGAAGAAGGTGATTTAGCGAAGAAATAAGTAAGAGTTTTGATATGTGTTGTTTTTTATTTTCATTTCTCAAACAAAAATGGCTGAACGTTCCAAGATGGCGGCCAAGTGGAAGATCACTAAAACCACAAAAAAATATTTTTGACAGCTTCAATGAATGACGATCAAATTAACGTTGATTTGACGTTTTTGAAAACGGCCTTATATATACTCACACTTAACCCCAATACGCATATACAAAAACAAAAGAATTCTTGTCCTTCCCAAAATGCAAGGACAATGTAAAACATTTCAATGGACTAAAGGGAATTTCTGCTTATTGTAGAAGATTTTCTTTAAATTATTACCTACATTATAAACGTCAGTTTGATATTCCTCGAATGTTTTGTTTTTATTTATAGGAAATTTTAAATCACGAGTTAATTTGAGTTAAGTTAAAAAAGCTTTTACTGTTAAATTGTTAAAATTTTGTGTTCTCCATGCAGAAGCAAATCTTTGGAAAAAAATATTTTCAAGATACATATACATAATACAGTCGACTCTCCCTAAGTCGAATTTTCACGGGATACCAAGATACATAGATAAATACGATTTCCGAAGGGTAATATTTTTTTATTTTGTTTTGTTCTAAACAAAATTCGACTTAAGAGGTTGAGAAAGATGCCAAATATCGAGAAAGAGAGTTCGACTTAGAGAATGGTTTTTGTATGGAAAATTGAAGGGAATGATAAAATATGGCGAAAAAGTTCGAGTTATAGAGAGATTCGACTTAGAGAGAGTACGACTTAGGGAGAGTCGACTGTATGTATGTATGTGTACAGAAAATGTGTTTATTTGGAATTAAAATTTTATTTTTTTTTTTTCAAGGAGTACATAAATCAAATGTTTGGGTATTGCCAATTCTAATTACAAAAAAATTTTAAATATTTTTAAAAAGATATTTTTTTTGGTCCATGAATCATTGCTAATCATATTCTTTTGTCATATTTTATTAGAATAAGTCAAATTGAAGAAACTTGATTTGAAATTTTGAAAAGTTGGTTGCTTGAAAATACTCTAAAAAAAAAGTTCAAAATGACTCCCATCGGCATTTTGTTTTTCCCCATACAATTTTTATTGAAACGTAGAAATTCTAAGAACTCACAGTTGACATATAGACCATACTGTTAACGTATACCATTTTTTTTTTTAATTTCTCAACCATCGCGATTGTTGTTTGGTTTTATAAAAACCTCTACATATAACGGGTGATTTTTTAGCTGGTTTGGTTTTGGCAACACTGGTTTTGACAGCTGACGTGTTTAGTACCTTGTGTCACTGTCAAACAGCTTCAGTTTGGTTTGCAATTTAACCATGGATCGTCTTACAAATGAACAACGCTTGCAAATTATTGAATTTTACTATCAAAATTCGTGCTCGGTTCGAAATGTTCATCGCGCGCTGCTTCCATTTTATGGTCGGCATTCTCGACCTTCTGAGCAGTCTATTCGGAAGATTGTGACCAAATTTCGCACCAAATTTACTTTGTTGGACATTAAACCACCAACACGTTTACGTACTGTGCGTAGTGAAGAAAATATTGCGGCCGTATCAGCTAGTGTGACAGAAGACCGCGAAATGTCGATTTGGCGCCGTTCCCAGCAGTTAGGCCTTTGTTACAGCACTACGTGGAAAATTTTGCGGAAGGATTTGGGCGTAAAGCCTTTTAAGATACAGCTGGTGCAAGAACTAAAGCCAGCCGACCTACCAAAACGCCGAATTTTTGGTGAATGGGCTCTTGGAAAGCTGGCCGAGGATCCGCTTTTTTATCGAAAAATTGTGTTTAGCGATGAGGCTCATTTTTGGTTGAATGGGTACGTAAATAAGCACAATTGCCGCATTTGGAGTGAAGATCAGCCAGAAGCATTGCAACAGCTATCAATGCATCCCGAAAAAGCCACTGTTTGGTGCGGTTTATGGGCCGGCGGCATTATTGGGCCATATTTCTTCAAAGATGATGCGAATCGCAGCGTTACTGTCAATGGTGAACGCTACCGAGCGATGATAACAAACTTTTTTTTGCCCGAAATGGAAGTTCTTGACTTGCATGATATGTGGTTTCAACAAGACGGTGCCACATGCCACACAGCACGCGAAACAATGGGGCAATTGCGAGGCGAGTTTGGTGAACAGTTAATTTCACGTTTCGGGCCGGTCAATTGGCCGCCTAGATCGTGCGATTTGACACCATTAGACTATTTTTTGTGGGGGTATGTCAAGGCTAATGTCTATAGGGACAAGCCCGCTTCGATTGACGCACTGGAAGCCAACATCCATGCATTCATTCGTGAGATACCGGCCGATATGTGTGAAAGAGTATGCCAAAATTGGACTCAGCGGATGGGCTACCTGAGACGCAGCCGCGGTCAACATTTGCATGAAATTATCTTTAAACATTAAATTGCAAAGTTCAAACTATCGATTCAAATAAATATTTCATTCATTTTTTCGAATTTTTTGTGTTTTTTTTTTTAAAAAAAGTTCTAAACCTCTTAAAAAATCACCCGTTATTTATTTAAACGAATCCAACACTTGACCTATACAGCAATTATGATGTAAAAGTTTGATGAATAATGATTAAAAAAAAACTTTAAAAATAACAAACTATTAAATATTTATATATTTTCATTTTTATAGCACGCTTAATTAATTCTCTGTTTTTGATAAAAAAAAACTTACGTATTAGACATAAAAAAATAAATCTTATAATAATTAACGCTTCCTACCTTAATCTTAATATTGCTAACCACCCGTAAAGTTCAAGTAATGCAAATTAAACGACGAGTCCCCCCCCTTGTTCGCTGCACACTAATCATCCGTATTGAAAACAACAATTTAATAAAGGTTCCCCTGGCTCAGCCAAAAATATATTATGTATGTACATTTTTCACACCCTTCATAAATGATGAGAAAACTGTGTTACCATATCAACAAATCCGAAAAATTCATATTAAAAGTAGAACCTACACGTGTAAACGTGTTAAATTTAATTTACTACACGTGACACAAATACACATGTACACGTGAAACGAATACACATGTAATTATATATACCATTAAAATCGAGAGCTCTAATTTAAAGTTTAAAAACTGGATAACTGGACATTGAATTGTGTTAAACAAATAAAATGTTCATTTTCTTGTATTTTTAAGGATCAAGAAAGCTACAACAAATTATATCAAATTTGTTTGATTGACAATTTTCTTTGTTGAGTTCATTTTTTATAGAAATGTAATTGTTAAAGTTAACTTTTATTTAATTATTCTTAGTCAAATATTTTTATAACGGAATTAATGCTGACATTCTGAACGTGTAGTCTTGTTATGCGAGATAAAAACATAAGTTCAGTTCTAAATTCCTTCTTAGAGTTCATATTAATAAAAATAATTTTAAAATTAACTTTTTCATATTTTTTAATTAATTCGACTTTTTTTTAAAGTTTTTAAAACAAAACATTTTCCGACTTTTAAATTAAAATTCTATTGAATATTTCTTTCTTTCTTTTAAAGAAAAATATAAAAAAAAAATTTGAATTCCCAACAAAAAAAACTACCATGGTCACCTTAATATGTAGGTAGGCTTAAAACCAAATATAGTGAAGATACATGAGGCTGTTTTGTAAATGCAAATTAGTTGAGAGTATAGGTACATTTTATGGTAACATTTTCAGAAAATCTTCCTTTATATATTATTGAGGCTGCTGAACAACAGAGGTTAAAAGCAATATCAATTCATCTTCTTGTAAAATAACTATATAAGAAATGGGAGGGCGAAATGCGTTCGTTATGAAAGCAAAATGCCTACAAATCGATTTTGAAACTTCAACGTAATTAATGCAATTAAACATATTGCTATATTCTAAGGGTGTCGTCGTTTGTACACACCTTTTCCTTTCATTAAACAGGTAGGTACTCGTACAATTTACCAGTAATTAATTTTTAAGTGAATATAATTCTGACCACAATAAAACAGTATGTGTTTGGATAAAAAAAAGGGTTTGGTGCAATCATGAAAAAAAAAAAAAAAAAAACACATCGCAATTACCATCAAGTAATTATTGTGAGAGATCTTCCAACTAACTCGTACCCATACGAGTCGAGTATGTATGCATTTAATGTTTTAATGATTCTGTGGTCATGTTCCGAATTAAGCTTAATTACATACTAACTTATATATGAAGCTTTGGTTATCTATTTCATTGAAATTCTATTAACATTGCCGGCCGGCTGCATTTGATTCCTTTCCTATGAAAAACATCGAACAGAAGATATCAAATGAAATAAATTGTGTGTGAGAGTTGATTCATCTTAAAGATATAATGTAGTTGAATTGCAGGTAATCATTATCATCATTGGTAGCTTAAGACAAGCCAATTATAATAATTAGGATTATAACTATGGGAAAGTTGCTATACATGAAATTCTCTCTTCGTTAACAAGAAATTGTCTTTGAAGTTTAAGTTCTAATATATATAGGTTTTATAATGTAGGTAATTTATCAACTTGGTTTGACCTAAGGCCACAAAGTAGACAGCTTTTTAATTATGTACACTACAGCGCATCATTTAATATTTTATAGAGATGAAAGGCAACAAGTTAAGTAAGTCAGATAGATAATTCGCTTAAATGACTTTATTTAAAATATTCTTGAGAAATATCCTCATGCCATTTTATGTTTATAAATACAAAATTTTGCGTCTAAACCTTTACAGATCAACACACTTTTTGCTAATATGTAAATAGAATTAATATGGGAAGGGTATTTGTAAAAAAAAACATTTTTAAACGCAAGTATAACAGTGCGAGTTATGAGTATAACACTTTTCGACTTAAGTCTAATTTTGGCTTGGGTTTTACCGGACTATAGACATGAAGTTAAATGCTTTTCAAATTTTTTTTTGAGAAAAGATCTAACGGGTGTTTTTTTTAGACGTGTGGTTTTAATCTGGCAATACTTTTTTCGGAGTTGGTCTTTTTGACAGCTGTCACTTGATTTATGCTCAATTTGGTCTGCCATTTCATAATGAATAGACTTACTCCTGAACAACGTTTGCAAATCGTGAAAATTTATTACCAAATTAATGGTTCGGTTCGCGCGAGGAAATGGCCACCGATCCCGATTTTCACAAGAAAATTTTGTTCAGCGATGAAGCTGACTTTTGGTTGAATGGGTATGTTAATAAGCAAAATTGTCGTATTTGGAGTGATCATAATCCACAAGCCATTGTTGAGACGCCGTTACATCCTCAAAAAGTCACTGTTTGGTGTGCTCTATGGGCAGAGGGAATCATTGGTCCATATTTCTTCAAAAATGAAGCCGGCCATAATGTTACAGTCAATGGGGAACGCTATAGAGCCATGATTAATGACTTTTTTGTGCATGAATTGGAGGATTTTGATGTGGACGACCTTTGGTTCCAACAAGTCGGCGCTACATGAAAATACAGCCAACGAAACAATCAATTTATCGAAGGAAACTTTTGGTGAGCGCATTATCTCGCGTCGTGGGCCTGTGGCGTGGCCTCCAAGATCGTGCGATTTAACACCGCTGGACTATTACTAAAAAATTGCGCGCAAATGATGCTATTGACTTAGCAAACTGCGTTATTAAAAATAATGCTTTTGATGCTTGAAAATTTTGATTTCGAAAACGACCAACGAAATAAAAGCCATATCCCAATTAACATTTCCAACAGTAGTTTTCTGCGTTAACTTTTCGAAAATTTCCAATTTTTGCCAGTTTGGTCCAATTTTATTTTTTTATATGACCTTTTGACCAAAATAGGAAGAAATGGGCAATTTTGTGAAGTAAACGAAAGGATATATTATTTTTATTCTCGGAAACAGTTAAAACAATTTTGATCCGAAATTGTATAATTCAAATATCGCTTTTGTACAAAATACAATTGGTATAATTAAATTGCAAATATACGTCGTAAAATAAAATTCATAATTAATGAGTAAGTTTAATTTAATAAAACAAAATTCCAAATGACTTACTTTTACACAATCTCCAATTAAATTATAAAAAATGTGTCGAATATTTTTGGATTCTCAAAAATCCACTGACCAAACAAAATATAAATTGTTATATTTTCCAGAAGAATTCTTTTTTATTTTGTTTCTTTGTATAATTAAATATTTTAAAAAGAAGAAAAACAGTTGGTAGGTACCTACTTCGTTTGTATAAAATTATTCAGAAAAATTATAAAACTTTATGGTTTTTATTCTGGAATTTACTTCACAATGTAAGTTACTCTCTAGGCATTGAAAAAACATCCCACGAAATGAAAACATTGGAGGTTTGTTTTTCCTTCATTTACGTTACGATATTCACTTCAACCATCACATTGTTTTTTTTTTCTGTTTTTACAATGAACTTATGTGCACTTTTTGTGCTTCGGTATATACATAACTATGTACTATCATTGTAATAGTCATCGTTGTCGTCGGTCGCCATCGTGATTATAATAGTACTCGACTTCATCTTTACACAGATTTGTAAACGTAGAAGGAAAATGGTTACCAACTTAAATTTTCAAATATATAAATAACAAAATTGAGGATGGACCACGTTTGTTCAAATTACTCTTAGGACGAGTTTTTCAGAAGTGATTCCTGACTTAAACTAGAATTGAGTTATCTTGCATTTAAATTGCTATTTCAGAAATGTACTTTTGTCAAAAATATTACTTTAGTTAATCTAGAGTTAACTTACGATTTTTGTGGGTTAACTCGGAGTTAGCTAGAGATTTAAATTGAATGAAAGAGTTAACTGGACTCTGAGTTGATCGAAAAATGGATACAGCTTCAATTTTGACAGTTCGAAGTAAATGTGAAATTTTACAAAATGAAATAACATCGAAATCCATTTCGAATGAAATTGAAAATCGATTTCAATTCGATTTCGTTCGAAATGCAGAACTTGACAGAAATATATTTTTTTCAAAATCTCCGAACGGAACTTAATTATTCGTAGAAAAAAAAACCATTAGTTTTCATTCCGAATCTTTCAAACCTATAATGAAATAATAGGCGTGTTTTTTTTTGCAAGCCCGGGGGGAATTGGTTGAAAAAAACGACAGCGGGGATTAGCGACTCCAAAACATGGAGTTTTCATACAAACTATCGATAACATGTATGTAATTCATGCCGGTAACACAGTTTTTCTGTACGCTTAAGTTAAACCCCGAGAATTCCCTGGGATTAGTTGTTGCTGCATTTAACATATTGTTTAGCACCAACGTCTTTTTTTTCATCCAATTCCCCCCGGGCTTGCAAAAAAACACGGCTAATATACCCTATGTGGCAACCATGAGTTGTAATATTACTACGATGATGAAATATAGTAAAAATTTAGTTTTATTTATTTTCCTTGTGGCTGGACTTTTTATGTGTTTAAAAGGCACAGGAGCTATAGAAAAGCCTGAGGGCACAGGAAATTTACTCAATTTTTCGCTCAACAGTATGAAATAGTCATCTTGCTTAAGTCTTTTTCTTTTTTTTTCTTCTCCTACAGTAAAGAACCTCATTTGCGTTAATGATAGTTCTTTTATTTTTTTTTCTTATACGTCTTCGTGTGGCTTCATTCAATTGTTCATTTAGGTAGGATTTTCTTTTCTTTTGTGTATGTGTTTTTGTTTCTTATAAGTCTGACTTTTATTATGCGTTTTTGTTTTTTGTTTTTTTGCAAGGACAGTTTAAGTGTAATATAAAAAAAAACAAAGGAAAACGACTGTAAAGTGATTGACGTAAAGTTCTTTTGCTATACTTTTGTTTATTTTTTTTGTCAGGTTTTTTTTTTTTGTTTACTATAGTCCATTGAAGCAAATTTTTTTTTGCAAACAAATCACACAACACAAAAAAAATAAATTTATAAGTACCTACACTATCTTTTGTAGATGGATATAATGTCTGATGGCAGACCATCATGATTTGCAATACTTCTCCTTTTTATACGTCGCCGGTTTCTGTTGGTCGGTTTCCTGGATGAGATTGAAGATGTTTTTATTATAAGAAGGAAGTCAGGCGACATGACCACAAAAAAAAAAAAAAATAATAACAAAAAAAAACTTGACAAGTGCTTTGGGAATAGAAATTATCGAAGCGTAATTTTAGGATATTCTAAACACAGAGTAGGAGGATATACATATATAAGAAAAAAATAAATAGAAAAACCGATATGATGACTAGGTACACTGAGAAAAAAATATTATGAAATTTTGTTTTGAATAGTTTATTGCTTTCTTGTTTTTGATACAAAATTTCAAATCACAATTCCAGGATAATCGTGCATTACCCACAATTAATTAAAATATAATTGATATGGAATGCTTTTAGAGCAATAAGTACCTTCGAACCCGATGAAACGAAGTTTTAGATTCGTAAAAAAATTGAACTCGAGATTTTGATCCCATAAAACCATTTTTTTGATTTTCTCAAAAAAGGTTCAGCTGATTTTTTTTTGTGGAAAACGTTTCGAAAAGTTTAAATAAAATTTTAATAACCTTTAAAACAAATTTGGAAAAAATATTCTTCGGATTTAAAAATAAAAAGTTAAAAAATAGTTTTTTGAAAACTTTATATTTCAAAAGTGACATTTTCAATTTTTATTAAACAATAAACAGCTTTTTTTTAACATGATCTAGAATATTTTTAACAATATTTATTCTTATCTCGAAGTTAACGGTAGCTACTTTCCGTTTAGTAAATCTAATTTTTTCTCGAAAACGGCTTCTACGATTTTGATGAAAACTTCTATGTGTACTTATGTGTATTAGTAAAAAACATAAGCAATATTTTCTTTTGTTTTGGTTTTTTCTTCTGCGCTTATATTAGTAGGTAACGATGAACAGAATTTTACAGGAACAAATTTTAAATTAATCCATTGTTAACAATAACTCTCACAGAACCATTTTTTTAATTTTCAACTATCTCATTATCTATTAAACTAATTTTAATAAATATTTTTATGCAAGTATAAATAATATTATATATACAAATTTTCCAAAAAAAAAAAATTAAATTTTGGATTAAAAAAAAAATCAAAATAATTTTTGCGAGTGTATGGAAAATATAGGGATGGAAATATTTTGCAAGCATTGTTCTGGCGTAAGTTAATTAATGGTTAGTAAATAGCAAACCACTGAGCTACTGACTGACACTGAGTATAAGTCAGCTATCAAATTGAATGACGCTGAAAACGTGTTGCAAAATCGAAAAAACTCTAAAAAACACCCTGCATTCAAGAATTTCCTTCACTCTTCAATGAAATTAGTCCTAAAATATTGTGACTTAATACTTATAAAGAAACGTATCTGCTTTGTCTACCAGCAACAACCACGCTCTCTGGCAGATAACAAAAAATAAAAGTACATTTTTCCTATAAGCGAAACATTGTTTATTCTGATTTCAAGATTATTTGAAGATCTAAGGATGTAAATGTAAATTAAAAAAACTATATCCGATTGCTATCAACATAAAAAAGAATTCACAATTCTCTAACGCAATGAAATGTGCACTAAATTAAGTTCCCTGAGGCATGCCAAATCATATACAAAACAGTGCAATTTATCTATCACAACTTTATAGCCCTTCAGCGAAGCTATTGTTTACATTTAAATTTCGTTTACTGACAATGCAATCACGTACTTTTATTTAAAAAAAAAAAAAAAAACCATATGACGCGACGTAGCTCCGCTTTATAAAATACAATGTTCCCTTCAAGTCAGTCACTGCAACGGTGTCACTTGAGTGAGCATCTCCCTATGAGGGGTCCAAAAAATTACAGTGTACCTATATTTATTCACAACATTACTCAACACACATACGATTCTTAAAGAGAACACTGAATCAGGATGCACCGGACCGCGGAAAGAAACAAATCTGTTGCAAAAAGTTAGAAGGACATCCCTCTTCCCCGGCTACGCCTGGAACTGCAATTCCCACGCAGACAAATTATAGGCACACCGCAAAATCATCGAATGGAAAAAATCTAAAAGACTTGCAACTATAAACTCACCATCATGGTTATTTTTTTTTAATAATTTGTTTACATGATTCATGTAAAATGTAAATGGACATCAAATTTCAATTTTCCATCATATTCTTCCAGCCATTTCGGTTACCTTAATAATATAATGCAATAAAATTTGTCCAACAACATTTTTTTCTCTTTTTTTTTATAATCTACTCTTCATCTTGTTAGATAAATGTTCTGATAAAAGTTATAAAAATATACAAAAAAAAAAAAACGAAGCCCTCAGCAAACGGATGTCTCATTCTGTCTGCCATTTCTTACATTTCTTTTCCTTTTTGCTTAATTTTATTCTTTTGTTTGAAAATCGCCTCTTTTTATATTTTGAAATATAAATGTAAAAAAAAAACACGAAACAAAAATCTCCATTTGACGATATCTTTCAATATCTTTCATTGACAAAAAGGTCCACCCTCTCGAGTCATCGTATAATATAATATCACAAAATTTGTAAAATAGAATCTTCATAAATATATTTCCCCACACCATCTCCTCCTCCTCTTCTCTTTCTTTATTTCTCAACATGTGTGTGTGTGTGGAGCCAGGCTATCACAATTGAATCGTAAACTATACAATGAGACAAATATTTTTGTATAAAAAAAAAAAAAACTAAAAAAAAGAGAAGAGACAACTACAACAGTCAGAATTCATACAAAATATTTACAAAAGATGTCTTCTTTTCTACGTTGTGCTCCATCACTAGCTTTTTCCTTGCTCGTTAAATAAAAACACAAAATAACGACTTTTATCTTTTGTCACAGACCGTGTTTTTTTTTTTTTTTTTTTTTTTTTTTATTGACGAATTTTTGTTTGTGTTTGTTTGTAATGATGACCGTTTTTCATCTGGTTTCTTCTTTTGAAACGTAGATTTTCAAAATCTCTTCTCTTTTTATGTCTCATGTTTGGGTATATATATTATATCTATATCACTCTTATGTAAGAGATTAGAATATCAAACGATGAATACAGTACAACCTCCCTTTTCCGGACTTACATTGAGAGAAATCAATTTATACGAAAAAGAAGCTGATTGGTTGTTGTTGATATTTTTTTTTTTCTCTACAAATTGTTGTTAAGACAATATATTAGACGCAGCAAAATTAAGTCAAATCAAATTTGGAATGGAGAAAAAAATAAAATGTCACAAAAAGTGTATACATTGATTGAAATATTTAAAAAACATTGAATTTCACTTCCAACACAACCCTCCTTCTCCCACCCATCCCCCCAACCCCTCACCGTCACAACCCTTAAAACTTTAGCCCTTATCCAATTATAGGATACTTTCATATGAATTGCTTAAGGCATATAAAAAATACCCTGGAACTTATTTTCAAACTTATAAAATTCAACCTCATATTTAAGTGAGGTTCTACTGTATTTTCATGTCTTCTCATATTTAATCAATCAACGATGATTTTATTTTGATGTATATTTTTTTATACATATAAGATATCATTTTTAAAGCCACTGCAGAACAAGGGTTCTTTTTTGATGAGTCATTCCGTTCTCTTTATCTGTATAAATTATGAAAATGTCTGATATGGAAAAAAAAAAAGAAATCACCAACCCAGGATCCGGTGGTTTGTTGATGATAATTCAGGGATAATTTGATTCGATTTCCAGTCTAGACTATATGCACGCGATATAATATTATGGACGATAGTTCTGTCTAGTCACGCATATCGAAGTGAGAAATACAATCAAGAAAAGTATTAACTCCTTTTTTTTTATATAATGTTGATGGCGACGAAGAAAAGAAGCTCACACGGAACAAATTGTAATGATGGAAACAAGGAAGTTGGGTGGGTTGTCATTGAATCAGTTGTTATGGTGAGTGATTTTGAGCTTGGAAATTGTTTTTTTTTTTTGATATTTTGTATTTTTGATAAAATCATAAAATATTAAATTTTTAAATAAATTTTACCAGAAAACGTTAAGCTCTTAATTGTTAACTTCAAAAATTTTGTTCCTAAAATAATTCATTTAAAAAAAAAAATTAAAATTCCGACAGTAATTTCTGAATTCATATAAATCTCAAAATGGCGCCCAACGATTCATGTTATACAGAAATTCGAAAACAATCACTTGAGAGAATAATGGAATATTTTTCCCCCAGTGAACAAACGAAACAAAGTATTTTCATTAAAAGAAATATTTTTTCCAATTTTTTTTTGGGTTTCAATTTAATGTTCAAACTGAATAATATAAAAGAAAAATTTGAAGCACATGTAGGCACATATTTACATAGCTACATACATCTTTGTTTTATTTTTTCCAAAAATTACCAATATATTTTAGAACATTCAACACAAGACTTATAAATGATGTGAGTATTTCAATTTGTATTGCTGTCTGCCCTTGGGATCTACTTTTATATCTGTGATTTGTATACATCTTATTCAATGTTGAATAATTCAAAAGATTATTTTAAAGGATTCAAATGAGTTTTTTTGCATAACGAAAATAGAACCTCTTTCCATGAAAATATTATTAAATATCAATTCGAATTTCGCCTTAGAGAATAGCACTAATTAAATATTAATAGAAGGAATAAATAAAATTCTGGAGGCATTAAATAAAAAGTTATTAGAATTAGACTGAATTAATAGGAAGAGTGAAACAGATGAATAAAAACTTTAATTTTTATTGATAAAGAAACTTTGTTGGGGTGGAAAATTAGCTTCCTACTGATAGTTATAGAAAGAATTCACTATCGAAAATAATCGATAGTTTTTTATCAATATCAATGGTTTTAATATACATATGTATATCGATAGTTTTAATTATTATCCGTAATTTTGAATCAATATCGATAGTTTTTAATCAATATCGATAAATTTTAATTAATATCGATCATTTTTAATCTCTATCGATAGTTTTCGATATAGTAACTTTAAAATAATCGAAAATTGAATCTTATGTTAAAAAAATATTCCCTTTTATTTAATTTCTAACAAGATGACGCTATTTTAAAATTAGCCGTAAAAGTAGGTAAAATGTTCACATCAGTGGCGGATCCACGGGGGGGAGGTTCGAGTCACCGCCCCCAAGATCATTAAAACCTAATATTTTTATATTAATTTATTTCTTTATTAAATATTTATTTCTCTTCGACCTAAATTTGGTCGACGTTTGACCTACTTACTTTCAGAAAGACCATCTTTTTATTAAATTTCGACTTAAAATTTCTTCAAGTGTAATGAATAAGTATACCTCCAAAACTTTTAATGCATCTTATTGGAAAAGTGTAGGTATACTCCTTACATGCATAAGATTGGGTAACAGTTTTATAAGGGAAACTTAGTTCAAGTTAAATTTTGAAGACAGGAAATTTATCACACCTCACTAAAGCAATATATTAAAACACTATTCAATATTATAATGACAAAAAGAAGGTAGCACCGGCAGGCATTTTTGATTTTCGTAAAAATAAAAACGGTTGTGCGGCGGTGTGGCCAACTTATTCTTCCATGTGCCATACAAAATTCGTACTAAGCGTATGCTTTTTAGAGACTATTCATATTTTTAACGTAAAGTTAGCATCATCATTTTCGATTTTCTAAAAAAAAAAAGTTATGCTGTATTGTGCTCAACTTGTGCCGCCATGTGCCGTAATTATTTTTTTTTTAATTCGAAAATTTGCAAATTTTAGTGATCATTTTTTTTTTGATGCAAAATTACGATTTTCAAACACATCAAAGTTGTGCTGTATTTTGCTTAAAAAAATTGTTCCCATGTTTACAGCTTTTAGGGCCAAAAACACATTTTGCAAAGCGTGATGTTAGCACCGACATTTTCGATTTTTAAAAAAACAAAGTTGCGCTGTATTGTTCTCAGCTTGTGCTGCCATTGTTCCATAATTATTTTTTTTTTAAATTCGCAAATTTGCTATTTTTTTTAAGTTAAAATCGCGCTGTTTTGTGCTTGTTTTTGATTTTTTTTTTAAACCAAAAATGGCGGTGCTTACTTCAAGAACAAAAATAATGCAAAAGCCTATAATGTTCTTAGAATATAAAGTAAATTTTATGGGATAACTGAATTTTTTGATTGTTTAGAAAATCGTTGTTTTTTAATTATGTATGTAGTTGAAGATTAAATCAGGAAAAGCATCATGTAAATTTAAATAGAAATTAAACAGTATATCTTTTTGTTATTTTTAAAACACCGGCGATCGTGTTAAATATTAAACAAGATACAAGATTTTCACGTCTTGATAAATCAATGTAAATTACTTGAAAAATCTAATCACACCTTTTAAGTTTACCACTACCTTTAATAAGTAATAAGTATGTAGTGGGAAAGTAGGATAAAAATCTTTAGATAAATTAACTTGGTTTAGATCTGAACGGACAACACTAATATGTGTTTTCTTCATATCACAATATTAAATTAACTTAGCAACCTTGTGACGGTTGCAAAACAAGAATTCCGGATGAATTAACATGGAATATTTTAACTTTAACAATATCAACATGTGTAATTTACATGACGCATTATCAATTCAATCCAAAGGCCACGTTAGTTAGTCTTGTACAAAAACAAGCATAAATTAGCATCGTACAATGAAATTTAAATTCTTTTTAAGAAACATACTTGTTTTGGTATGAACATTATGTAATTCTGTCTTTTTTAACATTTTGTATGCACTATGGTTTATGTTTCACACGAATTTGTTGCATCCCATGATTTAAAAGTCATAAATTTTGTTTCTCTGCGTGTTATCTCTTTAAAACTTTAGTATCTGGAATAGTAGATACTTACAGTCGTATTTATTAGAATTCCTTAGAACACTCTTGGACAGTTGTCCAACTAGCCACTATCTAAATATTTGCACATCTCCTTATTTATAAAGGCATTCCAACAGCTGTCTAAATATGTTCTCAAACACTTACAAACATCCCTGTAATCTGTCAATTTCGTGAACATTTGGATACGTTCAATGAACATTTCATTTAATTTTCAACTTTTTGTGCATTGAACATACCCACTTTAGAATAGGTTTGGACACCCAATTGCAGTGTCTAAGTTAGACACTCGATGGAACATGATTATAAATAAGATTTTGTAGTTGGACAGCTATCCAAAGTTAGACATACTTTGGAATGGGTTTATAAATAAGACTGTTATTCTTTTTAAATGTGCTACACCGTACTGTAGTTTGAAAGTTCTTTTGTGATATGAATCTACGAAATGTTTATTATTCTAGAAAAAAAATCAATAAACTGCAAACCTAAATGCGCAACACGTATTAATTTCATATCCCTGACGAATAATAATAATAAAATAATAAATCTGGTTTTAAACAAAACAAAAAATGAAAATGATTCCCACAATAATTATTTAGATAAATGTGAGATTCTCACGTAGCCAATGTTGCATCACTGACTCTCATCAGAATCATTATATCGCCAATCTATTTATATACAGGCACACAGTATTGTATGTAGACCCATACCCACGGATTAATTCAACCTCGAAATCAATACCTTTTTTGGTGTGTGAAGGGGGGGTGAATTCCAATTCCATAGCATCAATAAAAATAAAAATTAAAAGCAATTCATCAAAATCTAATTTATTGAAACAATGTTGTGTGATGGTGTTGCCTCAACAATTATTATACACGAAGCAACAATTCTCTACTAAAGCAATTGTTGCAACTTTTATAACAATTCCAGTTGCTGTTGAGTGTTGCTGCTACCCTTCACCAGTAAATGTATATAGGTATAAGGGAGTAAGCTTTAAATGCGCAATCAAATTCCGGTCTTTCAAAGCAGAGACGTCGTGTGTTATGTTGTGTTTGGCATTTCCAACTCAGCGGGTTTATAACACAAAAAGTTAACCATAACGGTATTAAGTTTGGTCAAGCCACAACTGGGTGAACAAAATAAAACAACAACAGAAAAAAAAACAGACGGTATAATTCTTGTGGTTATTTAGATGTTCCTTCATCAGAAGAATCAAATCAAAGCCAAATTAACTCTCAGGGTGGTCTTTTTGCAGCCGCAAACATTGGATTTGAGAGGGGGGTGGCATTGTTTTGTTGTATATTGTTCACCTTTTTTGTTGCCCCGCAACCAATCTATTGTGACGGTGTTGGCCACAAAAAAAGAAGACCCATAACCGCTTGAGTTGAGTGGTCTGTTGTTGTTATATTATAAATATATATTTCCCTTTGTTTGTCTTTTATTTATTTAACTTAATCCTTGATGAACAGTGACAACATCGTGGGGCTTAAGGTCTGGTAAATTTATTTGAACAACAAAAAATGCTTAGATTGAAATTTAGAAAAAATTACCATATAAAGAAGGTTCGCTTGAGCTGGTTGATTAAGTTAACTTAATTAAATTAAGTCAACTGAACACCTTTTATAAGTTTTTTTTTTCTTTGAAAAAAACAAACAAAATGCGATTCAACCTTGAGTTGGGTTTAAAACATCTAAGGTTACATAAGGAACTGTGATCAGTATAGTTTTGCATGAGTCCGATTAAAGGCTTACTACAAGTTCAAACAGACACGCAAAAGGTTACAGAATATATAATTATAATAATAAGTACATATTGCGTTGGGTTTTTTTTTACCTGTGAGTTCTTTTTTTGTAAAGAAATCAAAAACAAAGATTTTGATGGACCAAAAAATTCCGTTTGTCAACTTTTCTATTTTATAGCACCCAAAAAAATTAAAAAAAAACTTACTTAGCAAAATGGAGTTTATCGGTATCGTTAGCCGACCGTTTGTCCATGTTAGTTCAGAAAAAAAACTTAATAATCGTCTATAGCCCCCAATTGATAAATAAGAAGGATGAAGGCAGATAGTTTACTTTGTATACAGCCTGTTTATGATTTACCACCAAAAAAAATTATTTGTCCACCCTTGGTTCGAAAATATTCAACCTTTTTTTTTTAAAGCAACTATCACAAAACAAAAAAATCTTTTACTGTCCCCAATGGACGGATGGAGCCCAGTGCTTTCTTCTATCCACCACTCGTACATTATTGTCCACTAAAAACAAATCGTTTGTTCATCCTTAGTTCAAAAAATATTCAACTTTTCTATTTTATAGGTCCAAACACAAAAATTAAAAAAAACTCACTTAGCAGAATGGGGCCTGTCGATATCGTTTGTCCATCGGTTGTTCATATTAGTCCAGAAAAAAAAATCATTTCGCCGCCCTTAGTTTAAAAGTTATTCAACATTTCATTTATTATAGCAACCCCTCAAAAACAAAAAAATCGTCTTCTGCCCCAATTGTCAAACTAGGACGATAGGGCCAAATGGGTTCGTTTGTCTACGGCCTGTTTATAATTTGCCACCAACAAAAATCGTTTATCCACAAATAAAAAATTCATCTACTGAATCCAATTGGCAACGTAGGACGATGCAAGGGAAAAATTTCTTTTTTATAGCAACAACTTTAAAAGTAAAAAAATTGTCTTCTCCCCAAGATTTGGCCAAATGGGTTCGTTTCTATACCGCCTGTGGTTGTCCACGAAAAAAATAGTTTGTCAAAAAATTTTCAAAATTTGTTTGTATATCAACTATCACAAAAAAAAGTGATCTACCGCCCCAATTTATAATTTAGAAGAATGCGGCAACGTGTGTTTGTTTGTCCACAAAAAAAAAATCATGTGTCCACTCTAAGTTAAAAAAAAATTGAACATTTCTTTTTTATAGCAACTATCGCAAAACAACTATCCCCAATGGAAGATTGGGGCCCAGTGGAAGATTGGGGCCCAGTGGGTTTGTCTATCAACCACTCGTTCATGATTGTCCACAAAAAAAAGATCGTTTGACCTCCTTAATTCAAAAAATATTCAACCTTTCTATTTTATAGCACCCAAAACAAAAATTTAAAAATTTTCTTAGCAAAATGGGGTCTGTTGGTATTGTTTGTCCGTAAGTTTTACATGTCAGTCCAACAAAAAATAATTTTTCCACCATTAGTTCAAAAGTTATTCAATATTTCTTTTTTATAGCAACACTCCCACAAACTAAAAAGTCATCTACTTAGCCCAATTGACAACCTAGGACGATAGGACCAAGTGGGTTCCTTTGTCCACCACTTGTTTATGATTGTCCATACAAAATAATAGTTTCTTCACAAAAATTCCATATTTCTTTTTTTTATAGCAACTATCACAAATCAAAAAAGTCGTCTAATTCATAAGTTCGAAGAATGGAGCCAAGTGGGTTTCTTTGTCCACCAAAAAAAAAAAAACTCGTTTGTGCACCCTTAGTTTAAAAAAATATTCAATTTTACTTTTTTATAACAACTAACACAAAAATTAAAAAAAAAAAAAACTTTAAAGACTCACGCGTAATTCCTACTTTAAAATAGTACCTATGTACCTCTAAATAAATCACCCATTACTTCTTAAACGTCAATAATGCTTTTAAAAAAATAACAAAAAAAAAATAATTATGCCGAGAATATCAATAATTCGCGCATGAGAAGAAAGCATTTTGGGTTTTACCCAAATTATTATTACCTACAGATGTTTACCTTTCATTTTCACACAAAATAACTGACTCACTTCTGCTTTTTGTTCGCCAGCTTCTTTTTGCTACTTGTAAATAATTTTTCATTCTTTTTTGTATTCGCAGTATAATGAAGTTCCATTCTTTATAAATTGCTCTTAGTATAAATGTCTTTTCTCTGATTTTCTATTATCACCAAAAATAAAACAAGTGTCGCAAACAGCCAAAAATACTATAACCTCTCTAAACAAAAAAAAAAACAAAGAACAAGCATCCTACATATTGTTTCCTCATTCTGTCTTTTTCTTCCCAAAACAACGGAACTCCTCCCCCCGCGGAATGCACTTAGCTGTCATCATCTGACAGATATTATTTGTATTCTATCTAAAAGTGGATACTTTGAATTATATCCACGTCTACCTATATTCAAGAATATACAAAAAAAAAAATAACGCAAAATTATATTCATATCATGTGCACAATGCCTATATTCTATTCATAGAACCTCACACCCTGCATTCGAAATCAATTAGAAATTCTTTGAATTCCATTGGAACGTAAACAACTTGCTTTGATTTTTTTTCCCTCTCACCCTCATATATGTATACTAAAAAAAAAATACTCGGCATAGTAGATAGATAGGTAGGTACATATATTGATGTATATTCAAAGGATGCACTTATGCGTTATATACGAACACGAAAACCTCCCCTTTTGGTTTATGTAAATGAACCGATCACACAACCAGCATATTGTTATCATGTGACATTTAATGAGCAGAATGAATAATAATCTTCGACGAAGTCAATATTTGTATTCTTGTACATGGTTGCCGATGTATAATTTTAGTTATTTTTTTATTTTGCTTTTAAGTTATGAAAAAATAGAGGAAGAATCCTTACTCTTACTGATTTTTTTATCTGAATAAATGTTTAATTCTCTGTTATTTTTTAAGGCAAGTTCTTATTTGTTATCCAGGTCATTTATTTACATTTTTGTATTACAGAATCAGGCCAACAACTTATTGAGTCAACAATCAATTATTGTGAAGAACGTCCTTAATAATTTCTGAAATTACAATTTAGTAAATTTTTTTTCTGTAAAAATTAAAAAGACATGTAGCCTAGTTCCTTTAGTTTGAAACTCTGTCCATTTGTGTGAATGTATACACGAAAACTGTCGAAAGTTCATATAAAAAAATAAAATGTTCACACAAATGCTCAGAATTTCAAAGTAAACGAACACACCTATATAGTGCCTCTGTTCGTTTACTTCCCAAAATAGTCATCTTCTACCAATTTTAGCCTAAAGTTCTTTAAAAAGAATAAAACTGGACTAAAAATAGTAGAAGTTGACAGTAATTGATGAAAGTAAACGAACAAACCTAATGTTTTCTCTTTTTTTTTTAAATCACACAATTTTAACTTGATTTATTACAATATAATGTTGTTCCCTCTTTATTTTTAATTTTTTTTATAAATCAACGGCAGCAACCCTGTTCTCTAACTAATGGTGGTCATTTTCAATGAGGGATTCCAAAAACAATAGCAACTTATCGATTTTATTGATTGACATGCATTTCAAACATTTTACGCGACATTTTTACCTCCTATAGTTCTTCTCTTATCTGTATTGTGCTTGGAGGCACTACAGGCGGTCAGTGAGCTTAAACTTTGATAAACCTTGGTACATTATTATTTATTATGTAGGTATGCACACTTGGGATCTTGGAATTGGAAGTTTGTCCCACAACGCAACGCCGCGCCGCGCCGGACAATGGTGAATTCAATACAACGAGCTTCCTCTCGTTACTTTTGCATTTTTTCCATATAAATACATATGTATATACCTGTGATGACACACTGGAAAATGGGGGCGAATGCCAATGACACTATCAGAGCTAAACACACTACAGCTATACACAGTGATGTTTGTCGAACTTTATCGATTCTCCTTCTCTGTCAATGTTTTTGTTTAGCTTCCCAACTATATACATACATACATTCTAGTAGGTTACAACATCTTTACGTATGGTTTGGCACTTTGTGAATATAACGTCACTCATCGCTTACTCAATGTGTAGGTGTTTCTTATATTCGCAATACAAACAACAACAACAAATATGAAAGACTATTGAGATGACAGCTAACTGTCAAAATTATAATAATAATTTAGAAATGCAATATCTACATATTAAATTTAGGAATGCTGTGATACTATTTTTGATTGAATGGAATGTTGTTGGTTTATTTCTTTTACTATGTATGTAGGTACCTTACGTCGAAAAGCGGGAAATCATAATAATGTTATTTCTTTGCATAATTTTTGTTTTGATTTATTTTCTTTATGGCTTCTATTTTTATTTAAGTATTTCTTTATAGTTCAGCTTTGAAATATTTTCTTATATATTTTTTTTTTATTACAGGTGAGGAAATAATATTGTTGGCACAATTTTGATGTGGTAAGATTCGGTTTTAATTATAAATTGTGTTATTAGTTTTTTTTTTCTTCTTCTATGACTCGACCTATGAGGTTAACAAACCCTGACATTTTAATATAGTTTCATGCTAGAATCTATAGAAGGTTAAACACGCATGGAATATTATTCTCTCAATTTTGGTACATCCGTACGGAAGAAATTTAAAACTTACTTTCTACCCCAAAAACTAAAAAAACAAATATGTTTGACCTTAGGCTTCATAAGGTCAAGTTTTTAAGATTATCTAAATAGAATTTAATAGGTTAGGTTAGGTTAGGTTATAAGGGGTGTGCACAGCATGAAGCTGTTGCGTACACGGGGGCCTACTGGTCCATTGTGATCCCCTGTAAAAGTTAGCATCGATGCTCCTCAATTTTGCCGATTAGCGTAGACTGGCTCGTTAACGAACCAGCCTGTTCTATCTATAAATTTCCTCATGTTTGCCATTGAGACCTGTGCTAGATCATCCAGCTCTCCAACAAACCTGTTTCCGAAATGACGGAGTCGGCCGGTTTGGAGGTTCGGACAGTCACAGAGCAGGTGTTTAATGGTTTCTATTTCCTCCTCCTCTTGACAGCTCCTACAAAAATCGGGTGCAAATGCCCCTATCCTGTTAGCCATTGTGCCAATGGCGCAATGACCTGTTAGTACACCTATCAAGGTTTTAATGTTCTTTTTACTCAGCGATAGAATATACCGAGTTTCCTTTTCATTTGTGTTAGGCCATAAACTTCTAGAGATTGCGCAATCGTCCCTGGATTTCCAGGAGTTATTGATTTCCTCTTTTAGTTTAAGGTCTATCTTCCTCTTGAGTACCCCAATCGGGACGAGTGGTCCTCTAACTGAATGGTCGCTACTACTTGTGTCTGCTTCTGACCCTTTCCTGGCTAGTTCATCTGCTATATCATTCCCTTCTATATTGCTATGTCCAGGAACCCAGCAGAGCTTTACCTGGTTAGTGTGGCAGATTTTATTTAGTTCCTTCCTACAGTTTAAAACTGCTTTTGATCTTATGGTCTCACTGGCTAAGGCTTTGATAGCGGCCTGGCTGTCCACGAAAAAAGTAATCTCCGAAGAGCTTAGCTTTTCGTGATGTGCCAATTCAGCTGCTTTTCCAATGGCAAAGATCTCGGCCTGAAAGACACTACAGTCAGCTGGGAGTTTATATGACACTCTGATGTTGAGTGATTGGCAAAACACTCCCGCACCTGTTCCTGTTTCCATTTTTGAACCGTCAGTGTAGAAAGGGATACCCTGTTTACTTATAAGTGAATTAGGATCCCAATCCTGTCTTTCTGGTATGAAAATAGAAAATTTCCTATCGAAATCTAGGAATGGGGGGATGTAGTCGGTGGTCTCCATCAGTCCTGGAATCGTGTCATATCTTTGTAAGATTGACCCGTGTCCATAAGTGCTGTGCCTCCAAAAACTCAGTTCTCTTAAACGAATTGCAGTTTTGGCTGCCGTGCATCTTATGAACTCATCCAGAGCCGGGAGGTCCAAGATCACCTCCAACCCAGCTTGTGGTGTGGATCTTTGAGCCCCTGTTATTCCTATACAGGCTAGTCTCTGTACCTTATTCAGATTCTTGAGATAGCTTGATTTTTCTACCGCCTTCCACCATACAATAGAGCCATAGGTAAGAATGGGTCTGACAATCGCTGTGTACATCCATTGGATGACTTGCGGTCGCATACCCCAACGTACACCGAAGGTCTTTTTGCATGTGTAGAATGCACATAGTGCTTTTTTCATTCTCTCCTCAGTATTACGCTTCCATGTAAGCTTGGAGTCAAGGATTACTCCTAGAAATTTAGCTTCCTTTGAAAGTTTTAGAGGAATACCATTTAGTTTGGGAGGGTTGAAGCCCTCCAGTTTCCGTTTCTTCGTGAACAAAACTAGCTCTGTCTTGGTGGGGTTGACCCCGAGACCGTTCTTAGTTGCCCAAGAAGATAAATCCTTTAATGCATTTTCCATAATGTTTTCGATGATGGTAAGAAACTTGCCTGATACCAAAACCACTATGTCATCTGCATATGCTACGATTTTAATGCCCTGATCTTTGAACTTTGTGAGAATTTTGTTGACTACGAGGATCCAGAGCAGGGGTGAGATGACTCCTCCCTGTGGTGTGCCTCTAGTAACTGTTTTCTCGATAGTGCTAACTCCTAATTGAGAGTTGATAATTCTGCCATTTAACATGGTGAAGATCCAATCGACAATGACAGATTCAACTCCAACCTCAGCTAAGGCAGTTTTGATTGATTCCGTTTTAACGTTATTAAACGCACCCTCGATATCAAGAAATGCTGCCAGGGTATATTCTTTATGTTCAAGACTTTTCTCAATATGTGAAACTACTTCATGCAGAGCAGTCTCCACTGATTTACCTTTAAGGTAAGCGTGTTGGTAGTTGCACAAATTGTTTTCGTTGAGAAGTTCTCTAACATGTAGATCAATTATCCTCTCTAGTGTCTTAAGGAGAAACGAAGAGAGACTTATTGGTCTATAATCCTGAGCGGTCGAGTGAGTCGGTTTCCCTGCTTTTGGGATAAAGACTACCTTGACCTTTTTCCAGCTATTAGGGACGTATCTAAGTTTGATACAACTTATGAAGATTACCCTAAGCCACGGAGTTATTACTTTGAGAGCATTTTGAAGAAGAGCTGGAAAAATCTCGTCTGGTCCCGCTGATTTATAGGGTTTGAACGAGTTTATTGCCCAGATAATCTTCTGCTCAGTAATAACCTGATTGAGTTCTAAATTCGATTCCGTGTGAGTAAAATCCAGCGTGTTCGATTGCGAGCAATCAGAACTTTCTGGGTTTTTACAACCGGGGAAATGAGTTTCCATGAAGAGTTCAAGCGTTTCTAGGCTCGAGTTCGACCATGATCCATCAGGGTGTTTTATGTACCCCAGGATCGTGGGATTAAGGGCCAGGGTTCTACGGAGCCTCGCCGCCTCGCTTGTTTTTTCAATGGATTCACAATGTTTAGCCCACGAATCCTTTTTGGCCTTCCTTAACTCTTTGGTGTAGATGTTAAGTGCGGCTCTATAAGACTTTAAGTCCTCTTCTAATTTACTCAGTTTAGCTTTATTGAAAAGTTTTCTAACCTCTAGAATTTAATATCTCAAAAATCGATTTTGGATTTTATTTTTCCTCAAAGTCGTCAGTATTCGAAAAATAGCTTATTTCCATTTCCGGCTCTTCCACCCTTAAAAGAAATCAATTTATTTTAGTTCCTGTTGGTCGGAGAAAAGAATTATCAAAGAAATTTCAGTTTGAAGTTCTAAACTATCCTGTTTAAAGTCAAACTCTCTGTGATTTGTGTCCAAAAAGATAGAGGACAGTTTTTTGTTCAGTTGAACAATTTTTGTCAAACACTTTTTCTCGCCAACCAACAGGAATCAAAATAATACAATTTGAGCAGAAAAAATGAGGGGACTTAGTCAACTTTTTTAATGTATGAATAAATTACCAGAAGAATCAGTGGCTTCACTGAACTACATCCATATATAAATAGAACTAAAATTTGTATTTATTCCAGAAATGTTTATTAAAATTAAGCTTATGTTGAACTTCTGTGGCTCAGTAAATTAATTGTCATTCATTCTTTAAAGACGACTTCTTTGACGAATGAATGATTATTATTCGTTAAGAAATAATTTTCGTTAAGTCATTATGAATTATTTTATTAATGAACGTAAAATCCATTCATATGCCAATGATTTTTGTTCGTTGAATCAAGGAATTTATTTTATTTATTAACACAAAACCCATTCCAAGACTAATGGTTTATTCGTTGTGTAAATGAATTTATTCGTTAATTCATTGAATTTGTTGAATCAACGAATTAAATTTATAATTAAAAAAAATAAATTAATTAGGTGGCGTGACAGTGATTTACAACTCTCTTCCATTCCTGTATGCGTGTTATTGGCAGGAATGGAGGGACCTACAATTTTCTGCCGAATCTGAATGGCTAAGATGAAAAGAATTTGGAGAATTTGTCAATTTTTCGCAAGAGGCAGTAACCCGTGAAAACATTGCTGTTTTTTTTAGGTGGCATAGGCTGGGAATCGAACCAAAAACCTTCGGGGTAACAGTCCTACGCACTATACGGCACGGGCTACTACTGGGGATGAAATGTTTCATTGATTTAACGTTAAGTTTCTATTAACATATTTTTTATGAAAGTGTTCATCAAAATAAAAAAGTTTCTTCAAAGAACAGAGAAAAAAATATTTATGAATGAATTTCATTGAGATAAAGAAACATTCATCAAAATAAAATTATAACTTTAAGAAGTTTTTTTTCAATAATACAAATTCTACTACTACTACTGAAATACTTCAGCCAAGAAGAAGACTTAGGGCCAGTTTCACAGTGCACACTTAACAAAATAAGTGGCACTTAATTTTGACATTTTGGCACTTTAGCCGCAGTTTTACTACCTGAGTAAGTGGAACTTAAGTGGCCAACATGGGAGACTTAAGTGTCACTTATTCCGATAAGTTTACACTGTGAAATTGGGAATTAGTTTTCCATATTCGGCACTTAAGTGTCACTTACTTCACTGTGAAACTGGCCCTTAGCACTATTTTATTTGAACTTTGTTGAATTATCGCCGGGGCGAAACGCCAATTTTTGTAGGACTTAAAAAGGCTGTTAAAAGCTGACTAGTGAGGGCCTTTGTCGATACGCAATTTTTGCTAAGTTCAGTTCACCTTACATAGATTTCGTGACAATATCTAGTGTGAACTATACCCAAGACTAGATTTCCTAATCATGTATATTATCTATGTATCTAACTTTACGGAGACAATTTTTTTCAGTGTAGTGACTTATAACTTCTGTATGTTGTGAAAATGACTCGTCGCTTCGTTAAATGATGCAATATTATTCCTCAAAATTATAGCTCTTTTGTATATTAGTTTCTTGCTAAATGATGAATAATTTAATAGTAGCTTCAATAAATATAAATTAATTTTTTTTCTAACATCCTATAATATATTTAACTAACCGCAATAATTGCAAAACACAGCCCTTAAATGGTCAATATTACTGCTTAATAATAATGTCATGATGTAATGCCCACATAAAATAAAAATACAAACACACGCACTAAATATTAAGAAACTGATAAAGTGGCTAACAAGCTTGTTAACATGTGTAAGAATTTTTTGTTCCGTAAGAAGGTATTGTTTTCATTCTTCATATCTAAAGTTGTTCAAGTTAAAAAACTTCTCTCTATCAATGTAGACACATTTGATTGTTGTTATGTGATTGAATCACTCGTCATAAAATGTTTCTAGTTCAAACTAATATAATATGTGCTTTAAGCTTTTTTTTTTTAATTTCGATATATCTTAATCAAATTTTTGTTCTGGTAAAAAAAAAAAAAAAAACAATCAGATATCAAAATACCAAATATATTTACAAAAACAAAAATAGATCTTATTGCCAATGCATATAATTTAAGCACAAAAAAAAAATTTAATATTATCAGATTGTCATTTTGGTTGCTTGGCGTTGTCAACTGTCATTGTGAGAGATATTTCAAAATGAATGCACTTTATACTACCTCTTATCTTCCTTTATTTCTTTAAACTTCAAATTTCTACCAATGTTAATCCAAAGTTCATATAAAAAAAAATTAAATTGAACTTAAATAGGTAGAAATGTTTATTGACAGTAAACGAAAAGACCTATTTAATCGTTGATTGCAATAGAACTTGGTTTACACACTGAAGTTGAGATGGCGCAAAATTTAAAACGATTTAGTACGATGTTTAAGCATTTTTAGTATGACGCTGGGTTAAAAAGAGTATTTTCCAAATTTTATAATTATCTTTTTAATTAATTAAAATCACCAAATGCCTATGTTATCTTTTTGGTATCATACTAACTCCAAATGTCACTTTGACAATACCAAATGTGAAAATGGAATTATTACTTAGTTGTTTGTATGAAATGTCACTTTTAATCGTGTTCAACTGGAGTTTATTAACAAAGTAGGTTTAGTATGATACTAGATGTGTTTTGTTGACCTTCTTAATGTTCACATTAAGAAATGCTCAACAAAACTCTTTAGCTTTCCAGTTTCATTAAGACATTTTGCATCGGAATGTTGGCACTATTTGCTCGGGTCATCTGTCATTTGCCGCGGTATAAAATAGTGTTTCGACATTTTAAAACGATAAAATAGTAAACAAAGCTTATTAACTAAATAAAGAACTGAAATAAAAGTAAAAATAGTGAATAGGTATTTGTAATACTTTATTTTGAAAAATATTAAACAACATGGGGTGCTGCGTTAAATCGTGAACAAAATAATACACGATTAAAATAGATACGTACATATTATAAGGATTTAACAATATTTTTTCATTTTGAGAGCTTATTGTGTCTCATATTCTACATAAAGTAATGTGAAGTGATGTTTTTTAGTTAATAACATTCCCGTAGAATAATTTTAAATTCATATTTCATAGCATTTCGCTGTAAAAAAGCAAATTATCTAAATTTACAAACATACTTCAATCACGTAAATTATAGTTGGGTTACATTTGTCAAAATTAGAAATTCTGGTCCATAGTCACATTACGTTGTGTTGGTGATGGCAAGGCGCTCACATTTGTTGAGCGCCCGTAGTGCAGAGTTATTTTTCAACGTTTTAAATTTTCTTCCCATTACTTTATATCTATGTATTGAATATGATACACAATCAGCCAGTGAAATGAAAAATTTGTAAACTAAACTACGTATTTACAAGATTTAACAGAGCACCGTATGTTAATAAAGTATAGCATGTATGCACTATATTTATTTTTATTTCACTTTTTTTTTATATTTTAATGATTTAAAATCTCAAAACACATTCCTTAAAAAAACAGCTAAAAATTTCCTTGGGCGCCTCAGCATTTAGCTCTAACTGCATGCCGATGCTGTGTCAATGCATTTGTATTTGTTTAACTCACACTTTCTTGAAAAAAGCCCCACAGCGGATGCGTTCATTGAAAATGGTTACTTACCAAAACCAATATTACTCTGTTCGAATCTTGGCATATATGATTTAACAATTGTGGATGATAATTTTTATTAAAATAATTTTATTTGCATCATCGAAAATGTATTTCGTTATGTTTTAATAAAATAATTCGCTGTATAATTTTAAACCATCATACAAAAGTTATTTTTTCAAAATATTTTCAAAACTACCATACTCACCGAACATATTTTACTGGAAAACATGCAAAGATACCAACATAACAAACAAATTCATTGGAAAGTTAATGTTCACATTAGAGTTACTGAATGTGCTGTTAACTTGTTGTTTTTGCATTTGCATGTTAAAAGTTGGCTTAGTGTGAAAAATTTCTTAATGTTCACATTAGAAAGTCAACAAAACACGCCTACTATAAGTTAAAAAAAATTTTGTTTTATGATTACCTACGCGAAAAAATCCAGTGAAATTTGACTGGAAACAAACCAAAATGGCAACACTAGTCATAAGTAGTAGGATGAAACAGCTGTTTTTTTTTAGTACGCCAATATTAATATAATTAAATGATTTTAACTTTGGAAAAAATATTTTCACAAAAATGAAATCAATAAAGCATTATGTAGGTACTTAAACCTGGTAAATTGAACAAAAACAACATTATACGTAGGTACACAAAATAAATAAACAAACAATAAGCTTTTATCCTAAAGCCGTCAGACACCATCATAGTTATTACATACATACTTATATGTATACGTACATTTACCTTCATGCAAAACAAGAAGCCAACAAAGTGCTCGATGATGGAAAGATGGAAAGATATTTATTTTTTATCAAAAAAAAAAAAAACAAAACAATATTCTCTATTGTTTGGGTTTTTTCTTCTTCGTTTATTTTTTATCTTTTTCTCCCTTCGTTTTAGTTTTCGATGTAAATTCTCATTTTCCTTTTGTTGACAATAATAAATTGATAAATACCGATTTCACGCACCTTCTTTTTTATTACTATACGACGCGACACGACCTCGAAGATATCTTGCTGTGTACTTAATATGTAAATTATTAAAATTTATATTACATTTTGTTTATTTCTTATTGTGATAATAAATTTGTTTAGTTTATTATTTGACTTACATATAATGCTGGTGTCTCCTTTTTTTGGAAGACCATCCCGTTTTGCGACTTCCAAATGATATCAATGATTTATGAAATCCCGTTCACAAAATTCCAATACCAACAGTATTTTGAATTTGTTGGAAAACGTCACAAAAAAAAAATAACAGTAGACTTAAGAGGTAATTTTCTTAAGAGGTAATTACGGTTTTCCCGGAAATTATTTTCAAGCACATTTTTAAAGCATTTGTAGGTTGTTTTTTTGACTTCGATATGATTTTTTTCACAAAAACATTATTAAGTAGGTATAATTTTTTTTTATTTTTATGAAAGCCCAATATGTGTTCTTAAAAATACTTAACATTTTTGTACCTAAAAATACAATTCAAATTATTAAAAAAATAAAAAAAAAACAAAAAATAAAGGTAAATAAAAAAAAGTATGATATTTGCTGAAAACGAATTAAAACATATAAGAAACTATGCTGAGCGTTTAGTGTTGAATGTTAGAAAGATTAAAGTAAGAGTAAGAGTAAGACCGTTAGAAGTTTTTAGTCGTTTTTATTCAAATATTCATATTTTCTTGATTTTACTTTATTTTTTGTTTTTATTTTTTTTAATAATTTTATATCTATTTTTAGGTTAAAAATTTTAAGAACACATATTAGGCTTTCATTATAATAAAAAAAAATTATACTTAATTACGTGTTTTTGTGAAAAAAATCATATCGAAGTCAAAAAAAAAACCTAAGAATGCTTAAAAAATGTGCTTGAAAATAATTTGCGGGAAAACCGTAATCCTCACCGAAAAAAGTTGTATGTAGATACAAATTTCTAACTGTTCTTGTTTAAATAAAAAAAATTTTAAATCGGTTGTAGTTTGGCAAAGTTAGAGCCAGTCAAAGGAAAAAAGAATAAAAATCATAAAAACCGTTATAATTCGAAAACGAAGCGAAAACGAGAAAATTACCTCATAAGTTTTTCGACATGACCTCAGGAACTCATGGTTTTCTTCTGAAACGGTGATTTCGGGACACCCTGTATAGGCAATAGGCATATATTAAAAGAGTTTTTTCAAATAGGAACACATAATTAAACATTTTTCATTTTAATTAAACTAAGGTCCAGTTTTTCAGTGATCATTCCAGTTTTGGAGGTAAACGCGAGTTAACTCCTGAAAATTGTTTTTCAGCCAATTTAGATCCCGAGCTTACTCATCGAAGTTGGTGAGTTAACCCTAGATTAACTGAATACATATAGGTATGTGTATCTGACAGATGTGTGTCGTATAAAAATAGAGAAATTGCCTTTTCGAGATTTCTGCATATTGGCGCCCTCTATTTTTCGATAATAAAAGTGCATTTCAATTGTGTCGCTTTTTAATTTGGATAGATTTTTGCCAACTGAAAGTTTAAATTAATCCAGCAATGGAAACTTGGTTCATTTTATTTGCATTTTATTCTGCAGATATTTTAAATCGGTTGTATTCTGCAGTTTTTTCGTCATATTTTGAAGTTTTTTCATCATATTTTGCAGTTTCTTTCCTCATATTCTGCGGCTTTTTCTTCATATTCTGCTCCATTTTAAAAGTAAGCACTAAAACAAATTGAATCCTAGAAATTGACCAAAAAAATAAGTTTTTACTTGAAATCTTATGGGAAATTCACGATTTCACATTTTGTGTCGTCTCTTTTTAAATGCAAATCACAGTTTCTAATCATCTAATTGTGTGACAAAAATTTTCCAATTATATGGATTGTTGGGCTCGCCCATCTTCACTTTTAGAGATTTACAAGCTACAGCTGCAACTAAGACCATTCTATATATTCAGCCAATTAATGTCTTTAACAGGTGGGCGAAAGGCGAGCTAAAATTAAAGAAAATTATAACAAAACTAAAAATAAATAAATATTTTTGTTTAAATAAATCTAAAAATTTACTTATAAAACCACCACCATCATCTGTTGTCGTGATGATGACTTTTAACTTGGGGAAAAGAGGATTTTTTCGTCAACGTCAGAAGCTTAATTTAACTTAAACAATATTATAACCATGTGCTTTTTGGTGTGGTGGTGCGGCGATGGCGGCTGACGGGCTCGAGATCGATTGTCTCTTAAATTAACTTAAACTTAATACTACCCTTGTTTTATAGCGAAAATGTGTACTTTTTGTCTGGTTGGTTGTTTGTTTGTATATTATGAAAATTCGCTAACACGTGCCCCAAAACAAGTAGGTAAAGCCCCGTAATACATTCAGTAACAAAAGAAAAAAACAAGAAGAAGAAGAAAATAAAACTAGAGAAATGTATTCAAGGTTAACAAGTAGCAAAGTTTCTTCTTCTTTTTTTCTTAATATTTATTTTTTTTTTGTGAGAAAATCAATCGAAATGGTTCATGAGGTCATCACGTCTTTGGAATTTAAACCAGAAATTGGATTAAGAACTCAGAGTCAGTCAGCATTGCGTGAGCAGTGAGCACTTACGCCAGACATTTTTATATGTTCATCAAGCTCAATGTTGGAGTAGGTAATTTTTTTTTTTTTTTTGAATAATGGAAGTCAATTAAATGAGAAACTGGAGAGAATACTAAATTTTTGGCTGAAAATGAAACCAAAGGGGCTTCTCATATCTTTTGTAATTAAATTAATTAATTATTTCATTGTACAATATTTTTGAAAGCGAAGGTGATGATTTGTTTGGTTTCTTAAAAATAGAAATTAAACGTTTTTTTTTTATATTAAGACAGGGTGGTAGTTAAATGGAGAAACACATAAAAATATGTTATTATTTTTTGACAGGTGTTAATATATATAAACTGTTAGATTTGAAAAAATACATATCTATACTTAAATAGTACGGGATGTTAATGATAAGAAAATATAAATGAACAGCAAACTGTCTTTTCAATTAAAAAATTAAATATGACACTACGTCTTGACAGAAAAACGAAAAAAATTTTTTTTTTTTTAATTTTCATAAACCATCGTGAGGTCAAATCAATTCATGGAAATAAAAAAACATTCCTACGACGAAGAAGAACACGAAATGTAGAGAAAATGTCAATTTAAAGTACGTTAAAAGGGGGTAAGTGTGTCTAAGGCTCGAAAAACTATTTTCTTAACGAAAGTAAGAGTTGACTTTTTTTTTAATCGATAGATTTCTTAAATATAAAAAAAGTCCTATACGCATGACTTTTGTATATTTAGGAAATCTATCGAATAGAAAATACAATAAAAATTGAAAAAGTCTAGAAATTTATATACGAAGTTTTGTAACTCTAAGGGCCATTTTTTTCACTATTGCTTAACTTGAGGCAAACTCTCGAGTTGGCCAACTTGAGAGTTGACTATAACTCGAGAGTTGAAACGCAAGTTGAAATTTCTTTTTATTCACTAATTATTTTCTCAACTCTCCAGTTGAAGATCTAAAGTTGACCAACTCCACGTTTGAAAAATATCCCTGGGATATTTGTGGAATATAAAACAAAAACTGTAATTTTTAAAATTAATTTGTATTTGTCAATCATATTTGACTGTTTTAATGTGTTTAATTGTGTTTTTTGTGTTAAATTGTGTTTTTTTTGTGTGTCAATACAATACAATTGTGTCAAATTGTGCTAAAATTCGAATACAAATAATTAATGGCAGACAAAAAAAAACTTTCATGTGTCCGAAGAAAAATGATTACTTTGGAACATAAGTAGGAGCGAACGTGTTTTTGTAACAAATATAAACAAGAAAATTTGTGTACCTACGTAAAATCTCAAGTTTGCTCGTTCAACTTCTACTATTTCCAGGAGTTGACAAATCTCAAGTTGATCAACTCTAGAGTTTAAAATCGAAAGTTGAAAACGCAAACTTTAAGTGAATAAAAAGAAATTCACAAGTTGAAAATAAAAATCCTCAAGTTGTGTTCAACTTCGAGTGAATAAAATCGGCCTGAAACTCCTAAATAGAGTTTTAAAAAATAATCAAATATACAAATTAATTGTTTGTTTTTTGTACTCGCATTATCCATATCGAGATGGAGATTTTTTTGTTGTATTCATATTGAACTAGGTAAACTCACTCACTGGAAATTTCGACCAGAAAAGTTGGAAAATCGTAAAAATCGAAATTGCATAATGGCTAACTTTGCCCCTGTCCAAAATGGGATCACCAACAGGTGGCGTTACGCTCTCCGACTGCTACATTTGTGTATAAAAATAATTGGAGCCTGCCAAAAAAGTTGTTTGAAGCCCTTATAAATTTTATTTTTTTATTCTTTTAAAAATGCTAAAATTGATGAAAAATTCTGTGCGAAACCGGGTGGAACAGTTAGTGCGGAATTTTCAGAAATTTCTGTTGTGTTTTTCGAAAAAGGCCGATACAGTTCTGTAGATTTTTAACTTCCCATTGTAAAATGTTATTGTAATTGGTCCGATTTGTCGATTCGAAAATTTTGACATATCTCGGCGTTTCGAGGTCTCAAGAATACAAATTCATAGTTTTTAGAGAGATGTCTATATGTGTGTGTGTGTGTACGTACGTTCGTACGTGCACGATACATTCTATCGTTCACCGTATCTCAAGAACTAATATAGAGATATTGACTTAAAATAAATTTAAACAAAATTCAATTAGCCGTTTTTACGATAGCAATTTAAAACAAAAGTTGTTAAATGTGATTCGCCCCGAATATCTCGAGAACAAGAAATGCGAATGACTTTGGCTTGTTTTTATTTTCTTTTTATAATGACGGAACGAAAAATTGGAAAGAATTAAAAAAAAAAAAATCACCAGTCAATTTCTTTTAAATCAAAAAACATGCAAAAATTTGAATTGAAGGATTGTTTTCGTAAATTATGTATTAAAATATCAAAACAACACCCTTAGTTCCAAATATTGAACTAGAGCCTTGGTATTTTGTAGCTGATGTTTTTTTTCTTAATTGAATTGCATTGTTCGCTCAAAAATTTCATTTGCGATGCCCGACCGGACGTGACGACTATATTATGAGTCAGTCAATTTTCTATGCTCCTCAATGTCTATAAAGCCTTAAAGATTATTTGTGCAAGATTTCCACAAATTTCGCATTCAAGCGAATAATAACTTTTTATCGATTGAACTATTCAAAATAAAAATCTGAATTTGACATTTAAAAAATTGAAATTTCTTCATTTTTTTTCACGGACTGAAAATCACAATATTCTTTTCTGGATGAAAAAAAAAATCATTTATATTCTCTGACTGAAAGGTAATAATCTTTTCTTGTGAATAAAGCTTACCTACATAATGTACATACATACATACATACTAATATATTTTTATTCTATGAATATCAAAAGCCTTTGATTTTCTTTGTGACAAAAAATAAAATTCTATCAAAAAATTTCTAAAATTTTATTTGTAAATTTATTCTTTTCACCTTTTTTTTCTTCGAATCCTTGATCCTTCTTATGTATAGTTATAGGAAAAATAAGTAGGTACCTATCATCGTAATGTTTTGAGAAATGGCATAATAGATTATTATTGCCTGTCATATTTTTTTTTTCTCGTCAAACCTTTATTTTTATCAGATAATAATTCTACGAAATAATGATGACAATGCTATTAACGTCACACTCCTTCGTGTGATATATTTATATGAAAATCTGATCTGCAAATAAATTAATGAAGGTCGCAATGACATTGCAATTGATGACCAGTAATGAAGTTGAGGTCGTTTATCATTGACCTGACAGCCATCATATCTATCTATTAATTAAAAAATGTATGTTTATTAAAATCTTCAGAGATTTAACCTCAATATAATTTTTTTTATAGGAATTCTGTTATAAGTTTCTTTTTCTTTGGTATTCAATCTGTGATTAAAAATGTATATGTTCAGATATTGAAGGATAAAATGTTTCTGTTGATGGTTGATTGAGTGAAAAGTGTTGTCGAGAAACTCTTGTATATTTTATTCGATATGTTGTGGTTGAAATACCTACTAACCTCAAAATGTCCTTCATATATTGAGATAGTTTCTCCTTCAAGGGAAATAATATTTATTTATTCCAAAGCTCTACTTTTTCATCAACCTAGCGAAGGTTAATTAAGAAGATTCCAGTTCTTAGGTTTTCATATAAAATATTTAATGAAAGCAACAAGCATTGTCTATACTTCAACATACCACTATATCAACCCCTAAGACTACCGCACTTAAACTTGTATATGCTCCACTTAGTTGATGTTGTGTCGTAAGAAGTAGGTAGTCAAGTCTTCTATACCTATATGTATGTAAATGTATATTAGTGTTTATTTATGTGACCTCAATTTTTCTTATGACATTCATTTCACTCTACAACAACACAGACACGAATTCCATAGCCCATCCCGCACACACACAGACACAGACACACCTTTTGATCACAATGAGGATTTATTTTGTTGTTGTCTTATATTTTTAGAACAATTAACGAAAAACAAAAAAAAAAACAAAAAATAGCGGAGCCTCAAAGAAATTCGCACCTGAATAGTATGACATTTTTAACGAGTGCGGTAAATTTCAAGGACGAGACCTAATTGTGCTTGCGCCTTGCGCTAATTAAGTCATAACGAGTTATACTCGCAATTTACCTCATTTTGTTATAAATCTTTTTTTTTTTGTTTGTGTGTAATATACAATCTGTGTGTGCTTTGTCATAACTGCTTTTTTATATATCTTTACTTTTCTCATTATCATGCTAAATCAAAAAAAAAACCTAACAATTTTCATTTAATTTTTCTTTTTCTTTTTGCAAATTGCATTTTACAGGAAACAACACACATAATTGAAACGGCAAAAATGATGTCAACACAAAGTATAAGTAGGAAGACAATTATTATTAACTATCTAATGAGTTAAAAGACGTAACAATTTCGTCATTCAACATTATGAATAATGGTTGTGAAGCACTTTTTTTATCTGACAAAATGAAATGGAAAAAATAACTCATAAAAATCACTCAATATAGGAATCAACTTTGATAAAAAAAATTGAACTCATTTTCACTTTCACTCACTTACTTAAACTACAAAAAAAAATAAAATCAATCACTAAATTTTTATGTCTAACTCAAAAAGAAAATAAATTCCACTCCTCAAACATAAATAAAGACAAAAAATAAACACTCAAAATGAATTCGGTCATTTCGGCATTTAAGACGAAAAAAGCGTCGAATTGTGGAACAAATGGAGGTGGTGGAACAACAACAACAACAACACCCAACATAACCACTTGTAATAACGAGAAAAACCAACGATCTAGTAATAATAACTCCAATCACTCAACACCAAATGGTAAGAAACTCAATTTAAATTCACAAGAAAATGGATACCAGTACCTTAGACACATACGCGAAATAGACACTGCGACGAAAATGCTCTCATCTGTAGCACTTAGTCCCGATGATCTGCTAGAAGGTGATAAAATGAATTTCCGTCCTCGAATGTGTGTCGATGTGGTAGATCATGCAACGACGACGGTAACACCAGCTTCTATCATCGAACCACTCATTGTTGATGTTCTGGGTAGTAATTATAATATGAGCCAACAAAATTGTGATACAGTCAGCACAAGCAGTCCCAATCGAACTGGCAGCAGTTGTACGGTGACAGAAGACGATGATGAATCATCGTCAGCAGCATGCACCAGCAGTTCGAGTGAACTAAGCCAGAGTACTGTTATTGTTCCAACTCAAACATTGAGTAGTCCTGCAAAAAGTCTGAGTGGTAGCATTAGTTATAGTAGTTGTAGTAATAGCAGTAGTAGTTGTGACATAACGACAATTGTAGATACACCTTCAACAAATACTGAAACAACAGTTACAACAGCTACTGTAAACAGCACTCAAAATGAGTGTAATAATTCGAGTGATGGAGAAAGTTCGAGTGTTGTTGCTAATTTAACTGCCCCCAATTCGCCGGTGGCAGCGGCGACGGCGAAGACGAGGACACCGGATGGAAATAATATAACATTGCCAATTATAATGCCGACTGAAAATAGCAGTTTGGGATCATGTAACGGTACACAAGGAATATCAAATTCTGCAACAACAACGCCGAAAAGTGCCCGCTACACAAAACCTCGACTGAGTTTGAGCCGATTTGTTAATCACTCAATGCCTTCGGTACATGGGAGGCCAAATGCAAATGGAATGAATGGAAATGTTGGTGGTTTAAATGGTTGTAATGGTACAACGACGAATGGTGGACAACCGAAAAGGCTGTCAACACATCAAAGGAATTTGAGCTTGGATTTCCGGTGAGTGTGAATTTTTTTTCTTAAAATTAAATGAGTCTTCAAAATTTTATTTACATTTTTAAAACTCTTAGAAAAGTAAGGAATGGTTTGCTAAAAATAATTCAAGATTGTGTTTTAAGTGGGACTGATTTTTAAAATACTAGCTGCACCTGTCCATCGTTGATTGGACAAAAATAAATACAACTCAAAAAAATCTCTTATATTAAATCTTTGTCTTTTTTGTTCTGTCATTCTTCTAATTATATAAATTAAAAGGTCAGTACCAACTACCCGGTCTTTGGTTTTATAAATCTTATAGTAGCTGTCAGGCGTGCCAACCGAAACCGGGCCCAGTTAACCCGTGACCGGCTCCCAAAATTTCGCCAGCCATATTTACTGCAATAGCCGGCTGACGAGACCGTGTACACGGTTCTCAAATCAGAAGTTAAAACAGAAAAACTAAATTATGCCTACACATAGGTACTCGGTATTTCTTAATCGATTTTTAATGTTTTTTCTGTGAACAACAGCTGAAGACAAGATCGATTTTTTCTGTTTTGCAAAAAAATTGATTTGGATTCTAAACATTTTTTCTTTTAATTTTAGACAAAAAACTAAATTTTCTGTACAGCAAACTTATTTATGTATCTGAATATGTACTTCCAAAATGTATTCTATACTAGGTGAACCCTGTCACGCCACCTATTAGACATTTATTGAACTACAAAATTACAACTTTCAAAGAAACCCAATTAAGAAAAGTGGGTGTGGCAGAAGGCGGTCTTTTAAAAAAATTTACACGTGTCAAAAGATTTTAATTATAAAATTTCAACTTTTAATTACTGAAGTAGGTAATTGTACAGTAGAAAGAAATCTATATATAAAAATAGGCGTGGTAGTAGGCGGATTTCCAAAATAAAAACTTCATATGTCCTTGTTTTGTCTCAATAGTGAATTATTCAAAATTTTCAACTTTGTAAGGGTAAAATTCTAATATAAGAAAAGTGAGCGTGGTAGTGGGCTTATAAAATAACATATGACATGATTTATGCTAAAAAGAGCTAAATTACAAAATTTTAAAGTTCTGAAGAGCGTGAGTATGGATAAACTAAATATTAAAATTGGGCATGGCAGTGGGTTAATTATACTCAAACCACTTTCTAAACTTCTAAACCATTTCGCTGCTAATGGGAATAAACTTTTAAAATTTCAGCAAAATTTGTTCAGTAGTTTTTGAATCTATAAGTCTTATACAGACAAACATTCATTTCATAAATTAAACTGCCCTTAAAATGAAAACCAAATAAAAGCAAGACATTTAAGAAATCATGATATAAATCCTTAAATTCCAATAAAAGATCCGTTTCTAAAAAAAATGACATTCAATCAAAGCCAAGATAAATTTAGGTTTTTCGTATAAGAATTTATGTAAATTTAAATCTATTTATACAAAATCTTTTCCCATTCAGTTAAATTTTTTTTTCTCAGCATTTAAGTATTTCATCCACCCACATTCATCTATTTGCCATCGGGGATTCAACTGTCAACTTTTATATATACATGTACCTCGAATTTGCAAAACAAAATGTTATTATTTAAGTTTGACATTTACACCTATATAGCGGCCTACCCTTATATGTACAACTTTTATCATTTTAAATGACATGATTCACCACTCAAAGAAGAGGTTGTCAAAAGTTCAAAATGTCATTACGGTTGGTTCACACTGAAAAGAACAGTATAAAAATATATTTATACCTATACATTTCATCTGTGGCTAGATATGCAGGTATGTAGATGGGTATAATATATGAAGTGAATGAGATAAGTGTTTACTGAAAATAAATAAAAGGGAAATAACGTGCGTTGCGCATATATGACATTTTTATTACATTTGACATCTCCCCATTCAAAAAGGAAAGTTCAACAAACAGGTGGGAAGGAAGTGAACTTCCAAAACTGCCTTTAAGCTTTATTGTAAAATGTTTTATTACCTTCCCTTAAGCTTTATACCTATGTATGTATGTACGTATAGTAGGTACATGGTTTCTATTTATATGCTTGTAGGTAAAGAAAATTGAATAATCATTAATCACCATTAGAGAATTTTCTTTTTTCCATTTAATTGAATTTGGTTGTAAGCTTCTGTCATCATCCATCATCAATGTTTGACAATTTGAAGGCAAATGTCTATTGTACATTTTCATAACACTAATTCAATTAAGGTAATTCTATATAAATATTTACGGTTGTTCGAATATATGTTCATATGTATGTAGTCAAATGAATTTGTATAATTGTCATTGACATTTGTATTGAATGAAAGAAAATTATTTTCTGTACTCCACTGTCATTGGAATGTCAATTTAATTAAACACAAATTGACACCAAAAAAAAATCTAGTACATTGTAGAGTTCATAAACACTGGTATGTATTCTACAAAATTCGCTATTTAAGAACAAATATTTTTCAAAATATCAAAACTTACAATCTTATCGATGAGAAAAGATGAAAGCTTTTTAACTGCTTTAACCTGTATTTTTTTTTTTCATAAATATTTGAAGCTAACAATCGTGATTGAACCTTTTTATCTATGGAAGGTCGACTGGTTTAGATATATTATGTACTCGTACTATTCATTCTGCAAATACTTGCCAACATTTCATTCCCCCCTTCTTTTGACGCCTAGACTTAAGTGAAAAAGTCTCTTTGGTCTGTGAGCCAACAGCAGTGCCACAAAAAGCCACTGAAGCAGAATTGGCAGTATGCATTTTTTTTCTACATACATAGGTACATATTGTTTTTTTTTTTTTTTTTTGCTGAGCTAAAAAGCCATGATATTGTAAAAATTCCAATATGCAGGTTGATCTCCCCAAGCCAGCAGGGATTAAAAGCAACAACTCAACGTTGTTAGAGACAACGACGACGATATCACCATCACAACAGACGGCTTATAAGATATCTTGGCCATTTTTTTTTTTCCATTTCGCTTGGATGTGGTTTTTGGTTTTAGTTTTAGTTTCACTTATGTGCCAATGATTTGGTCGACATAACCATAAAGTAAACCTGAGCACCATTTGGTGTTGAAGCCAATTTTAAATACAACATTATAGCTAGTTATACATATAGTTGGAGAAGGCGATCTACTTTGATACCTAAATTGTATAAATAGATTTAATGTAAAGAGACTCTTTTGTTGGAGAACTTAAAATGAAAAAAAAAAGAAAAATAATAATAATAATATCGTTGCAAGATTAATTGGCTTTGACAAGAGGTTAAGTTTTATATATGGTGGTGCTGGTGCAAACGTGTTGAAATGAAATGATTTTCATGGTGCATTTTTTTTTTTATAGATAGAATTCATAGAAAAAGTGGTTGATTTTATATATTGTTTAGGATATTCAACTATATAGATTAAGTACATTGATTTTCGATTTCAACTTTATCTATTTAGATACCTACGAACTGGCTTGACAGATGTTTTTGTTTTCCATTTCTAAATAGCTTTAAATTTTTGTTTTAGTTAACAGGTGAAATTTAAATGGTTTTCTGTGGTTATTTGGTACCCAATATATACCTATATAAGCTAAGTGAGACATTTCATGGCTTATTTTTTTACACTAAAATGGCAATTCATGTATATATGCTTTAACACTTTATAACCATTGTATTTTTGTACTATTCTTCAGTCCTCACTGCCAATTTTTCAGTGCCTCAGTTAATTCTGAGTTAAATCAGATTTAGGGCTAGTTTTTTCACAGCTGATCATCTTTAATCAAGGATTATTGCAACTGGTAAATCTTCGAATGTGAATGGTAATCAATTTTCTTTTTTCAAGGAATTCATAATTTAAGTTGTTAACATGGAAATAGCTTATCAGCCGATTTTGGTTGATTAAATTCAACATCAACATTTTCAATATAATGTAACGGGTGATTTTTTAGCTGGTTTGGTTTTGGCAACACTGGTTTTGACAGCTGACGTGTGTTTAGTACCTTGTGTCACTGTCAAACAGCTTCAGTTTGGTTTGCAATTTAACCATGGATCGTCTTACAAATGAACAACGCTTGCAAATTATTGAATTTTACTATCAAAAAAAGCTGGCCGAGGATCCGCTTTTTTATCGAAAAATTGTGTTCAGCGATGAGGCTCATTTTTGGTTGAATGGGTACGTAAATAAGCACAATTGCCGCATTTGGAGTGAAGATCAGCCAGAAGCATTGCAACAGCTACCAATGCATCCCGAAAAAGCCACTGTTTGGTGCGGTTTATGGGCCGGCGGCATTATTGGGCCATATTTCTTCAAAGATGATGCGAATCGCAGCGTTACTGTCAATGGTGAACGCTACCGAGCGATGATAACAAACTTTTTTTTGCCCGAAATGGAAGTTCTTGACTTGCATGATATGTGGTTTCAACAAGACGGTGCCACATGCCACACAGCACGCGAAACAATGGCGCAATTGCGAGGCGAGTTTTTTGAACAGTTAATTTCACGTTTCGGGCCGGTCAGTTGGCCGCCTAGATCGTGCGATTTGACACCATTAGACTATTTTTTGTGGGGGTATGTCAAGGCTAATGTCTATAGGGACAAGCCCGCTTCGATTGACGCACTGGAAGCCAACATCCATGCATTCATTCGTGAGATACCGGCCGATATGTGTGAAAGAGTATGCCAAAATTGGACTCAGCGGATGGGCTACCTGAGACGCAGCCGCGGTCAACATTTGCATGAAATTATCTTTAAACATTAAATTGCAAGGTTCAAACTATCGATTCAAATAAATATTTCATTCATTTTTTCGAATTTTTTGTGTTTTTTTTTTAAAAAAAGTTCTAAGCCTCTTAAAAAATCACCCGTTACATGTACATAATCTTTTTTTTTATTTTTAAAAAAGTTTAAATTTTTTTTGAAAACTCAATATTTCGATTTTGTTTAGGGAAAAAATGGATTTTTGCGTTAACCAAAAATTTCAGTACATACATACTTATACATTTTGATGGTTGTTATATGAAAAAAAGGTGCTGAATCCGTAAATGCCGGGTATACTTATCACAGCCTTCATAGTTTTTAGATAGTTTTTAGATATGACGTTATCAATAAAAGACACTAAACACTAGATATGCAGATTTTATGAGTCTCCAAATGCAAAAATAGTTTTTTTTTGATTTTTTGGGAGAGAGACGAACTGGTAGAAAAAGGGAAAGGGGTTCGAATGAATGAAAAACATAAAAAACTCAACCTTTTGGAACAAGGTCGAGACGGATATCGTTTCCATGTATGCTGAATCAAATGGCGCCACTCAATTTTCGATAGAATCACTTCACTATAAAAATGTTTGATATGACGTCATCATTTAAGGACTTCTGAAAAAAGGCTGCCACTGGATATGCATTACGAAAAATTGTGATTTACATTAATTTCAGATTTTATTATTATCGAAATATACAAAAACAGTTTTTCGATTTTTTTTTGGTGAGGGGAGAACGCATAGGAAAAGAGAGGGAGTGCGAACAATTCTGAAAAAACAATGGCAACACTTTGAATGTTATGTGATATACCTTCTATTGAAGCTACAAAACTCCTTTTCAACTCAAGTTCTTTTGGTTTTTGATAAATTATTTTTCAAACTCAAAATTTTAGACTTTTGATATTCAAAATATTGTCAAAATATTGAATGTTAAAAAATAATTTAATCTTGCCGTTGTTTCTCACCAATTTGTTTGAAGGGTATTCACGCAACGTCGTTATTTTACCAACTGTGTCAAATGATAAGTTTTCACAAAAGTTTGCGTGAACGCCCTTTTAATTCATTTGGTTAAATGCGGTGTAATTGAATCAGCTGTTCGTTAAACGTCAAATATGAAACTCATATGTATACAAATAAACGTGTTCAGATTTCGAAATTATTTTTAAATGTAGAACCTCTCCCAAACAACCTAACTTCAAATCGGAACAGAATGTCTCGGAACGGAAAAAAATGTAAGGTACACGAAAGTCTGACGGGAATTATATGAGAAAACGATTTCGGGGTTAAATATAGAACTGTAATAGTCGCAAACTCATGGCACTGATCGAACGAAAATGAGCGAATACAAAAAAAAAAAATCATATGGCACGCCCATAATGGTGCAGAATATCTAATTTTCCTTCAGTTTAGTTCTCTTTCGTTTTCGACGCAGTAAAAGTTCTCCTGAGCTCAACTCAACTGAAATTTGATGAAAGAAGAATAAAAAGAATAAATGGTTCCTTTCACTTCGATGGCAATTCGGAAACCATAATAAATACAAGTAAAATCATTTACTTTTGTATATCCATATGGCCCATTATATGGATTTGTGTAAATAAACAATGCTGATCCATAGTCAGAAAATGTGGATGTCCCAATTTTTTTTATAAACAAAGCTTTTATTCGCAACTTTCATCGCCAACTAATCTCAATGCGATAGTTACAGAACACGGGCAGAGTTTTTTTTAGTTCTCTGAGATACTTAATTATCATATTTCTGAACACGCCTTATTCTAGAAGTCACAATGACGTTTGGTTAGTTGTTGTTCATTCAAACCTTCAATACTAATATGATGGTGCGAAAGCTTGGCAGCCTAACTGCAAGTGTGTTATCACACAAAAACCCCTTATACGTTTGGTTAAGTTTACCAAAAAAATTTGTTTAATTTTATCCAGCAAAATCCTTGGAGAATTTTAACCAAATTGTGTAAATCATTTCTCATACAAAATTTGACTGTTCATTAACCAAATGGTAAACTTAACCACATGGTAAACTTTTCAAGTGTTTTACATCATTGCGTGAATACCCTTAATATTTTAGAAAATATGGCTTTTTCGACTTAACGATTTTTTTTCTTGTTTCAACCCAATCTACACTCTTTAGTCTTTTGTCGCATCTTATGCAAAAAACCCTCGTATAAGGAATCCTTTGCACTCAAAAGCACTAACTTTTGATTTTTAAGGCAGAAACAATTCCGGGCGCAACTCACTTAAGTGAAACTGACATTTGGTTAGATAGGAACAAAAAAAGAAATAAATTATTCCTTTGACTTTAGTGCATTTTGGATGGACCACCTACCATTTTTTAGTTCTACCTTTGTATTTTTTTTTAAATAAATTTCGCATAACAAAATCGTGCATTATCGTAATCTCGCATTCTCGAACTCTCGCATTCTTGGAATCTCGTATAATCAACATCTTACTCACAAAAGAAAGACATTCCGGAAACGCCAAAAAATTCTCTCCTTATCAAATGCGGGTATTAAAACGCTTTTCTATTTGAATTTGGAATACATACATGTACATAGGTTATACTACAAACCTATAAGTACACCTTCATACGTACAAAACATGTATTATAAATTTTTAATCTCGCATTCTAAATAAACGTGATTTTGAAATGTGGAAAATCCTACCCAACCCTTGCATTTGACGTTTTAAATGAACCACACGTGTTTTGGTGTTATCTGTCTTATTCACAGTGATGCCAATATAGTAGGCTCGAATCGTATTATATTTGTATTGATTGTTATATTATTCTGAATTATTTTCATTTTCGTATTTGACTTATAAAGCCATGTTTATCCATTCGGAAAGTTATATTTATTGAGACAAAATCACCATTCATTTTTCATTAAAATAAAATATTTATTGTACGCACGAGTGTATGTGTACCTACCTACTTTCATATCAATATTGACATGAATCACAAAAAAAGTAGTCCAGCAATTTAATAAATCTCTCAATCCATCACTATTATAAATGTCTGTTAATATGAAATGTTTATTTTTTTTTTCTTTTTTGAATGTATACAAAATCAATACATCATACAATATACAATATACCTACAAATATAAAATATTGTATACAATAAAAATCGTGCCACTACATATATTGTTTTTGCATTATTTGCACTTCAAAAATAAAAAAAAAAAGATTCATTGATATGAAATTCTTTCACGTTCATTCAAAAGAGATTAAATTGCACACGCGAATATGTTTTCAATTTTTAAAATTATTATTTATTTTATTTTTAATGAAAAAATAAAAATAAATAAAATAAAAGAAACATAAAATTTAACCGAACGAAAGGAAATTCATTGAATATTATATGGACACGAGGAGGGTAGACAATATTGTATATAGGTAGAGCAACATAAAGGTGTGTTCAATTTTTGATTGTCCTGAAAGTCAACCGATAAATATTGCTTTTTTTAAACGTTTCTGTTCAATGATTTCACAGTAAAAAATAACAAAAAAAAATAAAATAAAATGAAATGACTCATAAATTATATTAAAAGTATTGACAGTGAGATGTCGAAGTGTGTGATATCCATACAAAATATTAAATATTTTGTACAACATGGCGTTAAATTAAAAAGAAAAAAAAAACAAGAGGACATTAATTTTTTCACTTCAATCTTATAAATTCTCAACCAACCTATAAAGACATATAAGACAATTAATTGAGTGCGAATATTTTTAATTTCACCAAATGAATGGGTGTATATAATATGTATTTATGAGTTGTTTGTTAACACTAATTTATTTGGGGCTCATTTACGTCCTTTTGCTAAATTTAAATTAATGAAATTGGTTAAAGCTATTAATTACACCTTGCGTATATATTAATTTGTCTGATTTAATAATAAAAATAAAATTATATAAATCGTATCTTCATTTATCATATTCTATATTTTAATTGAAGCATTTCTATTTTAAGAGCCGAGTTAAATTGTGCAAAAATAGAATAAACTCACAACTTCAGTCAAAAGTAATTAATCATTTTTTTGCACACAAAAAAAAATTAAAAAAAAAAAAAAACAACTTGAACACCACCTACTGTATCTTAAAATTTCATTAAGAAAAATTATTATTATTATTATGTTGATTTAATGTTTATATGAACAGAACACCATTAATTTAGGTATATACAATCAATCAAAGTGAAATAATTTTAAAAAATAACCACCTACATTTCTATGGAAACACATTTGAAGTAGGTACAGACTCCAAAAATATTTGTCTTGTACACTTGTACTATTAATTCAAGGTTAGAAGTGGGATCAAATTGATTTAAATTTTAATTTTTTAATATGGATGTTTGGTGTGTATTGGATTAGTTAATCTTTCATAAAAAAAATTGAGGAATTGAATTTAATAGAAAAGCTACAAAATTAATTAAAAAATAAAATGCACCATTAGAACGCACGTAATTGCTTTTTATAGTTTAAAAATTGCTTAGAAATTTCAAAATTTTTGTATAATATGTATAAAAACATGAATGTCTTAAGAGAAAAATTTAGAAAAATGCATGAAATTTGTTCTTTAAAGTGCTTAACCAATTGAAATAGTTTGAGCTAAAAAAAAAAGAAAAGATGTCTGCATTATTCTTAAATAAATTATATTCAATGCAATTAATAATTTCAAAAATTGTTAAATAAAAACAGTAGATTTTCTGCGTTGCCGACGTCATTTTGACGTTAGAGAATCAACGCGTTGGTCGTCTTATCGCAGCTTTGCACACTAAAGTGCCTTGCATATCAGCTGCGACCTGCGAATGCGAATAAATATATAAAAGCAATTTCTAGAGCAAATAGCAACTATTTTTTGTTTTTACTTTTCGACGAAGCGAATAATTGATCGCATCTACAAATTAAAATAGAAAAAAGTGTGTGAAATTAGTTTAAACTGCGAAAATTTTCATTTTAATATTTTTTGCGCCACCAACAACGTATATTTGCTAACTGTCAAATGTAAATTCGCAATCCACAACCAGTGAACTGAACGCATTCCACATACCGTCGAATAAAAAATTCGTTCGAATTTAACCTCAAATTTTAAACATCAATTTGGTGCGCGACGGAAAATGAAAAAATTAATGAATTTATAGAAAAAAAAGGTAAAATAATTTGAAATAATTGAAAATATATACTGCAAGTCCGCAAAATCGTACGAAATTCGAAGTCAAAAGGAAAATGATTGGCAAGAAATTGCAAAGATTTTGAATACCGGTGGTGAAACATCTGTTTCTTGCCGTGTGTGTTATTCTAATAAAAACCACCTTTTCTTAAAAAAATTTAGCTTAGCACTCATTTTACTTGTGTATTTATTTTTTCTTTTTATATGACAATTCGCATTGTTCGGCGACCAAAAGAATTACTCATATGAATGAAATTTCAAAATTCGCGACCATTCGCAATTCGTGTCTCATGTGCAAGGCACTTAACAATCCTATGTGCGTTTTTAATTCCCAGAAATAAAAGGACCTTCAACTTTGTCAGGTACAACATAACATAACATAACATGACAAGAGACACTCTAGGAGAATTTGTCACTTCCGTTTAAGAGCCAGTACCTCTGAAATGAAAATTTTCAGTGTATCTCTGGAAATAAATCTCAAATTTCCGGCATTATTGTCGAACACCCTAACCATGTTGTATTAATATTTATACTCAATAAATTACGTATGTAATTAAAATTACTACCTATACAACTTTTGAAATAACTTCCCATAAGCAAAGAACAAAATAAACAACTTTCCAATGGCATAGTACTCTATTTTTTTTTTTAAAACAATAAATTTGGTTCACATAATCAAGTCCCTTGATGGTGCGGTGGGTTAATAATATCTTTGTGTTTAAAACAACTCTCACTGTTTGTTTATAGGGTTCAATGATTTTCTCACATAAAATTATTTCCACGAAAGTCAAAACCAAACCATGCGGAACCTCATTGCAGACATTATTATTCAGTGAGTTGGTGAGGTAGGTATGCATACACCTACATTATCTTTGTTTTTACTTTTTATTTTTATTTTGTTTTTTTTTTTTTAATAATAAAATTTTCAAGTTCATTTTTATTTACAAAAAAGAAAAGAAAAGAAAAGTTGTTTAAATTCTCATACCCATTGGCACCCATCTGCAAAATGTTTAACTTTCATTTTCAATTAATTGAAAACATCAAGAAAAAAAAAACAACAAAATATCAAAAAAAAATTCAAAAGCTTAAAAAGACATTTTGGTAAACACTTTCTTTCGCTCTTTTCCCCTCCATGATGCTTGTTAACATTTGTTGTTTTGGGAAAAAAATCCATTAAGTGTCTATAGATATATATTTGGTGTATGCTTAAATTGCTAAGCATGTATAGCTATAGCTATTGGGAATATTAACTGCCACAAATTAAATAGCAAGAAATGAAAAGTCAATTAAAACACATCAGAGGGATCTTCTTCTTAGGATTTTTGCTGATTCACAGTTTTAATCAGAAATTCTAATATTGCATTTGCGTGGGGAGGGAATAGAGTGGAGAGATATTTAATTACGAGTACATGTACAACTTCTTGACTACAATCCTTGGAGGAATATAAATTTCATTTAAAGATAAAATCTTTTTCTTCCTCTTAATTTGAGGTTGATAATCCCAATTAGACATTTTGGTTTTTGATAAAAAACGACAAGAGGATTTATAGGATAAGTTATCTGTAAAATTTCAAAATACAAAACTTTAATCAAATATAAAATAACGATGTAATATGCAAGACAAAAACAAGTTGACCCGAAATTTAAAATTTTGTTGTCAGGCTTGAATAAGTTCAAATATAGCTTATATTAAAATTTTACATCCGGGGTTTTTCGGACTACATCCGGGGTTTTTCGGACAATCTTCAGAGATGTTTTTTGGAATTTGTAGTTTAAAAATTAAAAACCCCCGGTTAAACTTTAAACAAAACAAATATTTTGAAACTAATTTTTCGATGATGAATTTATTTTGGTAAAAATGATAAAATAAATAAATTTTAATGGTGTAACAACAAAATTCTAGAACCAAGGTCTACAACTATCCATCATTCCTGGGGGTCGATTCTGGTTCTGTGAAAAGGTGAATCGAATAACTTTTCACCCTTTCACCTAAAATCCGATTCTCGAAACCAAACATCAAAAACATTCATAATTAATAATTTGCTTTCACATCGGCATTTGGAAGTGAATCTGTGAATAGAAAGGGTGAATACGAACAAAAAATGATCAATTCAACCACATCTTCTTCCCTCGTCCTATTCATGAAGAAAAAAATATTTTTATCTCATGCGTTTCTCTTGCCTCTTAAAAAAATAAGAAAAATGAGAGAATTGCATTGACTGCGCATGCGTTTCAGGGGAAATGATAAGGTGGTTCGGGATCGGTATTCGGTAATATAGTTCGTAAGAGAATTTTATTCACTGAACCAGAATCGCTTATTTGCGCAAAGTGAAAGCAATGCATGAGAGCGAATGTGAAAACAATTTATTCGATTCACTTTTTCACAGAACCAGAATCGGCCCCCTGGGCACTTGTTATTTTTCAGAGGAATAGGTGGGGCATAAGTAATCCTGCCGAATCAAAATGGCGGATTTGTCACTTTCTCGCAAAAGGCAATGTTCCTGAACAAGACAAGCTTTAAGTATTCTTCGCAGTATACACAAATTGCAAATTACCAAACTTAGAGCTGTGTCCGTCGCCAAACGTACAGTTTCAAATATCGGGTTGTTTGTTTTTGGATCATATATGTTACCAGATGGTCCGCCTGGCTTCCCTCGGAATTTTTCATCAAAATTTAGAATTTTAAAAATTGAAAATAAAATTTAAAGTTACTTTAAACAACCTTTTACAATGTATTTTTTTGCCATGCTCCAATAATTTGTATATACAATTAATGTAGCATTATGAGAGCTGAACGACATCTGTTGGTGTTTATAAGGGACCCAATAAGACAATTTTCAATTCCGCAATGTTTGTTATTCCTAAGAATCAATATTTTCCATTTTTTTTCTTTCCATACAAAATGGAGTTTTTTGGTATCGCCATCACCAGCCCCTGAAAGTATGGAATATCAAGATTTTTTTTACTTTTTCGGTCGAAGTTTCCAATTTTCGGCTCTCTCCTGATGTTCAGCCGAGTTAGGCGTGTACTAAAAAAAAACCTTTTAATTTTTATATTTTTAGATTTTGACACTGATCGCTCTTATGAGCTCAGAAACGCAGTAGCTTCTGTATACAAGTTTTGGAAGAAATTTCGTGAGATTGGTTTGATGGTTAGTGATTACTAACAGAAAATGTTCCCTATGCGCTTAACGGAGAATGTTGTAGCTGTTGCCAAAAGTGCAGTACGCCTAAGTGGTGTGGCATTATTGGGCCATTTTTCTTTCATAATATACGATGGAAGAAATGTAACAGTCAATAGGGATTTAACGCCGCCCGTTGAACTTAGGCATTTAGGAACAATATTAATCATTAATCAAGTTATTCGTAAAATAGGGCAATCGAAAATGCATTGAAACATTATGTTGACAGGAGGCAAGCCGAGGCAGTTAATTGAATGAAATACCATTCCATAATTAATCGAAATGTTAACTCTTTGCAATAAAGCAACAATCATTCAAAAAAATTAAACAGACTTTTTTGTATAGCTATTTAAAAATTTAACCAAAGATGGCTTATCCTTTATTTATTGAATATTTGTGTGAAATTTCGAAAATAGTTGTAAAATTGTGTGAATTTGATTCAAAATATTCTTCCTTCTTTAGATAAAAAGGCGTAGAGGAATCGTTGTTTCTTCATAGACGAATATTTTACTCGTTTACTCAGATTATCTTAATCGATCTATCAAGGAAGGACATCAATAATCCAAATCTCTGCTCGTAGAAAAATTTATTAATATACAATTTTTTTGATCGCATATAAATTAATTCTAACATTGATTAAATTGTTCAATTCAAGCTATCTCAAAACAATTCCTCAAAAAAACTCATCAATTTTTCTGTCAAAAATCTGATATAATTTTTATAGATTTTTAAAGATTAACTTTCTTGAGACGTCAACAAATTTAAATCACCTTAACATCTTGTATATGAAATAATATGACGTCAAAAAAAACAATACTTGTTCTATAGAAGAAGTAAACATTATGTTTTAATTGAATCTACGGATTATTTGTAGAAAAATCGGTATTTCATAATTCTCAAGTTTTTCAAGTTTCGCCGGAACAAAACTAATGTGATTCGTTTTCCGGAAGTTATCGGATTAAACCTTTCTAGAAGAACAACCAACCAAATTTTGAATTAATTATGAATATTCCTTATTTCTGACATTATTATACAAATTCTGGGTACTTTGCATCAAACCAACAACAAACAATTCGTTCAAAAAGTACAACTCTAAGTTTTTAAAATTCTGCAGTATATTTTCTGTGGTATTTTGTATAAACCACAAACAAAATCTAACTTCATAAATAATATTCCTCTTCACTGCGTCTTTTTCTCAATTTAAACTCATTTCAAGGTTCGCCGAACTCTATTTCTAATTCCCTAATCAATTTTAATTAACACTCTCAAAAAAATAAAAAAAAAATACAGAGTGTGGGTATCGAAAACACTTGTTCTCGGAGCAGCAATTCCAAATGCAATTACATTTGTATGAGAAGTTTAATTTTTCACTTCAAGCTACCCTTCGCTATACCTAGGTATACATGTCAATTTGTGCATCCAACTTAAAAACAAAAAAAAAACCAAACTAGCCAGGTCTTCAAAAAAAAAAAATTATATCATCTCAATTTAATTACACTTCCTTGCGGTCCTCTATAGGTATACGAACCATCCCTACCCACAGGCTATATTATGTATATGTAGTATATCGTCATATAGAACAGAAGTTTACTCTCATAAATCATGCAAAAAGCATCCAGAAGCTGAAGGCGAAAGATGGCAACACAGGGTACACCATCCTAGTAGATATAATATAGCCCTCCCACATTTATAAAAGTCACGCTTCATCCTTTTGCCCGGATGCACAATACCTGAATAATTGGTTAGTTGCCATCACAGAACCAAGAGGAGAGACACCAACAATAATAATAAAATAAAAAGTATAAGGTACCTACAGAATCCCAAGTTCAATGGCATTTGAAGTAAAGTACCTTCAACTTCGTTGCTCCATCAATTGCACTACTTCTGATTCATCTAACCATGGATAAAACCGGAGCACTTTCTATCTTTTTTTTTTTTTTTTTTTTTTTTTTTTGATGCTGGTGCTGCTACTTTTCCTCTATGCCTTTCGTCTAGTAAAAAATATACATATATCTACAAGTATAAGTTTTGCTGATGTTGGAAACTATCCATCAGGGAAGGATTTTATACAGGCTCTAATATAAGTGAGTTTTACATAACCTAAAAAGCTCGACCGGACTTTTAAGTTTAGAAATATAAAAGCGAGAAAAAATCATTGTCGAAGTCTTGAAACAATTTTCGAGTTCTAGTCCATGAATGTCGAGCTAGCGCATTTGCTAATCGAAAAGTGGTTAGGTGGAACATTTGCCGTTAGTAAGTTGAACTTCGAATTTGTCGTTAAATATTTTCTATTTTTTTTTTTACGGTTTTAATAAGTTCATGTCCAATTAGCAAAGAACCGCATCAAAAAACTGTAAAAACTTCATATTTTGTCGTGCAAAATTTTCTATGTTTTTTTTTTTGCTGATTTGTTAGATAAAAAACTTTTATATTGAATTTATTTCTATAATAATTTGCCGTTCATTAGTTATGATAATTCCGAATTTGTCGTAAAATGTTTTCTATGTTTTTTTTGTGGCTTTGAAAAGTTCATGCCAAGTTAGCCAAGCAACCCCTCAAAATAGTGTAGAACACTTTTTGTACTGAATGGTTTATTTGGTGTGTTTAGAAAAATGAGATCTCAGAAATTTCCTCTCACAAAAAGTGAGCAAACGAATCCAAGATTTTCTTTGCCTCACAGTTTTGACAGCAAAGTTGAGAAATTTTGCAGAGGAATCCTGTACAGGTAACTGAGATTGCTGAGATCTCCGAGATCTCATTTTCCTGAACATGCCTAATGCCCATTGCAAAAATCTTTTTGTTGTGCAATGTTTTCTATATGATAGGTAAAAACTGTTTTTTTTGTTAATTAGTTATGATTATTTCGAATTTGTCGTTCAATATTTTCTGTTTTTTTTTTTTTTTTTTTTTTTGGGACTTTGCTTAGTTGATGTGTCAAGTAAGCAAAGCACCCCTCAAAAATCTGTAAAAACTTCTTATACTCAATGGTTAATTGCAACAAAAATTTCCATTAATTAGTCGTGAATAAGTTTTTAGAATTTCAATTTTTCGTGAAATGTTTTCTATGTAGTTTTTTTTTTTTTTTGCTAAATTGATACATATTAAGTTAGGTAAAAACGTGTTATACAAAATGTATTAGTTAACAATTTGCCGTTAATTAGTTATGATAATTTCGAATTTGTCGTTCTATGTTTTCTATGATTTTTTTTGTCCGCTTTGATAAGTTCATGTCAAGTTAACCAAGCTTTAAAAACTTCTTATAATGAATGGTTTATTGCAAAAAATTGCCATTAATTAATCTTGAATTAGTTTTTACAATTTCAATTTTGTAGTGCAATGTTTTCTATGTTTTTTTATTTTTTTTTTTATTTATAATAATTTCGAAGTTGTCGTTCAATGTTTTCTATGTTTTTTTTTCGCGGCTTTGCTAAGTTGATGTCAAGTAATGAAAGCACCCCCTAAAAAAAAGCTAAAAATGGTGTATTGCTCAATAATTTGACCTTAATTATTGTGATAATTCAAATTTAGTCTTTGCAATGTTTTTTATGTTTTTTTTTTTTTGCGTTTTGCTTAGTTCATATGAAGTAAATAAAGCACTGCTCGAAAAAGGTTAACAAATAATTATATTGAATTGTGTATTGCTTAATAATTTTATCGTGCAATGTTTTCTATGTTTTTTTATTAAGAAAAAATAAAACATAGAAAACCTTGTACCACAAAATTGTTATTATCATAACTAAAGATCAAGTAACAAAACATTCAATACAATTATATAAAACATTTACCGTTTTTTGAGGGGGTGCTACGCTAATTTGATTAATGTAGGAAATCAGTAACCACCTTTTTTTTTTAATATCTACTACAATTTTTAATTTCACCCGTCGAATTACGTAAGGCAACCAAAGTTGAATACACAATTTTTAGTTAAGAATTTTACTGTGTCAATATAGGATTTTTCGTTTCGAAGACTTAAAAGACTAAAATCTTGATTGATCTTAATTCAAAGAAATTGTATCCATATTTTGCTCTCACTTCTGGTTATATAGAAAAGTTTCTAAAATTCACCATATCAATCCTGACCACATCCGTCCCTGTTACTTTATATACCTACACTACACTATCGTCAACTACAACAGTTTATGCTTACTTTGTCTGATGCCTGGAAGTCTCTTTGTCTTAACGGGCTGAAGTGTGGTAATATAGAGTTTGTCTGCTTCTCGTATAGGTTAAGTGGAAGCCTGCCTAACTTTGTTGGTCTTTTTTTTTATTTTTATTTTTTACAAACTCAGTCATAAATCAATACTAGACTCCTTTCTTCCTCAAAAAGTCGACGACAAAATCACTGGAAAAGGTTTCTTTTTCCGTATACATATAGTTTGAAGATAACATCTCACAAAAGCTGACACAAAAATTGCTTACCCATGGAATTTAACCAAAATAAAAAAATATTTGGATAGTTTAGGTACAGACAACACATGTCTAACTCATTTATACTGTGTATGTACCCCCCCCCCCCCCCCCCAACTGATGGTGACAGGGGATACTTTCACCATCATCAGTGCCTCTGTCTGACAAGTTAATAGCAAAAATATATAAATGTAGCATGTTTGCATTTGGCAAACGCCATAGTCAGCTTGGCTTGCTTGCTATACTAACTGGTTGTTGTCGCTGTGTCGAACTACTCGTATAAAATATGTTACATCTCTGATTTCATTTCCGTAAATGGCAGAAGTTTGAACAAGCTTAACCACATGGGAGATAAATTGTAATTGCATTTCTTTTTATTTTTACTCTTATACCCTCTGCTCGATGCTGGTGCTGCTGCTGATGCGGGTTTACATACAAATTAAGTTAAAATTGGTTCAAATGGAATAGTTGGCTGCTTTACTTATTCATTTGGGATTAATTAGTGTGTGTATAGATATCGTTTTAGGTTAATAGATTTTCCACAGAAAAAAAAAATAACCAACTCCTGTGGGAGAAGACATATTTTTGTTCGATTCTGCACAGCCCGAAAAAAAATTCATAGATTTCTATATATAAACTTGCAAAGAATTTATAGTATTTTTTACATGTGTCTTCGCAGTGAAGGTTTGGTACTTTACTTATGGTATAAATTATAATTTGATTGCAAATGGGAAATTTTTTTTTAATGCTGATAAAAGATGTAGATTCTCCACCTCAATTCATGCCGACTATGAGTTGAAAGTATACAAGTTACTATAGGCCCTGATGGTTCTCAACGAGCTGTTGCACCATTAATTCCTCTTTTTTTTTTTACTTTATTAACCATGATCGTTAGATTTAATCATAAAAAAGTTCCGGTTCTGTGAAATCCAAAGACCTTGAGGAAAATCAATAATTCACCATTTATTAAAATATTGTTTTGTTTTTGTTGTCAAAACAGATTTTCATTTTGCTGGAACCACATGTTAAACCAAAAAACATCCAATTCGACGGTGTCAAAAAGCTATCAATCATTTTAGGATAAGGTTATTCAATAATAAACTGCAGTTACCGTATAATACGCGGTATTCATCCTTAATAAGGTAAGGTCCATTAGTAACTCTAAATCCACACAGCAACAGCAGCGTTCGAAAGTGTCACTTTTGACGGATGCGAAGGTTATTGATGAAGAATTGTAATTGAAATTATAATTTTTTTAATTAAAATTATAGGGCTATCATGAGCTGGTTTTATAATATTTTTTGCATCTTATTTTCTTTATGTCTACGGTGGCGGCGGCGAACCGTAATTGATTTTATGAGAAAGCTAAATTGAATTTTAAATGGATATCAATTCTTAGCCTTATGCATAATTGTTCACTAAATTGTTGTCTTAAATCCAATTTCTTCATCACGGTGGGAAATTGAGGTTAATTTATTATTTTAGAAACTTTTTAAAACAGCTAACCATAAGACATATTTTTAGGCTATAAAATAAGAATTGTTTTTTTTTTTAATACATACTTCAACTGAAAAGTTTACACTTTTTAACAGGAAATTAATCCCAAAATTGTTATTAATCTTAAAGAAATGTTTGTATTCCTAATTTAATGTTTGAAAATCTCAAAAAAGAAGTTTTTAGAGATTACAGTTCATGTACATATTATTGATGCGCAAAAGTATACACTCTTGTCTGCTCAAAATTCTTTTCTTTAATATGTCAAGTTATTACTATTCAAAATTGTACAATAATTCTATTAAATTGACATTTATCAAATGTTTTCGGAAATAAAAAACAATATTGTATCAAATGTTTGTCCATATGACATTTTTTTGGTATACTTCACTGTCAAAATTCTTGAACAACCACTTGGAAGAGTCGAGCAATGTCTGTTTTTGAATCCCAGTATTTATATGTACATAGGTACATTTAAGAAAAAAGGGTTGGGGTCATTATTCTGTAAGTGTCAAAATTCAGTTTCCAAAATTCTGTGTTTCAAAATTCTGTAATTTAAAATTCTGTAAAACTAAAATTCTGTATTTCAAAATTCTGAAAATCTTAAATTCTGTAAAACCATTATTCTGTAATTTAAAGTTCTGTAAAACTAAAATTCTGTATTTTAAAATTCTGTAAATTATAAAAGAAAAATTGTTTTGATAATGAAAAAAAGTGCGCACTTTTTTTCTGTATTCTGTATTTCAAAATTCTGAAAATCTAAAATTCTGTAAAACCATTATTCTGTAATTTAAAGTTCTGTAAAACTAAAATTCTGTATTTCAAAATTCTGAAAATCTAAAATTCTGTGAAACCATTATTCTGTATTTCAAAATTCTGTAAATTATAAAAGAAAAATTGTTTTGATAATGAAAAAAAGTGCGCACTTTTTTTCTGTATTCTGTATTTCAAAATTCTGAAAATCTAAAATTCTGTAAAACCATTATTCTGTAATTTAAAGTTCTGTAAAACTAAAATTCTGTATTTCAAAATTCTGAAAATCTAAAATTCTGTGAAACCATTATTCTGTATTTCAAAATTCTGTAAATTATAAAAGAAAAATTGTTTTGATAATGAAAAAAAGTGCGCACTTTTTTTCTGTATTCTGTATTTCAAAGTTCTGAAAATCTAAAATTCTGTAAAACCATTATTCTGTAATTTAAAGTTCTGTAAAACTAAAATTCTGTATTTCAAAATTCTGAAAATCTAAAATTCTGTGAAACCATTATTCTGTATTTCAAAATTCTGTAAATTATAAAAGAAAAATTGTTTTGATAATGAAAAAAAGTGCGCACTTTTTTTCTGTATTCTGTATTTCAAAATTCTGAAAATCTAAAATTCTGTAAAACCATTATTCTGTAATTTAAAGTTCTGTAAAACTAAAATTCTGTATTTCAAAATTCTGAAAATCTAAAATTCTGTGAAACCATTATTCTGTATTTCAAAATTCTGTAAATTATAAAAGAAAAATTGTTTTGATAATGAAAAAAAGTGCGCACTTTTTTTCTGTATTCTGTATTTCAAAATTCTGAAAATCTAAAATTCTGTAAAACCATTATTCTGTAATTTAAAGTTCTGTAAAACTAAAATTCTGTATTTCAAAATTCTGAAAATCTAAAATTCTGTGAAACCATTATTCTGTATTTCAAAATTCTGTAAATTATAAAAGAAAAATTGTTTTGATAATGAAAAAAAGTGCGCACTTTTTTTCTGTATTCTGTATTTCAAAATTCTGAAAATCTAAAATTCTGTAAAACCATTATTCTGTAATTTAAAGTTCTGTAAAACTAAAATTCTGTATTTCAAAATTCTGAAAATCTAAAATTCTGTGAAACCATTATTCTGTATTTCAAAATTCTGTAAATTATAAAAGAAAAATTGTTTTGATAATGAAAAAAAGTGCGCACTTTTTTTCTGTATTCTGTATTTCAAAGTTCTGAAAATCTAAAATTCTGTAAAACCATTATTCTGTAATTTAAAGTTCTGTAAAACTAAAATTCTGTATTTCAAAATTCTGAAAATCTAAAATTCTGTAAAACCATTATTCTGTAATTTAAAGTTCTGTAAAACTAAAATTCTGTATTTCAAAATTCTGAAAATCTAAAATTCTGTGAAACCATTATTCTGTATTTCAAAATTCTGTAAATTATAAAAGAAAAATTGTTTTGATAATGAAAAAAAGTGCGCACTTTTTTTCTGTATTCTGTATTTCAAAATTCTGAAAATCTAAAATTCTGTAAAACCATTATTCTGTAATTTAAAGTTCTGTAAAACTAAAATTCTGTATTTCAAAATTCTGAAAATCTAAAATTCTGTAAAACCATTATTCTGTATTTCAAAATTCTGTAAATTATAAAAGAAAAATTGTTTTGATAATGAAAAAAAGTGCGCACTTTTTTTCATTATCAAAACAATGTTTTTCGTATAATTTACAGAATTTTTGGAGTTCAGTACATAGTATTTATAATTTTCCAGAATTTTTTATTTACAGAATTTTGATATACATGAATTCAAGATTTACAAAATTTTGATATACAGAATTCTGGATTTACAAAATTTTTGAATACAGAATAAAAGATTTACAGAATAATGAAATACAGAATTATGATCATACAGAATTTTCAATTCATTTACAGAATTTTGGTCATACAGAATTTTGTAATACAGAATAACGACCCGTTCCCAAGAGATGATTAAAAGGACTTGATCCATTAGCAAACCTGTGATCATTTTCTTAAAAACCAAGGGTTTCGTAATAAAAGCTAGATCCGTGCTGGTTTTAATTGAAGCTAAAATATAAGTTCAAGCTATTCAGACAATCATGATAGATGAACAGAATTTTGTAACTAACGCTGGATTTCATGACTGGCATATTTTTAGAATAACTGGTTAAATAAAAGAAAAAGCGACATACTGTAGATCTGTTTGGTAATGTTAAATTTCTTATGAATTTGTACATATTTTCAATATTTGTTGCCAAGATTCATAGCAAAAAACTCACGTTTTATGAAATCTTCTTGACAAAAAAAAAATGATTGCCAAAAACGCATACTTTTACACGAAGTAATAAAATGGCACTCTGAAGATACTGCTTTTGTGCCAGAAAAGTATGAGCAATTCCATTTTTTCTTGTATTTTGTCATAATTTGAAAATGGCACCATGGATATTTATAATGGTAAAATTAATTTTAATGACAAAAATACTGACGGATTTTAGAATTAATAGAGTTCCACAATGGTTTTCTTATTTTTTTTTTTCTTAAAACAACATTAGCTCAGGAAAATTATATAAAAAAAATTCCAACAACAATAAATTTTGGAGAAAACCATTATTTTTATGTCATAAGGATTTATTAAAAAATACCCTAAATATAGCCATGGTTTACGTTTTAAGTGGGGATGAAAAGCGTGAAATTATAAAAAAGTGTCAATTTTTTTGAAAAGTTTGTGAAGATAAAAATTGTTTCTTTCTACATAAAAAAGATAATAATATCTTTTTTTTTTTCTTAAGAGCAATAGAATTAAAAAAAAACTAGCGCAAACATTACAATATCATTTTTTTTATGTTTTAATGTTCAATTTCCATCTAGTACTTTTTTATAAAAATCTATAGTTGCTGTTACGAAATTGCTGTTATAATCTTTTTTGTGAATAATATTATAAGCTACAATTTATGTATTGATATTTCTTCCAATGACTGATAGTTTTTGAGCAATACCAATACTGTGCGTCATCTCTTATGTGACTGTTAGACCGTATTTCAAGCGAAGCGACGTGAACAGTCTGGCAATATTCTTTGAGTCAAATGCACTTTATAAGGAAAAAAATGCCAATCATCTTTCAAAATTCACTAAAGCCAAAATGCTGAACGCGGTACCCGGCAACACTCTTTTACCGCTTCAAATAGTTCATTTGAATCTCTTGGGCATTGATAAAGCTCATGTCGACGATCTCTAACTGTCCAGGGGCTCAACCAAATTCGATACCAAAAGACGAAGTGTTGTCAGATGGTGCTTGTTGACCGCCATGTTTTTCACACAACTGAAGGATTTGTTTCAATTTACAGCGACTCTATTCCAACCTCTTGTTTCGGTGTGTATCGATTGATGGTTAAAATTGGAATTAATTGAAGTTTCAAAAACATGTCTATTCAAGTACCGGACAACCGGGACTGAACACCCCGAGAACATCAAAGTCAACCGACTTTTAATTTTAAGTTGACATGTATATTATATATCTTATTCTTTTAAATCTAAGCCAATGTATAAGTATAGGCCCCCTATGTGCCATAAGTTCTTATTTTGTCAACGTATTCTAAAGTTTTAAGTTAAATCAAATTGTATATAAAAATTGTCAATACAAAAATCTTTAATCTTTAATATGTCTATTCAAGTCAATCGGTTGATAAATGTCAAAGTAATTCAATGTTTACATACCGACATAAAAGATTGCCCACCCGTTACAAAAACTTAAATGTTGCTCCTTTCAGTTCACAAAATTAGAATCCCTGACCGAGGGTAAAAAAATAAACCAAATTTCAGCTTTGTCGGAATTTTTTTCTTTAGGTGAAATTCTAATGTTCCTCAGCTTTATATAAGTTTCATTGTATTTTTGATTAGACTATACTTCCTTGCAAAATAATTTTTAAATTAATGTATAAAATAATCAAAACAAAAAATAGCATTTTTTTAAGTTACATGCATTTTAAAATACCTATTCAATTGAGCAGATTTTTAGACACATTTCAAATTCGAAATGATGACTCTATAGAAAAATGATTTTTTTTTAATTAAAACTAGTTTGTTAAATTTTCTAAAACAAAATATAAATTTTTCAAAAATACTTTTTGAAGAATTAATTACATAATAAATTTTTTTAAATTCGCGCAAATTATTTCAATTTATTTACATAATTAAAATAATTGCCAAAAACAAAATTTGTAACCAAGATTGAATTTAACATCTTCTTGTTGGTCAGTGTCAAATTTTGCGTATTCCCTCTCCAACGATCCTCCAATTTATTATTAAATCGATTTATTTCAATTTCTGTTTATTACCCAAAAAGAAAGATGGTTTCAAAGTTAATTAAAACAGTTTTTTGTTCATGTTTTGAGCTCAACAAATAATTTAAATATCAGCTTTACACATACCTATATTGCCAACACCCTTTTATTCCGCACAAAAGGAATTCGAGAGGTGAAATTCTATTGAATTGAATCCCTTTGGGAGTTAGAAACGCAAAATTTCATATTGTTCATAATTTTGACTTTGAGAAACAAAAATATCCAAATTTGTATGATTTCAATATGATAATTGACTGAACTATTAACCTCCATTATATCATCTTCATTTTATTTTATTTTTGTCTACATATTTATTACTGGATTTTCTTCCCCATGAATATAGCAATCCGACTTTCATTATATATAGTTTTTATACATTTAGCACTTCTATAACTCCCTTATAAAACCTGTCAGTTTGTGTTAAGCAAGATTTGGGTGACTATTAAAATAAAGCCACAAAAGAATATTTTTTTTCTCTATAGACAACACAATACGATTCAAAAACCTTGAGCTGTTTCGTATATAACTTGCAAGACCTAGGCCAAGCACGAAACGAAAACCCAACTCTTAAAATCGTCATAAATTCTCATTTCATCAAAAAAGGATTTACTCCTTGGACATGTCCAAGAAGTAAGTAGGAATATTATGTAGTATAAAGTTATATTCATACCTTTATTTTTCCTCGGTTGTTGGTCTTTTTCTAGATAGTATATGCACAACCCTCAATTTCTAACCCAATTTCCCGCATTCCACTCAAGAGTTATAGATAAAGTACGTGCTCATATACTCAATCCCTTAAAATTGTGGTACCTTCACCTTAGTTTTATACTCATTCTCCGGTACTCCACACCAACCCAACTACATCACCTTCGTGTTGGTCGGATTGTGTTGACAATGAGTCAGCCAACGTTTATATTTCCTACCTCAACTCAAGAACTATATAGAAGGATAGGTACTCGTATAAAGATTGGCATTGATTCAGCATACCTTCTTTCTTCCTTGTTATACCTTCTTCTAGTACATTTTTGCTACTATACAACAACCACATAGAATAAAGAAAAAAAAAGAGAGTGTACTCGTACTAGTACTCGTATATTTGTGTACTATGTAAGTATATTTGGGCTTTTGTTTTCATTTTATTATCCTTATCGATTTTTTTTTTGTGTCCTGTCCTTGTGTTCAATGCCACATTCCTTTTACCTTTCCAGCATATAGGTATAGTGTGGAGTGGCCCCCAGATATATGAGAGCACTGCACTGAACGGATACAGTACCTACATGTATATAGTGAGTTGAGCTTTATGGGGTCTGGCATGGATTGGAATTGTGTCTGGGTGGGTTTTGGGAATGAGTTGACCGTCACTTGCATAAATTATCAAACAGGAGTAGGTATATGTATATTTTTTTTATATTTTATGCAAACTGTTGAGAATAATGATAAAGTTTGTAGACGACAGAGCATTATACAGCGAGAATATTGCATGACATTCTTAAAAGCTCAAAAGATTCTATTATTTTTTGAAGTTCTTTGTACCCTTTGTTTGCATATATTTGTGGTTATACATATTTTGTCTTCGCAAGTTTATGGTGAATAAGGAATAAGAATTACTTTTCATGATTGATGATGAAAGAAGACGAAGTAAGACGATGAGTTGATTTTGATAGCAAACAAAAAAATAATAAATGGATCTTCAATCTGGATCTCTTATAGTTTCTGAAAAATTCAACAAAGCTATGTATATACATATGTATAGTTTATACATTAAAAAATTCAATTTTTCTGACAGAAACATGCATAACATTTTTAACGTTGGAGAAGTTTATGATGTGTGAGTTTGAAAAAGTTTAAAATCATCATAATTTTAAAATGAAAATGTTTAAATTTAGTAAATATTTTATAGGGTTTTTTTTAATGGTTAGTATATAGACAGCTCATCAAAATTTTACGAGATAAACAACAAGGAACGAAGAGTGTGGATAACCTCGGCAGTACAAAAAGTACTCATAATAGTTGAGATAAGGTTTTTGACACTCAATCGGGTTCTATAATAATTTTTATTATTTAAGGTTGGCAGGCTTTCAATAGTTAAGGATGCATTGATGTTTTTCAATTTTATGCTTTGTTTCCATCAAAAGCAAAATGTAGTGGTTTGGAAAATACCAATTATATACCAATATAAATACGTTGACTCCTTGACGTCACCCAAAAAAAATCAGTACGCACCATCACTTTAACATAGCGATGGCCCCGTGCAAAACAATAATAAGTGTATATTTATTTATTTTTCAAGAGAGACTTTTAAAGTTTGATTTTGTTTGGGATTTATTGTAGAAAAAAGGCATTATACTCAGCCCTATTTGACATCTGTTTTAAAGGCATTCTTGTTGGATTTGCAGGAAAACTATTCAAATAATATATCGATTCTATATTCAATAGTATATCGATAACTCAACACTATACTATGTGCACTTATTATAGTTTTGCACGGGGCCATCGATAGGTACTAATTAAATGGAATGGAGGGGACCTACAATTTTCTGCCGAATCCGAAGGGCTAAGATGAGAAGCACTTTTTCATGACAAGAGATATTCCTGGAGGATTTGTCAATTCCTCGCCCGTGAAAATCATTTCTGTTTTTAGGTGGTATAGGCTGGGAAGCGAACCCAAGACCTTCGTCGTAATAATCCTACTATTAAATGGCGCTTTTCAATCAAAATCGATTTCCATGATTAACAACTCAGATTTTCGATTCATTATAAAAATTGTGGTTAACATGCACAAAAAAGGAATTGAGTGCTTTGCGGTAGCAATTAAAACAAAGAGTGACAAGGACGACTGGTGTTTAATCTAGACATAACTTTGTCGTCGCGTCGTGTTAATAATGTGATGTGATAACAGTTATTTGGAAGTTTTGGGCAAAAAACCAAGAAAGTAGTGTAAATTCTGCGTTAAGCAGGATTTTTTTTTTTAATTTCTAGTTTGAAAATTAATTTTTCAAAAACTGTTCACTAAGGTGCCAGTTATAGCTTTCATTAAAAACGATCATTCAAAATTTAAATTGTCAATTTTGAGGCCTTAGGAAAGGAAAATCAGAGTTTATTTATATGCCAAAATGAAGGTTATGACTCAATTATTATATTTAGCTCAAAAAAGTTTTCATTTTAGCCCAAGATTGCGCATAAAATAATTTTTATTTTTTCAATGATTGAACTACCTTTCCATTGATCATTGAAAACTTTAAAGTTATTGTATGAGAAATGTTGGGCCGAAATGGAATTTTTTTTTGGATAGAAATAATAATTGAGCCATAAGTTTTATATTGGCATCAGAATATTAACTTGTTTTTTGTTCTAAACGCCTCAAAATTAACAATTAAAATTTTCAATGATCATTTTCAATGAAAGCTATAGGCACCTAAAACAAATTTATTTGAAAAGAAAATTAAAGAAAATATTTCTGGCTTGACAAAAAGGTATAACATGACATTGTAATTGTGACCGACATTTTTTAATAATTTTTATTCTGTTTTTAGTCAATTTTTTTAGAAAATTGCTGGCTAAACGGGCGAGAATAAAACCCCCTCCCATTCGATTTTTTTCTTGTCTCGATTAAACCTACACGCTGTAGCTTTTTGTCACACCTGTATATGATACTATTTATTCAACACCAAATGCGTTTAGCTTATAAAGATTCTAGTCAAAGGTTATAAACTTTTACAAAGCACATTTTCGGATTAAGAAGCATTTTGAAAACATAAATAAGTCTCTTTTTTTTCCCTTAAGATAACAAATAAAGTGCGAATAACTCTTATGTTCACCATTTTAATAGAAAAGTATTGCCTTAAGCTTTTATATTGATGTTATTTATTAGCTTTATCTTAACCACAATGTTCAGTATAAATGTTTTTCTACTGATGGTCCTTTAGTCAGAAACTTTTCTTTAACTTTTTTTTTTGTTCTTGTTCCCCAAGAAAACTTTTGTTAAGAGAAAAAATAAAAAAAAATATATATATATATTAATGTCCCTCTTTATACTCTTAGTTTATTTCGCATAATACCTATACATACTCATATATATCCTACTCAAAATGTATCTCTGTATATTGATAGTAATAAATCTCTTCCTATTACTAACAGGATTTTCACATCCTGATGGCTTTTAGAGGTCAATCTATTGATAGACTCGCACATATGAACATTTATATAAATTTATTTTCATCTATAACCTCAGAATGAACAGTGATATATTCAGACAAGTGCTATCAATGGAAGTCTAAGAGGATTTATTTAGATTAGATGGAGAAAAAGAAAGAAATGAAAAATGATTTTGAAAATAAAATTAAAATGAAATGCAATGAGATGAGAGAGGAGTGAAGTGAACTTCAACAAAAATATAACCCTTTGCTGTTTTTTTCATTGACTAAGATCCTTTTTTTTTACCTTCGTCACGTAGTTTTCTTTTCTTGGCAAGATTTTACACAGACCTTAATATATTTTATCATTTCTTATAGGGCAAGTGTCATCCTGAACCAATTTATGTATAAGCATTCAAAACTATACTATAGATATGTCCTTTTTTCTTTGAAAAAGAAGAAGACTAATCGGATTCGTGTCTCAGCATAACAATATAGGCAGACAATAACTTTGAAATTTTGTCAATGTTGTGAAAAAGAAGTTTACTTTTTTACCATTTTTTTTTTTGTTTTTCTTTTTTTTTGTGTGTGCAAAGAGATTCACAATATTACGAGACAAAAAGAAAAAAATCCATTTCCACTTGATTTAAATTTTAGAAAAACTTCTAGAGGCTTATAATCTTTTTACGGAATATGAATTCGTTGTTAGAAATACTTCTACCAAAGAAATGTGAATGAAAAGTTTTTAAACTTATATTGAAAAATAATATTATAACATAATTGTACGGCAAAATCCTTAGGACTTGCTTTTACTTGTTATTTACCAAAATTAATTCCAACAGATATTTTATAAAAAATTGTTATAAATTATGTACATATGTAGGTATATAAAAAAAATTTAATCACATATTGTTAATTATCAATTGATAAATATAAAAAATTGATATTTAACAAAACATTTGATTAAAGTTGTGAACATTGAGAATGGTGCAGACGGTCAACGCAACGGAAAAGGACTGGCTTCGATTTTCATGCTTCTGTTTTTTTCCCGAAACAATAAAAACCCCTTTAGAAAATAGGTAGCTTCTAGTAAGTTAAAAAAAAATATATTAGGTACAATTTTCCACAAAGAAAAAATAGGGGGTGAAAGGTGAAATTGAAAAACGAACTAAGAAAAATGAGTGAAAAATTGTGTTCATAGATCATACATATAAAGATGAAGATGATAGAAGAAAACTGAATGAAAAGAAGCACCAAGAACCTCTAGACATGTTGAGGGACGACGCGACGAGGGAGGAGGGAACACACACAAAACAAGAAAACTCGATCTTGACACGTAAAGCAATTTCAAATAAGAATGCACAATAAAACAATGCAACAAAGTATGTACATACATAGACGTATCCCCTTTCACATACAAGTTCTCGTAAGTGCTCTCAATTTTCAAATAATTATTTGAAGCAGAATGAAGACACAAAAAAAGAAAACTAGGATGCTATTAAGTTGAATAGGACCTACTAAACACAAAGCGAGGACTATAAGAAACTAAGAAATGTGTTATGAGATAAAAAAAAATTCTATTGAAATGAATGAACATCATGAAAAATTATTTCCAGAATATTTTTTTTTGTACACCTATATGAACATGAGTTTATGTTAATTTTAAATAAAATTTTGTTTCATTATTGTTTTAAGTTCTTGGAGACAAAAATTGAAGGATGATGAAAAATGTAATTATTATTTTATAGAATATTAATATTTATAAAATTTGAACTGAAAGAACAAAATAAACAGAATTATCATATAATTTTATAATTTAAATTTTGTAAAGTTCAAAAATTGAAATTTTAATTACTATGTACCAGTTAAGTGGAAGTAGAAAATAAAGACAGGCTGACATTTGATGGAAATTTTCAAAAGAATGCCCTTAATTATATTCGTAAATTCCAATATAAATCCGAAGTGAGGATTGAATGAAATCGCCGCTGCCATCTTGGTTTTTTAGGTCTGGGAAACTAATTGTCCTAGAGAATTAATTTGACTAGTTTTGACCAGGGTTCGTAAAATATCGCTCGCGAATCATCGATTATTGATTTTTTTTCTCACGAGCCATACAAAATATAGTTCGCGAACATACATAGTTCTCTCACGAACAAACTTAATCCGTTTTTTCTGTATCTCTCGGAAAAATAAATTTCAGAAAAAATATTTGTTCTTTATCAAGGTCCATTCAGTTCGGATATAAAGTGAAAAGTTGAGAAAAAGTGAATATTTTGAAGAGTGTCAAACATTTTGAAAAACTGAAAAATTTTTAATAAAGTGAAAAATTTTCAAAACAAAAAAGTTGAAATAGTCAAAACAATTTTGAAAAAAGGGACAAATTTTGAGATACGTCAAAAATTTTGATAAAATTCAAAATTAAAAAAAAACAACAAACAAACATTTTTAAAAAAAAACATTAAAATTTTGAAAAAAAAAGAAAACAATTTGATAAAAGTCAAACTTTTTTAAAAAAGTGAAAAATTAAAAAAAATACACAAAACAAAATTTTTTAAAAGTCAAACATTTAGAAAAATATAAAAAATTTGAAAAAAAAATCACATTTATATTTTTGTTTACTATTTGAACGGTTCGTGTATGGATCTTCAATAGTTCCCACGTGATAAATTCAGGAACAAACAAATTCCAACAGATTTGATACGGTCGTGAAAACGAATTTTATTTTAAAGGAACACAAAAATAAGATTCGCGATCGAATCAAAAATAAAATTCCCTTTTTAATTTTTGAGGAGAGAACGAATCATATTTTATCGCTCTACGAACCTTGGTTTTGACTGCCAAAATCAAAGAAACACAAATTAAAGGAGTAAGAGGTGTTTAATATGTATAATGTTTTGAACTAACGGAGTAAATTCAGTACAATTAAAAAAATGATCTCAGGCGCAATTAAGGCTGAAATTTGGTGGAAATGTTTAAAATAATTCTCTCCTAATTTTGAATATGCTTAATTTAAAAAAAATATCCCTGTTGAGTTAAAACTTGAAAAATAGCCCGCTTTTTGATTTTTTTAAATTTGTCTATATTTAATAAAATAACTGTCCAAGAGAGGTCATATTCAAATGTTAAATTGACCGGTTTCGATTGCCAAAATCAGGGAAGCACATATAAAGAGCCAGTTCTACTAACTTTATTCAAAATATTAACCCACCTATTTTGGCGGAGAGTTTAAATGGCTGAACGGCAAAAACTCTGCTGCTTATTGTAGTTAAAGCCGAACTTAACTACCACTCTCCATGAGGTGAAACTGAATAGTTTGCCACTTTCGGTATTTGTGTTTCTGATCCTCACAGAAGCTGATCAGAAATTACCATATATTTAACGTTGCCAAGAACGCTGAAAAGTGTTTAAACAATTCGTTCATCGCTACAAGAAATTTTACTCGCCTTAATATATAAAATGTTCATTCGTCCAAAATTTGAGAATATAATTCATAAATCTGGCAGGTGCTGTTTCAACTCACTTAAGGCTTGTTGACAGAATTCAGAAAAGACCTTTAAAGATGATAGGTGTTTCTAACGTGACGGAATCATTTGTGTCTCTTGAGTCGGCATCGTAACGTTTCCTGTCTTTTTTTTAAATATCACTACTTTTATAAACAGATGCTTTATTCTCCCTAATACAATAGATCTGTAATATTCGAACTTTTGGTAACTTCCCATCAGATTACTCCCAGTTTTCCAATTTCAGACGCAGTTTCAAGTACGGAGATTTTTTATAAGCCGCACTGCACGAATGTGGAAGGCTTTGCCTAACTTCATTTCTCCTTTCTATTGTAGTGTTCAGAATTTGGAAACCAATAATGTGGTGCAATGGTATTTCCTATCAAATTGTTGCCTATTTTCTTATTTGTTCTCACAGTGTTAATCATCTTAAAGGTATTCATAATGCCCTGTGTGGAGGTATATTATAAAAAAAGGTTTTATGAAAACATAGCATTAGCGTAGCCTATAACAGAGCAGAGATGGTAGGTACAACCGACACAATGTTCTGTGGTTCCGTTTTGTAGTGGTTAATTCCAAAACTATGACCGTGATAAGGGCTTAAGTCTGATTGAACCATCGTTTCTTATAATTTCGACGAGTCGATGGGTGAGACCAACAAAATTTGTTGATTCATCATAAGGTTATCATATTAGCTTGAATATGATTTTTCGATTAACACCAAATAACACCCATTGTGAGTTTCTATGACTCACACACAACCACGCCTACAACAAGCATCACCGAAGAGAAAAAAAACTTTGACTAACACTATCCATTTACATATTTCTAAATTAATATCAAGAATCTAAAGAGAAAAAAAGTTAAAATTTTATCAGTCACATCGTCGTTGCATTTCTATATTTTTTGCATTTTTTAATCTAAAAAATTCGAAAACCGATGGTGATACAGCCCCCATTTACATACTACGTCGTTTCTGAAAAATACAAATGACGCGCAAAATATATTTATGAAAATAAATCAATGAAAAAATAATTTCTCTGCACTTTATACGTGCATATTTTCTTTCCCACCACCATATTATAGTCTTCAACCAAAAACCCTCTTCATTTGGACACATTTCCCTTATATTTTTAATGCAGCAAATATATCTGGCTTCCTGTAAAAAAAATGCATGCCACTCCAATATAGAACTGGTGTTTGACTATAACAGGAGCAAAATTATAGACCTTCAAACAATCAAAGGGGGTGCAGCATGGAACACATTAAAAAAAAAAAAAAAAAAAAATAGATCAACAACGACTGCGAAGTGAAATTAAACTGCGGATTGGAACGCAGATGATGATGGCGGCGGACGCCCGACGACTCAACGTTATCGCCTTCGACAGAAGCAAACCAACTCCACTAGATCCAAATTTCGAATTGGTTGGTTTGGTGTGCTCCGTATTGCCCGTGATTTGTTTTTTTTTTTGTGTTGTTGCTTACAGGAGTGTTAGACTCTAACCTAAGGCCAAACATAAATAAACAAAGGAAGCGCGCAAAAAGGATTCCATGTGAATTTTTTTTTTATTTTTTGCGTAGTGTGACGGTGGAAACACCTGTCATCGCCCTGCCGCCGCCACTGCCGCTGCAGCAAACCAAGCCTGTGAACTGCAAACACACCTGCGCCTGCTGTTGGGGAATTGGGAGGTCATGTTAATGGCCAAAGTGGCGACACGACACGTGGTGTGGTTATAGATATGTATCTAATTCCTGTTTCTAACATGGTTGCTGGAAGGTACATTTATTCAGTGGAAGTAGCCATCGTCATCGGTCGTGAGTTGGTTCTGGCAGAGCGAAAGTTAATTGTCATGTAAGCTTGGCTAAAAGCATTTTATTCTTGTTTTTTTTTATTTGTATAAATACATATGTATGTATGTATTTGCTGGTAGTGGTATGCAGGTGTGGTGGGACAGAACTCACCTGAGAACTGACGGGACAGTCATGCTTGTTGCTTAGTGATTTAATTTTTTTGTTTCTGTTGGCAATTTTTCATAGAAATTATGGCTTAAGCCGATTGAGGTTCAGAGGGAGAGAAAAGGGAAATGATTTCGATGGCAATAGTAGAATGTCACCTATACTACTCGATATAGTCTTTATATGGCCAACAAGGGTTGAGTACCTTGTCAAGGTTTCGTTCTAATTTATTTTGTTTTTTTTTTCAAGCCTTCTAGCCATGTCCACTTTTTGTTTCCATTTCGCTTATGCTGCAAAAAAAATCCTTTCGCAAGTATTTGTTCAAGGAAAGGAGACATCGACATTCGAAAGTTCTACAAAAAAAATGGAAATAAATTTGTGTGTATACTATCTGATGATGAAAGTGCAAGGGAAATTATATTCATTTTTAAATATAGGCATGATGTATTGATTTGTTCGATTTAATATATGTACATTAGGGTGGAGCGTCGATGTATGGAGAAAAATAAAAGTTGTTGTATCAATTTCGAATACCTCCATTTTTTTGCTTTTCGATGAGTAGAATAATTTGACATTAAAAAAAAAAGTTTGGATTAAGTCTTTAGCCTTCTACCTTAGCTCAAAGTTTCGACTTTTTGGAACAAAAATTTTTTTTTTCGGAAACGTTAAAATTATTTCACAATTTAGAAATAAATTATATGATAATTCATGAAAAAAAAGAAAACACAAATTATAATATATTAACTTTATTTAGACAAATAAACTAACACAAACTTGAAAATAAAAACTTAAAAATTCAAAATACGCCATTCAGAAACTAACCCAATTAAACTTTTTATTTTTCAAGTTGTAATTTTTTTTTTGTGTGGAAAAATGGCAATGTATTTCGAGAATATATCTTATTTTTTATTAGCCCGTCTCTGGCCTTTTCACCAGCTACTGTTATTGAAGCTTCGGTCACCATCTTCACACAGCGCTCAACAGCTTGGGTGTGACAAAGGAAGTCCGAAAATGACATGCCAATAAGAGATTTTTTTTAGAAATTCTTCCAAATCATGATCGCTAGTTCTATCCAACAAAGGGGTTGATGTAACTTGTGACTCGCTCCAGCTAAAAAAGATTTCCATAGCGCAAATATATGAAAAATTTGAATTTATGTAGCGCCTTTTAACATATATCTCGAGAACGGCTAATCATACAATATAAGTTGTTGTACATTTTTTATAGGAAATTTAATTATCTTTCTTTTTACTACAAATATTATTTTGTAGGATTTATACTTTCGGAAATACAGAATAAAGCAAAAAAAATGTATGACTTTTTTTCAATTTTGCAAAACTTTGACTTATGGTAGAGGGCTAAGAAAAACAATTTTTATTTTTTTTTTTTATTTTTTACGGGTAGCTTACGTAACTACGCAGTAAGGTCTACTTTTTAGTGCTATTCGAATAGCTAAATCGGAAAAAAAATTTGACGCTCCACCCTAATGTACATATACAAAGTTTTATACAAAGTTCATGACTATTAGAGTGGCGCTTAATGTGGCGCAATATTTATTTCAATTCTTGCATAAGTAAAATTTTGTTAATCTGTAGAAATAAATCTTTTCTCGAAATTCGATATCTATAATATGGTCAAGGAGATGATTCCTTAAAATTCTCGGGCAAATTATCCCGTACTTAAGTAATGTTTTCGGCTAATACGAGCACGAAATTGGTGTTTTCACATCTTCCACAAACCATTTTTTTTACATTTTGCATTTTTTCAATATTTTTGACTTTTTTAAAAAAATTTTTAACTTTTTTTAAAATTTTTCATTTTTTTTTTTCCAAATTTTTCGTTTTCTTCAAAATTTTTCATTTTTTTCAAAATTTTTCATTTTTTCAAAAATTTTCATTTTTCAAAATTTTTCATTTTTTGACTATTTTAAATTTTTGATTTTCTTAAAAATTTTTGACATTTTTCAAAATTTTTGACATTTTTCAAAATTTTTGACTTTTTTCAAAATATTTTACTTCACAAGGATTTTTCGGATCCTTATCACGAGAGAACCATAATATTATACCTGAATTTTATTTTCCGATCTCTCACGATCTTCTCGCCATCCATTATACATAACATCAATCAAGCCATGGCAAAGCACTTAACTCCCCATCAAATGCATTTAAATTAAAAACTAAATTTCCCTAAAAAAAAAAAAGTTGCGTATACTCCCCCTTAAACCAGTTTGTGAAGATATTTTATTTTTGTCATTTTAACATGAACAACATTTCAAAGAAGCTTTCGCTCGAATAATTTCCCAAAATAATCTTTAACAGAAGGTGAAAATTCCCAAAACAATATTCTCCTCATGAGTTAAAAATAATGTGATTTTGATTTGTAGTTGTATATTGTACATGATAACAAAAAATGCTATCTCAACCGGCTGATCACTATAAATTAGTTATGTACCTACAATAAAAAGAGTATTTAAAGCTTTTTTCTCCCACTGCATTGTTAATACCTTGTGGATGTATTCTTGTCGTTATACTCTCACAATTTGTTTTAAATGAGACAAACACACAATACATATGACAAAATTAACAGTCGAAAGCTTTTATGAGTGCCTACTGAGTGACGATACTGATAAAAGTAAAGTCCATTAGAAATCGAGTAATAAATAATATCCCCTCTTGATTACTAATTTTTTATTGTTGTTGTTTGTTTAGTTATTGTTTGTTATTGAAGCAAAAAATTTGATCAGAATTTTACTTTTGCGCTGTATAAAGCAGTTCAGCTTATGAAGCAACTGATGTCTGTCAGCTATATCAACATTTTGGCAAACCATACAGACAAACACTTTCATTCCTCATTTTATTCCCTAGTATTGCTGAGTAATCAAATTTGTTTGTTGTTGTTTTTTTTTAATAAATTGTTAATAAATTATTTTTGTTTTTCAAATTACAGATCAATGGGAATTCTGTTACCTCCGGTGTCACAAGTGACAAATACACGCATCAATCTTACGCAACATCATCGAAATCGTAGTTTAGATAGCGCCTTACAGCGAATACCTGAGGTGAGTTAAAATTAAAAATCTAAATGATGAATTTATGTAGATATATCTATGTACGTTTATACATTTACATATTTATGTTTTTGTCTGTTAAGAGAACAAAATATTGTTGTATACTGCATTCAAAGTTTAAATAAATTAATAATAATTACATATTCGTAGCATGGTAGCTACTTCAGCTGTAATGTCGTTCATTTTATTATTGATTGTGAAAATAGAGTCATTGGAATTGTGATTTTATCATAAGGCTTTTGTTGTGATAAGTGCAGTCCGCCGATTTGTCATCAAAACACTAAGAGTTTGAGCTTTTCAATAAATTTGCTTTCGTGGTTGGTTTTATAAATTCAGTTTATTTTTATTTAATATTTTGTTGTTGTTTTTTGACGAATAAGCTATTTTATCGATTTGTTTTTAATCAAAATATAAACAGGTATCAATGGAAAATTGAAGCTTTAAAATAATTTGACTCAAACCAATCACATCTTTATCGAAATGAGAATTTGATTTCCAAAAAAAAAAAAAAAAACAATCGCAAAAACCCAAACAATGTTTGTTTCTTTGTTTTTAATTTTGTTAGGGCTACGAATGGCAGTGTTACTAGCCCTCAAGTTATAGGTTTTCCAGCTTGTACATCAAATCGATGGAGATGGATCTCTATTTCTTTTTCCTGTGACATTGCTTTGTATCATCTAAAAAAAAGAGGACCTACAACATAATTTTAATTTATTTTAAAATGTTGTACATATTCGGAAATGAATTCAGACATTCCAGAAGTAGTCAACTTTGAATAAAAAAAGACTAATAGTCACTACTCTAGAATAGCCAAGACGGCAGATTATTGCTTTTTTTTTATTTTTCTCTCAATTTTACAAAATTTGACTTGAAAGGAAATACTTTGATGCTTTTTCAATGAAAAATTTTTTAAAATGCCAATAACAAATAAAGGTTGCAATCGTTTTAAAATAACTTAACTTATCTTAGAAATAAGAAAATCTAAAATACCCCATACAAGACTGAACCAAATTCCATATTTTTAAATCGTCAGAAATTGATAAATTTTGTAATTATAAATTATACATATTTTTATAAAAAAAAAAAAAGCTTTATCAAAAATTTTGAATTACAAAAATTAAATAATATTTAATTTATCTTTCAGGTCGAAGTATCATCACCAAATGCCGAAAGCGAAAATACATTCTGCACAAATTCCATTCTCGGTTCGACAATGTGCTCAAAAATTGTCACATCAACAGTGAGCAGTAATAGTCCAATATCATCAACATGCACTGTCGACCAATCAGAACAACAATGCAAACTATCATCACTAACATCATCAACATCATCGTCAGCTTCTTCCAGTGGTAATTCCAGTGTGATTGGTAATTTTCTTTTTTTATTTTCTTAATAAAATTTGTATATTTATATTTTATATTTTTGTTTTCTCTTCTTATAGTTGAACCATGTTCAAGAACAAAATCGAGTGAAAATTCCAGCTGTAACAATAATAGTAGTAGTTCAAGTAATAAACCTCCAATAGTTGTTCCTTTGTCTAAAGTTGCCGTTGCAGAAAATAGCAATAGTAAAAAGCGTGAAGACCTTACTAGTTTGGGTTCTGACGATTCAGGTAAGCTACTCATATTATGTGCCTTGGATTCTTTATCTTTTAAGTGCTAAAAAATTGTCATGTGGCCGTCATAGTGTGACGCGTTAAGTTCTAATCCACAAGTGGTAACGACAACCACAGGTTTTTTTTTATTGCAAATAAAACCCTCCATCTAGTTAGCATTTACTTCCTATAAATATAAAGGTTAATACAATTTTTTCTTTTAGGAATAATCTGCGGCTCTGAATCCGACCAGGTCTCCCTCAATCGCATCCGCCAATCACACGAGAGTCTTGATTCTGGAGAAATGGACGCCGAAGAGGAATGCATTGAAATCCTCGATACCACGTCTATGGATGAGGAATACGGTACGCTGCATTCAGACCTATGCTTCTATCAATCACCAGATACTGACTGTCAAACTTTGAGACCCCCCAAAAAAAAACACGATGAACGAACAACGCCTACTTCAGAGTTCACGAGTGAAGATAGAACGACGACACGCTATCACATCGAAAACAATCGTACTTGTGTGCCAATTGGCATCAATAGTCCATCGTCTCCAGTGGCCAATGATAGTGTTAGTGATTTGGCGACTCCAACATCACCATCATCTGAGGAAAATATTATACCCCTTTCTACTTGTAAAGCACAAAAAGTCAACGATACTCTGGAACCGGCCAACAAGTCCGAGCACATCCGCAACGAAGTACTATTCAAGAATTTTTTTGGTGCCACTAAGAATGCCATCTTTCGCACAGCGCAGAGCATTATTGAAAATCACGAAAAAAAGAATGCAGCTAAAATAAAAGCGGGCGAGCAACAAGATAACGCATCGATTGTGACAAGCGATATAAAATCTCCAACGGAAATTTCAAAGAAAAAGGAGTTCTTGCGGTTAATTTCGTCAAATGGCAGCAAAAAAGCAGCTGCAGCGGCAGCTATTAAAATCAGTTCACCTACAGAAGAAGTCCAACCTTTGCCAACACTTACAGTGACACCAGTTGGGACAACACCCACAGAACCGGATGCCAAACCGTCGCTTATTAAGTCTGGATCGATTTCCTCACTAAATAGGCTGAAAGCCGTTCCCGGTGTGGTTAAATGCTTTGTCCGTGAAAAGGAACCATTACGTGAACCAACAAAGACTGAGAAGGGTCCAAACGGGCTATTGCGTTTCTTCGAATCGCCCGTCTTCAATATACATTTTGCCATCCATTATTTGTTCTATTCCAAGGAGCCGGGAGTACTAAGTTTTATTGGGAATAAAATTTTTAGTTTCCCTGATCAAGAGGTGGATTTGTACATTCCCCAATTAATTGTCATGTACATTCAAATGGATGAATTGGCTGAGGTTCTGGATCCCTATCTGACCATTCGATGCAGGAAATCTGTTGATTTCTCTTTGAAATGCCTATGGCTTCTAGAAGCATACAACTACCAAATTGATTCGAATTCTCTTTCAAGCAAAAAGACCCAACTTGCTCTAATGAAAGAGATTTTTTCGAAAAAAGAACGTAAGCAACTCAAAATACAGCAAATAGTTGCCTCACCAGTCAAGAAAACTCACCATCGTTCACAATCAGATGCGACAGTGCTTCTCAGTGGATCACGGTTGTCGGCAGCAAAGATGCCATCATTACCATTCCCCTCAACACCGGCGAAACTTTGTCTAGGAGATCTGACGTCTGGGCGGGCGTTCGACAATGGTTGCACATGTTTTGAGTCAGTCCGTGGAACAGTGAACGATCTTCTTGGCCATAAGACGGTCTGTATGTGTGGCGCGCCGAAATCGGCTCCACAAAAAGAATTCATGAAAGCGCTAATCAATGTTGGCAAGAACCTTACATCCCTGCCATCGAAAGCTGAAAAGACCAGTGCGTTAAGAATGTTCTTGAATTTAATAAACAAAAACCTTCCCGCCCGAGTATGGTTGCCATTGTATTCCGATATTCCACATCATGTGGTTCGCATAACTGAAGAAAAGACTGCAGTTCTCAATTCCAAGGACAAAACCCCTTATATCATATATGTTGAAGTTGTTGAAGTCAATGATATCTACTCGTCTCCGGTGATTTTGAAAATGATGCCAAGTCTAAGGCATACAAAGAGTGAAGAGCATTTGGAGTTGAAAGATTGCTGCAGTAGTGGCATGGCTGGAACTGGAAAAACATCAGAGTCTTCAACAGAATCACATACCGGACTGGATTCTTTGTTGCATTCATGTTTGGACGATGTGTGGTCGCAGGAAGACGATGAAATTACTGCGCAATATTTGAATATGCGAAAACATCTATGCGAGCGTGATTCTGTATCACAAATGTCATTGGACTCTTGCGACTCAAGGGATCAAGGTAATGGTAAAGATTTTGTAATTATATATAAAGCGTTACATTGGTGTTCTAATTATTTTACTTCTTTTTTCAGGAATTCCAGCGTTGTTTAATATCGGAGATGTTCGGACGCGGCATTGTAATAGCTTGAGTTGTGAGAATACCAAGTCGTTCAGTAATGATCCAGAAGATCCTTCGGCAGCTGCTTTAAAGGTTTGTGATTTTATTGATTTTTTTTAAACTTGATTTGTATTTGAAAAATTATAAAAAAGGAACCATGGCACGAAAAGGAGAAGCAAATACGAGACTCCTCTCCATATGGCCATTTGTCCAATTGGCGACTCCTGTCAGCGATTGTAAAATGTGGGGATGATCTTCGACAAGAACTGATGGCTACACAATTACTTCAAGTAAGTTTTTTTTAAACAAATATAAACTTTGTAATAATAATAATTTTTGTAATAAAAATAATTTTTCTTGCAGATGTTTAAGATAATTTGGGATGAAGAAAACGTCGACCTGTGGGTACGACCATACAAAATCGTGTGCTTATCAAATGACAGTGGTCTGATAGAACCTATTTTAAATACTGTATCACTGCATCAAATTAAAAAGAATTCAAACAAAAGTTTGAGAGATTATTTCATTGATGAGTATGGCGATGCTGCGGGAGAAAAATTCCGAGCAGCACAAAAGAATTTTGTGCAAAGTTGCGCAGCTTATTGTTTGATTTCGTATTTGTTGCAAGTAAAAGATAGGTAAGTCTTTTTAAACTATTTCCAGCATAATTTACCCTTTTTAATTTAATGGGCCGTGAGATTTTTTTGCTTGAGCTTTTCATTGTCAACTAGTTTTCATGAAAAACAAACAAAACATGAAAAAAAAAATTGATTTTACATTCTTATTTCAGGCACAATGGAAACATTCTTCTTCACTCAGATGGTCACTTGATTCACATTGATTTTGGTTTTATCCTTAGCATATCACCAAAGAACTTAGGTACAAGCGTCACTGTTATAACGAATCGTTGTTTATCATTTAACCAATTCGTTTTTTTTTTAACAGGATTCGAACAATCCCCGTTCAAACTAACTCCAGAATTTGTTGATGTTATGGATGGGACATCCTCAGATTTGTGGACTGAATTTAATCGTTTATTACTCGTCGGAATGATGACTGCACGCAAACATATGGACAGAATAATAAATTTTGTCGAAATAATGCGAAGCAGTAAGTTAAATCAATCATTAATAAAAAATCGAGACTAAAAAAAAAAATTATTTATCGAAGATGCTTTTCCTTTTCTAGATGCCCAATTGCCATGCTTCAAAAACGGTTGCTCTGGCACCGTTCAGAATCTCCGAAAACGTTTTCACATGAATCTTACAGAACAAGAAATGGAACGTAAAGTTGAACAACTTGTCCAAGACTCTCTAAAGAGCCTTTCAACGAAACTTTACGATGGCTATCAATATTACACGAATGGAATATTGTGAGAAAGGTTTTCAATTAAAATCTAAATTTAACAAAAATAACAAAACAAAACTTAACCCGAGGGAATCCAAAAACAAAATGTTTAAATTCCATTTTATGTTGTATCTAGAGTTCGTATCTGTAAGTAAGTGCATTTTTCTTAAATCGTCTCTCTCCCCCTTTTCATTTATTTTCTCTCTATAAATATGTAAGTGAGGGAACGATCGTCTGCTGCATGTATGAGGGTGTGTATGTTATATAACTGTAAAATAAACAAATAAATATATATAATTGTACACTTTATCAAAAATACACAACATGCGTATATAAAAAAAATTTAAACAATTGTATTTTATAATTTCTCGCGTGTATGATTCCTCTTTTTCTACAGACATAATAAAAAATGTTAGGAGAAAATGCTTGAGATATCCCAGAGTGTGACGATAGATTCATTAAAAAAAATATTATTTAAATTTAATCTAAATTTAGCTTTGCAGTTTTCTCTAATTATATTTAATATAATTGTCTATATAAATAAAAAAAAAAACAAAAAAAAACTTATATAACGATTTTTTATGTGCTATTTCTTATTCAAAAATAAAAATAAAATACAAACAAATATATTAATAGATAAAAGTAAACAAATTGTAGTTAGTGTCTTCTTCCATATTAAATAAATAATTATTATTATTAGTATTAATTATTCATTTGGCTTGTGGAACAGGCGTTATATACAAAGGTTTACTCTTAAACACAAAAAGAAAAGAAAAAACACTTAAAAAGGTCTTAATCGTATTTTCTATTCGATGTATTTTCTCTTCGATAAACTTTCGTCTTTGCTGTGTAGTGCTCTGTCGTTTTTAAAAATTCAATAAAAAAAATAAACAAAACTTCAAAAACTATCTAATTAAAAAAAATTTCGATTACAAAAAATTCATTAAAATTAAAATCGATTAAATGAATAAGTATATAAAAAAATCAAAAAAAAAAATCTATTTTTTCTGTGAAAAAGTACGAAACATAAATATTTGCAAATAAATTAGAAACACAAAAATATTTATATATATACATACAATGCATAAAGGCAATTTTAGTTAATAATATAAAAAATATATATATACATATGTTTAACACACATTTATAAAATAACGTTAAGAATTGAAGAAAACTTTGAATTCAAATCAAACGATTCCATGGAATAAAAACAGAAATTAAATTTGAAATATTAAAAAAAAATATTTATGAGTGTTTTGAGAAAAAAAAATATTTATGATTCATAAGAGGAGAATATCCACTCATTGCCAAATGTATAAATAAACAAATTAAAAAAAAAACTCGAAAATACAATTTTAATCTTAATTAAGTTTCCTTATTGAAAATAATACAAATTTTTTTAGGTATACAAAAAAAACTTTTGCTGATTTTTTTTTTAAACTAACCACACAACAACCCAGTAAGTAGAGTATACAGACAGAAATTAAAAAAAAATTAAAACAAACACTTATAAGACCGTAAATTATATAAAACAACAAATAACATAAACCCAGAAAATGACACGCCTTCAAAAATTTGAAAGAGATTGTAGTTTAAATTTAATAAATCAATCATACATTAATTTTTTTTAAACAACTTTGCATATACATAATACAAAAAAAATAATAAACAAATATATATTAAAATTTTATTTTTTGTTTCATTTAAAAAAAGTACTATAATATACAATTAATATACATACATAAATCTGTTCGGCTAGCTATTATTATAATTATTTTTTTATTTCATTGACTTATAATATATCGACTGACTAAAAATGAAAAAAAAAATGTCTAAAATTAATATTACTATTCCGGGAGATAATGTTAAGTGAGGTTGATATGTAGGATTTATCTCTAACTAAACCACATTTCGATATTTATATGAAAACAAATTATATTTTAAAAACGTAATATTTTTTGTTTAAATAAAAAAAAATAGATGTAAGATTTTAATTTGATTTGAATGAACTTTTTTTTTAAATTTTATTTTAAACGAAAATACTATACATATAATAATAAAAAACTGAGGAAAAAATTATATACACATAAAATTTGAGTTTCATTTTGTTCTTCATATTTTATTGTTCAGCATTGTAGTTTGCAGAGATTAAAGGCCCAACTATAATAGACATGAGCTAGCTTATGCACGCTTAAGCCAACGAGCGAAAATATGAAATTCCTATTGAGTAGCCATAATGGAGTCCAGCTAAGTTTCGTCCAATTTTTCTAAGTTTCGTTCAATTAACCAAACATTAACAAGAGCGGTCCGGTTCGCTCAGCGCATAAGTGAATTTGACAGATACGGTTCAACACATACAAAATACACATCAAACCCATCGTCTGTGTAAATGATTCGAAATTAATGAAAGTGTATGTGTGATATCTTTGCTATCTCGTTGTCGTTGATTCAATGTTCACACTCAACAATATTAAACAGCTGTGAATTTGATTTTGACAGCTGCTTTTGCGCGCGTAAGTTATTATGGCTATGCTTGCAACTTTTTGAAACTTAAGCAAACTTTTCGATAGGTTCTGACATTAGTTAATGTTTGCTTAAGCCTATTATAGTTCGGCCTTAAGATTATTAATCATTTTACCTTTTTTTAGTAGCATGTTGCCAGACATGTTATTGTTTGACAATAACAAACCAGGTAAAGTTTACAAATGGAAATTAATTATGAAAGGAAACATTATGAAAACTATCATATAAAATACATTCTAACCTATTTAACACTGGTTTTATTATTTTACGGAATGTAATGCAACTAATACACAAAATATAACAAAATACTTACATTTAACGAGATAAAAATCAGAGATCCAAAATAACCGTTGACCTATATTTTCAATAGGTTTCAGTTGAGAGTATTCAATTTGCTAATTTCACTTTGATCTTGGTCTGAGATTTATTTTGATTTATTTTTAAAAACAAGGTTTTAGCCTTTAGGTCTTTTGTTGAGATTTATCATTTCATTTCGAGAATAACACTTATCTGTTGTGAAATATTCTTTGATCATATGTGTATTTAATGTTAAAATAATTTTAATATTGGGCTTGAATGATCAGTTTCATGGATGCAATTAATAAAACACTAACTCATCTTTGGTTTACCCTACGTTTCGCCGGCTTTTTCCCAGCTTCCTCAGGGGATTTTACTGTTAACTTAAAAAGAAATGATCAACCTTAAACAGTTTCTATAGAACATAAATGAAAAATGGTTAAAATGATAAATTATGTATGTTATTTGCTTTCAATTAAAAAAGGTGACAAATAAACATAGGATTGTTTGCATAAGATAGAAAAAAGACTAGGACGTGTAGGTTGGGTCGGGATAAGGAAAAAATCGTATAGGACGGGGGTATATTTCTCGCCGGAGAGGCAATTTTCTTAAGAAATTACTTAATTTAGAAAAAAAAAAGTTATTTAAAAATATGTCATGTTACAATCTTTTGAAAGGCAGATATCCATTCATAAATTCGGTTTTCAAGTCAAATAGGTTTGATTTTGAAGAAAAAATATGAATTTTTTTTTTTAATTTTATTAGTAGTATTTTTTTGTTTCTAAGATTCAAAACCAGATGCTTAAATGTCTTCTAGTTTTTGAGAAAATCCAATCTAATACCTAAAACTAATTGTGTTTCACATAACTTAAAAACACCGTAGTAAATGTTTCACTGGTCATTAAGGGCCAGTTGTACAAATATTTAAACCGTGGTTCAGCAATTTTTATCCAACGATTCCGGCGGATTAATTAAGTTTCAACAGTGGTTTACTGTTCAAGTGTGTGATAATAACCAATTACATACTTGAACCAGCGTTGAACCTTAGTTAATCCGCCGAAATCGGTGAGTTAAAATCTTGAACCGAGGCTGAACCACTATTGTACAACTGGCCCTAAGTGATCATTATTTAAAATCACAACAAGTGAGAGTGATTTAAGAATTCTTTCAAAAGTTTCAGTTTAACTTTAGATCTCTGAATAAAATACCCTGGACCCATGTTCTGTAACTCGGCGATAACTTTTCGAGGCGATAAACGGCGAAAAATTGAACAAAACCCATAGGATTCCTATGAGTTTTGTTCCATTTTTGTTCCATTTTTCGCCGTTTCTCGCCACGAAAAGTTATCGCCGAGTTACAGAACATGGGTCCAGGTGGTACCCTGCACTTAAACGAAACGAACTTCTATCATGCAAAGGTAATGCAGTCTATTTTAATTTATATGAACGCAAATCTCACAGGACTGCTGCATTTTTACATTTATGAACTCGACCACAGTTTTCCTTTCCCGGTAACATTCGCCCCTAATATTGCGATCCATCATCAGACAAAATTTTATTGAAAATTTTTTTGAATACTAAAAGTATGAAGACCGATATAATCTGATTGACAAAGTGATCGATTTCTTAAAAGCAAATGTTTTTTCCTTGAATACGGAAGAAAAAACTAAAATCCTTTACGGTTTGTCAGTCACGTCAATTTGAACATAATGATTGAAACATCATGAAATTAATAAATTGTTTTTTTTTTATTAGTTGTATCATCTTCGCTTATCGTTAAGCCCAAATTCTTAATAAAATTAGACTTAAATAACGACTGATTGAAAAGATAGAATCGTTTTTACAGGCCCTGTATAAACGAAATACTTGATAATATACTTCAATACTTCACAGGCACAGAAATCACTAGAGATAAAAATAAACTGTTTTGATTAGTGTTCTTGAGTGCGGAAAACAAGTAGTCGGCATTGTCTGGAAACTTGGAAACATTGAAATATTATTTTTATCATCAGCATTGTTGTTTTGTTTGTCTTTAATTATGTATGTACATACAACCACACTTTCAAATAAATAACAGTTTCCCATGCCTGGTCATATATTTGAAATTAATCTTAAATGTCTCTAAGAGTTATTTTGTTTTATATTTTTAAGGATAAAAGGAAAACTCGCTTATAAAAAAACACAATTTAAAACATTAGGTTTGTTCGTTGAGCCCTAAGTCACCATGTGGTCGCCCTAAAGAGTTTTTTGAAAAACCTGAACTCACCCTGACAATCAAATTCTGCAGTTTTTGAGACCTAGGGTCGCCCCGAACTTGTCCTGAAGTAGACCTAGTTTTTCTGCTGTGACGAGTTGAGGTAACGAATAAACTGCCTAAGTGACATGAGTTGTGAGGCCGTTATTTTGTTGTGGATTTGCTTTTTGCAGGTAATCGCTTATTTTTGAAATAGAAATTAAAAAGAAAAATTGAAAGATAGCAAATAGAAATAAAGAAGGGAAACGCTTGAAGTTGTTTTAATTCATTTTTAAAACTAATTTCAAACAAATTTTTTTTTAAATTATTGAATATTATATCTTGTTTCTTGCGTTGAATGTCAACAACACAATTTAAAGCCCTCTGCCATTTTTTTGTTAACCGAAAAACCTAGGGCCAGATTCTGTAATAAACAAAACGAAAGCGATCGTTCGTTTTTCATAAACGAACATAAGCAAAAACGAAAACGAATGTTCGCTTTTGCCATACAGAATGTCACCCCTATTTTTTTTTTTGGGAAATCCTGGGGGGAAACCTGGGTCAACTCTGGGTAAAGTTCAACGAACGAAATTAATGTCTTTTCCCCAAATTTATATTTGAAATTAAACGCATATCGTCGGTGAAACCTGAAAAGTGTGTAACTTCAAATTTTATTAAAATGAGATTTTAATGCCATCTGTTAGTTTAGGCGCATATTTAGTATCTACAAGATCTTAAACAGGGAATCCTCATTTCGCTAAAAATTATAGTATAAATGGTAGTTAAAAAAAATGGAAAATAATACCACTATATCAGAAAATAATAGTAGGCGAACGAAATTTCATTCGGCCGAAACTCACAATAACTTTTCTAGGCAAATATAAAAATTAAAGATGAAAAATTTTTCGGGTGAAACTCACAATAAGGCTGAATAATTGTAATATTGTCAAAAATTTGGAGCCATCAAATTGTCATTTCGATACTTTTATGTTGTTGTAAAAACATAGTTGATGCCATTTGATCCAACAACAGCTTTAGATATCTTGAATTTCCTTTGATCGAATTTCCACAAAAGTCATTTATCGATAAAAAGGCTTTACTCGCAACAAAATATGCATATTGCATAAGAGGTTTATTTTATATTCAAAAAGAGCGGTAAAAACATATTAGATTATAAACTGCATCTGAATTCTTATCTATGTATCTAATAACCTTTTTTCAGAGGTAACCATTTTGAAAATATAAACCTACATACATATATATGTATGTATATATGTGACGGTATTGTATTAGAACAATTTAAAACCAAATTAAACACAATTATAATCACCAAGAAAATTAACAGCCTCAAACTTTCTTATATCCGTGTATCTTTAAAATATTAAATAATATATGTAGGTACACAAAATTGTTATATGTAGGACTAATAAACAGCTTATAAATTCGCTTTTGTTTTTTTAGGTCACCATTCATAAGTTTCTGTAAATAACTGCCAACACGTTTTTTTTATAATTTTTAATAATTTCAATTAGTCACGTACAAAAACCCAAGATATTGATAACATTTCGCCTGTCTCTTAGCTATTGAAGCTAAAGTAAAGTGAAGTCATGTGATTCAAAAAAATTATTAATAAATAAATATAAAAAAATATATCATTATCTGAGTAATCATTAAATTAATAATTAAAATTGCTGTTTCCTATAAAATTGAATATCTAAAATTTTCAAGGAAACATCGGCATTTCAATTTTTAATTTAAAGATTAAACAAATAAACGAAACAGTCGAAAATAAAGAAAAAGTGAAAATGATAGATCGTACCTACTAATATTAGCTCGCAGAAAAGTTTAAATCAATATCATAGAAGTCGTTACTATATTTTCCAGGTATTTTAACAATTTTATAGTATCATCTTTTTTTGGTTCCTATACAAACATTTTTGATTTTTAAAAAAGATACAAATTTTGTTTTTGAAAACTTAATATTTCTAAAATGATTGGGTCGATTTTTACTAAACTTGTCATTTTTTAAACATTATCTAGCAAATTATAAATTTAAATAAAAAAATAAAAAATATATTCTTGTGTATACCCACAATACCTACTAAAAAACTTAACTAAACTATCTCCATGAGAAACTATCTCCATTAAAAATTTGATCAAAATTATATTAGTTACGACAAAAAAATTTATGGCATTTTTTTGGTCCCAAAAAAGATGAAAAAATTGTCAGGGAAATGCCAAAAAACCCTAGATCCCAACTTTAAAAGAAAATCGACCCATCCGTTTAGACTGTAACCGAACGGAAAGATTTGTTGTCCTTTTCTATCTTCAAGTTTGATCCAAATCAGCAGTTCGATTTTTTGTATCAATCCATAACTAGCCAAAAAAGTATATTGCAAGTAAAACTATTTGTATGCTTATGTTGATACGACTATACCGTTTAAAAGGAACAACATTATCATCAGTAGCTCTCATAGAATAACAGAACAATATAAATTGTATATTTAGGCTTATCACTGGCTTAAATCGATGTTTGACAATCATTTCAAAATAAATCAGGGGAATCTTGGATGGTGATGAATTTTCAACGATCAGAAATGCGATACAAACAAAAATATCCATCCATTTGTCAGGAATTTTCTGTAGGGGTGTTCAAATTATTAAAAAATCAATTTAATTTTGTGATTTTTCTTGTATTTTGTATCTTTTTCAAGGGGTAAGGAAGGAATTTTAATTAGTTTAATAATACGTAACTTATGAGAACTATGAACTCTGATATATATTTTTTTTAATTTTGGATTTCTAAAGAACCTGCTGTTGAGTCTAGATAACGACAATATTAGAGTGTTTACTTCATCAAAGCATGCATGAATTACTTTGATAACTTTTTTTTTCGACATGCATTTTGAAATCTCATTTGTTAGGTACTATTCGTGCTATACAAGCGAAACAATCTTTTGAAATTTATCAAGAAATCGGATTAACTGCATCGAAATTGCCTGCTGGGTTCGTTGCCAACCATCGCCATCGTCAACCAGTGGAAACATTTTCGTTAAGTATACGTACTTAATTATGCACATTTTCGAAAAATTATCACAATCCAACATGAATTTTGATTTTGAAAAAAGGGTTTACATACAAGTCACCCGAAAAACAAATATATTTGATAAAAAAGTTTGCTTTTGTAGCCAGGATAACGTTTTAACAGGTTATTTTTAAAACTATGATTTAAATTTTTCTTTTTTTTTTAAATAAAAGAAATAGATTTTAATTATTTCTGTGTCTTTAATTATTGAAATAAAATTATTATTAAACAAAAATACTACATTATGATGCACAATTTTGAAAATATTTTCCAATTTTTTTTAAATTTTGTTTTCAAAATGTTGGAAGTTGCTAATTAATTTTTCAAAAACTGTTCACTAAAAGTATTTCCGAAAATTTACCCATGTGCTCCTAATAACCCCCTCTAACGAATTGTGAAAGAAAAGTGAACAGTAAAATTTGTTTGTGTTATGTTTTTTCCTACTGGGCTTATATACATACCTACTAATTTCAAAAGCAAAATCATGAAAACGTTTATTTTAATAACTAATAACCATTACAAAAGCAAACTTTTAAATGAATATTGATATTATAATAAAAAGGTTTTTTTAATAATACAAATTCTATATACTATACTACTGAAATACATCAGCCAAGTAGAAGACTTAGCACTATTTTAATGGAATTTGTTGAATTATTGATTCAAAATAGCTTTTAACGGCCTTTAAGTTCACGTCGACTCATCAGTTGACTATAGTGAGGGCCTTTGTCAATACGCAATTTTTGCTAAGTTCAGTTCATCTTACATAGATTTCGTGACGAATACCTAGTAATAGTGTGAACTATATCCAACAAGACTAGAATTCCTAATCATTAAATTGGAAGACGAATATTGATATTATTTTATTCATTTTGGTGCATAGTGAATGTAAAAATCGTAAAATGAATGTTAGGACAAGAATTTTTTTTTCTTTTTTTTGAAAAAATGGTCGGATCTTCAAGGTTAAGGTAGGTATACAATATTTGAGGAGTGACAATAACTTTATAATAAAAAGGTAATTGAATTATTCAATTTTTATTCATGATTTTTCAACGGACGCCTTACAACTAACTATAGTAAAAAAAACATTTAAACTTATTTATACAGAATTTATTTATTAATATTTAGCATTATTGTGAGTTTCGCCCAAACAAAATTCCACCCGGAAAATTTAATACATATTTCACTTTTCGCCTATCGTAAGTTTCACCCAAAATTTTGTGTTAAAAAAATTCCCCTTATTGTGAACATTCATATCGGGCTGAATGTAATGTTATTGATAGCCTAAATGTTCACTTATTTTTAGTAGGCGAACGAAATTTTGTTCGGGCGAAACTCACAATAGCTTTTAAAATTCCGGGGGAACAAAAAATTTTAAGGTGAAATTATTTTCGGGCGAAACTCCCAATAAGGCTGATTGCAAAATTTTTAAACAAATATGTTTTGGGTAGAAAAAAAGAAACTTTTTTTCAATTTTTACTCAACAAAAAAAAAAACCTTTAAAAAACCGCTTCAACATTCAAAATATTTTTGACGCGTGGCTTAAAATAAAGGCTATTTTTTTTTTATCAGATGGATGTTAAAATTTAGACTTTAAAACTTCTCTCCTGTAGTGCGTTTCATTTTTAACGGTATCAGTAAATATTTTTCCGCTAAAGATAACCACAATCATCAGTGCCATCAGCTTTGTTACAATCTCCATTTTTAAAATAGTTGTGTGTTCTTTAATCCGAAAGATAGCAAATCCCATGGAAATTCAATTTTATAAAGGCTGAAAGTTGTAGAAAAAAAAACCTTTAACTGTTACAAAGAATATACAAAATATAAACTTGAATGCTTGAATATTAAAATTCCAATGGCAATTATATTCCAAGCGAAATATGGAGCTGGATCTGAAAAGAAAATTTGTAAAAATTTTAACCAAACTCGTAGGAGCCGTTTTTGAGAAAAATGAGATTTTCAATAACGGTTTTTAAACATTTGTATGGGAGGCACCGTTATTGTTGGTTATAAGAATAATTTTCATTTAAAATCTGCTAGATAATGTTAAAAACCTGCTGGGTGAAAAGTTTAATAAAAATTGATCTAGTCGTTTTCGAATTATATTAAGTTCTCAAAAAAAAATTTCGAAACTTTTTTTAAATCCAAAACATTTTTTTTGAAAAATTTTTGTATACAAAACTTGATCAATATCAATATCAACTGTTTATGAGAAAATCAAAAAAATGGTTCTATAGGAGGTACCATTTTTAACCATTTATCGGAATTTTTTTTTATAAAATGGTTGCCTTTTTATAAAAATAATACTAATTTTTTTGTTAAGTTGTGGGTACGTTTTTGAGAAAAATAAGATTTTCATTTTTTGTTAAAAAATTTGTTCGGCATGTACCATTATTTTTGGTCTTAAAAAAAATGTGTGGGGAATGCCCAAAAAACGCTAGGTACCAACTTTGAAGAAAATCAACCGACCCGTTTAGGCTGCAGCCGAAAGGACAGACAGACAAACGGACAGAATTGCGAGACCCACTTTTTTCGACTTCGCTATCATCGTAATGTCAAAATCACGAGTTTGATTTTTTTACAAATCCATAACTTGCCATATAGTACCTATGTATAAATCGCAAGTGAAAGCTTTCACAGATTTAATCGCAGTGGAAAATCTCATACAAATTGTCATTACCAAAGGATTCGGTGATAATATATTTCGGGATTTGAAAAAATTTCCGATTACGACGGAGTTCGTGAATGATTCATATTTGAATCTTAGATTAAGAACCCAAGGAAATAATATTAATGGTCTCCACAATCAGTGTGTCTACAGTCTACATATTATGTATAATTAAAAATTAAAAAAGTAACCAGTCATTCATGCACAATCACAAAACTTTCTCTCCCATTTCTAGGAAGTACATAGTTTTTTTTATCGATCTTGCAAATTAAATTTTAAAACATTTGTTGACAACTAACAATTTTACAACCAAACTATAAATAATAAATTCTCATCCACTTCAAAAAGTTCCCTAAAGATCACCAATAAACAACAAAATATGGTTGCCTGATAACAATTACATGATGATCGTTAATAAATACCGCCTCACATACAAATCGTTTTTTCAATAAAAAAAAATGCAAGTAATTGCGACAGACAAATCATTTCCTAAAAGTTGTGAAGTACCCCACTCAGACTATGAGTTGTTAATCTTTTCTGATGTTCATGTTCATGTTCATGTTCGTGGCTCCCCAAATCAAGATGATATTTAATATTTATCAGAGTCACGTAAACCTTATCACTAGACCTGAGGAACCTCATAAGCCAAAATAAACACAAAATGCTTTCTCTTTCTCTGCTTTGTATTGTTTTTAAAATTGATTTGAAAGGAGAGAACTGATATAATTTCGCATACATTTTAAATTTTCATAGCTTGCGCATGAGCGAATGGGATTCCCACATGTCTTCTTATCACAAAAAAAAATGACTTCGGTGTTCTCTTCAACGACAATATAAAAGTTCACTCTCTGGGCAACAATCATTCATTCATTCAAGTTCGAATCTCGAAAGAAGAACGTTAAATAAATAATATTATGCTAGAACAAAATTACACTTTAGCCCAAGTGGCAGCCAACAATGGCAGTGACGGAAGTCGTGTTTGGATTATCATCAAAGGGGGAGTTTATGATGTGACTGATTTTCTCGATAAGCATCCCGCAGGCAGAGAATTAATTGAAGAATACGCTGGCAAAGATGCAACAAAAGCATTCAATCAAGCCGGCCATTCATCAGATGCATCAACAATGCTAAAGAAATACCGAATCGGTATTGTATCAGAGGTAAGTCTCACACTTATTATTTTTTTCAAAAAAAGAAAACCCCTCTAAAGTGGTCTATTTTATCTGAAATTATAGAAATTAATAGTCCCAGCGGAAAACAGGTTCAGCAAACAAAGTCAAGCCTCACTAACGCCCAGTGCCAAATCGGAAAAGCGACGAAGAATAAAGTTTTTGTTTTGTGTTTGAAAATATGTATTTATTTCATTTCATAGATTTAACTTAAGAGTCCATAGTTATTTTACTTAAGAAATCCTTAGCTTTATGTACATATTCAATTTATGACGTTCGTATATTTCCTTTATATTTAACTTTTAATGAATAAACAAAAAATATAATATTAATATTATTAAAAAAAAAAAAACACGTTTACATTTTTTTCTCTCTAAAAACGCAAGATATTTTGTTAAGCAAAATATCCGTCTGAGACCTAGAACACTTTAAGTTGTTGCTACAGATAACATAAATTAATATAATTATTATTTAAAAAACGATTGTTTTCCTTTTATTCGGATTATTGTGACGAAGATGCTTGCGAGAGTATTTCAATATCTGATGGATCGTGTAAGATATCGCATGCATTTTCGAAATTTTCCATCGAAAAAGAACCTAGATTCACACAACTGTTACGGAGATAATGATAGAAGCGAGATCCACGTCGTTCGCAAGATGAACGGTTTTTTTCACTTCGACAAATAGAACGAAGTGATGGTTCGTAGTCCAAAGCTAGTGATCGAGCCGAACGCAGAGGGGTGACTGGAGATAAGTTTGTTAAGGTGATGCTGAAAGGTAGAATAACAGAACAATTAGTGGATTTTTTAATATATACGTGAGCTATTTGATTATTTCTTTTTAGGAAAAATTAAGGTTAATTAAAATTGAATATTAAAACTTATTCTCTAAGAAAATTATTTATTATTTTAATACAGTTTAAAAAATTTATTTAGAATAAACTACCCTAAATCTAACGTATATCTTGCAAGCGCATTACACATTGCTTGAGAATAAACTTGATTTTGCATTGGCCAAATCAGCGGAATAATGTCCATTAGAAAAGTATTGAAAAAGATAGACGACGATTTCTCCCTCATAGATTGGTTCATAAACCATTGCCAAAGGGTGACAAAGATTTGTTTATTTAACCTGTACAATGTGTATATCTCTTCTGTCTGCTCTCTATCGGATCATTTATGACCCAAATACAAAATCGAGGTTGAGATTATAAAAACATAAATACAAAATAATTAATCTATAAAATTGACTTCGAGAAACTGGTTGCATATATTGAACATACATTTGATAAAAAAAATTCTATTGAGTCGTAAATCGGAAAAAAGAAACTGCGTTTTATCGCTATTTCTCGAGTTATTCAATGAAGAACTCATTTTGAATCATAACGAATTTGAAAGCAAAATTTAAATTTAGATTTACTGATATTATAGAAAACGAATAAATGTTTAACCACATCCCAATAAATTTTTAACTGAATGAAAAGGAGAATCACATTAAAAAATTAACTCACCCGTCTTGCGGCGAATCGAATAAATTATAAGCATAATGTCCAGCAACTAGATTCTTTTCAATTGCTCGCTCTACCAGACAATGAGACAGATCTTCACTCAGATTGTTCGTTAGGCGATCTTCACGTTCTTGCACACCAGCGATCATAGTCGCCGTTGAAAGGTTGTCATAGAAATCACTCAATGAACGTGTGACTGATGGTCGATTAGCTGCAGAAAGCCAAGCTTTTTTCGGACTCTTAGACTTTCGACGTGTCGAAGCATTTGTTTCTGTTAAATTTCTTGAAACGTTAAAAATTTCGGTCAAATTCGTTCGCAGTAAATGAAAATCAACTGGAAATGGTATTCGACATTTCATATTCTGACAAACCGTATAGAATTCAAATAGTCCCTTGTGATAATTGACGTCAGTGCTGCCTGAGGATTTCTTTTTGTTCTTCTCGCAATCATCATCGATTGCTGATTCGGTTACTTGATTAGATTCTTCAGAAAAACGCCTCTTTTTTGGCGAAGCAAAAAACTGTGAGGATGAATTCCCTTTGTCCTCGGAAGTTGGGTTCTTTTTTATTGATTTTGTGAGTCGATCGCCACCGCTCTGAATATAGAATTGCATCTCCAGGATTGTCTTTCTTAAGTGCTTTCGATTCAACAGGTACAAACTAACGAGATCATTCAGTTCAACTGGACAGTTTTCGATCAGCGAAAGCACAGAAAGGAACTTCGATATATTCAGCACATTCGCAGGAGTAAACCAAATTGTGTTTTGATTGATCAAACGCTGTAGATGTTGGCAATTTGGATTTGTGGCCATAATGATGACCGGACGCTTGGAGGTTGATGCTAGAATGTGGAGTGCATCAACGAATCCAGCATCGTGTTGCTCAAAAATAATATCAGCATCTTCGATCAGAATCAAAGATTTTCTTGTACTCTGCTCGATCGAATCATCGACGGTGCTTTCTTCGCCAGACTGCCTCTTCTTCTTATTGCCATTAAGTGTATTCTTCAATAGATTCGTACTTTTGATTTTCGAGTCTTTACGTATCTGATGGGACTGGGTGGCTTCTTGAAGTTCTTGCAAAAGTTTCTTGCCAGTGCGCTTCATACTTGCGTTCACTTCGAGTACGGCGAAGTTCATCTCATTGGCTAAAGCAAATACTGCGTTAGTTTTCCCACTAGAATTGGGTCCTAGAAGCACAACTGAATTACAAGACGCACTGCTGCTGTTGCTTGAATCATTCAGGTCTTCTAAGGGATTTGTTTCATTTGCACGTGAAATTCCGCGCCATGATGATAGAAACTCTTTTAATTGATTAACTGGTGCGACATTAACCAAAACCTGATCGGAGGACATTGCTTTGTATTTCTCCGTAAAGAGAAGTTCTCCATTGGGCGCCGACGGGGGTGGCTTCTCTTCTTCAGCGTCTGGATCGAATTTTGCCTTTGGAAGTGATCGTCGACTACTACTGCGAGTCACGACAAACGAGTCGGTAAATTGTTCCGCCTCCTGCACTGAATCAATTGCACAGAAGTGACGATATTTCTCTCGCAGCTGATTGTAACACCTAAAAGTGGGGAATCGGTCATAGGTAACTTTCCAATCTTTGATAATTTGTCGCTTATTATCGATTTGTGTCAATGGATTTGGTCCAATAAGCATGTTTCTTGGCTGTACTCGAAAATCTTTTTGAGTACATGTTGTGAAGGTACCTATGGCTCGTTTTTTTAACTTCCTTAATGGAGTTTTTTGGTCTTCATCTTCGTCATTGTTTGGGCGCAGTTTGAATGTGATCACAAGTTTGTCTTGATTTATGTTCTCTTCCGGACTTAGCTGCCGTATATGACTCACACTAGGAAACTCCTCGATAGCTTCCTCGTACGATTGTTCGTATTGCTTTTGTTTGGCCATTTCGAGGCGCATTTTCTCTGGAACACCGGACATTAAAAATTGTTGCTTAGCTCGTAAAATTTCTGGATCTATACTTGGCTTGGGAATTGCTTTTATAAAGAGTGGAGCTAGTTTCTTTGGAGTTTGCTTTGGACTTTCACTATCCACATCGATGACTTGACATTCAGGTTCGTCCAGCTTTAGAGGCTTTTTAACTGAACGAGTTAGTATTTTTTCTTCGGTTCTTGTCGAAATCGGACTTAAATCTTGATCGTATCTGGATTTTCTTGAACATTGTCTTTTTGGGCGGCCACTGCCTGTGCTTGAGAGTTCTGGAGTTTCTACTTCTACTTCTTCTGTTGCTGCTGCTGGTGTTTCGATTTCTTTTGGTATTCGAGCGCTTAGCTTTCCTTTTTTTGGTGGGCGACCTTTTCCACGTCTTGGTGTGATATTTTCAGAGACTGCTTCCACTTGAGACAATTTTTCTTGAAATTCAGCTTCAATTGCGGGTGATGATGGTTTCTTTGGAAAATATCCCAGCAAACTGTCACGTTTTTTTATGGGCGATGACAGTTTTGCTAGGAATACACTCGAGTCCTGACTGGCATTGTCTATTGATTCGGTAGAATCAACAGACGACAAACGACGGGAAACTCTTGAAATGCGTTTAGGTTTGCGACCTGTTTTAGTTTTAGCCTGCTGCGATGCTTTGGTTGATGATTTTACTTCAGGAATTTTTTCAGTTATATCAGCAACCGTTGTTGCTGGTTTTTTTTCCGATTTTGATTCGTGCCCATTCGTAAGCATTGATTTAAATCTGTAAATAGATTTTTATAAAAATCAATATTTTAATTTTGACTTGAGATAAAAATAGATGAATAATTATCCACTGAATAAGGTCTTATGTAGCCTCTATGTAAAGTTGCATAAATTCCCATTTATAAACATTTCCCTACCCTGTATAGCTATATAGGGCTTGTGTCAAATAAAGTACAAAAAAGGGGAAATATATTACGTTCTACTTCCTAAACTGACAAACCAATCTCATCTCTTCATAAAAAAAATAAACAAATCTGTTGCGCCGCCCGCCAATTGGATTCTTTTTATTTTCTCTTAATATTATTCTATTATTCAGATTACTGTTATTTGTGTGGTTTTGTGTTGTTTGTTAATAAAGTAAAATATTTTAGAACAAAAAATTCATGTTTATTATTTCATTATTATGTATATGTTGAGTGACTACACGGTGGTTTTATTAAAAAGAAAATATCTCTATTAGGGTGGCTCTTTTCTACGCAATGTATAAAATTATTATTATCTTCCCTGAAAGTGATCAAAACAACATCCAACAAAAAAATATTTCTGTTTTTACTTTACTCTCAGCCTCTTTGGGATTCAATCCCTATACATAATTAACCTTCGGCATTTCTACGTTAGCTGCTTTAAAAAAATTGCACAACGTGTTTGTATGTACATTTTACAGGTACCTACATAATAATCATTTTTAAGAGGGGACAAAAAAGAAATTCAAACAATGCCAAAATAAGCGCTACCCTAATCTAATATCTATGTATTACCTATGTATTAATCAAAAAGATTTGCAATCTAAGAAATATAATCCGTTAGTGGATAAAAAATAAATACTAAGGTCTCTGAGTTCATTGTGAAAAAATTCAGTTCTCAAAAAATTTTCCCTGACCGCTTTAGAAATTCCATGATTTTCCCTGACCAAATTCGCGTTCTTTTGATTTTCTCTGACTTGCAAGTCGGGTGGCCACTATGCAGTCATGCTGGAAATCGGATTCGCAGCCCGTTCCACCCTAAAGTAAAAATGTTTTTTGAGGGCTATTGCCTCTTGCGGATTGCGGTGTCTTACTGTTTTTCTAAATTATAGAATCCACAAATCTAAAAAAATCTTTTTTTTCAAATTGAATTAGGCTAATATTATGTAAGTTAAAACAAAAAAATAACATGGGCTTGGGGAATTTCTATTGAAGGACAACGATTTACCATTCTAAAATTAGTCTCACCTCTTTGCTCGATGTTTCATCGCCTTTTCTATGTAAGCCTCGGTTGCTTCATCATCCAAGCGCCTCTTTATTCCACCTTTTCGGTCAGCCCACTCCTGGAGGGCCACCTTCCTTTTAACATTTGAAACTTTCTGGTCATCATCAGGCTGATCGGCAGGCGACATTGATTCCTTGCCGGGAGTATTTGATCCAATGGTCTTATTTCGAGCATTCATCATCACCTCAAAGGCGTTGGCTTTCTTTGCTACCACAGTCGTCACATCCTCCTTAGCCGATGGACTACTTTCTGCCTCTTGTTTTTTAGGAGTCCTTAAGAAATGATCCAAGATCGTTGCATTCTTCATGGGACTTTTCAATTCGCCACCAATTTCATCGACATTTTTCTTGCTCTCTTGGAGAGGGTGCTTTGGGCTTTTTTGACTAACCTTTGTCGAATCAGAGTTTGCTTCGTTTTCTGCTGCCGCAGCGGCTTCGGCCTCCTGCAGAGCGATCTTCTTTAGCTCCTTCTTGCGGCGATGCTTTTGTTTGTGTTTACGTTTAACCGAATTCAAGACTTCTTCCATGTTTTGTAGAATAAGTTTACTATCCGCACGTGGTGTCTTCACCACATAAGGCAACGAAGTTGTGTTCTTTAGATCACGCTCTGGGCTTTCAATCGACGATGATAGTTTTATGCAGTCAACATCTGTCGAATCATCAACAACCCCAAGCAAATCGGATTCCTCTATATTGCCACTGCCACAAGTCTGCGATACTTGGCTCATTTCTTCGAAGTATTCATCGAATACGATTTTTGTTAAAATGCGCTGCAAATAGATGCAAACGTTGAATTCTTTAGAAAATCTTCAGATTACTTTGAGCATAATTATTACCCCCCGTGGAAGTGGATGTATGTATTTAAATTGTTGGGCAAGTTTCTGATGACACCGCAGTTTCTTCGATAAAATCTGAGAAACGAAGAACTTCAAAGCAACCAGAGCAAAGCACACTTCACTGGCATTGTTTTTTTTTTCTTTTTTTTTTTTAGTTCAAGGTTTTTTTCTTTGGAATTTTGGGGTACTAAAATTAATGTTTTTGAATGAAAAAGGATCAAGTTCACTTCATGAATTGGCAAAAACTTTGAATAATTAAGTTATTATCGAGTCGAATTCGTATTTTTTTTCACAAAAAAATCGAAATTGAATTAAAAAAATTGCTTAGTAAAATTTTCTTTACCCCGATTTATCGTTTGAACGCTTGTCAAAAAGAATAAATAAAAAATTAAAAATGGCGCCAAAACTACTGCCAAAGTGACGGATGGAATGTGTTCAGTGGTGAAAATTTACAGGGTGGCTTGGAGATATGAAAATAGTGCCCAAATTTTTGATAAGATTTTACAAATTTTTCATGTCCCAACGTCTTTTTGGTAAAGCCGAGTATACAGTTCTTTGGAACAAAAAAAAAAAAAAACACAAGTGGTAAAGGCTTAACTACATAAGCCAAAAAAGTGAAAAAGTAAAAAAGTGAAAATTTTCAAACTCATTTTAGGATAGTGTTTTTCTGACTGGAAAACTTATAAAAATGATGCAGAAAGCTTAAATTTTGGTTTAAAAACAAATTTGTGTATTCTTTTTCACAAAACAACGGCGCTAGCGGTAAAAAAAATATTTTTAGTACTTCAGTACTTTTTGGCTTATGTAGTTAAGCCTTAAGCTACGCGCAAACCGACGCGATGGCGGTGGCGATCGCGATAACAATGTGGATGCCGCACACGTAAATCAATGAAGGGGCACACATCGACGCGATATGTGGATTGCGTTCACATTCCACTGCTGCGTTCAGTTACGCGACTTTTCTTGAACGCAGCAAGCCCCATTTGATCGCTTTATCGCCTGAAGAAAAATGACAGTCTAAAAAAGAAAATTTGAAAAACTGAAAAATTAATAGAAAAAATTAGGGGGAATTCCATTTTATATGTTTTTTTTTATTAAACTTCAAATATTAAACGTTTGTATTGTCGCTGACAACTTAGCCCGCTACACAATATATCGCGTTGATGTGAGCAGGTTTTTGAACGCATCTTTATCGCGCGATAAAAGTTATCGCAATCGCCACCGCCATCGTGTCGGTTTGCGCATATCTTTAAGAATTTTTTTTTTTCGGAAGAAAAAATATCTGAGTTGAAATAAAAAATTTGTATCCGTTGTTCTCTTTTTTCCACAAAATAATGGCACTGATTAAAGCCGAGTATACAGTTCTTTTGAACAAAAAAAACAGAATTTTTTTTTGCAGAAGAAAAAAAATCTGAGTTGAAATAAAAAATTTGTCACCAACATTGTTTTGCGCGAAAAAGTTTCAGTGGTGAATATAAATTTTTTTCAACAGGTTTGGTTCACAGTTCGATAATAAAATTTTAAACGTCAAAATTTTTGTTGCGATAAAATCACTCCCTTAAGCTATGCGCAAACCGACACGATGGCGGTGGCGATTGCGATAACTTTTATCGCGCGATAAAGATGCGTTTAAAAACCTGCTCATATCAACGCGATATATTGTGAATCGTGCTAAGTAGTCAGCGAAAATAAAAACGTTTAATTTCCGAAGTTTAATAAAAAAAAACATACAAAATGGAATTCCCCCGAATTTTTTCTATTAATTTTTCAGTATTTGAAGTCATTTCCAAATTTTCTTTTTTAGACTGTCATTTTTCTTCAGGCGATATAGCGATCAAATTGTGCTTGCTGCGTTCAAGAAAAGTCGCGTAACTGAACGCAGCAGTGGAACGTGAACGCAATCCACATATCGCGTCGATGTGTGCCCCTCCATTGATTTACGTGAGCGGCATCCACATTGTTATCGCCATCGCCACCGCCATCGCGTCGGTTTGCGCGTAGCTTTAAAAACTACATGTATTTTTTTTCGAGGAGGAACTGTATACAAGGCTTGAGTTGAAATAAAAAATTTGTATTCGTTCTCTTTTTCCACAAAACAATGGCACTGACATTGTTTTGCGCGAAAAAAAATTCGTGGTGTGTATAAAATTTTTTCTCAGAGTTGGGTCACATCTCGATAAAAAAATTAAACGTCAAATTTTTTTTTTGTGCAAAAATCTCCCATAAGAAATGCATGCAGTTTTTTTTGTCGAAGAACTGTATACTCGGCTTATACTACTTATTTCGGCTCCAATGAAAACGTAGTATAAGCCGAGTATACAGTTCTTAGCCAAAAAAAAACTGCATGCATTTCCTATGGGAGATTTATGTGTGTTGGTGTTTTACTTTTGTGCAAAAGTAAATGTTAGGACCCCTTTTAACTTTTACTTTTGTAAAATTTGAGAAAGAAGATTTTGTAGTTCGTTGAAAAAGACAAAACATTTTGTTCACTTTTGTTCAAAAGTAATAGCCTTTTCACACCAATCCCAAAACGCGGTTTTCGCGAAATTATCGGTTTTGGCGGAAAACCTAATCGAAAACTCAAGTTTTACCATACATTTTTGGTTAACCACAAGTTTTCGTAAACCACAAGTTTTATATAAAACCTCTCGAAAACTAGTTGAAATTCAAAGTTGAACTAAACAAACAAACCTTTTGAAACATCCAGCGCTCAATAAAATGTAAAAAAAAAACTGCTGAATTCTGCTGACAAAAGAAATTGTGAATGTGTTATGTAAATGAGATGTTTTGTTATTGTTTTTTTTTGCAGGAGATGAGTTGGTGTTTGTGAAATGTCAAACGAAATCTTGTAAATGTTTAGTGTGAACGCTTTTCGGGTTTTTGAAAACTTTTTGCCGAAAACCCGGTTTTGGGTTTGGTGTGAAAAGCCTATAAGTTGAATGTAGTTAAGCCTTAACTGTTTCGAAACTAAAAGTTGCATATGTGTGCCTAGCCTTAATAGTTTCTTTAAACAGTTTCATCGTGTGAAAGTACATATTTGTGTATACTGCTTAAATTGTCATCGCCCTCTGTATGTCAAAATAAAAGTCCAGGCTGATCATTATCAAAACACATATGTTTATCTCTTTCACAACTGTAAACTCGACGTCTTCTCCAATACTTTTGACAGTTTTTTACACTTTTTGTTTATGGGAATTCATATAAATTTTCTATTTCATCAGAATATCAAATTTATTCTTTAAGATTAAACCCACTAACGTAGTTGAATATGGAGCCAGAAAAACAAGCAACGACTTCAACTTCGAAACAAGTTTCAAAACCAAAAAAATCTTCCCGCGAAGGTAGTATTTGCAGTGAAAAAAGTCAAACGCAAGAAACAAAGCGTTCTGGCAAATTTGCTAAAGTGAATAAAAATCAAGATAAAAAGATCATATCCGTAGCACCTCGCGCAGCGGTAAATTCGATAGATCCACATCTACATGAAGCTGTTACCAAACTTCATGATCGCACCAAGCGTGTACGAGCAAAGCTATCGACGATGCGAAAACCGATAGTAGGGGTTTCTTCAAAATCAGTGGAAGAGCGAATAGCTGACACGCCAACATTTACCCCAATCGGCGAGCTTCAGACGGAACAGGACATTCTTAAGGAAATCAAACGATTGGAGGAGCTAATGAAGAAATTACGAATGCAAAATGAATCCTCCACAAAGTCTGAGAGCAAATCAAATGGAATCCAAAAATCAGCCAAGATTGAGAAAAACGAGCCGAAAGCTAATAGTGGGGAAGGTCGTGACGATGTTGAGAATAAATCTGAAGGGAAACCAAAACGTCGTCGAGAACGCCAAAAGAAAAAGAAAAAGATCACGGACCCAAACGAATTGCAGGATTTATACATCAGTCACATCAATCAGATCGTTAACAAGGACACCGAAGTCAAAGATTTCAAGATCCCGCAATTCAAAAACGGTGACGATCTAGAGGAGTTCGCCCAAAAGTGCGTGGAAGCCGGACTAGGTCGAATTGTTGAAACCGAGTTGAGAGTCAATGCAAAGAACAATCATCAGGCATTCATTACTGTTGAAAATGGTTCAGATGCTATGCTCCTCTCGGTGGCTACAAGGAGGTATGCCATGGATGGGGATGTTGTAAGGGCTTTTATTAGGAGTAGAAACGATGAGGCAAGGGAATCGGTTGGCGATTTAGATGAATCTATTCCAATTCTTGAAGATCTAAATGAGACTATTGGTGAGTGCTATATTTAGGCGAAAAAATATTGCTTTTAAGAAAACTTTCGTCTACTTTAAGATAAAATACCTAGGTTTAATAATTTCAGCAGTTTTAAAAGCTCGCATGTTAACCCCTTCCCATTTTAAGACCTACTTTAGTACACTGGATACGTTAGGCTTTTTAATTATATATAAATATGTATAGCCACATGGACATGATTTGACGCGTCATTAAATTATTTTTTTTTTTTTTATAAAATGTGATTCATCAATGCTGAACAAATAAGTACCAAATCGAATGCGATTCATGTCTTTTTTTCAAAAAAAAAAAAAAAAATATAAATGTAGAGATAGTGAAGTTTTTTTTTTTATTTGGAAAATCTTGAAATATTCAATATATCAGTTCTAGTTATTTTTAAAATAACGATTGTTTTTTTTTTTTTTTTTCAAAAAATCAAATTAAATAAAAACATCTGACATAGATAAATGAAGCTTAAAATATAAAAAATTCGTATTTTTCGAAATGATTAACACCACAATAATTTACTAACTAATTGACTGCTCTGAAAATGATACAGAGTCACAATAGTTTTTTTTCCGAACATTAAAATGGAGAGAAAACAAATTCATCAACCCACTTTCGAGCTATTCAGCCGTATTCTAGCTAAACGTTCGCCTGAAAGTTCTAATGAAAAATTCCAGTGAATCGAAAGTTTCGATCGAAACGCTTGGCAGAATAGGGCTTATTGAAATTGTTATGTGAACTTAAAAAAATCATTTATAACGATTTAAAGGTACAGACAAGCAGGCAGACAGAATTTCGGAATCGTTATTTAATTGTTTTGTTCATTATAGAAAGGTAGACAACTCTACCTAGTCTGAGTCTTCTCCCAAGTAAATTACTTTTCTCTTTTTTGTTTTTCAGATGACCCTGAAAACATTCTAGTAACTGACGTAGAAAATCTTAAGAAAGATCGCGCATTCGTAATACGAATTGTGAAGGAAAGTGGAAACCGAATATTTGTGGGTTCGATTTTATTCAAGGATCCAGCTAAACATGACGACGGAGAGTATTTAAAGTTTAAAACACGAGACACAAAAGCTCCAATCATGTGTATTCCAGTGGAGGCATGCGATGAATTCCTGAAACAATATCAATCCGATGATATTCTAGGATACTTGTTTGTTGCACAGATTGTTAAAATCGAAGAAAACGGACGCTGTCTTGGCAAATTGGTTGCACCGGTTGGCAAGTGTGACAACCTAGAAGCTGAGATCAAAGCAATTCTAATGCATAATCGCTTGAGTGATGTGAAGACATTCGAACAACGTTTCGAAGATATGTGGGCCGAACCGATGAAAATCGAGAAATCTGATCTGGAGAATAGAGAGGATCTGCGTGATGATTGTATATTCACAATTGATCCACTTACAGCTAGAGATTTGGACGATGCTGTATCTTGTAAGAAATTAGACAATGAGCGGTATGAAATTGGTGTTCATATATCGGATGTGGCTCATTTTCTTAAAGAGAGTTCTGAGTTGGATGAGTTGGTTAAGCTGAGAGCAACGAGCATTTACCTTGTGAATGAGGTAATTCACATGTTGCCTCAAACACTCTGCATGAAGTGTTCTCTACTGCCAAATGAAGATAAATTTACGTTCTCTGTATTCTGGGTGATGGACAAAGATGCAAATGTAATTTCGACAAGATTTACAAGAAGCGTTATAAGATCTTGCACCCAGCTAGCCTATGAACATGCCCAAAAGATCATAGATAACCCAAATGAAATCTTTAACGACTATGACTTTCCCACCATAAGCAATGGATTTAGTGCGACTGACATTGTTGAAAGAGTTAAGATCATTAATTCTTTGGCAGAAATCATGCGAACCAGGCGATTCGCAAATGGATCTCTATCTATTGATAAGCCACAGTTTTACTTCAATTTCGACCCAAATACTGGTGAGCCGACATCCTACGAAATTTCTAGTCGACTAACGGCAAATTTCTTGATTGAAGAGTTCATGTTGTTGGCCAATCAGTCAGTGGCGCATATTATCTATAAAACATTTCCTGACATTGCTTTCTTACGAAGCCATCAGCCGCCAAAGCCGAGCGCCATTAAAAGTTTAAAAATAAAGCTAAATGCTGTTGGCATTGAACTGGACTTGAGCACCTCGAGGAGTATTTTCGCTGGACTGAGAAAGATCTGCGGGTCGAGTAGTAGTCCAGAGGTTGTATCGGTGGCGATGAATTATCTTTTAACTAAGCCAATGATGAGGGCGAAGTAAGAAAGATTTTAAATCAGGAAATTAAACACATGCTGATTTAAAATTAAATTTTTTGTTTCAGGTATTTTTGCAGTGAGAATGTAGATGGTGAAACTGACTTGCGCCATTATGCACTGGCCATACCAATCTATACACACTTCACTAGCCCAATCCGGCGTTATCCAGATATTATAGTTCATAGGTGAGTAATAAAATTATCGTGTATCTACAGTCAAATTATATGAAATATTTCTCTCATTTCTTAGGCTTCTTAGTGCTGCCATGAAGTATACCCCAGCGCCAAAGCGTACACACGAAGAACTACATCAATTAGCTCGCATTTGCAATGATCAAAAATTCAATGCGAAAAATGCTGGCGAGGAGAGCTCCAATTTATATTTCAAACGTTATATCAAAGAAAAGAAATTTATTAATGTTCGCGCTGTGGTCGTCGATATCTATAAACATTGCATAGAAGTTATGACTTTAGAAACTGGTCATCTGATTCTTGTTCCTTTTAAAATTCAAACAGTCGTAGTAGACTGCAGCAAGGCACCTGGTCCAATTTACATATCAGAAAGAAAGTCCACCAAACCACCAGTTGAATTGAAGTTGTTCTCACCAGTTGAAATAAAACTTGTGGTTTTGAAGGGGATATTGACAGGGTTCTTTGTTTCACCCGATTCAGATCAAACAATTAAAAATGATATTGCACCTGAGTCTGACAAAAAAGTAGAGGTCCAATTGAATCATACTCAAAGGAGGAAAGAAAGGAGGAAGCGCGCACGAAAGGCCCTCAAAGAAACGGCGAAGGAAGAAATTGAAAAAAAAATTGACGAAGATAGTAACTGATGATTATAATGAAGATAATGATACCTCCATGCGTTGTGTTTCCACATTTTTTTTTGTGATTTTAATAACATTGAATCGCGTTTATTAAGTAATATCTAAATAATTTACTTTACAATTTCGATAATCTAAACTTGAATTGAAAAAAATACTCTTGTTGTTTTGGTATCAGAATTTCAATTTATAAAAATGAAAAACTTCTAACGCATTTATTTTTCTATTCTTACACATATGAATGACGTAAAATTAGTATCTTCCTCAAGAGCGCCCCCGACATGAATATTTATGAACTGCCAGTTATCTTGAATGAAGGACAAATTACATAGGAATAACTTTATTTTCATAAATTAAAACTTTGATACACAAAACTACAAGATTGTTTAATTTTTTTATTGTAGAAATGTAGCATTTTAGTATGTTTTAACGATCATGAACAAAAATATAAGAAAAATTTATTATTGTTACATATTACACGAAAATGTTTTATTTATTTAGCGTGTTTTATTCTATATACATAGTACCAATAGTTACAAATTCCCAAGAAAACGTTTCGTTTTTTATATTTCATATTTGGTACTATTGAACACCTGTCAGAATAATTTGAAATTTAAAAACCATAAGATTCTACTATAGCGTTTGTCGGCCGAAATCCTACTGACAATGTTGTATTTGTAATGCATGTAAAATCGTACTATACAATGGATAGATTTTCAAATAAAACACGCCTATTGTACCTAAATATTTCAATTCTACAATAAAACTGTTTCAGTTCGCAAAATTACAACTCTATATTTCTGTCGCAAGCTCTATATCAACGGATATTGACCAGCCCTAATTGGAGATTACTACTACATAGCAAGAATCTTTCTATCAATACCTTTTTAGTCGTTTTTGCGAAAATTCAACCAATTATTAGGTACGGTTGTTGTTTTAGTGTATCAATGTAAAATAACGAAAATCATATTCATCTTTTTAGCGGGGGGCCATATATTTTATATTATAAAATTATATATTTAATATTATATATAAATTACTTCGTTATCCTTCCAATGCGATTAAGTATTCAGCCCTATCACGAATTCCATCATAATCGGAAACTTGTTACCAATCCCGAAAAAAACTACCTCAGATTCCATCGTAGTGGAAAATCTCATACAAATAGTCATTACGAACGGATTCGGTGATAGTTTTTTTCGGGATTCGGAAAAGTTTCCGATTATGATGGAATTCATGATAGGGCTGAGTATGAGAATTGTAGGTTAACGATTTTTTTCGTTTTTTTTTACGACTGATGCTATGCGCGCGGTATAGCTTTCGTTTTCTTTTTTCAATTCTTGACAATCCCATGCAGGTTTGAAGTTGGTTGTGCTTCAAACAAAACTATTTTTCAGTTTCGTTAGGTTTCTCGCAAATTGCTTTTAGACGACTGCAATTTTTAATGAAAAGGAATATCTCTCCACGCTGCAATTTTTCAACTTAAGCAATATCTCCCCCCGTTTAGGAGGTAGGGGCAGTTTAAAAAAAAAATGACTTAAAATGAAAAAAATTATTAAAAAAAAACAGCAGCAACACTTACAATGAAGTACTATACCGGTTTTGAAAGACAGAAATCTATTCTTTAATCCTAAATTCAAATTAAATTATTTATGAAAATAGTTTTTGAAAAATTCGCTCAAAACTCAAAACTTTGATCAAAAAATGAAAAAAAAAGTTTAGACCCATTTTTTCCAAAATTGTGAAATGAAGTGCTAAATTGGCTGATTGCTATAATGCTAATACCAATTCTGAATCGAACACAAAAAACCAAATGGTTTTATGCCTTCTAGTTTTTGAGAAAATTGAAAATTACCAAAACTCCTTTTTTATGAGATTTTTGTTTAAAAAAAAACCGTTATCAATTTTTGGCGCCAAAGTTATTGTACTCGTGCCTCCCCAGCCTACGTGCTTAAAAATCGAAGGGGGTAATTGCTTCGTTTTCAATGGCAAAAAAAATATCGATTGTGTTTAGAAAACAAAAATCAATTCTTTGGTTAGAAGGAATTCGACTTCAACAAACTTTACGTAAAATTAAATTCTATATGTATGTTCTACAATTCTTTCTTGAAAGTGAAGTTCCATTGCCAATGATTTATTATTATTGTTGGCATTTGTAAGAGAAAAAAGAAGGAAGCGGGAGGGAACGGAACTCTAAAGAAAAAATAAGACGAACAATTTTGCGAGAAAAATCTAATATTTTGCGCTTTCAGAAAAATGAGATCTCAGAGATTTTGCCCACTCAAAAAGTAAGCAATTAGTGAATCCAAGATTTTTTTTCCTCCTTCCTCCTTCTTTTAATTTCTTTATAGTTTTATAAATATAGTTTCAGCCTCAGCAAAGATGCGTTCTTATATGTTTTAAGCGAAAAGGAACAAATTCATTAGGATATGAATTTTATGAATGCCTTCTTTTGTCTTATGGCTTCCCTTAAAATAAGAGAACATAAATATTAAAAAGAACAATTTATATATTAATTTTTGCACGAAGAAATACGAAGTCAACTGCACCAATTCCACAAATAATTCACAAAGCATAAACAAAAAGTTGTAATAAACATTTGACCGGGAAGAAATTTAATTGTAGATACACTTTTCTTTCACAAATCGTTAGAGGGAGTTATTAGGAGCATATGGAAAGTTTTTCGGAAAAATCGGGGTAGAGCTTAAGCCACCATTTTGAAATTTCCTTTAAAAATTGACTTGAAATAGAAAAAAAAATAATATTTGAAAACAACAGCAACATTACAGTGCCATGTTGTATCCTTTTTTAAAACCAGCAATCCATTCTTTGAATCTGTTTTTAAATAAAATTACTTGAGTGAATACTTTTTGAAAAATTAATTTTCGAACTCAAAATTTTGAAAAAAAAATTTGGAAATAAATTTTTACCAATAGTATTTTTGTGTGTATAGTAGTCAAACGCTAAAAACCAGATGCTAAAATGTCTGTTAGTTTTTGATTTTAAAACAGAATTAGAAAAAATAGTTCAGAAAACGGAATATACCTAAATGGAGAACATTCATTTTCAAAATATGTACCAATTTACAATAAGTATTTCGAACGAATTGTGGAATACCCAAATTCAATTTCGTCATCAGAATTTCACAATAAGTGAAATGCATAACACGGGTGTAAATACTTGAATCTGAATTAAAAACAAAAAAAACAAAAAATACTTTTCCACTATGTAGGTTCATGTACAATTTACGTGCATGTATGTACACACATATGTATGTAGGCATATAAAATATATTATTAGTCATAAAATAATAACCTTGACACTGTGCCAATTCATTGAACAAGCTTTAGCTTATCGCACTTGACGTCAAATGACACATTAAATTATTAACCATCATCCTTGTTTAAGATATAAAACTTGTTCAACCTGCTCTGCTCGAAACGATTCTCTTAACTTATATCATTATGTTCGCAATTATCATTGGTTTTTTTCCTTTACCTTTTTTTCCTTTGTCCATGTTAACAATAAAATCCTCTTCAGACTTAAGACTCAGAAATTCGCATGCAAAAACTGTCCCAAGATCTTAGGAAATACCCTATTAAGTATTGATTTATATTAAGCTCCTAGAAGAACCTCTTTGTGAATGTGTACTATCGATTCTATGAGTTGTTGTTTTTGATCTATATTTACACTAGTGGAACTTACTACTTAGAGATGACAGTCATTATTAAGAGAAAAAAACCGTGTTAATCCTGTTCCGTTAATTATCTCGCAGGCCAAGTATTTTTTCCAAGTAAAATTCTTACTCTCCCAGACTTGTTTCAAATTCACTGGAGATGTGGAGAACACTAATTAATTGAAAATCTTTATCACTTAAGTTGGAAGGTTGCTAATAGCTATAAAGATGACCAGAGAGAGTGGGTAAATCACAGAGAGTATAGGTATGTACCCACACACACAGGTCTTCTCTTCAGAGCCAGACAAAAAAAATTCTGAACCAAATATAAAATAAAAAGATAGCCATTGACTACATGCTCGTGAGTCTAATCATAAACCTTGTGGTAGACGCTTGAGTTCCTTTATTGTGATTCTTTTTAAAACATGGCTTATCAACTACAAATATATATTTTCTGTGGTGAGATAGAAATTTAAGGAATTTATTTAAAATTTTTTTCATCTGACTAAAAAATTCTATGTTTATAGCTTCCATTCTTTTGGTATCAGTGTTTGCTCGCCCTCAAGTCTGGAATATTGGTTTTAGTCCAAATCTTGGTCCAGTCACGACATCTACCACCACCACCGTAGCAACTCAAATTGATGAGGATCCCAACAGTACCACATCAGCAGCTCCACCAGTCCAAGTAACAACTCCCTCGCAACAATACTATGATTGTTTATCTCGGTGTCCAACGACTTCTCAATACAATCCGATTTGTGGTAGTGATTCAGTGAACTATCATAATATGGGAAGATTGGAATGTGCAGCCAGATGTGGTACAGGTAAGTTGATTTTAAAGATAAAATAAAATATCATTTTGATTTTTATTTATAATTATAGCTGTGACAATGGTGCGAGCTGGGACATGTTCGGGTTAAAAACCTAATTATTCTTATAAGTCATTAAATTTTAACACGCGCTAATTATAAAAACAAACGAAAAAACAAATAATGCATAATAAACTAGTTTTCTATTTTTATAAAATTGTTTGCTTATCTCGAGAAAAAAAAAACCCAAGAGACAATTTGGGGTGTGTGAAATCTGGTTTCAGTTCTTGAACTTTTAGTGTGAAGAGTTATCAGTTATCACAACGTTTAGAAAAAAAACGCCTTAATATTAATTTTAATGGCGCATCTTAATTTTAAAAACAAAACAAAAATGGGAAATTCTTTTTGGAAAAGATGTGCGATGGAATGGGAAAAACCCATTAAATTTATATTTCTTTGGTCAAACTTTTCTTTTTAATTTAAATATAAATGGAAAATTAGCTAAAATTTATATGTAATCGCGGCTTTTGATTAATAATTGACATTTGGTTGAAGTTTTAACCTAATATTCAAAATAATCTTCTCGCAATAATATTTTGAAGATTAAATTTGTTTTCCCAAAAATGCTAAAAATCGACTTAATCCACTTTGCCTTTTGAGATTTATAGATGAACAACGCCATTTTATTTCTTCAAAATATTTAAAAACCGTTAAAGTTTTGTTTTGTTTTAAAGATTAAACGAATTGAATTTGTGAAAAAAGTTCATATTCATTTATTGTTTTATTTATTTATTTAATCTTAACTAATATTAACCTTCGGTGGAAATAAATTAAACTAGTTTACTCCTGTAACTTCGTTACGTCGTGTCACTACATTGGTTTTTTGTATATATTTTTAGTGACTTAAGGGCCCTACACACGATCAATGTTACTTGACAATTGGCGTTTTTCTTTTTTACCTCAGAGCAGATCACCGAGCTGTCAAAAATAAAATCTATGTTTCTTTTTTACCTCAGACAAATCAGAGCACATAAGTCGTGTTTCTTTTTTCCATCTGAGCTAGCTTGGAGCATGATCTGTATGACGTTCAAATCGACCGAGCAAATCGAGCAAAACGCTGAGCGAAGCCAACTTCATACAATTTTTATGTAATTTGACAGATTACTAGGCATATGACATATTCAGTGCTCAAGTGTGTTTCATAATTAAATCTGAGGGCTCTGATCATAATCTGCTCCGAGCTTTGCTCTGATAGGTCAACCTCTGCTCAGAGCGTTGCTCAGAGCCAAAAAAGAAAAACGCCAAATATTACTTGAACGAGTCTCGATTCAGGTAAAATTGATCGTTAGTAGGCACTTCAATGTTCGTCAAAAGTAAGAAACATTGATGAAACACTAAATTATTTTGATTTTCCTCAATTTTCATTGATAAAATGTTTGATTTATTGAACTAAACTAACAAATTCATTAACAAGATTGTCAATGTTCATTGGTACGTATGGAGGATTTTTTTTCATCAATTTTACCTGACGAAAAAAATGTTAATATTACCTGACGAGTAACATTGATGGTGTGTAGGGCCCTTTCTACTTCAAGTTCCGAAGCAACCAAATATTGTTTTTAATTATATACATAATATAATGGTCAATCACACATTGGGATAATTTTGAATGAGACTAACCCTTGGGTAACAGTTGCTTCAATCGCACAAGGAGTAAGGAAAGCTGGCGGAAGTTTTTGTGTACATATGATACGGCTATAACTATGGGAATATTTTTTGTAAATGATAAATAATATGTCTGTGAAATAAGAAGTTCTATCTGTTTTTCTTATACTGTTTTCTACACTATTCCAATCAATCTCTTCCACTTCCCAATTCTACTATGTATATTTCCTCTCCTTTTTTTAAAATAATTGTATTACATATAAAACATGATAACGATAATTTAAACTTTTAATTCAAGAAAAAATAAACAATTAAAAAATAAAAAATAAAGATAACAGGGTTTTTTTTTGCAAGCCCGGGGGTAATTGTCGACAACAAGTATGTTATTCACGCCGGTAATACAGTTTTTCTGTGCGCTTTAGTTAATCCCCGAGAATGTCTATGTACATTAAATAAGTATTTATCTTTTAGTTTTTCGCTTAACATGTGACTCTGGGATTACTGTTGTTGTTGCATTTTACATTTAAATTTTTTAGCACCGACGTCGATTTTTTCATCAAATTCACCCCGGGCTTGCAAAAACATGCGTAACATAAAACAATTATTAAAAGATAACTTAAATTTTTCAATCAAAACTTTAAGCGAAAATTAATAGTTAAATTATTTAATAATATCCTTAAAGTAAAATGGCTTGATTATTTCTAAAAAAATTAAACTTTCTTGTTAGTGTTTACTATTTAATAGAGATTCATGTTAATTTCTGTTTTGGAAGCGTTTGAAAAAATCTCTTAATTTTTTTATAAACTAAAAAAAAATATCTTGCCAGGAAATACTAAATTTATTGCAACGATCAGATACAATTTAAACAGCAAATTAAAACCGTACAATTCCTATTAAAAATGAAACTACAATTTTAGTAGTAGGGCAACACTGGTTTTGATACGCTTAATTCGAATGTGATCTCAATTTCTAATTGTTTTAGCTGAGGCCTAAATAAAGCAGAGAGCAGAAATAAATTTCAAACTTTTGAAAGGTTCTTTAATAACACTTATTTGTTGTTACTTTCAATAAAAGTAAAGTTATAGGTTAATTTTGAGTAATTTTGTTTTATAAAGTCTATAATGTTAAAATTTTACAAAATTAAAAATATAATATTTATAAAATTAATATTTTTTGTTTGAAAAATAAAGACAATTTCGAAATATTAGGCATTTTGCAGTAATTATTTTGGATTTATTTTCATATGAGTTAAAGATTGACTTTTTCCATTTATCTTTTTTCACGAAAAAAAAAGTTGCATGCAAAAAAATAGCGTTCAATAAAAGTTGCATGCAATAGAAGTAGCACGTAATAAATGTTGCATGCAATAAAATTTGTAGCATGCAATTAAAGTTGCATGCAGTAAAAGTTGCATGCAATAAAATTATTTGTAGTGCGATTGGCTATTGGCGTATGGGGATTCTTCCTTGTACTGCTCAACTGATCCTTTTCCATATTTATTATTTTTCTTTTAAAGCTTAGTACTCAGTTCCAGTGAAAATTTAATTTTCATTGGTATGAAATTTAAAACAAGAAGTGAGTACAAAAATATTAAAATGAAATATGAACCTGTTCTTCAATCAATTTCACTCAAAATGTTCATTTCCCAACGTACGACCACTAGGAAAAAATCTAAGGTGTTGTTGAAAATTGTGACTTTTTTGAGGAAGTAAAATAGAACTTTTTTGAGGAGTTAACTCGTCAGATTTAACTAGGAAATTGGGTTCTTAAATCGTAACTGTAACGCACTGGAAAAATGGACCGACAAATTATTTTATTTACATAGACCAGAAGTTTTAAAAAATTGTGTTTTAATTTCTTTTTCTATTTCTTTGTTTATTTGTTAAAAAAATAACAAATTCAATTTTTATATAAAATCAAACAGTTAGGATAGTGCAAATAGTGGATTGTATAGATATACACTCTTACGCCCATATTATTCACTTGATACATTAAAGTATACAAATTCAATGTAAATACATCCGGATTTAAGTTTCAATGTGGATGTACCGAGTGAATAATATGGGCGTTAACAAAAAGTCTGAACACTTTTACCAGATTACCTATGCGGTGTAAGATTACTCAAACTGACTTAATTTGGTATTTTGATACAAAATTGCGAAAAATAAAAACAAAATTAATAAAAAAATCTTTTATTTTATTTGTATGTATAAATTATTATTTTTAAATAAATAATTGGAAAAGTATACCTACGAATTACCATGCAAAACATCCATCAAAGTTTGCATGGAATTTCACGCTCTTTCAAAAGCTTTAAAGCTGAGCTCCGAAGATTATTTTCTTCCGTCATTATGGTGACGTCAATAAATTCATGCCTTGTTTACTGTTTATTTTTCCGCTTCAACTTGAAGCAAATTAATAATCAACATTGATTAAGAAGAAGAAAAGAAGCTTTTAAGACAAATTTTATGTCTCTCTCTCCAATTTAAGCTTTAAATTGCGAGTAAGCTAACAAAGTGCAAGAGATTATAATTTTAATCCATTTTATTTACTTAGTCACTAAACTCACAGCCACTATGAAGATCACTTTTTTCCTATTATTTGTAGTCATTGGTAAATATATTTATTATTATTACAATCTAATCTAATGTATTTGAATTGAAAGTTTAATTTTGTTTTATTTCTTAGCATCACTTGTAGGACTTCTGTCTGCTCGTGACATTCGAAAAGATCCATCTTTAGAATATGAGGTCTTTAACCCACAATCTCTACCATCGCAGCCAAATAAGCCATCAATTGAAGACATCGCACAATCGAACAAAAACCAAACTTTCATTTATGACCCAGAAGCTAAAAAATGGACAGTTCTGAAGCCAACTGACGAAATTAAGGATGACACATTGCTTTGGAATCAAAGCAATGACAAGTGGTTAACACAATCTTTTAAACCATAAAACATTTTTAATTAAAAATTGTTATTTATTAAGAGAAATGTTTGTTTTTTTTTTATTTAACTATTTCATAACAAAATCAAAGTTTAGCCCATGGATTCGAACCATCTGATGGTCCTCTTGGAGTTGGCTTCACATTAGCTTTGTTCGAGTTCGCATTTGGTTGAGCAGGAAGGCCATATGTTAAGCTGGCATCAGGGTTATACCGGTTTTTTTGTGTTTGACCATGAATCCCTGAACCAAAAGGTGCAGGATGTGCAGCTGGGTTTAGTCCTTGATGGGCTTTCTGGGTAGGTGGTGGAGTTTGAGGTGCCCGAGTGGTTGTGGAAGTGGTTGTAGTTGGTGGTGTTGTTTTTATAGTGTCTGCCGTTAGAGCACGATCAGCGCTAGGATTCCAGCCGATGGAACCAGTTGAGTCTTGACGTTGTGCTGGCTGTTGTTGGACTGGTTTGCCAATATTGGTGCCACTTGGTTGAGCTGGTGATGAACTACGACTTGGTGCTGGTGTATTCCACTGATTGCCAGTTTGGGTGTATGGTACATTTGGTTGTGAATATCCAGGTAATTTATTGGTGCCATCCTTCCTCACCCATTGATTGTTTACTTTAACCCATTGAAATTGTTGTGATTGATTCCAATTATTACTTTGCGCACCTTGATAAATTTGCGGAGAAGCAGCACGTTTCTGAATAGTAGAACGTTCGAATCTCGTCAAAGTGTGGACATATACCACGGCCAAAAGAAGGCATCCTAAATTTAAAGAAATAAGTAAAAATTTTCGATGTTCATAACATTAACTTATGTCTATTTTACTTACCTATCAAAAGTGTTGATCTCATATTTTTTTCTTTTATTTAATTTCTTAGAAAAAACGTATAATTTGAACAACAATAATTATTATTTATTCTCTATAACGTCGTTATGTGTGAAGCTCTATAGCACGACTATATTCTTTCGACTTCAAGTACAACTCAGGGCAGCGTAATCAATTTTAATTAGACTAATGTCAGTATATACCTAAGTAAGAGATGATCTTTTAAGCTGTGCGGTTATCACGTACAAGATTTATCGCGTATATTCCTACCCACATCAATTTAACTTGTTATTATTTTTTTTAAAATTATTTAAGGCTAAGCTTTTGAGAAGTTTTCTTAATTTTTTTTGCTTGATTGTCTCATACTAAAAAAAAACAAGAGAAAACAAATGGAACACTTGAATACCTAATCTGAATTCAATAACGTTTTTTGTTAATGGAAGATTTAATTTTTTTTTCAGACAAGGAGTGGCTTTGAGCGATTTTCGTTAAAATTTTTTAAGCACTCAACTTCGTTAAAACACTCAAATTAAATATACAGTGTTGTCTACTGATTAAAGGGACCCCTACACGGCCATTTATTTTGTATTTTGTATAATTTGGAGATTTCATTAGACACATCAGCTGTTTAGCAATAATATTTATAAACTAATCTAAATTGATAAGCTTCTTTTATTCCTCTTCTAATCGATCTAATTGATGTTCATCAATCAAATTAGAAAAAGTTTCAATTTCAATTATTATTGAAAAATGTACATAATACATCGTTAGCCTTATTTTCTGTATGATTGAATCAATCTTTTGATCGTGTAAGACATTTTGAATTTTTCTTTATTCAATTTAAAAGAAAATTAATAAGTCTCTTTAAGAAAAAAAATTCAAAATCGTTGGAGGTTTTTTTTTTAATAATTTTTGTATGACGCATAAAATGTTTAAGAAAAAATTTTGGAAAGCCAATAATTTTATTAGGTAGATACTAACCAGCTGATCCACCTGGTTTGGCATGAAATTTTTCATCAACTTTAGTTTTTAAAAAAGTGAAAATGAAATTTATAGGGGCTGAAATGAAATAAATGCTTATAATAAATTTATTGGCACGGTCTACTAATTTGTATACGCATTAATATAGTAGTCTGAGAGCGTAACGCCATCTGTTGGCGATTCCAAATTCTTCAGAGATAGCTGATTGTCAATTCCGTGATGTTTTGTCATTCTTTAAAATCAATATTTTCTCTTTCCCATACAAAATGGAGATTTCAGATATCGCCATCATGTCCACCCTCGAAAGTATGCAATTTTGGGTTTTCACTATTTTCCAAATTTTCCGGTAGAAATTTCCAATTTTTCAGTTCATAGTGTTTTTACTTGGCTCAATGCGAATCTAACAAAAAAAAGAGTGTTTGACGTTAAATTCGAACGAATTTTTTATTCGCTGGTTTGCCATGGAATCCACATTTCAATGTTGTGCGAATTCGCAGAAGATAAAATACAAACAAAAATGCAATTTAAGGCTCCTCCAAACCAACGTTAAACATTCGGAATGACGCACGACAAAACTTCTAACAAAATCGATTCAGCCATTCAAAAGATAAACATATGTATGTAAGTGAATAATTCAAAAATAAGGTAATTTTCTCAAAAAACATTAAATATCAATTTCCGTTATTCTGAAATAGATATCACTTTCGATATTACAGGTACGAATTTAACCATAATACTAAGAGTCGTTTTTGAGAGTATTTGAAAAAATCACATCGTTGTTTTGCAGCTACCCCTTTAAGATGAGCTAAAACAAAAATTTGAATTTTGCCTCCAAGAAATCACATAAAAATGGTCTGTACCAAATTTGAAATAAATCGGCTCACCCTGTTAGGCTCTAGCTCAAATTACATTGGACGCACAGATGCACGGACAAACGCACGGACGCATGGACGCACATATACACATGCACAAAATAATCGCACATCCTAAAAAATTAAAATCAATAAGTTTTAGTGCACAACTAGATATAAATAAAATAAACATAACATTATTACCGGCCACAAAATACTATCGTTCCGACTTCATATCGAATGAACGAACCTCTTCGTTTGGAAAAGATTTTACAAATAGAAGGTTCGACTTTTTCGGATTAAATTTTGATTACAACCTTAAATTTTTTACACAAAAACCATACTGGCCCTTTAGAGCAAGTAAAAAATTATTTTCAGAGAAAATAAATAATAAAAAATGAACAAAAAAGATTTTGACAAAAGAAAAACAATTTTGACTTTAATGAAAAAATTCAATTTTAAATTGCAATTATAATTCAACATTTTTGAAGAACACAAATATAAAATCTATTTTTAGTCAGTTAGACATCAGTATTTGTTTATTTTGTTTTATATTTTTTTTTCCTATGCAGGTATGTACAATGTACATGTGTAGGCACATTGCACAAATATCCTATGCAAGAAGATATGTATTAAAAACGATTGCTTATTATAATGAACAATATATTCAACTGCTTAAATCACAATAATATTCAAAAATAAATCAATCAATTTCAAGTTGTAAACAAATTTCATTTCACAAAAATACTTAAATCTAATTTGTATTATATTTTTTTTTCAAACAAACATACAAACGAAGAACGAATAAACAAAAGAAAAAAAAATAAATCCTCTGAAATTTAAACAACAACATAAAAAAATGTTCATCCAGTATGTAAATTCACTATCACAAAAGTAAAAAAAACTCGTCTTCATCTTTATCCTCTCATCATATTGAACAATCCCGCACATGAACCACGCCTCCAAATTTCAACCTCTGTAAAGAATTTAGATTTAAGTACACAAAATTATTCTGAGTTGTATTCAAAATATAATTATTAAAACTTACGAGCGCCACATTTTAATGCACAATCGAATTTTTGTTGATTGAAGTACAATTGACGATTAGTTCCACATATGGGATTATACTCGGAAGTAGTTGGGCAGGTTGACATACAAGCGAGAAAAGCTGGTGATGGAGTTGTAAGAGGTGGCATTGGTGTTGTTGTGGATGTTCCAGCCTGAGAATTATTATTTAATGGAGAAGATGGTCGAGGATTTTGCTGTTGAGATGTTCCTTGTAGTTGTGGGAAGCCTTGCTGTGGACGTTGTTGTGGACGGCTTCCTTGCTGCTGCTGAGGAAATCCAGGTTGTTGGGGAAATCCTGGTTGTTGTGGGAAACCTTGTTGTTGAGAACTTCCTTGCTGTTGGGGAAACCCTTGAAAACCCTGCTGCTGAGGAAATCCTGGTTGTTGGGGAAAACCTGGTCGCTGAGGCAACCTTGGCGGTTGTGCTGGTCCTGGAAATTGATTTGGAGCACCAAATGGATCTGGATTTAAGATTCCGCCTCTATTTTCAAGCTCTTTAAATTCATCGGGAAAAAGAAAATCGCTCTGACGACGTCTTCTTATAGCACCCACACTCATACACATGCACATAATGATCGCACATCCTAAAAAATTAAAATCAATAAGTTTTATTGCACAACAAGATATAAATAAAATAAACATATTATTACCGGTCACAAAATACTGTCGTTCCGACTTCATATCGAATGAACGAACCTCTTCGTTTGGAAAAGATTTAACAATTAACAAGGTCTATAAAGAATCCAAGTTCCAATGTTAGCGCAAACAATAAATTCAATGTGAATACCAGATTTTTTGAATAAATAAAATTAAAAAAAAAAACAACTACTCCTAAAGTGAGTAATCTTTTGAATAGCATGTATATAGGCACAAGTTATAAATCAAGTGGTTGGAAATTTGATGCTGAAGGTTACTATACTTACACTTAAAAACTTATGATTAAAACCTACTTGGTTTTAATATTTTAACAAATAAAGGAATTTTTTTTGTTTTTGTAAAAATTCCAAACGGAAAAATTTAAAGTTGTTATAAACTAGTTCCTATATATGAACGTACTAAACGCATGCATATTAAAATAAATTATGTTGATTTGAAGATTGGTCAGAGAAAGTTTTTGTGGTTTTCATATTTTTTTTTAAATTATTTTAAATTAACATTTGTTTTGATTTAATTAATACGAAATCAGAGTATATTTTTATCCACATTGCTTATGTTTATTCATTTTCTAATAAGTTGATATCAATTCCTCTTTTAAAATAATCTGTCTACTATATTTTTAAACATGTTCTGACAGAGAACAAATGGAGTTTTAAATTATATGCACAGACCATGCTTTGTGAAATGTCAATTTATAATATTATTACTAAGGTATACACATAATTTTGTTTTTGTGAGCCGATATTCATGTATTCTTAAAATTTAACTTAAATCTTAATAAGCATAAACCTATGGTGGGTTTTTCGTTGAATTTTTTTTATTTGCATTAAGATTTAGTTATTTTTAATTTTCTCATAAAACCAGAAGACATTTAAGCATCTGGTTTTAAATGTTTGACTAAAATTTGATAAGAGCATTGAATAATAAAAACAAAAATAAAAAAGTGTGGAAGCCGGGACTCACGGTTAAGATGCGTAAACATACGTAACGTAACGTGAATCACAATCACAGATACACAATCACAGAATCACAATCACTATCACAAGATACATTAGGTTTTTTTTACTCTACCGCTAGTATAGATGTTTACACATCAAATAAAAATTTAGTAAAACAATTTTATTTAAAACAGAATTAAAAGATTTATTTTTGGCTTTAAAAAAGCTGTTTCCGTTGATTTTAATAACTTGTTTCTATTTCAAGTCGAGTTTGTAGATAACTGTCTATCACACCTAAGCAGCGCGGGAAATAGACCGATTTGTTCCTTGCCTCAAAAACGTGCCCACAACTTAAAAAAAATCAGTAATTTCTTTCACAAAAAGACCATTTTATAAAAAAAAATCCAAAAATGGTTTTAAATGGTATACTTCCATAGAACTATTTTTTTGATTTTCTCAAAAACGGTTCAACTGATTTTGTTCAATTTTTTTTATGGAGATCACTTTAAAATGGCAACCAGTGGTATTTTAAGATTATTATTATTATAAAAAATTATTCTCATAACCAAAAAATAATGGTACCTCCCATACAAATGTTTAAAAACCAGTAAAGAAAATACGCTTTTTCTCAAAGATGGTTTCAAAGATTTGGATTAAAATTTTTATGTAAGCTAATATCAATACGATCTGCTTAGAGAAAGTTGTGGTTTTTTATATTGTTTTTTAAATTATTTTAAATTAACATTTGTTTTGATTTAATTAATACAATATCACTCCGCATTGTTTTAAAAATTTTGAAAAAAAGTATCTATTGATTTAAAAATGGTTTCTGTCATAGAACCATTTGTTTGGTTTTCGACTATCTCATTATGTGTTGAGCCGATTTTAGTAAAACATTTGAACAAAAACTCCCAATAAGTATAAATAATTTTACATATCAAAATAAAAAAAAAAAAATATTTTTAGGAAATTCGATGTTTCGAAAATTGGTTGATGATTTTTTTTTTGCAAAATTAATGTTTTAACCCTGCATTATTTGGGTACCAATTGTTTTTCTATATAAAAAATATTTTTTTAAAAATCTCCAACTAATGTTTTTTAAATTTTTGTTCTTATAAATTGAGATTTGCTTAAAAAGTTAGATAGTATACATCACGTTGGAGTAAAATGAATTTCAGATGTTGTTTAATCAATTTATTTTAATTTAATATAATTAGTTTTTTAAGAAATTTTCATTCTTTTAATGTAAGTTCCATGCTATGTACTGTGCAACACGGTGCTATATTGTTCATATAAATATGTACTGACATAATACTACCTTAAACATAACTACGTCATTAGAAGTTGGCATAAAAAAAAAAAATATAGGCTCCCATACCTAATTTCTTTCTTTCAAAATCAGATGAATTGGATCTAAATTATACAGACTTTAAAACGGACATTAAGAGCAAATTCGTGCGACCCTAGTCGTGCACTTCATATTAAGTCAAACTATATTGTTTTTATTCCATAAATACATGTATCATAGTTTTATTTTCTGTAGAAACAAGGATTAAACAATGGATGTGCACTTGGGCGTATACGCACTTTTTTTTTATTGAATTTTTACAACATTTTCTATAATTTTTGTTTTTGTCATTAGTTTTTTTAATAATACAATATATACTACTGAAGTACATCAGCCAAGTAGAAGACTTATAGCACTATTTTATTTGGACTTGTTGAATTATCAATTCAAAATAACTTTTTACGGCCTTTAGTCCTAGAAGTAACATTAGTTTATTTCAAATAAAATATTCATGTCGATAATGGAATACGCAATACTGGATCCACAGTAATTCTGAGTACAGTATTCTCTTTTCTTTTCACGATAAATGGAAACAGAGAAAAGAGAGCATTGCATTGTGAATCACTGGGGATCCAGTATTGCGGATTCCATAATCGACATGATTATTATTTAAAATAATCTCATGTTTGTTTAATTCAGATGTTAATTTTTTCTCACATCAATCGATTATATATTTACAGATCAAAAAGACTCATATTAACAATAGTCAAAAAAAAATCCCAAAATTTGGACCCGATGCATGGCGCCTTGGTCGAATTTTTATACAAATTCTATGTTTCGAACGGGTATGGTTTGTTTCGTCTTTTTCATCTGGTTTTTTTGTTGTTTCGTTTTAGTCGTTTCGTATTTCGTTTGTTAAGGATTTTCATTAATATCGTTTTTAAATTATTTTGTTTATAATTGTTTCGAAAAAAAAATCATTTTGTCTTTCACTTTTTTAAGGTCATTTCGCCTTTTATTGTTAAGTTTTTCGATTATTTCGTGTTTTGTTTAGATCAATTTCAATTATTTCGCCATCGTTTACTGCTGCCCCCCTGCAGCCCCTCTGCTTGGACACACTATAATATTTGGGGTAGGTGCGAGGTTAAGTGCATGCAAAGTTTCTCTTGCAACTTTGAATTTATCCATATCTTATGTCAACAGCTTTTTGCTCAAATTTTCAGATATGATAATGCACTGTTACAATCACCACTGATGATAAATTAAACCCATGCTAAAGCAATAGTTTAATTAAAACCTAGTGCAAAATAAACCTGCCGAAATAACCTTGATCCAAATAACTCTTTGCACTTTTAAAGAAAATGCAAAACGAATAAAAAGAGAGAGAAAGAAATGCGAAATGACTGTAAGACGAAATAATCGAAAAAAATAAAATAAAAATAAAATAAGGTATTACGAAATAAACAAAAATAATTGTAAGAAAAACGAAGCAATAAAATTGCGAAGTGAAAAAGACGAAACAACTGCAGGCAGGCACTTATTGCAAACATTATTATGGAAAATTTATTCTGACTTAAACAAATATGTAGTATCAAATTTTTTCATTTAAAATAAACGAAAACAAAAACTATCATAAAATCACTCTAAGCCAGATGCCTAAAGGCAACACTCATTAATAAGTTGAGGTTTTGCAATTCAACATGCCATGAATGAAAATCGTTTATGGAAAAACGAAAAAGAATACGTAAATCTTGATTTTCAAAATCACTGGGCTAGACACAGTTCATTTTTTTTTTAATAAAAATTTAAAGAAGAGAACCCCTCAAGGATAAAAACAAGCTCATTTTCTTTTCCTTAGTTTTATACCAGTTCAAAACTATGTATGTATACAAGTATATAGTAAACCATAAACCACCCACCGCGAAAGCACTGCTGCGAAGCACCACCACCGCGCCGCCGTGCTCCGGAAACAGGATAAAACTTATGGAAAACTTAAGAAACCATTAATGCGTCGTTCATAGCATAGTATCCGTATATATTTTGGAAAAGAGAAAGAGATATATGTATTTTGTAGAGAAGATATAGGATAAGTTTCGAGCCCCATCCTTGCCAGTCAACTTACTTCACTTAAACTCTTTTGGCCTTGTATATATCCTTGATGGTCGCTTCACCATCATTCTCATCTATTTTATATCATTGTTTTTTTGTTTATTCATCTTTTTTTCTTTTTTTTTTTCGTCTGTGTGCTCGAAGAAAAAAAAAATATCGTTGAAGTTTTATAAACTTAGAAGACTTCCTTGTTGAGTTAAGTACTGAAATATTGTACTGTACTGACTGCATAGTTGATGATGGATGCGTATACATTGAAGCTGTTGTTTATATGGAATTTTATGCAATACCCTATATAAAATTATTTTATATAGATGTAAGTTTTTTTTTTAAATATCGTAAGATGTAGGTATACTTATGCTGGATTTTCACGAGTCGATTTTTCCGTGCGGCGAGGCCTTGCGTCATAAATCGATTCATAAAAATCTAAATTTGACAAGTCGCAACATGCAAAATCAGTGATTATTTTGATGGCCCAAATTTTAACATAAAATGATTTCTAAGATATCAATCATCAATAGTGAGGTCGTTTAGTCATTGAAATAAAGAATTTTATTTCATGTAGGAGGTTGGACCATGATTTGGTTTTTTTGGTAAAGCCCGCATCATACGACGCTTGTTTTCCTGCTAGAAATGCTTGCTGGCTTTCTTGCTGGCTATTGAGCTGGAAAATGGCATCACTGCTGGCTCTTTTGATAGAAGAGCTGCTAGATTTCAAAGTTAGAACCGGTGCTATTTTTGTTGCTTGTTTTGCTGCTGGATTTTAGTTGACGTCAAAAGGTACATGTATATTTTCAAATGTCATTTTTTCGATTTCATTTTTATTTATTTTCTAATAGTTTTTTCAACTTTAAACAAAATCAAACGTGATTTCATTCATTTGAATATTTAGTTCTGTCAGATGTATGCATTTTTGTGAAAATTTGTGTAGAAAAATATTGTGAAAATTCGTACAAATTCGCAAGAAATGTCAAAAAACCATCAGCGAATCCAGCTCCAAAACAATCATCGAGTGAAGCCGAAGAATTCAAACCAGCAAAACATCCAGCACCACACCATGCAACAAAACCAGCACGAAAGCCAGCAAGCATTTCTAGCAGGAAAACAAGCGTCGTGTGATGCAGGCTTAAGGGTTATAATTAAGTCCTCAGCATGCCAATATACATCAAAAATAATCAATGATTTTGTTTTTCAAGTGCCCAATTTAGACAAAAATTTTCAATGACGAATTTCAATAAAAGCTTTAATTGGCACCTTACAATGATTTTCAACTAAGGGATTTAAATTTTCCCGAATCTTGAACTTCTTGCTAATTTTAACAAAGAAGATGAAGTCATTTCAACAATTTCAGCTTGAAGAGTGAAATTTTATATTTGTGACGATTTACAAAATTAATTCTGTAATACTCCAGTATTGCTTTAGAGCACAATAAGAGAGGTTATTGGGAAATAGAGCTGCAAAATATCGTTACTTTTTTATGTGTAAACATCTTAGTTCTAGGTATAGGAAAATGCAACGGGAACGGAAATCGCAAATCAACGGCAGCGGAAACGGCTGTTATTTGATAATTTTTACTTGCGATCTAAAGGTAGGTACTACATACATACATAAATGGCAAGTTATGGATTCATAGAAAAAATGGCGAAGTCAAAAAAAGTGAGTCTCTCAATTCTGTCCGCCTGTCTGCCTGTTTGTCTGTTTGTCCTTTTGGCTGCAGCCTAAACGGGTGGGTCGATTTTCTTTAATCTTGGTAAATAGCGTTTTTTGGGCACGTTTTTTTTTTAGAGATCAAAAATAATAGTAGGTGCCGTAAAAATTTTTTAGAAAAAATGAAAATCTTATTTTTCTCCAAAAAATGCCAACAATAAAAAAAAATCATTATTTTTTTTAAACGCTACCATTTTATAAAAAAATTCAGAAAAATGGTTATAAATGGTACCTCCCATAGAACTATTTTTTTGTTTTCGATTTTCTCAAAGACTGTTCCACCGATTTTGCTCAGTTTGTGTCTGACTAATCTTTTAAAAAGTTTAAAGAGTTTATTTTTTGTACCAAAATTGTCAAAATTTTGTTTTTTTTTTTTTAATTTAAAAAAAAGTTTCAATTTCGTTTAGAGAAATTAATAATTTTAAAACGAATTGATAGATATTTATGAAACTCGGCACCTAGCAGTTTTTTAACATTATTTAGCAAATTTTAATTAAAAATTATTCTTATAACCAAAAATAACGGTTCCTCCCATACAAGAGTTTAGAAACGGGTATGGGCTCATTTTTCTCAAGAACGACTGCTAAGCTGTTGATTAAAATCTTTTTGTCAGCTTATATCAGTATGTACTTTAATCTGCCATATTTAAAAAAAAAAATTTTAATTTTTTATACAAGAGTTTTTAATATATCTAAACAATATTGTTTATAAAAAAAAAAAAACAAATTGCGGATTTAAAAAAAAATTCGATATATATTTTTTGAAAAAAATGGCGTAGCAATTTTTACTTAAAAATGTTTTTAAAATTTTATATATAAAGAATTATTTTTTTAAAAAACTACTCCAACGGTGTTTTAAATTTTTTTCTCATAATTAAGATTTATTTAAGAAATCAGATGGCGTATAGATAGCGTTGTTGACACCAATAATCAGATTTATAACATTAATTTATTTCTAATTATGTATTAATTTTTGTTGTTGTCTTTGAAAAAAAAAATGCTTATCGAATGTGAATCTTGTGGTTATTGTGCATCTACAAATATGCAATGATTTTTTACAATTTCGTTCAACTAGGGAATATAGCGCCTGTGCGCTATTAGACTAAAAGTTATTCTGAATTTTAAATTTCTGACTTCATAGATACCAAATGAACGAAGAGGGGGTCAAAAATCGCTTTTATTGGTTCCTGTAAAAAAGCTGAAGTTATATATTGCTTGAGAAATTGGCTGTGCACTTTAATTCCCTAATCCCTTTGATATTGTGAATTTGAGTTCTCGTATTTTTTCGCTGTTTGGACTAATGTGAGAGGATTACATTTTCTCTCCTCAAAATAAGAGTTTCTGTGGAACTAAGCCAAAAATAGTTCACAATAAGTTTTCATAAATTTAACGATATTTTCAAATGATTTTTATAGAATCAATAGCGCAAAATTTTAAAGCAATTTAAGTATGATACTAGGTTAAAAACAGGATTTTCAAAATTTTAAACGAGTTAGTATCGTATTATCTTTCGAATGTTTTTATTAGAGTTAAAATAATCAAATGCCTATTTTGATTTGTTAGTATCATACGGAACTCCAAATGTCACTTACAATTAAAAATATAAAAATGGCAACTTAGTTAGTTTTTTAGGCGTGCTCAGCTGAAGTTTGTTAAGAACATAGGTTTAGTATGATACTAGTTAAATTAAGAACATTTTAATTTATATTTATTAATATCATTTCATCATTTAATTAATATCATTCTAATACCTTAACATTATAGGCTGGTTAAAATGTTGGTCCAAAGATTTAAGAACTATTACGTAACATACCCTATTTTATAAAGGTTATTAAAAAAAAAAACTAAAAAAAAGAAAGAATGAACTAAGGGTGATTCAGAAATTTAAACAAAAAAAGAAAAACTTGGCCTAGACATCGACTTAAGTTTGTACATAGATTGAAACAAAGTTCTCCACCCAAAAGATGATTTTAAAGTTCTATAGTTTATACTGAAGTGTTGTAAAGAAATTAACGATCTGAAAATTTATTGAAATTAATTTACTTTTAAAACTTTGCATTTTTCTTTAAAGTTCTAAATGATTTTTGGTTCTTAATCAACTTTTATTTTGTTGTTACTTTTTTTAGATTGTTTTACTCCAAGACTCTCTTAATGGCTAAAAGATTTTCCATTAGGCTTCACCCATTCAAAATAAAATCAATTTAAGTTGTATCGAAGTTGAATGTTGTTGAAATATTATAAATAAGTGTTGAAAATCATTGTGGCCCACATAATATAGTGTTTTTTTTTCTGTGATACCCTTTCTACAGACAGATATAAAATCTTCAAAGGCAAAACTTCTTGAACAAGTATAAAAACATTAGAAGAGCTAATGTTCTAAGCTTACTTTGATTTATTCCACAGGTCTTTTTCTATATTTCCTTTTGGTTTGATCCTAATTCATAAGATCTAGGATCATTTTAATATAAAAAGCAGATTATCACTGACAGAATATCCTGATTTAACGGATTGAAAAAGATAATCTCTGGAATTTTTAACACCAAGTCTCAAAGTCCTTCCATTGAGATTCGTTTATATAAATAATAAATTATGATAAACAGGAATAATTCAGAAAAAACAAACACAAATACATTCATATTATATATAAACCAACAAAAAGAATATAACGAACAAAACAAATAAAAAATACATATACATATGTAAGATATAAAAATGGCGAAATGATAATGATTTACCGATATAATTTACGATGACAACAGTTGGGCATATTCCAAAAGGCATAACGGAAACACGGTTGCATCCTTGTTTCCATGATTTTCCTCATTTATGCTAGCGTGCATACATATCTATACATATATGTGGATTTTGTATGTGTTGTTCGTGTTTGTGTGTAGTAAAAAAGTAGACACACTTAATACAAAAGCAGGATATAACACAAAATAATCCACAGGAGGTCGGTTAAGTTTATGTCCTGGTCTTTGTTTTTTTTTTTTTTTTTGCCAATACGGCTGGAAAAATATTTTTTTTGTTCGTTTTGTAGAAAATGCTATTTCAATGCGGAGGATTTTGAACAAAGGATTAAATGGTCAGATGCTAAGTGAATTACAATGGTTTGTGCGCTGCTCAGATGTGGTTGATTGTCGAGTTAAGAGAAGGCAGCAATACATTTGGGTTTTTTGGGGATATATAAAATGACCTTTAGTTACTTATGGCATCTAGAACTTTTTTTACAATAATTCTTGAAAGCATATTTGAAAAATAGATAAACATAGCCCAGTCGTGCATTTTATTTTTTAATCGAAGTTTCTTACATTTGAAATTCAGAACACACATTTAATTTACATTAAATTATGGGTAGGTATAGGTATACCTATTTAGTTTTGTTTTCTTAAAATTTAATACAACAAGGAGAATTCCACTGTATTTATCCAATAAAAACAACACTGTAAGGATGTTCAGTAACTTTATAGCCATGCATCTTTGTAACTGGTGAAATATACTTTGTAGATTGTTCCCATTCCCAGAATCTGCTTTGTGGCCATCCTATCATTCCTGTAAAAGTTATACATATAGAGCAGAGATGACCAAATGAGTCTTTGTGATATAATCATAAATTGCATGCAACACCTTCCCAGACATCACCTATATCGTTTGTCGTAAAAAAAAAAAAAACTTAAGCTCATAAAATTAATTACCGTTTGACGTCTCTGGGATACGTCTGCTACCATCATCAACAGTATGATGATTCTGGGTCCTGATGCCGTAAAATGATTTCGAACTATGCACAGAATCACTGTCGTCGTATTTGACTTGAATCCTTTTGCTAGAAACATTATCACCTGAAGCCATCGATGACAACAACGATGACGATGCTGGAAGCGCTCTTCCTGTGTCATCACTTCTGTTGCTGCTGCTGCTGCTACCGTCACCGCCATCACCGACGTCATCGTTAAAATATTTGCTTTGTACTTTTTGCAGACATTTAATTGAATGCCCTTCTGTACGTCGGCGACCGCAACGGCATTTGGCCACAAGCGATTCAAACATGTCCTTTGAGACAAAATATGAATCACCGTGTCCTGTGTAAACGTATGGCCAAATGTCTGTAAGCAGATATAAACATTATGCAGTATAGTTTGTTTAAATGTTGAGACATTTCTGGTCTCACCTTTGTTGACATTTCTCTCGGTTGTACGAAGGATTTTATTGACTTTGTCCTGATTGTAGATACTGTTAACATCTTTGTCGGTTAATTTACCCCATTTCTCTGGATAACGACGTCGAGAAATGTTCTCTAGTTCGACTTGTTCTTTTCTAAAATAAAATGTAAAAATAAAGAAAAGAAAATAAAAAAATTAGATTTAAGTATTTCATCTAGTTGAATGTGCTTATAGGTATAGTTTTTTTTTTTGGTAATGTCTGTGCTGAAAAATTTAGGTAATTTTTTATTGTATGCACTGGTTTTAGGATAGAAATGTGTCAAAAAATAATACTCCTATTTAAAATGGCATTATGAATTCAGAAAATCATTTTTGATGCAGTACTGTAAGCAGGGATGAATGCATTTTTCCACATTTCAATTACTAAGTTTTAGAAATTCGTTTGTTCCATTTAAGTACAATATTAGGTATAATATTAATTTGTTTTACTCAAATTATTTCGAATTAAACGATTGTCTTTTCAAGCGTTTTAATTTTTATCAAGGAGGAAAACAGAACAAAACACTGAGTTTAAACACTCTATTAGGAAACTGGTGACAGTCATTTAAATTAATATTTTTTTTTAATCATCAAAGGGAGTATTCAAAATTCCAGACTGAGTACCAAAATTTCGTATGAAGAATTAATGTGTTATAATTTTTCATTTCACGGGTGGTCAGTACTAGGCTTAGGGCCAGTTTCACAGTGCACACTTAACAAAATAAGTGGGACTTAATTTTCCCATTTTGACACTTTAGCCGCAGTTTTACTGCACATGGGAGACTTAAGTGTCACTTTTTCCGATAAGTTTACACTGTGAAATTGGAAATTAGTTTTCCATGTTTGACACTTAAGTGACACTTACTTCACTGTGAAACTTGCCCTTAGCATAGTATTTGTTTTTAAGAATACAGGTGGCATACTAAAATTCAAATTAAAAAATAAGAGTTTTATATTTCACTTTTCAAAATGCAAATGTTGATGAACAAGATAAATTTAACTGTAAAATGCAGGGTATCTGTGTTATAATTAAAATTAGGGAGGGTTTTTGGATTTTTTTTACTTTGTATGCATATGCGTCTTTGCAGCATGTGCGTCGTTTTACCCACATGACAAATTGTGAAAAAGTTTGTATTTTGGTCAATTGTGGTATAAGTAGCCATTTTTTGTTCATATGTCTGTCAGTATTTAAAATTTAAAATAAGTGTTGCATGGCGTATACGTAATATTTCTAATTGTAAAGTATTTATAATTTTTATTAATTATATATTCTGTAAAAGTTTAACATCAATCATTGGCATAAATATACTTTAACTTTATTTCATTAATATTTGGCCTTCGTGTAACCTAAGTAGACCGCATACAGGCAAGTTCGTTCGATTCCGATACGCATTATTTTAATCCATTTCAAATTAGTAAGTATATTATTTTTAATAATCTTTGTATGTAATATTTTAAAATTAAGGACAGAAAGCAAACATAAATTTAAAATTTATAAATTTGCATTTTTTCAAATTTTATTTCCTTTATCTTTTCACAAATAAATAAAAACACTGGTATAATCGGAAAATAAATGACTTTCAGTTAATTTATATTCATTTTCTTATCAATAATGTGACATGTTAAAATATATAAATAAGTATAATGGTTGAAAATAAGAGTAAAACAGTTCAAATACAAGAGTTAACACTTTCCAATAACAATGCTGAAAAAATAAGTTTATTTTGACAAGAACTTAAAATCATAGAATAAGATAAAATACTTCCGAATTTATTGTTTCTAATCCACAACTCAAAAAAAAATCATTATAACAATTATGTATTTCAAAAAATCTTAATAAAAAATCTATTTCATTTATTTTTTGTCGGATTCTTTCTTTTTGATCAAACTTTATATTCCAATATTCACTACATTTTTAGTTTACAGTTAAGTTTACATTTTTCCAATTCTTTTTGTAGGGTCCATTGATTTTTAAATCTAAATAATGGTGTTTTATGATTAAAATTTGTTTTTCAACTAAAATGTCAAAATAAAAACACGAATATAAGAACCTGCAGAAGAAAAAATTATCTGCTTAGAAACTGTTTTGTAACCATAACAAAATTTCTTGGTATTCCTACTGCAAAATTTCATATATTGTATCAAATTTGAATTCAGCTCAGCATATTGATTTTTTAACTTGTTTTATTTGTTATTTTGTAAAAAAAAATCACAAATGTAAATTCACCTTAGGGAACAAAATTGGGAGGCCACAGAAAATTTATTTTTTTTTCACAAAAATTGACATAGGTACATAGCTATTTTGAACTCGAGATATGAGTTGAAAATAGTGAATTCTTGTGGAGGAACAAAAAACACGCATTGTTTACTTTTTCTTTCTTTTGTTGCTTCTTGATTTCTTTTCCAAAAAGCAACTCAAAATAAGTGAAGGCGATTATCAGTGATTTCAAAAGAATTGGGGAGGCTGTGATTTTATTTAAGCTTAAGAAACTTAGTACATAATATGTTTTGTCATTTTTGAGATTTTCAAAAATAGGGATGCCTGTCTACCATAAATATTTTTTAGCTGTCGAAAAAAAATTTATAAAACTTATAGAAAATCATTAGATATAACTAACGTACCGATGATTATTTTTTTCAGAACTTTATAAAATAAATTTGTATGAAAAAAAAAAAAACCAACGTGTAAGAACGATTACTTATCGAATTGTACTTCTACTTCATATTTTTCGAGCAATCTAAACTAAGTTCTTTTGAATAATTATTTAAAAATAGAAATAAAAGAGAATTTAAAAAACTCAATTCATGAAAAATCTTTATAAATTATGTACAAATGATTGCATTTTTTTTTGCAAATTTTACAATTTTTTTGAAAAAGAAAGAAACATTATTTTTAAAAACTGCTACAATGATTTTTAATTTTTGAAGTAAAACTTCTTTTGCGGCATGGGGGTAAAAAAAATTTCTATGGAGCTGTCAGTGACATGTCAAACCGACATACAAATTCCCGTCACGAATTTCAAAATTCAGCGTCACGATTTTGCAATACCGACATAACAAACAAAAAAACCCTATTTCTGAACAAAAAGAATATTCTTTTAATTCATAAACGACAACAAATATATGGAAACACTTAAACAAAACTCATTACAAAATCTTTATTTAACGCCTATTTCGGACAATTAAAAACCAAGTTCACGGAGCGGAACACAAAACCACCAATTTAATAAGAGAAATACACAAAAACTTATATTTTGTTTTCATTTTATTAATTCCACTTAAAATATATACATATTAAAACACATTTATTCATAATTTTTCTTAAAATTTAATTCTAAACAACACAAATTAACAAAATTATTTCACAGAAATCACAAAAACTAAAAGTAAACAAAACATTTTCTCGGCAAATGTCAAATCCATATGCGAATAATCCTTAATTTTTGTCAAATTTTAAAACAGCATTGCCATCTATTTATCTTTAGGTGTCGAACAAATTGGATGCGATAGTCCCCTTTCACACGGGGCAACAAGTTGCTGGAAATTTTTTTGACGTTTTCCTTTAATTTCCATAAAAATCTCTTGTACACACACACTACTGTGTGTGTGAAGAGGAACGTCAAAAAATCAATATAATAAAACGACAAACACGAGTTTTGGGGTACCATTTACGCGGTCTTCAAAAGCCGAAAGTATATAAATTATATATCGATGGAAAGGTTTTTTTGCACACAAGTGCACAAAGCAAAAATTTATTAAATAATTTTACCACAAAGACTAAAAACAATAAAGTAAAATTGCATTATAAGTGCGAGGAGAGCGAGAACCAAAGCAAGAGCCAGAGCGAGACCGAGCATTTGTTCACAACACTTATTATATTTTCGTTAAATGCAATGGTTCGTGCATTTAATATATTCGTTAAGATGGTTAGTGAATTCGAGTAAGGGTGTTTTGTGGGAAGAATTTTATTTCTGAGGATTTTTTTCTGTTGTGTTGGATTTTCGGCCATTGGTCGATTTAATGCAAGGAAGCATAAATTATGTATAGTTGTAGGTATATTGGTTTTGCATGGAAATATTCTGCAATCTATTGTGTCTCTCGCTCATTGGGTGTTGTTTTTGAAGTAAAACTTCTTTTGTGGCATGGGGGTAAAAAATTTTTCTATGGAGCTGTCAGTGACATGTCAAACCGACATACAAATTCCCGTCACGAATTACAAAATTCAGCGTCACGATTTTGCAACGGTTCTGAGTTTCAAATCGGGTGCTCTGAGTGGTAGGACTTGAAAAATACTTGCCCTGTTGTCGTGAAAGAAGTTTTACTTCTAGCGCGTGTACATAGGTACGCACACTCTTTTTTTTTAGTGTATTGTATTGTATTGTCGGTATTGTTTTGGTTCCCTTAAGGGTTACAAGTCTCACTCTCCTATCTCTCTCGCCTTACTCCTTCTTGCAACCTCTAGTGCCTTTATCCACTCTTTCCCCCTCCCTCCTTCGTCCATTATATATCCCTCATATTCTCCCCTATTGACATCCCTTGATCACCACCTGACCTGCATTTTTCTATCACATGTTCCCACGTCTCAGGTTCACCTTCACACACTCTACACATTCTTTCTTCTTCATGCTTCCAGTACCATCTTTCTCTCACCTCATTTCCTAGCCTGACTCTCGCTATTCTCCTTGTTCTGTCAGCCTTCCATCCCGCTTTCAAATATTGTGGGATCCCCTCGGTCATTACTTCCTTATACATTCTATTATATCTGGATTCCAATATTAGTTCCAGTCTTTCCTTCTCCTACTCTCTTCTGTCTTCCCATTCTACTCTCTCGTACCCTGTCATACTGTCTTCTCTTTCTTTTCTTCCTCTCTTTCCCATTCTCCCTTGTTCCCATCGGGAACCTCTCGCGCTTCCTTCCCTCTCTCTCTCTCTCATCTCCTCTAAACATTCCCTCGCTATTTCACTTCCTCTCCCACCTGTTAATTTCTCTTCATAATTCCATTTTTTATAAATAAAGATTTATGAAAAAAGTCGGACAGTGTACCTAGAATCCTGAATTCCCTAAAATTTTAAGAGTTTTTTTTTTAATTTAAATTTAATAAACTTCATTTTTAACAATTTTTTTTGTTCTAAAATATTTCTTATATGTAGGTACCAAAATTTCTAATAATTCTCACCTATATTACGTATCAATTTTTTCAAAAAAAAATTTTGAATTAAAAAATATTATTAAAAATAAATTTTTGAACATCTGATAGGTACCTATTTCAAAAGCGGCTTGTTGATATTAAAAAAAAGTGAATACTTAAAAATGGCGTACCTACTTAATTTTTTTTTATTTTGAGAAATTTTTGTATAAATATAAATTAATTAATTTTTAAAAATCTCTCCAATGATTTTTAAAATTTTGAAATAGTTTTACATTTTGTTTCTGTAAAAAAGTTTTAAAAGTTCTTTAATACATTTTGTATTTCTAATAATCTTGATATTTAAATAATCTATTTATCTATCCATATATTTATAAATTTATTGCAAAATTGGAAGTGTGTTTGCTTTTAATTTTAACTAAGCATTCTTACCTTTTGTCATAGTCGGTTTTTTATTTTTCCGGTAAATACCTACCTAGCATGTGCAAAAGAATTGATTCCACAATGCGCTTTCGGTAATGTAGTTTTTGAATTATTCTTTTTCAGATTTCTTGAACTTCCCCATGCCAAAACTTGATATCAGTTTATAATCTGCGCCCCTAAGCCAAACATCCCTATAACTGACCCAATTCCGTTTCAATTGAAATTCCTTACACAACTTCCTCTTAAAAAATTCTTCAGGAGAAAAATCGTAATCGTGAATTTCAAACAAACAAACAAAAAAAAAAACTGAGAGAGGAAAGGAAAGGAAGAAACTTAATACCATGCACATTTGTACAATAGCATCAGAGCCCAACATATAAAAAACGAAATCCTTTTGTAATGCCGCACTGTGAAAATTGCTTTCATCTACGTCTAGTCGTCTGAGTGGTGTACTCATCCTGATCGTCCTTCGTTTTGCCAACCTTACGTCATACACATCCACTTCACTGCTGTAAGTCCATTAGAAAAAACTGCGCGCGATAAGTGCAGAATTAAACGTTATCGGGTAGCTTAAAGTTTTTTTTTTATTTTTTTTTATTATTTCTATTTTTATTTTTGTCTGTCTGCTTCTTTCTTTCTATTCACATCAATATATGTGCACAATGGTTTAAATGTACATGCATATACATAGTTTCTTCTTGAAGGATGCAAAGAATCCTTTTGTAATTTTTTTTTTTTATAAAACCAAAACCAGTCGTATAATTGATTTACAGTTGAGACAACTTAAAGTTTTTTTTTTGTTTTTTGTCACGTAACCTAGTCTCAGACGATGGCGCTCTGTCTGGAAAGTTTTTACATCCTTTTTCACTGTCTTGAGCAGTGTGGTTGTTTCTGGTTTTTATTTGTCCTTAATCTCTGGCCCATATTTAATGGACCAACCTGTCTGTCTACACATTACAAGTACTCATTATTATTTTTTTTCATTCTTCTAACTAACAAGTGACTTTGGATTTGTGCTGGATTGACCTTCAGTTGTGAATATACAGAGGAAAAGGTTAGTGACAGGTCAGAGGAATGAAGCTGTTGAGGTTTTGTTTGAGACCCTTGGCTGTAAAGAAGGTGGATAAAATATTGAGTTTTATATCAAATTAAAAAATTGGCATGTGAAATTGGAAGACATATACCGTATAGAAAGCAGTATTCAGTTATTTTTTGTATTCTTCAGACGACTTTACTAAATAAATTTGTTTATAAGATTATGTCTGTAAGACTTAACGTATTTTTAAATGCAACCTCGATGCACGGCACTAGTTAAAATGAACATAGAAGTAAAGATTTTTGAAAACAAGTGAATTGGCATCCATCTTAAAATATGGGTTAAAAAAATTAAAAGAGTAGTGCCTAGATTGGGCATAAAATCAATAGCTCTAAGTTAGAACTCAAGGACTCAAAAAATTACATTAATCGATTTAATAAATTTCATTGTATTTACCCACCCTTATTGAGCGTTATTTTAATGGATGCAACCTAATATGATTTATTTTCAATTTAATTTAAAAATAGTCGGAAACTGTCGGAGGAAAACCTTCCACAATGAGCCTTTTGAAGAGAAGCCCAAAGGAACCAAACGATCATGCATCCTTATAGAAAACCCTTGGTCCTAGCACACAACCTATAGGAAACCCCTTTTTCAATGAGCCACTTGAAGAAGAGTTTAGAAGAACAAAAGGGTCAGGAACCCTTGCCCTAGTACATAATCAAGGGAAAAAAAGCGAACGGAACTCTTGGAGAAGAACCTGCTCCAATGATCTGTTTGAAAAGGAGCTTTGAGAAACGGTCAGGAATTCTTATGGAAATCTCTTTATAAATATTATAAATAAATATCAAAAAATAATATACATACATACTAATATAATTAATGCTTGCTCCAGTGATGAAAATAGACTTTTCTCAATTGCACTGAATGCCGAAAAAAAATTGTACTAAAACAGACAAAATAGTACTCACCTTTTCCAAATACATAAAAGTAAACACTAATATTAACGTTAGTAAGTAAACATTAAACAGATATTAATATTTAGGGTGGTCGTTAGCGTAGGCGTTCAAAATAAGTTCATCTGGTATGGGTATAAATCAGCTCCAAATGAAGAAAAAACTAATTCCATAATTTTTTTAAGATTTTTATTTTCATGTCCTACTATGGCGCTGGAAGCTCGAAAGGAATTATTATTTGTTCTTCATTTGGAGCAGATTTAGACTCATTCAATGTGAATTTTTTTTTAACGGCCATCATAATATTCATTGGTCTAAAGTAAAATAAAACATCACAAGTGCATATAGGTAAATTAAGGTTGATCTTTAATATTCAGATAACAATCTTAACAGCGTCTTTATTGACTTTTTAAAAATTAATTTTACACCGAAACTATAGTTAAATGAAGTCTTCGATTTTCTAGTTCTAAACAAAAATGTTTATATTTAAAACTCTTAATAAATCGAAAGCTTTGTAATAATTTTGACGATGCCACGGAATGTGGTACTCTGTGAATTTAAAACCTTGCGGAATTTTAGTCTCAATTAGTGTGTTCAAAATAAAACAAGTTTTTAAGCATTGCATCTACCAACCGTTAAGTTTGGTCATAAAATATTTAAATTAAAAAAAAAAAGATTGCAATAAAAACAGTACCTGAATTTTTGAAAAATAGAAATTTCTACAGTTTGATTGTGTATTTTAATCCGAAATGCTTTTGTCAAATAAAAATCATCTGGTGCAACATTATTATTATTATAAGGAATTTGATGATTATAATTAAAGAATTCAAGGGACATAACTAACATAAATTAAAGTCTTGCCTTTATACAAGTGAACCCTTTGCTTACTTTTAAAAAGTTATATTCAGCCGTCAGAAATTATTGTAGTGGACTTTGCTTACTTTTAAAAATTTATATTCAGCCGTCAGAAATTATCATTTTCCATAAGCCTGCACATAAAACACACTACCGGTCCGGTGCAACCGCGAGGCAAAAGGAATAAATAGAATAAATAAAATGTGTGCAAGCAATTTTAAAATTCAATTTTCAATCTAATCTTATTGTAGAGATGTGAAGTCTAAAGGCTTCTGCACACGAATCGTCTCGTCATAATAGGAGCGTGCAAAATTCGCCATGCAGCAACGATTCCAGTACGGATTGACTTGTGCACACGAAGCCTTACGTCATAGATAAAAACTGCCAAAAATTTTTGGCACAATTGACATTAACATTTCATCAAAATGTTTATTTAATACGCCTGGCAACTGTCAGTGCTGTACGCTCGGCGATTTGCAACTTGTGCGACGAATAAGTGCAGCTAACTCCCGTGTGCGGTGTTCATTGAAACACATACGTGAGCTACATACAATCTGCAGACAAGCCACAAATAATCGAAGTACGCGTCTATGACGAGACGATTCGTGTGCAGAAAGCCAAAGTGTTCCATATATTTCTTTAAATTGAAAGATAAGTTAACTTTTTCAAAAATTATAATTAGGACAAATAGTACTAAAAAATTTTGAATTTGTACTTCGTAAATGCAAATAGTACTGAATTCAGTACAATAGTAAAACTATGGCAGATGGCTTTCCATAATCAAGCTAAATTTCATACAAATTTTATTCCAAAAATTTAGATAAACTTTTCAAGTAGAGTAAACTTCATTAAGCAATGCCTATCTATTAACGAAACATCTTACATTATGAAAGACTTTTGTTACGGACTGATCTTTGATTCTTTATACACTTGATTGGCACCCATGGCCATACTTGGACACAATTTTGTGTCTGTTTAAACTGTTAAGACAATTTTCTTCACCTCTACTTGTTAAAATTGTGGCTATAAGTGAGTGCGAACTGAAAAAAAAAATAAAGTAGAAAATTGTATGGAATTTTAAGATTTCCAATTATGTTGAACTTTAATGACTCTATTAATTGGGTGCACAGTGAATTGTTCAATATGCTATGTATAGAGATCGTATATGTATGTTATTATGATAAAGGTCTATATAGGTGTTCTAACGCTTTGGTACAATGGATGTGGACGAGGAGTTAAGCTAAAATTTTGGGGGTAGGGATTGTTAGAAAAAAAAACCAAATACAAAGTCATAAAAACTTATGAGTGGTTTTATTGAAAAAATATAAAATCTTTATCTACAATTTAAATTCATCTACTTACCTTTATGTGGTATCACAACGGAGAATCAACTAATGGTCTAAGTGTGTCTGTTTTTTTTTTTCGCTCACACCCAATTCTATAACAAAAATAACCTATACCTACTTTTGTATTTTTACATGGAAACAAAAATCATCAGACTTATCCTCTTATTCGCTCGGGAACTCAAAAGGGGTTCATCTAAATTTTTTTTTGTTCCTCTTTCACAATCTATCGTATCGTCATGTAACCCTTTTAAACCTACTCCTATCATGACCTTCATAAAAAAAATTTTCTCAACATCTTTACCACATGGAAGGATTATACATATTATTCAAAATAAAACGTCTCAAGGATAAGTGTTGGGTGATAAAATTGAAAAGGTTAGACAGACATTCCGTCGCGTCAGCAAAATGTTTTGTTGGTTGGTTGGTTGATAGTCCCTAAAAAATAATAAGGACAACTTAACGTATGTATATACAACAGGAGCATAATGATATACTCCAGGCCGAATAATAAGTCAAAGGAGGAGAGTATAAACCAGTCTTAGTTTGAGGTTGGTTTGTTTTACTGCTTCTTAAGGACCTACATTATTCATCCCTTATACATACATATACATATATTTATGTGTATGTATGTATTATATTTCGATTTATAAGAGATGGATTGTACACGCAGTGGTGTAACGTATTGGTCCTGCGTTTTGGTTTCATTTATATAACAGTAAGTAGCAGCACGTGCCAGTTATTTTCACAGGGACTCCTTTAAGCGTTGAGGTTCATTTTGATCTTCGATGTGTGTGTCAAGTATAATTCCACTAACATTTATGAAAGTCAAGCAGACAATGGTTATTTACATTTGCCTATATGTTAATAAATGCTTACAAATTCTACCAGGACCTCATAAAGATAATGATGAATAAACATAGTTCCACACAATTCTTACATCGTAGATTATATGACCAATTCTTGAAAAAAAAACCAAACTGCAAATATTTCAGCAGAGAACTTTGGAATCTACAATTTATTTAAGTTAGAAATACAAAGTTTGAGAAAAAACATGACGAATTCTTTAACGATGAAAACATAGCTTAGTTAATTAATGATGATAAATGCCCCTGGTAGTTAAATCTACTTCCACGAAGACAGGTTTAATGATAATATTGAATGGACATAATACATATATAAAGATAGAAACGTGTTATTTTTTCAAAAATTAAATATAACCAATCGCTACACTCCAAAATATAACATCAACTCAACCATAATGGTGGATGGTGTTGAGAAAAGTTTTTGAATTGCAAAACCCCCTGACACCATATACACTTCCGTTGCTTGCAAAGAAGGACTGCAGGCAAGAGGTGCATAGTAAATGAAGGAACAACTTCGAAAGTTAGATTGTTGGAATTGAGTGGTGATGGGAAAGAGTTTTCAGAGCTAGACAGAGGAAATAATTTTTGCCAACAGAAACTGAAATTTAATTAAAACTTTGATTCAGAACTCGGTAGCAAGATAATCGGCGAGTTTGGGAAAGAGAAATAGGTACACTTTTATCATATATAGAGATGTTAGTTGCACATTATAAAGTATTGAAAATAGATTATCGAAAATAAAACAAAAAATACTTTCACAAAATTAAATAAAGCACAAGTCAACGAAAACTATTGGAATTTTTGGTGATTAAGTTAGAATACATTTCTATGGCAATGACTGTTGAGAAGGATTTAGCAGTCAATTTGAAAGTCTTATATTTAATATGCAATTGAGCTTGGTAGGGCTTTGCAATTAAAATTTTAAAAAAAACCTTCCTTTTTGCAACTTTACTCGTACTACTAATTGAAGTATAGCTTAAAAAATTGCTAATAATTAATAAATTCTATTCTTTTTTTATTAATATTTGAAATTAAGCATTGGCTATTTTTTTTATTAAAAAAAATCTCTATGTTTGACTGGTTTTTTGTTGAAGAGACAGATGAAGAACACACACTCTTTTATAAAATTGGTAACAGAAAAACACTCCGAAAACATTACTCGCAATGTCCAATCGAAGATTTTTGGAGTAGTTGGCACTGTTGCCAGGTCAAAATTTCCAAAACAAGTGAAATCTTACTTGTTGACTAGATTTGTCTCTTAAAAAAAAAATAGTCCAAAATAACGATTTTTATTAAAAAAAAAAAAAAAATAGTCTTATATAGCTATTGGTGTAGTTAGGAATTTTTCCTAGGAGGGCAACCAGCCAGCTGATAACCCACATAACTCAAAACATGTGTATTTATAAGCTTCAAATCCTCATGGATCTTTTGTAATCAACACATTTTGATTTCAAATGATTTCGTTCGTTTAAATTAGTGAAGGAGAACATTAGTGGAGGAGTTGGTTTGACATTGGATATATTCGCACCTTTGTGTATAAATATGGATTTGTTTTAACAGCTGCGCGTAGTTGGTTTATATAAAAGTTTAATAATACTTGGGGCCTTTAGTTAATGACTACGTTCAATATTCAACGTTTTACATTTTACTTTTTACAACAGAATTTTCAGATCTACGAATTTTTCGAACTTCTTATTGGTCAGCTGTCATAAAAAGTAAGTTGAATTTTTGCGATATATAGTTACGTTTCTTCTGGACTTTCAGACAAAAATTATCATCTAAAATTCATACGAAAGTGTTTGGTGGTTGGGGAAATGTCAAAAGCAGCCCAAGAAATATACAGAAAAGTTAAACTTTACGAATTTCACTCTGGGGATAGTATGTCGATTTTCATAATCTCAAAAAGAAATCGAAGAAAAATCGAAAAAGAAAACTGCAACGATTTTTTTTAAATATCGATTTTTGATCGACATTTTAATAAATTTTTATCACTTTTTTCGTTTTTATTTTCACGTACCCAATTTTGAATGCCAAACTCAACTCTGTTGCTCCATTTATGGTGTGTCAGACTGGCATCAATGTCAACAGTTTTTTTTAGTTAACAGTACTTTGGGCAAAATAAGATCACGCTACAACACATAGTTGTTTTCTTTTAAATTTTCGTTGGGAAGTAATTTCGGTAATTCGAAATATTTTAAGCAGTCGACAATTTTCTCACAATCATTTGTTTATTGATAGTTTTTATTTTTATTACAAAAATTTAATACTTATTTTAATATTTATACTTGCTGTAATTGATTGATTCTTTTTAAAAAAATATTCCTTAACATCTTTTTCGAGATATTTGTATTTTTGTAGATTATAGGCAAAAGTAACTCAAGAAAATCATTTGGAAAACACATAGATATACAATTAGCAATAGCTTGTTTTGTTTGCTTTGTTTGGAATTTTGTACAGAAGACTCATATGTGGTTTTCTAGAGAATAATTAATGCGAATTATTGTTTTATGTAACTGCATACCAGATTTTTGCCAAAAACTTCGCAGAACACAAATATGGTTTTGAGATTTTTTGGGAAAATTATCTTATTTTTGGAATATACAGGGTGATTGGTATAAGGTGCACCAAAAAGTCAGAGTGAGTAGGTTAGGTTAAGACAAAAAAAAATCGTATGAGAGGGGGGTCTATTTCCCGCCGTTTAGGCGGGAGGAGCAATTTTCTAAAAAATTGACTTAAAACAGAAAACAAAATTATTTAAAACAACGGTTTAACTTAAAATGCCGTGCTATACTTTCTTGGAAAGCCAGAAATCTATTCTTTAATTTTCATTTTAAATTAAGTTGTGTTAGTGAACAGGTTTTGAAAAATTAATTTTCAAACTCGAAATTTTGAAAAAAAAAAATTTTTTAAATTTCAAAATAATTTTTTTCAAAATTTTATGTAACTTTTATGACTTTTCAAAAAGTCCAAAATGTTTCAAAAAATTTCAAAAATAATAAAAAGAATTTTTTTTAATATTTTATTAATTTTATAAAAAATATATTTATTTTTAAATGTAATATCTCTTAAACTGCTTATAAGTACCGGACTGCAAAATTATACATATTATTTTTTTTTTATTTCTCAAAAACTAAGATACATTTTAGCATCCGGTTTACTATTTTTTATTGAAAATTAATAAGGGCATTGAATTTTGAAAAAAAAATTATACTTAATTACATAAAATTTTGAAAAAAATTATTTTGAAATTTAAAAAAAAAAAATTTTTTTTCAAAATTTCAAATTTGAAAATTAATTTTTCAAAAACTATTCACTAACACTTAATTTAAAATGAAAATTAAAGAAGAGATTTCTGGCTTTCCAAAAAAGTATAGCACGGCATTTTAAGTTAAACCGTTGTTTTAAATAATTTTTTTTTCTGTTTTAAGTCAATTTTTTAGAAAATTTCTTGTGAACACCATTGAACCTTAAGTCACGCTAATGATAAACTGAATATTATTAAATTGGACCGTAGCATTGGATATACATGAAATTTTAATTTTGTATTAGCTCTGAGCGACTAATTAATGAGTGGATTTATTAACCTTGCGTTGGATGTATTGAATAACTTACCAAAGTTGGGAGCTAAATTTTACTTTAATATTGTAAAAAAGTCCTTAAATAAAACAAATTTAAAATATTTTGTGTTTTATAAATTTAGAATAAGAACTTCTTTTTATATCAGATTATAGCCTCTGGACCATAACACAAGTACATATACCTAGATATAAGTACGAGACAATAAGTTTTTTTATAAGTTTTACGAGAAAAGCATAGCCTTCAACCTTTTCTATGTACATGATGATTTCCACTTCTCCCAGGCCATGAGTGATTATACCATCTAAGCCCTTAATCATCGCCTCATTTGCTACACATAAAATGTTCCAATTCCTCTTTTTGAAAATGAATGAGGCCAGACAGACAGAAAGAAAGAAAACAAAAAAAAAAACCCAATCGGAAAAAGCTGAATATTTTACAAAAAGCTTACAAAAATTTCCTCTGAAATCAGTCAAACGTGAAGCTTCTTCTTTTCCTATCATAACCCTGTCATCGTCAAGATCTGTTTTTTTTTTATTTTATTTTCTTAGACAAAAATAAACGATGCAAAAGTAGTCTGATGTCGTAATTTTGTTTTACAAAAGTTTGAGAGTACATACGTACATAGTTAGTAGGTACCTACATTTTACCGTACTTCGAAATCTCTCTCCATATAACAATTATAGCTGCAAGCATCGATGGGCGACAAAGACGCGAGACGTCTAGAAAGGGTGGATTTAAAATTCAGATGTGGTAGAAAGAAGTTATATTGGTTTCAAAAATATGTTGAATTCTAAAAAAAATAGTTACGAATTTAATAAACGAATGGCAGATTGTAAAAGTTTCAAAGGACGAGAGATCGCAAAATTATAACGAATTCTTATGGAATAAAATACAAACATTATTTTTCTACTGGAAGGGGGTCTATTTTCCCCCGTTTGATTTGCGGCGTAAATTAAGAATATAAATAGAAAATTTTATCAAAATCGTTGAAACCGTCTTCAAGAAAAATAAGATATTCCTTAACAATTAAAGTTGAATAGTATAGATACCTTTTTTTGTTGTTTCTAAAGTTAATTTTCAAAATTGAAATTCTCTACAGTATGTGCGTTTTATTGGTAAATTTATAGCTAGCACAGTAAAATTTCCCTCGGTGAACAATAACAACAATCAATTACTGCCGATAAATTTGCCAGTAAAATAGTGGATATGGAAGTGGATAAAGAAAGTTGAAACTGTGGAGATGAAGATGGCGCGTTGAAAATTATTCATGACTTGAACCTTAATGTTGTTTTTCACTCATAAAATGGATGTTATCTATGATATTTGTAGTTTAGTGGAGACACGGAAGCATAAATACTTTGTGAACACAACCAAAAGTGGCTAAAGCATTTTTGAAAACAGCAGCAGCGTTTTATTGGTACCTGATTGGTGCACTAGCTATAAATTACCAATAAAACGCACCTAGTGTTTCAAAAACGACCGTTGCCAAGTCTTAAAAGTTTACGAAAATATTTTTGAAATATTTTTGTTATTAATTAAAAAATTACGCCTTTTTGCAAATTTTTGAAATAAATTCAAACCTTTTGTGTAAAAAGGTCTATCGAAAGTTGTCAAAACGTGGACCGAAAAATGAAATTTGAACTTTTAACTTTGAGGCAAAAGAACCAATAAATTGATCCACCTTTTCTGTAATAATTTATTTTAGTGTTTATTGTATTATTACATCTTGTGAGTAAAATTGGCCAACCTGTTGGGTGAGTTATGCTTTTTTGGAAGTCACATACGCTTGCATGCAGGGATAGGTTTGAAAAACGAAGTGATTTTATAGAAAATACAGCACGCAAAAAATACTAAAAAAAAAACTAAGACACAAAACAACAATAACATTAGAAAAAAAAAAACTGCATGAAACAATTACGAATGTACAGAGTGAGTACAACTTTCTTCGTCGTATATAGTCGTCCTAGTCGTCGTCGTCGTCGTTGTCATCATACTTTTTGTTGCTGCTGCTGCTGCTACTACTACTACTACCGATGCGCTGCTGCCGTCTAGCCGTCTGCAATCGATCCAAATTATGTGAGCTGTTGAGAGGTATCCATTCTTTTACTTGTGCAACCTGCGTCTATCCTCCTGACTCTGTTTCATTCGCCCAAATAACCTACACGACTATACACTGTTATAGCTTTGTCTCAGCTTGGTCCCACTATAAACTTTGTAAATGTGTTGTTTTTTGTTTTGGTATCTGGTTATATACGAAAAAAGGTTATACCTGGGGCGGGATGAATAGCAGGCGATTAAGGAAAAAATAAGAATATGTCTAAAGAATGGACTCCCACCCAGCCGAACTTTTTTTCTAGTAAAACACATGTGGGGTAGATGTAAATACATTTACCAACACAATTATAAAAGATGCAGACTGTGAGGGTAGGTTTATTACCTACTTGAATATTGTATGGATACATTTTAAAACGAATATAAGGACGTAGGTATATGTACACATACATATGTATACGTATAGGTAGATCAATGTAAATTGTAAAGGCGAAACTTCTCGGTTCAACGACGACCGAATACCGAAGTGGTCACAATGTCACAAATATGACATAAGCTGAGGGGCTATATTGAAGCTTTGAATGAGCACTTTCAAAAAATATACATTTTTCTAAAAAAGAAGTTGCTAACAGCCACTTTGACTAACCGACTAAATAGTATGTACCAGGCTGAAACTTTGTGTGAACCTATTTACCAAGTACAGGTACTAAGATAATTATATACCAAGTTTTAACCACACGTTTCGAAATTCACAAATCATCTTTTTTATATGATAAAAACTTTAAGGTTGTCTGCAGCACTCTGGCTAAGTACCTATTTACAATCGCTAAAGGAAGTTTTCGATTTATTATACTTTTTTTACAAATCGGGTCCGAAATTTTACTACTGGGGTTCGAACTTTGAGTTTCACTCAGGGTCCCAAATAATATTTTAAATAAACGAACTCACAGTGTCACAGAAGAATTTTCTAATGCCAAATTGCTAAACGCAACATTTGTAAAGCAAAGCAAAGCAAATCACATGCAAATAGCAAGTTGAAATGTCACGAATGAAAAAATGTTTGCTTAAATATGTTGATTGTTGCTGGAATTAAAAATTAACTCACAAAAAAATAATAAAGATTTTGCTAAAGCTAAGTACAGACGATTGTCAGGTCTTTTAATATTGTCAGAACTGTCAATGGTCTGACAATAGCTAACAATTAGCTGACAATTGACATATTTCTTACAATGAAAAATTGTCCGTTCACACGGTTGGTAGATTTCTTCCCAATTTGATTGTCAGATATTTTTTTCTCTCTCTTTAACCAACTCATTGACATTTCGAACAATGAAGAAATTGTCAGCAATTGTAAGATGTTTTCAATTAAAACATCTGACAATGACCAATGAGTCTGACAATGTCCTAATCGACTGACAATGATAAAAATTGTGTGTTCAGACGATTGTAAGATACCTGACAATTTTTTGTCAGATTGCCATCTGACAATGACGTGTCTGACAATATTATCAGACAAAATTGTGTGTTCAGACGATTGTAAGACATTTGGAACAGTTTTTTCACTGACAGACCTGACAATATTGTAAGATCTGACAATCGTCTGTACTTAGCTTAAGTCTTCTAATTGGCTGATGTATTTCATTAGTATATTGAATTTGTATTATTAAAATAAGTGTGAGTGCCGGGACTCACGTAAAGTGGGGTCAGAACCACAATCACAAGATACGTCACTCTACCGCCAGTATAGATGTTTACACTTCAGAAAAATCTTCATATATAAGCATTGCCATGGCCCCGGGCAAAAATCAAAAACTTCCAATTTAATGATTAGGAATTCTAGTCTTGTTGGATATAGTTCACACTAGATATTCGTCACGAAATCTATGTATGATGAACTGAACTTTACAAAAAATTGCGTATTGACAAGGCCGTCACTAGTCAACTGATGAGTTCAAGTGAGATCGCCGCCCCGACGAAACGTCAAATTTTTGTAGGACTAAAGGCCGTTAAAAGCTATTTTGAATAAAGATCTTGCTTAATTGTTTTACCAAAAACAACAATTTTTTATAAAAAGAAGATTACAAATGTAAAAATGTTGAGTGCTACACCCTATAGATTGTCTGATTTTTGTCTTTTTCCCAATATAAAATCCTCTATAAACGCACCAATTTATGTAAGTGTTAACAACAACTTCACTTATGACCACAAATATTGTTGTAAATGAATAATGAGTCTTTCAATAAATTTAACTTACTTTTCTTCATTTTGCTTTAAAAACAAATACCTAAATAAGTCCCAATACAACAAACAAAAACAATAAACAAATTCAAATGTAAGTGCGCTAGATATTTTTGACTTGTGCACAATTACATTTGAATTTGCAAATGTCTTGGGACAATCTGCTTGGAAGGGATGTTAACGTTTGCATTCGGAACTGTTTGCTTACGAAAGTTTTGCGATTAGGAATTCGGTTTAAGATTCAAGAAGTTCACATTCAAATGGTGAGAAATATACCCCCAACCAAAAATTGTATGACTCAGAAATAAAACCTACAACGAAATAAATGAACCTGATCACGTAGCTTCGGTAGTGCGCGTAGAGTCTTTTAAAAAAACTCAGTCTTTTCAATCAATTTCCCAGTAACGGACAAATGTATTCAATTAATTTGAACATTAAAGACTTTATACCAATAAAAGAAGTCATGGTTATTAGCTTGGCAAACGTGAAATAACTATAAATCCAGTATAGAAATTTAGTGAGAGCACAAATTTTTGTTGAAAATCTTCATTTTTAATTTCTTTCAGGTTTAATCAGCCTTATTGTGAGTTTAACCCTAATAACATTTGAAATTTGCCATTTCACTTTTCCTATTGTTAGTTTTACCTGAAATTTCATATTCAAAAAATTCCCCTTATTGTGAACATTCATTTCGGGTGGAATGCAATGCCATTCACTGTCTAAATTTTAATTTATTTTTTCCGGATGAGCAAAATTTTGTTGCGGCGAAACTCATAAAAGCTTAAGCTTTTAAAATTCCAGGCGATCAAAAAATTGTAAGGTGAAATATTTTTCGGGTGAAACTCTCAATAAGGCTGAAAGATTAATCAGGTCTATTTTGCTAAACGTTTGCGTCAATTTTCGAATTCTGCTATCCGTCGGAGGTAAACAAATGTTCCAAAAACATATAAATTGCGATAAATATAATAATTTTACGATTAAAGGTTCCCCCAAACCAACGCGAAATCGTAGCGAATCATTCACAATAACACAAAATATGACAAATACACAACGCTAAACAACAACAAAAATCTGTCGTCGGCGAATGTTTCGCGTTGGTTTGGAAGAGCCTTAAATTCTATCAAAAACTTCAAAAATATTAATAGAGCTATTAACTCGAAAGATTGAAGAGTTTAAAGAATAATTTGTAGCAAATTAAGTGAATAAATCACGTGAATCGAAAAATTCAATCGGATCTTATAGCAGAATAGGGCTGTTTGAGATGAACAAGAGGAAACTTGGTCTCATCTCGGCCTCGTTTCGGTATCATCTTAGTATCGTCTTGGTCTCTTCCCATTTGTTTGTTTTTGTGGAAAAATATCGATCTAGAGATTGAATCACAACTACTGTTAAAATAGAGATTAACAACTGATAAAATATAATCAGGTGATAAATCCTCCAAGAGTATCACTTGTCATGAAAAATTGCTTCTCATCTCAGCCATTCGGATTCGATAATAAAATGTGTAGGTCCCCACCAATCACCATTCTTGCAGATATACGCACACAAGAATGGTTGAGAGTTGTAAATCACTAAGTCCCCTTTCACACGAGGAAACAAATTAGCTGGAGATTTTTTTGGCGTTTTCTTTTAATTTCCTTAAAAATCGCTTGTAGCTCTCCCACGAAGAAACAAAATCGTAGAAATTTTATTTAGTTTCTTGTGAAGTAGCTTGGTTGAACACACTACTGTGTGTGTTAAAAGGAATATCAAAAAAAATTTCTCAAATCGTTGATCCTCTTACTTCTAAACTTTCTCACCTTAAAACTAAAAGTTGCTGGAAAATGAATTTCATCGTGTAAAAGAAGACTTAGCCCTGGTTCTTCAAGAGCTATAGCAACACAGAATTTATTTTTATATTATTAATGAACTGTTTGACAAATTAAGTGAAGCAAAGAAACATCAAGACAAAATATGCTTCACAAATTGCTGTATCTTGTAGAATATAAAATACCTACCTACAGATGTTTTCGAATCCAATTGCAGCCGGTTGATACTGATGATAAGATTTTAAGAAAAATGTATGCGTTTGTTTTCCAATAAAAAAATTATAACATTCAATCAATCGCCGTTGATCGTCTCGACAATTCCCACGTAAAGGAATTTTTCTCTACATGTACCAGCACTGACACAAACCTAGATGACAAAATATACGATTTATTCACAATAAGCAATTTGTTATTCACAGTAATAGATATTTCTGTCGATTGAGATACTTTCGACTTTTGTCGAATCGAATGTTAAACTAAAATTTAAGTGGTATAATTTTCCTTTTAGAATTCTCTTGTTGGATTATTTATGGGGCAATTGGGCTGAAATCCATGTATGGTGGTACATTACCTGTTTGAATGTTTATAAAAATGAATCCTTTTAAACTTTATGACGGGTATAACTCATTTTCTAATTATTAGCCTACTTTAGTCGTAAATCACTTTTGACACTTTTTTGTAAAAATATGGAATAAATAAAAAAAAATCTCTTATGGTTTACTACTGGGTAAAATGGTGAAGGAATAGCTGGTAGCACTGTCAATGTTCGAAAACAATATGCAGCGCTTAAATCTGAAGCTCCTTTTTTTGACGTTAAAAATCAAACAGAAGCTACAAAATTTGAACATGAAACTGAGTAAAAAGCGAAAACATATATAATTTCTCAAATATTAAAAATTTGATTTATGGATGATTTGTACATTAGATTGATTAAAAAATAATATAAGGACCTTTTATATTCGTTTTTTAAAGAAATATTTTTATAAGGCAATTTTATTTGTTAAAATATATTAAGGGCATTTTAAAAATAAATTTCAAAAATGTATTGACCCCAAATTCAACATTAAAATAGTAAAAACATCTTAATTAGCTGGTTTTGATTTGTATAACACCCTGCATATTTAAAAAAAATAGTGCCTTTAACACCGTTTTGATTGTTAACGACACGTTTGTCACTGTAAAGCCTAGTACGCTGCTGATACGAAATGAAAATTTCCTGTGATCTCGAAACAGACAACGAAACGCTTGCGAAAACACAACGAAAAATATCCTTGGAGAGTTTCACTAATTCCAAAAACAAAATCAAACATAAACGCAAAAAATCAGAGAAACCCATGATGTAAAAAAAATGATAAACAAAAAAAAAAAACACAAATAAAACTCAAATATCATTTTTTCGCACACAATAAATAGTCTGTTTAATTCATTCAGTGCGAAAAAGGAGCGGAGACTTCTCCAAATAATCTGCTACAATTATAAATTTCGCTCTTCGAACAGTGTACTGCAAAACGGAAAGCTGAACGAAATTTTCCGTTTATGATTTCGTTGTGTCATTTTTGTATGGGATTTTTCGTTTCGCATCAGCAGCGTACTAGGCTTAAGACCCAAAAACGTGAAATGAAAATTTACCGGCAAAACTAAGAATTGTTTAGCAACGTTATTAAAAGTCAAAAGAGTCCTCTTTCTCGCTCCTAACAAATGTTTTAATGTTTTAATGTACCTCCTAGCTATTTAAAATTTTATTTCATTGTAACCACTGATCTCTGTTCTATTTTCCTTTTAGTTAATTCCAAAAAAAAAAACAAACACCATAATTTATATATTTTTCATATTCATTTAATGATTTTTATTTATTTTGTTTTTCATTGTTTTTTTATATTTTTTTAATAATATTTTTTTGTTTAAATTTTTATTACAACAACAATATCTTGTTTTAAAAAAATTTCACTAGTTTGTTTATACATCAATATTTTTTATTTTGCATTTGCTTAATGTAGTTTGTATTTATAATATATAATATATATATATATAATATAGATTTATTTATGTTTTGTTTAATATATATTTATATACTGTAGTCCCCCATTTATTTACTTTATTCTCCTCAATTTCCTTATTATAAATATACAAATAAATAATAAAGGTTGTTTTTTATTTTTCTTATTTCACACAGAAAGAAATTGTCTTGAAAAATTTTTAAAATAATTAGGTTTTACATATTTTTTTATTTTTTTTGTGTTTAATTAAATAATGATTTTCAATGCTAATTTACAAAATTTTATATTATTTTAATAATTTATAAACTAATAAGCAACTAAATTTATTTAAACATATATATATATATATTTTAATATATAAATCTTTTACTTTAATAATTTTTCATCATACACAACTATTCTTAAATGGTAATACTTTTCACATAGCTTTTTTTATAATATTTTGTCGTATGTTTTCTTTTTTTTTATTTTGTTAATTTAAATTTTACATAATTTATATTAATGTATATATATATATATTTTTAATGTTATATTTATATTGATAAATATAGTATTTTTTATATTATTTATAATTGTTTTTTTTTTTTAGTTCCTATTCTTTGTCTTGCTTACACGTTGTTTCGGAATTATTAACATTTCATTAAAATATCAGTCGACGGCTTGGATTTTTGTTTGATGTAATATTTTCATTATTTAAATTTTATAGATATTTTAACTAAAAAACAAAAGATTATAATTATCCGAGAAATTAAATAAATAAAATAATTTTGAAGAGATTAAATCAAAAAATATAATCAACTTTAATAATAAATTGTATGCAGTTTTTTTTTTATTTTATTTTTTTAGTATTTAGGAGGTAGTTTGGCTAATTTTCTGATGTGATTTTCTGTTAAAAAAATGGTCTTCTATTCAGTTGCTGATTTAATATACAAGAGATTAATGATCATAAGAAAAAGTGTAAAAATAAAAAAATATAACATAATATATAGTATCTGATGCACCTCCATGTTAGTTTATCTAGTTTATGTTGATTTTTTTGAATATTTAGTTTTATTTAAAACAAAACAAAAAAAGCTAACATATGAAATAAAGGTTTTAAGATACAAATAAAAAAAAAATACATATTTTTACTGTTTAAGTATGGTTTTTTTTTTTTTTTTTAATTGTCTACTATTTTTTATTTTTATTTGTGTTTAATAATAAGGTTTTTAATATGTGTGAATGTATTATTTAAGATTAAGAGTTTTTCTCATCAAGTGGCAGTTGAGTGCACAAGAGCTGTCAGTTGGGGTGGGTATAGCTTGCGAATGGCTAAAAGCTCTCTGTATATGAGTTGAAACACCATAATCTCTTTTAAGGTTTTACATCAGGGGTTTATTGTTTATTTTTAATTATTTACATTTTCAGGTTTTGTGTGTCCTGTTTTTTTTTTTTGTATTTTTTTTACAATTAATTTGTTTTGACTGTAATTGTATATTCACACCAAATATTTTGTAACACTTTAATATTCTAACTTTTTGTTTTAAAATTTTTGAAGAGGGAATTTTTTATTTTCTGGTATTGAATTTTTTATTTTTGCGTGAGAGGTTTGGAATAGTTGGAAATATGTATGCGTTTTATCGTTATGTAGTTTTGCAGAATTTGATTTTTAGTTTTACGTTTTTTTTTGTATAGATATAAACAAGTATCGTTTTATTTGCTATGCTATAAGGTTAAATAATTTTGATTATATTTTTTTTTAATTCTATAATAACAAAAGTAAAAAATAAATAAATTAGCTTTATGATGGATGAAACCTTTAGTTTTTGATTTAAGCTAAACAAAATATTTTCATTTAAGAACAAAAATACGTATATTTTTTAAATTAAGATATTAAACAAATTTAATTGAGATACAAATAGAACTTTAAAAATCCGAAGCTGAATTGAAATTGATATAAATTTTTTTGAAAATCAAAAATTTAACCGGGAATTTTTGAACATGAGAAAATTTAAAGCATTTTTATTGGCGTGTTGAATGAATCTGCAATAGTTTCTGAAATCTTAATCTGATATCTAAGATACTAGAAATCCAAATTTTGCATCATTTATAAATTGATTTAATTGAAGCATTTACGAAAAATTCTGATAATAAGGAAGTGTTTATATGTTATTATAATATTATACAGGTCGGTCGTAAGAAATTGACAGTGAGATTTGGAATGTTTTGAAGCCAATTCATATTAATTAAGACTCACAGCCAAAGTCAAGCTGAGGAAACCAGGTTCGGGTCGATTTTTATGTTATACTAATATTTTCATAATCATATCTCTTTATCATCATTATTGCTTTAACTTAACTATGGGCTTACACAGTGACCTCTAGCGAATCTATTTCTTTTCAGATATAACAAACAAGTTAGTTTCTTACTGCAATTTTAAAATAATGACCTTCTAAGTTTTTTCTAATGGTATTCAAGCAGAGAAATTCGACAAAGCATATTAAAGCGAAGAAAATAAAGTTTGATTTCTGTGCAATTAGGGAATTTGAACTTCCCTATTGATTTCTTTTTAAATTTTCTTTTTTAACAGTTGGTTTTGTTTTTTGTTGTTTAAAAACAGACAAATAAATGGCTCCCATATTTTTTTTACTTGTTTTTAGACATTTTTTTACAATTCATCTATTCAGCGTCCTTTAAACTAATTCAGCACATAATTTTAGAGTGTTATAAAGACTGTGCAACCATATATAACATTTATCTACCAATTCAGCTTCTATTCAGCAGCAAATTATTGCAATACAAATCTAACGGAAAACACCAAACCATCAGTTAAATTGATTGAATAAAATGTATTTTGATTTACTTGCCTAATACACATTTATATATAAAAATTCACTATGATACCAATAGGATTGTGAAAAAAGTTGTTTCTTTAAATTTTTTTGAAAAAGAAAAAAAATATTACATCATAAGCATAGATACATTAAGTCTAGACAATATGAATAATTTTTGTTTAAAAGAAATGAAAAATACGCCCTGCTACTGGAACAATTTTGTTTTTTGTTTAAAAAGTGCACACAGCAGCAGAATTATTATGCTGATGGTTATTGGAAAAACTACAATAATTACTAGATTTAGTATTTCAGCTAATTTTAACTACATTTTTATGTTGTCAAATATGATGCTGATAGTTTCTCGAACTTGACATACTATTATTACTACTTATGCTACTGCTGCTGCTACTATTGCTATTAACACAGTTATCGATTGATTGTTGTTGTTGATGCAGTTGAGATGATAATGCTGCAGAAGAAGAAGAAGAATGTGATCGTTGGATGCTTGTTGCTTGTGCATAGCAACAGTCTATGGATGTTGAAGCAACATCAGCAACTATAACTGCTGTGGACGATGTTGGTGATAAATTACAACTGCTACTGTTCTTTAATAAGTGCAGAGAGGTCGATGATAAGTTACTGGAATTTGTACTATCAACAAGCAACTGATGTTGCTGGTGTTGTTGTTGTTGTTGTAAATGGAATTTTTGTTGTTGCAACATATTGCTAGAACATGGTGCCGCGACGGGAACTGATACCGCCAACGGAGGTGATGGTGAAACTCGTGTTGAGGCTGTGGCACCGATTGTCGTCATAAATGAAGAACTCGAGGTAATGTTGCTACTACTGGTGGGCATAAAATTATTTTGGAAAGGTGATGCCGCTCCTAAGCTACATGTTGTTGCTGTCAATGTGGCAGCAACTGATATTGGAAGTGCTTGTGCCGAGCATAGTGATGATGATGACGACGATGTTGAAACAGACGACGACGATGGTGATGATGACGAAGAGGAGGACGACGATGACGAAGAGGACGATGACGATGCACTCGATGAAAGTGATGAGTTCGACGATATTGACGACGAAGAACAGAGCGCTGTTGGCGATTTGGGGCTGCTTTTGCGCGAGAACAGCTTTGTTATTACACTGGGTTTTGATTTTTGATGCTGTTGCTGTGTTAATAATGCTGATTGTTGATTGCCACTAGAGCAGGGCAGTGGATGCTGTTGTTGCTGTTGCTGCAGGTGGTAGTTATGGTGGATATTAGAATGTTGATTAGATAGGCTAGCTTTTAAATTGCACGAAACACCCGAATTGGCCGCTGATGATGCCATCGATGACAGCGTTGTTGATGAGTAAAAATTATAGGATTGCTCTGGAACGTCTAAGACTGTTTTGTTAGGAGGTGGCTTAATATACGAACGGGTTATCTCTGATTGCTATACAAACAAAAAAAGATGAAATAAATATGATTATTAATTAAAAATTCAATGTGGTTTATAAAACGTTCAATGAACTAACCTGATACTGCGCTCGTATCTGCAAGTCACGATCTTGACCCCATTCACTATCTGGTAATGGAATATGATGTGGACATCGAATTTGTTGTTGCTGTTGTTGTTGTTGTTGTTGTTGTTGTTGCTGATGATGGTGTTGCTTTTCGTTATTAATCGGTTTAAGTTTTGCGGTGACTGCTTGCTGTTGCTGTTTAGCAGTCATTATCGTCGCTGCATCAATTCCACCTCGAATATTGCCACTATTACAAATATTATAGCTACTACTACTACTGCCACCACATCCAACTCGATGATACTGATGTAAATGATTATTATTTCTAATTTGCCTATCACTAAGTAGTGTTGTATCGCGTACTAGTAGATCACGAGCTTGGATTGTATCAACACGCATTCTTCGGCTTATGTGGCCTCTACGAAAAAAAAATAATGTTAAAATTTTAACAATTGGTTAAAAGTTTAGATTTTAGGTAATTTACCTGTCGTCAGGAGGTGTGTTTAATGATGTGCGGGCCGGAACGCCGAGCCGCTCCATTCCCGCGCAGCCGGCAGACTGTACCGATAGCATCTGAAAAAATAAAAAATACATTTTTATTCAAAACAAGTTATTCCAGGAAAACCAGTTATTTTTAGCAACGCTTACAACTTTTCTAATTATTTTATTGACATTTGGTCGACTCTTTGGGTGAATTGATTTGAAGTTTGTAAAAAACCGATGTGCTTACATATTTTTATTTCAATTTAATAGCTAAATGTTCATAAAAACTCCATTTTAATGTAATAAGACTACAATCTTGAAATTTTTAAATAAATTTTATCTATATATATCTACTTTAGGAACCATGCTTACAAATTTTTTGATATTGTATTGATATATTACTGAAGTTTCCTATCAAATATAATCGCAGTTCGACTGTAAGACATGTGCTTACATGATTTAAAACTGTCTTTTTGGTAAATAACGGCTTTATTTAATGTAAGTGACAAACAAATATGTATGTGAGTATTAATTTGCTAAACGATTTGATACGAAAAAATATTGCACATAGCTCAGAAATCGAATCTTTATAAACAATCTACTAACGATTTGTTTTAATTAGGTGCCATCTCGAATATCTTGCTTAAAACGAGAAACTTATGTATTTACTGTGCATACATATACCTAGTACCTTTTTTTATTATTTATGAGCATAGTAAATAACCTGATCACTTGCATATATATTTTATCTCAAATAAACTCCTACTGTGCTGTCCGCCCACATACACATACATACATATATGTACATAAAATGTCGAGTGCTTGTTACATTGCACGTGCTTACAGAGACAAATGATTGTTCCACACTTCAAGGCAAATTAATGTTTCATTCGCCATGTGCACAGGTGTCCGTGGTTTGAATCACATTAAATTCTATTCAGGAATTCGCCAGACAAAAAAACATAGGTATCCAATTAATCAGCGAAAATCCCTCTAAATACCAAGGCTACACCATATACTCCTCCAAACAAACCAATTGACACAACATCAACGAAGTAATGTGACACCAAAAAAAATTTCCTTTTCCTTAATGCCAAATTTGTGTTTTTTGTCTGTGTCTCGATTTAGTGAACCCAGTGGAGCTTTTTTCATCACGTGCTTTTTTTTAATGTTTTTTGCTTTGAACCTTTTCCAATTTCGTAGACTTAGCTTCCTAGGTGATTTAATAAAATACATACCCCAGTATACATTCAGGGAACCGAGGGAATTTTTCTTACGTAATAATGAACAAAGGTTTAAACGTTTTTGTTTCAATAAGGGCGTTTGAGTTTCACTCCGAATTTCAAATACACTTGCACGCTTAAAGAGGTTCATACATATACATTTGTACATATTTGTAAAAAATAGAGAATAAACAATCATTTTGTAGGTGTTCGGGATGCCTAACCTACTAATAAAATGCAATTGTATATTTTAAAGAGTCGGGTACCCGTACCTTAAGGTGTAAAAATAAAAATTAAAAACGAGTAAAATTATCATTTTCCACTTCATTCTGATGTTTCAAAGTTAGCAGATAGACAGACAGACAGACAAACGTGCCATGAATATTTGAACAAATACATATGTATATAGAATTTAGATGAATGAAATCAAATCTTTAAGAATTAAATGAAGTAGGTAGGTTATTTTAATATAAGGTTATGAATATTCATGTATTATATTCATGTGTGCTTACAATCCTTAAAAAAGGTTATAAAAACATGATATGAGTTAATTGTTTTTCATTTAGATAAATTCAATTAAGAAAATCTGTGTAAACGCTATAAAGATTAATGATAGATAATCATGCGATTATTAATAAGGTTTAAAAATAAACAAATCACAATTAAAATGAATGAATGAAAACTTTCACACACGAAGTTCACTGCACAAAAATAAAACAAAGATGATCATTTATTGTCATGAAAGTATAACAAAACCAAAATGCAAAAATAAAAAAAATTGTTTGTTTTGCGTTGAAATGACAGAAGATAAAACATCGTGATTTGCTATTTTGTTATAAATTTTTGCATGGAAATAAAAATTAAAAAAAATTGAAAAACCTAAATAAGGTATTATTTTTTGTAAGCAGAGTGAATTTTTAATAAGAAATGTCACAATTCATCAAAAAATACCTATATAAGCTCAGATATTTAATGGCTTACAACTTTTCGATGTCTTTTATTCAAATATTAACAAAAAAAAACTTATCAAATCATTCCCATCTTGCTCTCAATACATGTTTTTTTTGTCTGATGAGTTTCCATTGTATTTGTTTTAAATTTTTTTAATTGATTTAACTTCTGACGGGAACATAAATGTAAAATTCACAAAACATGGTTCTATACAAATTTTTACGCAGTAAAAAAAAATAAATCGTTTAAGTACCTACATAAGTATAATTAGCGGCACAAAACACTCAAGTAACAAAAAAAAAACAAAAATGGTGACATCATGCATAAAGTTTCCTTTTTTTATCATCTCTCGTGCATTCCGTTTTTTTTTGTTGTGCTTGGTTTCATGTTATTTCGGTCCAAACAGCGAACTCTCTTATTTATATTATTATCATTTGTTTTTTTCTGTCTGGAGTGCAACAGACTGCGTTGTGGTCAGCAGACATAAATTGGGGTAAAGAGCCTCTGCTAACTAAATACACTTGTGCATGAGTATTTATGTTTTTGTATTATAATCACAAAATCATTTCGGCCAGACACACACCAACGACGACAACGCAATGTTTATTGCAAATTCAAACAATTTCCCAAAAGATTAACATAAATTGCAGTCTTTGGGGTGATTTAAGTTCGATTATGTGCCTGTGCTTCGTTGGTCGTTGCTATGCCGCCGCCGCGCCAGCCACCGCCATTCGCCATATCCACAAACAGAAAAAGTTTCCATTTCTTTTTGTTGAATTTTTATTCGTTTTTTTTTTTTTTTGTATACGCTGAAACGTATATATGTACGTACGATACAAAACGACCCAAATTTTGCAGTCTCGTTGCAAATATAAAATAAGGCGACACATTGCAACTCCTCCAACTTAATGCAAGTCAGTGCGATGCGAATGCATGTGATGTTGCATCTTAAAATAAATTTCTTCGTTATTTGAACTTGAAAATAAAATTTATATCTGTGGCAATAGGAAGTTGGCATATATGTATGTGCACTAATTTTAAGTAAATGAAGCGTTGGTAAATGGTTTAATGGGTTTTCTGAATACACAAATCTGTACTTCATTATTTTTATGTTGTGATAATTGTCTCTGAAATGTACATAGGATGTGGGATTTCATAGTGCTTACAATTTTTTTTTTTTGTTGTTTTGAGTAAAGGAATAAATATAATTAAAACAAATTAATGTGCTTATGTATTTACTAGGATTTGAAATAATTCTCTTTGTTTGTTTCAATTCTTTGTATGTAGTAACTTGCTTGCAAAAAACTTGCCTTTTTAAACCTTTTTTCGTTTTTGTCGATAGTGCTTACAACTTTTTTTGATTTGTTTTGAATTAAACAAATTTTGAGCTGACATTTCCCTTGAATTAACAACTAAATAACATGTGCTTACAAAACTTTTCAACATAAAACTGTCGTTGACCTTCTTTTATGGGTACTAATTAACGCACTATTCAATTCAAAATTCATTACTGCATTCTTGCGTGTTTGTTTGTATAAATTCAAATAAAAAAATGCGTTAAAACAATGAACACATTTAGCCCTGTGACATTATGATTGCACACACATCATTTGTTTTTCCCATTTATCAAACTTCAGCAGGGCATCATCGACCGACAGTGAAACCTTTTGGTATTCCCCCATCGGCGCGGTGGCGGCGTCGAGCAACACCTTACGTGCTATTTTACCTAACCCTGCTGACATTATTATCCCGGTGTACTGGATAATCATAATAAATTTCCCCTTTAGTGCTTAAAAAAAAAGACCTTCAAGGACTTCATTCCCTTCTTCCCTTATTTTAACAGCATTTTTGCTGTTGTTACCGTGCACGCAAATGCAGCAATATACATATATTTTAGCTTGATGTCTTCTCTTGTATATATACGCATAAATGACAGCCGCCGTGAAATATCCTGAATAAAAATTTACATATCAACATTTTTTTTTTAATTCTTCTTTTTTTGCGTTTTGCGTTTCTCGTTTTATATTTTGTCCAAGGGGATAGCAAAAATGAAAAATGTGTATAATCAATTTTATAACCGCACATCAACCAACATCATCAGTCAAATGGATTTTATTACACAGCGGTAGCTAGTAAAACGATATGACGATACAAAAAAAAAAAGCATAGAGGACTGGACAAACTGCACGCGTAACCTTCAGATGACTTTCAGGAGCGAAGGACGATAGTTTAATATAATATAACGACGACACTGTAGAGAAGGGGTTAACAATAATAATAATCCTTTTTCCCTGTCACCAGTATAAATACATTTTGTAAGCCCTATGTTAACGAAGAATGAAAAAGGATAAAAATTAAATTACAGACGAAGAAAATTTTAAATTCATCGACCATAACGAATTTGGGAACTTAAATGACAATATTTTAGACATACTAATTCTGATCGTCTGCCACTCAAATGAAATATAAAAAATCTGGTTCAAAAGGAAGAATTAATGAAAGAATTATTATATTCTTTTTAAAAAAAAAAAAATAAAATATTATTTGAATGTATTCGATAACGTAAAAACTGGCTAAATAAATTTTATGAGCACAATCGAAAGAAAATTTTTCTGTTTTAAAATTTGTGAAAGTAAGGATTAATATTTAAAAAAGTTGTAAGCACAAGCTAAATGTGAGCTGAATTTACAAAACTTTAATTTTTTCCATTTAAATAACAGATTGCTTTTGTAAGCATTTATAATGATTGTAACTTAAAAAAGTTGTAAGCATAACCTGTTTTTTTTCAGGTATACTAAAATAACAGATTGTTTTTGCTGAATGAAAAAAAAACCATCTACAAATTTGCATGATGCAATAGTTCTAACAGCATAACCAAAACCTGTTTTATGTTTTCTGCATTGAAATTCCAATAAAACATTTTTATTTTTCAATTTTAATAAAAAATGTCAAATATAACAAGAGGAAGGAATTTGCTTTAAAAGGAAATATTATTTTGCATTGCATACATCCTCTTCAGACAACGCTTTAGCTGAATATAGATTTAATATGTAGATATTCAACGCGATGATGATGATGATGATGGACAACAAAAATGCTTGAAGCAAAACAATGAGTTGAAAAAATAAAATAAAATAAAACAAAATAAAATAAATAAATAAATAAAAAGTAGCATCAAGAAAATTTAAAAAAAAGGAAAGAAAAAAAATATATTTCATTCAAAATCATCAGACAAAAACAAAACGACTACGACGACTACAAAAAAAAAAAAACACACCCGACAACAGCATCATGCAGTCTAGTCTAGCATTTCATTGCTCCGAATACAAAAACTGGCACCGTTCCAAGTGAGGCAACTATACAACAACTTTGCTGTCGTCTTTATGCGTCCAATGAATACCGCATACAGGTACATATATAACAAGTCGATATCTTACAATTGCAGAAACCCTTAAAAAAATATATATATTTTGTGAGTTTAGTAACTAACGATGTAAAAGTATTTAACGGACATTTAGCATAGGAAATTCAATGCCGATAGTATTGCATCGCTGAATATCGAACATAATTTATTTGTTAAAATGGAGTTTGAGAGAATAAATGTTATCATCTAGAGCAACGAGCTGCACAGATGTGTCATATAATGAGTTGCAAGTACGTCGCCTCCTTTTTTTTCTGGCAACAATTCAGCTGTAGAAAAACAAACATTTTTATGTGATTTTTTTTTGTTTCTCTTTTTCGGTTTAAATTTTTAATCTTGTGCCAATTTGCGTCAGAATGAATATTTTGTATGTACAATTTGTGAGTGCTTACATATGTATGGAGGTATATAGTATAGGTAAATTTTCGTTTAAAAAAAAAAATCGAAATACAAACCATCCGGATATATACATACCTATAAGAAATGAACGTTTTTATTTTTGGCAAATTTTTAAACATTTCTTGGTGTCTAGCCGAATATATGATATATAAACATTGTATTTGCTAGACTAATGTAATAAAGGTCATAGGCATACGTGCATTCTTGTTATTTTTTAATTTATAGAGATATGAGCTAAACTAGATTGTAAGCACAGAAGATTAATGCAAAAAGTTAAAGGGTTTTATATTAGAAACATATGTACTGTCGTTTAAGACATAATAATGTTGTAAGCATGGGTTATATTGCTGGAAATAAATGTAAGCACATGGTATCGAATAAACTATAGAATGTATTTAACATTAATATTCAATGAAATATTTAATGAAACAAATATAAGTTGTAAGCATCCATAATACATAACAATATTATAAGTTAAAAGACATTTCTCATGCAATTATACATTTATACCAACACCTACATAAAATTTAAAGCAAATGAATACAATATATTCTTCAATAGGCAACATGCCGCTAATACGTTTCTATGTACATATATCTGTATGCGCACAATAATAGGCCAGACGAACTTAAATCTGAACTCAATATCTAGCCAAGCACATAGTGAGTAGTTGCAGATTAAGTTTCAACGTCCCAGACAACAAATAACAACAACATACTAGATCTGTGGAATATGGTTTGGTTGGCGTATTGGTAAACCTGCAACATTGTTGAAGGGTTTCCGGTCTGTTTTTGTTTGTTTGAAATATGATCAGGCAATAAAACATAAATAAAAGTCTACTGTCTTTGCAAATATCAAAAACACGAAGACAGTTTGTCGATGGATATTGACATGGACTAGAAAATCGAAGCAGATAGGGAATTCCCAAGACATTGTTGTTAAGTAGACAAGCCATATAAAGATGTTTGATTATTAATATGCAAACTCTTCGATAAGTTCTGACAGATCAAACAGTAAATACATATGCGCTGCATTTTGTCAGTCTCTTCGAGGGGATCTTATATGAATCACTCTATTCACAATAGATCACGGCTGTCATTTACTGTGTGTATGTGTGTGCAGCAGGATGTTTGTATCGTGTTTCACAGATGGTTTGGTGCGAAGCCAGATTCTTATTTTTCTTACACTCTCTGATATATTGCTTCATTCTTTTTGTCATGCTTCGATTAGCACAAAGAAAATAAAGGAAAGTAGGTTAAAATCACAGGACCTTGAGACTGCTTGTAAATGTTTACTCAAGTGGAAATTTAATTCAGATTAACCTGATTTCTATTGAATTCCTACTGATGAGAGGTGTACGATGACAAAATGCTGGTATATGTATTATGATATAGTAGAAAAAACTGTTTACTACGTCGTAAGTTTAATTTTTTCAAAAATAACAACAGCTGGTAATGTAAACAAAATGTAGACTCCAGATGGACACAAGTGGTGTCTATTTTTTTGTTTTTTAATGAACAAAATAAAAAGAAAAAAAAAAACAAAACCAACAAGGCCATTGCTTAAAAAGAGGTGTAAATGACACCATTTTTTCATGGAGATATTTTTAAAGTTAACTTGATAAGTTGTAAGCACATGCCATTTAAACATCAAATTGTGAATTATGGAAAATTTTACTTTTAAGTTGTTTGCTTCTATGAATGAATTTTATAAGCGCAGAAGAGTTTCAAATAGAACTTTGAAAAATCAACAGATTAAAAATGGGCAAAATATTTTTGTCTTTAATTTAATTGCTTGAAAAGTTGCAGACTATTTGAGGAGTAGCTATTCCGTAGGGAAACATTTTCGCCGTGCATCGGGAAAAATTCTATAGTTATTATTATCATTGTTATCTATCGATTTTGATTGTATATGTTTTTGAACTTACATTTATGCAAAATTGCATACATGTGATCTTGATATTTTTCTGGAGAAATTCTTCAATTTATCCTTGCACATCTATTTATTACTTAAGCCCTTCCTTTGAATTAAAACAACATAAATTATTAAAAAAAACTTGTAAGCACATAAGCAGTAAATGCGAAACCAGTAGATTTAATTACTTCTAGTGAAAGAATAATGATATTCGTAATAAAAATTTGTAAGCACGTTATAAGTCAGCTTAAATTGCTTAAAATAATTATTTTATCTGTAGAAGTGACAAATTTAAACTCCTAGTATATAACCTTGTCAGGTTACACCTAGCTATATACTTTACTTGTATATTATATTTTCTTTTGCAACTGTCTGGTATCCTTGAAAATTCTACATCAAATACAATCTTTCAAATTGTCAAGCAAACATTGAAACAAAAATATTTACAAAGCTTTAATTAGATTTAAACAAGAAAGATCAACCTGAAGAGATATAGAAGAGAAACAAAAAAAAAAGGATAAATAAAATCCTCCAAAATCCTTGATTTCTCCACTTGAACAGGAAATATAAATAAAACCGCTGCTTCTTCAAGTTTATATCAAACTCAAGAACATTTTTTTATTTTGGATTCTCTCTTCCATTGAAATTTCTCGCACAAATACATTCAGCTGAATTTTTTTTTTCGAGGAAGAGCTTACAAAAAAAAGAAGTCTTTTTCATATATTATAATGTACAGCTTTTCTTCTCACTAAAAATCGATTTTCTCTTCTTCTATAGCTGTAGTTGTGTGAAGCTTAAGAGTTAGATACTTGAGAATACCATTACGTATACTAGTATGTGTCAGTGCATTTCCTTTTTTTTTTTTTTTCGTTTCCGTACAGTGTTATAAGTTGAAGTCTATCTCACTCTAGCCCTTGCATTTAAGTAAGAAAACCTACATATATATGTACATTATAATATATTCCTTAGCAATAAAAAAGTCAAGAAGTTAGAATTCACACTCTCACCGGTGTGCTATATCATGTCGTCAACCCAACCCACTATATCGCGCCATGTCATTAAGTCGGGTTATTTGAGTACTTCCTCTGAAGAAGCATGTTTGACCTAGTCTGGCATATAAATGAATAGTCCTTCATATACGTAATCGAACGGACGCATACACCAACATATATAAACATAATGCATAAACACCTCCTTTGTCAATTCTACAAGCATATACACAAAACATCTTGTCTACATTTCTCTTTCCCAAACCCCTCAATTCTCTTTTGCTCTATAAGAGGCTTTTATTTGGTTTGTCTTCTTCTCCTACATTTTGTCTATACACCATATTCGGTTCCGAGTCCCCTTCTTTTGAATTTTATATGATATTTATTGTGAATTATGTTGGATGCAGACTTTTCCATGGACAATCGCTAGCTGAATCTCCCAAAACATATAGGGGTGCTCTACTCTAGTGCCACCCTTTTTGGCTTGAGAGTCAAGAAATTCTCTATAAAGAAGCGCACACGTGCTGAATTTGATTTTATTGCAAAGCAGAGGCAGACTATGAGGCGAGAGATGTTCGGTGTCCCTCTTCGGAGATACATAATACATATATATTATTATATTCTGTAATAGATTTTTCAATTTTCACTTGGTGTTTTTTTTGTATAAGCTTTTGCTTTATATATAAACTTAAATGTACAGTACATATATATGTATATAACTAAAAGCAGACAATAGAAAGAATATAGCTAAAGTTATTTATTTATGCTGTTCGTTTTCTTTGAATGAAATCAAGCACTTAGACATGGCATTATCATTTTTTTAACATTTATGTACATATGTATATCTTATACTTTGTCTGAGTTTGTCTGTTGTTGACAGAGACTTTTCAATCATTATCCTTTATTTTTTCAAGAGAGACAGGGAAGAAAATGATGTTATACATATCATTCAGCATACCCTACAATGATGTCTTCAGATTTCATTTAATTTAAGAGGCATAAAATAATGCAAAAATCTTTAGTAACATGCAAAAACAAAAGAATAATTATTGTAAGCACATGTTTTTCTTGTACCATTTTAAATTTTTTCGATAGCATAACAAGTATATCATTTAATTGAGGCAAAAAAATTAGTAAGCACATAGGACATACATGTGTTAAAGTCTATTTTCCAAATGTATGGAGAATAAAAAAATTCCTTTTTTAAATACAAATTTATTTATTTATTTCAAAATAAATTTTTAAGGATTTTCTTTTAATTTATTTAAAAAAATCAAATTTTACTGTTGTAAGCACATATTAGTCAAAGATAAAACTATCAACCTTTAGATATTTAGGGAAGTATCTAAATAATTCCCTTCAAATATTTTGTAAGCACATTCATTTTAATTAATTTAGAGACGATTTTGGTTTGTACATTGAAAACATATACATATAAAACAAAAAGTTAAAATTCATTTCATTAATCTTTAAACACTTTTACTCTTTTTTTATTTTTTTAATGCGAATTCAGCACACAGGGTTTTTTTTTGTTGTTGGTTGAAAGAGGAGAAATTCATCACTCGCGAGCATTCAAGCACTTGAAATAAATAAATAAAAAAAAAACTCGAGACACTCACATGCACGTAATTTAATATTCAAGTGCAACCAATTTTTCTTTCGGTTTCGTCTCGGTTGTGTTGCTTTTGTTCTCTCCTTCTATATCAGTACAAACACAGAACTTTATCAACCAAAAAAAAAAACTCGTAGTCGGTGGATCTAAATAATTGAATACGAATGTATGTATGTAAATTTTATATATGTACATATATAATTTTATTTTTAAAGAATTGAAGTTATTCTTTATTTTCCAAAATCTGTATTCACATTTTTGGCACCATCATCCAAAAATTAAATCAAAATAAAAAACAAATTGTATAATATTTTTCCGCCTATTATTTCATGGCTTCGTTCGATTTTATAAGCGCTCATATCTTTGATGAATAAAAGCATTCTTCTTTATACCTTTATACTTTTTGAATAAACATCCTAGAATATTATGAACAAAAAAATGTTTGAATATGTATCCGATACGTACATTGTACATATTAATATTACATTTATATTTTAAAAAATTAAAAAGTTAATTTTTCAATGTGGTTATTTTTTGATTAAATTTTATTTATTTAGTTATTTTTTGTCCGCAAACATCCTTGTTCCTTAAACAAAAAAAAATTGGCCAAAACAAAAAAAAACCGATTGACATCATTAGATATATTCTTTGTCATAATTTCATTGAAATAAGAAGTCAATGTTTATTTACAAAAAAAAAAAGTTAAAAATTGTATAACATTTTTTTTAGCCATAAATGCTCAAGGACATTAATACATTCGATATATTATATAGCTAAGAGCTTTGAAAATAAAAAAACAAAACATATTCTACTTGCAAACGAACCGAAATTACAATACAAAATTTTCTATTCTAAAAAAAAAAACTTATCAAATAAAATCTTGAAGCCCCCAAGGATTTTCTACTTTTTTTTTTGCTTCAGCTCAGACATATTAATTCAAAAAAATGTCCTTAAGCCAAGAGGCATGTTTAATGTTCCATCATTTTACGTCAGAGGCCTATAAATCTATATATTTATATTACATATTTGTAAGTATTGGGTGCTGTGTTATATTAAGCCCTAGAGAAAAACACCTAAAAAATGTCTGCTTCAACAGTAAAAACAAAATTGATATCGTTTTCGTTTTATTATCCTCGTGTGCGTCTGTGCTTGTTCCCGCCTTGTAGTAGGTGGAATTCAATTTCAGACACATAAAGGTAGGTACCCATCTCAAAGTTCTCGAGAATGTAGGGCAAATCGAAGTTAAAAAAAATCTCATTTATTCTATGGAAATATACGTTTGGTAGGTACTTCGAAATTGTTTTTGTGTAAAGGAAAAGTACAACATATACATCTGTATATATGTATTTAAATTGAACTGCATTGTATTCCCAAGGTTTTTTGTGAATCGAAATTAAACATCATTTTGGTATTTTTTGAGGTTTGACCTGATGAAATTTACATTTTAATTGAAAACTCCCAGAGTTTCATGAATTTTTAAAATTCCAATAAAAGAAAAAAGAATAAAAGGATCATGAATATCCGATGCCCTAAACGCCCACTATATACACACCTTATAGTCTAATATTATAGTAAGAAAGGTATAGTGTTTGAATTTTTAAATTAAAAATGAAAAACAAAGCAAACAATATTGAATAAGGGAGGCTAATCATGGTGGTGGTTTGTCGTCGTCGTCGTGGTGCGTCCTTTTGTTAATAAAGGAACACTTTTAGAGCCAGTACAATTGAATTATCCGGGTTAAAGAGAAAAGTGCTTCAATTATGCGAACATACATAGAGGGTTGGTGCAGTTACCTCTTTGAATTTTTTTTTTTTTTGTACCCAGAAGTAAGAAACAGATAATTTTTCATCACTTCTAACCCTTTTTCGTTTAAGATTTCTTTGCTATACCTACACACAAAAAAAAAAAACAACGAATATAGAAACTCAGGATTTTATGAAGCTCGATGCTAGGGCACGTGTACGTTATTAACAATACCTTGCTGATTGGAATTACTCATTCCATGCCATTTTAATTCCCTGTATTGTGCAAAAGAAAATTTGAACTTTGTTATTTTTGTGCTGTTGATATCGATCTGATATGGTGATTTTGTGTGTCGTGATTTATGTAATGAAACAAAATTAGGTTTTAGAATGTCCTTGATGATACAAAAAACAGACAAATATAGGAACTGATTCACGGTGTTATAAGGAAATTAGCAATAGATGGTTGTTGATGAGGAAATCTATTTATTTTGAAATTTCTTTTAATTTTAAGTCATAAAATTTTGTAAGCACACATATTGGTGAATAAAGAAAAATGTTTTTGCTGTTTTTAAGTTTTTTCTTTTAAACAAGAGCAAGAAAATTTTGTAAGCACATACTATAGAGATTCAAATTTACAGATTCATTGAAAATGAAAGTAAAATAAGAACTTTGATAGATTTGGAACCGTTTTTCTGTTGAATTATTTGCTAATTTTTCCTCCCCGTAAATTGTCACATAAGTTTTTTGTTTAAATTTAATTTATGTATCTTAATTAAAAAAATTCTTTAAATTCAAACATTTTGAAGTTTTTGTCAGTAATATTTCTATAGAAAATGCAAATATCTAAAAATTAAAAAGATGCGATTAAGTGAGTTTTCATTGAACTACGAAAATTTCATGTAAGCACTCAAAATTTGTCAAACCAAAATAGTTTGAAAAATAAAATTTGTCATTATCAAGTGCTGAATACGACATTTCAAATATTTTTTTGTGGGAAACCATAGCAAAATCTATGTAAGCGTATTATGAAAATGACTTTAAACAAAATGTTTAATTATTTAAATTATTTTTTTTAATGAATACAAAAACGATGTTAAATTTTGTCAGCACATTATAAGAAAGCAAATAAAATGACAAAAAACTATATCACCATTACTTCAAATAAACAAGTTTGTAAATAGTTTAATATTTGTGATATTCAGCAGAAATTTTACAAATTAAAATTTTTTTTAATCAGTTCCCAAAACCTAGCTATTTTAAAAATTGCACAATTCAACAGTGATATCTTTATTTTAATATACCTTTTGTTGTAGTGAAAACTCATTAAGTAGTCTAAAACTTCACACAATCATTCTTAGAAAAAAAAACAAGTTTACTAACTAACAAAAGCCATTGTTAAACAGCTCATTCCAATTACCAATTGAGTCTAAAAACTAACTTGCGCTGAATGAACAGGAAGTTACAAAAAATTAAAAAAAAAAAAGTTATAAAAAAAGAAAGGAAACTGAAACTTTTCTCCTAACTTCATTTCTTCATTCACTTCATTCTCACACTTCGAGCAATGCCCTAAATTAAGGAATATAAAGAAAAGAAACTTCTTTGCCAGGAGTAACAAAATATCCGGGTTTACAAAAAAAGTCAAAATTAAAAAAAAAAACTTTTAAAAAGTAATGAGAACAGTATTCCCTTGTTTTCACGTCCTGAATGAAAAGCCCTATTCCAGAGTGCAATTACCTCTGGCGCGGATTTTATGTTTTCATTATTATTTAATTTTTTTTTTCAGATTTAAACTTACAAAAGTGAAAACAAAAGGAACCTCGAAAAGGACGTTCATCTATTATTCACCAAAAATTATTTTCACTATGACAAGAGAAGCAAAAAAAAAACAAGAATTTTAATTACACAAACGGAAGCCAGGAAGAAAAGACCAAATTACACGAAGAACAAAAAAAAAAAAACAACCCAGATGGTGCAGATTGTTGTAAGCGCTATTGCAGTCTTTATTTTCATTGGGAATTCCAACTGCTACACCCATTGGTATAATGAATCGATTTTTACATTTGGTGAAATTAAGCGATATTGTGATATAAAATGTGGCTCTGCACCACATACACTTTGTCATGAAGAGGTATTTTATGAATGTCCATTTTTTTAATATTTTATTTTAATACAAAAATTTTGTATTCTTTTAAGGAGTCCTTTTATCCAAAATGTTCAGAAAAATTCTATCTTTTTGATTTGAATGAGTCAAATCTTAAGAATGATGTTTTAATGGGACTTAATGGACTTAGAAATCGGATAGCAGACAAAATGCAGGTCGCAAATATGATAATTTTGGTGAGAAACATTTTTCGTTTGCTGATGAGCTGAATAGCTGAATATAGGATATCTTATTAATTCAGACATGGGACGAAGAACTTAGTTTGATGTCCCAAATTTTTTTAAAAGGATGCAAGCCATTCGCAAAAAATCCGTGCACAAACTTGGGTGAACCTAGATTGGATGCTTCAGAATCGGAACCACGTCACTATCACGTTGCTGAATCTGTTGCATTTCGAAAAACAAAGTTTTTTCCTTACAACTTTTTTCCATCAATATTCAGAGATTGGTACCATGAAAAGAATAATATGAAACCGCCAAAAATATTTAAGTCGCAGTTCAATGAGTTCTTTGGCGTACTCAAGGGACACAATAATTTTACCCGATTAGCGAATCCTCATCTTTCAAGAGTTGGATGCGGTCTTGCCAGGTTTGAATTTCATTTAGAGCAATTTATGTTTTTGAGTATTTAGAGATCATGGAGTTTTACTGCCCTAAAATAAATTGGATTTATTTTACCATTTTATTGACGAACGTAAATTTGTGAGCACTCAAAAATGTAAACTAACCAATATTCTATTACCAATAGTTTTTTTTTTAAGTTTCTCTCAAACAAATTCTTAGATATGAAGATGGCTACGCTTTACTTTGTTATTTCTTTCCATATTATCAATCTGATTTAAGATTCGATCGTGGTCCAACTGCAACCACTTGTCCGAATCTCTTCCCCTTAAGAGGAGAAATGTTTCATAATCTCTGCACAAATCAAGGAATTCATTATCGACCAAATATCAGGAAAACTATATTAAAAAGTATTTTAGTTTATTTGCATACTTACGGGTACAGGATGTTCCGGCTCCGCGTGCAAGGGGGTTCGATCTTCTGGCAAAAGTGGAATTGGTAATGCCAGAGCCCCAGTAGTGGCTCGACGTGCTGAACGGTAGCAATGTATAACCGCAATTAGAATGCTTATGGTTGTGCCACAGATTGATATTCCTGCAGAAACAGCAAGAATATATCCTGAAAATAAACAAATAAAAAAGAAGAAAATAAATAAAATGATGTGTTTTTTTGTATCATAGTATTTGATAAGATTTTATTTATTTAGCTAAAAATTTAAAGATGCTTACAACTTTATTTAATAAAGATATTGGAGTGATTTGTTTTTCTACAAAGCGTACGAAGTTAAAAAATGATGTCTCATGTGCTTACAATATTTAAATGAGCTATATAAAAAATTGTTTTTCAGATCATAAATCTTATCAATTAACCAACAGAACATTGCTGGTCATTATATGTTTTAAAACTCTTATCAATATAGAATGAAATATATGGCATCGACTTTTCAGAGCTGGTTTTATTCAAAACTAGTTTAGTTTAATTTTTTTACTTTGACAAATTGAAGATTAAATGCAAAATATTACTTTTTTCTTGAAATAAGCGTTATAATATTAGGTCCAGAGATTTCGATGGCTAGATCTTGAAATAAAAAGAAACAAAACAAGAATATGCTTAATTGAGTCTTTGGCGCCCCAAAAAATAGTTCAGGATTAAAGCAAATACAGGGCTTACAAGATTTGACCTTTCCAAAATAATGTTGAAGTGCAACTAAAGGTTAAACATTTATTTTTGGATGAAAACAAAGTGTGCTTATAAAAATTAAACTTTATTTGACAATAAGCTGAATAACATTGTTTTGCAACGAATTCTACATCATTCTCATTAAAAATTAATAAAAATCTTGAGTTTATAAATTGCTTGAACACTTATATTTAACATTGAACTCTAAATCTATTTTTCTTAAAAGTTCAAGTGCGCCCGCAGCATATATGTACATATGAAAATGATTCCGTCTAAATTCATATTTAATTCATTTTCAATTGATGCAAATTTTTGGTCACAAAAAATATATACCTATAGTCTACTGACCCCCAATATAAATATGTTAAAGATGCAACCTTAAATGTTTGTATCTCTTTAAATTCTTAAACCACTCTTGAATCCAATGAATATGTATACCAATTCAAAGAAATTTTATTAGAAAATTACAGTTACCCCTAAAAAAATTATACAAGTACTAAGTGCTCGACATTCACATAACCGAAATTCAGTCAAGTTCAATGGCATTTTTATTAACTATCAAGGCAAAACCACCAAGAAAAATAATAATATTGTTTTATATGTTTTGTGTGTATTCCTTTTTTTAAATTTTTGTTTGTTTGAATGAAATTATCAACCAAGGCCAAAATTATCTTGAATTAGTCAAAAGAATGGCATGAGTCTTTTAATCTCTGGCTTGTGCTGATCTAAACTAGTTATCTCTTTTGGAAACTATTAGTTCCAGTCCTAATCTCCTGCCCTTTGAATCTAATAGAGTGTATGGACAGATTTAAAATTAATCAGATTAAATTCATATAAATTCATTCAGTTTTAAGGAAATGAATTAGATTCAACCAATTTAGACGACACAAAATCGATAGACCACACATAACCCATATAACAAGGCGACTCACCGACTTCACATCGTCAGTTTTATTGCTGCTGCTATTTTTGGTGCCAAAACCTATTTAGACAGCATTCGACATACGTAGGTAGATAATATCTATGCAATGCACGTTGTACCTACACCTGTGTGCCGTGTAGTTCCATTTTGGCAGCGGCTATAAGCAAAATGGCAGCATTTGCTATTTTCAGTTCGGAAGCCATCCTGTAGCCATGTCTAGTGTCTATGAAATGTACTGCATGTACATCTAGTACACCTGTCTCCTATATACATATACTTCTATAATAGTTTCGTCGGTTGGGGTCGTGTGCTGGGTGCGCTGAATGGGTGGTGTTGCACCGGAAAAGTTTCTCACGTTCCAATTATTGATTTTTCATCTGCCAGCACACCCATACTTAAACCCATTTAGAAGGGGCAGACATAACAGGCTCGGTTGTTGAAAAAGTGTTGCCACTTTACTGCTTCATTTTAAACAAGGAAATAATTTTTTTATCCGTTACTTAATTTTAATAACGCTACCTATGAAAATTCACATTTAAACATGTTTTACTGAACCTTCTTTGATTTATTTCTAAATAAACAGTAACAAAGATTATACAAAGTGTTTATTTAGAATTTTAAATTCCTCTTAAATCTGCTACCCAATTTATTCTATAGAAGTGGCAACGCTAGTTGCTGAATAGAAAAAATCATACATATATACTATAAAAGCGCACGAGTGGTTTGTTTTTTTTTTATTATTTATTTTTATGCAGTTTCATGTTGTTTATGTATGCGTGAATGCACAGCATTTCCCGGCGGGGTTCTTATATCAGCTGCAGAATTTCCCTGACCTCGGTGTGTGATGTGGTGTGGTGTGATGTGTGAAACATTTCTGCTTTTATTATTGTTGTTATTATATTTGTCGTCAGTATATGAGAGCACATGGCGTTCGACAGACAGACGAGACGGGCAAATTGCCAACAGCAGGAAAACTCAAGAGAATAGAGATGTTGTTTTTCTTTTCATTTTGTTTCATTTTTTTTTTGTTGTTTCGTTATTTTTTTTAAGCTCATAAGCTTCAAAATGGAATTCAGCACGTGAGAAATTATTTTATTTGCTGAATTTATTATTTAAAATGACAAAAAAAAGTAGAAGATACACCGGAAGAAGTGGGACTGGGAATCATATGTATGTAAATTGTGAACAAATTATAAAAATGAACAAAACAAAATTTTATTTCCTGTTTGTAATATTGTAGTTTTGTTATATTACATAAATATTCTTAATGTCCGTTGTTTTTTCATTATTTAAAAGGGAAATATTTTAGTATTTAAAATACTTCATACGAAAAGTTTTAATTTTTCAAACCATTAAAATTTTTATGAGATTATAATTAATTTTACAAAACATTATTTTGAAAGTAATATTATTTTTCAGTAAATGTACTTAATCTGAAAATGGTTTCCTATGTGCTTACAAAATATTTAATTAAATATGATTTGTTTTGTATAAAAAAAATTTGTATTAAAGAAATTCCCAAAGATGAAGGAAGTCTTATCTCTAGAATTCAAATTAATTAATCAAAATAAATTGTAACTTACAAAATCTTTTTTTAATATACAAATTTTAATGCACATAAATACGGCGGAAAATTATATATAGACAAAGTTTATAACAACGTCATCAATCTTGCTCTTTGGTAATATTATTCATTTATAATTTAAAAAGATGAGTTTTAACAAAAGAAACTTTAATATTCGAAAATACAATAAATTTTTAAAGTTTTTTTTTTTTTATTTTTTCTTACATGAGTCGCTTACAACTTTTTCAAATAGAATTAAATCAAAACAAATTCTTAAATCTTTTTAGCATCAAAATCCATTGTAGAACTCATGTGCTTACAAAATATTTTTAACTGAATAGCTATAATTTCAACAAAAGTAACGATTTTTTGTATAAATTTTCATTTTTAAGTTTAAATAAGAATATTATTGATATAAGAATATTAAATATAATTTATATATGGTTTTGTTCTAATACCGTTATTATTTTACTTCCTAAAAATTGTAAATCGAATAATTATTTACAAAAAAAAAAAAACATTTTCTTACTGTAGTACTTTAGAAATTCACCTTTTAGCCTCGCGCATTCAATCTTTATTTGTGTTGATATTAATTTTATATCTTTGTACATACATCGTTCTCTCAGAAGAGAGAAGCCCTCGAAACAACAAAAAAAAAACTCAGACAAAAATAAAAGAACAACAAATATAACGCTTCTGTCTAGACTGTATTGCTTTATGATAACAAAATTAATAGCCTTCCCCAAATAATTATTACATAATACAATAAAAAACAATACCTACTGAAAAAAAAAATTAAACCGGAAAATATCGTAGCTACATACATTCCTAAGTACATACGTACACATGACGTTGGGTTTAGCAATATCAAGGAATATAGTAGTTGTATAGTCATAGTCATATTATGTCAATGAAGATAAAAGCTATTTAAGGTTTTGGTTGTAAATTTTTTTTGCATTGAAACGTATTTATCAATGACACAACAGAACTGTCATTTCATAATCTGATGTACAAACTTTTAACTCAGCAAACATTTTCAACTTAAGAACGTATCTAGATAGAAGTTGATTTTCATATATTACGAAGCTTTTTTGCCTTGACTGAATTTTAAACGACCACCGTTTTTGTCGTTGTCTGAATGTAATTATTATTTCGGAATTAATTTAATAGTTTGTTGTGTGTGATGGCACCAAATGACGCAAATCCATTCAAATAAAATTTAAAGTTAAATGAATAAAAAGTGTTATTTGAATTAAACAGCTAAAGATAGGTATACCAAATCCATATCAATTTGCCACCATAAACACCCAACTGATGGGTGTGGTGTGTGAGAGATACATTTTTTGTAATTTTAATTTTTTATCTGAAGAATTTAAAATAATCGCGAGTTCTTTAAATAGAAGTCTATCTATTTTCGTATACCCTGCAGTTCACTGTTTTTGATTTTTTTTGTTATTTATTTAATTAAGTAAAGTATGGCACGTGCAAGGTGAAACTTAAAATTCTAGCCCCGAACTGAATTCGGTTAATTACTTTCAGATATTTTATTTTTTTGTTTTCAAATTCGCGTGCTATTTATCTACCCATCTAAAATGAAACTGGTTGATTAATTTCTTCATCAAGGTCAGCTTATGCACTTTGATTAAATTTGATTTTATTTTTTGTTGATAACAATAGTTTATTTATGTCGGTCACCTACATACATAGCACATTATAATATAATATAATATCAAACACGAGCGTCATAATTTTAGTATGGTAGGGCGTCACGAAAAATTATTTAAAAAAATAATTGAAATGTAATAATTAAAAAAATATCAGATACCTAATCAATTGATAGTTGATAAATATTTAAATTTGGTACTTTCAAATTAAATTTATTAAAAACTGACCAACTATTTTAGTGATAAGTACTTTTAGGTCACCATTCAATCATCAAAATATTTATCAATTTGGTTGTTAAATATAAAACAAATTTTCAATATTTATCAAATGCCAATTTTTAATTGGCAATCTAAATAGATGCGAAAACTCCTTACCTCCCACAATATAATTGGAAAACGAAGAATGGAAAGTAGGGCGAACAAATTCACTTTTCACAATTTTTCATTTCATTCTCTCAATCCCATGCCGTGAAGATATTTTGAACCAATTCAGCTTTTTGTTAAATAAAAAAAATTCATATATTTAACAATAAAATGAAATATAAAGAAAATAAAAAATTACTTTCTAGAATGTTGTTTCTCTAAAATATATTTAAATTGCACGGTCAAAATGTGGAACGTAAAGTTCTGAATTTAACTCAAACACTTTTGCATGAGAATTTAATTTTTCATTGGAAATGTGTACATACTAGACTTTGATGTGAATAAAATGATAAAAAGTTTCGTTTTTATATAAATACAATAACTTTAGTGATAACACGTAACTTTTGTTTTTTTTTTTCTCCTTGAGACTGTGTCCGCCTCATGCACTTGTTGTTCGTGAGTAGATTTACCAAATGATGAATTGGTTATATACTCGTATATTGTTATAACAATGAAAATCAAAGTCCACATCTATACTTGAATATATTGTTGAGGTCTTTGAATAACGAATAACAAGTAAGCTATTTAGACGTCTGAGAATTTGTCACAAATATACTGAATGTGAGTCATTTCTCATTATACAATAGAAAGTCGGGCATTCATAGTTTAGTTAATGTTTCAAAAAAGACTAGTAATATTGATAAAATTAAAAAAAGAACATTCTTTGTAATTTTCGAATTTCGTGGAAAAAAAATTAATCATACTTAATTAGTTTTTATTATTTTTTTTTTTTCAATTAGATTTCAAAACAAATATTTTTTGTTTCTAAGAATTGATGGTTACTGTAATATGTCACTTTTGAACTTGTTTAAATTATTTAATGATTAAATTATGATAACATTGATGAAAAATAATAAAGAAATCCACTCACAAAACATTATGAAATGTTAGTAAGAGCAACAAAATTTAAATAAATGTTAATTATAACAAATCCACTTTTGTATAGTTGGTGCTTACAATCTACATCACGTGAAAGTTATTCATTTATGTGCATAGTATCAAGAAATATGTATATTTGATCTGTATTTTTTGTATGTGCTTACAATGCAAATCTAATGCAATAAATTTGACAACAAATTTTTTAATGGAATAATCAAGTCTGTGTGGAAATATACTATGCTTATTAAGGAAACAATTCAATAAAATACATAAAATTTCGATAAATTACCTTGAAAACAGCAATGAACACTCAAAAAACAATAAAAAGTATTTCTGCCAAAAATTCTATAAGTGCTTACAAATTTTTTTCTCAAAAAATAATCAAGAATTGATTTCAAGGAAATTTAATAAAGTTTTTAAATCAACGATGTATGTGCTTATAACATTTTCGATTGAATATTCCAATAGCAAATTATTTATGTGACTCGATGTCTCGATCATTTTATTATCAATTTCTTGATAAATTTGTCTGTGTCACAAAATAAGATTTGCATTTGATAGTGGAATAAATGCTTCACATTGTCGTCTGATGAATTAAAAAAAAAAAAAAAAAAAAAACAACTCATATCTTATCATGTTGAAAAAATACAAAAATATTTAATCGCCTCAGACATTAATTTTTCGCAACAATGTTGCAAAGTGGTCTATATAGATACACTTCAGTTCAGCTTTATGATAGAATGAAATGATTTATATCCATCGTTGGACATAAATCACTTTTCTTCATTGAAACTTAAAAAAAAAATTTTGTAAAAGCCTTTAGTTAATTTTAAGTCTTCGTCTGTTTTGGCCAACATAAACCATGAGGAGAGATAGGGTTCGTCCTCATCTCGTTGGTCGGTGGAATTTCAAAAGATATTTAAACCAAACACTTAATTTTATTAAAAAAAACATTAAAATAACAATGTTTAAGGATTGTTTCTAAGAAAAAAGAAACACCCAAAAATAGATATTTCTCATAATTAAATATTTGTGTATATTCATTTTAACTATACAAAGTATTTATTTTAGTTGTTTTGACTTTTATAACATTTAAACTTTCAGAAAAGTATTTTAATTTAAGTTTTTTTTTTTTATTTTTGTCTTTAAATATAAAAACATCTGCCCACTCATCAGTGGCAAGCCAATTTAAATTGATTCATTTTTTTTCTTCTGAATTTTTATTTTTATTCACCGATTGTCTGTTGAACGTCTAATTTAAAATCAAGAATGCCATCGCAATGAAAAATGGCAAGCAAAATTAGATTGATGACTGCGACTGGGGGTATAAAAACAGGCGAGAGGACTGGGTTTTTATAGGTATAGGTATCTTTAGGGTGAAATTGATGCACAACCAGAAAAATGAAGAATTCAACATGATATCGCACCAAAGTGGCAATGGCAGAGTCTCGCATTAGTCAGCAAAAAAAATCATCGAAAAAAGACAAAGTGAGTATAAAAACTTAGGTTTATTTCTGTATGTATACATAGTACATAATATACCAAAGCATAGCCAGCACATATCAGGAGTCTTGAAGGTCAATTCTAAAGAGACTGAAAGGCGAGACAATTAGTCAATTATTTTTGTTGTTGTTTACTACTTTGATTTCTTCATTTGATTATTATTATTATTTGTTTGTTTGTTTGCTACTTTCTGAATCGAGTGTTGACTGTTAAAGCGCTATAAGATCTAAATTGAATGCAAGACAATTACTATAAAAAATTTCACACCTCTTCTGACAATTTTCAACGAGCCGAGAGGTGTCAAAAATGTATTAAGTCTTATATTTTATTATATTTTTGTATTGAAAATACTTAATGTAATGTTAAATTACAGCAAATAGAAAAGATATGAAAAGCATTTACAATTAAGCCATCAGCCAGCCTGTTTATTTCATTCTATAAACAAAATTAAACTTTCAGAATTGTTTAAGGAAACTAGTTTTCAATTATGCAATAATTACAGGTGTATTCAATATTCGTGTCACGTATTAATAAACAAATTTTAACATGCGTATACACGCGTAGTAAACAAATTTAAAAACATCTTCACGTGTATGTTAACAAATTTAAACATGTGTACACGTGAGTTTTTTAAATACAAGTGTAAATAAAAATACACGTGTAATTATAAAAGCCGCGTTTTTTTGTAACTGACCGGTTTGAAAAATATATCAAAATATTTTTACACTGTAAAAGAACGGTTTTAAGGTTTTTTTTAGTTATTATGTTACAAGAAGAAAAAAATACTTTCCAAAAAACTAGTTACTGCATTTTATCTATTTTCCAACGTCTAATCTGTTGGACCACAAAACATCAAAATTACGATTTAAAAGTAATTACACGTAACCTGGCTAAATACATTTGTAACAATAAATGCACGTGTTCATACACGAATGATTTAATTACACATGTAATACCGGTATACGTGTACATGTGCAATAGGGGGATCAATTCTCTAATTCCTATAATTTTCCATTAAATCGTCTAAAAAGACGATTTATATTTGAAAATTTTATAAAATATACAAATAAACTAATTTAATAGACTAGAAACAGTATTTGGTGAAAAAAAATCCACATTGTATCATAATTAAACAACTGTTTAATTAACTTATTCGATATTTTGGAAATACCGTCCAGCTGAATTCCTATATTAATGTATGAGTAATATCTTCACAAGGTCTTATAATTTCCATATAGACATAATGAATCTTGCGTACTATAGCAAGCAATCTAAAATGCACATCTGAATATAGAAACCAAAAATGACGGATTTTAATGTTTGAACACTAGTGTTAAATGAAGTCTCTTTTTGTCACTTCCTTGAACAAAAAAAAACAATTTCAAATGAATTGATTTCTGACTAAAAATATTAAATTAGAAAGAAGTTTAATCAAATAATAAAATGACAATAAATAAAATTCATGACTTATTTTTTCATATGACACGTATAAGCACAAAAGAAACAAAGATCTTTTTGTCAAATGAAATATAGGAAGGCAAAATTTTGTAGATTTAGCTGAAAGAGAGGTTGTACAGAAGTTTGGTATTAATTTTTGTCAAAAACACTTTTGCAATCATAGCCTCAATCATCTATTACGTTCAAACAAAAAATCAAACAAAAACGCCTCGTTTAAGTGATAAAAAAACTTCCCCTAATTTAGCAACGTGGGCCAATAAATCCATAGGCATGTGTAAGCACATCATTTAATTCCACAGAATCCCAGAGTTATATATAGTAATTCCGATGACGAGGAATCATCACATCTTCCACCTGACAACCTTCAAAGAATTTTTTTGTTTCCATTTCATGGCAACCGGATTTATCATTTTCAGACAGATATAGGTATAGTAGAGTAGATACATACATATATGTATGTATGCTGTCCACGCGTTCTTTTAATCATTAATCATGCCTTTCGAAGGTTTCTTCTATAAAGTCCTATATATAGTATTATTTTATGCTCTTAATAGGATGATGGATTGACCATTCTGGACTGATTCCTTCCACAACAATGCTCAGAGACACCAACACTGAAAAACACACACATTCATACCTAATACAACACACACATACACAAAATTTCAGAGCAAATATTCTTTGTTTATTCACGATGAGAAAATTGAATTTGGGTCATCTCTTGAAACTGGCACATGGGCAAAGAGCTAGCTACCTACATATATATAAGGAACATCTATACTTGCCATAAATCCATAATGCCAGCCAAGTCACCTTCTGCAAATCCCACTGGAATGTGGTCTATGTTGTCTACTAGCTCGAGGCTATTTTATCGATTTTTTTTTTTTTTTTTTTTTGCGTCCGTGTCTTTAGTGGGCGTTGTATGTCCTTTTTTGTATTATTTCACCTTTCCATAGAGACAAAACCCCATCATATAGATTAAGACCAAGTCTAAAAGTTTTCAACAGAATGGGGGCAATAGCCAACAATTAGGATGGGTCAAGGTATTCGTTAAAAAGCATCACTTAAATTTTGTTTTTTTTTTATATCTTGAAGATGAATTTTGGATAAAGATGTTTAGCATATTAAACTAATAAATGAGGTAATGAGAAGGAATTCGCTGAAATAATACCCATTTACAAAATAAAAAGGTATACTCTCTTTAAGGAAATGAATGAAATTTATATAAAAAAAATAATACATTTCTACAAAATCAAGACAAAAACGTACCATTAAATCTTTCAAAAGCAAAGAAATATATATTTTATTTCAAAAGTTATTTTACCACTTAAAATTCTTTCTGAAATTGATTCATCTTTCTTCCTTAAGAATTAATTTCACTAGATATACAAATTAATTTGTTGAATTCATTTTCATTTTCCATTCAAAAATGGTTCATTCTTATATAGTGACGGAAACGTCACAATGAATTTATGACTAGTGATTAACATGAACACTGAAGACATATATACAAAGCCCCAACACAGTCAAAGAGGTGCAGAATGCATTAGTTAGGTTATTATTATTTTTGAAACGAGAAAGGTAGTGCAGGCGTTTAAAGGCAAGCCAGACACTTAGGTTTTATATATATGTATATGCATTATGATGTAAAGATAATATTGTGACAATAGAATATAGTCAAATGATTCATGGTGTCAATTGTTAGCTGTCAACACAGTAGACATACCTACGCGCGCTTACAATGATGGTTGTCTGCCGCATATTATGATGAAAGTCTTGCATGTTGAACACAAAATCAAATAAAATAGCACGTGAAAAGTGCATGAATATATAAGAAATGAACATTATTTTTGCACCTTATAGCTATTTAATGGGTTAAAAAAAAAGTTCTCACTTATCACCTTTTGTATTTTAATTAAAGTTGGTTAAATTAAAAGCTATTAATGTATAAACCGTATGGAGAAATTTTGATATCAATGATGTACAGGGTGATTGGTATAAGGTGCACCAAAAAGCTAGATACATTTTAGCATCCGGTTTTCTGTTTTTTTATTGAAAATTAATAAGAGCATTGAATTTTGAAAACAAAAATTATACTTAATTACATTAAATTTTGAAAAAAATTAGTTTGAATTTTTTTTTTTTTTTCAAAATTTCGAGTTTGAAAATTAATTCTTCAAAAACTATTCACTAATACAACTTAATTTAAAATGAAAACTAAAGAAGAGATTTCTGGCTTTTCAAAAACGCATAGCATGGCATTGTAAGTTTAACCGTTGTTTTTAAATAATTTTTTTCCGTTTTAAGTCAATTTTTTAGAAAATTGCCCCTCCCGCCTAAAAGGAGGTAAATAGATCCCCTTCCTATGCGATGTTTTTCTTGTCTTAACCCAACCTACTCACTCTGACTTTTTGGTGCACCTTATACCAATCACCCTATATATGGCAGACAGTTTTGATATTTTTCCATATTTCTCAGAGATCACTGCAATTCGTCACTTTTTAGGTGTCAAATACCGGGAAAGGGACAACAGTTTTTTTTTTCGTATGTCGGAGAAAATCCCGACTACTATAAATTTAAAAACCCAAAATCCCAAAACTCAAATTCCGAACAAACCGAAATCCCAACATCCAAAAAACCAAAAATCCAGAAGCCCAAAATCCATAAAACACAAAATATCGAAGTTAAATGAAAATCTTCAAAATCGTTAAGATAACAGTCCGGTAGTCGGGATTTTGATTTAGGTAAACATTTTTTCAGGAGAATTGGTTTTCAGAATTTTGGGTTTCCTAGATTTAGGGCTTTCTGAATCTGGGGTTTTCGGAATTAAATTAAATATTGACAAGAAAGCACTTGATAATACTGAAGCTTTACAACAAAGGAATTTCGATAAAGTTTAGAAATTTGGAAACGTTTGGGATCTTTTGTATGATTCAAAAAACAATTGAACTGTTGAACAATATTGCAGAAATGCAGTTGTAGTTGAAAGCAAAATTGTTTAACAGTTTCCAATAGAAATATGATTGAGAAAAGGCTGCACTTTAGGACCTTTACTTTTTGCCATATTTATTGATGATATTGAGAAGTTATGAGGGATTTCTGAAAGTTTGATATGGCAGCTAAAGTGATTATGTATTAAGTAACTCATGTTTGGGAATACCAAGTGTTCGAAGAAGTTAAATTGTTTCTTTGATGTTTTAACAAATTTTGAGGCTTCCGAAAATAACTGCTGATCACATTTCTTTGGCGAAATTTTGTTCTCGTTTGTCAAATCAAACACTTAAAATGACTTAATTCTTAGAAAAAACAAAATGGAATACAACTGATTATATATCAACAAAATAATCGATCGGAAATACCAGAGTTTTAATCTTGGAGAAATTTAAACGGGTATTGTGAGATTTTAAGATTCACGCCCTCTTTAAGAAGAAATAATTGGGAAATGAGAAACCTATTTCTATATAGCTGAATTAATTTTGTAGATGAAAGCAGACAGAAGAAGAACTGCCATTAAGTGCCAAACGAACGATTTCAGAAGCATTGAATGTTTCTGGACGCTTCCGGACGACCAAATGAAAACGCTATAAGTTCACATATGACAGCTACAATCCTGTCTTCTGTATTAAACTTAAAGCTGTATTCACAATGTTTTATTTGCTTGTTTTAGATGTTTTGAATGCATCATATCAAACACGTCATGTTTTACTTTTTTGCAAATAAGAACTAAGGGATGATGAATTTACTAATAAATTCATTTTCCTCGTGCAATAGAAATGTTGAAAAGTTATCTTAAATCTATATAGTCTCATAATTAATCGCACTATTTATTTACATTTCTTTAGATGACGTTGGTGGAACCATGATGATATCATTGCCACCAGTCATTTTTTTGACAATCACCATCAACGGCATTACTCTTCAACTTTCCTTGTCACAGACAAAAAAGAAACTTTATAAATTGCACTCTCATCTTAAACATGTCAACACAATAGCATAATGCGGTAAACACAAAATTGGTAGCCAATCTGCAAATATCAACACAGTCGAAAGACTAAACAATTAAATTTAAGATCTGATTAGATTTGACATTTCGACGACAAGTGTCATCGCTGTAATTATCGTTGTTGTATCATGTCAGTGGAAACAAACAACAACACAAATAACAAAAGAAGAAAATATGTATTTGTGCAGGAAGGAAAATCATTTGCAACATAGTTGCAACCAATTTATAATTAACCAAAATCAGAGAGATGCCGTGCGACGCCAAGAATTTAGTTTTTTTTTTTTTATTTGGCCTGTGTAATGCTCAACACTACTTGTATATTTATTTTGTAGGAGAAATTAATATTTATTTTTTTTTTTTCATTTTTGATATTGGTAAAGAACTTGAAAGTTCAAGATTTTTCTTTGATTTCCCCACAAGATAGATAGGTATGTAGATTGTAGGTACGTGAAAAACCATCAGACTGTATGGTGTCACTCGAAAGTGTCTATTGCCTCCTCTTATTCTGTCACTTTCTGTCTATATAAGTCGGTGTTTCACATGAGTTGGCATGGGCTATGGGTTAGGACTTGGGTTGGTTTAGCTTGGCTCAGCAAGTTTATTTATTCAATGTTTGGCGGTGATGTAGTGGCGGCAAACATCAAAGCTGAAGCAAAAAGCGAACATTTTTACCTCAACATTGCAGTTTTTCGTTGTTGTTGTTGTGGAATGTCTATACTGGCAACCATTTGCTTTTAACCGCAGAAAAATAAACTAAAAGCAGGTGCCGAAGGGGGAGATGGTTAAATATATATTTGCTTATATTGCAATTCTCGTATTTATATAGAGAAGTTGAAAAAAGAAAATGAGAAAAAAAAAAATCACTTATGAAGAAATGAAGTACAACTTCAGGTAACACTCGCTGTCACAGTAGAAGTTCTGTATCCCGTTCCGCTACTACCTACTACTTCAATTAAACTACGGCATTTTGGTAGAAAAAGAAAAAGGGTTGCAATTGGATACTTTTTGGTGCAGGAGAGAGAGAAGTTTGAAAACCAAAAAGAAAGGTCTCTTTGTAATGAAGTTATGTTGTGTCTGGGACAGTGAGAGAGAGATAGAGAGAAATCAGAAATTGTCTACCAAGTTGTTGTTTGTTTGTGATTGAATGCGATATCATTACCGAGGGCAAAACTGTGACATACAAAAGCTCTTTTGCATACTACACCGGCAATGACGACGACGCCGACGACATGACACAAAGACTGCAAAGATAATAATATTTCACATAATGTGCCATCTCTCTATAATGAAAATGACAAGAGCGGAGGTCTTCTAAGGCCTCTTTTATAGTTGTAGCCTAGTTGTTTTGTTTTTTTTTTGTTTTTTTTTTAGAATGGTGTCTACCAGCATAATTCAGCGTCGTATATGAATTGCACTTAAAACAAACGACATAAACATGCACATATAGATGCATTTTAAAGTGAAGATAAAAGATGCGTGCAGTTATTGTTGGCGGAATAGTAGGTATTTATGATTTGTAAGTTTTTTTTTTAAGTATTTCACTTTTTGTACTCAAAGTGAATGAAATGAAAGAAATATTTATAAGTACATATACATACATAATATATAAGTTCATCAAAGAATTTTTTGAACTCTGTTCGTACTCAAAAAGTTACAAAAAGAATTACGATAGTCTACATACCTGTATAACGGCGACAGTGGTGGTGGTGGTGACTAATTCACGTCGCGTCGACGGCGGCAAATTATAGAGTTAAAAGAAAAACAGTTTATTATATTAAACTTTTACAAACGCAGCTTTGAAGCTTTTGTAAATTAATGACTGGGGCAAAAAAAAAAAAAATTAGAGACTATACTTACATAGAGAAGTCGCAACATGGCTTCTTTGATGTCTGATGTCTTTTTGAAGTTTGTACGTCAAAGATTTTGAATCAAAAGGCGATGCAAATATATCCCTATATAATACTTTTGTATAGCTTTTTCTTAGTTTTTGTTTTTAATTACTGTTATAACGATAAACAAAAGAGTATATTCTAAGGATACTTAGTTTTTGACATAATTGTCGGCCAACATAGACTCAAAGTCTAGATGCCTTTTATTCGAAATACCTATAAGTGTAGAGTACCTATGTACCCATCTACTATACTATAACGACCTGCTTTTAATCCAGACTTATTCGGAAGCAGGCATTTCTTTGTGATTTGATTTTTATGAAAAAGCATAAGTTAATTTAATTAATAAAAGGCCTATTCACTTTTAGCCAATTTGATACTTTGTTTTTTATTTTTTTTTTTATTTGAGGTACCTACTCATTATAAGGAACATTATTGAATTGTTAATTAAGAGTTGTTTTGAAAATTAATTGAGCCTTTCACAGAGAAGAACATACAATGTTAATTTTTCATCCTTTGCAGGTCATTCACACAATAAAGCATTTAAAGTAAATGAATTCATTTTGTGTACTCAATTTTTGCATTATGTTGTCTTCAGTATACTTGTTCACCATTGTAGTTAATTTCTTTGAAAAAAGTTTGGTCAGCTGGAAGGTTGAAGTCCAAAGAAGAAAAAGATGATGGACGCCTAAAGCCTTGGGATAAAAAACTGGATGACAACAGTTTGTGATCGGGATAAGTGGTCAGATTTATTGAAGAAGGACTGGATCGGATAATAATTTAAACAGCAGATAATGATGGTGATAATAATAAGTTGTGCGAATTTTTGACTAAGGTAAAAATTAATGGCTCTTATAGAGAACTGTGTAAAGGCAGAACCCCGACGATGTAGGTTTATATATCAGATTCGTTTGTCTATCGTTTGTCCAGGCAAAATTTTCGTTTGTCCGGCCTCAAGAAAAAAAGTTATTAAGCTTTTCTTTTTTATAGCAACATCCCCAACAAACTAAAAAGTCGTCTACCACTCACAATAAAAAAAATAAAGGAAGATGGGGCCAGGTGCATTCGTCCACTGCCTGTTTATGATTGCCACAAAAAAAAAATGTTTCCATCCTTATGTCTAGAGTTATTCAACATTTATTTTTTATAGCAACACTCCACCAAACTAAAAAGTCATCTTTCGCTCATAATTGATAGCTTAGGAGGATGGGACCAAGTGCATTCGTTTGTCCACTGTCTGTTTATGATAGTCCACCAAAAATTCCCGTTTGTCCAACCTTACTTTAAAAGTTATTGACCACTTCTTTTTTATAGCAACACTCCCAAAAACAAAAATGTCATCTACCACCCACAATACAAAATATAGGAGAATAGGGCCAAGTGAGATCGTTTGTTAACTGTCTGTTTATGATTGTCTATACCAAAAATATTCATTTGTCCAACCTTAGTTCAAAAGTTATTCAACATTTCTATTTTTATAGCAACACTCCCACAAAAAAAAGAAGGTATCTACCACCCGCAATTTATAATTAAGGATGATGGGACCAAGTGCACTCGTTGGTCCTCTGTCTGTTTATGACTTTCTTCTAGAAATGTTCGTTTATCCACCCTTAGTACAAAAGTTATTCAACATTTCTTTTTTATAGCAACTATCGAAACCATGCAAGTCGTCTACCACTCCGAATGATAACTTGGGAGGATAGAGCCAAGTGGGTTCGATTTTCGAATATTTCTTTATCATTGTTCACCAAAAAATTTCGTTTATGGACTGATGATAATTTATGACCAAAAGTAATTATATTCTTTACTTCTTCATGAGCAGCAGGTACATATGTTTTACTTCTTAAAAAACAAAACAAAGAATTTCCCATCTAAAAACTCAAAACTGTCTGTTTTTTTTTAAATCTAAATTTAATGCAAATTTGACCTACACACTTGTAAAAAAAAAACACAAAAAATTCTTTAAATATTTCAACAACTTGTTGCCTAAATAAATTCTTGGAAATTCAAAATAGGTATGAATGACCTGTATATAATATAGTATGAAAATTTATTTCAGTTTACAAGTTAATCAGCGCAGTCGTTTCACCTTAAAAAAAACCGAACAAAGACGAATAACCAAAATGTAGTATATCTATGTCAATGTATGTATATACTGCATACATACATATAGCTATCTAAAATGTATTTATTTTTACACTATGAAGATAAAGTATCTTTTTTCTTGCGCTGTCAAACAAAAATATCTATCTCAGACTCAGGCAAAATATATTTTTTTGATGTTTTGTATCCACAAATAGAATTTTTATTTTTAACATGACGAAAGGAATTTATTTTACGTAGACTAAAATGTACACCGGACACCGAAGGGAAAGGGGGAAGGGGGCAGCGAATTTTAATCAAAAACGATACAAAAAATATGCAAACTATATACATACATATTATAAGAAATAGAATAAAAGAAATAATATCTATAAATTAATAATTTTCTCCGCGATTTATTTATGTTCTTTAAAAAAAAAAACATTTTTAAGAAAAAAAAATAACATTTTGTTTACTCTAAATATCCAATTAACAGAAGTGGCGTTATAATTTGTATTTTAAGTATAATTATGAATTTTTTTTTCTTCAATGAACTTTGAATGTTTTTTTTTAGATAATTTTTTTTATAACGTCTAGCACTAGGGGAATTTTTTTTATAAAAATCTACTACAAAATTGATAAAATCAGTTCGTGGGTGTTTTTTTGCTCTTGAGGTGTTTGTTTTGTACCATTGCAATCTTCAGATTAAATGTTTTGCAATGGAGGTAAACCTATAATAGAAACCCGTAACAAATCAGCAATTTTGTACACGTTTTAGATAATGTTAAAAATTTAAATCAGATTAATCGGGTTTTTGTGCTTTTTAAGACTTAACTACCTACGTCCTACATACATAAATTTATTTAAAAATATCAGTGAGGTTTATTTTTTTTATTTTTTTATTAATTTTTATCAGTTAACTTCAAGGTAGTCTTTCATTGACGAAACAAAATTCATCAAAAACAACTTCAAATTATCAGTTTCACAGAGCAATAAATGAATGGCTTCTATCGTAAAAGATGACAACAGCTCTATAAAAGCCGAATTTAAAACATTATTGAAGATGCTCTTGTCATCATTTAGCTTGTAAAAAGATTATTTTAATCAATTATTTTCAATAAAAAGAAGCTTAATGGAATTATGTCGTAAACTCTCTTTAAACTCCCCATTTTTTTAGGAATAAGTTATTGACTCTTTGTCAACTTTCAACAATTTTTTTTCGAAAAGTTTTGTACTCTTAAGAACAAGTTATTGAAGGATAGAATTATATGACCCCGGTCACGATTGATATGAATTACATTCATAAATATAGAAAATTCTTTTTAGATTGACTGTATGTTGATACATATGTATGTATGTTCAAATAAAATAAAAACCAGGGAAGTATATTTTCCTATACACGATATAAAGATTCGATTAGAAATGGCTTTAAAGAAGCTTTAACGAGCTTAAAATTGGTATTTATGTTTTTTATAATTGTTTCTTTGATAAAACCAAGGATGGTTATGTCACTCTCCCTACAAATGAGTAACCGTTTAGTTCATGTTAAAAAACCCCACAAATATGATAATTGTTGTAACGAAAGGCACATTCATTCAACATTAAAAAAAATATCAAAAACTATGTTTATTAGTTGAGTTAATGCACCATTAGATTAGTCATAACCATTATATAAAAAAATAGAAAAAAGTCAATTTCTAATTGTTTCCAGTCTTCTGTAAATCTTCCTATAACCTTCGTTAAAACTTCTTTTATTTTCTCTTCCAATAAGCCTCGTTAAAACTTCTTTTACTTTCTCTATTTCTTTATTTTTTCAATCGATCTTATCGAATTTTTTAGAGAAATTAACAAACCCAACGAACATTTTCCGTAGCTTTACAGAGGCTTAAATACTTTGTTATCAAAGCTCAGTTAATATTATATTTAGAAAAATCTTTTATTAAATAAAAAAAACGAATATTTTTATCAACAATAATTAACTGAACCAAGCGACTTTAGATTTCATTCAGACGTATTATTATGACATTTAATTTTCAAGTGAATTTTTACCGAGCTTTAATAAAATTTATAATATTTGTTAATTTAATTTTAAATAATAACTAGATAAACTCCTTCTCGAATTGAATTTTCTTAGCGCCAAAGGTTCATGAACAAATTTTATTTGATTAGATTGAATGATTTTTATTGAAATTCAATTTTTGATTTTCCACAGGTATTTATGTGCGGATATTCATTTATATTTATATGTATAATTTCACACAGAACAAAAAACTAAGTCCCCAGACATCACTAAGAGATCAAGATATTTTAAATGCATTTGTCTGCCAAAATAAATATATATACATAAATATCTTTCCTAGGTCATGGCATAGATATTTTTTTTTTTGTAAATATAATTTCTATCTTTTGTAGCATAAATATATAAAAATCAAAAAAATGCATATTCATCAATTTGGTTCTAGTTTTGCGTTGGCTATTTTTTTATATATTTTTATGTTGCCCTTGTTGTCCCGGTTTATCTTGTGTTTATAGAACAACAACGGCAGCAACGACAACGTTCCTACGTTTCACTATGTCAAGATACATCCCACAGGAAATATACAAAAGCATCATCGTGTAGATGTATATATATATTTTATTATTTTTATTCCAATGGCATCGCAGCTCTCAATATTCTGCTGCCTCAGGCGAGCAGCCAACAAACCAGTCCGTCTGCTCCAAAACCAAACCTACAATTTCGAGCGAGCTATATAGTCTCGTCGAGACTATACAACGGCGAGTCACATAGCCGGGGTCCCTTTTTTTCTTATTATCAATTGTTTTTTCTTTTTTTTAATTCGAGGTAAAGAGACTTTTGGCTGCCTCAAGTCTAATTTCCAAGAAATTTGTCTCCGTTTCTATTATGTCTTTATAATTTTGTTTTCACTGTCGCCAGTGTGTTGCTGTTGTTGTTATATACTTTTAAATCTAAATACATAAATATGTATATTTATATAATATACTTCCTTTTTTTGTCTTTTTAAGGACTCTCTTTATTCAAAAAAAAAAAAACGTCCTTTTGTGTAGGCCTTTGATGTGTTCCTTTTGCATTTGATTTTCTCCTTGACGTCTTCGTTGCCTAAAAATGTAGGTCACGTTGTATTGGTTTTGTTGTATTTCTTTTTTTTTTTGTTTTGTTTGTTGATTCTAACATTTTTGTTCTTGTATTTTGTAATGTCTGGTGAACAGTGGCAGCACTTGCTTGTATATAGCATCATGTGTAAATTTGATTAGAAGGAAACTGGAAAATTGAGTTCATTTATTCGTTTTGTATACCTACTAAGGTTTTTTTTTTTCTTGTCGGAAGGGAATAAATTACAAAAAAAATACAATAGCTTAATAAAATTTGAACTATATTTTATTTCAATTCAAATTCACATACAAATAATAATGCTTTGTTGAGTTCGGCATTTTTCCTATAGACTTTTCGTTAGTAGAACTTTTTCATTGAGAAATTTTTTGGCACTCAACTGTTCTGGATTGCTGTTTAGTAAGTTTTTTCGTCAATATGTACATATAACAGGATTTTATTCCATTATTCTTTTAGTTAGAACCGTTTTGCATGACGTTTTTTATTTTACTATTTTATGACGTGTATCGTTATTTTAAGAGATTTTTCTCATTGGGTATCTCCTAAAACCTTTACACACAAAGTTTATATTAATTTCCTTAAGCAGTCAATTAGCTGTAGAGGTATCAGACAGATGGAAAGACAAATAAACAGAATTGTGAAAATTTATTTGTTCGTCTTCTTTAAATTATCTCAATTAATAAAAAAAAAATATTTTGTTAGCAATTTAAAAAATTATAACAGAAATCTTATAACAGGGCTGGGGCCTTTTAACGTAAAACGAATACAATCGAACGATTTCGTTTTGAAGATAGCTGTCTTTATTCTTCTCTACAGATGTGATAGAGAAACAAAAATGGTGGAAACAGTATCGTTTGATCGTTTTGAACTTACGTGATGTGGCCCTTGATCTTGTATCTGTTATTGTAAATTATTAATAATGTACTTTAGAACACAAACTTTTCTCTAATTTTTATTTTTAGTTGTAAATATTGCTCCAAACAAATAGAGAACCACAAACTTCCTAGATATAACTTTTTTTTAATTATTTATTAACCTAGGTCAACTGAACACTTGGATCCTTGCTGCTTTCTATCACTTTGGAATTTAGGCATTAAATACAGAGCCTTTGATTTGAGACAAGACATGTGTAAAATTTCAAGGCAAATCCAAATTATATTATTAATTTTGATTTATAATTGTGGCCAATTTTTTCGTGTAACTTAATTTCCACGGTAGTTTAGACTATTTTGGTATTTTTAATGAAAAAGCTAATGAAGTAATTTTTTTTCCACAATTTTTTTCGTTAGAATTTATAACTTCATCAGGGTAATATATTTTCAATTTAGATACATACATATGTTTTATTTTATCTGTTTTCTTGTTCCTAGGAAACGATTGCTTCTAAAAAAAAAAGACTTTGGTCAAAAAATTTACCCAAAAGTGGGCGTGGCAGATATTTTTCTATGATTGATTTTGTTAAGATATTTTGTTTATTTCCTTAGAAAAAAAAGCAAACATTTAGATAAAAACTACGCCAATAAAAATGGGCGTGGTGGAAATTTAGTTTGAAAGAATTATTAGAAATCATATTATTTACAATTCTGTAGCAATAAGACAGAGCAGCTTATGTTAAAAAACAGGTTTTGAGAAAAATGCACGTCTTCAATCTGTAATAAGAATTAATGTAAATTTATTTTAGGAATTACAAGATAACTTCTCAACGGGCAATTATTTCAAGATGGAGTTTGGACAGAAAAGTAGCTCTCAAACTGTAGACTACTAACAATCCAAAAACCGAAAACACGCTTATGTCGACATAAGCTGCTCTGTCTTATTGCCACAGAATTTGTCTCAAGAACAATACCCTCATTTTCAATCAAATTTGACGATTAGATATGACCACTTTTAAAAAGTGGTTGTGTAAGTGGGTGGATATTTACTCAGCTGATACTATAATACAAAATTACTGGTGTTTTTTTTATCATATCTGAAAATTTCATCAAAATCTATGAACTATGGTTTTGATTTTACAAATTTTAGACCATCTCTTCAAAAATCTGCATTTCTTTGGCAGACGCCTTCAAATTCGGAATTTTTCTTGGTATTCAACAATCAACTGACTGTGAATAAAAAAAATAATAAATACATTTGTTAACTGTTTTGCCTCCAAGATTTGTGTAATATTAGATTATTTATAATTTAAAAATAATAGTAAAAATTAAATTTATATTTTTAATTTTGATTTTGGTAATTTTGATAGTAGTTTAGAGAAAGCATCTTGTTCTTCTCCATTGCAGCACCAATTTATTTATTTTAAAATTTAATTTTTAATTTAAAAATTTTATTTATTTATTTATTTATTTATTAGAATATTAATATACACATTAAATTGTTTATAATATTGTTTGTAAGAGCAGGAGCAGCATAGGCTTTCGGATCTAATAATAATAGTAAAAATTAAAGCTAAAAATGTATATTTTTTATTTTAATCTTATTTAAAAACTTAATTTCACAATTTTGTTTAGTTTTAAATTTTGTGTTTCGCAATGTCTACTCTTAACATCTACGTATTAATGTCAAAACAAAAAGTTTATCGCCCGAGCTTACAACATTTAAAATAAAAAAAGTTGTAAAATTGAATTTTTGAATAAAATAAAAATAAAAAATATAAATATTTAGTTCCAATCTTTACTATTATTTTTAAATTAAATATTCTAAAAAAAATAAATAAATTGGTCCTGCGACAGCTCATGGAGAACCATGGCCTACTAACTCTCCACCAATTTTAAAATTACGAATTTTAGATATCAGTTTCAAGAGTTCACTAACATCGTTTGAATAAATTAATTTCGTAGAAATTCGAAGTTTTGGACGAATAAACGAAGCACAATATAATTTGGTACTTCTTTTTCTGTTAAATATAATCTCCAAATGTAACAATGTAATATTTCATTAGAAATAAAATTACGTTTACAGACAAAACAACTAATATGTACTTTGTATACATATAAAGTATTAACAGTTAAACATAATACCGAATTTAAATTCTGAGGTTTATTATATTCATCTAAATAAATACTTTTAAGCTTAATTCTAGATAAATCCAGTTAAATATCATGTTTACGAGATTTAAGCTTGAAATCAACTCAATTCCACCATACCAAAAAAAAAAATATAATTGTTTCCAAGGGCGCTGACATGAAAGCACCGTCTAATGTTTGTTATTCCTACTTCGTAATGTCACCATTCTCTACATATTTATACTTTTATTTTTATGTTGACATATTTTGAAGAATTTTGTGTGTTGTAAGCTATGAGATAAGCATGATACAGCCATCACATTCGTATCCCGCATGTCAAATTAATGATCGAAGTGTGAACAATCTTAAGTATTTGAAAATTCGAAATAAGTTGTTAGTCATAAAAAAATAGAAACAAAAAATATATAAATTCCCACATAAGTCGTTAGTTCTTGAAAAAATTTATTTATATAGCCATAAACTTATGTATGTACATACATAAGTATATGCCGGTTAAAACATTAACTTCAAAATAAATTGCGATAATTCAAAAAAATTAACATCCATACAAATGGATTATCTGAAAAAGACTATAATAGGGTACCTACCTACTACTCATACCTAACATATACACCGTGTTTGTAACATTGACATTTTTGTTTTCTTTATCGCATTAAATTCAATTTTTTAACGTTTATGGTCTGATTGCACTTAATTCAAAAAGCACACACGCAAATTTATTTGAAATAAATCATTTAATCTTAAAAAAAAAAAAAAAAACAACACTACACAACACAAAATCAAGTCAGTGGTGCTATATAACATCATACACATAAATTCACAACATTAAGAACATTTACGACCCAGGGGCTAGATGAGCTAGATAAATGTCATGATCATACAAATATCAGATGATACCTCTATACACACTTTGGGACTTATGATGGGACACAAATAAAGTCAAATGAATGTCTAACTTAACACACACATTATGTGTATGTGCCGAGGCGGGAGAGTAGACCAAATGGTCACACGAATAGAAAATAGGCTAAACAGCTAAGTGTTGCGTAATTTAAAGCACGCAATGGTAGGGGCGCGCAAAACACTATAGTCATGTCATGATACATCATCGTCATCTGTTTTTTTTTTTTTTTTTTTTTTCGAGAAAAACATTCCAAAATTTAAGCGATCGTAATGTGTGAATAGAAATGTGTATATATTTTTTGACTCTGAGTAAGATGAAATATATAGTTTAATTGTGGAGGATGCTGTTTATCGCCACTTAATCCCTAGCCACGTTTTTTTGTGAATTGAAGAATTCATGGATAATGTTGTCAATTCACACACACTCAATAATATCTATGAGTTGTTGTTTTTTTTTTTTTGCATGTTGTATTTTGTTGGATTTTTGGCGGGAAAATTGTTTAGAAAAAGAAATTAATTTTAAAATTATTTAAACAATAATTACTTTTAATTTAAGTAAATTTGACAGGCTTTTTATTGATTTATAAATACACCATAAGTAGGTACAGACTGATGAAATATTAACTTGTACCACGTTAGTTCAACCAATATTCTGTCTGATCAAAAACTAGATTCACTTACGTCCTAGTATTTCGGGACTCTATGGCGTATACTTACTTTTTTGTATTATTATTTATTATGAATATTTTATTTGTATGTATGATTTGTTCAAATTCTGTATCAGTTATGTTCATTATTTTGTTTACTAAATTGATTGCTGAGGAAGTCGGGAAAATCGAAATCGACGAAACGTAGGGAAAATGTATGAAATTTTCAAATAAAATTAAGTGACCAAAAAAGCCGATTTTAAACAAAAAAAATAAGAATTGAATTGAATTATTTTTAGTGCTCCAATACATACATTTTATCTCATAAAATATGAATCCTTTTTCTATAACCTGGCTTACTTACTTACAACATTCGAATTCACGGCACAAATTGCATAGTTTACAATTCTCGTACGAAAAATTAAATATGCAAACACATAAATAAATAAATCTAATTGCATCATAGCACGCGGAGAACCAGGACCTAATAAATTTTAACTCTCAACCATTCCTGTTTGGGTGTTATTCAACAGAAATGGTGAAGGGAGCTAAAATTTTCTATCGAATCCGAACGGCCAAAGTGAGCGCCACTTTTCAATTAGAAGATTCTTGAAGGATTTATAAGTTTCTCGCAACAGACAGTATCAGTGAAAAATTAAATTGTTTTTTAGTTGCCCTGGCTTGTGATTCGGTCACTTTTCCCAGAACTTTGACGTGACAGTTCTACGAACTAACCATTACTCCATGGGGTACTATACGCAAAAAAATGTAATTCTTTTTAAAATTTTAATAGATACAAACTCTACGTTGAAGGATCACCAATATTCTAATTAAATTTATCTTAATAATTTTATTTCCTTGCAAAACAACTAAACGTCAAATGTTTCGGATGCGAAAAAATATGTTAATGCATACCGGCCAGTTCGCACTAACAAAAAATATTATTTTCACATCACAAAACTATTTGCATGTATAAAATAATGATTTATAATTTTAGTACATCAGTTTATTTTTATCATTATAAACGAGTTGCTTACGCGAAGGCAAAGATTTTCGGCCAATAATAATGCACAGAATAGGTGGGCAAAATAGTTTTGAAAATTTAAATTTTTTTTAGCACATGAGATGTAAACTAGGCTTAAGTAGAAAAGGTAAACCATAAGGGACACTGAGGCGTATACTTGTTTTTTTTTATTACTTTATTATGAAAAAATCAATAACTAAATTTACGAATAAGAACGTGTTTTTATAAACTGTCTCACTTTCGCCAGCCATAGAATTTTTGACACATAATGTATAACACTTAAAAAGGTCCATTAGCATGAAAAATACATAAAACATTTATTTTTTATTTTTTTTTTAATAAAAGAAGAAATATGAATTAATTTTTAAAAAATTGACAATGCAATAGCAATTTTAAAATAAAATGCTGCGTGAAATTTTAACAACGCTATTCTGTTGTCACAAAGCCCTTGTTATTTCATTTCTTCTGGGGTTTGTTCAGAATTTCTTGCTTTTTGAAACTCTGATTGACAATCTATCAGCAAAAGTTAGTTGTCCAAATATGTTTTTTGAATTTTTTGTTGAAAAACAAATAACAAATGTGATTTTTAAGAAAAGTTTGAAACAAAAATTAAAGAATACAAAATAATATTGTATTTATACAATAAACGATAAACATGCAAAGTTTTTGTAGTTCCTTAAAACATTTAATAAGAGTGTAATCAGGAGTATAAGCAAGAACAAAGAAAAAGATCACAATTTCACAACTCTGTGAATTTCTTAACATTTCTACACTTAGATTCTAAATATTTGAGGACAATTTGGAAAAATAAATATTTTTATTAATCTTAAGATCTTGGAAGCTTTTATGCTCTCTTAAATATTCGACTAACATTTTAATTTGAATGTATTTTCCCTTAAATAATTTCAATAATTTTGTATAAAGATTTTTATTTTTCAGATTATCTATAAAAAATTCAAAAAACAAAATTGACATGTATAAAATGTTTGTCTAATTTGTACTATGCTAACATAAATACTATCTACTATCTCGCCAGACCACTTCACTTGCAAACGCCAACAGCATTGAAAACTAATATTTCCCATTTCAATTCATTCAGGAGAGCAAAAGAGAAACTAGCAAAATAGTTAAAAAAAAATAAAAAGGACACCATACCATAGGAAGGAAGAAGGAATATGTATAAGAAAAGAAATCAAGTATCAAACCTCACTCAAAGCCATTGACCCCAAAAAAATGGCGAAGCATTAACTTTTTCTTTTTTTTGTTGTTTTTGTGGGGTTCTTTTTTGTGCTATGCTATGTCCAACCTAAGATTTTTTCATTTTCGGCATTAAATAATTCTTCAAAGAAATTCTCTGTAATAATACATATTAACAAAGCAACAAAAAAAAGCAAACTTAAGGCACCGGAATGTGTGGTAATTACATGAAAACTGCTAACATAGACAGTATTTTTGTTGTTTTTGTCTTCTTTCTTGTTTTATTTTTTTTTTGTATGTTGTTATGCTCTCCTTGATTTTCCTCTTCGAAACTAGACACTTTACTTACAAATAATAAAAAAAAAAACAAAAAAATACCTACTACAGGCAAAGGCACAGCCTACAAAAACAAAGAACATAACTTACAACCCACACACAGAATCACATAGCTTTTTTTTTATTCTAGCTGTATATTGTTTTTTTTTTTTTTCTGTCCAGATTTATAGTTATGATTGAGAAACAGAATTGTGAGAACATACGAACAATAAACAGAAAATAGTATTGCAATAGAGCATGAAAACAACAACACCCAGGAAAGCTCTAAGTTGTCTTTTTTGCTATCAAGGTTGCCAGCATTTGTTAGATTTTTCAATCGTAATTTATTGGTTTTAACTTTAATATTTTCGATTTAAGGGTTTTATTCATAATTTGTCTACAAAACTTTTGTTTAATTTAAACTCCAGTTTAAAATCAATTGTCTCAGCACATTCCAACTTGCTAACTTCTAATGAAAAAAGTTTTAATGAATTATTCTAATTCATGCAAATAGCTTTAAATATTGACAAGACAAGAAAATTCAATAAAATAGCAGGTAGGTTAAAAAAAAAACTGATAACGCCCCATTATGCAAAAGCATTTTAAAATTTAGAAAATTCAAAAGTCCAAGATGGCAATTCTGATTTGTCCCTTGAAAAAATGCTTTCTTTTTTTTGTTAAAAGAGTTTCTCTTAGGGAGTTTTCTGCTTTGCGCAGGACAAATAGTTGCACAACGAAAAAAAAAAATAAGGGAAAAATAAAACATCCATAGCAGTTAGTGTTTTTCATGTCTTCCTCTATGGCATCATACTTCTTAGTTATTATTTTCTCTGTATATTACAAACATATGTATGTAAGTATTTGTATATGTTTGAAGCCTTCGTTGATATGTCCTTATGTACCTTCACAAGAATATACACGGAAAATGGCAAAACTATTGTTGAAGTTTTGGTTATGGAAGAGAAGAAGGTAAGAATATACACGTAGTCATCATCATCATCAACATCATCATCATCATCATCGTCGTCGTTGTCGCTACCGCCACCAGAAGTGCCACCTATCTTTCGGTCAATGACTCATTGACCTCCTTTAAGCTCAATTTTCATTCTTTGTGTTGTATAGATGATGTTGTTGTTGTTATATTGTGTGTACTTATGGTAACCATCAGTATAGTACGATGGTGTTCCAAAAGGAGGCGCATGAGGCTTGTGATGTACTAAACACCACAATGAAGAATCCCCACGATTCAATGCAGATGGTAATTAGAGCCTGTTCATTTATAGGAAACAAGTAAATTTGACACGAGAGGGATGAAATTGAAGAAAAGAGTGCACTAAAAATTACATACACAAACACATACATAGGTACATGTACAGAAACATACATATATACATACATATATTTATAGAGAAAAATAAATTAAAATGGATAGGAAAGTCCTATTTTTCTGCATTGCACTGCAATGAATTGTAAATGTTAATCCTTGACTTTTATTTGGTTGTCCTGTTTTCTTTTTTATTATTATTATTTTTCTTGTTGTCGTTGAATTTACTTAGGCATTGCGGAGGATAGCAATCGCAGGATTTTGTTTTCCTGCAGAATATTTTGTATTGTTTGGTGTGGTTATATGAATTTTTGTTCTGTATTATTTATTTGTTTGTTTCTGAAATTTACAGTTGGGATTCATGATGAGATGCAATTTTACTTCGAAATATATGCAATTGTTAAAAAGATGATTGCTTTTTTATTTGTTCGAAAATAAATTACTTTATTCATAAAAAAAAAAAGAGATAAAATGTTTAAGGGTTAGGACTTTCAGAATCTATGAATGTAATGTAAAAAGAATACTAGGTACAATGTACCCATTTCTATCTTAAATATTTTATTAGTTTTTGTTTCCCAAATATGAATCGTGTTTTGATGAGTGTTTAGCAACTCAGCAAAATTTTTGCATGCAAACAATAACATATGATTTTTGTTTTATTTGCAAACAATAACAAATTACATACTTATAATTACTTTGTTTGTTATTGTTTACGTGTAAAGAAATTACTGAGCTCTCACCAAAACACGGTTTTTAATATAACAAGTATTAATTCTAAATATTATAATAGTTTAGGCACCTACTTAATAAACATAGAACGAAAAACCACTGCCGTTAATTGCTAATGAATAAATTCCTAATTTAATTGAAGATATTTGTTCTTGTTGATTCTTAGATTTTGAAGATATTAAGTTCCTTAAGCTTATATTTTTTAAAGTATAGATAATTTGAGTGAAAATGAAATATTCATACAATATATTCAGCGTATAATTTTTAATTTTACCTTCCACACCTCTCAAATAAGTCAAAGCTAATTTCTTATATGTCAAATGTCAAATTCTTCCAAATTTTACCATAGATTTTTCGCTCCTTATTCTATATACATACATATGTTCAAAAATTTAAACTGTGATCATTTGGCAATTCAGGAGTGCGTTTATTTTTACAAGAAGTGAAGAATTCGCTAATTGTTCATTTCACGAGAAGTGATTAATAATATTTAGATCCATTAATGTGAAGTGAAATTTTAAATAAATTTTAAATCAATGAAATGAAATTTTAAATCATGTGAAATGAAGACTCACTAGATATTTTCTAAACTAAAGCGGAATGAAAACCTTCCTATATAAGGCTATAAATTAAATTAAATATGAATGCATACCACCATCCACATTCCATAATATTTTTCACACTCTTTAATCACTTTGCAAGTATATTACTGTAGGCAAAATCAACAATTAATATAAAATAGAATGAGATTTTTATCATTCAAATAGTTTTTGCTTCGAAATAAAAGCTGTGGAATGTAAAATTTCACACTCAAACTTTACATTCCACAGTCTAATTTTTTAATTAAATTAATTGAGTTCCATGTTTCCAGCTTTAAGTTAATATTTCGAATGAAAATAAATTTAACTTGAACAAAAATTAAAATACATATTTAAAAAATGTCAGTGTGAAATTTTAATTTTATGAGTTATTTGTTTGTTATTTGATTGTTAAAGTTTTAAACTTTTCCACACTTAATAAGATTTTTTAACTCAGCTCATTTTACATTTTACAAGAAGTAAGTACCTGGCTTTAAAGGAAATACGGCTGCGAAAGTTTGTTTATTTCAATTGAAGTGAAGTTTTTGTGGGAGCAAAAGATAATTCTCCTTTTATAATGTGGATCTAAAAAAATTAAATAAACACAAGGATGATAAGTGAAAAATTTATTGAATACAGTGAAGAATTAATTTTTATTTGTGGAACGTATTTACTTTTTTTTCAATCGAAGTGAAATTTTTGTGGAATTAAAAGATAATTCTCCTTTTTTTAGTCTCCTCTTTTAAGCAAAGTTCAACCAGAGATGGAATATTCCATTTTAAACAAATTAAACTTTTCCAAACTTATCATTTAGGTTGTTTTATGATTACGAGCTGAAAGTGTAGTCACTAGTAGATTGTGGAATCTATTCAGGCTTCATTTGAAGAAAAGCAAAAGTTTTAAAATAAACATCAAATGAATATGTGTTTGTATAATTTGAAATTTCATTTTGACTGATCTGTCAAATTTGACATCACAGTATTCATTTGTTTTAAATTTCTTATAATCAACTTCTTCCAATGCATCGTGAAATTAAATGTTCAACTGAGCACTTTTTTCAATTATTCAAAATCCGTTTAAGATAAAATTCCGGCGAATTGAAAATAATTGTGGAAATTATCGTTTCAGTTAAGCGGAATCAACTGTATATTTATTTTTTTGAAGTTAGGCCTGAAATTATTTTAATTTTTTTTTGTGTATACAATTTACATTCATATAAGCTCTTAAGCTCTTTCATTGCAGTAAAATTTCTATCAAAATTTCCATAAAAAATGCCAAACAAAAAATAAACGAAAATTGTAAGCCGGCCATTATTGTTGTAGGTAAGGTATGCTTTTATTTGTTTGTATTTTATGAATTCAGATCACGAAATCATAGAAAAATATGTACTGACACCAAACGACAAGTAAAAAAAGAAATTCCATTCACGCGTCACTCATAGACATTTTACTTGTACTTCTGCCTATGTCCGACTTAATAGTCATGAAATTTGAACATCACCTTAACTACCATTTTATACTATCCAAATCCAATCCATTCAAATTCAACATATGGAACCGTCAAAGAGTGTGCAATAAGCAAAAAAATGTTGAAGAGTTTGAGCAGAGGCACGCGGAGTGTGTTAGAGAGTCCGGGTCAGGCTTGGTTGGAATTGGTATGGTATGGAATGGTATATATGTTTATGTTATGGGTTGGCGATGACGATGGCGATGGCACGGGTCGAGTTCGGGATGGTGGTGCGGCCTGCTGTTATGCCTGTGCCTGCCTGCAGGTTATATGCCTCTTGAACTTTTTTGCGGCTTCTTATATATATATGTACATATGTAGGTATACTATGTACATGTACATATGTATTGTATTACTCGTTCCATAGTGCTGCTCATACAAAGTGGTTGCGCATTTCTGTAGCAGCTATTTTCCTTTTTTGTTTTTTTTTTTTTTTTGTTTGCTAGCACCTCGCTTTTCCTTATCATCATCCTCTTCATTGTGCTGTTCTATCCTTTGTTTACACCCCACATATTCATGTATATACCTACTACTTATATTTTTTATTTTGTATATAGGTATGGATATTTATGTTTAGATCTATTATTTGCTTGCTATGAACTATTCTCCCCACATTCGCATAATTTGTTGCCCGCACTGTGATGTCGTCCGTGTATACAAGGAAATAAAAACACACATAAAACGCAAGAAAAAAAAAAAAGAAAAATAATTATACGCTTACGCATGGGTTCATTGAACGGAAGTGTTTTTTTGTACGTTTATAAATTTGAATCCGTCGTAAGGCGAAAAACAAGTCCCAAGATGGCCTGTTTATGGTTACCACTTTGGTTTAGAAAAAAAAAAAAAACAAAAAATATAGGATCTTAGTTTAAAAAAATAGCCTGAGTTCCGGTACTCACGGTTAAGATGTGTAAACATCAGCTACAACGTAAAGTGTAACACGTCATTTGAGAAACGGAACGTATTTCACGTAAGGGACACGTTTTCAGTTTAGCCTACCGCCGGCAAAGATGTTTAGACACCACAAACTTCCGTGACAAACTTATTGAACATCAATATACATACGGCCTAAAATTGGAACTGAACCCAGAAAGATTTTCTCAAATGTTAAAAAAAAATAATTTTTTAACACTGCTGGTGAATTTCCAAGAATGATCATGCAAACAGTTTGAATTCGCTAAGAACTTCAGGTTATTTCTTTTGCCTAAAGTATACAAAGTTCTAAATCAACTCAATTATATACCTGTTTATGGTAAGATTCTATAGCTGTGGGACATGTTAAGCCTACAGGTCGCGTGGGTGGAATCCTAGCCTATGCAATAAACATGTTTTTCCCATTGGTATATACCTTTACTAACTCTTATAAGGAATTGAAAAATGTTATATCTTGTCATGAAAACATGGCCTTAGCCATTCGCACTTGGCGGAAAATTATAGGTCCCCTCTATTCCTGTCGACAACACTCACATATAAATTGTTGCGAGTTATTAGTCGCACTAAGCAAACGTACTTGTGAAAAGTTTCTAATGCAAAAATCATTAAAGGTAAGTTGATTAAACGTGGTTCAAATATTTAATTCGTTAGTTCAGCAAATTTAACTCACCGATATTAATCTGATAACTAAGGTTCAATGATAATTCAAGGTTCAAGCATATGATAATAGCCAATAACATGATAGAACTATCTATTAACACTAGTTAATCCACCATTAAATTGCAGAGTTAAAATTGCTGAACCATGTTTAAACCAAGTTTAAATAAATTGGCCCTAACCGCCATATTATTCTCTTGATTAATACAGTTTAAAGCATAATATGTAAATTAATTTAAATTAAATTTACAGCCGGATTTAAGTTTTAATTAAATCACTGGATTAATCGGGTGAATAATATGGCAGCAAGTCTTTTCTTTTGAGTTCAATGTAATTTGAAAGTTCAAATTTAAACAAAAAAATTAAAAGAAAATTGAATTTTTTTTATAATTTGTGGCAACCATATTCTTCAACGGTCTTTTTTCTTCTTATTACACAAAAGCCGGTGGATGGTTAAAGATTTTTGCGATAGGAATACGGAATAACATATAAATCGATAGAAGCAGGCTTTTCTGATATACCTACATTCTATACATATACATGTACATATATATATTACAAATATACAAAAAGTATGTAAAATGTGGATATAGGTATACATATACTATTTAAAAAAGCACGACTTTATATATTTATAAGTATTTGGTAGATATATATGGTGAATAAACTTCTTTATTGCCGAGTAAATGTAAATTTTGTCTTCTTCTATTTTTTCTTATTTCTTCTTCCTTCATCATCATAATGATTATTTTTTTTTAATGTTATTCTTTTGTAGATGGAATTGGGTCGCATAAACACGCACATGCAAACATATCTTCTATACGTTTAGGTAGATATACATAGATAAACTTAAAAAAATTGGAAGGGGATTGTTTTGTTTATTGTTTGCACATAAAATTAATAGGAAAAGATTATAAAAATTTAGGGGAGTTTTGTAAGAACTTAAAATATAAATGAATGTTCTTTAATGTGGTTTCTTCGCGTTTGGAGCTTATATTGCGGTTTTAATGAAAAAAAAAAAAAAATAAAACAACAAAATTTGCATGATTGAAAGAAAAAAATGTGAAACAGAGATAGTTTTTTTTTTTAGATGTATATCCTTATGATTTATATGGTGGTTAAGAAGTTAGAATCTAATTGAACGTTAAAATTTTTTTTATTGATTCAAAATTAAAAAAAAAAAAAATGTGTGAGGGCTATTAAAAAAATCTTGTCAGAGGTCAATGTAATTGATTGAGAATAAATGCTAAATTGGAATAGAACTGATCGATGCCATAAGGCATCGTGTCACATTGGATCGGTTGGAATAGGGTCAAATTCTATAGAATGACGTACCTACAAGTTTTTCAATTAAAATCTCTATTGAAATCAAAGTGCGGCACTAGGGAAATGCGCTTTTACTATAGACACATAGAAGGCTGTATGGAAAGGGTAATTTCCATAGTGTCGCCCTCTCTATTTCAGAGGTATTTTAACACACATCTGTCAGAAATATATTTTCAATTAATCCAGAGTAAACTCATCAGGTCTAAATTGACTGAAAAACATTTTTCAGGTGTTAACTCGGGTTTAACTCCAAAACTGCAATTAACTCGCACTGAATAAATATATGAAAAGGGAGATTTCCATAGTGGCGCCCTCTCTACTTCGAAAGTATTTGACACACATCTGTCAGAAGTATGGTTTCAGTAAATCCAAACTCCAGATTAAACTGATCGGGATCTATGTATATTGATTGAAAAACATTTTTCAGGTGTTAACTCGATTTTAACTCCGAAAGTGGAATGATCTCGCACTAAAAAAACTTGGTTTTTAGTTCATTTTTATTTTGTTTGCATTTTTTAATGGGTTTGTTAAGTGATTAAAACTACCCTTTATAATGTTAAAAAATAGTGCGAGCATTTAGTAAAATTGAAGTGGATTTAAAAAAAGTTATTAAGGTATGTACATATATTGGTTTTGAAAATCTGTTTATTACAATTATGGGAGGAAAAAAATAAAGCTTTCCACATTCGTGAAGTGTTACTAAAGAGTAAATCTCGGTACTTACAGTACGCCCGAGGCAAAAGCGCAAAGTGGTTCCAGTGTTAAGTTGGAATTGTTTTATATAGGGATGAATGCTTTTGGCTATATTTCATTGAAGCTTTTTTCGTAAAAGTATAAAAATAAAAAATAAATAATAATAAAAATAATAATAATAAAAAAATCTCCCAAATTTTGTATGGCGATCTATTTTCCGTAAATAGTTCAGAACAAAATTGTTACGCTGAAATTGCCAAAAGGTTGCTCTGATTTGTCTGATTTTTTGCAATAATTTTACATTTTTTCGTAGATCTAGAACAGTTCACAACGAATTTTTTGTTAAAAATCAAGCTAAGTATATGCGAGATGAATTGAGTCGATATTTGGTATTTTTGGAAAATATAAAAAATTTTACCGAATAAAAAATTTGTGATTCAAAAACAGGGTCCTATATTTATAATTGACATTTAATTTAACACAAATATTTTAGACACCTACTACTTACACATAAGAATAGAATAGAAAATTATATATTTATTCATAAAAAATCTTAATAAGTGCCTACGTGACAATATACATACGTAGTTTTTAAATAAATTATTATTAAAAATGCATTTCATTATCACCTACTTACACTTTGTCATTTTGTACAAAAAGCTATCTTTAAATTTTAATTTATTTATTTTTTTTTTTTTTTTTTTTTTTTTTTAATTTTGTCATATTTATTATGATACCTATTTATTATATGTGAAGACTTGCATCATATTATATAAATTTTGTTTACCTAAAAATAAATTTCCAAAAAAAAATCCAAAACAAAAGCAAAAACCATTCAAAAACAAAGTACTAAGTCCAATTTGATAAACAACAATTCTGGCTAGCCATTAAACACTGACTTCTAAACAATATACCTACCTACATATATAATGTCTGAAGTCTGAAAATATATAAACGAACGAGTAGGCATATACATCACCAATTTAAACGTTATCAATAATTAACAATAAAATGATTGATTGTATATAAATATTCATCAAGCTATATAGCTCTTATCAAAAAGTTTATATTAAAAAAAAATATGTATTAAAAATGTCACGATTTCGAAATAAACCACATACTTAATAAAAAACAAAAATATAGTGTGTGCTTTAATTTTTTTAAGGAATGGGTTATTTTTTTTAAGACTCACACAACAAATATTATTCACATAGAAATTTGACATTTTAAATAAGTTCCGAAAAAAGTATCTTTTTTATTTTAATTTAGCTTCAGATATTTCCAAACATTAATAGACTTTTCTATCTTTAATAAAATCGTAGAACTACTTCCAAAAACAATTTTAATAGGGTATCCTACAATTAATATTAAACAAACATTAGCCTCTGATTATGATTTTTCTTCTTATTTTTTTTTTTTATATTTTATTTCTGTCGTTTTTTTCTGTATATAACTAAATATTTTTGTCTAGCCTATGACTTTGCTGAATAATAATAATTTTACTCACATGCATCAATGTCATTATTGTTAAGAACCAACCATACTCTATTATCACAAGCACACTTACTTTTATATAATAAAATACAGATATAAACAATTTTATTATATGAACTAAACTGTACAATGTACATATATATTTTATAGTATGTTTGTATATATTATTTGGTACCGCTTCTTATTTTTCAGAATTATTATAATATTTTGTAGTGTCTGTATATTTTTTCTTATCGCGTCAAGTTAATTAAAATCTGAATGGAAAACACCGTCTGGATGTGGCCTGAATAATTATTATTATTTACAAAAAAAAAAAACAATTTGTGTGTAAATAAAAAAGACATAAATAATAGTTTTTTTTCTAGCAAAAAATTAGCATAGAGATATATCTATTAAAAAAAAATTATTAGTTATATTTTATATATTTTTATTTTTCTGTCTACCAAGAAATTATAATTAATTCTGGATGGTGTGTAAGTTTAGTTGAATAATTATTATGGATTTTTGTACCTACATAAACTTTAAAGATGACTTTCAAATATAAGTACATATATTAATATATGTATAGTATATCTATGTAGTAACAGTTGCTAAAAGTGTTTTAAATTAGTAATAATATTATCTTCACAAAGAAGTGTAACATTTGTATGCTTAAGAAATGATTTTTTTTACAATTTTCTCAGGTTTTTTTTATTTATATTTTTATTAAAAAAAAGTTAATTATTTAGTTTCTAATAAGGAAGAAAATACATACTTCAATATTCACAATAATAATAAAATATCACGGTAATTTAAGTTTAGAAAATAAATGTGTTTCATTCACAATAATGAAGTTGAGTTTTTTCAAAAAAAAAAAAAACTTTCCTAAAAAAAATATAGCAGTTATAATTAAATTCACGAATATTTTGGGAAGTTTAGAATTTTAAAAATACATAATGCTAATTATGGAACATGAATAAGGGGCCAGTTATAGTTATTATAATTGGAATTTTTGTTTTTAGGTTTTGAGGCACTTAAAAAGTGAAATCAGTGATTATTTTGATGCCAATATAAAGCTGACGACTAAATTAATAATTCTAGTAAACAAAATATTTAATTTTGGCTGAAACTTAGAATGACACATAAAATTAATTTTAAGATTTCAACGATCAATGGTATAAGGCAGGTTAATCATTGAAATAATGAAATTCAGTTCATGTGAAAAGTTGGCTCAAAATGAAAATTTTTGTTTCACAAGAATTAACAATTAAGCTATTTTGAATCAATAATTAAGTCATCATTTGCATTTGCATCAAAATAATCACTGATTTTTCTGTCTATACGTTATACATCTCAAATTTAATAATTAAAATGTTCAATGATCGTTTTCAATCATGAAAGCTACAAAGCAAATACATAGGTACTATGAATTTATGCAAAAATTTCAAAAATCGTAAGTGCAGTTTTTATTTATTGTTTTACCTGTATAACTGTGTAGATAAAATTTCAATGACATTTAAAAAAAAAAAAATTATTCTATAGGTAGGTAATGCCAATTTAAAAAATTTGCTAATATAGATTTGTAAATATCTTTTCAAAAAAATCATCTATATATGTACACGTTTTCGAGATATTGAATTTTGAACGTCTTCATATGCAATATTACTGCAATTTTAAAGAAACTCCTTCACAATTTTTTTTGAATCGAAATCGTTCGGTTTCTCCGAAATTAATTCAAAATATATTCGAAAATAATCAAATTGATTTTGAAGTGGGAAATTAGTAGGTAGGTGGTACATTCAGATGATTTAACGAGTTTTGGGAAAATTTAATTACTGGTGTTACAAGTAACACAGCCTTAAAAATACAGTGTTTTCGAAGTTTTATGTAGTATATTCAAATACATATCTCGAAAACAGGAGCCATATAAGAAATTCTGAGATGAAATTTGAGTTGAGGACAAACAAATCTTCGTTAAATTACAAAATGGTTTCGGTAATACAAATAAGCTAAATTATCTTGTCAAATTAAACGCCAAAATTGGGTCATACGCATACCTCATGTCTAAAAACTTGAGTTTAAAATTAAATTTGTCTCATGAAAAACAAACAAACTTATATTACAATGTTGTATTATGTAAAGATTTTTAAAGTCAAATGTTTTAATCAATTTTTAAGTAAATAGGTATATTTATTTCAAAAATTAACGAACATTTAACTAATTCAAAAATCAGTTTTTGAAAGAAACCGTTAAATACTCCATTGGGTTAGCAACATACAAAAAATCTTGTAGGTAGCTGGTAGGTCAGTAGTGTCAAAATTCCAAAAAGATTTCAAATTCTTCAAAACTTCATACTGACAGATAATATTATGAGATACCTATTCAATTTAAAAAAAAATTCACAATAACATCTTAAGTTTGTATAGTAAACTGTTTTTATACACATTTAAAAACTATGTAGATCTTTAATTTTATTCACTAATATTATAAAAAATAAAAAACTTACAGATTTGACAGGATGATAACTTCCGCTGATAACGATCACGAAGATCTCTTGATGTGATTTTTGTCTAATATTTATTTTTTTTAATATTATTAAGCTATTTTATTTAAATAACTTTTAAAACTATCAATTTTTGTAAGATAGAAACAAAAAATAAATTTAATTATATTTATCTCTCACTTTATATAAAAAAAAAAACAAATAATCTTACACAAAAAAAAATTAGCTATTCTTTTTTAAATTCACAATAACAGGCTAATTTTTAATAAACCACTTGTTCATTTTTTTGTGAATGAAATTATTAAATTTTTTTATATTTCACAAAAAATTTCTCGCTCATACACAAACGCGTTGATAAATTTTCTATTTTGAATTTTATTTTATTTTTTTTATTTTGTCGGGGCGTTATGAGACGATCTTTTGCTTTGTATTGTTTTTCTTTTATTTTCTTTCTCCGCACTGTCAGTGTAAACAGAGTTTAATAATTAATCTATGACAGATAAATGCACTGAATATTATATCTGCAAAAGGACGCGACATAGATTCTTCCTTTTTACTGTACATACATATATTCATATATATATTTTTTTTCTTTGCATTTATTTGAGTTTATTTTCACTGTAAATATGTCTTGCTTATCAGTATAGCTAAGCTGAATTTATTTTTATGTTAAGGGGGCTTCCTGTATGTGATGATGCTGTTTTGTTGATGACAGTTCAAGTGACATTTACAAAATGGTGCTGCCTTTCATGTTGGTGTGTGTGTATGTGTTTATTTAGGAATGATTTATTTTTCAAAGGAACGTAAGCAAAATAATAAATATTTTTGTTGATCAGTTTGATTTTTTTAAAAGAATTCGTCCGTTTTTTTTTTCTTTTTGTTTTTGCTAATTCTCTAACGGGAGAGATAGGTATTACATTTAACTGTGAACAGTTTTAGTTTTTGTATGCTTTTCTTTTCGTTAAAGAATTAATGGCGACAATAATGATAGAAAAAGATAGATTGTAAACAATTTTGTGGAAAAACAATTCGCTGTGATGACATTTATCGACAAACCGAGAAAAGCTTCTGACGACGACGACAACGACTATGACGACGACGACGGGTACATTGACAGAAAATATGTTGAAAATTATTATATTAATCAGGAAATGAGGGGTAGTTCTATTTTTGACTGCTGAAATTATCACGATCTAGTGTTTTTCTGTTTTCTTTTCATTTCTTAGTTCAATTTCCATTCAAAAACTTGACAATTCTTACGATATCAGAACAAATACCGGTATTTTTTCACTGGCTTTTTAACATGACTTATCGTTCTTTATAATCGAAAAAATAAAGTTATGGCGGCGTCAGCGTGATGGTAATGTTTCTTTTGTTAAAGTCAAAATTATAATAAAGAAAACTCAAAAAACAAAACGGAAAGCGGTGTCATCTCCGGTTTAAAAAGAAAAAATGCGCTCACTTGGATGTCTGCCGAGCAACTGAACCGACAGACGGAGACGGCTTTTAGAGTGCTGTCGCTGTGGTTGGATTTTAATTCCGACGAAAGCGCGTCGGGGATAAAGCAAAAGCAAGCATACGATGAAGAACAAAAAATAAAAAAAACAACACAGTTTGGCACAAATGGAGATAAAAATTATGGCGGGTAATAGCGTCGTCGCACAGTGGCTGCTGTATAGTGAAGTTAAAGCTATTATTTCTTTGGTGGTGTTTTTTTAGTCTCGGTGTTATTGTGTCTCACTCGCTCGCGTTCGTGTAAAAGCTGTCTGGTAAATGACGGAATATTTTGTGGTGCAGAGACATAGTGGCAACGACGGTGACAACCAGACAACCACATGTTAAGTGGAGAAAAAGATGGAAATAGTGTGGTCTCTGTTTTGCATTTCTGATGTGATTAAATCGATATAAGTTTGCATTCGCATCGCAACTGTAATTAGAATTTTGAATTTTTCTCAGAGAGTGAATCAGGAGAGAAGGAATTAAAGAAGAAAGCTTAAAGAGAGAGAGAGAGAGAGAGAGAGAGCTTATGACAAGTTCTGTATTTTGAAGGGGAAATTAAGGGACGCATTTTGTTTTTATAATGAAAAGCGTTTTTGAAATAACGCACGTCTAGGTTCTAACAGTAATGCAGCTATTGCGTTTGCTTCAAATAATATTATGCTCTGCGGTGTCATTTTGAATTGAAACGTTGCCAGATTGACAATGGTTATAGTACAATAAAACCCGATGTTATCACATATGCATGTAAATATTGTGAAATAATGATGTCCTTATTCCAGAACTTAGAAAAAGAAATTTACCTTTCAGAAAAATATCAAAATCCGTAAAAATGACTTGTGTTGATTTAGATTTTAAGTTTTTATGTTTTTTTTTTTTTTTGTAACACTTTTTCGATGCAAATAAAGACTGAATTTGTGTACCTTCTCTTTTTAAATTAAATAATTTTTCTGTAGATATTTTTTTTAATTAAATTGAATAATTTAAAATTGAATTAAATTTTGTTTATTTTTTCACTTGTTCATTTGCAATTCTAAAATATGGTCATCGTAATCATACATCACATATAATGCATATGACTCATCTCAAGCCTATTTTACTGAACATATGTACATATATTATATGTAGATAACCTTAACAAATTCGAAAAAAATTAATTGACTTAAATGTTAAGCAGCGAGTAGGTAATAAATCGACTTTATCCACGTTAGGTTAGGGTGACCAGATCTATCCTCAATGAAAAGAGGACATCCGAAAAAATCTTTTCTTCCATTTGAACCATTTTTACCTTTGATTGTAAAAGGTGTCCCAAAATTCACGCAAGGTGTTGCCAATAAAAAAAAGACAGCTTGAAAGTAATTGAGGGTTTTAAAAAATGGAGCGGTACACGTAAGAATAAGGCGTTTTCATTATTAAGCAGCAGTTTGAAAAAATAATAAAGGTTTGTCGGTGATTTTTTTGAACAAAATCATTTTTAGCGATGAAGGTCATTTTCGTCTTGATTGAAACAAACTTGTTGAGAAAGAAAAACATCCACAACGTTCCAATATCTGGTGCGGATTTTGGGATTTGAGCGCTATATGAACTATATTTAATCATATTCAAAATATAAACAAAGGAGATGGTACATGTGCCAGCAAATCCGAGGAGGCCACTTTCCCAGTATTCTATTCCAGGCACACAACCCTATATTGCATGTTTATTTTATGCGTGAATTTTTAGGACATCTTTTATTGGATCTTATTTTCATTAAAATTTCTACTCTTTAAAATTTAGTTTAGTTGTAAAACCCAATACAAGAAATATTTTGTTTTTATTTAGGAATGAGTGAATTTAAAGTTCAGTTTTTAGTTTTGAAAATACCGTGTTCAAACGAAAATAAATTTTTATTGTTGTTTTGTTTCACCAAAAAATTTTAAAATTTTAAAACCTAAAAAAATTTACAAATTGCTTATTTTTTTCAAAAAGATACCGGACAAAAGTTTATTGGGTCTAAAAGTGGACGTGTCCCCTTAAAAAAGGACGTCTGCTCAGCCTACGTTAGGTGTATTCTTATATTAAATTCTTTGAATTTGTTTTTTATACTTGTTGTCTGGTAACATTCTTTCAGACCACTTGTAAGTTTATTGGATACGAAAATTCTCAAACGCAGTTTGAATTCATCAGAAAAAAAAACACTTGTTTATGAGGAAATGAAGAAAATATCGATCGAGCCGGAGCAAAAGCTTTTCGCTGTAAAAATAAGGTTAGTATCTGAGTTCATAACAAATGGTATGAAAGCAAAACATAAAATATTCGCCCCATTCTCAGAAATTACCCCTTTTTCTTTTCAGAGTATTTCTCTTTGATTTTCTCTTAAAATTACGAAAACAAAAAATCATGCGCATTCAACAAGACTAAAAAAAAAACTAGGCAAATACTCAGAGAAAATGCTTCTGTTATGATTTGTTTTCTCATCCCTGGTTGGAGTGAAAATTACTTCTGCGTTGCTGTGGTTACTCATTCATTGAAGTGAATTCATCTAAATGAGAGGGCAAAAATTCATCTGATATTTTTATTACAAACTCGTGCGTCTCAGGGGGTTGTTTGCAGGAGGACTTCCTGAATGTCTATCAATAAATTTCCTTGAGACTGTGTGTATTTTAAGATGGAAGTTCCGTAACTGGGTTCGGGTCGAGGGACCATTTTAAATTTTTTACCATTGAAAATTTTGTTTTCTAACCATGTTTTTCGAGTATTAAATCCGAGAGATGAAGGTATGAGAATTCTGTTCATTTTGTGTTTAGTATTATTTTACATTTCCTTGTGAGGAAAGGAAGCCATTCTCACACTCAGTCGTGTTATGTCTGCCAGCTTATAAGGACAATTGATATTACCTTCACGTCTTTGAATAGGCGTCTTGAGGTAAAAAAATGAATGCTCAAATAGATTTCTATAAAAGAACAATATTATTGTTATTGTGATGATGGAAATGGCATGCACACCTTGGTGCTCCAGCTAATTATATAATAATAAAGAGCATAAAGTGAAGGCTACATGCACTTTTGCAATTCTGAAAATGTTTCCATGTCTTTTTCGTTTTGACTTCACTTTTCTGAGATTCAAATCATTCTCCAAATTCTATCTAGCTATGTATCTCGAAAAGGAAGATGCTCAAGCACAAATTTGTATGTACCTACAAAGATAGAATATGATGTAAATACAAAGAATGAGTTGCTGGTGATTATGTTGATGGTGATTATGTTGATGGTGACTGCTCTTTTGGCTTTAGGTCTCCTCAGTTCCAAATCTAAGCACAGACATTCACTTGTATATCTATGCACGTACTGGTTTATCAAAAGTAGCTAGGTAGGAATATTTCCAGGTCAGGGATGAATGTACAAGAATATAATTTGTGTAGTCGTTATGCCTGAATGGTGTTTTTTTTTTTTTTTTTTGTAATTTATGAGGAAACCATTGTGCAAAAATACAAAGAATGAGAAAATGCAGAAATTAAAAAAAAAAAATCATCTCGAATGTACATGTGTGAATAGGAATAAAAGGGGATTTTTGTATGAGCTTTCTATTGATATATATATGTATTTGAATGATGGAATCAATGCAGAAAATGACATGAAAAGAGGAAACTTAGAAATATTGAATTTTTCGAAGAGTAGTTCAGTTAATCGCTCAGTAGAATAAGAAAGTTCACGATTCTCTCAGAACTCAAAGTGATTTAAAACTAAAGAGGGTTTCAAAATTTTTTGGATTTATACCTAACTTCTTTAAATTTAACAGTAAAATATTATTCAATAATTATCATACTAAACATTTGTGAAACCGTGTAATAGTTCTTATAATGGTCGTTTTCGAAGACTTCATTTGCGTCAAAAATAAAGTTGTACCTAATATTTTCTTAAACACAAAAGTAAAGGTATTATTTTCGAATCATATGTTTGATTACATAATTTGCAGCATATCTCACAACAAAAATCGAGTTGACAAAAAAAAGTATTGTCAAACTGGGAATGGTTTTCGTAGTTGAGAACTATTGTGAATAAATCTATTGTCAAATTTGTAATTATTGGTCAGTAGAGAATTTTAAATGTCCTGGGAGTATTGTCTCTACTTGCGGCGGAACTAAACTGGTTATAAACAGTGGAATCGAGAAATCAAAGGCTGCCTTACGAGGCCCGTTCACGATAGAACCTGTCAATTTTCCAATGAAAATCTCTATGAAACTGAATATTAACAAGAGTAATCCTAATGAACTACAACAAATTTTAACAAAATCCAACACCTAAAACTGAAATGTCAAAAAAAATATATGTTTCATTCACAATCGTTGAAGTTTGTTTAATCAAAATAAAAATTCAAAATTGACCAGATTATATTTCTGATATCTCATAGGACTCTGTATTCTCATAGTGCCTGGCTAGATTTGATTTTTGTTTGACCGAAAGGCGCATCCAGTGAGACAGGTATATTTGATGGACGTATACAAAATGGTAGATTCCCATCATTTCTTGCAGACTTACAGAATGGTTAGGTGTTATCTTTTATCAAATAAATTATTTGGTTAAGTTTTCGACTTAGAACTTCAATCGAATTTTGTTTTCTTTTTTGTTTTAATTTTATTGTCTAGAAAATTTCATAAAATATTCATGGATATGAAATTTTCCGATACAATTTTCTCATGCAAACTTGTTAAATTTAAAAACAATAATTTCGAGGAAAACTTTGCAAAACAATGCATGTCACAATGTTTTACTTAATAACTCGACTCCACAGTGTCACGTTCATATTTTGTTCTTTGTCATATACCTAGTGGTACTAAAAATCCTAGCCACAGAAGTCATTCATTAGTCTCTGTGTCACCATAATCATAAAATTTAAGTACACCAATCGATATCACTATACACTATTTCTACGAAAAACAAGCCTCCTTTAAGATTGTTCTATAATAATGACAGCAACCATTGACCACAAAACCAGATCGCGCACATAAAATGTTTATGTTTTTGCTCACGGACGTGTTATGAGTGTCGCCATGAATGTACATTGCCGCCATCGTCGGTCGGTTGGTCGGTCGTGCGTCATCGTCAAAGTAGTTTGTTATCGTGCTACTGTGTTCCGTGAAACACACCTAAATTTATCTAAACTATTCCCTGGTGTATATTGCATTATATACCTAGGACATGTGGCTTGTGCATGTCCATAGTACGAGCAATCAAAAAAGTTTGCTCCAATGAAAGTTTTTTTTTCGTTTTTTGTTGTTTGGTTCCAAAGGATCATCAGATCGATCGATCGGTCTTACCGGAGTGGCGACCAAATTTATGTTGATACCTACTTAGGTACATGGTAAGTGGTTGTCTCCCAGCCAGGAGCACCTAACCTACCTACCAACCTACAGTTGATCGTGGTGCCATGGCATGCAACACAGTTTTCTTGTCTAATTGGCTGCTATTATAGCGGCGGCGGTGGTGTTGGTAGTTGTCATTTGGTGGCGTCAGTTAAGAATTTGTATCGGTCGGTATATATAAATACATAGAAAACCAGTTGATGGTGCATTCAGCTGAACCACTCATTTGAGGCAGTGACTGAGATTTTAGCTAAGTTGACATGACGATGTCTCATTTGGAGCTGTCGTTAACGTCATGAAAGTAATTAATTAAAAAAAAAAACTTGACACAAAACGAACTGTTTCTAATCGGCTCTAATGTCGAGTCATTTATTTACACTACTTATTACCTACCAAGTCAACGAAGTGTAGTTAAATTGAACTGTCAAAGCCTTTAGCTGAAAATTTATTATTATTTTCCTATTTGGATTTAAGATACTTATACAATACATAGATGGATAGATATTTTATTTTGATGAGACGAGATGTCAAAAATGTTGGTTTAATTATAGTATGCAGCTGAAGTGAAACGAAAATTTCCATACAAAAATTGAAGCAATTAAATCATATACGAAAAATTTCGTTTTCATTTTTGTTCTGCAGTACGCTGTTCAACGAGCGAAATTAATAATTGTAGCAGATTATTTGGAGAATTCTCCATTCTTTTTCGCACTGAATTATTTGCATTATTTAATTATCTGCGGAAAAGTGACATTTGAGTTTTGATGTGTAAACATCTATACTGGCGGTAGGATGAAAAAAAAAACGTAACGTATCTTGTGATCGTGATTCTGTGATTGTGATTTACGTTACGTTACGTATGTTTACACATCTCAACCGTGAGTCCCGGCACTCACCCTTTTTATTTTTATTTGTTGTTTCTTTGATTACAAAGGCTTTTGTTATTTGTTTTTTGTTTTTTTTATTTTTTTTTTACAATTGGTAACATTCGGTTTTTCCGTAGTCGTTTCGTTTACGTTTTCGTTATCGATTTGGAGACCAGAGCAAATTTTCGTTTCGCTTCAGCTGCGTACTAGGCTTTAAGGATTAAGTTTTTCTCAACGACAAGTTTTTATTAGAATTTTTTTAATTTAGCTCTGACTTATTCCATTATAATATTAAGATTTTAAAAAAATAAATCAAATATTAGAAACTCTTAGCTCCAAATTTTTCCAAAGCCAAAGGTTTGACCAATAAAATATAAGATTTAGCGAAAATTCCAAAATATCCACATGGCGCATATCCCTTATTCCATTTCCGACTATAAATTACAATATTGAATATAATTTGGGGAAAAACGGTAGGAATCTTATTTCAGACCATTATATTATATGTAACTCACAAAAGCAAAAGGGGAGCAACACAATTGGCCGCTTTTTAGAACGACAAAAAATTTCACTTTACGAATGCACCAAGAAAAGGAACTTGAGTCCTGATTCCTGAAGCTGTCACAGTAGCTACAGCCTACAAACAGGATTGTCAGATTGTGCGATTTATTGCCAAACAAGCGATTTAAAATTTCATTTGGCGACACGAAAATCGTATTGGCGATGTACCATCAAAAAGGCGATATTTTTAGTTTTTGGCGATTTGAATTTTGATATGAAAAAGGTCCAATTGATACATACATTGAATTTATTAAAGCAGACTAAGTAAACAAGGGAGTATTTTTTTTTTTTTTAATTTTAAGTTTTTGAATTTTTTTGCTTTAGTTTTTTTTTAATGAAAGGTTTTGATGTAAAATCTACAAATTGCGAAATTTTATTTCATTTTTGAACTTGATGATTTATTAATTGCACAATTTTGAAATTTGGCGATTTTTTGGCGACTTAACTTTTACATTTGGCGATTCGGCTTTTTAAAATCTGTCAACCCTTCCTACAAACTGAAAATAGCTGTCATCTGCAAACTTACTCTCTGCTCTTCTAATTCGAAAACAAGTCGATAAGATTCCTATTACCGAAATTTGTTACGTCCTCTTGTTATATTTTTTCCGCTACAACCTAGGGCGTTTTTCTTTTTTAGTTCAGAGCAGAGCTGTCAAACAAAAATCGTGTTTCTTTTTTAGCTCAGAGAATTCAGAGCTCAAAATTTTTGTTCCTTTTTTCGCTCTGAGCATGTTCGGAGTGTTCAGACTCTGTTCAGAGCTCTACTCAGAACTAAAAAAGAAAAACACCCATAGTGTGAACTATAAAGCTGACGAAATAAATATAATTATGTGTTTTGAGCGATGACTGACTTCATCGAATGTTTTAAATAATGCATTGTGATTTCTGTGATTGGTTGGTTTGGTACAAATGTTGTCTGGATGTTGATGTAGGGTGCTGGTGGGTGCTTGTGTCTTAGATGATGATGTACTGAGCTGATGTCAGTTTGGCCAGTCGCCGGTAATTAAATTTATTTTCAGTATTGGGTTGGGGGTTCAAAGTGTAATACTTCCTTAAAATATTTTTAAATTAGCTCAAAGCGTATCTATTTCCATAACCCGAATTTTAAAAATTCACACACCAAATTGACCTTTCTTTGGGCAACCTTTATGAGGCAGCTTTTCCTACTTAATTTAGATTGTGGGAGGGAACTGGGTGTATTTTTTGATAGACATGTTAAAATCTGCGAATATTTATATTTTCAATGATTTCATCTTTCAATCGAATCATAATAATCCTTGATCTTGAAGTAATATCAATTAATTTGTTTTATGATTTTCCGTATAGGTTACTTTATGGAAAATCAATGGAACAATAGATTTATTATTTACGGCAAAATGATCAAAAATCGAAATTGCCTTGATACCTACACGTTTTATATAAAGATAAAGAAAAAGACCCATACACACACAATTTATAAGACACAAAAATATACCAAAACCTTTGCGAGAAAACTGACTAGACGCATTAAGTGGAAGTGAACAAAGGCAAAATAAAACAAAATAAAAAGGAAGGACTACTCCAAGGACAACATAATTGATGCGTCTACGAATAATCCGTATATAATATCGATTTAATTAGGTGGTCCCCATCGATATAATATAGCAAAGAAAGACGAGGACTCATCGTTTGGTTCGTCCATCGTCTCTATCATCTGTTGTGGTTGATGAGTCTATATTATGTTTATACCTAGAAGAAGATAGTAGGTTTGTATAATATGTATATACATATATTATACACAGATAGGAAGGTATGTATTTATAGGACTTTGGGGGAATTTACTTCATAAATTGCTCGATTTGCCGTTCTTATTGAAGCTATTAAAAAGTCGTTAAACAAAATAAAGCTGTTGTGATTTACAGTGAAGCAAAGTCCTTTATATACATTTTTCATTGGACTCCTCTTCCTGTTTTTAAGTAAAATGTCAATATAAAAATTCTGAGAAGACAGACAGTGAATGAATAAAAAACAAATAGGTAGGTATATAACTTGTGATTATGATAAGGACCTTCAATCATCAAAGTATTATAGGCGAGCCAGATGTTTGTTGTTTCTTCGAAAATTATGTTGATATTATCTCCTCTGGCTGATACAACTTGGTTTTTTTGGTCCTAGGTATAATAATAATGGTTGAAACAAAAACATAGATAATAATTACCCCAATCTGAGGGAATCAGACTCAATTTCGACCTTTTGTTTATAATTAAAAGTATATCAACATTGAGTCTGACTCCCTTCACACCTTATTTATCGAATTCCATTATCAGGCGTTGTGTAGATGACACTTGTCACCGTATTTTTTTACCTGTCCTAAAGGTCAAGTGTTGGTTTCGTGATCTTGAACCATTTAACATAGCCCAGTCGCAATAAACATTCGACCGGGAAAAAATGTAACTGTACAATTTTCTTTCACTACTCGTTAGAGGGGGTTATTTGAAGTTATATAAGTATATAGTGTAGTTTTTTGGGAAAATTGTAAAATACAAAATTAAACAACGGCAACACTTACAGTGTCATATTATACCCAGAAATCCATTTGTCAATTAAATCAAATTATTGAAGTGAACATACTTTTTGGAAAATTAATTTTCCAACTCAAAATTTTGAAAAAAAAAATTAAACAAAAAAATTTTAAAATTATTGTTTCTTCAAAAATTTTACAATATTAAGTACTATTTTTTTTTTTTTAAATATTCAATGCTCTTATTAAAAAAAAAAACAGATGCTAAAATTTTTTTCTAGCTTTTTGGTAAAATTGAAAATATTAAAATATACTTTACTATATAGTCCAGTCAGTAAAGCATTTGACTAGGAAAAAATCGCCGGAAAGCTGGATTTTGGTAAAAAGCTTCCTCAAGGTGTTCTTAAGAAACTGTCAAAAGTCCCTATCGAAATGAGCGCCGCTAACAATTTTACGGGGGGTTGTAGGCTTTCCTAAAGTGTTTTTCATGAATATCTCCCAAATGGTAAGTTGTACAAAAAAGTGTCAGAGACTAATTTGTAGCTTGAAATATTTCCTACAAAAAAGATTAGCACACTTTTGTTAATACAAATAACGGTTTTTGAAATAAACCAATCATAAGAGTTAAGAGTTTTATTTTTCTATGTAGTTGGGCGACTTAATTCCAAAATTGTGCATTTTGTGATAAAAGCTTAAATTTTTTTTGTATTTTTGGTACATTATATTGAAATTATTTTTAAATATCGGTCCACTCTATTTGTCCACCCCTTTAGGTGGGAGGGGCAAATTAAAAAAAAAAAATTTCGAATAAGTGAATCGTTTGATAGTATGGATACTAATATAATTTTGTAAGATATTTATAATTTCTTACTAAAATAAATAATAAAAGAAGTTAATATTTTTCGGTGAAATTTAAGCTTAATTGAAGTGCGACTTAAATTTTTTCACAATCGTATTGCTGGTACTTTGGTAAATTACAACGCGCTTCCGAAATTCTGTATTTTAAGCTGGCAAATAAAAATAAATTATTATAATAACAGAAATTTAAAATTCTAACAAATACATTTTTCAAAGCCGAAATAAATTTATTTTGGTAAAAGATTTTGATTTGTAGTGAGAGTGCGGGGATAGATATTTCTTTTTTTAAATACATACAAAAAAATTGCATTCATTTTTTTTGCCGCCATATTGTCATAAGAGAAAAAGTTTCTCTTCAATAGAGCTGTTACATCGCTTTAAGCTATATTTTTTTTTATTGTTATAGAGCTGCAGTATTAATTACTGTTGATATCGAGCTGTTATATCGCTTAAAATTATGCGCTGCTTTAAATCCACTTTAATGTAGCTCTATTAAAGAATTTTTTGAAACTTTACAATGCGCAATGCGCATGGGCGTATATATGTTTTACTTCACAGAGTATTTGCGTGCAAATATTAGTATATAATTCGAGTCTACAGCCGCGTTTTGTGCAGCTCAGTAAATGCTAATTTTTGACATTTCAGAAGATAATGGGTTAGTATTTTGGACATGTGTTGTTAGCAGCTCTTAACGTTTCTAAATTTTCTGATATTGAATTGAGAGCTTGTTTGATAGTAGAAGTGTAAAGTTTGTTATGGAGCACATTTTTAAATCTAAAAGCCTAGTAAGCAGCTGAAGCGAAACGAAAATTTTCTCTGGTCTCCAAATCGATAACGGAACCATAGACGAAACGACTACGGAAAATCTAAATGTCACTAATTGCAAAAAAAAAAAAAAAAAAAAAAAAAATCACAGAAGCCTTTGCTGTAATTAAAAAAACAACTAATTATACAAATAAAAACTCGAATCCGAATATCAGTTTTCCGCAGACAATTAATGGTTCTTGCCATTAAAAAGAGTGGAGACTTCTCCAAATAATCTGCTACAATTATCAATTTCCCTCGTTGAACAGCGTAGGTACTGCAGATCAAAAATGAAAACGAAATTTTTCGTTTATGATTTCGTTGCTTCAATTTTTATATGGAAATTTTCGTTTCGCTCCAGCTGCTTACTATGCTCAAAGCGTTATAAAGTTAATTGAGCTAAAGGTGTTCTTAAACTTCGATTATAGAACATAGTTTTTAAATAAAATGAAGGGAGCTGTAAAATAATCTTTTACAGAGCTATAGCTTTCAATTTTACTACTAAAGAACTGTAGCAGAACAGTTTTGCATCTAACAGCTCCAACGATGTTACGGGTAGGTACCATACAAAACTTGACAGTTTTTTCTTATTTCTAAAAAATATGCAAAAACGACTTACGAGGTTACCGTCGATATGTAGCTATATACATATGTATTTAGGTGCTTTAGATGGTATAACATGTCAAATCTCTTGTGGTTAAAAACATAAAAGTATGTAGGGGAGACCGGGGACAAAAGTAACACGTCATGAAAGTAACAAGCCCATATTCACAGCCTCAATAAATGTGTCGAAGCATTTTCTTGTATGCAGTTTTGTAAACAACTTAACTCTTCTCTTTACTAGCCAGTAACATTTGTCGATTGGTCGTGAGATGGGCAGGTGCCAAATTAAAAAGAAAGATAAAATACATCAATTGAAATTTGTTTTGCTGAAGGGTTTTTATCTAAAAAAGGGATTAAATCTCAATATTTTAAGACAAGTTTCTACCTAAGCATTCTTTAATATATTCTTTTGTCTTAGATGGTCATCATTTAAAAAAATCTAATAATCTGAATATATTATTCACATTTTTTTGAAAAATAAGGGCATGTGGACAAAAATAACGGGGATGAAAGTAATACCTAAGTTAATTTCATCCAAAATCTTTTCAAATGTTTATTTGAAAGTTATCATGTGTTTTTCGTAATTAGAATGCCTCGTACTCATGTAAGAAGAACTATTCAAGGAACGATTGACACATCTTTTTATAAACACTTTTATATTTAAACCATAAGTCAAAAGCTCCTTTTTCATCTTTAACTACTGTGAATCAATTCCCTGGTCAAAATAATATGAAAAAGGAAACCTATACCATATCAGGCAATATGATTGAATCATCGATTAAATGCGGTATGAAAAATTAGTGTTAACTTCGTTTTACTTTCGTCCTGAAGATATAGGACGAAAGTAACAAGGGAGGAGTCTTGGAAAAATGATAACAGATATGTGAATTCATCATTTTATTAAAGCTTTACTTCATCAGTTTCTAGATAAATAAAAAATCTTTAAGGTAACATATTTCGTGTTCTGTTATTCCTATACAAACGAAAGAGCAGGAACCTCAAAAGTAAAAAATGTTACTTTTGTCCCCGGTGCCCCCAATATAATGTAAATAAAGTAAAAAAATATAAAAAAATAATTTAAAAGTAAATGTTAATAAAATAGATTTCTTGTTTTATTTTAGTTTTCTTTAAAACAAACTTATTTTCAATTTTTTTAAATACGTCTGTATGTGTCCGTGCGTTCATGCGTCCACTATCATTTGAGCTAGAGCAATAGGTGTACCAATTTGCTTCAAATTTGGTATATAGAGCATATCGGTTTCTTAAAATTTTCTTTTTTTGTCTACAAATGAAAAAACAAAACTTAACTTAAAAAAAAACTGTTTCAAAAAATGATTCAAAACGAACTTTGAACAAAGCAATTTTATCAAGGTTTTTTTTCTGTTGTTTTTTTTCACATAAATTGAGAATTAATTTTAAACCACCCCATCCAGCAGGCCGCAGACGATGTGTCAGAAAGACAAACAAACAACGCCTCTGAGTTTTAACAGATTGTTTAATGAATGTCTAGTCTAGTAAATTTTTGTTTATCTAGCGATTGTGATATTAAATAACTCAGTTATTGCTAAGGCCATTTGTGTTTTAAAAACATTAATATAAATATAGATATAGGTAAAGCAAAACAACATAGACTTCGAACTTCAAAGCGTAGATATACATATTTTGGTAAAAAGAGTGTGTGTTGTTAAAAAGTATCTATGTACCGAAGTATATATTGTGCATATATTGACACAGAATGGGGTGTGTTCCTTTTAGGAATACATATGAAGATATGATTAAATATTTAATGTCTTTTCTAAAAACATTTGGGTTTTCCTAGTACTGTTTTTTTTTTTTTTTTTATAGACTCAGACGTTTTTGGTATCACTTGACCTTGTTTGAGTTGTCAATATTTGTTAATGTTTAAAAAAAAAAAAAAATACTTTCTGAGAAGGTTAATTACTAATGAGAATTTTTATTTCAATAATGGCGCCCAATAAACCGTCTGATTCTCATAGCCTAGCTGGCTGGCTTACTGGTCACTTATGGCCATGGGTTGCATTACATGATTACATGGATGATGCTTGATAATATCAGTGTAATTGTTAAATTTGTTTTGGACAGACATTGAAACATTTTGGGAAAAGCTGAATTTTGGTGTACCAGCTATCTTTTTATGTTCTTAAGAAACCATATAAGAATTTCGTATGGATAAGCAGCGTGTTTAGAACCACTAGTCAAATTGCATTTAAGAAATCCCGAATTACCGCTGCCAATAACTCTAGAAAAGAGTTAATCGTGTGGTATAAAGCCCAAAACAAGTACCCGTCAACAATCTCTATACATACATTATCATTTTCATTTCCAAAAGTCATCGCTGGTGAAGTACATTGATTCGATTAAGTCCATTTTCAACATTTTTCAGGAGAACAAAAAAAAACCCTTTAAAACAAGCTTCTCAAAAACCTTGTATTCAAGATTTCTTACAATTTTATTTTGTATTTATTTATTTTAAAGATTTTTGATGACCTTTTTTAAAAATTTACTTGAAAAGATATTTTTTCAAATTATTGATTTCAAAAATTTTAATTTGAGATAAGCTGATACTTTGCAAGCATGACATGACGCTATTTCATTATTGTTATTCAGGGATGTCTGATAAACTGAACTGATCATCTCTTTTGTATTTTGAATTTACCATTCCTAAAATGGCTGCTGCACGGGAAATGCTAAAAATTATATACGTGTATTTTTTTATTTGCAAACGGTAAATTATCCTGTGTCTACTTAGTAGTTTTATATTCATGAAAACATTTTATACATATCAACATAAGCATATCATTTTTCCAGAATTTTTTTTAGGATTTTTATCTTAAGTCGACTTAAGGGTCGGTGGAGTGCGGGGGTTGATTCCCAATTGAATGGGAATTAACACCCGCGGCGGGTAATTCCACTTTCAAATGGCCATAAAACCCGTGGGGGTTAATTTCTGTTTTTTGTTGGGGTTAATTCCCAACTATAAATGGAAATGAGGCCCAACAAAATTACAAAATTATTTTTCGATATAAACAAAAACACTTTTTCTTGCTTGCTTACAAGAAGCCACGGGGCTTATGGCACTCCACCTTAAGGGTGATTTTGTTTTTGGTTTGCACATGGTAAAGTATCATAAGTCAATTTAATATGTTTTACCTTTTCACTATTATAAAAAAACTCTTAAGATAAAATAATCTTAAGTGTCTTTAAAATTTTTTTAATTCGATTTAACATAACATCTTATGTGTACTTAAGATATTTTACCTTGTGTCATCATGCCATTTTCGTACATAAGATGATTTTTGTATAGTAAAATAGGAAAATGCGGATAAGACAGATCAGTGCGCCACTGTATTGGTAACAGTATAACCATTAAAATGAAGCAAATCATCTTAAGTCGACTTAAGATATTTGACCTTCTCAGTTGAGAAAAATGAATATTAGTTTTTCTGTGAAATTATAATTTAAACCAAAATATAAATAAGAGATCATGGACGAACACAAAAACAAAATTGAGCTCTGTCATAGTAAGAATAGTAGCAATCAAGAGTAAAGCTAAGTACAGACGATTGTCGGATCTTACAATATTGCCAGAACTGTCAATGGTCTGACAATAGCTAACAATTAGCTGACAATTGACATATTTCTTACAATGAAAAATTGTCCGTTCACACGGTTGTCAGATTTCTTCCCAATTTGATTGTCAGCTATTTTTTTCTCTCTCTTTAACCAACTTATTGACATTTCGAACAATGAAGAAATTGTCAGCAATTGTAATATATTTTCAATTAAAACATCTGACAATGACCAATGAGTCTGACAATGTCCTAATCGACTGACAATGATAAAAATTGTGTGTTCAGACGATTGTAAGACATTTGGAACAGTTTTTTCACTTACAGATCTGACAATATTGTAAGATCTGACAATCGTCTGTACTTAGCTTAACACTTGGTCAGGTTCCCTTTTGAAAGTCGTATGGTTCCAAAGAATCCCAAATTTAAAGCAGTTACTTTGTGACGTCTGCAATCTCAGACTGTGATTTAGTGACGTCTGCTATCTTAGACTGTATAACTGCTAAACTTCCCTATTACGGTTGTCAATTGTCAATTGATAGTTGATAAATATTGAAATTTGGTGCAAAAAACACAATTTAATAAAAAATCTGATCAAATATTCCGTGACAATTATGCATTTTCTTGTAATTTACAACGTTCTGCATCATTCTCAATGATTAAAAGTTGTATGAATTGGGTTTCTTATTATCGATTTTCAAAATTTATCACTTTGACAACCGTAAAAATGAAAAACTGCAAAATTTTATAACTATTTTCAATTTTGTTCTTATTTATTTCAATTTCGCTTCACGAAATTTTTTTAAGCAACCCTCAATTTGGTATTTAACAGTAAATACTGTAACCAAATCTACTACACAGCTAGAGGGGCCCAAATTAACTGTTAAGCCTGCCGGCGATCTTGCCCAACTTACGTTCATATATGTGTAATTGCAAAATGTATGATCATGAAGATAATATGTATTTAGCTCGCAGCCCTCGAAAGTTTGTGAATAGGTTTAAGACACAACAAATCATAATAATTCTAATGCAACTGTGACACAGGGAAAGGATTTTAAAATCTTGTGCCTACTTACATGTAGTAGCAAACAAATCTTAATCCTTTATATTTTTTTTTAAGATATGAAAATTTATGCTAAGTTTTTTTTTATAACCAAATATCCAAAGCGACATCAAACATTGCATCTTTTTTCACAGAGAATCGAGTGCATATAATCAGGAAACAATCTCCTTTATTGTTAAAAAAAAATCCTTTTGTAATATATTTTCAAGTAATTGTTTATTTTCCCAAGGACTCTTCGTGTTAACAAAAAATAAGTCTTTACAAAAAAAAAAAAAAAAAGAATATCTCACTTAACCACAGATGCAATTCCAGATGCACATTCGAAAAGTAGATCAACAACTACTGCAACCTAAAATTAAATCTGCATGCACAATTTCAAGGCCAACTCAGCGATACTCTTCCTGAATTACATTTAACCCTATTTTGTATAAACTGCACTAGTTAGCCTTGAACTAACATTCCACATTCGAATGTGCAGTTGTTATTATTCTATATACAAAATTCACTTCCACGTCCTTGCACTTGATATATCAAAACTCAAAGCAGTGCATCCTGTTGCAACAACTTATTGTGAACAAACGATCTTATATGGACACAACAATACGAAATGCATTCATTACCATATGCTTCAGTAGTTGCAATGACATAACAATAATATTAAAGAAGGGATTGAAATCTATACACGGGAAAAAAATAATAAAAATAAAAATAGGGTTGAATGGGCTCGTGGTAAATTTTCTTGTTGCTAACCCGAGCATTCTTAATGCATAATGAGCAAAGAAAACTTACCCTATACCTATATAGTATAACCTCTAAGCTATAGTTTTGTATTCTTGAGAATACTATTGCTTATGTGCATTTTTTTCCTCTTACTCATAGAAAACAGAAAGAATCACTTTCAGAAAAAAAAAAAAAAATATCTATAAGAGATCCTATAAGGTACTTCAGAGGTGTCGCTCAATGATGTACCATAAAGAGTGCATTTCAGAGTTGTTGACGTCGACAAAGTTGATACTTCAGTGCGTAAATATAGATGTGTGTACACTGTATACAGTACATATGTATAAAAGAATTGAGGTTAAATGCATATAACGCAAGAAGTATATCTTTATGTTCGTTCAAAATAGACAGACACTTTTTCCACACCTATTAAAAATAGAATGAAGAAGAGACATCCTTGATGATGCATAAGTGCGTTTAGTACTTAAAAAAAAAAGATCCTTCGCCGACACCATCGTATCCCATCAACAAACTATACAATATATATGTACATACATACAATAAATTATCCTTGCATCCTTGGTTAAAATAAAACAAAACGACATAAACAAAAATATAGACAAAGTTTTCCTTCTAATGAGATTGCTTATAAAATACAAAAAAAAACATAAAAACAAGTATTTTAATATAAAAAAACAACAACTGGACAGTCCTTAATACTAAATAAAGTCGTCCTTATATATACCTACAACTATGCCCATCATGAAGAAGAAACATTCCGCAGGATACAAATTATTATTTTATTTAAAAAAAAAACGACTAAAAAGGATCTCCTCCAAAAGACGAAGACGACGTTTCACGTAATGTCAGTCTTAAAAATTAAAAAAAAAGTATGAGTGAAAAGTATCTTGTTGGTGGGGAAAACTCATTAGAAGTTGAAAAGTAGAAAATTGAAACACGACAAGAAAAAGGACTTCCCGACAACAACAACAACAACAAGATGAAGAACAACAACAATGGATTTATGACCGACGAGCAATGATGTCTGACAAAGGTAAATTTGTAAATTAGAATATTAATAATAATATCTTGATTTCAGGGAGCAACCTTGAACAGGATAATATACATAATTCACCATCGTCGTTGTCGTCGTCTGGGAGAGGAAAAAAAAATGTTTAAATTATAAAATTAATTTTAATGAAAAGGGCTGAGACTTTCATTCAGTTAAAAAAAAGTTCATGCTATCAAGTTGGTTGAGAATAATTAAAAATAGTTTTCTGTTTCTTTATTAATTAGTAATTAATATTGGATTATATTGACAGAGGTTTTAATATGATATCCATCACATTTTCAATGAAACAACCACATAAGTAGCTCAATTATCTTCAACCAACAACTTTTTCCAGATTTCATAAGAACTTGACAGCTGGTGACAATTTGATAAATTTTAAATTTATACAATTTTGACAGGTGCCATAACTAACAGTAAATTATCCAGTTCAGGTTTTTAAGATCTCCCAGATCTCAGCAATCTAAGAAATTTGAACGTAATTCCTCAGTGAAATTCCTCACTTTCGCTGTACAAAAGCTGAGTCCAGAGTTGACCGAACTGTCACTTTTTAGAATATATCAATTTTTGTACATTAACTTCGTAGTTAATGTAGTTAAACGTAGTAAAAAGTATTTATTGAATCAATTTATAGCAAATATATTTTAAAATGTCAAATGACCCATCAGCTGTCACTTATAAAAAAAGAAATGACTTTTAGCAGAGGAATCTTGTTCAGGTTGCTTCTTCTAATCAGTGAAGCTGACAGAAGTTTGCTCAGTGAGATCTCAGAAACGTGAACTGGCTTAATAACAGCGAAATTTTGACAAATTTGTTATGGCCTACATAAAGTTATGCATCTTACAAATTTCAAATGTCAAAATTAGTGTGAAAATTAATTAGAGCCAATTTTTCAAAAGTCGGTTTAACATCATATAGTAGGTACTTATTCTTAAGATAAACCAAAAATGTTCTCTTTCTTATTCCTCTAACGCCCATATTATTTACTCGATACATCCAGATTGAAACTTGAATTCGGATGTATTTACATTTAATTTGTATAGGACTTTACATCTGATTGATTAAAGGTTTACAGAAACTTCCACCTGAAAAACAGTTTCACTTGCAAATATATTATTAAATGCCAATTTATTACTTCACTGTTGATAATTGTCAGTTCAAATTTTTCAGAGAATTCATGAAAATTTATGGCAAATTCCACATATTTTCTGAAGTTCTGCAGAACCCTATAAATTTGAAAATTGCCTACTTTACAAACTGTCACTTGTCAAACTTATCAATTCATTTTCATGATAAGTGTTTTATGATCCGAAAATTTGACAATTATCGCATATTTTCCGAAATTCTGCAAAATTTAACAAATTTGACAATTTTCTACTTTTCGCTATATAAACTGTCACCGGTCACATTTGTCAATATTCATTGTCATGCATATTTTTTTTTATTATCTTATGACTTAAAAAGTGTGGAATATTATTGACAGTTTAAATTTGTCAGAGAATTCATGAAAATTCTCGGCAAATTCTTGAAAATTCATTTCTGCATATACATATGTATTTTCCGAAATTCACAAAATTTGACAATTGTATTCTTGTCACTGTACAAACCGTCACTTGTCAATTCATTGACATGACATTGACATGATAAATGATCCGAAGATTTGACAACTAAAGCATATTCTATAAAATTCAACAAATTTGACAATGGTTTACTTGTCACTTTGAAAATTGTCACCTGTCACATTTCTCAATATTCATTATCATGATAATTTTTTTTATAATCTTAAGACAATTAACATCTGTCTAATATTTTCTGTCAGTTCAACAAAATTGTCAAATTATTTATGAGTCGGAAATTTTACAATTGTCTACTTTAAAAACTGTCACTTGGCACACTTGTCAATTTTTATGAAACAGGGCCCAAGTAAGTTAAGATCGCTTTTTTTATATTTTGATTCGAATTTTGAAGGTGTGTTGTTCTCCACACTGTCCAACTTTTCCAGGCAGCTCATTTTGTATAGCTATGTATATTTTAGCAACGGATTACAAAAACTCTTAAAAGTAAAATCCCCAAGACTTTTGAAAGTATGTTGTCTTATTTTTACTCCATTAATCCTTTTCTAACCAAAGCCACCTAAAGTTTGAATTGAACTCAACGAAAGTTCAAATCTCTTCAGTTGAATATTTTTGTTTTCCTTCATTAACTTTCTTCTCCGCATATACATCGATACATTAAACTTGAGTACTAACAAAATAATCAAATTGCCAGCAACGATGAAGACGATGACGACAACAGTTTCATATAATCTCTAATCATCGTCTATCAATTAATAGCCACTTCAGTGTCCTTCCTCGCTCAGCTCTTGTATATATTGATAAACCCATTTCCGCAGTTGTTCTGCGGAGACAAAACCTATCATTACCATCATTACGATGATCATCCTTGACATAACACGCTAAATCCCTGCAGGCAATCAAGGTATACAACACGGCCAAACCATGTAGCGCCATAATACAAGGGGCGCTGCTGTTGCAAACTAATGACAGCGAGACTATACACATCAAATATCCGTATATATAAACCAAACCACTTCCATTCCAGTGAAGCTATTGCTGACGCGAGACGCCGCGCCGCCGCGCTGCTGCCACTGCCGCCGCGTGGGCTCTTCCTCTTTCAATGTCACATAGTATCGACTGGGGAGAAGCAAATTAGTGGAAATGACTAAACGAATGGAGGCGCTCCTGCCTCAGCGACATCGACACATCAAAATATAAGTGGCTATGTCGCCCTGCAGCAACGGCAGTAGCAGCGGCAGCAACAGCAGCACTAGTATAATATGTAGTTCGGTGCTATCACATTATCATCAAGCACCAAGATTGCTGCCAATAATGATGGCGGCTGCACTATGTAGCAATGGTGATGGTGCTGCCGGATGACGATGGTGGTGGCGTCCGCAACGAATTCAATTAATGCAGACAACATAACATACCTACAACGCTTCAGTCGTAAAGCGTAAGGAATATGTGTAACCGTCTGGTATAATAACGTAAGTCTATACTACACAGTACACACATGCTGTTAACTTCCGCAAAATGCTCTGTGTTTTGTATGAAGTTGGTTCGTCTATACATACTTACAAACATTCAAAAGCAATGCAACCACCATCACCATCAGAATGAACCAGTTCCTGTTGCCGCAGCCATCTTTGTACAAAGTGCGAGCAATTAAATTGCAATTTTCATTAGCTATGAACAACAATAAAAGCTTTCTTAAATAGCAAAGCAACGCTACGTCAATGGCGACAAAGATGACGGTGACAGCTAATTGCATAACGTATAACAATGTATAGGCTTTGCCGCAATATGTAATATTTTTTCACACTTAAGCAATGAAGAAGAGTAGGTATACGTATACGAAAAGTAAATAGAAAAAGTTTATATTTATTTATAGAAAACGAATGTTTTGTGAAAGTGAATATTGCCAGTCGATTAGTTATGAGTGGTGAGTTAAGCAAGAGTTATCTGGATATAAAACTAATTTTCAGTCAACTCAAGTAGACGTTTTTCAGTGGAGGATGCATGTGGAACGACTAAACCATCTCGAAATATAAAACATGTTGAGTAAATTCAGAGTTAACTCTCGAAATTAGGTGATTCAAATAGGGGTTAAACTTTAATCTTAGACTAAAAACTAGGCCTACGAGTGCATGTTAGTGCATGATTTCAATTTGAATACGGTATTTACGTCAAAACAGTGTATCAAATTTTTAGACCATATAGGCCCGTTTGTTCACAGTTGACTATCTTAAATCATGGATTCCAGCTGATGATTATTGATTGTGTTTGTTCACTAAAATTTTAATCAAGGAATCCATGATTTGAGTTACTAACCATGGATTTCGTTAATCAGCTGATTTTGGTTGATAATCGCCATTTAATCAAGCATTGGCTGGAATTGTAGTCGTTCATGCTTTATTTGGCACTGCTTATTAATAAAAAAACATAAATATAAAAGAAGAACCAAGGAATGCGACAGTTCTTTGTTTGATTTCTCTTTTTACATAGTGTGTGGTTGATTAAAAAATAATAAAAAAAACTTAATTATGGATTAAGTTTGACAACTGGTATTGATGGGTAAACTGGAAAATGGAACGAATTGTGGAAAAGCTATGACTTTTTAATCAAGCTGACAAAAAGTGAACAAACACTTTTTGATTATCACTGTTCCTTAATCATGAACTATGAAGAATCCATGATTATCAAATTGCTGATTTAACCCACTGTGAACAAGCTGGACCTTAATAGAAGGTTACAAAATTATTAGTAAGATGCTAGGTTAACAATTAAAGAATTTTTCCAAATTTAAAACGAGTAATCATCTTACTATCTTTTTAACATTTCATTAAAGCTAAAATCACCAAATGCCTATTTTATCTTTTTAGTATCATACTAATTCTAAATGTCACTTTGACATGAGTCACTTGAGTGACCTATGTGGCTTGAGTGACTTGATTGACTTGATGGCTTCAGTGACATTACTATAATGAAAAGCCAATCGAAGGGTTTTTTAATAACGTCAAAGCGAAAACGAAATTACCTATAATAATTCACTTTTGAATTATTAATCGATGCTTTTTATTTTGTCTATGTCAAACATATTATTCTGAGACTGGTGAAATTTTTTTAAGCAAAGAAAAGGTGTAAGCTTGTTTGAATATATCTATACCATGTTGCAGCACGCTACTCTTGTTTTACGCCTCAGGTAATACTGAGTAAATTACCTATCTTACAGCTGGCAATTCAATGAACCCTTTCTAGACGTGTGTAGATAGATACATACTTACATCATATCAGCCTTATTACAATTTACAAGTTTATTGCCACAGGCTTAAACGTCCTTGACAAAATCAAACAACTTAAACGACGCAACGACGACGACCGCGACGCCCGACACGAAGCTGATTCAGTTTGTTTGTTTTTTGGTATCCATATCTGTCTGTCTGTTCATTTAAAACAAAAAAAAAATATTGAAAAAAAAATCCACAAAGGTATAAGAAACAAAAAATACTAAACAAAAACGCACACACCTGGGCCTAACCCATTCACATAAATTTTGTTAAAAAATGACGGCAGGCAAGGTATATTATACCTATAATATTAAATGGAGAAAAACAAAAATCACGTCCATGGTTGGTGGTGCGCAAATTGTTAGACGGCATTTGCAACATTGTAGCAAAACTTCACCTTGACACAAACCACATATTTTTTGTTTGTTTTTAATTCCTTTTCTTGTCAGATTTCCGGCTGAATTGTATGTAGAAAATGGCGTAAACATCCAGGTGGATGCGATGGTTAAAAGAAATTAAAGACAAGATAAAATTATTAAAATAAAAATAGAATTTTTAATATAGGTACCGATATTTTAAAAAAGTACAAAACAATTTCCCCTAAATGTAAAATGAAAAATTTAGGGCGCATGCAATAGATAATTAATTGATGCAAGCGCATATAGTTCACCTAAGGCAAATTTATTGCAATGCAACTGATATGACCTGTTTTGTGAGTATTCTCAAATAAAACTTTTCCCTACACTCCTTACTAAATTATCTATTCCATGGGCCCAAGTGAAAATCATCCGATTTGCGTGGGGATTTTGTTGGTTGGATTCGTATTGAACCAGGTAAACACACAACGGAGCCGAAAGTTCGAAATTTCACCAGGAAATGTCGTAAAATAGTGAAAACCCTAAATTACATATAATTCTTTCAGGGGTCGATATCTGAAAATTACATTTTGTATGGGAAAAAGAAAATATTGATTCTAAGGAATGACAAACACTTTCTACGGAATTGACAACAAAAATTGTGCCCTAACGAAAATGGCATCGCCAACAGATGGCGTTATGCTCTCAGACTGTTATATTTATGTACATAAATAGATGTGTTTGGTAACGTAGAATTTTTTTACATTATATTTTACAAATTGCTGTCAAAACTCATAGAAATAACCAGTAAATTTGATGAAAAAAAATCCTTAGTATTGGAGCGTTATTGTTGTTGTTATTGTTGTAGTTTGAATCCCCTAAAAAATTTATTTTCACTTTAAAAAAAAAAACTTCTTCAAATAGCACAACCAATTTTATTAAAAATTTTTTTAAAGAATTTCAAATGTTGATCCTGGAACTCTTTTGATGATTATTGATTTCTGTTCTCACGACAAACCTGTCTATACATTTGAACTGCACCCTGAAGGTGGCCGGTACACTCTTATCGTGCTTAGTGGTCATGTTTTTCCAAAAGGATCCTATAGCACGAACTTATATTGTTGGCAAAAATGATTTCTACGAAAAAAAAATGAAGAACTTCTACTTGAATCATACTTTCAGATTTGATAGGTATATACCGTCATCATTGCCATCGATGTGCTCATGCCGAAGTTGGACGTTTTCGTTGTTGTCGTCGTTGTATAGTCGCCACCGCCGCGCCGCGGGCAAGTCAAAGAATTAGATGGAACCATCAAATGCAAATTGCTGCAGCAGCAGGCAGGCAGCAGCAGAAACATAAGGGTCCTTTTTCACTTCATCACCCTGCTGCTGCTGATGCCAAAGCCAAAGAAGAAAAAGAGTCATCCACAATGTTCATGGAATTGGATTCGAGTGTTATTTGCCATAAAGTCGACTGACATCGTCAACACGAGACTCAACTTAAAGTTTTGTAGGTACATACATATATGTACCTATACATACTTCGAAACTCTTCTGATGCTTGAGGCCTATCGACGACTGCGACTCCACTCGAGTTTGACTTGGCGCGGGTTGTTCTTTTTCAGTGTGTTGTCTGTCTGTCTCTTTGTCTGTCTGGTCGTTTTTTTTTTTTTTTTTTTTGGTTCGTTGTTGTCAGCCTTCCTGATGCTGTCTGGCTGTCTGCGCATATAATTATGATAAGCCGTCTGACCCGCATGTCATTGTCGAATTCATTTTAATTTTTTTCTTTTTTTCCCCCACATTTTGTTGATGTTTTTTTTTTTTTGTTGTATCTACACATTTCCCAGAGGGTGATGGTGTGTTAAATCGATGCAACTAACGAATGAAATATACAGCATTCTCCGGACTGACAGTTAAGCTGCAGATATTAAGTGACTTGGCACTTATATGCGGGCTTATACTGCATAATACATTGTCATTGATGTTGCTGCTGTTGCTTCTGCTGGTATAGATAGGTAGGTATAGGCTCTTGGACCTGGATCTGGAGTTCATGAATATTGCATAAAGCCGGAGTTAATTGATGATACATGGTGTCTGTGCACCTTTGGAGGAGGATATAGGATAGCTCTACCTATATGTAGGGTATAAAACACACTTTTGAAGAAAATATATTACAAGATGTAGGTTCATACGTATATCTATGAAAATGAATGAAAAATTACCTACATAATTTGCAATTACATTTTACGTATAGATATACAGTAAAACTCGCTTAAGAGAAACTCCAAAATGTCATAGTCTTTCTTTCACTTAAGAGGGTTTTTCACTTAACGAACCCCGTTTAAGTGAAAAAAATTTCACTTTAGCGGAGTCCGGATAAGTGAAAAAAAACTGCACCTAAGCGGATTTAAAAATTCCAAAAAGGGTTCTGACATATCAGAAATTCAAATTTCATTTTCGTGATGGAAATTTGGTGGAGGTGAAAAATAAAAAAGAAGTTAAAAAAAAATTTTTGTTCTGTTCTATTAATTTTTTTGTCTTAAGAGAGTTTTTTTCACTGAAAAATATTAAATTTAACTGAAAATATGTTTCAGGTATCCGGGTTTTTTACTTAAGCGGAGTGTTATAATGGTAATTTGTCCACAAATGCTCGGGGATTAAAAAAGTGTTTCAGATAAGTGGTTTTTTCTCTTAAGCGGGTTTTACTGTACCTATAAAATGGTATTGACTCAAAAAAAAAAAAAAAAATAAAAAAACACGTTTCCATCTTTCAGTTCGCTTTGCTATAAATATAATTTTCGTTGTCATCTTTGAATTTTCAAACTTATTGAATCCATAAAGTTTAATTTTGTAGGTAGGCCATGATATTGGAATTTAATTCCAGCACCAAAATCATCATAGTAGCGGTTGCCACTTTGATCATTTATGACCAAATTTGGTCATTATTTTCCACTTGGTCACATAGTCATTTTTTATTCCATTTGGTCAATTTTTTACGAAATGAAAAAAAGAAATTCGAGTTTAATTTGTATGTAACCTAAAGCGCTTTTCATATCGTCTGATGTAAACGTTTAATTGATCGCAATCAGTGCTCCGCACTCTGCACTCCACACTCCGCACTCAATTTAAAGTCGAAAAAGTGCGCCCAAAGTGGTGTTTCAAAAAGCATTGAATGAAATGGTTTAAAAATGTATTATTTTATACTGAAATATTTCGAGCAAGAAACATATAAAATTATTTACGCACTCTTCTCATTTTCTACACTCAAAACTAAAAAAAATTATTTTTTTTGTCCCCATACAATACATTTTTTTAGGGTGCATTTTTAGTGGGAAGTTGAACATAAACAATTTATTTTATAAAAAACAATTTTGCTTAACCGATGGGAAAAAAGTATTCATTAAATCTTTTTGTTTTTATTTTCAAAATGTAAATTTATCCACTAAACTTAAAATTAAAACGGGTTAAAACGATCAAAATCTTATTTTACCGATTTAGTGGAAAAATATCAATTGTGGGCATAAATTTTTATGACCTAAGTTGTATATAATTGAATTTTGTACAACTTTTGTTTATACTTATAGTTAATTTTTAGTAGATATTTGAAAATAAATATAACAAAAACCAATTTTACTGAACTTTAAAATGGCACCCAAAACAAAAAAAAATTTAACAAATCTTTTTGTTTTTATTTCTCAAATATAAATTCATCCAATTCAATTCAAAATAAACGAGTTAAAATAATCAAAATCCTATTTTTCTGAAAATGGAAAAATATCAACCGTAGACAAAAAACCAAGTTGAACAAAGTTGTATATAATTAAATTTTAAACAACTATTATAAATGGGACTTTTAGGCCAATGTTGGAAATAAACGATTAATTAAACAAAAGCCACTCTTTCTTAACTTAAAAATGGCGCCCAACGCTTACAAAAAAAAACTATGCGGTCCTTAAAAAAATTTGTAGAAATCTTATAAACCCGGCTCAATGATGAATGTTTTTCTATATTCCAAATGAGTTATAACAGAAAGTATTATAATCAAAGTTTCCTCCGTTATTTCAGGGTCTTCAACAGTTGGCCTGCCTTTAAACCCCAGTAATGAAAAGCTGGGTGATTTAGAGTAAAATCAAGAACGAAACGTTAAAAAAAACACTTGCAAATATTTTCCTCGGGTACCTGCTTATATAAAAGAGGTCTTTACTTGCTATAAGCCTGCAGGCTTTCAGAGACTTTCAGAGCATAATGACAACATGTTGTTGTTATGCTCTGAGAGTCTCAAATTTACCTTTATCAATAGAACATTCAACAGTTTTGAACAATATGACCTCTTTAAGTAATCCCCACACATTCTCACTGTGACTTTTAAAATAAATAAATACTTAATTCTAAAATTAGTAGATATAGAACATTTGTTATCATTTATACTTTGCTAATTTTGCCGACCACTTAAGTCATTAAAACTCGAAAAGCTTTTAAATGGCGCAATTGCTATATCATATTATCGTTGGTATGTAAAAACTTGTCATCGTTTTTTTTTTATTATTATTATTATCTATTTTTTTTTTTATTTTATGTCTTGTATGGCAGGGTGATAATTTTAACATATACCTCATTATCTTGAGGCAGACAATGGCATTGGGCTGCTTTATCAGCAATTCATGCCAGACATCACAAAATTGAATGTTAGCTATTTTTTGTATATATGATGAAATATTCGTCATCCTGATGTGCATATACATTTTAATATAATATGGAACATTTCAAGAGTGATAAAGAATTTTGTTACAGTGTTGCAACCAGAAAATATTATATTAGAATAAACTGATAGTGATGTAGTGGGCCCATATAAAATGCTAGACCGTATCGAAGTCACACGTGTAGATAATGTACAGAGGTTAATTACCTTATTACAAAATATAGTATTTATAACTGAAGTTAATATACCTTAGTTTATAATAATTTAAGCCCCTAGAGTTTAATAAAACAACGCATTTTCAAGGTTTAAATAAGCTTTGTAATACATAGTTGATTTTATTTTCAGCGCACATCCGTCATTAATTATAATTATTATATTAGTTTCTTTTTTGTTTTGAACAAATCGACAGGGAATCACTTTTTTTGATGAACGACTATAGGTCAACAAAAATATTTAATTATTTCATTGATATTGTGCAGACAGCGTTGATAAGATAATACACTTTTATAATAATATTAAATAAGAATCTTATAAAATGATGATTCAAATTTCATATTAGAACATTGATGAATGAAATTTTTGATTAAGTAAGATAATTTTAAATATATAAATATACAATTGTTCGTACTTAGATTAAATTAAAATTCGAAAACACTCTTAAGAATTGAGTGGAATTTTTTTAAGAACTAACGTAAGATCTTATCTTGATCTCTTATACTTGATTCGAGAATTTACTATAAATTTTTTGTATGAGTATAGATAGGTACATGTCAACGGAAATTATTTTTTTGTAAGGTTTAATTTTCTTTAAGTACCTTAAAAACAATATGATCACACGAACTTGATATTGTGGTAAACAATTGAAATGTAGCGCTGCTATAAACTTTTCCTTCTAAAACTGAAAACCAAAAGCTTATAGCTGGTCTGGTTCTCGAAATATTTCTATCCAAAGTGTATCTAATTTAATTACGTACGTATGTACTTTGTTTTGATGCTACCCTAAAAAAGTGTTTGGATGGCGATATTTCTGCATTTGAGACTCGTAATTGGTTGATGTTCTTAGTGCTCAATTGGAAATTTACAGAACTTTCCAAAAATGTTCACATTTTAGCACATCTTGAAAAATTAAATTTTATTGACTAACCCCTTTGTTAATTTTTGTTCCAATTTTTTTTGTTTTCAAAGATGTTTCCAAAACCCATTAAAATATAGAAAAAATAAAAATCTTTAAAAACTGTATTGATCGAATTTCGAAAACCAACCACCAAAAACTTGATTGAATGACGATATTTCAGCAATCGAGACTCGTTAATGGATTTAAATTTCAAATTTTATACATCTAAAACTGAAAAGCAACAAATTTAAAATCTAAAATCAAAAATGTGGCTCTATGGGAGGTACCACATTTATAACCATTTTTCGGAATTTTTTTTTTATAAAATGGTACCCTTTTTGTTAAAAAAAAAACTAAATTAAAAAAAAAGTTGTGGGCACGATTTTGAGAAAAATAATAATTTGTTAAAAAAAATTGAAGGCGGTTCCCGTTATTTTTGCTCCTACAAAATTGCCAAAAAACTGTCGGAGGAATGCCAAAAAATAGTAGGTTCCAAGTTTAAAAGAAATCGACCAAACCGTTCAGGCTGAGCTGAAAGGACAGATAGATAGACAGAATTAAGAGACTCACTCACTGCAAAATCTCGAATAAAATTTTTTTTACGAATTCATAACCTTGCCATATAGTAACTATGTTTATATGTAGTTTTATGTATATCGCAAGTAAAAATCAGTTGGCTAGGAAATTTCTAAAATTTAAATTTCGCATTCGAAATCTCCCATTATACGAAATTTCGCAACTACTAAATATCGGTTTTTATAATTTCCTAATTACAAAATTCAACTTTTTTGCATACCTACCTTTTTTGCATATTTGCAATTCGCAAAATAAAATATCTGAAATTAAAAATAATAATAATCATGTCGATTATAGAATCCGCAATTCTCGATCCGCGGTGATTTTCAGTGCAGTGCTCTCTTTTCTTCTTACCCATTTGCCGTGAAAAGAAAAGAGAACACTGTACTGAGAATCACTGCGGATTCCGTACTGCGGATTCCATAATCGACATGAATAATTTTATATTGGAAAAAAATTATCTACGAATAACGAAATCTCGGATTTTTTTAATCTCGAAAAAAACAGAAATCTTGCAAATTAATAATCCCGCTTTTCCTTATCTCGCAGGTACAAATTCTCACTTCACTCATAAATTCGCAATCACAAAATCCGACATTTTGCATGATACAAAAATCAGCAAAATAAAATTTAAAAAGTTTTAATCTTATTTGAAAAACATAACAATTAATAATCCCATTTTCATTATCTCGCAATAGAAAAATCTCACTTTTCATGATTTCGCAATCACAAAATCCCGCATTTTGCGAATTCGCAATCACAAAATCCCGCAAACTTAAGACTCGAAAATGTCTTATATTTAAAACATAACAATTACCTACCTAGGTCAAGTAAGTTATAGGTAGGTACCATATAATTAATTTCATTACAATAAAGTTCATAGCAAAATGTTGTACTTTGTTGCACTTTTAATATAGTCAGGCAGGCACTTATATCATCAGTTTTCTTTTTTTTTTTAAAGAAAATTAGATTGATATTTGCGAGATTTTTGGGTGCGCGATATAATTACGAGATTGTTAACAGCGAGTTTTTGTAATTGCGAGATTATGGAAGCGGGATTATTAATTGTTGTTTTTTTTTTAATATGAGAATTTAACTTTTAGATTTTATTTTGCCGGTTGTTATTGGTTTTTTATGATTGCGAAACTATTAAAATTTTTTTTTGTTTTCGTTTTTCGATTTTTGATAAAAAAAAGCGAGATTTTTCTTTGTGGAATATCGTATCAGTCCCAAAAAAAAAATAACATGAATAATTTTTTTATATTATAGGATCTTGTTTGACTTCCAATTTCATATTATGTACATATTTTTTCTTTGCAATTTTTTCCAATCTATTTATATCCACCAAAGAATTTTCTCAGAATCTTCATACCCAAGGGCCGCAGCTTTATACACTTAACCACACATTTATATTACTCAAAAAGACTGGATCTCATCAAATTGCTCCTCGCTGTGCCACCTTAATTCAATCTATTTATCTATAATTCCACTTAACATCGCTTCGCAGACAGATATTACCAATGCCAATATAGTAGGTATATGACAAGGCAAATCCTTTTTTGCCAAATCATTAACAGTATGGTTTTGGTATCTATCTACAGCTAAAGCTTTGATGACAATTATATTGGCAAAAAGACAAATGAAAGCTGAGAATTCACTTTTAGTAGCGCAAAAATTTATTTATGACGATGCAAGCGCAGTAGACATCGAAATTGCCAAGCCACCGAATCTGTCCCACCTTATTTTCAACCTCCCCCCTCCTATTTTTCAGTGTTAGCCGCAAAGTCAACCCTTTAAAGCCAAAACCCCTATATTCTTGTTGAAAAAATAAAAAAAAAAAATTATCATGAAATCAATGCTTACATTTGAATACACACGCCACGCACCCTGGGCCTGAGCCTGGTCCTGGACCGATATATTTGTCTGCTGTTCACTTGCTACTAACTTAACACTCGTTCGTCTTCGTTTGCGTTTGGTTTTGGAAGCTGCTGTGTGTTGTATCTCCGAGGAGTCAACGACAACGACGACGGGTAGTCCTTGCATTTAATGACTGCCAGACAATGATAGCAGGGGGTAGTAGTCTTCACCACCATCACAAAGTACAAACTGAATGGCAGCAAGTCTGTCTGTAAAGTAAATTTCCCCCAAAAAAAAAAGTACGTACCTAGATACATACATAATGTAGGTACAGCCGAGATGAGACGAGACGAGACGAAACGAAACGAGACGACAGACGAGAACGACGACGATAAAATACTCGTAATAATAAAAGCGAAATTTTCGTCCTTAACAGACGTCCTCCAAACGGAAAGTGAGAGTGCATTCGAATGAAGATGAAGGGCGGAATGGGTTAAGGGCTGCTGCCAGACGTTTCTGATTGTTGTAAGGCCAGAGCCAGACAAAAATATTAAATACACACAGGGACACTACCTATAGGTATAGGATCAGAGAGGCATATAGCAAGGGAAGTATACTGGCTGGCATGGCTTTGGCTGGATGCTTCTCACTGCTTCTGGCTGTGGTTGTGCTTGTGGCAATAGCTCTACTGATGCTCATTGACTATAAGAAAAGAAAAGCAGACAGACGGACGGAAAAGCGGCAGCGGAAACAAAATGGTTTCAGGACTTTCAAAACAGAAATTATGTGTGCGCAGCCCTTTTGTATCATACCTATACCTACATTCATAGATGTTTAAATGTTGGACTGGGGCAGATAACGAGAATGGGTTGAGGCTGAGGGAGAAAACCCTTTCATTATACATACTATGGTTGCCGGCACGATTAGGGATGATAAGTTTTCGTTGTTTTCTCTATACCTATATATAGTAGCACGTGAGTGAGTGGGTGGTTGCTTGAATGCTTGCGCTTGGGCTTTTAACTGCTAATGCTGCAACATGGCTACGAAGCACGTGGATTATAAATGAAAAGATGCGGGGTATAGTATAGGCTAAAATATGTTTTCTAGAATGTGCCAAAGCATCGCAGTTATTTAAATTACATATTGTTTTTGTTTTTTTTTTTAATTTTTTAGAAGGGGAGATGTGTAAACACAACCGTCTACAAAAGCAATCGGACTTATACTGTAGACATTATATATAGACTAGACATTTAGAAACCAATTTCTTAAAGTAAATATAAATTCTTGGTAGGTATAGATAGGTATTTCTCATTACTCTAATCAAACAGGCTAAATGATTTTCAATTATGATGCATTTAATGATTAATTCGACAGTCTTTTTTTAACTTTTGTCAAAGTTTATAACAGAACACTTATGGCTAGTTTTTCACTAAATTACATGCAAAACAATTTAGTTTCTTTTTCAGGGTTTGAATTTTTAAATTTTTTAGTAAAGTCAAATCAAAGAAAAATTGCAAAAGAATGAAATGTGAGTTATGGAGTAATGTTCCAATCCTTTTACATAAATTACTACACAGTTGTAATTCAATAATTGCATTTAGTTGACAGCTGCCAAAATCGTTTATCTTTCTTAGAATTTGAATAAACAGTTGCATAACTGTCTACTGTCAGAATTCTTCATCTGACCGCAGATTTTTTAAATATTATTATTATTATCAGGAATTTCAGTTATACCTACATGAACAGGATTCCTCAGCAAAATTTCTCAGCTTTGCTGTCAAAATTATGAGGAAAAAAAATATTAGATTCGCTAGCTTACTTTTTGAGTAAGAGCAAAATATTTGAGATCTCATTTTTTTTTTAAGTTTTCGAGTCGTTAATATGGAATTTTCAACTGTCAAAATAGTCAGATTTGGACTTCTATTTTCATAAAAAATATCGAAAAGTAGTACAAAAACTATACGTCTAATCCTTTGGGATCATTACGCAATATTTTGCACTTGATTTCCTAAATATGGAAGATAAGTAAATCTACATTTAAATCAATTTAAAACGAAATTATTATATACATAACTTTGACAATATTTTTTTTAATTTTCTAACCATACAATTTTGAAGTCCATTTTTTTATAGGAAACAATTATAGACACTGGACCAATCGCCCTTAAAATCATGTACTAAATGTCATTAATTTTCTCTCCGAAATTTGTATCTTTTTGACAATGTGAAGCACAATGCAACACAACTCACTTGTTTTTAAAAAATTGAAAATAGTGGTGTTAACTTCACGTGGATAAAAAATTGTTTTTGACCGAAAAAAATTAAAGGTATACAATATTTTTCTTCTTTTTTTTCAACTTTTACTGTTACTGTTTTTTCTAATTATTATTATTGTATTGGCAATAAGGAACAACCATTTTCAATTTCTGATACCCTGCACAATTACCTTAGATTTGTGATCGGTTAAAAACAAAGTAAAACTCAGTTAAGTTAAATAACAAACATTGTTAATATACAACCTATACATACTCACCAAGTCAACTCGATTATTCAACATTATTTAAATCGGCACACTGATTTGGATAAAGTGTACCTATAATAAATTTTATTAAACTACTTATGTGGGTTAGATTATTCGGTTTTTATAACTCTAAACTCTACTCAGAGATTTGTGAAATTAACTAAATATAATTATTTGATTTAAGTGACCTACTCGTTAAACATAAACTATCTTCAAAATTTTGAATTCTAACGAAGTTTCTCCATTGATATAACCGTTTTAGATTTTTATTTTAAACAATTTATTTTAATCGAGTCTACTACGTTCGAGTTAACAACTTACTATGTAATTTTTACCCCTGACTCATTCTTTTTAATCCAACGAAATGGTTTTCAGTTGCAATGAATTTTTTTGTTTTTTTTTTTTTGTAAAATTTATGAAAAAAAATAAAAAAAATCTTAAAAGCTTAAAAGCTTACTAAAAATTAGATTTACCTCAAAAGTAAAATAAAAAGTTTCAGAAAAATGCAGCTATAAAGTTATAGGGTTATGTTTTTTCCTCTAAAGTTGTTTAATATTTCACTATAACAACAAAAATCTTCGTCCCCAATACAAGATGGTACCCACTTTTGTTTTAAACATTTTTGATGGTCGCAAATACAAAAAATTCAACACAATTTCTTCGTTATAATTCATTCTATTTAATATTCATATACTGAAAATGACTACAACCTTTTATAATCATCTCTATAGGTTGGTACTTCATTTGAAGAACCAAAGTTCACTTCTGAAGTTTTGGTTTCATCACTATTGAATAGATATGTATATGTATCTCTCTTTCAAAGGAGCAACAAAGTTTAGTCTCACTCAGACATCTTTTCTTTTGATTCAATAAACTGTTGATATTTTCAAACAGCAAAAAGCATAATAACCCTCCGCCGCGCTGCTGCTCCGCATTTCACCATATATTCACCTTGATCAAGTATCATCATAGCTTTCATTGAATTTCTGTCTGAAGGTGGACACAAGGACATACCTACATAATATTGAACAATGCACATTTTCAAGCACATACATACATTTAAATTATACATATGTACGTACTAATCCGAAAAGGACCAGACATATAGTAGTCTAATTGTGTTGCAAAGGTATAAATACTTTGATGAAAAGGATCATTGAATGACAACTTTACAATATAAGTGGTTATTTGAATAAATGAAACGACATTGAATGAATTTTATCTGAAGGCATGTGATTAGTACAACAATTTAAGGTTATGTAAGGATAATTTCTTATGCGTATTTACAATTTGTAAATATTAATTTTAATATTTTAAAAATTAATAATACAAAAAATATTAACTTCTTTTTAAATAAACGTGTTCATCATAAAAACGTATACAAATGTACCAAAATGTGTTCATATAAAATAAGAAAATAATTTATAATCTATTGCAATTTTAAAAGTTAAAAGAACATTAACATCCCTTTTAATAAAAAATGCTTAGTTAAATTTTTATTCCCATTAATCAACTAAAAACCTTGACCAACAATTAATTCACGAATTAAAATAATTATTAATAAAATAAATTAACTGCTAATCAAGGTTGCGTATAGCAAATCTTAACAAAAATCTACTGCTGTGATTTTACATTCGGCAAGAGTAGTATTTATTTATTCTGCTGTCACTAGAGTATTATTAAGGGGCCAGTTATAGCTTTCATTGAAACTCATCACTGAAAATTTAAATTTTAAGTTTTGAGACACTTATAAAGCAAAATCAGTTATTATTTTGATGCCAATATAAAGCTACAGACTTAATTATAATTTTTTTTCGTGAAATAAATTTTTTTATTTCAATGATGAACTACCTTACCATTGATCATTGAAATCTTAGAATTCATTTTATGTGAAAAGTTGGCCCAAAATAAAATATTTTTTGACTAGAAATAATAATTGAGTAATCAGCTTTTTACTGGCATCAAAATATTTACTGATTTTGCCTTCAAAGTGTCTCAAAATAAGAAATTAAAATTTAAAATTTTAATCGTTAATTTTGAGGCACTTAAAAAGTGAAATCAGTGATTATTTGAATGCAAAAAAGCTCCTGCGATAGGCTGGGCCAAAATGAAATATTTTCTTGACTAGAAATAATAATTGAGTTATCAGTTATTACACTGATTTCACTTTTTAAGTGCCTCAAAATTAACAATTAAAATTTTCAATGATGAGTTTCAATGAAAGTTATAACTGGCCCCTTAGTCTGCAAACATATAGGTACATAGACTTTCTTCACATTTTCTAATTTCAACTTGTAAATTACTCATATTGTCATTAGCGTTTATTTTCTTTATATCTAGGTATAGTTGTTGGCAAAAACATCTTAGTTATTTTTAACCTAACTACTCGTTAATCAACCTACATACTTGGATGAATTAGCTTATTAACATCAATTTACTTTTTATGTGATTTTACACTGATTAAAAATAATTCATGTTTGATTTCAGTTTATTAATAGAGGTGTCAGAATTTTATCTTGTATTTGCTATGTGCATCACCATCAAAAAGACTCAAAGGCAGGTATGTTCAGGAGAATGAGATCTCGAAAATCTCAAAAATTGAAAAATCTCACTTTCATGAAAAATTTTTCAGCTTTGCTGTCAAAATGTTGAGGAAAAAAAATCTTGGATTCGCTTGCTCCCTTTTTAAATGAAAAAACTCTGATATTTCAATTTTTTGAGCGCACCAAATATGTAATTTGTAAGTTTTAGAGTTTGATATTCTTTCCAAAGTTAAGGTTCCCCCATACCAACGCGAATTTTGGGTGGCGACGACGAAAACAATAATAACAACGTGTTGTTTTCGTTGTCGCCACCGAAAATTCGCGTTGGTGTGGGGGATCCTTTAGACGTATTTTGCAATCAAAAATCCAACTACAAAACCTTATTTATAAAATTGATCCATCGATTGTCTAATTAAAACACTGCAATTGGTTGTCCAAACCTTTTCTAAAATAGCTACGCTCAATAAACTAAGAATAGAAAAGTTATATCCAAACAAATGAAGTGTTCATTGAACGTATCTGAAAGTTCACAAAATTGACAGATTACAGGGGTGTCAGTGAGTACTTATATGAGAACATATTAAGACAACTGTTTGGATGCGTTTATAAATAAGGAGATGTCCAACTATTTATACAGTGTTCTAAGGAAATCTAATAAATACGACTCTATATATCTTTGAATGAAGGATATATTTGTCACGACAATTTTAATTATTTATGGAACAGCAATTTAATAATTGTCAGATTGTAAATTTACAAACTGTCACCTGTCAACTGTTGCACTTTCCAATTTTAATGAAACAGAGCCCTGGTATAACTCCATTTCCAGTTCAATCATTATAATATTTCAACTTAAGGCATTTTATTTTTAAAAACTGATCTTCATGAATAATCTGGATTCTGGAATTATTTCTTTTTTTCTTTTTGCAAATATGTATGTATGTATGTACATAGGTATTAAATAAAAACACAAAGTAAGGACATTATACAGGTATCTTGTATCTTTGTACGGCCCAGTTGTATACATGCCATGCGTGATATGCTGATATTAAAATCAAGCAATCAAGAGTGTGAAGAAGCTTTGATGTCAGTAAAGTAGCTACTGGTTTTTACTTTTAACTTTTATTCAGGCAGCCAACTGCCAGCCGCCGCGCGCCGTCACTTCACCGCACCGGACGCAGGCATAAAATAAATGGCTTTCTGTCTTTCCATCCGGTCAGTCGGTTATTCCAGTTCATCCGTCCATTCGATTGCTGTTATTGTTTTTAAAAATCAAAAAATAAACTTGTTATTATTATTCGATTATAATCGCATCTATACCTACATGATAAAAAAAATGTGAAATATTTTTGCAAGTTGATGTGGTAAGCCTATAAATTAGCTGCGCAAAGGTTTTGTCATTTTTTTCTTGTTTGCCATGCATAGAAAATTATTGGACGGTTGGTGTTTTTCGCATTATGTATAGGCATAGAGGTTAGAACGAAATAATAATAGGTTAATAAAGTGGTAGTTCTAATTATTCTTCTAAAATTGGGGTTCACAAAACTGAAAAAAATTGCCATTTTAGTCAACATATCTGCAAGTCCTTAAAAATTACAACAATGTAATTTTTAAGAGTCTCGTTTATTTTTAACGATTGTGACTTTTGTCGATGATATACAAAATTTAAAATATCTTCAGTTGTTGTTGCATTAGAGGATGTCATCAGCAGTTTTGTTTTCACAAGAGAGCAATTACAGCAACAATAAGGCATCCCAATCGCTTTGGATTACAATTTGAATACGTCTATCTGAGAGTCCAATTACACAAGTGACAAAATGTTATTATTTCTGTCATTTTATACAAATTGTTTGTCATAAAACAGAATTATGAGTTATGACAATTTGTAAATAAAATGACAGAAATATAATGACATTTTTTCACTGAGCTTTAATCTTAATTCAATGAACTTATGTCTTAAGGGCAAAATAATGTCATTTTTGGTCTAAAGGTCGTATATACTTATTTAGTAAAATTTATTTTAGATGGCGCTTGCAACACATGATAAACCCAACAACCAATAAATACTTCCCAACCAGCCCGGACTTTATCTAGATGCCTTCAGTTAAGTACATCAAGTTGGTGGAGGTCGCTCTCCATTTATGTGCGCGCCACCTAAGCTGATAGATATCACATGTAGAAGCGAAGGAGTTTATATTAGAAAAATAATAATAATCAGCAGAGTTATAGGTACCTAAATTTTAGAATATTTAATTTGAGTTTTTTTTAATTATTAAATCATGAAGGTTTTATTCCCTGAGTCTTTTAAATATTAGTTAAAAAGTCTCATATCTATATGGGCATACCTACCCATACTTATTTATAGAAGATTTCCTCATTAAAATTATATTTTTCTTCGAGCTTTTTGGAAGGTTATTTTATTTTTATCCTTTGACAAAAAGGTACCTAAGCTAATCTACTATCCAGATCCATCGTCAGCCACGCCTCATCGTCAACTTTTGAAAATAGCCTTTGTATAAAAGTAGGTATAACTCCTCCCAGCATCATCGTTTTCGTTCGCTCAATCACCTTATCGTGGTATACTACATTGTCGGTTGTCAGACTCCCTCGCGCTGTAATTCCACATAATTGGCATTGGCATTTGTGCGCGCAGACAGTGAATAAAAATAAAATAAAATGGAAAATCCAAAATCGATTTTTTATTCACTTTTCAAATGACAGTTTATACTATTTATATATGTGTGTTCGTTTGGTCTGATGACTCTCATCGCTGCTGCTGCCCATGGTTATTGTAGGTATATCAACCTACCTATTCTCATTCTACAATATAATAGTCCCATCTCTATATCTCCTGTCTGCACTATCACAATTCACATTCACTTTATCCCACACCATTTCGATTATAGCTGTCCTGACCACCCGGTCCTGGTCCCGATCCCGATTCCGTTAGTGGTTGGTCAAAGTAAGTTCTGTCTGACCCAAAATATTTTAGCACATTGCAACTTGTCGTATGTGGGAAGTATAGGCACATGAGAAGGTAGAAAAATGCATGCAGTTCCGAGTCCAAAATCAGACAGACAGACTTAAAAAAGAAATAACAAAATAACAAAAAAAAAATACATAAACCGATTGTCCGCCACTATTGCTGGGCAGTAAACAAAACCAACTGCAGGAAAACCGACCCAAAATCCCTTACGGCAGTTTCCCTGTCCAGGACCAGTGACCATCCAATGCCCAGCAGCGGCAAAAGAGATTGCAACATGGAATTTATGTGCATATCCAATTGTGCACTCAGGACATACCTACTCACTGCAGGATACACACAGGGCACTAAAAAGCAAAACCCAACCGCACCAACAACGGATGGCCATTACCATTTTCAAAATCGGTCTAAAAAAAATGGACGAATAAAAAACCAAAAAACTTCACAGAAACCGAATGACGACGACGACAGTCAGGATGACGATGTGTATGTATGTATGTGCGAAAGAAAGGGATGTATAGAGACTATATAACCTCACCAGTCAACTCACCTCGTGTGTCGGTTTGTGTATATCGCCTGTCCGTCCAATACGGGGATGACTCCAGACGAAGAATCGAATCAAATGCACACACTTTCAAGTTTCAAACCAAATGCCCAGACATGGATTTCTACCGAACGAGAATGAGAACGAGAACGACGACGACGACAACGTGACGCGACGGAGGCTCATTCAAATGACATTTAATGCGCTCTCAGTGTCCAGTGACCAAATGTCTGATGATTGTGTCCTCCTGTTATATGTATAGTTATAGTGACCAGACCAACAACGAGCTCTTTCCGAAAGTAATAAAGTAGTTGCAACCGACCCACGTACACATACAGTACATATGTAAGAAAGGGTATACATACATTCAGTTAACCCTTATACCAAAAGGCTGGCTCATGGTAGACGATTCTGCCATAAATACGCCTGATGTTGTATTCAAATTGGGGGTACACGCAGAGCCAGTAATAAGAGCAGGGGGCAGATTATGCCACAGTCTTAAAATGTCATATCCTTTGGTTTTATGACGGAATTGAATTGAATAAGTCCTTGCTTGCACCACGGCCGCCGCCGCTGTGCTGCGGAGGACAGACGACTGACTATAAGGACTTATGTTTGGGAGGATGGTTTGAGTCTCTGAACTCAGTTAAAATGAAGGGTGTTGGACTGAACGAACGAAATCAATTTATTACACAGGGCCGAGGATAAAGGTAGATAGGTAGGTATTATTGGGCTTATTGATGCTTTGACGTGGTCACACATATAAGTATAGGCGGCGCGGCGGCGAGATAAGCCAGTCTATAGATATACTTTGATATATATTTAGAGAGCAGACACATTGGATATATTATGTACGTATAGGTATATGCGTCTGTTTTCGAATTAAAGGGAATCTGTTAAAAATACCCATAGATACCTGTAGGCAATTTAATGATGATCAATTTTTTAATTCAAATATAGGTACAACAAGCATATCTCTTTTATTGGAACAGCAGGGATGAACTACAGCTGTCAATGGGATATCATTTAAGGTCCTTATACACCATCAGCCCTATTCTGCTATTCACGTGGATCGTATATTCGCCTGCCTTTGCATTCTGCTATCCATTAGGTGAACTACATTATCCCAAACCAATTTGACATTCACGTAAACAGCTGTCCATGTGAAAATCTTGGATAAATTGTTTTGATTTTAATTTTTAATTTGATTCATCTTCGTAATTAAATTTGGAAATGGACAGTATTGGACTTTTTTTTCCAATTGTAAACAGAGGAATAAGAGAATCATCGAACAGAGTTTTTACTTACATTTTACTAACAACCAACCAGACAAAAGACCCATTAAATGAAAAATCCGCTACATTTCATGTGCGGATTTGAATTGTATAGAATGAATGCGTTCACGTGAATAGCAGAATACCGCGCAGTATTACCGACGTTACCGACTTCAATACAGATTCACTTCGAATGAATAGCAGAATATTGATGAGTGAAAATTATAGAAAAATTCCCCCCCCATGAATAGCAGAATAGGGCTGTATATCACAGTAAAGTAACACATGTACAACATTTGAGAAAACCATACACTTCATATTAGATCTGACAGCCCATCTCACGCAATTTGACAATCGCTTTCACATGCTTTGATATATGTTTATATAAGAGGAACAGTTTGGATAGGATTGGTGCTAAGGTCTAAGGTCTATGGTCCACCTAATAGTGTTTCTAAGAAACTGTCAATATTCCTCATCGATATGAGCGCCGCTAACAATTTAAGGGGGGTTAAAGGCCCCCCAAAATGGTTTTTCAGGAATCTCCTAAATGGTTAGTTGTACAGAAAAAATGTCAAGGACTAATTTTTACCTTCAAAAATTTCCCTCAAAAAACATATTGACACTTTTCTTCATTAAAATTACCGTTTTCGAATTAAACCGATTCGTATAGTAAAGAGAACAGAATTAAAAAAAAAAATATCTAAAATAGAAACTGAATAAAACAAAAAACAACCTAAATATTATGTTATATCTGTTTTTAAAACCAGAAATTCAAACTTTAACTATGTTTTTAAAATTAAATGGTTTTTTTTGTGCTCTGTTTTTGAATAAATTATTTTCAAACTCAAAATTTTCAAAATAAAACTAAAAAAAAATTTTTTTTTTTTTCTTCGAAATTTTACGATATTAAGTACTAGTTTTGGTTTTAATTTTCGATACACTTATTAATTTTTAATCGAATGCCAAAACTAGATGGCTGTAAGTCTTCTTACATTTAATATATCTGTGATATTTATAATAATACGTAAAACCCGCTTAAGAGAAACCCGGTTAAGAGAAAAACCCCATTATCTGAAACACTTTTCATCCCCGAGTATTTGTCGACCAATTACCTTTAAAAAACTCCGCTTAAATGAAAAATTCGGATAACTGAAACATAGATATTTTCAGTTAAATTTTATATTTTTCATTGAAAAAACTCCCTTAAACTGAACGCTTTCATTTTTTTTTTATCAGGTACCTCCACAAAATTTTCACCACGAAAATGACTTGAATTTTGGATAAGTCACAACCGATTTTGTAATTTTTAAATCCGTTTAAGTGCAATTTATTTTCACTTATCCGGACTCCTCTTAAGCGAATTTTTTTTTCATTTCTCTTAAGCTTTTAATGTACTGAATTTCAGGTTTTTGACACCAAATTTACACATTGCGGAAATAGGATTTTGACGTTTTTTGAGAAAATACCTTGTATTATATATCAGTTATTCACGCATATATTTTTAATAATTAGACCGATTTTGTTTAACTTTTGCAATAGTTAGTAAACTTTCTTAATAGTTCGAACAATATTGAATTTAAAAATTTTGTAAAATAATCCAAAGACAAAATCCACTTTTTAATACTTTTGACTTTTTTTACAATTTCTCCCTTACGTTATTAAAACATTACCATAAATTTGCGATATCTATAAGTCATATTATTAGCCTTGAACCATAAGATCAAGTTTGTGCCATGCCATCCAGTCGTGCATATTTTTTTTTTCTTGGCGCAGAAGATTTAGTTAAAAAGTAAATATAAATACAAAATTATTGGTGCGACAGTGTTCCCAAATTGGTGATTTTTTCAACCAAAATGGTGGGAAAAAATTCATGGTGGGATTTATGGTTCTCCAAGTTTCCTGTTCACTTAAATGCAACAGCAATCTTCCTTCTATGTGTGAAACAAATTTCCATCATTTAATCTTCACGATTTTTTTGGTATCAGCGTTCATTATGATGCTATTTTTTTCCGTCCAGTATAAAAATGTTGGTATTTCCTTTCGAATACGTTGGGATTTGTTAAATCTTATCTGGCATCATTGCTGCGATAGCTCGTGAAGAACTGGGCTTATATAGAGACTTGCCACTCTCAACCGTCTTGTTAGCTGACTGGAATGGAGGGGATCTACAATTTTCTGCCAAATCCGAACGGCTAAACTGCAGAGCACTTTTTTATGACAAAAAAAATACTTTATTATTTCCTTCCAAGTGGCAGCACCCCTGAAAAAGCATTTTTTTGTTTTCGGGTGAAATAGGCTGGGATCCCCAGATCTCTGGAGGCATGATTGTCTAAACTCTAAAGCAATTATCTTTACATCACGGGGTACTGATAATTTACTTCTAAAAAATTAAATTTCTGTCAATCTATCAATTTAAGTTCAAACTGAAGTGGTCGCTAGAACAACAATTTTTATATCAATGTTCTTGCATCTAATTTACAATATGTGCAATACCTCTTGTGTATTTTTGTAAATATTTTCCTTACACTTTAGAAATTGGAGAAGATACCTATTTTGTTGTGGTTTTTTTGGAAACTGCTATAACAAATTTTTGTGAATATCAATGAAAGAAAACAGATTAATACCACAAATTTTATAAAATCACTTGTCGTTTCGATTCGCTGGACTTCTTCCGCGTTTCGGTGCCATCATGATGTTTTGACTATACCTACGCATTCCATCGCACAAAGCACCACACCAAAATCCAATGTGTTTTTCTTTCTTCATTTGTTTTTGTTGCTTGTGCTACATATACCTAAATCTGTGCGCAACATAAAAAGAGAGGAGCAGCGTGTCTGGTTGGTAAATTTTTGTGAAGGACACATTTTTTCCACACACATTTCCATAGAATTGAATTAACTTATTTCAAGGAAATTGTCTCGAATTCGCATATAACGAAGTCTACACCAGTGTCTGCTAGTCTGGCTGGCTTATATTTTGCGGGTTAAGGGTTTTGGTATGGTTAATGGTATCTGTGTGTTGTGTTGCTCTTTGCTACTTTAGCTTATATTATATATGGTGTTTCTGATGGGGCCCGAACTCTGTCAGAGCACAAGCAGCATCATGACAATGGTGTTTCAGCAAAGTCGCTTAGGTATACCTTATGTGTGGTGATGGAGTGCGCCATAATAGGTCCTGGTGCTTCTTAGTTCTTATATTTTTGTCTTTATTTCATTTTCATTTTATTGTTTTTGTTTTGTTTTATTATTTCTCGGACAGTGTCTACTTTTTTGTTTCTGTTGTAGCACGTCCTTGTCGGAACACTGGATTAACAGCATCAAATTCCATCTTTTTGTGAAAGAATGAACTCATGAAAGCGGTGTGGTGGCGGCGAGGAATTATCGTAGCTCTAGACACAGACGGATGAAGTCTTGTCTGCTGCGTGGAAGATTGATACACACCAGTAGCAATAGCAGCATCAGCATCAGCATCAACAGCAGCCAGCAACAGAGCAACAGACTCCCTTCTTTTTTGTTTTCAAAGGACAGACGACGTTCACTTTCCATAAGGTCGGATGAATGGACATTAGAAAAATGATTAAAGTACTGCTTGACGGTGCAGCCAAGTGGAGTAAATGAAAGAGGTGCTTAAGAGTTCGGCAGGCACACACAGGAGGAGGTTTTGCCTGGAGCCAAAACCAGGACCAGATAAAGGTAGGTAGGTATATGTAGGTAAAACCATACATAAATAATATTATGGGAGTGAGATTTCTTGAATGAATGCTGCTGCTGGCCAAAAAACTGGCTTCAATTGAATTAGATTTTATGTGAGTGGAATCAAAGTAAGTGACTCGAAAATGATATTGGGTGCGGTAATGAAATTTTTGTTAGCTTACAGGGATTTTATAAATAAAATGAATTTGATTATGAACACGTTAAGAAGTAGGTACCTACCTACCTATATATAGGTATTTATGTATATGGGTAGGTAACTTTTATGGACTGAAGTTAATTTGACTTTGAGATTGACTTTGGTTTTTATGAGTTCATTGCTGTTTTTTTTTTAATGTTAAATACCTATACCTAATGTTTTCATAAAATCGGTCTTTGTGTTTAATATGACAATTTTCAACAAAACGATCACAATAAATGCATTAAAACCTTGATTTTATTAAGAATTTTTCTGGAACTTTATAGGTACTTTTTGGGCATATATTAAAATTAATTAACAGATCATACTTATTATGATTAAGGCTCTCCCAAACCAACGCGAAATCGTAGCGAATCATTCACAATAACACAAAATATGACAAATATACACAACGCTAAACAACAACAAAAATCTGTAGTCGGCGAATGTTTCGCGTTGGTTTGGGAGAGCCTTTAAAGTGAAAAAAATTTTATAGCCTATATTATGTGAACAGTTTCTGTCATATTAATGCTTTTATTTCAAAGTTTTAAATATCCTTTCATAAAAAGTAAAGTATGTGTTCAAAAATTAACAACATTATTTATAGGTTGTCAAAGATCAATTATTTAAAGTTTGATAATTTTTGACAATCGATTGAATATTCGGTATTTTGAAAAACAATTTATAAATTTTTGATCCGTTGTGAACAACAAAGAAAAAACTATTGTGAATAGTGTTTGTTTCGTTTGACATTTCGATTATTTATTTCATTATTTGCTCTTCCAGCTTTAGGGTTGTTGAAATTGTTTATCATTTTTTTTAACTTTATGATGAAAGCATTAATTTGGTATTCATGCAATAAATCAAGGTTAAATCTGGATTTATCTTACCAGCTGACACAATTATTAGGCGCATAACATTCAGGAAAGGGTACTACGCAGTGATGCCAGATGCGATTTTTAAAAATCCCACTGGATTCAGAAAAAAATCCCACCATTTTTGTAACGGAAAGAAAAAAGCTCAATTTTTTTTCTGCAGTAACTATTATCTGATAATAATAAAAAAAAAATTTAAAGGAAAAGTGAAACATGTGAATGAATACCTATAGGCTAAGAACGCGCTTGCGATTTTGATAACGTGACTACATCGCAAAAAATGGGACCCATGAGATTCAATGTGAATAACCGCAATTGATACCAAAAAATCGCAACGCTTAAAAGACTGAAAACTATTTCATTTTTCTGGAGACACGACTGCTGCAAGTTAAGATGAATAAAATAAAATTATACTTTTGTGCACAAACTTAGGGCCAGTTTATTGACAATGGGTTAAATCTGAACGATGACATTCACAGCTTTTAACTAAATGGCGCTAATCAACCAAAATCAGCTGATTAGCGATTTCCATGGTTAACAAATTAAATTATCGATTCCTTGAAATAATCCTTTATTTAAGATGATCAGCTGTAAATAAACTACAGGCCCTTAGAATAATTTAAATTTCGTTGACTAAAAAATCGTATTCGCATTTTTTTTCAATCACACGATTTCTTAGTCGTAAGAATAAGAAAATAATACATATCGTCAGCTAAATACGTAAAACTGCTAAGTCCAATTTTGCAAATTTTACAGGAGAATAAGAAAAACAAAAAAAAATTAACTGATTTTCTCTTTAGGATTCTGAAACAACTAAGATACTTTGGACAAAAGTTACTAAGCCAATTTGTGCAAAATTTGTTTCTTAAGATAATGGCATAAAAATCTCAATTTTGGTCAAAAGTAGACTCAGCAGCTTTACGTAGGTACTGAAAAATCGCAGTGATTAAAACAAAATAAGAATAAGAAAGAAATTTATGAATTCAATGTCAAAACTATTGAAATTTGGAATCTGTGAAAATATATTTAAAAACACAATTACATTTCGAAAAGTTGCCTTTCCTACCTATGTGGTCCTACATTTTATCTTTATTTTAAGATCTTAACCATACATATACGACTATCAGGATCTAAGTTATAATTTCTTTAATAAGAACATATCTTTCGAAAATGGGCGTATCGACGGTTAAAGTCTATCACCTCATAATTCGTAAGTAGAAAAATTCCAACAAAATATTATTAATAAAAAAACAAATCAACAGAATTAGAACCTTTTGGCAATTTCACCGTACAATGTTGTTCTAAACATTTTACAAAAAATTCAAAACCTCTTTCTATAGATCGACATTCAAAAATTGACAGGTTTTTTTGTGATTTCTAAAAAATATGCAAAAACGACTTACACCGTCGATATAATGAATTATTTATATAGAATTTCTCCCCTGGAGAATTGCTTTTCAGTGTTTGTATAAAATGTCTTTTAAGTTTATTAATTTTTTATTCAGTTTTAAATCACTAAAGGTACACAAACAAAACATTGTTGTCATCAGTTTGATATTTTATTAGATTTTTCTAAATAAAGAAAGAAAATTTTTAAAAAATGGCGCCCAACTAAAAACCCATGATACTAAAATTTGTTTAAAGTTATTTTTCTGCAATATCAATCTGAAATTGAAATCGGAAATTAAATGGCGAATGACTATCGCAGTTCTTAAATTTTCATGACCCCAAACACATAAACTTTTTATACCTATACTCACAACAAAAATATTTCTTTTTAAACACCTGTCAAAAAACTTACCTGACATAAAACAGTTTTTATGACCATCGAACCCCAAACAACACGATGTCAATCATTTTCAAACTTATATATGTACGTATAGTAAGTTCTAGTTGTTAAATACCTATATGTATCTATCAGTAAAAGTCTGCCTATTTTGACAAAAGGGGTTGCATGTTCTTTTTCACTGCAGACAAGTGGGTGGAGTTAAGTATTTTAAATAAAATTATCAACTTTGTTCATGTTCATGTCACTCTGGTCTATTACTTTTGTCCACATTCATCCCAAAAAATATATATATTTCTAGTACATCAACCAGTAAGGGTAATGTGTATATTTCGGCAGAGATCCCCAAACCCTAATAAGGCTACCTTAAACGGATGACAAAAATATGGATGGTAAATTTTCAATTTTGTTTTTTTAAATCTAAGTTTACAATTTAAGTGAAAATGAAATATTTATCTGAAAAATAAACATATGCATACATTTTAAAAATACATATAAATTCTACCGCCAATATTTTTAAACTAATTAAAACATTTTTCATCGTGAACGCAATCTATGAATTCTAAAACTCAATTCCCATAAACTTAAAATGAGTGCGTTTGATAAATCTAAATCTTATTAACGCATTCTTTGAATTCTAAAGCTCATTTCCCATAAATTAAAAATAGCGCAGCAAGTTGGATATTGCCAATCAGTTACTTTTTGACCCAAAATATAAGCTGTGTGGACTGTGGAGTTTAGGTTTGGAAATTTTAAGCTAAAGTTGTTATGGTAAAGATAAATATATTATTTAGTAGAAAATAGTCAGCAATATTCCAAACCAAATAGGTACGTACGTGTATTGATTAAAAAACAAAACAAACTTATTAGGAACCTTTACATTAAAATTCAATCGGTAACAACTAACTCTTCTTGGTTATTATAACCAATGAAATTGAAAAGTCGTATAGAAAAAATTCTAAGCAAATTCCTACGACACATGGATGAGTTTTTGTTTTTTGTATGTTCACTGACGTTTTGGTATTTTTTTTCTCATGGTTTTTAGCTTTGCGTGTCTGTCTGGACGATGAAGGACGTTTAAGCAATTTACCAAATTATTGTCTTCACTTGTTTTTTGTTTTGTTTTTGGCTTGGAGAGTTTCAATGTCAAACCTTTCGTGAAGAACTACCCTTGAGGGAGGCGAGAGCTTTTTTTTTATTTTTTTTTAAATATTTGGTGTGTATTTTTTTGTTTTGGCGAGACACACGGCACAATACCTAATGCATTTAAGGTAGGTATGAGAGTGCATTTTTATTGAATTTTGTTTAAAGTAGAGGAACAAAAATTTGAACAGGTGGGCCAAAATTATTTAATGCAAATAAAATTTCATTGTGTCTTTGAAAAAAATAAAAGTATGTTCTAGAGTTCCACGAACAAACAAAATTATCAGGATAGGTACAGAGCCTGTGAAAATCTATATCTTAATCTATTTGTATGTCCCAAATCATTTTAAATGCTTTGTTTTAAGTTTTAATACCTATAAGTACAAAAGTTAAATAAGTCTGAAAAGTTTGACATAATGTTCGCACGACAAATGCTACATTTATTAAAGCCAAGTTACACAAAACCAGCCTATGCCACCAAACAAAAATGGAAATGTTTTCACGGGTTACTGCCTCTTGCGAGGAATTGACAAGTTCTCCAAGAGTACCTACCTATCTCTTTTATGAAAAAGTGCTTCTAATCTTGGTCGTTCGGATTTGGAATTGCAAGACCCCTCCATTTTAGCCAAAAAAATTGTAATCAGGAATGGTTAAGAGTTGGGAGTCACTATGCCCTGGTTCTTAACGAATCTTTGCCCCAATTTATTTGTATTTATTTGTTAATGAACACAAAACCAAAATATTCTCATCTAAGCAGGAAACGCACTGTTACGCGATGAATCGCAAGGTGTTGCTTTGATCCACATTTAAAATCCTTATATTTGAATAAAGGGCGATTTTTATTATAGGTTAAAACAGGTAAGGATACACCATACCCAAATACGAACAAATACGAATTTGATTCAAAATCCCAAAAACTGCAATCGCGAAGAACCAAAAATCCAAAATATTTAAAATTCAAAAAACCCAAAGTCCATAAAACCCAATCCAGAAATTGAAAAATTATGTATTAACCAATTTTAAGCTTTTTTTCAATTTAAATAAATAGATTTTGGACTATCGGGATTTCGAATTTTTTTATATTTTTTTGCGGATTTTGTGGATTCTGCGCTTTCTGGATTTTTGTTTTTTCTAGATAGTGGGGTTTTGGGATTTTAAGATTTGTGGTTTTGTTTTGCTTTGGGCTTTTCTAGATTTTGGGTTTTATGGATTTCCGAAAAATTTAAAATCCCGAAAACCCGAACAACTGATTTTTTATCAAAAATTTGAGTTTGCATGCGAATTTTTCAAAAACAGTTGACATAAATAATTTAGTTTAAATTTAAGATTATAGAACAGATTTCTGGCTTTCAAAACCGGTACAGTAATTTATTTAAAGTGTTGCCGTTTTTTTTTAATATTTTTTTTTTCAATATTTCATTTTTTTATAAAATTGCTCCTACCTCCTAAACGGGCGAGATAGATTCCTCCCTTCATAATAAAAAATGCATGTTTTTGACTACAAAAACCGTTATCAATTCTTGGCGTCATAGTTATCGTACTCGTGCCGTTTTCTGGGTTTTTGAGATTTTGGGTTTTCTAGATTTTGGGTTTCCTGGATTTCGGTATTTTTCCCTTCTTCCGAAAATTCTCGGACTATTAAAGTAGCAGAACCCTTCATGTTGCCAATTTATTTTCTTCATTATAGTGCCTCTACTGTACTCGCATCTAAAAAAAAAGAAAAGTAAAAGATATCATAGTCTACCTATTTCAAAATACCAAAACTGTACTCAATTTCTTATTGGAGCCAATGTCACGCAACGCAAGCATAAAACAAATCTCGCCCTCCTTTAAATTTTATGTTGTATATTATTTGCGCGCCCTTTATGTATTATGCCCTCTCGTTCTGCCTTCTTGAGCTTACTTTGATCCCTTTTATACTTGTTCTTATTTGTTTTTTTTTTTATTTTTTATTTCATTTTACTGACTGAACTTCATCATTGTCGTCGTCGTCATCATCGTCATCCCTCGTTTTGTGTGCACGTGAGGAATTTTTCGTCTAAAAATACCGTCTGGACTATTTTCAAGGTTAACCCATTTAAATTTTGCACCACGCAACCAATATATACGCCAGCTACATAGGTATACATATAAACACACACAAAACACACTGGCAATATAATAATAAAAAGGGTGTCTGCACTTATACAACCATAAAAACAAAAACATAACAATACTGTTACGTTTTATAACAAATGCGTAGTCCTACATTACTGATGCATCAAGTCAGCAGACGGTTTTGGGGTGAGTTCCCATCGTTTTCGTCTTCGTCATCGCCAATAAACTAACGTCGGTCGTCGTCATCCTGAAACCGAAACGGAGGAGAAGACTTTTTGTATTTTGTATCATGCAGGTTGGTCTGGTCTGGTCTGAGCCGAAAATGTCCGAGTTAGGGGTAGGTGGCGCTGGCTGCTAGTGCTGGATTGTTGAAGAAGAAGTTTTGGCAGGAGAGTCGTAATACCAGACAGGAGGACCTCACAGAGAATTCCTTTTTGTTATTCCCGGTATTTTTTTGTGTTTTGACTTTTTTGCTTTCATGTGATGAAGGAGTTTCTTTTTTTTTTTATTGTTTTTTTGTTTTTTTTTTTTTTAGTCTGGCGGTAAGATTATTCAAATTATGTACGGTATTTACGGGCGGTGGCTGCAGTGTCGGCGGAAGTACCGATACTCCCGTCCGAGTGTTGGAGAAGGGTATAAGTATCCTTTATCATTATTCATTAAAGAATTTAAAAAGCAAAATAAATAGGTAGGTAAATAGGTACCTACATACACATAGTTTGGCGGTCAAGGCGAAAGTCAAACTTTTGCGTCTCATTAGTTAATTTTTCAGCGCGGACTAGATATTCGGTACAAATGCGAGGTAAACGTTTTTGCGTCTTTCCACTGACAAGCAACACGACAACAACACCATAAATAAATATTTTTGTTTTCATGTAGGTAGGTACGATGTGCGGGAAAAATCAAAAACAAAAAATGGACGATGATGAATTTGATTCGAGCAAACGATGTGACAGTGAATTGTGAGTCGCAGGGAGAGCATTGGTTTCTTTTTTGCTTTAGTATGCCTCGAATGGCGCAATTTACTGGCTGGGTGGTGAAGTCATTTTATGAAGGAGCACACTGTGGCTTGCTTCTTGGCGGCATATAATCACGGTGACCATCCGTTCATCATAATAATGAACAGTTCTGTATTTGAAGACGATGTTCATTACGAATTATTTATTGCACAAAAACACATAAATTTTCTGTATTTCAGAAGTTGTTCATTATTTGTTCTGTATTTCGTACAAATTCTTAAAAACAATAACATAAATAGGTATGTATTAAAGAAAAATTCTATGGAAAAAAAATAATGATTATAACGTACCCTACTCGCTTGAAAGAACGAACAAGATATCTAGTACAATTTTATTTTGTCAAATGCTCCTGCAGAAAGAGTTTTTTCTATTCTAAATAGGTAATACCTATTTGGGAAAATGAAAAAAAACCCAAATGAAGGCCGAAACTACAAAATCTATTTTGATAACTAAATACCTAGGTACAATTATGAACTCTGTTGTGTAGAGTTCAAAGAATATTTATAAACTTACTTTTTAGAAAAATATCAAAATCCGTAAAAATTTACTAAGATTACATTTTTTTCTTGTAAGACTTTTTTGTTTTAGACTTAGCTTTTTTGTTTTTAAGTTTAAGTTTATGCTAACAAAGACTGAATTTCTGATTTCTGTAACTTCTCTTTTTTTAAGTTAAATCATTTTTATGTAGATATTTTTTAATTGAATGGAATAATTCAAAATTGAATTGGATTTTTTTTATTTTTTCACTTTTTCATAATTTGAAATTCTAAAATATGGTCACCGTACATATAATGGATATACGACTTCTTATAAGGGGGAATAAGATTGTTGTAACACGATAAGCAACAATGTTGCCGCGAAATTTATTCGATTTACAAAACCATCATGAAGGTGTAGGTATAGGTATATCTACCAACCACTATATTCATCTTTAAGGATGCGGATGCTGTGGGCAATGTTAAGAGGCAGATGTTCAATTGTAAGTGATTAATTGGAAAAGGAGAATTTTGTGAAAGACGTCACTGGAGGATATAAAAAAATAATAGCTAAGTAGGTACATACCTATGTAGGTATGTATAATAAGACTCAAGTTAAATTAATTGAGCAGCGATCAGTCGTTAAGAACCTATATTTCTTTTTGACATATCAAAATTCGAAAATTTCATAATTCATATTTCGAGGTAAGAAATTGTGAAATTCAAACTTTTTGGTGAAGTTTATTTTTTTCATATCTAGGTAGACAATTAGACATTTTTGCTTTTGTTAGGTTAGTTAAAATTAAATGAATAGTTCTTAAATTTGTCTTCTCATTCGTACTGACATCTGAGGGAAATCCGTTTATGAGGTATTGAAGCGAGCTTCAAGCTGGAGAAGGTCGAAAATCCGATCCTAATCCAACTCACTCAAATGAAAACCAAAACCCAAAGATAGCTGATAGACTGAGTTACAAAACGCATCAAATGCGTGTTTTATATAAAGTCATGAGTTCCGTAAATCAAAAGAGAAAATGCAAATGACAAAGTCATGAGTTTCTAAACGCATCCCAAACTTAAGCGATGCGCGAAAACTGAGCAGAAAACGAATGAAATTTTGTTTGGATGCTTTCATTTGATAATTTGACGTCTGAAGTCTGAACTGAAATTGAAACTAAAATAATATGGAGTCTCGAGTGAATTAAGTTTATTTTTCTATTGTTATTGTTTTTTTTTCGTAAATTATGGTTTGTTATTAATCGATAATTGGTGCAGTCTATTTCAGTGAAAAATCTTGCAATCAGGAGCTGCAAATGCTACTCGGCGAAGTACCCGTCCGAGTGTTGGAGAAGGATATAATTTTATATCCTTAATTGAAGACTGTAAATGCAAAAAGAATTAATCAGCTATAACGCAAGAAACCAAATGTTCTGTGGCAAAAGGGTGCTGCAAAGAATTCAGGCAATAAACCCTCAATTCCAATTTTCTAACGCCGCCGCACAGTGCGGCAAATCGAGTTTTTTGATTTAAAAAATCATAGCTCTTGAACGAATATATGTAGATATCGTGATAATTTTTTTTCTGCTTGCAGGAAATTTCTAAGACCTGGTAAGCAGCGCTGCCACCCTATAGATGATTCAGCGCAGTATTTATCAGGAAAAAACGCAGTAGATTGCACTATACCGCAGTAGATCTTACAATATACAAAAACAAAAATTCAATTCATTTAAAATACATTTTATTTACGAATAAAAACAGAAGAAGAAGCTGGAAACTGAACAATTACTTCAAAAACGAACTCCACAATAAAAAAAAAAGTGTGAGTGTCGGGACTCACGGTTAAGATGTGTAATACGTAACGTAAATCACAATCACGATCACAAGATACGTTGCGTTTTTTTTTTCACCCTACCGCCAGTATAGATGTTTACACAACAAACATAACATTTCATTTGGAGAATTCATAAATCTGTACCTACAACTTCCCATTGGAAGTTATTGTAATTGTTATAAATATTAAATTATCAAAAAATCACATTTCATTCGGAAAATAATAAATATGTTGGCCTTATTTTCTTTTATATTCGCCATTTATGAATTTAAATTTATTGAAAAAACTCAATAATAAAAGAGGAGTAGATTCGTTTTGCTGCGCAGTAGATTTTCGTTTGGGCCTGAGTACAGTAGATCTACTGCTAAAGGAGTAGGGTGGCAGCACTGCTGGTAAGTTGCTTTCCACGCCGCCTGTATCTCAGTTCGTGAACGCTGAGAAGGGGATAAAATATTTTTCAATTTGACATTCAATGTATTTCCCATAAGAGAAAACCAAAAACATTTCTGAAAAACATTACTTTTTCTATAATTAATTTTATATCAACGAGTGTCCATATTATTATTGGATTGGAATCATAAAATATGTGAGTTTATAAATCAATTTAAAAATATATTTAAAATGATAACTAATCGTGTTTAATTTTCAATCCAAATATGTATAAAAAAAAACATGTTTTAAACAAGAAAACAACGCAGAAATGTGTAAGTTGTGAAATTCGATGATTTTTCTGATGTTTAAATACAAAATATGCAGTGTAACCGTTCAATTTTTTATTTCTGAAGCTTTGCATTTAAAAATAGTTTATAATCAATAATAGTGCTCTTTTTACATTTTTTGTTGGCGATTTATCCAAGGTTAATATTCTTTTTTAATATGTGTTCAACTTGATTTATAAATTTATATGCTTAATGATTCCATGGAATTATAATATTTACACCCGTTCATTTTAAGTTAAATAGAAATATTAATGTTTTATAGAGTCTATTTTGAATTTCTCTTATGGGAAATACATTGAAAGTCAAATCAACATTGTTTTTATCCCGGTCTCAGCGTTCACGCGTTGACTGCTATGTGCCAATAATGTTTATGAATTTTAAAAATAGGGTCTTTCAGAATCTTCTGCTGAAATACGACTTTCTTCCCACAGCAAATAGACTTAATATTATCCTACAAAATTGTCATAAGTAAATAACTGAAGCAAAAACAGGTTGTCTTAAGACTTTAAGTCAAAAAAAGTCATAGTGGTAAAAATAAAAGGAAACGAACAACACAATTTTTAAATGCTTTAAATGGGTGTTCTAGAATTACCTACATATAATGTTAAAAAAAAAACTTTCTTATTCAAAAAGGAAAAAAATTGTTTTTACTTTAAAATAAAACTCAAATGTTTATGTTTGCAGTAACTGCTAAATATTTCTGTAAGCTGATTCAAACGAAACAAAGGAGCAAAAAAAATAAACATTACAAAAAATTTGTGTTTGTGTTGAAAAACGTTTTTATTAATTAAGTGGCACATCAACATAACAAACTATTTCAATAACATATTTCAAGTTTAACAGTGGAGAATAAATAAATAAATAATTCAAAATAAATAACAAAAAAAAAACTAGATTGCATAGAAACTTTCGTCAAAGTCCATGCGTAATTTCTAATAAACTAATCATATCTATAGAGAGTATCGTGCTTTGAGGTCTTTTTCAATCCTGGCATGCCTGATAACCCTAAAATCGGTATCGCAATGAATATAGGTTATACGTTTTTTACATGTGAAGTAAGGTTTATTGATATTTTTAATACATACAAGGTGTCCCAAAATCACTGCCACAGAAGAAAACCATGAGTTCCTGAGGTCATTTTAAGTCAAAAAACTTCTTGAAAATACTCAACATTTTTTACCTAAAAATACATTTAAAATAAAAAAAAATTAAAACAAAAATAAAGGTAAATCAAAAAAATAATACAAAATTATATAAAACGGAATTCTTTTTTTGCAACGAGTTTTTTACAAAAGGTGTTCAAATATCCCACCCTGCGCCCTGCGGCCTCTTGATCGATACACAATTGTGCTCGCCTCAAAATATTTAAGGCTATATCAATTTCAATGGCAGTGACAATTTATTGCCTCGATATTTCAGTTGTCAAATGTCAATATAGAAATTATATTTTTTTGCTCTTTTTAATCATTATTTTCTTTTTAAACAAATGTGTAAATGATCGTTTGTTCCTAATCGCAAATCTCCGAAATTTCTTCATCGATTGCTTTGAAATTTCGACACAACATATTGCATTCGAATACGATTGTATTTGTATTTATTCTTTTAAAACAGCGCCAATTTTTGGGCAAAAATTCAACACAATACTTAAATCTCAGGACAGCATTCCTCAGTTTTGTTGTCAAAATACCGAGGAAACAAATTTTTAATCGCTTACTAAAAATTTACATACCTATACGTATAAGGTAAAACGGAGTAAAAAACCAAAAATTGCGTTTGACTTTAAAAAATTATTTTTACTTTTAAATACCTATAGGAGTTGGATTAGGGTTCAGTTTTTGCGTTTTTGGAGGAGAGGTACCTCAAATGGACACTAGGGGTAGAATGGCAAACTCCAGGATACATGATGAGCGAGGAAACCAAAAGAAATAAGTTAACAATAAGAGCAGGGAGAAGGGCGTGGAATTATGAAGAGAAATTAACAGGTGGAAAAGGAAACTAGATAGCGAGGGAATGTTTAGAGGAGATGAGAAAAAGAGAAAGGGATGGAAGCGAGAGAGAATCACGATGGGAACAAGGGAGAATGGGAATGAGTGGAAGGGAAGGAAGAGGAGACAGTATGACAGGATTCGACAGAGTAGAATGGGAAGACAGAAGAGAGCAGTAGAAGGAAAGACGGGATTTAATAATGGAATCCAGATATAACAGGTGGTATAAGGAAGTAATGACCGAGGAGATCCCGCAATATTTGAAAGCGGGATGGAAGGCAGACAGAACAAAGAGAATAGCGAGAGTCAGGCTAAGGAATGAAGTGAGAGAAAGATGGTACTGGAAACAAGAAGAGAGAATGTGCAGAGTGTGTGATGGTGAGCCAGAGACGTGGGACAGTGACGCCAGGTCGTAGGATTTTTCCCTTTTTGTGGGAATTTCACGTCTAAAATAAGCTAAAAGGGAAAAAGGGATTTTAAGAATCAAATAGTACAAAAAAAGGGATTTTTAGGGTTTGCTCAATTTTTTTTTCTTAAATTGTTCATTTTATTATGAAACAAAAGTTGTATTCAGCTATGGTCGAATAAAACGATGTCAAGCATATATAACGAACTCATTCTAAATATCTGAATCTGTTCATTTAGGTTTTTGCATTTTGATCTACTAAAATCTAGTACGTTACAGATGGGAAACGAAATTTTTTTTACCATAAACGAAAACTGCCGTTCTAGTTTTTGTTCTGCAAAACTACATATACATACTCGATGAGCGAAATTGATAATACAAGCACAATATTTGGAAAAGTTTGTTTTCTTTTTTTGAGCATGAATAATTAAATGACACTTGAGTTTTATAGCTTTTTTTGTTGTTCATATTAATTTCTGTGATTTTATTTTTGTTTTATTTTTTTGCAAAAGGTTAAACTTACTATTCAATGTAAATTTTTAACGTTTCTGCCAATGCGGCATGAAAATTTGTTTATAAATTACAAAGAAATTTAGATTTTTTTAAATTTTTCGACAAGGGATAATTGTGGGATATTTATCAGAAAGACGTGGGATAAAAGGGAATTCTTGAGTATCAATGTGGGAAAACCTGCTCCCAAAGTCTGGCATCACTGGTGGGAACATGTGATAGAAAGATGCAGGACAGGTGGAGATGAAGGGAGATAAATAGGAGAAAAAATGAGGGATATAATGGACGAGGAGGGAGGAGGAAGAATGGATAAAGGCACTAAAGGTTGCGAGAAGGAGTAAGGAGGGACGGATGGGAGACTTGTAACCCTTATGGGAGGCAATACAACACAATACATATGTAAATATACCTAACCTATTGCCTTTATATCACACTTGCAAAAAAATTATAGGTACAATCTTATTAACCAATATTTTTATGGATATAAAGTTCATTAAAAAAATCATTTTTAATATTTATAGATATTGAGTAGGTACCGTTAGTGTGAAAGTTTTGTCGTAAAATGTTTTTTTTTTTTAATTTTTTTTTTTAAATTAAAAAGTCAACATGTCATCACGCCACAGACAGTAATAAACCTTTTGTTGCTATTTAACTGCTTTTTTTATTGTCTGGTGAATTTAAATATATACTTTTTCAGTCTAACATCAACCGCTAAATTTGTATTGTTTCTAAAACTCTATATGTAACCAAAAACCACTCCTAGAAACGTTCCAACTATTAAAAAAAAACTCATGCTTTATTTTGCAATAAAAAATATATTAATTCTCCATTTGAAACCAATTGAACGTGACTATTAAAAATCCATTGGGTTGTTGAAAAAAAAAACAAAATATATATAATTCATCACCACTTGCCTGAAGGAGCCTAAAAGAGCTCGTTCGCACACGTGTTAAACTTTATTTTATTACCCTGATAAATTGTTTGTGCCAAAAATAGCTTCAATTGCCCATCGGGGTTGGCTGCAGTAGGTAGGTATACCTATGGTCAAACATAAACATCGCACCATTTTTGCCGACACAGCAAAAACAGAAACAGATTGCCAGATTGCCCATCACGCTGGATGATATGATGCGTTTCTGGTGTGATGGTGTGGTTTGCTTCTTTTGGCTACCGAATTAAATTAAAAATTGCAAACAAATTAATAAAAAAAAAAACAAACAAACAGTAGCGTTGCAAAGACGACAAGAAACTCTAAAATAATTAAAAAGACCAAATGAAAAATAAACTAAGAACCACAAAAAAACAAAATAACAATGAAATGTTTATGGTTTTTTGTCTGGCTGCCGACATTTATAAGTTAGCAGCTTCTGTGCATTGGATTCAGGGTTGGGTTGGGCCAAGGAGCGAGAGTCAACTGTCTCTCACACAAACGTAACTGGCTATTGGGGCAAGGGCGTAGCCAAAACTCTACTGGATCCCATATTTCATATTTAGACCCCTTATATACAAATTAACAGAAGGTGTGCTTCAAAATTAAAAGCTTTTTTTTTAAAACAACAAACAATTATAATTTATAATAAATAAGAATAATTCAATTCTTAAATATTTAAATAAAAAAGCAACGAGGAATCATAAGGCAAACAAATGAGTCGGTTATAAGTTCGCAAATAACCAAGTTGTAAACTTGATCGATTGCACTGCACCACAAAAAGACATAATGGCAATACCACGGTTTTTCCCGCCCCCCTCCCGTAATGGGGGTTAAAAAAAGTGATCTTTCCGAATTTTGTATCACGAGGGAAAAACAAACCCACTTTTTTAAAAAAAAAAAGATCTTCTGTCATTTTCACATAAATCTGAAAAGCTTTATCTTGACGAACCTTCCACAGATAATAAGCCTTTAAAGCAGACCATCAGCCTACCTATATATTTTTTGGAGATTTTATAAAACAAAATTCTTTGTGAAAAATCTCCAAAAATCATAAACCTACATACAAAAATGTTTTACTAGATATTTTAATAATTCCAATGTTGTAGTTAAAAGCTTGCTTAATCGAATGCGAAACATTTGGACCAACAACGGATCTTTCGTCTGTCAAATTTAATTTACATGCGGCGATTTCTGAGAGTTCCCACACTGAAGAGATGATGTGACATTCGCTGTTATGAACGTATAATACGTGGTACGTCATCGCGCTTTTGCTTCGAATTTTTCGCATCGATTTAATTTTGTAGAGTTTTTATGTTACAAATATTGTTTATTTCCCTGTGTAGGTAGGTATAATCAGTAAAAGCTCCCTTCAAAATATTGTTTGGCTACGCCCTTGCTATTACTCCGCCTCATCATTTGACACTTCGTGCGCTGCTGACGATGACACATTTAAAATGTGTGTCGTTTAATTTTTAATTTCAATTTCTCACCCGCGCATTTGGGTTTTGTTTGAATATTTTTTTTTATAATTTGTCTGGAATGTTCTGTCCTTTCAGAGATAAAATCCAAAGTTGTGATTATATCGTCTTAGTCAAAGCTAATCCGACTTTGAATTCTGTTTCCACCCAAAATCACGTCCAATTTTGTATTATTAAAAAAAAAAAAAACAAACAAAAATTCTGTGATCCGTGATTGAATGCACACACTTGATGTTTTTTTTTTTTTTGCTATATCAGTTTGTCTGATAGCATTATTTTGTCATAATCGTCTCGTATGTTTTGTGACTTTGACAGCTGCGGCGGGGGTGCAATATGATGTGACTCTGTCTGATGTCTTGTCTGTCTGTCTGATTTGTGTCTCCTGAATTTGGAACACAAAGAATGGCCTTATTGTCCTAATATAGGTATAAATTTTCTCTTTTTTTCAGCAGCTTTGTGTTTTTGTTTATTTGAACTGGATTTTTATTAATTTTTGTTTGTGTTGATTGTCAAATGAAGTGTGAACTTATAGATTTGAAACCATGCCCAATGCCCATGCATGCATCGCCTCCATCAGCGTATGTAGGTATGTATATATTTTTATGATTCGATGACGATAGTGTCTTTGTCTGTTTGGCTCGTGTTGTTAAGATGACTAAGAAATCGATTCAAATTTAAAAAAAAAATTAAATTGAATCGTGGGTTAAATTGTGCTTTTTATGGGAAAATTTTATTTGGAAAGGCGCCACAAACCCGCGACTACGTAAATAAATTTACTGATATCAATATTATTATTCTAGGTATTAGGTTGAAATTTCTGCCAGAGATGGTTTGGATCTTGAACAAAAATTTCAGGTTTTTTAATTATAATAAAAAATGACAGCGGGGATTAGCAACTCAATCACAGAAAAAAACATGGAGTTTTCATACAAACTATCGATAACAAGTATGTATAATTCATGCCGGTAACACAGTTTTTAGGCGCGCTCAAGTTAAGCCCCAAAAATTATTTGGGTTTAGCTAAGCTTATTGGGGACTAGTTGTTGTTGCAATTTACATGCAAATTATTTAGCCCCGAATTGTTTTTTCGTCCAATTCTCCCCGGGCTTGCAAAAACCCACGCCTTATATTATATAATATGCATTGAAACTTATCTCGGTTGGTTATTTGGGTATTATCCTTATATGGGAAAAACCATCGGTTCATTTATTATTTAGATCCAATTAGTCAAAAATATCTCCAAAAATACTATCATACCTAGCTAATTGAAAAAAAAATGCACGAAACTTGTTCTTATGTGCGACCACAATGTGTTTTAAAGTCTGATTAATTTAGATCGATAACTCTGATTTTAAAAGAAATACAATTTGTTCATTAATATAATTAGAAACAAAGTGATTAAACAACCTCTTAAATTGTTTTGACACCAACGCGATGTACAATATCTGATTTCTTAAACAATAATTTTAAAATGGTTGGAGCGCTATAAAAAAAAATATATATAATAACATTTGGTTAAAATTTTTTAAGAAAAATATTGGTCCGCAATTTTTTAAGCATTTATCAAAAAACAAATTTCGAAAACAAATTATTCTTTTCCCCTATTCGAAATATCGAATTTTCAAAAAATAATTCTTAAAAAATAGGTAAAAATCCAAAATTAACTTTTTTGAAGATTTAGATACGCAATATTATTCAAAGTTATTATGAGTTCTCGTGTAAAAAAATTCATTAAAATCGGTTCAACAGATAACGCGATAGTCCAAAACGAAAAAAAAGTATTTCTATGAGAGATACCTAATTTTTAATCTATAGATATCTATTTTTAATCAAGATCGTATATAGGGGCCGTTTTTGAGAATAAAGAGATTTTAACAAATTGAAAAACCGCATTCCGCGGAAAGTTATGACAGTAGCAGTGCTATAACAAATTGCTCGTCTCTACCAATATTCATAGCTATTTAATTGTTCGGTTATTTTTTGGACAAAACATCTTATGTAAGTATTTAGTTTTGAATTCTACATTACTTGAAATATCTCCAAAAATAATTAGATACTGACATTGTCATCTAACAAATAAAATGTAAAGAAAATAGACCCTGGGCACTATTCCCGCTACCAAAAAAAAGGTTAAAATGTAATTATTAAATTTAACAAAAAACATAAATAAAAACAGAAACTCAACTTCAAAATTTTCTACCGCCAAAGCAACAGGATTTAATGTAAACTCAGTACTTAAACCACCCCCTAAAGATTTATTAAAATTTTCCTATTTCCAAGTTTTTTTTTTGGTATCGAATGATGGGATCGCTTTTTAATTCAATTTTTTAAATTTTCTCAAGCACAAAATTGTTTCACAACAAGGTAAATCTCTATAATACTTAGCACTCAATCTCAAATAAATTGAGGATTTACCTAATAACAAGCCTGATTATATACATAGGACCGAGGTCTTTCTTTCTTTCTTTTATTGTGACGAAAATATTTTTTCTGAAGAGCTGCCATTTTATCAACGATGATATTATTATTTCAAGCAAAATAAATTACCTTTAAGATGAAATTAAACTGATATTTCCACACATTACACAACTTAACAATCAAAAGCTTTCATTCAATATTAACACATCATGCTAAATGTCTTTTACACGTGTCGATTGTGTATTTTCTGTTGTGAGAACGAACATTACGAAAATAAAATTATTTAGGTATAGTGTGGTATTTACACCGATTGTGATTGTAGAACATATTTACTACATCTATACGTGGTTTTGACACTATATAAAGTCAATAAATTTTGACATAGTAGGTACATTTATTTAGATATTTACTCTTCGACAAAACTGTGTTGTTTGCTTATAATAGCTGCGTTTTATTTTCCCCCAGATCCAATCCAGATCAGATCAGGAAAATAAAACAACCCAGGATCTCCGTGGCATACGTTATATACCCAACTCTTTTTTTCCTTTGTTTTTTTTTATTCGTATACACCGTTTGCCTTTTTTCTTTACACTACTTACGACATTTACAAATTAAGGGTGTGTGTTCAAAATGGATTTGGAAATCCAAATTCAAAACAAAGTTGGATCTTGTGTTGTTTTTGTAATACATGTATTTTTGTAAGCAAATCCAATCTGGTTCGGATCTTGGGGAAAATAAAACACAGCTAATAAATATTCCTATAGAAACAACAAATTTTCATGATTCATACGTATGTACTAAATAACAAAAATATTTTTAATAATTCTTAAAGTATTTATTTAATCTGATCCATCTGTATACACACAAAATTACCGCTATCAATTTAACAACTTTTGGCAGTAGGTTTGTTGTCATTCAGAAGAAAAAACGTGTCAATGTTGATCAAACAAAAAATATGATAAATCTGAAACAATAATAAAGTCTGTTCCATACCCAGTTTCAAACAGTTTCAGACTGCCAGATTTAGTCATTTTTAGTCCGAAGTCGTTCCAGACTTCAAAAGTTGTGCTAATTCTTACAAAAGAGAGCGCGCTCGAGAGATTAAAACATTTCCCCTTCTTGACAGTTTCAGTCCGAAGAATTTCTTCTGGCTATTTCTGGGCTGGATGTCAAATGCCTGGTTGCGGTATGTCAGATGACGTAATTTGTCAGTTGAGTACAAATATCAGTGTCAGACAAGGGTTGCCCAAGTGTTAATTTTATTTTGATTTTAGTTTTGAAAGATAAGCATACTTTTTATTATTTTATTAATCTTTTAACTAATCAAAAAATTTGCTTACACTACATTTTTTTCTTCATTTTTAGTTGATTAAATCATACTAAAATGTCAGACAAGAGAAAAAGGGAAAGATATTCAACCGTATCTATAAAGAAATTTTAAAGCCATCTTAACTTTAAGATACCTCTAAATAGCTCTTAAGTGCGAAATTGGTATCTATAATCAATTTTCACATTTAAGCACCATGACTTAAAGGCCTCTTAACTTAAACGCCAATCAGGGCGTTTAGAGGTAACTTAAAGCCATTTAATATATATTTTGAGATCTCAAAAGAATTGTTTTTATGTATTTATTAGAGAAATATGTATAATATACATAATATGTATTCTGTATATGTATGTAGGTAGAATTTTCAGTTTTGTGTTCTAATTAAAGAAAGTATGAATAATAATTATAAAAAAGATACATTTATATCAAACGGCTGAAAAAAACCAAAGAAATTTTTGAAAATAAAAACACGTCATAAAACAAAATGGAGTCCGGTTTCATTTCTTTTGCTTTGGCCTACATACCATCCAGTTGCTTCTCTTTCCCTCTTATTTGCTAATGAGCTTGTTTTTTGTTTGAATTTTTTTCGAAGCTTTCAATAACAGCCTAAAAGTATGCAATTCTTAGAATACATGACACAATCGTTGTTTAGTTAAGTATCAATCGGAATACGATTATAGATAAGAATTTAAGTAACATCATTTAAAGGCAATTTAAATATTAAAGCAAACTTAACTAAATGGCCTCTAAGAGACGTTTTAAGAAAATCTAATAGATACGGCTGATTGTTTTTAAGAAAGGAAAAACACTTATCTGGTAAAAAAATATTATGAATTGTTAACATAATTTAAAAATCCTTTTGTTGTTTTCTCTTCTAATGCTGCAATATTTGATTAATTTAGATTAACGGCATCAGAAAATTATAACCGATTCAATTTTGTCCGAAATGTTCATTAATAAATAGTTTTATAACGTTTTTTGAAATATGTTTTAATTTTCAATTCTAAACTGTAAAAAAAAAGCTGCTAGAAGCTGAAATATGTAAATCAAATCACATTTTTAATACATTTTTTCTGGCATTTTCACATTTTTTCTGATATTTTTTCATTTTTTTTTTTTTTGTGACATTTTCACATTTTTAGAGTTTGATGTGTACACACTCACTCATATGGGAATTTAAAAAAAAAAAAAAAAAAAAAAAACAACACAAACATATATATGCCTGTAAGACCTAGGGTCTTATAAATTAGGCAAATGTTAGAAGGAATAGAAGGATACGATAGATTTTTTGTTGGCACAGTGGATTGAGAAATTAGATTTTGATTATCTCATTAAATCCCAGGGGTGGCGTTCAGTTGAGGGAATATAGAAAAGAATGCTGCCTAGACTGGGGATCGAACCCACACATCCAGGTTAGCAGTCAAGCACTACTTCCACTGCGCCAGGGCCACCCCAAAATTTTCAGTAATGAATTCTTCGTATTGCTTTAATTTCAATGAATTAAAAATGAAAAAAAAAAAATGTAGTATCATACGGGCTTAAGCAAAACTATTTCTTAAAAAGATAATTAAAAATTGACAATTGAGTATTATACCTACTTATATTATATATAATTTAAGTTCTTTTTGTTTGTATATTAATACACTTGATGTAAGTTTGTACGTTTATTCTCTGTTAACATTTTATTTTCCTGGGATGTGATTCTTGAAAATTTTGATTAAGATTTATCACTGATCTACGGCAACCATGGTCGAATATTTTTTTTTTGACGTTTAAAAAGTAGTCCAATTTAGTGCGAAAACCGTTCCAGACATTTTTTCAGTTTTCTATCTCTTTAAGAGCTTTCACTTAAGCGGGTTTTTCACTTAAACGAACCCCGCTTAAGTGAAAAAAAATTTCACTTAGGCCAAAAAGTATGAACAGTTAAAGTTTGTTCCTCTATCAATATTCTACCTCGCAGAATATTCTACAAGATCAATCACTTCCTCCAATTAATTGACCTTGAAACAAAAACCAAGGTCCAAGCATTTCTTCCGATTCAACCAGAAGCAGCTGGTGTTTTTCTTTCCATCTTAACAAAAACAAAAAAAAAACCTCCTAGACAAGTCCAAGTAGTAACAAAAAAATAAAACCTGGCTCTGATATCAAGCTAACAAATATATAAGTATCTATACAACAACAGCAGCAACCAAACTATAGCACGCATCATAATGTATCCTTTTTTTTTCAAAATCCATCTAAATCCTTCTTAATTTATTACACCTGCTCTGGCGGGCCACAACGAGTTGCAAGAACAAAAAGAATATAAATATAAATTCGTTCCTTCCACTGCATCACTAAAGCTGTCTGATACTCTATATAACACATGTGTATCTATTTTTGGCCTTCGACTGGCAAAAGGAATATTGACAAAAAATGTAATCCTCATCCGTAATCTGGAACCCAAGGACACAGTGCCTGGTTGCGGTGCGGTGCGGCAAAGTCATGATGGAGGATGATGGTGTGATGGCAAAGAGGTGCATAGCGAAAATGCATAAAATATCTTCTGCCACAATCATCTGCATCATCAAACTGGGTCTGGCTCTGACTCTGACTCTGGCTGGCAGGCAAGCTGCAACCAAAAAAACAAAAACCAACAAATAAAAAAAACAGGAATATAAGATTCCAAAGAGAAGTCCGTTCACCAATTCCTCTCTGATTGGGAACCACCATCATCCCCAACAAGAACACACGAACGATGACGACGGACGATGGTGGGACAAAAAAAAAATATCCAAGGATCATCAGCAGAGTTTTTGCTGTTTTCGAGACCTTGGCTTAAGTTTTTTTGGTTTCTAAACTTTTTTTCTGTACATGCATAGGGACTGTAAACTCCAGACTGGACACAACACTATAGCTTCGCTTTATAGTATATCCTCCTGTCCTGGATGGATGTGCAACAGAACAGGCTTGTTTTTGTATTTGACGTGGCAGAGTATAGGTACCGCATATGTGTCCTTTTGCTGCACATCCCATCAGAACAAGAATTTATTAATACCATGTAGGTACCCCCAAAAGAATATACAGAAAATGGGCAGAACGAATGAAGAACCAAACACACCGTCATCGGTCGCGTCGTATCGTATCTAGAGGCTGCTGCGCCCTTTACATGGAAAAGAGAAGAGTTTAAGTGCATCTAGCAACACAACAACGCAACTACAACAAAAAAACAATAAATTCCGGGTGTCTGTTGGGAAAAATTAGAATGCATGTGCGCATCTTCGAAACAAAGCAGATGCCTCTCTGTTTCTGCTGCTGCTATAGCCATTGCCATTGCCATCGGTGCGGATGGAGCAGAAAAATGCATCCAAAGTTCGAGGAGAGGCGAACCCTTCAGTTAATCTCATTCGTTGCATCTTAAAACTGCCATTTTTTGTTTAAAGTTCTGGATGAGAATTCTTTAGCTTCATCCATTTGCTGCGGACTTGGATAGCAATTTTGTTTTTGTCCGTCTGTCCGCACATAGCACGGTTGGGCAACAAGTCAAAGATGTTGCCTTTCTGATGTGTTTTTTTGTTTTTTCTTAACTCTCCAGTTTTTGCCCTAAGATGATGATGCTGCAAATGATGATAATGATTGTTGTGGTGGTTGCAAGACTTGAGATGGGGATTTTTAGATGCATCCAGGACTATAACAGATACAAAGCAGAGGCTTTGAATGAGAATATAATAAGCCAGACAGATAGTGCGATGAAAAATCAAAAAAACGGACACAGCGGACAGTCAGGCCAGCGAGAAATGTATGTATATATGTAAAAACAAATTAAAACAATTGCTGCATTTGGCAACGACCGACAGAACGAACTATAAAAGAGATGCAGCCTGCACAGTCTCCCTGAAGCCAAAAACAACAGATTGCATATATTTTGTGGATCCAAAGAAGATGCATGTCAAATCGACAGAAAATTTAAATCACGATTTAAACATGCACATTCGCGAAGATACTGAGGATACATACATATATATTCATAAACACAAGAGGCAACAACATGGCGGATGTGTCTTTCTGAAAAATTAAAAAAAGGGTAGTTTGAATTTCATATTTGGTAGGAGCTTGAGTTCTTTTGTGTGTGTGTGTTTTTTTTTTGTATGTTTTCATCAAGATTTCTTAAGATATATCTGTTCAAACATGATGCAGTTTGTTTTTGACGGATTTTCAGGTTGATTTAATTGCAACTGAGTGAAGTGTCATTAGTAATAATGCTCATATCAGTCAACAAATACAAAAAAACAACATTCATTAAATGGCGCCCGAGCTGAAACCAACAATTATTAACGAAGATTTGTTATTTGTTTTCTCAGTAATTAAAATAGCGAATTTCAAATTTGGATCATAAGTTTTTTTTGAGTTTTTTGTTTGAGTTTTTTGTTTCTTCAAACAAATGTTTTTCATCAAGATTTCTTTAGATATAATAGGGTTGCCATGCGTCCCCTTTTTGGAGGACATGTCCTCTTTTCAACCCCGGCGCGTCACATTCTACAACGTTTTAAGAAATTGTCCTCTTTTTCTCCCAAACAAGAAATTTTGAAAATAAAAAAATCACTGAATCTGATAGAAAACATAAAATGAAACAGATCTTATTTTGACTCCGATGTGTCAACCCTCAATTCCGAAGAACTTTACTCGGAGCTTATCAAAGTCGCTCAATTCTATTTTGCAATTCCGAGTCACAACGTGGACGTTGAAAGAGTGTTCTATTTAATAAACTCACAATGGACAAAGGAGAGTAATAGTTTATTACCCCAAAACTATTAAGGGTACAAATTGAACTAATTTTAATTAGAATAATTTAAGCTGTAAGTCATTTTATGACATTATATTTAATAGCAATGATGAAATATTGAAAAAAAAATCAATCTGAAGATAAATATAAAAAGACTTAAAAGTGTTAACAGTGTTAAAAACATGTAACTATAAGTTATTAATTTTTTGTATTTTAATTTATGTTATTTTAAAAATAAAATATATTTCTGTTTAAGTTCATGGACCTTGTTTTTGTTTTCATTTTGTCCTATTTGTTAAGGTAGATGATGTCCTCCAAAGCCCGGGATTTTAAAACTTTTTGTCCTAGGTTAGCTTAAACAGCCACGGCAACCCTAGATATACATATCGTTCAAACATTCCTCAGTTCAATTTTTACGGATTTTCAGGTTGTTTTTGTTTCCAATAATTGAAGTTTTGATAGTTATAATGCACTCATCATTCAATTCAGTTACAAGCATAACACATACAAAAAATAACAATCATAAAATGGCGCCCGAGCAGAAACCAAACACTTAATAGTGAAGATTTCTTCATTGTTGGATAAAAACCTAAAATATTAAATTCTTCATTATTTGAAACTTTTTTTATAAGAATTTTGTGTATTTTAACTGTATTTTTCGGATTTTGTTCGGGCGCCATTTTTCACTAAACTTATTTCTTGATATAAGACGCCATCTAATAGGTATATCAAACTTTGTTGTTAATTATCAAATTTTAATAGGATCATATACCTAATCCTGATAACTGATTTAAGCAGCAAAATTGTATACATTTCAAACCTTATATATATGAAGAGGGTAAGCCAAAACTGTTATATAAGTTATGACTTTCAGATCAGATCCAAAGATCCACAGACGAAAATTTTAAGGAAATTAAATCACAGGCCAAAATATAAAATGGCTAAAAAAAAAAAATTATAAACTATAACACTAAACACACACCATTTACAACTTTCTTTCTTCAGTTTAAAAAAACAAAAAAAAATCCATCAAAGGCAGACCGCGCTTCAGAAAGTCTTCAAAACACAATTTATTTCATTTAAATTGACAAATTGCATGACTTACTGTCGTTAGAGACACCCATTTGGCGACGCTACGCATTCATGAATCATATGACGTGTTGCCCGTTACAAGAAAATAAGAAGAAAAAAAAGGTGTCAGTTCCATAAAGTGATTTCCTAATCACTTATCACTTCAGATGTCTGACGTCTAATCATAATCATTCGTTCAAATGAAAAAAAAAAAAAAAAACTGCTTGACAGCTGCGATGTTGGTGATTAGATCAGTCAGTCTACCACCAAATTATTTCAGTTCAACCGCGCAACATACTATATTCACATCACACATCTCACACTCGTCGATATTTATTTATTTATTGAGTTTTGTTGTTGTTGTTATTTTTGCTCGTCATGTGAATACATCACACCACGGAGCTAAAAAATGTTGTTGATATTTTCAACGTGAAATTTCCATAAATCTATTCTCGAATTAGCACTGACCGCATTTGATGGTCGATGGTCGTCGTCGATTATAATTGCGCTAGCATCGGTTTCTTGCTGTCATCGTAATTGATGACAGGTGTTAGATCTAGCTTTTGAAGTTTCTATAACGCGAAACGTTATATAGCCATGGCTCACTTTATCGTTGGTTGTTATAGGTAGCGCGGGGCAGTGTATATAGAAAAACACCTTCAATGTATATTATATAGCTTAGACAGGCTGAGAGTGTGTCACACAGCTCACAGACACTTGACTATCACTAGACTATAGACAGACAGCAAATAATAAATTATCGGGGAGCGTTCGATTCGGGGTGCCATCATTGCATCGGTTGAAACCTCCCCATCAACCAACGAGTATGTATATAGGTATACCGAACCGGCTATAACGACGATGTTTGCATAATATATTGCATGTGAAATTTTTTTTTTTTTTTTTTTTTTTTTTTTTTAAGTTGTGTCTCCCTCAATTAACGTCGGCTTTTTTGCTGCCAGTTATGGTTATCGGTTGACTTTTTTAAGCGATAAGCACGAACCAGGCCAGTTCAGTTGCAGACGACATTTTCCGATGGCCGACAATGTCAACGACGATGAACCAGAAAGTCGTTAATGACACACGCATGCAATCGTTATACCTATCTATTTTATTTAGAAGGTATAAGCATTTTCAATTATCAATCTCGATCCACACGTTAAACTCAGAGAAACCTACTTTAAATTTTTTGAGTTTTTTTAACAGGGTGCATTTTTTTATTAAAACAGGAAAAGAAAATGTTAATTAAATAAAATGGACCATCGATAGACCAGAATTTATACTCCCGTCTTTTCTTCAATTTTTAAATATTTTTACCATAGATTTAAGACTAGATTTAAGAAAAACCCATCATAGATTTAAGTTAAGATTTAAGTATTGCCTGTATTAAGCTAAATAAATAATAAATATTTAAAGGTTTCCAATACGAAATGTTTCTTTGTTTTTATCCAAAATTCAAATTTAACAAAAAAACATAGAAAACATTGAACGGCACATTTTTTTATTATCACCAGAATTTCAAATCTTTCTATCCATGTTTTCTATGTTTTTAACCCAAAATCAAATTAAAAAAAAAAAACAGAAAACATTGCACGGCAAAATTGTTATCTTCACAAAAATTTAAATTTGTTCCGGCATAATTTCTATGTTTTTTGTTGTTTTTTTTTTACACAAAGTTCAAATTAAAAAACAAAAAAACCATAGACAACATTGCACAGCAAAATTGTTATTATCTGAAAATAATCAAAGACTAATGAGAAATTATTACGTAATAAACATTTCGAGGGGGTGCTCATGTGAATTTAACATAGAAAACAGTGCAAAGTTGTTATTATCACAACAATTTCAATTATGTCAGTCCATGCTCTGTTTTTTATCCCAAATTCAAATTAAAAAAAAAAAACAAAACATTGCACCCAAAAAATTTTATTATCAGAACAATTTAAATTATCGCATGGTGGAATGTTTTCTATGTTTTTTTTTTGTTTTTCGTATCCAAAATCCAAATAAAAAAAAAAACATAGAAAACACTGCCCGTAGAAATTGTTCAAATGAATAAAAAAAACATAGGCTTGAAATTGTCACAACTAATTATCTATTCACTTTAAGAAGTCTTTATACCGCTACTTGAGGTGGTGCTTCGCTTACTTGATATTAACATAACAAATCAGTAAACAAAATATTGAATGCCAAACTAGAAATTATCAAAACTAATTAACCGCGAGTTATTCACTTAATCACTTTTGGATGTGTGTGTATCATAAATCATCTTGATCCAAACTTATGGTAATTTTTAGGAAATGCTAAAAAATTCAGTTTTGTTTTAATTTTTTTTCAAAGTTTTGCCTTTTTTGTTTAACTTTCTTGGTCTATCGTGAGTTAGTTCAAATATACTAGCCTAGTTCCTTTACTTTGAAACTCTGTGCATTTTTGTGAATTTCTACACAAAAGTCTGTCAAAGTTCATATAAAAAATAGTAAAATAACATACAAAATTCACACAAATGCACAGAGTTTTAAAGTAAAGGAACACACCTATTTGTTGTTATTGCGCGATGTTTTATTTGGTTTTTGATGTTTTCTTCGTGTCATCTTAAAATATCTATGACACAACTTTGAATAAAAATTAACACCCTGTTAATACATTTGCTACTGGCTGCATTATATATATGTATGTATAGATTCTTATATTTGTCGAGTATTCTTTATAACTGGGCTATGGTCAACCAGCAGACGACAACACGCCGCAGCTTGACGGACAAGTTTGTAACAATGTCTTGTATTATGTCAATCTGGTCAGTATAAAAAGTAAAAAATACTTGCATTGATGGTGGCCTTCAACAAGAGCATCAAGCATTCCCAGACAGATCGCAATTAGCCTGACTAATATCATGGGATGCGAAGCCTCTTTTCTGAAAATGTAGGTATAGAACTCAAGTAATAAGTCCCCTGATGCGAGTGCGATACAATCCGACTTGCATTAGCGTTAAAATATGTATATAGGTATACCTACCTACTTTAGACAAAAAATGTTACTTTACTATTATGGACTATGTGATGTGTGCAATCAAAATGTTGCAACTTTGTTGCGCTTATATCAAGTTCTGATAGGTAAGTATAGGACAAACTATGGGGAGCTGGCACGCGATGGAGCTGTTGCAAATATCCAAACACGGCCGACTGTGTGTATGTCCTACCGATAGCTGCACATAATAACAAACCTTCAATAAAATTGTCGACGTTGGTAATATACAACAAGTCGTACCACACCATCGTTCCCGCACTCTATATCTATAGACCAGTGCGAGTGTGCGAATATTTTAATTGAGCAACAATTGCAGTTATTGCGCACACGTTCTTTCTGTATGTATATGCGCCCGCCGCTGCCGCCACTGGAGTTATCATAAAAGCAATTTACGCCGCCAGAGAGTGCAATTATTTTAATTGAAAAATGAAATAAAAAAATTGCGCAATTTTACTATAGCATGGCCGCCAACAACGACGAGAAAAAAAAAATGATAGTATCTACAGTTAAAAACAAATTAAATGCACACAATCGCAATCAGACATAGAGATAGAGAGAGAGAGGGACTACCTGATGAATGATTAGAATTTTTTGTTTTGTTTCGTGTTGATGACGAAAGTCCATTTACTGTGCAAGAATTGTGCAATTATATTGTGAGTATGGCATAAAGACATATAATGTAGGTACAGGTACATATATATTGGCTCGTATAGCAATTCGGCATTATGACACTTGCAGACATTTATATGGAAGTTCTATAATTAACATATGTACATGGCTTCATGTTGTTTTTGCAAAGTTTCAAAAGGCCAAATAAATTTCATTGAAGAGGAATTGAATTTAAATAATCAAACACTTTTTACGATTACATCAACTTTGGAAATTTTTTTTTTTAAATATGTATATGTAAGAAGAGAAACTCTAAAGGAAAAAAAGGTGAATTCGTTAGAATAACATGAAACCTCAAATTGAATTAGTAGATAGCCCTTATATTTTACAGCCCGTTCCTACCTTGTGAGGTACAAGCTCTTATGACTGTTGCTTGTGAGGATTGTAGTGATTCGACTCTTCTATATTCGTGTCAACTGTCATTATTGGAACATAAAAGGTTCTAAATTGGACCATTTGAAAATCAAAAAATTGAAGGGTTACATACTTATATTTTTTGCAATAAAATTAGTGAATAATTAGCTTTGTCCATTTTCACTTCAAATGGAAATGGGGAATCGGAGTGTTAGCTTTTTTTCTTAATGCCTTTTCAATCAGTTTATAAAGCCGTATTTCTTTTTTGACAATTCAGTTGATTATACAAAGTTCAATCATAAAGTTGTAATAAGTGTTTGTGTGTAAAACTCAATGTCAGTTACATTCAGGATTCATCAGCAAAATTTCTCAGCTTTGCTGTCAAAACTATGAGGAAAAAAATCTTGGATTCGCTTGCTCACTTTTTGAGTTGGTAAAATCTTTGAGATCTCATTTTTCTGAACATCATTTTTAGAGGACATCTTCATTACTTAAAAAAAAAATAAATAATTCCCATTCGAGTGATAGATTATTTAACTTTAAGGTGGAAAAAACTTCATTTTCCAGGGAAAGTTATTTGCTACTTCAGGTGTGATTAATAATTTAGGTATTTATCAGTTCGGTAACATTAATTTGTAATCCCATAACATTTTCAAGCTTAGCTACATTTTTGAAAAGACTCAATGTTTTCTAGAAATATTAAGATCAAATTTCAAATGGAGGGGACCTAAAATTTTTTAACGAATCCGAACGGCTAAGGTGAGAAGCAGTTTTTCATGACAAGAAATACACTTGGAGGATTTGTCAATTCCTCGCAAGAGGCAGTAACCCGTGAAAAACATTTGTTTTTTTGGTGGTATTGGATGGGAATCGAACCCACGACCTGCAGCGTAACAGTCCTACGCACTAACCATTACGCCACGGGCATACTACTACTATTTCTGGTAAGTACGTATTTGAAAAATAGCGAGACTATACAGTATTCTTCATGCAATATTTTATATCATCATTAGAATATTAGATATGTCTAACTCGCATTTCAGTGTTTTTTTTTAAACTCAGCAAATTTTCAAAGAAACTATTTGCATTTGAGTATGTGTCCATTGTTACGGATATGAAATTGATACACCTATTTTTTGTAATTAATTTAGTTGTAGGATTAGGGTGTGACCTAGAAAATCGCTAAAATATGTTTTTCAAATTAATCAAATGTTCAAGGCCTGCCTGTATTCACCGAGGGCTCATATGAGGCCCATAAGTTTATGAGGCTCATAACTTTGGGGTATTCACCAACCACAAAAATAGAGCCACTCTCTATCAACCAGGCACTCCCAAACTTTAAAATCAAACTTTTTTAGGTAGATGGAGTGGTAGCGATGGAGATGTTTGTGTTTGTGGGGGTGGTGGTTGTGGAAGTAGTTTCGAAAATGTCGGAACATTTTTCGAAGAGAGCGCTCATAAGTTATGAGTGGTCGGGACCACTCATAACTTTAATGAGCGCTCATAAATATCCACTTATTATTGCTTGGTGAATAGGTTTATGAGGCTCATAAGTTATGAGTGCTCGGTGAATACCGGCCTAAATGTGTTAAGATAAGGGCTTTAGAACTGTCTCTACATCTAAGTAGTTTTGATACAAGTGCTTGGCGACTATATTTCTGCACTTCATTCCAGTTAGTGGAACAGTTCAGGCTGCCAACCTGCATAAAGGAATTGTACGGATCCCCTTTCGAAGGACTTGGTTTTGGGGAATTGATGTTGGCAACCCCAGAAATTTAAAGAGAGAAAGAAAAAGCCAAGTCTAATTACCGTGTCATGATTTTACCAACCAGCAAGATCTGACTGTACAATGTACATTCATATATATGGCTTTTTCGCATAGAATTATTGTGTAACTCAGGGTGCATGCCATAAAAAGGCTATATGTATGGAATGCCCAATCCCAGAGTATTGTAATTATTTTCTGGGTAACCAAATTATCCATCACCAGTGATCTCTGCTTAATATTGGAATGCTATCTGACGGTTATCAGGTCAAATGATTAAACCCACGATTATAAACCATTGCATTTACCTTATAATCTTTAACTGCACGATGTATGATCTTTAATGTTGATTTAAGGACCTTAGTAGTTCGTAGTTATACACCTTGGCATATAATGATAAGGTATTGCATTGGACCTTCGCCGCGACGTTGCCGTAAGTCTGGGATCGAATCCCAGCCTATTTTCGGGTTACTGCCTCATGGTAAAAACTGACATTTTCTCTAGTCATGATGAATCTAGATCTAAAACTGTTGGTCCCCTTCATTCCTACAATCTTCGTGATTTTTAAAGTATCTTCTTATAGTTTTGTAATAAAGATTTTTATGACAATTGTTAAAATCGTCATGCAATTTTAGGTAAGCCCTATTTTCAATATAAAACCTGGGAAGGTGCTATGAAAATGCTCGTCAAATTTTAAAGGAGGAATAGGATTGCTGAGTGCACTGCTCCGGAAAGTGGAGTGCATTTTTATAGCATAATATGCTTCGTTTTCTTCATATGCCCAGTGTTTCTAATCATTTCAGTACGTGGAGAATTTAAAATAAATTAATGCTTATAGAAACGGTTTCTTAGGCAGGATTTTGTTTATACTCGTACCAGCTTAATGAATATCTCACCCACCTAGAAATTCAAATACATGAACAGAAAATTCTGCCTATACCTACCTTTAGTTTATAGTAATTCGTTGTCGTCCATTAAACCATTTTTGCAGGACGAACATCCGCTTAAATGCACTTTCAATGCATCACAACCATTTTGTTTTAGTTTTTTTTTAGTTTTTTTTTTTAAATTATTATTTGATTTTGAAATCCGAGCTGCATTCAAAGTGAAATATGATATAAAATCTATCTACCTTATATTCAACTTCTTTTATCCATTGCGCTGCACAATTTTTTATTAATCATTCCAAATAAATGAAGGATATTTTCCTTCCAACAGAAACAACAATAACAATAAAAAAAAAATTAAAAAATAAACTGCATTAGTAGATGCACTTTCAAAAAATGCATTCATCCCTTTTTTTATACACGTATAGGTACTATGTTCATAAATCCATATACAGCCTGAATGGTCAACAAAAAAATAAAGAACAAGAAGGGGAGGGTTAAAACTACAAGTTTAACTGGTAGATAAAATCTTTGGTTTCACAGTAAACGACAGCAAAATTAAAAAAAAAAAAAATTGTCCCACCGAGACGAGATGCATTTTTGTATATATGTATGTATGTATGTATATGCACGCAGCATTTGCTATCCATCGTGAAGGTCTCTAGGATTCATCTGAATAAAAAAAATATATATGTATATGTATGTACATATGTATATAATATAAATATAACAATGCATACGCTGCGCTGCTTCTGTTTCCATGGGAAAGGACTTGAATCTTTTCTTATGTATATTTATATAAGTGTGTGTGTGTTTTTATGTTTATATCATACGATGCATTTTTACAGCAGTCATCGTTAATCGCTTCATAAAATGCATTCATCGACGCGCGGCGGCGACACAATATGATGTCCTGCCAATGCACTTATGGGCAGAATAATATTCATCCGCCATCTTTTTCAACTTTTTTTTTTTTCAAAACGTCATTTTACTACAGGGATGAATTTAAATACTTAAGGGCCTTAGTTTTGGATGATTTAGGGCTATTCAAAAAAATTGAGAGAGAGGGACTCAAGGTTAAACATCAATATTCGTGTCGGAGTTTTGTTATTACAACACTTTTCGTGTTATACGTAATGCCCTACCGCGCGCCGCGCCGGCATAGATGTTTACACATCAAAAAAAGTGTGAGTGCCGGGACTCACGGTTAAGATGTGTAAACATCAACATTCGTCCGAATGCCTCATAGACCGAGAGCCTACATCAAATTTAGGGTGTGGATGATAGCAAAAATTTACTGGTATTATAGATCTTAACTTTTCATAAGCAAATTTGAAAATCGGTAATGATGCATGGAAAATGCGTTTTTTAGTTTACCGACAAATTCCCCAACCACGCATATAAAAAGTCAAGATCTATCTAAACATACTAGTGAATTTTTGCGATCACTCACACCCACAAACAGCAGTGGGCTCTTAGCCAATCATTAAAATTATATTTAAAGATATTTTCCAGTCAATGACCTTATTTCGACTAATTTGCCAAAAAAGCGGCTTTCTATGTTAAAATCCTGCAGCCATGATGAAAGCGCAGTCCATGTACTATATGGTCTAAGCTTTTGATTTTTTGATTTCGTATATAAACACTCAGCGTTTAGTAACTGAGCATACATAGCGTTGAACGCACTCAATTTTCGTGAAGCTCCGAACAGGGATTATGGATAATTCATAAGTCTGCTATTACACGATGAATCTAGTTGCATGCACCTTCTTCGAATTTTTCTTTGTTATTTCGTCCGCTGTTTCAAGCGCTATTACACGTTGAAACCAAAGTCATGAATCTAATTTGACAGTTCTCTTTATTTTTCATTTTCGTGTTGGGCTGTGCTTAAAGCCCAGTACGCTGCTGATGCGAAACGAAAATTTCCTGTGATCTCCAAACAGACAACGAAACGCTTGCGAAAACAAAACGGAAAATATCCTTGGAGTGTTTCACTTATTTCAAAAACAAAATCAAACAAACGCAAAAAATCAGAGAAACCCATTATGTAAGAAAATGATAAACAAAAAAAAACACAAATAAAACTCAAATGTCATTTTTCCGCACACAATAAATAGTCTGTATAATTAATTCAGTGCGAAAAAGGAGCGGAGACTTCTCCAAATAATCTGCTACAATTATAAATTTCGCTCTTCGAACAGCGTACTGCAAAACGAAAAGCAGAACGAAAGTTTCCGTTTATGATTTCGTTGTGTCATTTTTGTATGGGATTTTTCGTTTCGCATCAGCAGCGTACTAGGCTTAAGCCTAGAATTTTAGCTTCCATACAAAATTCTCTCCAAAATTTAGCTCAGCTAAAATTAAGGAAAGCATTTTAGCCGAAAGGTACGCAGCTCCAGCTAAAAATTCAAATGTTTGTTTCTTACTGTACATCACATATCTGTCAAAATTTAGCGCACGAAATATGAATTGTGTTTTGTGAAAACAAAAATTGAAATGGAGGAATATTTCGGAATAAACGATTTATCTCAGCCAAAGAAAAGAATCCATTTTATTTGATAAAATTTAGTTGCAATAATAAAAAAAGATCATTGAAATGGTTGAAAACAATTTCATCTCGGAGAACAGCGGCTTTCTTTTACATATTCTCCACAACGCATGCTCTATGTCAAAATTTAGCAAAGGTCTTTTGCTGATGTTTGGGGAGAATAGTGGGAGCTAAATTTAAGCGCGATCTGCGTACTAGGCTTTAAGCAATAAAAATTTTTTGTGTTTTTATTTTTGTTTTCATTATTTGATATATTGAAGAAAGAAAGGTTTATGTGCATTTAAATGAATATCAGTCAAGAAAAGCAATAATTTATTTTATTTATGTTGTTTTTAAAGATGAATTTCTCATTTCTGGAAAGCCTATAAGGCTATCAATAACAGTGCGTTGCATCGAAATTTACTCTTTGAACAACAAAACCATATGAAGCAGAATATGTAGTAAAAAAACGGGACAAGAGAAAAGAGAAACGTCAAATAGTTGCACCGAAAATTTTACCCACGCGACACCGGTCACTTTTTTTCCGTCTCATCTTTTCGATTTTTTTTTCTCTTTTGCACTTACGTAGTTCGAATAGTCGCATGCGTCTAGATGCATCGTGTAATAGCAGACTAATCTCTGGCTCAGAATCAAAATCACGACCACGGCTACAAGATAAGAATCACGACTACATGATACGTAACGTTTTTTTTCACCCTACCGCCAGTATAGATGTTTACACATCAAACATCTCTGGAACTGAAAGGAAAACAAAATAGAAAAACCGCTCTGGTCTCAAAGCAGTCATGTAATTGAAAAAAAGTACTGCAAAGAATACAAAATACGGATAATGCTAAAGAAGCGTCAAAAAGAGTCTCGTAAAACTTGGCCCACGACTCACATGGCAACTGGTCTTCCGTCTTGTCTTTTTTCTCTTTCGCACTCATTATGTTCGAATAGAGTCAGATGCAAAGAATCATCGTGTAATAGGGGCTAAATATATCCTCTAAGCAGCCAACCAAATTTCAACCCGAACTGAAATCGACCTATCGATTTCGTATATAAATACTCAGCGTTTAGTTACTGAACGTACATATTGTTGAACGCACTCAATTTTCGTGAAGCTCAGAATCACGATCACGACCACGATCACGATTACAATGTTACGTTACGTTTTCTTTTCACCCTACCGCCAGTATAGATGTTTACACATCAAAAAACAAATTGAATTAACAAGGAAAGAAAAGACGTTTTGATAAGCATTAACAAATTAGCACTAAAAGCTACAATATTTTTTCTGGATGTTTTTTCTTCATATACAATTTGAAACGTCAAAAGTTATAAAATTGAACGAAATCTCCCCGGTCAACGATTTGAGGAGTTTTTTTGACATTACTCTTTACATACACTGCAGTATAGAAGTGTTTAAACAAGCTTTTTTAACAAGGAAACTACAGAAAATTTTTACGATTTAAGGCTCCCCAAACCAACGCGAATATTCGGAAAGGCGACAAAACTTTCGGCTATAAAAATTTATATTAAGATATTAAAATATTAAATATTAAAATATTAAAGATTAAAAAATATTTAATCAATATATATGAGAGTACCCACACCAACACGACCATGACGATGTGGTTAAAAAAATCTCATATAAAAAATATTGACAGTGGAAAGTTTCGTCGTCCTTTCGTTTCTTCGTGTGAAAGATCTTTTCACTGACAGATCTGACAATATTGTAAGATCTGACAATCGTCTGTACTTAACTTAACATTGAATTTACGTGTATTCATTATGTTGACAGCAATTCCAGTTCCAGTTGCAAATCCGTAATTCGTTTTCATTGTGTTCAGACAGTTAAGCTGCTTTACGATCAGTGTTCCCAGATTGGTGGTTTTTCCAACCAAAATGGTGAGAAAATTAGTTTGCTGGAAAAAGTAGTAGGAGGAAATTCATGGCATTTATGATGAACAAAAATTGTATTATAGAGTGTGTTGTAGGGAACTTTGGATAAGAACAGACTTATGACTTTCATTCGTGACGATTACAAAATCGCGATACAAACAAATTTTGTCAATTTTTTGAGTCACCCGATTTATTAATCGCATAAAAATATAAAAAACATCTTTTAGTGAGAATGCCCGTATTTGCTAAAAAGTATAAATTGCACCATTTAGAAAAATTATTTGTTCACGATTTGTTTGTCGAATAATAAGGCTAAAACGCACTTGCGTATTTAATCTCGCGACTATTTAGTTCAAAATATAGAAGATAACATAACACGACTTTTATTTAAATCGCAAGTGCGCGTATGCAGCCTCATTTTTTTGCATTTGAAATTGTTTAATTTTGCAACAAAAAAACCCTCAAGAAGAAGAATTTGTTTCATTGTTTTAATTGCTGCGATTTTTAGTTCCATGTTTTTATACGTTTGTATGGAAAATTTAAGTATTTTAAGTGTCAAGATTTTGTTGTATCATGAGCGATGAGTTTTTTCGTCCATTAAAAAATTGGTGGGTTTTGTTTCGAATTTGGTGAGATTTTAGGATCTTCCAGTGCCGTCGATAACAATACTAAAATACCTA